>JAKOOJ010000002.1:122645753-124125753 GCA_022577455.1 Arizona elegans
ATTCTCTTCCAACAACGTTATCTGTCTGGTTGTGCCTTAAACTGACTATAACATTGTGATTCCACAGTGGATCCTGGTTTATATTGCATCCTGAGTTTATAAGGGCAAAAAGTCATAGTGGAAGGTCTGATGTCATTTAGTATACATACCAAAACTAATATTCCTTTTGGACTTCCCTCACCACCTACTACCCTGCTGCTTGTTACCCAGTTGCGATGCCCTGCCTGCTTGATCTTACCAATAAAAAGAGCATCCCTTTCAGCTGAATTAGCTAGTTGACCAAGATGTATAAAATAGGCCTTTAAGAGAGATTCTTAGCAAGCATTTATTTACCCCATGCTCATTCTGCCCAAGATGTGCCTTTGTGAGGACCATCTCTTTGTTGCAGGTCCCCAAATTCAAACCTCTTCACATGGATGCCACCAACATTGTCTCTCAAGAGTGGCTGTTCATATTTCAAGGGAAACAAATAGAATTTCAGAGCAAAATATGAACAGAGAGAGGATTTATATCCTTCCATAGTGAGTGAAGCCACTAGTACTGACAAAGCAGAACACCAGCATATTAAGTACATGCACACCAGAGGTGGGTTTCAGCAGGTTCTGACCAGTTCTGGAGAACCGGTAGCGGAAATTTTGAGTAGTTCAGAGAACCGGTAGTAAATATTCTGACTGGCCCCGCCCGTATCTATTTTCTGCCTCCCAAGTCCCAGCTGATTGGGAGGAAATGGGGATTTTGCAGTAATCTTTCCCTGGATTGGGGACAGAATGGAGATTTTACAGTATCCTTCCCCTGGAGTGGGGTGGGAATGGAGATTTTACAGTATCCTTCCCCATGCCACGCCCACCAAGCCACACCCACAGAACCGGTAGTAAAAAATTTTGAAACCCACCACTGATGCATTTGGTTCTAAAATTCACTTGATGTGGGGGGAAAAAACTGAAGGTTTTGAAAACTGGAGGAAGGAACTGACACCACGTTTCCACTATTCATCCTTAGTCCATCTATAGATTCCTAATATTGCACAGATGGCTTTTTACCCAAAGCTAGGTAAACAGACTTCACCTAGGTAATCAAGAAGGATAGTAGCTACATTTGTGGGCTTTTTACTCCTGTCAAGTTAATTTCTTTTCAGGGGCACTCCAGGGGTGGGGTTCAAAAACATCAAGCCAGTGGCATATGATTGACAAATTACCCATCCCAAAGCCCCTCCTCTTTTATCTCACTTCTTCTAGGGGCAGGGCTTTAAATATGCCCTTTGCAGCTACCATCATCCCATTTAAAACAAAACAAAACAATTTTTACTAGAATTTTTCAATTCAATAAAACTATAATCAAATCCACCTTTCTTTCCATCAAGTAATTGCCATCTTACTCTTTCCCTCCTTCCTCCTTAACCCAATTTAATCCCCAAGTCTATAAATCCTCAACTCAGTCCTTTTTTCCTTTCGGCCAAAAGTCCATGTAAGGCTTCCATACCATCTTGACTTCTTTTGATGCCTTGATTTCCTTTCTGGGAATTTGACTTCCTATAAAAGTCAAAGGACACTTAAAAAAGGAAACAACAACAACCTGAGTCCCGACCCTGATGATCCACTGAGAAAAATAAATCTCCCTTTAGCCTCAAACTTTCCCGCCTGATCGACTTTTCAAGGCTTTCAAGGCTGTAATGGGAATCCAAAAGTTTGGAAATATAACCTATGTTTTGTTTATTTCCCTCACTTTTAATTAGAATGGGGTCAATAGAGGGGAAAATCCGATGGTGATCCGATCAAGTTTTCAACTTGGGTGCCTTCGATGTCTCCATCTGATCGGAGCCTGTCTTGATGCAAATTTAGTTTGAAATTAAATATGGCATCGTAATTGCAAAAAGCACCAGGGAAAGTCTTCTGTTCGGAGTGTCATCTGTTGTTATGAAGTGTCTGTTAAACGGCCTTTTTGTCTGTTTTACCATCAAACAAAAATAATGCAAATAACGTGAATCAAGAGGCTGTATAGAACTGAATACACCCACGCACGGCTGTCTCTATGTAGTGAGATACTTGGTAGCTGTTCAGGTACAATTAGTTTGCCTCAGGTTCACTTCTCCTCCTCCTCCTCCTCCTCCTTATTTTTAACCAAGTTGCTTCCAGCATTCCCTGTATTAGGCCTATGTGGAGGAAATACAGTGAAACAATATATTTCTTTTTTAAAAAAATCTCTCTGCAATTTTGGGTGTTTGTTAAATATCTGTAGGAGTTAATACAAAAGGAATATTCTTTTAATGAAGGCAAAAGTTAGGACATTTTCTTTCTGATCTTGACATCGCTCTAAGTAATACACATGAGTGAACACATTTTAATACTATTCATTTTTATTGTTTGGAAAGCCAATACTGACAACAACATTCTCTACCAAACTGTCACATATCATCTCTAATGACAGGGTAGCTTCTGTTCTAAATTCACTTTCATAAAGACCTTCATTTTAATATTCCGATTCTATGCATTTCACATTAAAATAGTACATACTACAAGAATTCACTACCTAAAGCAAATGTACCTGCACAATAGCTGACTTGATCCCCTTGCATTTCATAATGACACGTATTTCCCTTCAATGAAGCTTGTCATTCTATAATTTACTTCCCAAGTAAAGGCAGATGTGCTTGACTCTTTAGAAGAGAATATAAATATTAATAATCAAAAGCCAATTTGAAGTATTTAAGTTCCAAGCTAAAGTTCCATGGACTAGTCTTTATTAGGATTTTTGAAAACATATAGAGAGCAACAGTGACTTGTGTCTAAAGTATGTCTTAGCAGACTGCTAGACCCATGGAATTAGCAATACAAATGTAAGTAACATAACAGTAAGACTAAAATTCTGTTGATCTTTTCTGGAAGATTCTTAGGTGATGAAGCAAACAATACTGGCAAAACAATCAACTGGCTTGTTGTGCACTAGTTGTGTCCCTTCCTGGATCAAAAGATCCTTCTTTCCACCTCTCATGCCCTGGTCATTTTCCATATTGATTGCTGCAATTCGCTCTACATGGGCTACCCTTTAAAGCTGTAGTCAGTGCACAATATAGCAGCATAAGCAGTTTGGGATATGTAATACCTCTGCTAGGTCAGTTGGACTGGGTGCCAGTTTATTTCTGGGTCCAATTCAAGGTATTGGTTAACTTTAAAGCCATTCATGGGATAGGACATGGTTACCTAAGGAACTATCTTATACTATCTCGTTCATTGACCTATGCTCCAAGTGTTCTCAGAAGAATTTATATATGTTTATTGAAATATTTATTTCTGCTTTTAGTAGCCTTCGTCAATCTATTACCCTTCAGAAGTTATGTGATCTCTTTGAACAGTGACCCTGCAGGTTGGAAGTTATGTTATTCATTCTCACTCTCTCCCCCCCCCTCTCCTTCTCTCCCTCTTTCTCTCTCTCTCTCTCCTTCTCTCTCTCTCTCTCTCTCTCCCCCCCCTTTGGATTAATATAATTAAAATATGTTTATAAAATTTTTATTAAAGATTTTTTTCTAAAAGGAAGATAAATGCTAAAGAAAAAATCAAAGAGAAAGTTAATAGTGCAAGAAAATGAAAAAAGAAAAATAGTAAAGAAAGAAAACAGTTACAAAGACATGATTTACAATCTTCTTTACATCCGTCATAAGTACAATTATAAATTTACCACTATGATTACAACATTTTTATAACCTGTCCTGTCTAATCATCAAAACCATAAATCATAAGTTCATTTTTTTCTGTTTCACACAGAAAGTCTATAAGGGATTTCCAATCAGCAATAAACGCAGACATTGGCTTTTTTTCTGATCAAAGATGTCACTTTAATCTAAGGAAGTTCCATCATCTACATCAACCATCCCTCCATTGTGGGTACCACCAAATCTTTCCATCCATGTGCATATAATAATCCTGCTGCACATGTACAAAGTTCTCTAACTTTTTTCTCCCAACTATTTGCCCATCAATCCCAAATGAAAAACCCTCTGGTCCCAATTGTATATTAATCTCCTAAATGTACCAAATCAGTGTATGTATTTGAATTCAGACTTTGCTAGCATTTTTACACGTTCACCAAACTTGATAAAATGTCTTGTTGTTCATATTTCTTGTTGTTCATATTTCCAACATAAATTTGAAGTGCCTTAGTACATTCTAGAAATTTATCTGGTGACATATACCAACATCGTATTATAATTTAAAGAATTTAAATGTCATATATTCAACAAATTGACTTCAGGGGTGTTATACTTAGTCAACACTCTGAACATGCACCACTTTCTCCAAGCAGAACAATAGTGAAGAAAACAATCATGACCTAGGGATATTGTGAAAAGAAGTATAGAAGCGTTCTAGTGTTAGTGAATGTCAAGGTTTTAATATCCTGGATAAAGCTAATATGCCCTGTAGGGGGGAAAATGTGTGTTGATGCTGGAGAAGAAAAAAAAAAACAAATTTAAAAAAGCATTTTAGTACTCAGAACACTGGGAAATCTGTCCAAGAATATTTCATGTGTGAAAACAGAACTCCAGCTATGGTGTTAAAAATAATGAAGACTGGGGTGTTAAGTACCACATGTGTTGTAGAAGTTAAAATGGCCCAAGGCCATTTTAATTTTTATTTATTCCCCAGGTTTTTTTTCCAGTTTTTAAAAAAAGGATTCACATGGTTTAAATGCCAACCAAAGCGAAAGCTGGGAGCTGGGCTGATTGGTACCCTAGCAGAAATCCTATAGACTGAAAACTGACCTTCCATAATCCCTCGCATGCATCTGCACATTTATCTTTAGACAAACACAAGCATCCTCTGTGTTGGAGCACTCAGTATTACTGATTGTACAGAAAAAGAATCTACATTCTGCAACAGTAACACAGGTGGCCCTTGATTTACGATCACAACTGGGACCAGAATTTCAGTTGCTAAATGTTGTGACCCCGACTCCGAGCCTGTCCTAACAGAGGAAGAGGACTCAGAGGGTGATGGGGAGGAACTGACAAGGCCTCCCTCTCCAGGACCCTCCTTTCTGGCAATGCCTCAGGTTCCATCCAAAGGCCAGGAGGAACATGGGAGCCTGGGATGTGCCAGGAGGAAGGCATATCGGAGCACCAATTGATAGGGAGCGAGGATGATGAATCCTGGCTTGATCCCAGGCAGCGTCGGAGGGAGAAGCATGCGCAGCAACAGAAGAGGCGTGGGAGGGCCAGAGATTGAGCTGAGTCATGGAGCCACGCCCCACCAGGAATAAAAGTGGGTGGGATTGCTCTTCAGGCTTTGTGACGGACAAAGTTAAACCCTGAAAGTCACATCGTGATCTCTGAAATTCGGCTTGGATATATTTTGGACTGAACATTGACTAAACTCTTGTCTCGTGAATAATTTGTTGCTCCTGGAATGGACTGAAGATAAGTCCTCTTCTGCTTTATGGGAGTGAAAATGGTCTTGGCAGGCATTCGGCAGTTTGCTGCCAAAACCTTGGTCTGCCAAGAATTCTAATCTGTTTACCTAATAAAATATTGGCAGGCGTGCTTGGTATTACATTTTCTTGTGTGAGGAAGGGGGACAGAACACTAAGGATGGCCGTTGTTAAATGAGCCATGCCCAATTTTATGTCCTTTATTCAGTTATTAAGTGAATCATCTGGTGTGCTGCCCACTTATGCACACACACATGTAAGTGTGTCTTAGAGAGTTTATTTATGTTCCCCAGCAGTTCCCTTCACCCAACCTCAGAACTGTCCCAAATAAATCCAGCCACAAGCAGGCCAAGATTAGTCCATAAGGCAATGGCCAATAGTCCATAAAACAATAGAAAGTTGCTCCAATAAGCAAGTCCACCAAACAAACTTAAATCCACCAGCTAAAACTGAAAGTACATCCTTGAGAACTCACTTGGCAAGAGAAGTTCAGTGTCTCCAAGACACAAAGTCAAGCAGGAAGCATGAACAAACACAGAGCCATAAACCAAACACTCTGTTCCCAGCAAAGCCTCCCTCTGCCTACCATGATAAATAGCTTTTTGGTGCAGCCATCAAGATAGGTGGAGCCTTCTCCTGGGTAAGCTGGCAGATCTCCTTTGCTCTTGTCTTTTCTCTGCCCTGTGTGCTCTCAGATCCAACACAGAAGGCAGTTCCTTTTCCTCCTCTTCACTGAGCTGCAAACTGCCGAAGCCCCCTGTAAATCTCTTTTGGCCAGCAGTTTAGAATCATTAATCCACCCAGTTCCTGACATGCCAGGAATAAGCTCATCCTCCCTCGAGGTGGCCTCTGAGGAAGAGTCAGAGGAGTCATCCAAGGGAGACATCACATCTGGTTGTTCAGCAAATCTGCCTTCCTGCATTGATTTTCCTGTCGGGATTCAGTTAGGAAGGTTGCAAATGATCACAGGAGCCTGGGCTGCTGCAACCATTGTAAATACAAGCCGGTTGCCATGTGCCTGATGCTATTGTACTTTTACCCAGTCACAGTGGTGGGTTCTATAGAACCGGTTCACACCAGTTCTATAGAACCGTTAGTAAAACCAGCGGGAGGCTCTGCCCACTGAACCCAACATCATCAAAATGCTTCTGCGCATGCCCCGTTGCAAACTGGTAGTGAAGGTAGATAGAACCCATCCCTGCCCTGCACGAAATGAATGGTTGTAAGTTGAGGCCTACCTGTAATTTTTTTCTCCTTGGTCTATACAGATTCACCTCCTTCTCTATTGCTTCAGCCACTCATAGCTTCAGATCTCCTTGCCATGTGTCTTCCAGCAGATGTCCCTAAGAGAGTGAGACCACTGAAAGAAAAATGGTTGCCTGCCCGTGTCCCAAAGGTGCTTTTTCAGGAGGCAACTGGACTTTCTTGCTTTTTCTTTGAAGATGTTTCACTTCTCATCCAAGAGTAGTAGTAGTAGTAGTAATAGTAGTAGTCGTAGTAGTAGTAGTAAGACTTATATACTGCTTCACAGTGCTTTACAGCCCTCTCTAAGTGGTTTAAGAGTCAGCATATTGCCCCCAACAATCTAGGTCCTCAAGAAACTTCTTCAGCTCTGACAGAATAGTGGGGAACAGATATAATATGGGATGAACACCCTTTGAATCAGTAGTGGGTTTCAACATTTTTTACTACCGGTTCTTTGGACATGTCTTGGTGGGTGTGGCATGTCTTGGTGGGCATGCCTTGGTGGGCGTGGCAGGGGAAGGATACTGTAAAATCTCCATTCCCACCCCATTCCAGGGAAAGGTTACTGCAAAATCCCCATTTCCTCCTGATCAGCTATCGGGAGGCAGAGAATAGATGGGGATGGGGCCAGTCAGAATTTTTACTACTGGTTCTCCGAACTACTCAAAATTTCCGCTACCAATTCTCCAGAACCTGCTGAAACCCACCTCTGGTTTGAATGGTGTGGGAGTAGGAATAGAGTAGGGAGTAGGAATATAGAGCCTGAGTGGCGTAGGAGGCTAATGCCTCCTAAGGCAGCATTTAACATCCAGCTGCCTGCAGTTACTGCGAGTTCAATTCTCACCAGGCTCAAGGTCGACTCAGCCTTCCATCCTTTCTAAGGTGGGTAAATTGAGGACCCAGTTTGTGGGGGCAATAAGCTGACTTTGTATAAAGTATACAAAAGTATGAAGGCTATTGCTTAATGCATTGTAAGCCGCCCTGAGTCTCCGGAGAAGGGCGGCATATAAATCAAATTTTAAAAAAAATGGACTTCCATAGGAAAAATTGCAGACTACAGGAACCAGGAACATCACTCAGGTGACCCTGAGGACACAGATAAACCTCCAAGTGCCTCCACGACCCTCTAAAAGGATGCAAATGACCAGCTGTCTGCAAGGAATACAAATCCTTCCATTCCCCACTACTCTGTCAGAGCTGAAGAAGCTTCTTGGATGAGAAGTGAAATGTCTTCAAAGAAAAAACAAAAAAGTCCAGTTGCCGCCTTATAAAGCACCTTTGGGACAACCCTGACCTGGATGATGGAGAATCTCTACAGACTCCTTGCCTGCCCGTGCTTTGCATAAACATTCAGATATTGATGGATTAACATGGATTAAATATTTGTTGGGAGTGAAATGGTGACATGGAATTACTATGCAGGTAGTCCTCGACTTACGGCCACAACTGAGCCTAAAATTTCTGTGGTTAAGTGAGATGTTAAGCAAGTTTTTTTCCCATTTTGCAATCTTTCTCGCCATAGTTGTTAAGGGAATCACTGCAGTGATTAAATCAGTAACACGTTAAATGAATCTGGCTTCCCTAACGAGTTTCCTTGTCAGAAGTTTGCAAAAGATCATCACATGACTCCGGAATACTACAACCTGGTAGCCTGACCTAACCTCTCTTTTAAACTTTTTAAAATTTTAAAATTCTTCAATTTCAAATTTGTCTTATGAATTTGGGGTGTTTTAAATTTCGTTTTCCGGGCCAATTATTTAATTATTTAATTGTATTTTAATCCTTTTTTAACATTTGTATTATATGTATTTTATCTGGCTGTTCACCGCCCTGAGTCCTTCGGGAGTAGGGCGGTATAAAAATTCAATAAATAAATAAATAAATAAACCATCATAAATATGAGTCAGTTTCCAAGCATCTGAATTTTGATCACGTGACCATAGATGGGAATGCAGGGATGGTCGTAAGTGTGAAGAACAGTCATAAGTCACTTTTTTCAGTGCGATTGTAACTTTGAACGGTCATTAAATGAACTGTTGTAAGTCAAGGACTACCAGTAGATGATTGGAATCCATCCTTTTGTAAATAGAAACCACCAGACAGCATTCATTTTTCTTCTCCAGTAGCCCAGATATCCAAATGACGAATCTTTCTGAAACTTAGATTCCAAGAATTAATTGGCAATTGACATTCATATAATAGCACGGACATGTAAAAAGTACAGTACTCTTTTCTTTTGGTTTCCCACTGAGTTGACCAGTAAAGGGGAGGGGGAAGTTCTTGCACCTGAGCTACTCACCTTCCTGGTGATATTGTTTTCTCTGTTTGAAGAGAAGAGGCAGCTCCCGAAATGTGTTAATCAGCCTAGTCATTATCAGCACAAGCTTGACTTAATTTATTTGTCTTGCATAAATATTTTGTGAACTGTCATTCCTTTACACTCCTGAGAAGATTATGAAGCAAACATTCAGAGGTGTTTCCTAAACTGAAAGTTTACTTCCCTGAATCTAAATGGTTCCCTGAATGGATGCAGGAACTGGGTATGGCCAGTCTAGAGAAAGGAAGGACTAATGTAGCAATATTCCAGTATTTGAGCCACAAAGAAGAGGGGGTCAACTTATTTTCCAAAGCATCAGAGGGCAAGACAAGAAATCATGAATGGAAACTCTTCAAGGAGAGAAGCAACCTGGAGTTGAGGAGAAACTTCCTAACAATGAGAACAATTAACCAGTGGAACCACTTGCCTTCAAAAATTGTGGATGCTCCATCATTGGAGGTTTTTAAGAAGAGACTGGACAGCCATCTGTCAGAGATGGTGTAGGGTCTCCTGCTTGAGCTGGGGCCTGGACTAGAAAACCTCCAATGTCCCTTCCAGCCAGTGGTTCCTTCCTAGTTTGCCATGGTTCGCTGCCTGCACATGCGCAGTACATGCCAAACGCATGCTTTGCACGGAAAATGGAGGCTTGGGAAGGTAAGTAGAACACCGAAGGGGGGAACAGCTGTGCCATGCAATATAGATTCACTAGAAAGTAGGATTTCCTGCTTTCTAAGTAATTTTAAATCGTGCGGCACACCTGATCGTCAGAAATATTGGTTCAGACGAACCGATAGCTTATTTTTACTACCAGTTTGCCTGAACTGGTAGTTTTTATCACTACCAGTTTGCCCGAACTGGTGTGAACCTGTAGTATTTCACCACTGTTTCCAGCTCTATTCTGATTGACTGAACACCCAAAATCTTTTCAATGTTCTAAGGGCAGAAGGCCATCTCAAAGTGTGCCCTTGTGATATGAAGAATGTGATCCTCTCAGCCTTTCATTTTTCTTAAAAAAAAAAAAAAATCTACAACAAATAAGAGAAATTGAGAAAGCTAATTTATTGCACAGTATCTAAGAACAGCCTTTCTCTTTCTGTAGTTCTGTTGAGATTACAGTTCCCAGAACTGAATGCATTTATTTGCAGGGCATCCAGTTGGGAAAAGATGTCCTAAAACTTACAGATTGGGGGTGGGGTGGGGTGGTTATCCAAGAAAATAATTATGAAATTCTCGCTATGTAAAAGAAAAAACTTTCTCATGCACAATACTTTCTGCCACAACCAGGGGTGAAATCCAGCAGGTTCTGACAGGTTCTGGAGAACAGGTAGCGGAAATTTTGAGCAGTTCGGAGAACCTGTAGTGAAAATTTTGAGTAGTTCGGAGAACTGGCAAATACCACCTCTGGCTGGCCCCAGAGTGGGGTGGGAATGGAGATTCTGCAATATCCTTCCCCCAGGAGTGGGAAGGGAATGGAGATTTTACAGTGTCCTTACCCTGCCACGCCCACCAAGACACACCACGCCCACCAAGACACGCCCACAGAACCGGTAGTAACAAAATTTGGATTTCACCACTGGCACAACATAACGTTGATGACCATTATTGTAGATTTCTTCAGAGTGAATGTCAGGGACTACTAATATTGGGTCTGTGCCAGTGGTGGGTTTCAAAATTTTTTACTACCGGTTCTGTGGGCATGGCTTGGTGGGCGTGGCAGAGGAAGGATATTGTAAAATCTCAATTGCCACCCCATTCCAGGGGAAGGTTACTGCAAAATCCCCATTTCTCCCGATCAGCTGGGACTTGGGAGGCAGAGAATAGATACGGGTGATGCCAGTCAGAATTTTTACTACCGGTTCTCCAAACTACCCAAAATTTCCACTACCGGTTCTCCAGAACTGGTCAGAACCTGCTGAAACCCACCTCTGGTCTGTGTTATTCATAAATGTAGATGTGTAGAGTGTATTTTAATATCACCTGATGGAAGCAACATTAGAAATAACTAACACCTGTCCTGGTCAGATATGCCTGCTACCTTGGCTGCAGGGAAGACAAAATATTGTGGTGATATTATCTACTAGGGCCCTTCTCATGTTCTTATGCATTAGTGTCTTGGCATTTGATTCTTACATGGTCACCAAATGCTAGTGATGTTTAATCACCTTTATACAAGAAGAGACTGTCTATTTAGATTTAGTTTAGATATCCAGGCAAAAGTTAAACTTCCATAAGAACCATCAAGCCATATCTGAGGACGTATCTACAACAATAGTAAAATTATTATTTTTTTAAAAAAAATAACACAGATACATCATGTATTATACTGCTATGTATGTATTCATATGTATTTATTTTATTCATGTTTTCCTTTTTTCCTCTGGGTTTTTTTTTTTTGTGGGGGGGGAGGAAGATGCAGATTTACTTCTTTGTTTAACTAATTAATAAAAATAAACATATTTAAAAATGATTCCTAGAAAGTTTCATAGTATCATAGAGTTGGAAGGGACCTTCTAGGCCCTCCATATTAGAATCCAAATTAAAGATTTCACCACAGATGGTATTCAGCCACAGGTGGGTTTCAGCAGGTTCTGACCAGTTCTGGAGAACCGGTAGCGGAAATTTTGAGTAGTTCAGAGAACTGGTAGTAAAAATTCTGACTGGTCCCTCCCCCATCTATTCTTTGCCTCCCAAGTCCCAGCTGATTGGGAGAAAATAATAACTATTATTATTATTATTATTATTATTATTATTATTATTATTATTTTATTTATTTCTATACCACCCTTCTACCGAAGGACTCAGGGCGGTGTACAGCCTATTTAAAAACACAAGACAAAACAGCAATTTAAAATTTAAAATAATTAAATAAATTTGGCTCAAATTTAAAACCCCAGAAAGTTTAAATACCCCAATTTAAAACTATTATGTTGATAGCCCGGCCTGGCGGAACAACAGGGTCTTCAGTGCGCAGCGAAACACCCAGAGGTCGGAGATCTTACATATTTCTGGGGGCAGTTTGTTCCACAGGGCTAGGGATAAAATGGGGATTTTATAGTATCCTTCCCCTGGAGTGGGGTGGGAGTGGAGATTTTATAGTATCCAAGCTACACCCCCAGAACCGGTAGTAAAAAGTCTTGAAACCCACCACTGTGCCTCTGCATGAACACATCAACACAATCCATTACCTGGAAAACTTGTTCCACTGTATTTTCACTGCTGAGATTTTTGCCCCCAACATTCAACTTGAATCTGTGATTTATCAATTATCCCTTATTCTGCCCTCTAGGAGAATAGAAAATACATCTTAGTTTTCTTCTGTGTGATGTCCTTTCAGGCACTTTCAGAGTGTAATCTTTGCCCACGACCCTCTGCTTCTCCTTTTTTCAAGACTAAATGTGATGAGTTCTCTCAGTCTCCATTGGATTTAATGTCCTCTATCCTCATTGTCCTTCAGCAATGGGAGAATATGTGGACCAAAGGTGTACAATTTACACTAAATTACAATTTAAAAGAAAACTTTTATAAGATGATGTATCGTTGGTATTTAACACCAGATAAGTTGTCAAGAATGTATAAAGGTATTTCAATTGAATGTTGGAAATGCAAACATAAAGGGGGACCTTTTATCATTTATGGTGGACGTGTGACAAGGCAAAGAAATATTGGAGTGGGATTCAGATCTTAATACAGAAGTTTCTCAAAGTGAATATAAAGATAAAACCAGAAATTTTTCTTCTGGGTTAAATGGAAAAAGACTTGGGAAAACAATTTGGAACTTTGATGTTATAGATGTTGACAGGCAGCAGTATTACTTTATGCACAAAAATGGAAGGAGACTTTGATTCCTACAATGGATGAATGGTTGCAAAAGTTGATGGAGCAGGCAGAGATGGCCAAATAAACTGCTTTGATCAAAGAAAAAAAAGTACAATTACATTTGTTTCTACTTGGAAACCGCTTCTGGACTTTGTGCTCGAGGTGGAAAAAAATGAAACTTTGATTTTGGGGTTTACCGATTAATAGGTTTGTTGTTATAGAAATGACTAGTTTATATTATTATGTAAAAGTAAAATGTTGAGGTTTGATATTATTATCTTATTCTACTTCACCAAAGGGAGTTGGAAGGCAATGCCTTTTCTTTCTTTCTTTTCTCCTTGCCCCACACTTTTCCTTTCCCCTTTTCCTCCTCTATTTCCGTACGATTTTTCTTTGATATTTTTGTATTATATATTATAAACTAATAAATAAACACAAGGTTTATCTTTATTGCCCTTCTAGTTTATCTGAATACGTCTTAAAGAATGGAGTCCAGAACGGAACAGAGTTCCAAAATTGTACGGTCTGAAAATTTATAATTTTGGAACACCTGCCTCAGGGCATATGTGCTGTTACAAACAACTTTGGAGTATTTTTGTTCCCAGTTTTCTCATACAAAAAGAACTTCAGAGTTCAAACATGCCAAGTATTAACAGGCTGCATGTCTTCTGATTTAAAGTTCTTCAATCAGATTGATCAGAACAGATGCCACATTCTTTTCCCTGCATAAATAAGATTTGGTTTTACATTAGCCTCATCTTCTGTGTTGTTTAACTGGCAGTATGTTGTTTCACTAGCTTAACATCTTGCTTCTTTGTTACTCATAACTACGCTCAGACTGTCATGAAAGTAGTGAAATTAAATTATCAATCAAAATGATGAAATTTGAGAGGTATAATGGAAACTTGTATGCACACAAGAACTGACAGAAAATTGAGAATGTCCACTGTTGCTGTTTTTTGCATATATATATATATATATATATATATATATATATATATATATATATGTATGTATATATATTCATTCTCAGGTTTTCGCGGGTGTTTGTATGTAGGTCTTTGGTTATTCGGGTCTTCTCCCACGTAAAATTGGAAGTGTTTTGGCGACGTTTCGACGAAGTCTCATTCGTCATCTTCAGGCTGGTGTTCTCGGCTTCGTGCTTCCAGGAGCAATGTGAGATCACAGCTATCTCTTCCTTTTAACTGCTAGTGGGGGTGTGAGCTGATTGGGTGGGAACTTGGCTGTGTTTCAGTGGGGATGCTTTTGGGAGCGACTGCAAAATTGAAGATTCCTCCTAGACCGAATCAACAAGGATCTCCTCACTTCACCTCAAACTCAGCAACAAGATCCACCCCGCACTTTGGGACAAATCCAAACAACTTGCCGTCTGGAGAGCCGAAACACAGACCACCCTCAAGACAGACACACACACCAACAAACTCCGAAGACTACAAGAACACCAGAAACAATCCCCTCCACCCTCACAGCCACACATAAAACAAACAGTGCATAACATCTCAGATAGGATCCTCACCAAAGCCGAAACCAATGTCCTTTCCAAAGGATTCAACTTTGCAGTCGCTCCCAAAAGCATCCCCACTGAAACCATTATATGCGGAGTTAAAACCAGCCTGACCAAAATCAACCCCTTCGACGCAAACAGAATCAGACTCGAAATCACCAACATCCTCTGCACCAGCAAGCCACCCAAAAGCAACTTACCCAAAGAGGAACAGACAGCACTACTTAACCTGAAAGAAGACACCAGCATAATAATCCTACCAGCAGACAAGGGCAATGCCACGGTGGTTATGAACACATCTGACTACCAAACCAAATTAACCAACCTAGTCCAAGACTCCATATACAAACCCCTAAACACAGACCTCACCACCTACCTGGAAAAAACCACCAGATCCAAAATAAAAGCCTCCCCCGTCAGCAAAGAGATTCAGCAAAGAATCATTCCCAGAGAGAAATCATCCAGATGCCCTAAGCTTTATGGTCTCCCCAAGATACACAAAGAAGGAACCCCACTTAGACCCATAGTCAGCTCCATAGGCTCACCTCTACAAAACCTAGCCAAATTTCTCGCCAAACAACTACAGCCCTATGCAGAATCCATCACCTCATACGTAAAAAACTCATTCCAGTTCATAGACATCATAAAGCAACAAAACTTACAGCCCAGTGACCTACTCGTGAGCTTCGATGTCATATCCCTCTTCACCCAAGTACCAATCAAAGAAGCCTTGACAGTTATCCAAAACAAATATAACCCCCCCCCCAAGCACATCTTAGATCTGACCAACCACTGCCTATCCAACACATACTTCATCTATAATGGACAGAAATACAAACAAACAGAAGGAGCACCCATGGGATCACCCCTCTCACCTGTCATTGCCAACCTCTATATGGAATACTTTGAAACCCAAGCTCTAGAAAAATCTGATCACAAACCCAAACTCTGGCTCAGATATGTGGACGACACCTTCATAATCTGGCCACATGGGAAAGAAAAACTGGACAACTTACTCACACACCTCAACAGCCTACACCCCAAAATACAGTTCACCATGGAAACAGAAGTGAATAACCAACTTCCCTTCCTGGATCTCTTAGTCTACAGAAAATCCAATGGCTCCCTAGGACACACTATCTACCAGAAGAAAACACACACAAACTGCTATCTGCACGCACTCTCACACCAACACCCTGCCCAGATCAACTCTGTAGCCAAGACACTCATTTCCAGAACAAAATGCTTAGCTGACGAACAACACCTAAAAACCGAACTACACACTCTCACTAACGTACTAACATCCAATGGATTCCAAAGAAATAAGATCACCAACTTAATCCAAAAAGAAACCCCCACTAAAATCCAAGACAGAGAACAAGAAAACGGCAAAGCCCTCCTCCCATACATAAAAGGCACCACAGACAGAATAAGCAAAATCCTCCACAAACATAACATCAAGACAGCATTCTGCACAAACTGAAAAATATCCACCATCCTAAGGAACCCCAAAGACAAAATTGAGTTAGAAAATCAAGGAGTATATGAAATCCCATGCACCGCCTGCCCCACCACATACATCGGACAAACCAACAGACGAATAAGTGCACGCATAGAAGAACACAAGAACTCAGTCAGAAAAGAGGAACCAACTTCTTCCCTGGTCCAACACCTTAAAGCCACAGGACATGATATTGACTTTAAAAAGACCAGAACTATCGCCAAAACTGAACACTTTAACAACAGAATAATCAGAGAAGCCATCGAGATAGAAAAACACCCACACAGCATGAACAAACGAGACAATACCTCCCGCCTACCAGCCATTTGGAAACCCGCCCTTATTGACAAACGAGTCCCTAACACGACGAATGACACCAGACCCACACTCACGAGAGCCACACAGGATGTCACCACCACACATCCACGCAGAAAGCAGACTCAAACCCACACTGATAATGAGCCACGACCAAGGACCAGAAGCCAGACCGCAGCTGCATCATTAGCCACTTTAAACCCCTCCAATCCATACATGAAGCAGACTGACACCCACCATGAAGAGCTCGCACGGCCACAAACACGAAGCCAAACAACAACAACGCAGCTCACCAGCTCAAATCCCCCTGCAACTCAGACTAAGCTGAGCACAACCAAGCCCCCACCCAAACAGAACACACCCCCAGCCAATCAGAGCACAACCAACCCCCCATCCAATCAGAGCACAGCCAAGCCCCTAACCAATCAGAACACACCTCCACCCAATCAGAACACAGCCATGTTCCCACCCAATCAGCTCACACCCCCACTAGCAGTTAAAAGGAAGAGACAGTTGCGATCTCACATTGCTCCTGGAAGCACGAAGCCGAGAACACCAGCCTGAAGATGACGAATGAGACTTCGTCAAAACGTCGCCAAGACACTTCCAATTTTACGTGGGAGAAGACCCGAATAACCAAAGACCTACATATATATATATATATATATATATATAGTGTTTCTCCAAAAAAGATGACCCATCTTGAAAAGAAGCCCTATCATGTTTTTGAGCACATGCAATCAAATTAAGCCCCACCCACAAAATTAGCCCTAATTAAGGCCCCACCCACCCCGGGGTGCAGGGGGTGGGGCGAGGCACACAAGTAAAAAATAAGCTAGAGTGGGGATGGGGGTATGGAACTGCCCTACTTACCAGGCCTCGCACACCCTGACACCTGCCTTGCCTTCTTCTGCGGCCGCTTGCCGCCACTCACACATATCACTCTGACCTTCGTTTTCCTTCAGATGCTTGCTGGAAGGTATCTGCAGCCGATAACAGAGCTTGAGATCAATCTGGAGCTCTATTATCAGCTGCAGAGGATACACACACACACACACACACACACACACACACACACAAAAAAAAAAACACAGACACTGCATAGTTTTAGATTTCCAACAAAATATATCATTAAAGAGTATGTCCAACTTTGACTTGATTATTCATTGTTGATACAGAGGGCTAGAATCCATGGATGTAAATTATGAGGAGGTAGACTTCATCCAAATCTTTGGAAAAGCTAGAAAAAATATTCTCTAGTGGAACTCATGAAATGAAAGGATCTCCTTCACTAAGGTTATTTTAGCAGAGTCTGGGATGCTTGCCAGAACAATGGGGAACGTCTATTGGAAAAGGAAGTTGTATTTAGAAAAGGGAAGGAATTAAAATGGGCTCTCATCCTTTTTGATTAGCAGAACCTTCTGCCAAATCAAAAACTCCCAAATGATAAGACTTTCTGGCAGGCACCTTAGGTTCTGCTTAAATAGTCCCAGTGAGGAGAACCAATACAGATTGTGATAGGTGAAGGTAATGGAGCAACAGATTGCTATTCTTGCTTTAAAGTTTGAGGCTATATAAATGAAGGACCTGCCTGGTACAATCTTGCCAAAGTTCACATCTTTTCCACTGATGCAAGGGCCAAGTCACTGAAAGCAACGAGGCTTCTGCTCTTTTTCTAAATTCATGCTCCCCAAATGTGCTGGGACCACAATTCACAATTCACCACTAGCTGGGAGTTCTGGATGTCTATGTCCAACCTATCCAGAGAGCATCAGTTTAGCATGAGGTCATTCAGATTCCATGCCAAGCGAAAATGGCCCTGAATTACATGGAGATGTGGTCAGAGATACTGAACCCATCCTCGGGTCTCACGTTTGCTAATGTGTGGCTTGTGTGCTGGCTGAAAGGGCTCATTCGGTGGCTCCATTCGACACTGTGTGGTTGGCAGATTAGATTGATATTTCCATTTTTCCTTGAGGAGTAACTCTCAGGAAAGTAATGGTATACCTGTGATTAACATTCACCTTTCCAGCTCTGATGTATGAATTATTTTAATTATGGTTTTCATGATTTAATGGTTATCCTTTCAAGTAGGGTATTCAGGAAATCCTACCCAAGAGAAACTTGATTTAAGGATTCAAAGCCAAACGATTGCACAGTTGCAATCTAGTCAAGGGCCTCCTCCTTGACTAGATTGCAACTGTGCAATCATTCGGCTTTGAATCCTTAAATCAAGTTTCTCTTGATTTAAGGGAGGGAGATTTATCCCCACAACGTAAGCTCTTCTCTGAGGTCATCCTCTCCCCTGTGTTGGCAGGGAAGTGATAAAGGCAACATGGGGAGTCCAGATACAATTGTCTTTGCCTGACCAGAGTGCTCAGTGTTAAGAGCCAAGGTGGTGCAGTGGTTAGAGTTCAGTACTGCAGGCTACTTCAGTTGACTGCCGGCTGCAGTTCGGCAGTTCAAATCTCACCGGCTCAAGGTTGATTCAGCCTTCCATCCTTCCGAGGTGGGTAAAATGAGAACCCAGATTGTTGGGGAGGCAATATGCTGACTCTGTAAACTGCTTAGAGAGGACTGTAAAAGCACTATGAAGCGGTATATAAGTCTAAGTGCTATTGCTTTAGTGATATTGCTATTCATAATCCCAATGATCAGCAGGTCTTTACAAACTTACAAACACTCATCTACTGATGGTTCAAAGTTGCAACAGGACTGAAAAAAAGTGACTTATGACCTCTCTTTGCACTTAAAGGCTTCGTAGCATCCCTACAATACTAGGATCCAAACTGGAAAAATTAGCAACCGACCTGTATTTACTATGCTTGCAGCATCCTGGAGTCACATGATTTCCATTGGTTACCTTCTCAGCTGGCTTCTGACAAGCAAAGTCAACGGGGAAAGCTGGATTCGCTTAACAACTGTGTGATTTACTTAATAACAAATTTAAGGTGGTAAAAATCAAGCTCGCTTAACAACCACCTTGCTTAGCAAGGGAAATTGTGGTCCCAACTATGGTTGTTAAATTCAGTAAAACCTGTATCGTTCCCATCACCTGTCTCCGTCCACTTATGACTGTATGACTGTAACTTTGTTGCTTGTATCTTTACGATTTATATTGACTGTTTCCTAATATGATTTGATTGCTTATTTGTACCCTATGACTATCATTAGTGTTGTACCTTATGATTGTTGACGAATGTATCTTTTCTTTTATGTATACCGAGAGCGTATGCACCAAGACAAATTCCTTGTGTGTCCAATCACACTTGGCCAATAAAGAATTCTATTCTATTCTAGTCTAGTCTATTCTAGTCTATTCTAGTCTATTCTAGTCTATTCTAGTCTATTCTAGTCTATTCTAGTCTATTCTATTCTTTCCAAATCATTTCCCAGACATTTTTTTAACCAATGGTATCAGTGAGAAAACAGCCCTTGAGCCACCAGGACTCAGCCTGTTTGTGTCCATTGAAAGCCTACAAAGAAAGCTCTTTGTGGATCGTCTCTCTGTCTTGACAGAGGCAAGCATATCTCACACTCTTTCTCCTCCATAAACGTGGGATATAAAGTACATTTTTCATGGTGTTTTTGCAACTCTGTGGTAGGTTGTTCACCTATTTGGAGTTACAGAGTATTGGTTCTGGTTCCTTGATTTGCTGAGTCTACCCCAGGAGGTCTGGAGATTAAGCACAAGCCATATTTTTTTCTTTTTATCTTCTTCCCTGCAGTTAAGCTGTTTGGTAAAATGTTTGCCAGTCTGCGCTGGTTTCTTTCTTTCTTTTTTCTTTTTAAATGTTTGCTTATACAAAAAGTGAAGGAGATTTCAGGAACGACGCTTTGCCAATATTTCACATTTGACATTTGTCCAGCCCTTTTGATTTGCAGTCCAAATTTCAAGTCAGGTCTATCCCAGATCCAATCATTCCTCCTGTTTTCAATTAGAAATAAGGCCTAACAGATGTGCAGAATTATGCGTGCTGTAAGGAAGCAGGCAGGGAGAAAACTTTTGGCTTCCTGGTACAAGGATATAGGTAGTCCTCAACTTGTGAACACAGTTGGGACCCAAATTTCCCAATTGTTAAGCAAGGCAGTTGTTACAGTTGTTAAGCAAATTACTTCACTTGTTAAGTGAATCACACGGTTGAGCAAATCTGGCTTTCCCCGTTGACTTTGACTGGTTATGAACAAAAGAAAAATATAAATGGTGGCAGTGTGGATCACTCAGTGCCTGTATTTTACACCTGACCCAGGTAGGCAGTGGAAATTTGGAAAGTGGTATCATCTGGTGGACTATTGCACCCCATTCTTGTTTTCAGGGGTCCATGCACAGATCTGAAAAGACGGCCACCTGTTTCCTGGGATTCTTTGTAACAGCCAAGATGCAATCTGCTGAACTAATCTTCCAGAGGCAACAGGCTTGTTCTTTGGCAAAGCCAGCTGCCAATTGGCATCCAAGTAAGCTGGGAGCTGAACTTTGGGGAAATAAGCAGTAGGCTTCTGACTTTACATTTTTCCTTCTTGAACTTATTGAGCAGCTGCGGTGTTCATTTTGACATGTGCCCATGGCTCATTGGGGTGGGGAGAAGTGTATTTCTCCAAGGCTTGCATTTGGACTCCTCTTAGATCGTGTCATATGCCACAGCTGGAGAGAAGGCAAGTTGCGTGTAAAATGGGGGTGGCAGTCATAGATTTGCAAGCCCCGAGAAGCTGCAGTTCAGGGCTGACGCTCACTTAGCCACTATCAGCTATTCCAATGAAACTTGCCTGCGTGCATCCAAATCTGTCTATAGCCCCACAGTCCTCTTTGTTTATTTATGATATATTATATTCACATAGAGAGAAAGACACAGAAACGCACACACACAAATATTGGAAAGAAATCACAGGCATTCAAGTCGGCAAGCAGATTTTCTGGGCCCCATCTTTTTGATCTCAGAAAGAAAAACAGGTAGTGTATTTCACATTAATGCTTCAAGAGTTCACTTTTTCCCCTGCAGGGGGTCCTATTGATTTTGATGAAATTCACTTTCAAGTAAGCAGGCTTAGAAATGTAGCTTTATTTACATTTCTAGTTTATCATTCTGTTAAAGCTCGCCTATCAAAAATGCATTTCAATTAAATAACCCTAGAGATCTAACAATGGGGATAAAACAAAATTCCTTATGCTTTTTAGGGGTGGGGAGAAAAATTGTTTTCCTTCTTCTGAAAACTTGGTATCACCCAAAGAGCAAGAAAGGCTAGGGTTGTTTTTTTTTCCATATTAGGTCACCTTTAATTACTTAAGGAGTTGAATTTTTCAGAAATTTACTACATTGTGATACAATGTGAGAATGTAGATATGCTATGGAACTCTTACTTGGATCCTCAGAGAGAAGCAGAATTATATTGTTTCATATATTTTATTCTTTTGGCAACAAGTTTCCGTTTTATTTTAAATTTTATTTATTTTATTCTATTTTTTTTAAATAGGCACCTGAAAATAATGGCTAGATGCAGCATAAAGCAAAATTAGGCAAAGTTCTGGACTGACTACCTGGAAAGCTACTGCTGGTAAGTTTAGGCAATTTTGAACGCAGTAGATCAATGATCTGATTGAGTATAAAGCTGCTTACATGCCATGAACTGTGTGTGAGTTAACTTGCATATATTGTATCCGAGTTGTGTATCATGGATACTAACACATATTTCTAAACTTGGTCAATATTGCTGGGCAAAGGCTGGTTACCCTGAGGTGGAAAAAGATGCAATTAGAAAAAGGCCAATCCATAACAGAGAATGTTTTCCCATTGTACTCACTATAATTAAACAAGTTGGAGCCAAGCATTTTTGTCCATCTGCTGCAAATTTCCAGGAAATTCCAAACTAAATTTTATCTTCTGTCCACCTCATTAAGGTTTCAGTACAAGCCTCCAGATATCTTTTCTTCCATATTACAAAAAGTAGCAACAGATTTAGGAGGCATGTGGCAGAATGATTATTCCAGATTGAGGAAAATATCCAGTCCAAATACAAAAGTACAATGTCCTGGGAGATTCCACATACGTACGTACGTACGTACGTACATACATACATACATACATACATACATACATACATACATACATACTTGTTAGCCCATTCCACAAACGTAATTGCTTTCTGACCAACTTCATGAAGATTATAGAAGCACAGGAGAGATGCTCTGAAGCTATTTTGTCCAGCATTTGATTCAGTGCAAGCTGAAATTCACATTGCAGCTACAGTAAACCCAGCAGATTGCAATCAAGCCATTCTTAAAACACAAAGAACACCCAACTAAATAATCTATCCTGTTATCAAATGCCAAAGACTTCTTTTATTGTACTTAAATGGAACTTTCTTCTATGTATTGATTATTTGCTTATAGCATCCTTTTAGCTAACTTAAGCCTATAGTCCCATATGTCCTTGATTTTTCTTGACCAGGTTATATACAGTATTGACAATAGTTTCAAGCATTCCTCAGACATGTTGATGTTTTGATGTGTCATCATCCGGGTCACTTTCCAAGTTTTTCACTCTCAATGTTCCTTGTTCCTTTAGATTAAACGATAATCTATCAGGAGGAATTGACTTTTGGTTTCTGGTTCTAGTCCAGATGCCTAGAGTGTGATCATCTTTGATCGACATAGTGATAATAGTATTATATTAGCAACAATTAATGTCTGTTATTTCCATTTTAAAAAAAATTAAACTTTATTTGTGAAATATAACAACTAGAAGGAACATAATATGATAGCAATACTATAATAAAAATTAGTTTTCTGCATAAGTGTGATTCAGTACTAATATAGAATTAACTCAATCCTTTAATATATTAAAAGCAGTGTCACGTAGAAATATATAGCAGTGGATTTCCATTTTTACAGTAAAATGCTATTTCAAAACTGTTAGGGAACCTATTTCTTGATACTACTTTGTAATAATAGGAATATACATTTTTCTCTATTTATATTTGTCAATTTTGCAGGTCACTTCTTAGCTGTTTGGGTTGGTGTTTATCAACATCCACGTACAAACAAAAGTTCCATCAAATCAGGCTGAATTCCCTGGAACTTCCTAGACGTATTTATCAATATACAGTAATTTATTGGCAACAGCATGGAGGTGGTTTGTTGTCCTCTGCAAATAGAAGTAGAAAAACTGTGGCAAAAGAAAGGAAAGGCTAGTACCAATAGTAAAAGGTGCCTTGCGTGCAATCCCAAAACAACTGGAGCATTGCTTGAACACAACTGGCATTGACAAAAATTGCCATTAGTCAATTGCAAAAGGCAGCTTTACTTGGAACAATTTATATTCTGCAACAACATCTACCTATTCCAGGTCCGTAGGAAGGACTCAATGAGTGGATAAGAATGCCAAATTCATTCTAAACCTCTGGATGACTGGGTGATTAACTGTTGTTGTTGTTGTTGTTATCTCTTTTATTCATTAAACATGAAACTCAGTCAACTGAACCTTTAAAAATATGTCACAAATACGAGTGACTGGTGCTAATGGTTGATACGGGTTGCTGCCAGCGTCCCTAGGTACTACTACTATTATTATTGTTGTTGTTGCTGCTGCTGCTGCTATTGTTGTTATTATTTCACCAGCAGTGCAGCTTAGTGTAAAAAGCACAGGTCAGAAACCCAGGTGACTGGCTTTCCAAATTTGTGAAGTCACAGGGAATCCTATATTCTTATATTCTTACACCCTAGCGGGGGGAGGGGGAGGGGGAAGGGGCAGCAGAAGGAGCCACATTTTTCTAAAAACTTCTTGCTTATGAAGAATGGCACTATTGTGTAACATGCATTTGTTACCTGCAGAGTTGTTAAACTTCTGCTTTTCTACTTTCATATGCATGGTGTCTTTTATTTATCAGCTCCCTTCATGATCCTGTGCATTTCCCAGTATTTGGCCTCCAATAATCAAGAGAAAGATCATAGAAACCTGCAGTCATTATCTCCTAACCTCATTTGCATTTCAGTGTGATGATGGCTGGCTGCTTTACCACTGTTTTATGTTAGATACGAGCAAGGAAGCAAAGCTGAGCAAAACCACCACTTCACAAACCCATGGCACAACAAAGGAGAACAAACACATAAGGACAGGATTCAGCAGTCCATCTGCATCTGAAAAGACAAGGGTCATTCTTTTGAAGACAGCAAGGTTCACATTCTGGACAGAGAGGATCACTGGTTTGAAAAAGGAGTCAAAGAGGTCATCTATGTTAAAAATGAACAGCTCTCCCTCAATAGAGGGAGAGGGATATGATACCATCTATCTATTGTTTACAACATAGTCCTTCCAGCAGTCTCAGAAAGGTTCCACACCTGCTTATACTCTGATTCAGATGTGTAGGAAGTTAGCACCCACCCCTCTCTTAGAAGAATGAAATATTCTAGGAAATATTTAAAAAGTAGAATATTATACCTCCCTGGATGAGAAAAGGAGAAACATGCTCTTGGAAAGCAGCCCCCACCTTTGCTAATAGCTCTAGAAAGACTGGGCCATCCTATATACAAGACAAAAGGCTGAGCCAGTTTATCTATAACACAAAAAACTTTCACCCTTAGGACATTTTTTTTTTGAATTTGATTTATATGCTGCCCTTCTCCGGAGACTCAGGGCGGCTTACAATGTGCTCAGCAATAGCCTTCATCCTTTTGTATATTTATACAAAGTCAGCTTATTGCCCCCACAACTGGGTCCTCAATTTACCTACCTTAGAAAGGATGGAAGGCTGAGTCAACCTTGAGCCTTGGCGAGATTTGAACCTACAGTAATTGCAGGCAGCTGGTCTTAATAACCAGCTTAATAACAGGGTGCCTTAGACCACTGTACTACCAAAGGTTTTACTACCAGTTCTATAGAACCAGTACGAACTGGGGGCAACCCACCACTGTTCTTGGATGAAAATTGAAATCTTTTCAAACAAACAAGAACCCCATGAAAGTTCAGTTGCCTTTTGGAAAAAAAATACCTGGATGATTGAGAATATCCATAGACACCCTGAAAACAATCGTTTGCTTAATGTGCCTTATTCAAGACCCCACCATTTGCCAGTGGAACAGAGAGAACACACATGAGAGAGGCAGGCGAGGGATTGGCCATCAGAATAGCAAATTTTAATGCCAATATAATTTTCTGGATGGTTGAATAGCACTTGAGTTCAGCAGTGGGAGGGGAGAGAATGGCAGCTAAGAATTTTGTGCCATATCAACTCTAATTATGAATATAAAACTATAGTGAATAATAGCACACGATAGCACATAAAACAATTCACTGATTTTCAGGAATTGTTTTAGGGTACTGAAAAGGTCCATAGTGGCACTAAATTTTCAACTGCAAATTAATACCTTAGTGTAAGTTTAAAGAACCATTGACTGAGTTTTTTAGTTACCTTGCCTTGCTTAAAATATGCATAGTACAGGACCATTAAGGGCCCAGCTCTAAGTTTTTTTTCTTTTTTCCCCTTTTTAATCCATATTTCTGCCCCTTTCATATTTATCAAATAGACAATTTTACCACCTAATGAAAGTGGGTGAAGGAGGACATGGAGCAACATCCTGCACGCTCCTTTTCACTAATACACAAATTTTCCCTTCTGTGTGTGAACTGCAAGAAAATATGGGACATACTAAAGAATTCAGGTTCTATGTTTAAAAGTAGAGATGATGTGAAACTGTGGGGGACCCCAACATGTGAATAGAGATATCCATAGCAAGCCACAGACAAATGATGGCACATGCACAGTAGCACCAAGAAACATATGCTTTTGCACTCCAATATTTCATAGACGTATGGTCTCAAGATTTGTATTCTGATATCATAACATCAGTTCCTTAGTTGCCTTCTTGTTCACATCTGCAAATACCTACTTATGAAATTCACCTTGACTGTTTTAAGTTAGTTCCATTTGCTTTTAATTGAATTTAGCTTAAACTGAGGTTTATCCCTGGTCCATCTGCCTAACTTAGCAGACTGAATAGCTGCCTTCCTTATTTTAAAACAAATAACCAGAAACATGTTAGAACAAATAACCAGAAACATGGAGGGAGAAAAGATCAAGGTCAAACCTCAGCAGGAGAAACACAGCACATCCTTTCTTTGGCTACAAGTAATGCTAATGGATCATTTAAGGCAGTGGTGGGATTCAGCCAATTCGCATCACTTCGGGAGAACCGGTTGTTAACTTTCGGAGCAGTTTGGCAGACTGGTTGTTGGAAGAAATCATTAGGGCAGAGAACCGGTTGTTAAATTACTTGAATCCCACAATGATTTAAAGTAAAGATAAAGGTCCCCCCGCACATGCGTGCTAGTCTTTTCTGCCTCTAGGGGTGGTGCCCATCTCTGTTTCTAAGCCGAAGAGCCAACGCTGTCCGAAGATGTCTCCATGGTCATGTGGCCGGCATGACCAAACACCGAAGGTGCATGGAACGCTGTTACCTTCCCACCAAAGTGGTCCCTATTTTTCTTCTTGCATTTTTTTACGGGCTTTCAAACTTCTAGGTTGGCGAAAGCTGGGACAAGTAACAGGAGCTCATTCCATCACGCAACGCTAGGGATTTGAACTGCTGAACTGCCGACCTTCTGATCGACAAGCTCAGCATCTTAGCCACTGAGCCACCATGTCCCTAATGGATCATTTATCTGCTAGGATTTATAGAGCTTGTTGCAAAAAGCTGTAAATTTAATTTTCTGAGCAAGAAATAATACTAGGGCTCATCTTCATTTCTCACAACATAAAGACACCTTACTATATGAGGCACCTATTCTCTTGATTTCACCTCAGACTGATCCCCCATCCCACTGCTGAATCAGCCTAGAGACTCATCCAGTTTTCTGTTGGATAAAAGTGAAATTCTCTTTTGACTTTTGACACAAAGTTTGTCATGTAGCCAATATTGAGGGACTTGAAGACCAACCTTAGGATGACAATGGTTAGAAGATGGGAACTACACAGATCCTATTGGCTGTGGTAACTCACTCTCTGTGTCTGATAAATGGTCACTCCAGGCCCATTTTAGTTTTGATTGCAAGAAAAAACAGAGAAATAACAGATCTGGGAGACATGACCAAATTCACATTCACATTAACATGTTCGCACATATGTGCACACTTGTTTGTTTTTCTTGTGACGGATTAAAGCTTTTGTTCAAATTTATTGGCCCACTTTTTCCATCATGTATTTAGAACCAAATTTGGAGACAGGAGTGATCAGTGCACAATGACCAGCCTAAGAAGCAGTGGTGGGTTGGCCCTGGTTCGCACCAGTTCTGACGTCATCAGAATGCTTCTGTGCATGTGCAGAAGAGTGTGTGCGTGTGGCCCCATTGTGAACTGGTAGTAAAGGTAAGTAGAACCAACCCCTGCTAAGAAGGAATAATCAGAAGAACTTTGATGGCTGGAAAATCATTCTTAGAGCCAACACACCCCACTACCCAAAAACTGAGAGTCACAGAAAGGATGGTTGTTGGTGTTGGGTTTTTTTTTTAGTGTGCAGAGAAAAGCTTAAAAGAGCTAGACCTGGTGTTAGTCAAAGACAAAAGTACTCAAAATCCTTGACAGTAAAATGAAAGCAAGAGAAAAATCTGATAGTTGAAGTAAGCATCAATCAGGCAACTCACCATGTTTTCTGCTGCATTTCCCTGAGGACTGAAAACATAACATGGTATATGAGAATGTATTTCATCCTAAAAGCTGGTTCTCCCTTCTACTTTTTTAATTCAATAAGAAAACCCAATTATATACTGGGAAAAGAAAATCAAAAGCTTCCTACAATATTCTTCACTGGGCAAAGCCTTTTCCACATCCTCTTTCTGCATGCACCCTCTGGAGAAATTCAGGTGTTGACGCCACTGATCTGTTGGCCTTTTTTCATGAGAATATTGATTTCACAACTTTCCATATTTTTCCAGGAGATCAATATTCCCATGACAAATAAAACAAATAAATAATAAAAACAAAGGTTGGGTTTGTTGTAAAAGTCTGTCTTCATATGTGATTGCTGCAGGTGAGAAAGAGATTGATAGGCCTGCCACAGGATTTTCTTTCTTTCTTTCTTTCTTTCTTTCTTTCTTTCTTTCTTTCTTTCTTTTTCCTTCTTTCCTTCCTTCCTTTTTTTCTTTCTTTCTTTCCTTCTCTCTTTCTCTTCCTATCTCTTTCTTTCTCTTTCTTTTTTCCTTCCTTCCTTCCTTCCTTCTCTCTTTCTCTTTCTCTTCCTCTTCCTCTTACTTTCTCTCCATCTCTCTCTCTCTCTCTCTCTCTCTCTCTCTCTCGCTCTCTCTCTCTCTCTCTCTTTTTTTTCTCTCTAAGGATATGAAGAAACAAAAAAAAATATTTCCCCAAATATTAGCTGATTGGTTGGTGGAATGCAAGAGAGGTATGGATAAAGCAGAATGGATTGGCTAATGTTCCTGACAGTTAACCCCACCCTGCCAGAGTTAAAGAGAGAGACTGGGGCTTGATTGTCTTGCTGGGAGGTGATGTTACAAGAAAAAAACAAACAGCAGGGAATCCACCAATCTCTGCCCTGAAATGATCCCACATTACATGGTGGGTCAGCAGCAATACTGCCCAACCTCATTGCTGAGTCACAGCAAAGGCGGATTTTGAGGACAGCACAATTTATACTGACCTAATACAAAAAATGACATATCATCTCAAAGATGGAAAGAAAGCACTTCAAAGCAGTTGTCTGAATGAGCCATGGGAGCCCACTGCCAGGAATTATGTTTTTCCTTAATAAGTCCTTTTTTATTTTCAATAATATGGAAGTTGTGAGTTAGGATTGCTGGTAAGGGAAAGATTGCAGTCACTTAACCAGTGGAATCCTGAACATTCCAAGAGGGGGGAAAAGATATTTTTTCCTCCTAATTATGCAACCAGTTCTTGGAAAACTTTATTGATATTGATAGATGTAAATACTGAGGTTGGTCCAGATAGGGCACTACCCTTTCTATATATTTATATGTTTACTAAATTTAGTATAACTTAATTTATGTAATTTTCCCAAAAAGTCAACTCTCACAGGAAAAAAGTTCAAGCAATTTTTTTACCCTCTTAAATAGCAGTAATTAAATTGATAAAAGTGCATGCAGGGTCTAGAAATACATCAAATTTCATGTTGTTTAATAAGGTGCATTTTATCTTGTTAAATAACTCTGCAACTCTGGGAGATGTTGCATAAGAGCTTTGGGACCAGATATGGACTTTATCACGGATAATAATAAATGTATGATACAAAACGGTCAAGATTGCAGGGGGAAAAATATGCAAGCAAAGTGAAGGTGAGCACGGAAATAAACTTGAAGAAAGAACGTAGCAGTGGTTATATAAACACCATTTTAACCCTGAGAAAGAGGAAGAAAGAAACTCAAAATTACCTTTTCTATACTCTCTTTGGTGTAAAAGGGGACAGGGAGAAACCTTCTCAGGATTTCAAGATTTTGTGATTATAACCAAGTTCAATAAACTTCGAATAGTTCTTGTGGTGCCTGTTTCCTGATCTGGCATGGAGTGATAACATAAAAAAAAAAATTACAGATCCATAATTTTCTTGAGCGATAATGACTAAAGTGAGTCTTTAAAGTGATGATGACAAAGATACTGATAATAAAATTATAAGCTATTCTTGCAGTTGACATAATAACACTTCCCAGATGAGTGCTGCAGATAGGTTTGCTCCAGTGGTGGGATTCAACCGGTTTGCACCACTTCGGCCAAACCGGTTGTTAAATTGCTGGCTGGCCTCGCCCCACCCCTTCCAGAAATCCCCACGCACCCTGTTTTGGCTCCCAGGTATGTGCACGGACGCCTACTAGGCCCAAAATGGGACATGTGGGGGGCGTGCAGTGCGGCTCCCCCGTGGCCTGTTTTTGCTCCCAGGAGGCTGCAGGGAGGCTTACTAGGCCCAAAACGGGGTGCGGGAGGGCAGTACCCCCATGACCTGTTTTTGCTCCCGGGGGTGGGGGTGCAGGAGGCTGACTGCTGCCTGTTACACCCTCTGGCTATGCCCACCATGGCCACGCCCACCCAGCCAGTCATTAGGGCAGAGAACCAGTTGTTAAATTATTTGAATCCCACCACTGGTTTGCTCCATTGACATCATTCGGATGACAGTGGTCTTTCACCAGCCTTGTTAAATACAAAGGCTATTATTCTTCAGACACTAAGAAGATTCATGCTCATCAGGGGGAGTTCAATGCCATTTGAGTTGTCCCACTGTCCCGGAGGTTGGGGGAAGACCTGGACTTATATGGAATATGCTCAATATAATGAGTTCTTTAAACTGGAGAATACAGATCCACTTGTCTACAACATTGTGAATAAAATTAAGAATTTCATCAGGGTTGTGTATGCCAAATCAGAATTCATCCCACTTAAAATCCCTGTGTTCATTTAAAAAATACATGGAGTCCGCAGCTCTTCTGCTTAAATGAAGAACAGCTATATTCCCTACTAATGAAAACTCTCTAAAGATTTGCAAGAAGATTAATATGCACAACTGCAAGACAACGCACATAAACTCTGAAGTAATATACAACTGGTAATAGCAGAAAATTAGAATAAAAACCAACAAGAGCCAATAGTTGTAAGTACAGCCTGAAACCCTGGAAAAACAGCAAACATGCAGAATATAAACAGGATATAGACTTTTGGGGGAGGAAGTCCTAAAGCAAGGATTGCATCCTTTATAGGAGTTGTTGGGGGCATTTAATTTAGCAGGGAATGTTTGATTCTTTAAACAGGCATTCAAAGACTGAGATGTAGAGGGTATATGTACTAAGGATGATTGGAGGCACTGTTAATGACATTGCCATTATTATTATGAATTTGATTAATATATGTATTACATAACTTTATTGCATACTATTCTTGCATACTAAAATTTTCTTTTAAATTGAAGTGGCAGAAAGTAACCTGCAAATGAGATAGATAGATGGATGGATGGATGGATGGATGGATGGATGGATAGATAGATAGATAGATAGATAGATAGATAGATAGATAGATAGATAAACAAACAGACAGACAGATATAGATTCTTGTCTCTCAATGTGGGGGACTTTTTATTTTATTTATTTCACTTGCTCCCTACCACAGGATTCCTCTCACCCTAACACCCAGCTGCTCATTGCCAATTTAAGAATTATTTTGATGAGAAACAGAAGATCAGAGATCATAACTCTCCTTACAGAAAATTTAATTTATTTGGGTTGATTTTCATGCTAACATGCAAACTACTTAGAATTTATCAAAGGAAGATTCAACCCCAGATGGATCCAATTATGCACTTGAATTTTTAAAAAGTCTTTGTGTATTCTGGTAATGGGTGCAGCATATTGTCACAAGAAAGAGGAGAAAAAGGGTGGAGGGAACCAATTTTGACGAGATTTATTTGACTTGAGCAAATTACTCCTTCTTTTGCCTTTAGCCTTCAGTTTTCCTGCAGCTCCAAAAAAGTAATCAAACTGTTCATTAAATAATCACCATGAAATGCTAACCTTTGGAATGCAGTATTTCTTCTAAGATCATTACCATAACAAAGTTCAACCCATTGTAATTTAAGTAAAATGGGATGTATTCTAACTCTGATCTAAAACATAACCTATTCCAAAAAGTTTCACAAAAATTGTTCAAGCTATAATAAATGCATTCGTAATAGGGAGCAACCTGAAGTTTATTAATTATGTGTGTTTAGGATTTATTTCACGGTAGACATGGCATATGGTAATACTGTTATTCAAAATCTATTGAAGAGTCTCATCATTGATTTGCGTACACATGCTTTTAATCTCCAGCTTACCTCAACTAATTTTTTTTATTTTTTAAAAAATGGAGGCACTTATTTTGAATACATATTGGAATATATTATTTGTATGGGATCCAGCATTCGGTTTTTCAACTTGCTAATAAAATGATTCATGCACTCAAGTATTAGGTTCCTACCTTAGTATATGATAAGCTATAATGGAAACTACAATATGGTGGTTGAAAGGAAGAATGCGAGGTTGCAATCTGGAGATTGTGGGTTGGGTCCAGATTTAGTCTTACATACAATAGACTTATTGAAATTGATGGGATTAATATTATGACTGAGGCTATATCCACTGTGTTATGTTTGCCATATAGCCATATAATGGAATATAATTCATATAATATAACATAATAGTCTCTTTATTTATTTCATTTGTGTGCTGCCCATCTCATCCAGAAGCAATGACAATAGTCATTCATCCTTTCCATTGTCTATGCATTGCAGGATGAAGGTCTCTTCTGCATGTTTCCAATCCATATGGTCCTGAGCTTTCTTTTGCCAATTGGCCCCGCAATACTTGCTGATGTCATTAATCCATCTTGTTTTAGGTCTTTTTCAAGGATGCTTTTTATCAAGTGGGATCCATTCTATGACTGCCTTAGTCCACTTGCCATCAGTTCTTATTGCTATGTGACCAGCCCATTTCCATTTCAATTCTTTTGCTCCCTTGATGATATTGTATACTTTTATTTGTTCTCTAATCCAGCGCCCCTTCCCCCAACCTTTTGGGCACCAGGAACTGGTTCTGGGGAGAGAGATTTTTCAGTGGACCAGAGGGGCATAGTTTCATGTGCTGCCTGCATCCCACAGATGGGGCTTCACTTGTTTGTGAGGACCGGTTTCTGACATGCTGCGGCCCGGTGAAGTCCACAGACCAGGGGTTGGGGACCCCTGCTCTAATCCACGTACAGGTCTTTCTATCTTGTCTGAGCATGTATCTTTCCATGGCTCTTTGTGCCACTCATAGCTTTTATATCGATTGTGAACCTAATGTAACAACATATTTATATTATATTAATACTATACTCATAAAGCAAAGGAAATCTTGACTGTTCTTATTTCTTCTTCCTTGATATTATGCTTCTGCTCTCTTGCAGTAGCTTGTCTGGTAGTCACAACCAATCTGAATCCCCATATGTGTTTTCCAATCATAGCATTAGATAGAAATCCACCCTTTCCATTTTATTCAAATTGAATAAATTGCATCCGACTGTAATTTGGCTGTAGGCTCCCAGACATGCAGATTCCAGAAGTTTTTATTCCAGCCATTTACAATCATATTTATTTCCCCAGCAACTTCCAGCAACAATTTCAGTCATGGGTACTCAGCAAAAGCCCTTCAGTGGTTAAGGGCCGATTCACATGAAACATCTATTACAATCTGACAATCTGACATGAACCTGACTTGCCTATTTCAGTGAATTATGATCAGCTAAACTTGTCCAATGGAATGACAGAGCACATGTCCAGATAATGAATCGCCAGCGCTCGGTGCCACTCATTTGCTTTTAAGACGTATGAGCCATGATCTGGGCAGATATCCCATTATGCACATGTCTCCTACTACTGTCCCATTTCACTCTATTAATGGTTGTGTGAATCCAACCATAGTGGAATTTGCATAGATATTTTTTTATATACTGGATTTTTATACTGGAATTTGTGAGGATGTCGCATACTGTATTACATTTTTCCTAGGCCGTTTCCTTCTAGGCAAAAACTGGCTTTCCTTTAACATTAAAAGAACTGTGGGAACACAATCAGAGAAATGGCTCCAGAAGATACAAAAGAGTTGTAAGAAACTAACTTGAAGCAGCACACAGGTCATTCTGTAGTTAGTGAGGCTAAGACATTTTACCCTGTGCTTTTTAGGCTATTAGGAGCTTTTAAGATGCTTGTCTTTTTAAATTTTCACTATCTGGGCTAAAAAAAGAAAAAAAAAAGTTCTCCAGGAAATATTCTGACTCAAACTTGTACTTTATATTATTCTCTTACACTTAGAGAGTTCACAGATAGTTAAGCATGTAGTAATTGCAGCTGTCACTTGATAGCTTGACTTCAATCAGTCATCACATGATGGCTCTTGGTGGGCTATTACCTCTTACAATCTTAGAAATTATCACACAACAGGAGCTAAAGTGTAAAGTGACAATCCCCATACAAGGCAGCTATCACCAACTGCAGAATGGTTTTCTCTTAAAATGAACTAAAGGGGAAGGGTCTTTTAAGAGGATAAAGATGCTCTGTGATGTTCTACAAGATCGTCTGACATCTACTTAATCATCTCAAAGTTAGGCTTGAAGGCACGAGACAGAGAAACCTAGTAGCTATACAATGTATTGTCTGGTCTCTTATTTGTCCCATCTTTCTTCCTTTAGTCCAGCCTCCTCTAAATTGACATTCTCCAAGTACATTAGACTTAAGTTCCTATAATTCTGGGAAGAAGGCCAATATGTCTGGACAGTTCCAGGTTATGGAAGGTTGCTTTAATTTATAATGGTTATTTCCAACATTAGCACCCACCAAATAGTTGAGGCTTCAGCTCAAAGAATTCCCTCCCAGCTTTTGGACATGGTGAAAGAGGGAGTAAAGCATCCTGCAAGGTGAATTGTGTCACCTCTGAAGCATGAATTTCTTTGTGGAAACAAATAAGAACAGCTTTGCATTCATACACATGGATGTCTTATGTACTCCAATCCAGCGGTCACCAACTCGTGGTCTGTGGACCACTGGTGGGCTGCGAGAAAATTTTGGTGGTCCGCAGAAAAATTATTTGCACTTTTTATATTGCACTAAATTAGGGGTCCTCAAACGATGGCCCCGGGACAGAAACGTGCAATGAATGTTTGTGTTGCTGGGTCTTTTTGTGTGGGACAGAAATTCCGACTTGAGGTCTGCTTCAGCCTCCTGGTGCGGGGCTTTGGGCAAAGGCTGGAGGGAAGTGCCACTGGTGGCGAAGAGCCGGAGGGCCTTGTTCCAGTGGGACTGCATCATGGACTGGAACTGGCTGACCATCTCAGCCTGCTGAGCCTCCAGGCGCCTGTACCTGGCTTTGCACTCCTGCAGGTCTTCCCTCTGCTTGGAAAGCCTATGCTTGTAGTCCTCAGTGAGGTCCTCAGTGAGGTGCTTCTACTGAGCCTCCTTCTCGGCCAGATCCAGTTTGAACTTTCTCATGGTGGCTGCTTAGTTCCAACAACTGCTTCCTGTTGGGGCCCTAAGGAACCTGGGCAATAAGACATGGAGTGACTGGGAAGGGAAGGATGAGTAGAGGCTGGCGAGGTGCCCCTCGATGTGAGTGACATCGAGTTGGCCACGCCCACTCAGTCACATGACCACGTAGCCATGCCCATCCAGCCGGTCATTAGGCAGATCATATTAGTGGTCTGTAGGATTTAAAATTATGAATTTAGTGGTTCCTGAGGTCCAAAAGTTTGGTGACCCCTGCTCTAATCTGCTCAAGGAGCCCAGAAAATATCCTTGGTTTAACCACAGTTGTGAAACTACAACCATCCAAAGCTCTAATTGATTGGGCAGCTGAGGGTTATAATTTCAAGGCCTGAATGAAAAAGTAAATCTTAATTTGCTGATAGATGTGATTACCAGGTTGCCGCCTCCTCCTCCTCCTCCTCCAATACTCTTTCACTTAATGGTTTTGTCTGATGAGTACGCTCCCATGTTTTGTATAATCTCCATTCAAGACAGTAGCTAAAACATGAGAATCCATTTACTGTAAGACAACAATAACACACACCGCCAAAACCTTGGTAAGCTGTTATGTACAGCTTTATTTGTAACACTTTGTTTTTCATTTGCTGCACCCAATCAGCCCATCTGCTTTTAAGGCTGAGGCTGAGGCACCATATTTTCTGAGGGCTCAAAAGACTTGCTGGTACAGATAATTGAGAAAATGCAATGCTTCTTCCGAGAGCCTTCTGACTGGGTATGTAATGTGCAGAGAGTGAGTGCCACTGATACCGATTATAGCAGGTGTGATTTATGATGTCTGATACAAATGTGTCTTCTTTCCCTATTTGTGCCAGTGCTGTTTTGTCATTTTTTTTAAAAAAAAAAAAAAGGAAAGAAGGCATCGAGTGAGAATGCAGAGGAACTCAGCAAAGTGATTGATATTTGAGTCAGGGGGTTTGTTCTTGTAACCCAGTCTCCATCGTTCAGACTGCACTATCAGGGTCTGGGGCCTAAACCTCAGACCCTCTCCATTTGGGTCATTTGCCATCTCCTAGACTCTCAATGCATAACTTGGTTATGAGAGATCGATCGGTTAAGCCAGCACAGATCTTGAAAGCAAAGCTGCAAAGGAAGGAGATGTCCCATTTGTTTTCAAGACAGAACACCACTGCTTCTTTGCTTCTCCTGGCAACAGACTCTAGCATTGGTGAAACAGACAGCCAATCAAAGCCCTGCTTCTGCCAGAGCATAGATGCTTGCAGATTCTTGCAGTCTATAAGTAGTCCTCAATTTATGACCACAATTGGGATTAGAATTTCCATTAAGGTGGCTGTTAAGGGAGTCATGCCCAATTTTTATAAACTCTTTTGCCACCGGTAAGGAATCATTGCAGTTGCTAAGAAAATAGAATAGAATAGAATAGAATAGAATAGAATAGAATAGAATAGAATAGAATAGAATAGAATAGAATAGAATAGAATAGAATGGAATGGAATGGAATGGAATGGAATGGAATGGAATGGAATGGAATGGAATGGAATGGAACAGAATAGAATTCTTTATTGGCCAAGTGTGACTGGACACACAAGGGATTTGTCTTGGACATGGCAGTGATTTTATGTATGGTTAGAAAAGAAATATGAATAAAAGATGACAGATTAATAAATTAAACAATGTAAAGGTAAATGAGAGAGAAGACAAAACAAAATAGAAACTCAGATGACACTTGTGTGAATGGAAAAGGGGGATGTGGGGAGGGAAAGGAAAAAATGTTACTACATAAATGTACAATCATGATGATATATATGTGTAATTGATAAAATAGAAAAGAAAATGAAAAGAAAGCAAATATTAATAGAAAATTGGGGCTGCTCGGATACCAATAGGGGAAATACTGGACAACAAAGGAGAAAGAATGGAGAGAGGAGTGGAGGGTAAGATAGGAGGGGAGAAAGAAAGAGAGAGGAACAGAAGAAAGGGAAAAGGAGAGGAAGAAAGGGAGGGGAAAAAGAGTAGGAGAGAAGGTTAGAAATGGGGGAAGAAGGGAGAAGGGGGAAAGGAAGGGGAAATAGAGAAGAGGAAGGAGAGGAGGAAAGAAGAAAGTAGAAAAGGATAGAAGAAGGCAGGGAAGGGAAAGAGAGAAGAAGGAGAAGAAGGATTGTTGTAAAATAAGGGAGAAGAAAGGGTAGAAGAGCAACCCTGAATATAATTTAAAAACATTTTTTTCTTTAGAAAATATATGTATATGTGTGATTAATTATGAATAATAGAATGCACATTTATAATATGTTTATAAGAAATAAAATAAAAAACTTTTTTTCAAAAAACAAAAGGAATTTGTCTTGGTGCATATGCTCTCAATGTATCACATGGTTGCTAAGCAAATCTAGCTTCCTCCATAGCCTTTGCTTGTCAGAAACAGGCTGGAAAGGTCACAAATTACATTCACATGACCCCAAGATGCTGCAACCATTGTAAATACATGCCAGTTGCTAAATGCCCAAATGTTGTTCACGTCCCTGTGAGAATGCTGTGATGGTTGTAAGTGTGAGGACCAGTTGTAAGTCACTTTTTCCAGTGCTGTTGCAACTTCAAATGATTGCTAAATGAATGGTTGTAAGTTAAGGACTAAGTGATGCTTGACTTTGTAGAGAAGTGTTTAAAGTTGTAAGGATGTTAACTTGTATGCAATGATGCAATCATACATTGTAAGGGGACATTAACATTGTCCCCTTACCCCTTCCTGCAGATGTCCATGGTCTCTATTCTTTATTAAAGTATAGCAACATGTTCCATGAGGCACTCTGCCACCTTGCAATATTGTCTCTACAAGGGTAAACATTTACTGAACTGGATTGTGGGTATTTGCAAGTATCTAGGTTCTATTTAACAACCTGTGTTGTTAGCCAGTCAAATACAAAACATAATTTGGACACAAGATTATTGTGCATGTTAATCCCTCAAGCTACTCGAAGGATCCAACAAAAGAGAACTGAACATTTTAAGCCTACAAAAGGCTTCATTTTGTTTGTGTAATTTCTTTATTTGATTTTTGGAAAGGTTCATTGTGAAAGCTGCACAGTGCCACCTTAGTTGGGAGATCTACCATAGAGGGATAATTACAGAAATGTTTCTGTTTAGCCTGCTTAAGTGGCCTGGTTCTATAGAAGAAATTATTACAAATCAGATGGGGTTGATTAGAAAAGAGACTCGTTACTGACCTTCTTCTTGGGAATGAGAACAACTCATGAAACAAGGATTTTCCAAAATGGAGGCTTCTCTTTCAGAGGTTCATTCTCAGGTTCTTGGTGACTTCTGCTATCTGGGAATCGCTTTTCTCGAGATATGGTTCTTTCTTTCTTTGAGGAAAGTAGGGGCCACATACATGGAAATGAAGAAATTCAAGCACCCCAATTAAATTTAAGGCCCTGTTAGTGGTTGTTTAGCCATTTCTGCTGTGGGTTCATTATATGTCTAACTATAGGCAGTCCTCAACTTATGACCAGTGGTTTAACAACCATTCAAAGTTACAACAGCCTCAGACAGGGAGCTTTATGTCTTGTAAAACACTTCCAGCAATTGTAAAGCATCATGCCACCTACCATTCATATGACCACATTTTGGGCACTTGACAATGGCTTCAATGTATAATCAATTGCCAAGCTCCCTGTGATCATATGTTTGGAATTTCCCATAACTTCCCCAGAAAGTAATGTAGAAGTTGGTGGAGAAAGGTTAAAAGCCAAGAGGATCGAGGAGATCTGAAATACTATCACTGGCTGTAGGAATGAAGTGGAAATTCTGAAGATTTCAGTTCCATTCATGAAGCTCTACTAAAGATTTCCTCTCTGTGCATGGAGAGGGGGAAAAATATTTTGCAAGGCTGCAGGAACAGAGCTGAAAATCTGAAGATTTCAGCTCCTTTTTTGAGGCCCCATAAAAGTTTTCCCTTGAAGCTGAAGAATTTCCCTTCCATACACTGAGGGCAGCTGAAATCCTTCAGTGGGCTGCAGGAACACTTGAGAGCAAAGGGGCTGCCTACCAGGAGATTTTCAGCTCTGCATGGAGATGAAATCCTCCCAGCAGGCAACTCTTTCACTCAGTATGCTGAACAATCTGGGATATTGTTTAACCACTGCCACTGGGAGTGCTGGGATTGCAGTCATTGAGGGAAGCAATTATGTGGGCTCTTTGCTTATTGTTTCATTCAATGATCAATATTCCAGTTTCAATTGTGGTTGTTAAGTGAGGATTACCTGTACAACTCAATAGCAATCAAAACAGATACAAAAAAAAAAAAAGACTACAGAAAGTCTTGAAAGATCAGATCACTAATATGAAGTAGAATTCATCAAAGTATTTCCTAAGAATCATTTGACTCTCAACATATATTTTTTTATTGAAAAAGTTTTAAAACAAACACAATTTCCCCACAACCCTCCCTCCCAACCCCCCTCCCCCTCCCCGACTTCCCAGAGCAGAACACAAGGTATTTCTATTGACCTTTAACAATAAACTAAATTGCATAACCAATCATTAAACTAACACCCCCTAAAAAAAAAAAATTCTTAACCCCCATATATAAAATCCTATTTCTTAAACATAATACTTCTAATATCACTTATATAGCGCTTATACAAATAAAGGAGATCATTCATAAGCTATTTGATATTTTTTGGTCTGATACTTATTTTGTATATAATCAATCCATCTTCTCCAGTCCTGTATATACCTTTCTTGTGTGTGATCCTTCAGATATCCAATCATCAATAGTAGGCAAAAAGTCCTTCTTCCAGTGTTGTGCTACCAACAATCTTGCTGCTGTTATCAAGTTCAAAATCAATTTAGTCTCTGCAACTGTACAGTCCGTACAGTTATACCCAGTAAGAACAACTATGGAGTAAATTTCAGTCTCTTTTTAAGAATATTCTGCATCACCCACCAAATCTTTATCCAAAATGCTTTGATTTTTCTACAAGTCCACCATATATGATAATAAGTTGCATCATCACAGTCACATCTCCAACATTTAGCTTGCACATTAGGATACATACATGATAATTTTTTGGGATCTAAATGCCATCTATAAAACATTTTATAAAAATTTTCTCTTAAATTTTGTGCTTGTGTAAATTTCACATTTCTAATCCAAATCTTTTTCCAAGTCTCCATCATTACTGGCTCTTGAAAATTTTGTGCCCATTTAATCATACAGTCTTTAACCAATTCCGTCTCAGAATCTATTTCCAATAAAGCATTATACAACCTTTTAATATGCATTTGTTTTTGATCTCTAATTTGTTTTACCAAATTCTCCTCATTTTGCACAAAGCCAGTTTTTTGATCTTCCTTCCATCTAGCTTGAAGTTGACCGTACTGAGACCATGTATAAATTATACCTTCTTCTCTCAGTGTATCTAAAGATTTCAAATACATTACCCCCCTTTCCATAATAAGACGCTTTTTATAGGTAATCACCTCCTGTTTTACTCTCAACATAAATTTTGTGATGATAGAAATGGATTTTTATTATTAAAAAACAAAAGAAGACTTTGATAACTTTTTTTTTGTTCTTGTTACACTGAAAACCTCTAAAGCAGAATAAAATTTATTTTTTTTACCAATTCACTTGGAATCAAAACAAAAAACGGGATACAGGCAAAGACAAAAGAGCTTGATGCATAGAATAAGCCATGATTTAATCAGATGGTGGACTATTAGTTCAGATCCTGAAAAAGTAGGTATACCAGGAGAGAAAATATTCAGAAGTACAAAACGCAATCTCCTCACCCTCCCAAATCATAAGGCAGAATCCCTGAAATGTACATCTTCATCATTGCAAAGAAATCTTGGAATATACCAAATTTTCTCTGGATTCCCTCAGAACAAATCCAGTTTTTATTTACTTAGTAATTTGTTTACACTGCTCAACTCCCAGCGATTCTGCATGTATAGAAATGCATGGAAATGTTCAGTCAGGGAATTTCTAAGCTGGTCTAGGTGGCCCTCCGTAATTAAGAAATTATTGAATAGAGAAGGGAAAAAGAAGACACTGAAATGGAAGAACCTGTAGTAACAACAGAAACGGTGGGGAAAAGGGCAAGAAAGATTGAGAATTGCTCAGCACCAGCTGAAGAAGAACTGCATGGTTTTTGGTTGAAACATCTGACTGGTCTGCAATCACTCATTATGAAGGAGTTTAACAACATACTGCAAGGATGTGAACTTGAGTAGCCATATCTTGCAAAACCTACCGGATAATGAAAGATCCAGCAAAAGAGGCAGCACCAGCCAGGCAACTGCAGGCCACTTACCTGTTTACTAACAACTTTCAAATAGCTAAATGTAGTCCAACATCATCTAGCTGAAAACAAGCTCTTTCAATCTGCACCGAAAAGAAACTGTCCAAACAGAGAAAAGATCAGTTCCTAACTGTCAAGATGATTTTGGAAAACTGTGAGAGAAGGGAGACCAATCTGAATGTAGCTTGGATTGACTACAAGAAGGCATCTAACTTCCTGCCACATGCCTGGATAATCAAGTGCCTAGAAATAACAGGAGTCAGAAACGGCAGAGGTTTTGTGCTAAAATAAATGGCATACTAGAAGACACAATTGCTGTTCAATGGTGATATGATAATTTATTAAATTTATATGCCACATGATCTCCCAGTAACTCTGAGCAGTTTAGTCCTTTGGAAGTTTTAAGGCAAGCTATGCCAAAAAATTCCCACTTATAGCTTCATTATTTTTCATGGTCAACATAAACTATGCAGTGCCAGATGTTGGATTAGCTTTTTCATTTTTGCATTCCTTATGTGTCTCAATCTCCTGGGCCAAAACGCTGCTGCTTATTTTTCTAACAATACCAGGTGCATGTTTGACCACTCATCCATTTTTAATATATTGATATATTAACACAATGCAACAATATGACCCAGGCCAATGTGCTCCTTCACCTTTGTCCCATCATCACATGGCAATAACAAAATGAGGATATTAATTTTAAACACAGTTCAGAAGAGCCACAAGTTGGCCACTAATAAGATTAGGGATCTACATCATTCTCCTGTTCCGTTTGACAGTGCAATTTTCCAGTCTGGCATTTTTACCTATAAACACACACATATTAAACATTCACTGGATGAACAGAATGAATTAGAATTATGATTTCTTTCTTTGAATGGCTGAAGAATCAGTTTTGTTTAATCTTAAAAAAAAAAAAAAAACATTTAAAGCTTACTAAAAGGGCTAGGCATTTTGCAGGTAGCTTTCTTCCCTTCCTTTGAATTTCCTGAACTAACCACTGAATATCACCAGGATCATTCCATAAAGTGCTGCAGAAGAAGTTCTGGAGAACCGGTAGTGGAAATTTTGAGCAGTTTGGAGAACCGGTAGCAGAAATTTTAAATAGTTCAGACAACCAGCAAATGCCACCTCTGACTTCTTCCCCTGCCATGCCCACCAAGCCACGCCCACCAAGTCACACCACGCCCACCAAGCCACACCCACAGAACTGGTAGTAAAAAAAATTGGATTTCACCACTGGAATGGGGCAACCCCCCCCTCGTTTAGTCATTTTTTACCTTTTAAATATTATAACATCACATCATTTGAGGGGACAGGGAAAGGAAAGAATGAATGCTTAGCTGGATTATGTTTGCAGGTAGAATTTTATTTCTGAAGTCTCCCAATAGAGTGCCCAGATAGGCGGTCCAAAAAGTCATACAGAAGTCTTTTACAAAAACTGATTCCATTATGAACAACATACCTGTGGAGGGCATATGGAATGATTGTTAATAACTGGAGGAAGAACCATTACCAAGGCAAAAATTAGATAAGCAGGGTTTGAGCCCAGACCAAGAAACTAGCTTGAGAAAACATCTCAGACAAGCCCCTCCCTAGTTTACATGAAGAACTTGGAATACTGCATCCAGTTTTGGTCACCACAATGTAAAAAAGATGTTAAGACTCTAGAAAGAGTGCAGAGAAAGCAATAAATATGATTAGGAGACTGGAGGCTAAAACATATAAAGAATGATTTCTGGGATTGGGTATGTCTAGTTTAATGAAAAGAAGGACTAGAGGTGACTTGATAACAATGTTCCATAGGGGTTGCCACAAAGAGGGAGTCAAGCTATTTTCCAAAGCACCTGAGACAAGAAGCAATGGATGGAAACTAATCAAGGAGAGAAGCAAACTAGAACTAAGAAGAAATTTCCTGACGGTTAGAACAATTAATCAGTGGAACAACTTGCCTCCAGAAGTTGTGAATGCTCCAACACTGGAAGTTTTTAAGAAGAGATTGGACAACCATTTGTCTGAAATGGTATAAGGTTTCCTGCCTGAGCAGGGGGTGGGACTAGAAGACCTCTAAGGTTTCTTCCAACTCTGTTATTCTATTCTATTCTGTTCTGTTCTGTTCTGTTCTGTCCTGTCCTGTCCTGTTCTATTCTGTTCTATTCTAAAATACACTGAAGGAAGAGGATGCACATTTAGGCTTGCCAGAGTCTGTCATAATAGCTGTTGCAATAAAAGTAGTCATGAATTGGGATACATTGGATTCTTAGTCTGGTCTATAGTGTAGGGCAGACAATATTTATATCTTTTGGATATTCTTTTCTTAAGACTATCCAGACAAAGCATAAATTCACTTCATTTTGTATGGATCTCTATCCCACAACATTGACTGTAACATCTATGATACATGCATTCTTTTTCCAAAAAGACATCTCTGGGCTTTGAGGATCTGTTAAGCCCCAAGCTTCCTTTTAATCAGTTTACAAGCAGGCAGGTGATGAAGGAGAAGGAAGCCTTCCTAATTTTGGGGAACTGCCGTAGATCAAGTGCCCAGAAATTTCCAAGCCACAGAAGGATACAGACATACTTGAAAACTGGGCTGCAAAATTCTGGATAGTGAGAAAGAGAAATACAAATATCAGGTTTTTGGCCACCATCTAGATGTCATCTAGGTTTCTGCAGCCCAGGTCCAGTTTTCCAATACATGATAATACAATACAATACGATACAATTCTTTATTGGCCAAATGTGATTGGACACACAAGGAATTTGTCTTTGGTTCATATGCTCTCAGTGTACATAAAAAGAAAAGATACATTCGTTAAGAATAATAAGGTACAACACTTAATGATAGTCCTAGGGTACAAATAAGCAATCAAATCATACTAGGAAACAATCAATATAAATTGTGTGTGTGTGTAAAGGTTCCTCTCGCACATATATGCTAGTTGTTCCCGAATCTAGGGGATGGTGCTCATCTCCATTTCAAAGCCGAAGAGCCAGCGCTGTCCGAAGACGTCTCTATGGTCATGTGGCTAGAATGCCTAAATGCCAAAGGCGCACAGAATGCTATTACCTTCCCACCAAAGTGGTCCCTATTTTTCTCCTTGCATTTTTTACGTGCTTTCGAACTGCTAGGTTGGCAGAAGCTAGGACAAGTAACGGGAGCTCACTCCGTTATGCGGGACTAGGGATTCAAACCGCTGAACTGCTGACCTTTTGATTGACAAGCTCAGCATCTTAGCCACTGAGCCACCGCATCCCTCTTTTCATATATATATATATATATATATATATATATATATATATATATATATATATATATATATATATATATATATATATATATATGACTTAGAGTTAGACTAACTTTCTTCTCACTTTAAATGTACAGTAATCGGCATACAGTAAAATGAAATTTCATTGCATACAGTTCTTCATGGGGAGGGGAAAGTCCAAAGCCATCCCGCCCCCCCCCCCCCAATATGAGTCCCACCACAGAGAAAACCAAATTGCTTGCTGTTTGTTTACTGGTTTGTTTCTGCTCAGTCTGTTAAATCTGACAGGAAGGACATGCTCCAGGGTCCTTCCATCCAACAGTACCATCTTTTAGGGCCCATGCCTTCTCTGTGGCAATATCTGCCCTGTTGAACAGCATCGCTCCCCCCCCACCCCCACCCCCAGAGATCCAGATGGCACCAACTCTGTTAGCCTTTCTCAAGGCCCTGAAGAACACCTGGCTGTTTCTCCAGGTATTTGGCCAGGTATTTGGGTGAACTCCACTAATGATGCATTTTTAAAATTAAAAATTAATCGGGGTTCTTTTTTTTTTTTTTTTGTACTGAAGACATCAAGGATTATAGCTTATTGTTTTAATATTTGTACACCATCCAGAGTCACAATTGTGACTGAGTAGCCATATAAATTCTCTATATAAATAAATAAGTAACATGTATCTTCTGCTGCAATCTTATGACTGTAATACACACACATCCATGATCATATCAAAATAAAAAAAATATATAAGGAGAACATTAAAAAATTAAATCAACCATCATATATATCATAAAAGTAGAAAGAGCCATTTTAGTGTAGTGTTTAAGGCACCAGACTAGAAACTGGAAGATTGTGAGTTCTAGTCCCACTTTAGGCACAAGGCTAACGGAGTGACCTTAAGCCAATCATTTTCTCTCAACTCTAAAAGGAAAGCAATGGCAAACTACTTCCAAAAAACTTTGCTAAGAAAACTCTAGGGACCTGCCAGGAGTCAAGGAGCTAAGCCAGAATCTGAAGTTTCTGGAGATATTTGGAGTTCACAGGAGAGCAAAATATGACCGAATGCTTTCAGAATATTGATGTTAACTAACTCCAAATCTGAGAATAATATTTTCCAGTAATTTCACATAAATGCTAGTGCTTCCTGAAGATAGGTGTGAGTATTCCAACAAGTTATCATGAGAGGTACTGCAGATCACTGAGAAATCCAGGAATATCACTCTCCTGATGTCTTTCCCTGTATGGATCATCCATCAAGGCAATGAAGGCTATCTCCAGGTTTAATTTAAACCCATTAAAAGAGATCAAGATAATACGTTTCATCAAAGAGCTCCTGGAGCTGCAATGTCACCACCTTCTCCGTTAAGACTATTAGACAACTGCTGAGAGCTGTTCAAATTGCTGAGTCCAATGATAGTTCCCTAAGCTAGATTGTCAGGTGATATTCCACCTGCCACAGAGAAGTATTAATGATTAATGAGTGATGACTGGCAGGGTGGTATCCTTCTGACCCATATCAACCATGCTGGGAAGGGATCTAACATGCGATAGTTAGAATAGAATAACAGAGTTGGAAGAAACCTTGGAGGTCTTCTAGTCCAACCCCCTGCTTAGGCAGGAAACCCTATACCATTTCAGACAAATGGTTATCCAATCTCTTCTTAAAATTTTCCAGTGTTGGAGCATTTAAAACTTCTGGAGGCAAGTTGTTCTACTGATTAATTGTTGTGTCTGAATAGGTCCAAGAACCTTATGTCAACTCGCAAAGCATCCCTGGCCTGCTCTCGAGTTGCCATAGGCAAGGGGGATGGGAAACTGGCGAAGCAGCATGGCAGCCAAAAAACAAAAGCACATTCCAGACATATCTCTCTCAAGGCTGTCTCCCAGGGTTACCCACAGCGGCTGGAGGGTAGTGATTTCTACAACCTGCGAAATTGCTCCATTGGCAAATGTGATTGTTGACACACCCTGGGGATAGGGGGGAAACAGGGTCAAGATTGGGCCGTAAATTACGTGGGGTCAGAGTTGGCTTCACTTGGAACTTGCTGACATAAAGCTCCTAATAAATAGCTGGATTTCTTTTGAAGCTTGGCTCGAGGTTCATGATTTAATTAGGGCATCCGTCGGAAGCTTATCTGTTTCTTTAGAAGATAAACAATGGTGCCAATTAAAACTGACATTGGTAGCAATAGCAATAGCACTTAGACTTATATATCGCCTCACAGTACTTTACAGCCCTCTCTAAGCAGTTTACAGAGTCAGCATATTGCCCCCAACAATCTGGGTTCTCATTTTACTGGCCTTGGAAGGATGGAAGGCTGAGTCAACCTTGAGCCGGTGAGAATCAAACTCCTGGCGTGAGCAGTGAGTTAGCCTGCGATACTGCATTCTAACCACTGCACCACCACTGCTCTTAACAGTGAAAGTGAAATGAGCACATTGGTGAGGCGTGGCCTACAGTGACATCAAATGTGGCAGAAATCCAGGCAATCTGAACTGTGATAAACTCCTCACAATGGTGCTGGAGGAGAGGAATTCTCTTGCTGCATGCCAGGAAGTTGTAAAATGTTATCATTTCATTCCTGAGAGAGGTAGAAGGCAAGCCCACATTTTCGCAGCTGCAGAAGAACACTTCTGGCTCACAATTACTGTCTTCATTATATTGTGGCCCGTAATAGGTACCTGCTGCCTTTGATTTAAGGAACTGAACTTATTCTCTGAGTGTGAATGCTTTTAAATCACTAAGATTTCTACTTTTTTGTTGTTGTTGTTGCAAGTCCATTTGCTATTGGTAAAATTCAAACATGCTGCATAATAGAAATGGGCAATTTGTTGCCTTTGAGAAGTGATGGAGCCACAACGTCCAAAGGCTAGGTCTAGGTTCCCCAATGCTATCTTTTCTCTCAGCCAGAAGTTATTTGAGCAGTAATACTATTCTTTTGAAATTTCTTGGAGCTGAACTATTTCAAGAATCCCCCTGAGGAAAAAGATGTCTCTGCTAATTTTTGAAATAAAAGAACCAACTATGGAATGAACTATTCCACCATAAATAAACCATATCTCACCTTCCCTCATTAGATACCGATATCCAGAAGTGGGTTAACCTATGGGTTAAAATGCTATCCAGGATGCAAGTGAAAGGATTAAAAGTTTTTGACTGAAGTTTACTACTGCTTTAGTGGTGTTCAAATGGGTACTTCTAATGCAGAATCTTTTCCAACTGACCTAATTAGCATCCATTTGCTGTGCAATGGCCTTGAACATTGAACTTAAGGCATATTAACTCATAAATGTAGCAGCCTATAGTTATGACTCTGAATCTGGGTTTCCAATGCACTTTTCAAACGATGAAAAGAGGATATTAACTGTCTCTGAAACAAAGAAGAGACAGAACAGGAGGAAAATACGCTAAGTGTCTTTGGAAGGCTATGAATTGCAACCACAAAACTTCAATCAGGGCTAAAAAACATTTGGTCCTAACATAATTTAATTCACCAAGAAATCAAGAAAAAAGATCAACAAGCCAATAAAAGATTAAAGGATCTCTTACTGGATTATGTTTTTTTTTGTTGTTGTTGTTAGAAGGAAAAAAAAACTAAGCAAACAATTTATTCAAATGGGTTTTATTCTTTGTGTTCTAATTTGTTCTAATTTTAGAGTTTGATTCTCATGTTATGCATTATGTATTCTCAAATACTAGACAGATATTGCTTAAGAAGGCCTGTACGGATGGTTAATAGAAGACCTATTAAGATCTGCTTGAATTTTTGCATTTTATAATGTATTTTTTGTCTGTGTTCACATGCTGCATTACTTTGATTGTTTGATCACAATCCGTATTTAATATAAGAGAAGGAAGAGAAGATGACATGATATCAGTCTTCCAATATTTAAGGGATAGCTATAAAGGAGAGGGAGTCAACCTATTCTCCAAGCATCTGAAGACAGTTATTTTGTTCCATTCCGTTTTGTTCCGCTCTGCTCCACTCCACTCCACTCCACTCCACTAAGAGCTGTGGTGGCACAGTGGTTAGAATGCAGTACTGCAGGCTACTTCTGCTGATTGCTGGCTGCCAACAGATCAGCAGTTTGATTCTTGTCGGCTCAAGGTTGACTCAGCTTTCCATCCAGGGCCAGGCTATCTTCGAGACCACCTTCTACTGCATAGCTCCCAGCGACTGGTAAGATCCCACAGTGTTGGCCTCCTCCAGGTCCCATCAGCTAAACATTGCCGGCTGGTGGGCCTGCGGGGGAGGGCCTTCTCTGTGGCTGCCCCAGCTCTCTGGAACCAGTTACCTCCTGAGGTCCAGACTACCCCCACCCTATTGGCCTTCTGGAAAGCGGTGAAGACCTGGCTTTTCCGGCAAGCCTGGGGCCGTTGATCTCACTGTTCAACCTTACGAGATCCGGCCATGGATGGTGTGCATATGTTTTTAATGTTTTTAAAATGCTTTTAGAATTTTTTTTTTTAAAAAAATTATGTTCATTGTTTGTATTATTTTTGTTGTAAGCCGCCCAGAGTCCCTTGGGAGTTGGGCGGCATAGAAATATGATTAATTAAATTAAATTAAATTAAATTAAATCCTTCCGAGGTGGGTAAAATGAGGATCCAGATTATTGGGGGCAATATGCTGTCTCTGTAAACAGTTTAGAGATGGCTGTAAAGCACTGTGAGGTGGCATATAAGTCTAAGCACCATTGCTAAGTGCTATTGTTATTCCATTCCACTGCATTGTAAAGGGACAGAGCACCAGTTACCCAGGTCTTGGCCATTTTGCAGGCAGCCTGGCTGTCATTTCACACTCCTGCAGCAGCATCCCCTTTGTTGCATGTGTGTTTTATCTCCTGTGACTTTCTCTTCTACCTTCACTTGTCCAGTCCTAACCTGGCCTTGTCTATTCAGTAGGCAGCACCTGATTGCACCTTATTGGGGAAGTGGCACCCGATCAATTTTTGGTCTTTCAGCATCCATAAAGCTGAAAATTGCTTAAATCTCTTAGCAGCAGGCGAGTATTCACAAAAAGTGCTTATTGTTTTCTTACCCACCCCAGCCCTACTTTTGACAGACAAGCATGTCTGACTAATAGAAGGCAGCTTCTTGTATTCAGCTTTTTCCTCAATTAATATAAGATAGGCATTCATTCCCCCCTCTCCCAAACATCTTATCAACATTATTAAAAGAATCAATGCATCCATTTCCTACTCATCTCTCTAGAGTGTTTTAAAAATCCATTTTGCAATAAGAATTATCTCTTGGCTTGGCCTAGTGAGTGCTTGGCTCAGGAAATCTCCACCCTCCCTAAAGTTTTATATCTTTCTGTCTGTCCATCAGGCAGCGCTTTAAAAAGGAAGATTCCACCCTGCTTGGCACAAGCAGAGACTTCACTTAGCTTTATCTTCAGTAACAGACAAAGAAGTTCAAGAGAGTATATCACTACCAAAATAATGTTTGTTTGTTTGTTTGTTTGTTTTTTAAAAGTACTATAGGCCAGAGTTCCTTGCAATTTGCACCTGGAAAAAAAAATCCCACTTGACAGAGAAAATAAGAGAGAATGCCATTTTTAAAAGAGAGAACAAGGACCCCCTCCCCCAAATATACACTACATCAATCTTGACAGTTGGTACAGTCCACGTTAGAGGGGAAATGGCATTTTGACAAGGGAATCTGAGGGAGAAGATAGAAGAAGGCTGGACCATCTCCAATGTGTCAAAACTGTAAGGGAGAAAGTTCAGACTAGACATCAGGAGAAACTTTCTGACTCGAGGTGTCAGTGGAACAGAACGCTACATGAATAAACTCTCTTTTGCTGAAATTCTTGAAAGAAAGGCTAGATGGTCAGCTTTCAGAAAGGCCCAAAGAGCACTGAGCTGGGATTAGAGCGATTTGGTTGCAAACATTTCATCCCCATTCGAGGAGACATCTTCAATGCGCTTTGGATTGTGCTTGCCTGGGGGAGCACTGGCCTTTAAATACTTTTTTGAGTCCTGGTCTGATTTCGGGTTGTGTGATTGGCTGGTTGTAGTTGGTGAGTCATAGTCCTTGGTTTTAAGTACCATCTGTATGATGTAAATTAGTGCTGATCTAGTTATTTGGATGTCTTCTGATGATGTCATGGTCTAGTTTCGGGTTGATTTGATTGGGTGCATGTGATGTGGTCCGATTTCTTGTGATCTGTTGAGTTATAATTTTGTTTGCAGCGAGGCTGTTTGTTGATCTTTAAATGGTGCCTTTGGGATCATGGTTGATGTTGTTATTTTATTCTAAGTGGTTGGTAGATTGGATTGATGTCAATGTGTCTGTTTATTGATTTATTGGTGGAAAACCAGGCTTCCAGGAATTCTCTTTCTCTCCTTGACTTCATCTGGGTTACAACTGTGGTCTCGGTTAAATCGAATTTGTGTCCTTTGGAGTCTTCATGGATGGACATGAGGGATACAGGGTCATGTCTCTTGATGGCCAGGAAGTGTTCATACTATTATTCAAAAGTAAAAAGTAAGGGACGGTGGCTCAGTGACTGAGATGCTGAGCTTGTTGATCAAAGGTTTGGCAGTTTAGCGGTTCAAATCCTTAGTGCCGCGTAACAGGGTGAGTTCCTGTTACTTGTCCCAGCTTCTGCCAACCTAGCAGTTCAAAAGCACATAAAAAATGCAAGTAGAAAAATAGGGACCACTTTGGTGGGAAGGTAACAGCGTTCCGTGCACCTTTGGCATTTAGTCATGCCGGCCACATGACCACGGAGGTGTCTTCAGACAGTGCTGGCTCTTTAGTTTTGAAACAGAGATGAGCACCAACCCCTAGAGCTGGGAACAACTAGCAAATATATGCGAGGGGAACCTTTACCTTTTTAAAAGTAAAAAGTTGAGGTTTGATGTTATTATCTTATTCTATTGTACCAAAGGGAGTCAGAATCAATGCCTTTTCTTTCTTTCCCCCCTTTTCCCTTCCCTTTTCCCTACTACCGTGTTTCTCTGAAAATAAGACCCTGTCTTATATTTTTTTGAACCCTGAAATAAATGCTTGGACTTATTTTCGGGGAGGTCTTATTATTTTGGGGTGCATGGAACAAGATGGGGCTCCTCTTGCTACATTACCTGATTTCCAGCTCTGTCTTCCTAACCCTAAGCAGAGGAAATAGAGAGACTGGCTGTGCAATGTGTTTAAATATTTTCGGGGATGGTTTATTTTCAGGAGAGGGCTCATTTTTGCGTAAGGTCTTATTTTGGGGAAAACACAGTATTTTCTTTTGTATTTTTGTATTTTATATTATAAACTAATAAAAAAATTAGCATTGTCCCTCCTGTATTCACTTTTTCACTTTTTCATATCTTCGTATGATCTATGATCGCCGGATCATTAGTGGCAAACTTGAGGATATTTTTACTCATCAGTGATGTACTGGAGCTGGACCTGCTAACCATGGAGCTACAACTTCCCAAAGAAGAATCTCATGGATCTGGCCTGGATTCATCCATCCTGTTAAGTCAGTCACTGCTGATAGGAGAGCATAGAAAGGACTGCTGCTTCCAACTGAGAAACATATTTGTTTCACTTGTAACTTGAATTCCTGGGTTATGCTCCAAACTCTATTTCACTTTTGCCTGTAATTATCGATTTCCAGGTGGTTACTCTTACTGCTACCAGTAACCCATTCCTGAAACTATTGGAACTATTTTTATGCAATAATATGATGTTCAAGACTCACCATTCCAACTTTTATTGTTACAGATAAATATTTATTTTGTCCAGTTTGTCCAGCTTGTATAGTTGACCGTCTCAAAAATAAGTAAGTCTGGGCTTTAATAATTAAATACCATTGGCTTATTATATCCCTCCCTCAAGACTGGATGGATGGATGTCCTGAATGAGTGAAATGTGGAAAAATGTATCACTCAAATTTCCTTTAAAAAATAGGAAATATCCAGATTTATACAATGGCAGCCAGTTGCTTCTGTGAAGCTTACAAATGAGTTTATTAACAGACTGCCTCTAATCACACAAGCACCATTTAATTAATTTTGATAAACTGTCCTTGTTTTTCCATCAATCAATTTATTTTTAAACATTTCCAAGGAGGTCATAATTATTTGTTTCTATGATAACTTTGACTCTCTTTGACGTATATCTGTCAATTACTTGAGAAAATGCCAAGGTCCAATGCAAGATTTAATACCGTACATTTTCGGTATTTATTTTCCCCGCACAATTCATTCTTTAGTAAGTTATCATGTCTTCTTGTCTCTCTTGTCTCATTTTTCTAAAATAAAACTCTCCAAACATTTTATCCATTATTTGAAGCAGAGGCTTTCAAATCTTCTGATAAAATTAATTGCTCTCTTCTCTAGCCTTGGACCATTGTATAGTTAGGACAACAAAACTTCACACTGTTCCATCAAGATTCACATAAGGCAGTGTTATACTGCTCATCTTGTTCCCTTAAAAAAAAAATCCTTGAGATTTTTCCTGCTCATTCACAATCTTAGAATTTGAGGGTTATTTCTGAAAGAATCAAAAGAAACTCAAGTCCAATCATTATGTAGGGAAATTGGGGCCAGGGCAAGGTAACCTGGTAGTGTTCCACTGCTTTTACTTGTATTTATTTTACATTTCATTTGCTTATTTTGTTGTCAGATCAATCAATTTGCTGAGGATGCTTTCCAATCTGTTGCAGTTTGCCTCATTTTGCATTGTCTAAACCAATTGCATCATATACAAATTGGCTGTCTCACTCCTGATTCTGCGTCATAGTTAAATTATTTAAGGAGAAATACTTAAAATACAAACACTTGCAGGAAAACACTGTTCTTTTGAATTCCTTGTTCTGAAAAGTCTTTCTTGCCATTTTTTTCTAGTTTCTAATTAAAATTCATAAGGTTTTTTTTTTAATATATTCATGTATTCCATTTGTGTACTGCCTGATCAATTATAAACTCACAGTAACAATCAGCAGCAAAACCGGACTCTAATACATACAGTGATTCAGAGGATGTCAAAGATTAATATTCAATTGAAACCACAACTTTTCCTCCTGGGACTGATGGATAAACAATTAGAAAGGAGCCTGTTTTCATATATGATAACGGCAGCAAGCTCATTGAATGCACAAAGATGAAAATATTTGACAATACCTAAATGGAGGAATGGTTGGGGAAGACGACAAAACTTGCTAAAATGGCTAAATTGACTTGTTTGATCAGAGAAAAGACAATATCTACAGTATATTTATCAGTGACTGGAAAACCCTTATGGACTTTAGTGTAAAAAAAAAAAGAACTTCTGATTAATGACCTTGATGATTAGACAGGATATAGTTAGGATAAGCTATAGATTAACCTTGAAGAGGTCATGATGTAACCTTAAAAAGAGAGGTTAAAATATAATTGTACTTATAGCTGCTGTCTTTTTTAATACCTTCTTTTTTCTATTTTTCTTTCTTTTTCTTCTTTACTTTCTTCTTACTGTATTATTTTTGCACTTTTAGCTTTTTCTTCTTTCTCTCCCTTTCTCTTTTCTTTTTCTTTTTTTTTAATACTACCTTAGTTTCTTTGTTAAAACAATAAAAATTGTATGTATGTATGTATGTATGTATGTATGTATGTATCAGAGGTGGGTTTCAGCAGGTTCTGACCAGTTCTGGAGAACCGGTAGCAGAAATTTTGAGTAGTTCGGAGAACCAGTAGTAAAAATACTGACTGGCCCCACCCCCATCTATTCTCTGCCTCCCGAATCCCAGCTGATCGGGAGGAAATGGGGATTTTGCAGTAACCTTCCCATGCCTCGCCCACCAAGCCATGCCCACCAAGCCATGCCACACCCACCAAGCCACACCCACAGAACTGGTAGTAAAAAAAATTGAAACCCACCACTGGTATGTATGTATGTACTTAACAATCAACAGGAAAACATCCTCAGAATACAATTAACCATTTAAAAACGCTATGGTGAAAATGGGCTTCTAGGTGATCAAGGGTAGGTTAAATGTCTCTGTGAATGGGGACAATACCACAGTGAAACCGGCAGCCAGGCAGCAGGATCTGGCTGACACAATTCTCCCCAGAGAAGGAACAATCGGGAGGTAACTCGCTTGTGGTCTGAATAACTGATGTCCATGGTAAAAATGTAGAATAAAGACATAAAAACAAATTTAAGCAACACACAATAAAAATGACAGCAGCAGGAGAGGAAGAGGAGGAGGAGGACGAGGAGGAGGAGGAGGAGGAGGAGGAAATATAATCCCCAAATGCTGTCAGGAAATGCTCCATCTTCCAGAATATTGCTATAGATCAGGCTAGGCATAATTCTAAGGACAATGTTTGTGTCTACAAGGCTGATGCTGCAACAGAGGAGAATCAGTTGGCCTCAGTTACCATTACTGTACAGAAGTGGGGTACAAGCAAGAGTTTCCCACAACATCACAGTTTTCTTCTTCCTCCCCTTCCATCTAACTAGCTATCACAATATCCATGGGGTTTATTTTACTATCCTTGTTGGAGTCATTACAGCAAAGGACAAATGGCTTTGACCTTTTCCAGTATTACACACCCACTTTTGATAAAGGAGCTACTTTCCTGTGCTGCATTGTCTCTTGAACTTCCTGGGAAGGGACTGTGGTTCTGGAACCAAAAAAAAAAAATTTCCCCTCTAGTTAGTTAACATCACACCTTGTGGTCAGAGCCTTGTTTCTTTTGAAGAATCCCTAATTGTATTATGCTGTTGAGAAAGCACACAATGTTCTTTGTTTGAAGGGATAACAGAATAACAGAGTTGGAAGAGAACTTGGAGGTCTTCTAGTTCTGCTCAAGTAGGAAACCCTATATCATTTCAGACAAATGGCTGTTCAATCTCTTCTTAAAAGCCTTCAGTGATTGAGCGCTCACAACTTCTGAAGGCAAGCCATTCCACTGATTAATTGTTCTCACTGTCAGGAAATTTCTCCTTAGTTCTAGGTTGTTTCTCTCCTTGATTAGTGTCCATCCATTGCTTCCTGTCTTGCCTTCTGGTGCTTTGGAAAATAGGTGGCAGCCCCTCAAATATTAGATCACTGCTGTCATGTATCCCCTAGTCTTTCTTTTCACTAGACTGGCCATACCCAATTCCTGCAGCCATTCTTCATATGTTTTAGCCTTCAGCACCCTTGCATTCTAGGGGTGACTAATGAAGGCAAATTCTTTTTTTCCCCCTGGCCTGAGACTGGTAGAAAGTAGGATTGAGATCAGATGATGAGAGCATGGCTTTTCCTAAAATTGAGATGATAGACCAAATTGCAGCATGCTTTCAGCTGGCAGTCTGACTTTAGGGTGGCTTTGGTGACAAGGAGGTAATATGGTTGCACTCACCATGCAAAATCCAATTCAAACTGAAAATGTTGATAGATTCTTATCAACATTTTTGATTTTGACTGACTCTTGGGTCTGTGGTAATTAAGGGAGATAAGGAAGTGACTGAGATGTTTCATCTGGTAAATCAGTTTCTTTTATAACATCATAATCCTCCTAGCATTATTCATGCAAGAATTGGATCCACTTTAAGGATTGACAAACACCATCTTGCATGATCAAATACAGCATCTGGATCATGTGTACATTTTGACAGAGATGGCTGTAGATCCATTGGTTGAGACAAAAACACTCCTGACTGACCGACCAGCTTGTTGCCTGGGCCTGACATCAAGTTTATTTTGTATCATATTTCCCTATCTCAAAGGAACTGGGCTTTCTTTGAAAACACTTTGCTTCTCATCTAAAAAGCTTCTTCAATTCTGAAGCTAACAACTGACCTTCAGAGTTCTAATGACCAGATGACTGCAAGGAATATAAATCCTTCCATTCCTCACCACTCAGTCAGAACTGAAGAAGCTTTTTGGATGAGAAGCGAAACATTTTTTTAAAAAAAACTTAGAAAGTCCAGTTGTCTCTTGAGAAAGCACCTTTGGGACAACCATGATCAGGATGATTGAGAATCTCCATAGGCATATTTTCCATAAATACATTGTGCACAAAGCAGGGGTGTGTGAGTCTAAATTCAATCTGTCAATTCTACTGACCTTTACGTATTATATCACCTTACTTTTTTCAATAATAGTGACAACAGTAGCTCTAAAGAAAACCTGCATTTGTTGTCTTATGCAATTTTTCCTTATATGGAGTTTGCATCCTATCAGTAAGCTATTTTTATAAGTCAATAAAAGAACAATTAATACTCCTTTCTGAATGCATCTTTTCCTAATTTATGCTTTTGGTATAAAATTTTAACCAGAGAATAATTAATGGCTATGAGTAGACATTACTTCACTTACATATACAGATAATCCTCAATTTATAACCATTCGATTAATAATAGTTTGAAGTTACAACAGTGCTTGGAAAAGTGCCTTATAAGCAGTTCTCACACCTACAACAGTTGCAACATCCCCACAGTCATGTGATCCAAATTTGTATGTTTGATGGGGGAGGGACTCACTTAATGGCCACATTGCTTAGCAGCAGACATTCCGGTCCCAATTGTGGTCATAAATTGAGGATTATATGTATTGTAATTGAGGCCATCTTCCAGATTGTGCCATTTTCTTCACATTGAAACCCACAGTCCTTTTCTTTTATGTCTCCGCCTCAAAGCTATTCATTGAAAATACATACAATAGTAACACAATAGCCATAATACATAAAAATTAATATCTGTCCCCCCATTATGCTTTTATGTGTGTCTGAGCTCACAGGCTGACAGATCTCATTCAATAAATCTTGGCTTTCAAGGCCAAGAACCAATACACTTTTCAGTTGGTTTCATTATCTTTTAAAGTTTTAATGCCTGTCTTTGATAACATTAATAATACTGTTATTGCCTACCACAATGATTTCTAACAAGCACTGCTTTGAATGCTCTCAGATCCTTCACCCATTTCATTCATGTTGGAGTTTTTTGCTTTTTGTTGTTGTTTTTTTTTTTTTTTTTTTTTGCTAATTTGGGCGCGTTGTAATTTTTCCAATACTAAAGCAGCTTGTGTCCTTGCCCGATGTTTAAGAAATTCATGTTTGCCAATAAAGAGTTTAATTTCCCTCCGTATTGATTCATTAGGCTTCTAAGTACTTTGATATTAAAATTGAAATGCTTGAAACTTCCATCAAGTGTCTACATTGAAAGGAAGCACTTCGTATGCATTCCAAGTCATTGTTGTCTACACTTTGAAGCTAATTCTATAGCGTTTGGGTTAAGAATGTAGCATCCCATGTAGTATTCAAATGAGACCCAGCCCCAAAACAGGGTTAGCTTTTGAAGGCCCCTGGCCTATTCCAAAGGAATTTACATTCAAAAAGATCAAAAGAAAGGATAAGAGAATGTAGGTGAATTGTACCCCACTGTTGAGATTCTCTGTTGTGGTTGAGAATCGGGATTCAGACCAGCCTTTACAACCTGGTATTCATAGTTTCAGGAATTGAATGCCAGCACAACCAATGTCCATTGAAGTTGAGAAAGGCTGATTCAAAAAAATAGTAAAAAGAGAAAGAATTTAAACGAAAATACATATCAACCTCTATATTAACTTTGGATTTTGAAATCTGAACTATCGGAATCCAAATGGCCAGAATATGAATGTGATTGCATGACACCCGTTCAGTTTTGCAAAGATATCGGGGAGAATAACCAAGTTGCTTCATATTTCCAAGTAGAAGATAAGATGCCAAGGCATACTGCCTCAAAGCCAGAAGGTTTACTTGCAACCATTTTTCACATTTGAGATAATCTCAGTCCAGACAGATGCACGTTTTGGAAGTATTATTCCTGTTTCTTTTTTAAAATAATTTTATTATATTTACAATTGGAAAAATAAAAATTAATGCAAACTACAAAGAATATAAAAAAGAATAATAGAATGTGCAGGGAAAAAGGAAGTACTGTCAAACATAGAAAAAAGAATGAAGTAATTTCCCTCTTCATCATAACTACTACAAATAATTTTAGTAAAATTTCACTATCTCTTAATATACAACAAATGCACTCTTTTTCCAATAACTGATTTCTTAAGTATTGACAAAATGTTAATGCCTCATATTCCATTCATTAAGGCTACCAGAAATAAGCATATAACTTATTTTAACCATGATCAAATAAACTGACTCTATGTTCCTTTGCCATAACCATCTTAGGTTTTACTCCCTCGAAACAATCTCCTCAAGCTTGCTTTCATCTTCCTTTTGTCTCCTTTCAACAAATCCTTCAAAGCTTTAAATGATCTCTTTTGCAAATCCAGTAAAAAAAAATCCATATCACTCCTTCAAATTAATACTTGCATGCCCTTTTCAAATATTAAGACATTGATAAGTTTTATTTGTTTATCTGATGTATCACATTCTTGGAGTTTATTATATTTAAATACACTTTCAAATTAATTTCTGTCTTATCCAGTATAAATTGCTCTTCTTTTGTAAGAGTGTTTACTCACCACCCATCTATTGTATTTGATATTCTTACAATAATTTTCTTAGTCCATAAGTCTTAAATCTCCATAGAAGCATTTTCAGGATTTGTATGAATATGGTACAGTAGTAACTACAGAGGGAAGGGAAATCTGACTCAGAATTAAAGCAGGTGAATTATATTTGAACCATTTTTAAATCTTGACCTCCATCTTTGAAGATGCTATTTGTATGCAGAAAAAAAATGACAGTTGTTTCTTAACTAATATGTACAAAACTAGCACCTAAGAACAATTATCTGTCAGCATTCCGATGCTGCCATAAAAAGACGAGGCTTGACTTTTCACCTACTTATTTTCTCTGTAGATAATATCCCCTAGGAGATGGGATGGGAGGGGGGAACATTCCTGTGGGGTGAGGTCAGAAGCTGGGGAGACTGACTTGGAAGATAGCCAATGAGAAGATGAGAATTGGGGAACGGAAAGGGAAGGGTTTGGGGGTCAGAGGGTTAGTATTGGCTACGACAAAGTCGGGGCCAGATCTGTCGTACTCAATAAATGGAATATTTCAGCAAAGATTAATTGTTTGGGAGTGCAATTTATTTGAGATGACATCGAAACCTGACATTATCACTCTTCTATGAAGAAAGCTCTGTTTATATCACAGCATAAGCTTTGCTTGATTAGGCCAGAAGAATCCAGAATCTGTTTTCCCACACTGGACAACATACACTCTGACCAGATTCAAAGTTGCTAAATTGTGTTTATACATAATATTAAAATAAGGTGTTTTTCAGCCACACTTTGTGAAATAAACTTCATAGAATAGAATAGAATAGAATAGAATAGAATAGAATAGAATAGAATAGAATAGAATAGAATTCTTTATTGGCCAAGTATGATTGGACACATCTAAGGAATTGGTCTTAGATGTATATGCTCTCAGTGTACATAAGGAGAATAAAATACATTCATCAAGAATAAAAAGATACAACACTTAGTGATAGTCAAGGTTAATAATAAGTTATCAAATCATATTAGGAAACAAATAAAAACAATATAAATTGAAATATACAAGCAACATGGTTCTAGTAATAAGTGGGAAGAGATACTGTAGATACTAGTAAGGAAGAGAAGAATAATAGTAATACAATCTTAGTAAATTATTTGACAGTGATGTGGGAATTAGCTGTTAAGCAGAGTGATGGTGTTCGGGGAAAAATTGTCCTTGTATCTAGTTGTTTTGGTGAGCAGTGCCCTATAGCATCTTTTTGAAGGTTGAAGTTGAAACAATTTATGTCCAGGATGTGAGGGCTCTGTAGGTATTTTCACAGCCCTCTTTTTGACTCGTGCAGTATACAGATCCTCAATGGAAGGCAGGTTGGTAGCAATTGTTTTTTCTGCAGTTCTAATTATCCATTGAAGTCTGTATCTGTCTTGTTTGGTTGCAGAGCCAAACCAGACAGTTATGGAGGTGCAGATGACAAACTCAATAATTCCTATGTAGAACTGAATCAGCATCTCTTTGGGCAGATTGAGCTTTCTGAGTTTGCACAGAAAGAACATTCTTTGTTGAGCTTTTTTGATGATGTTTTTGATGTTAGGTATCCATTTTAAGTCTTGGGATAAGATAGAACCTAGAAACTTGAAGGACTCTATTGTTGATACTGTGTTGTCTAGTATTGTAAGAGGTGGTAGTATAGGAGATCTGGTTGATACATAACACTAAGTCACAATAGATAGAACTGCACGTTCTAATAAATGAAAAGTAAAGCATCTACACAGTGTCTTTGCATTGTGTGTGTCCTTCAGTCATATAATATAAGGCATTAAAAATGTTCTTAAGAAAGTCCAACTCAGAGACTGACCATTCTTGTTTTTAAAAGTTACATCTTTTTATGTACAGAGAGCAACATAAAATATTTTCAGTATTAAACATGATTTTCTCCAAAATATCTACAAAGCAGTCTAATATCATTTATCCCATTTCCCCCTTCCTGTTTTTATTTCAGAACTTTCGAATATTTTTCAACAAGCAAGCTGCATAAATCTGGATGATTCTGCTGATATTAACTCAGGCTTTGTCTTGTAATATTTCAACTAAGCAGAGGTGCAAACAAGCTGGGTTTTAGCTCAAAAGTTGGTTTTCAGGGTTGAAGCTCAAGTTGTCTCCCTGGTCAAGGATTGTCTGAATCAATAATACACCAATTTAAATGGTCTCATATAAATGGTGAACCCATTTACTTAATCCAGCAGTAGCTCATCTAGCAAAAGAAATAAAAAAGAGTATTATATTAAAACACCTTCACCTTGGCTATTTTAACAAATTATTAAAAAATAATAATGGCTTTTATTTGCCTATTATTTCTATACAACAATTTTTAAGGGATTTTTATGTACTGCCAGGTGTCAAGTACTTTTTTGATACCTACATGTTTATTTTTAAGAGCTGTTTGGAAAATATTAATGAGCACGGCTGCTTATACAAAATTTTCTAAGGTATTCATTCTGCTTCCAATTAAGAAATGCATTTCAAAGGTGGAGAACCCTAATTTAAACAACAACAACAACAATCTGCAATCCATCAACTTCATTACACAAAATAACTCACCTCTGAGACAATCCTAATTTTACAAATGACAATGTTTATCATGTAGAGTGTAGAAGATAAAAGGTTTTTTTTTCCCTTGTGGAGCTTCATGAATGCCAATTTTTAATACAAAATGATCTCATTCATATGGGCCAGACCAGTATTCAAATAAGAATTTAGCTAACTCTCCTCAATTCAAAATGACAGCAACATATTTACAGTGTAATTCTGCATAAGTGACCAGTCACAAATAGTCCTGAATTCAACAGAACTTACTTTGAGTGTTCATGTTTATTTATTCATTTATTTGGAGGCTTAAAGCGTACATTTTGAGAAGAAGAATCTGCATATGAAATATATAATTTACATGCAAATCACATGAAATTTATAATGCAATTAGTATGAAAATAGATGAAGAATACTTAGGTCAGTTACACAGAGGAGTAAACACAACAATGTGAACTATTTTTCAGTGGAAATCTTCATCAGTAAAGAAGATCAATGCTTCATAAAATATTGTGCATGTTTCAGACGTGAAAATTAATCCCTTTACTTTGGGTCCCATAATAATTGCAATGTCTATAACATGCTATGTCCAAAAAGGCAGTTTATGGCATCATGTGATGGCCTGATCTACTATAGGCTACCTTACTGGTTGGATTTCCACAACATGTTTATCTGTAAATAACTCAAATCTTCCTGGTCTAATGATCTTATGGTCTTATGATCTCCTAGTTTTATGATCTCCTGGTCTTAACTGTGTGTTGTACAAACTCAACATCTTTTTCTCTGTACATGTAAGCTCAACCCCATGAAGCAGTCCTGGAAAATACTAGAAGATCATAACCAAAGAACTGATAAGGTTGCAATAAAGACACTTAAATGTTAGGGCAGTCCTGATATGTTCTTTAAGCCTTAAGCCACCTAATGAATATCTGACTCAGCTGGGCTTTGAACTGGGGATTTAAAAAGTTCTGAAATAGAAATATTTTCCTAATAGCAATGACATTCTGTACTATCAGAACAATTATCATTATTCAACTTAGAGAGATCTAACAGACCAAATGGCTCTGGCTGACAACAAGGCAACAGAGAATCTGCATCTGTTTCCAGAAGGTGAGGTGAGGTGAGGTGAGGTGAGGTGAGGGAGGGGGCAGAATTGGGAAATACAGGCAGATTTTTTGCATTGCTATTATCTAAAAACATATAGACTGATCACGATTTTCTATGCAATGAAGGAAATAAGGTTCCTTAACCATCACTAGTATTTTAATAAATAAGCAATAAGGTGGCAGAGTCATGAAAGTATATGCATATAAGTATCAATGGCAGATGACAACATTTAAATTCCTATGTCCTAGGCTGCTGTGAAGACAGTATCCTCAATCATTAGGGTGCACTAGAGGAAACCAGGAAGCAAAATGAAAGTCAAACAGTTTTGGCTCCTCCTCTCTTGGTGCTAATTCCTTCCAATTGATCTACAAGACTCTCAAAACAAGCATGCATTGTAGCTACACTATCACCAGCCTTTAGAACAATTGTATAACATTCTTTTTCTTTTAATGACCCTCTAATTCTTTACATAGGGGTGGAGTCAGGGTGACTGTGTGGAGCTAAGCATTTTCTGACCGGATGCCCTTCCTGACGCCTATGTGGAGCTCACAGCAGATATTTTCTCTTTGCGCCCAGAGAGAAAAATATCTGCCGCTGACTAGGATCAGCCTCCTGATTGTGAGGAGAGAGCTCTACCTCTAGGCCATCATGCCACTCAGAACAATTGTATAATATTATTGGTTTTATGTGCTTGGGAAACCACTGTCACTAAATGGCTAAATGGTGTGTGTGTGTGTGTGTGTGTGTGGCATATTTACCTATGGTTAATTTAACATTGAATTCTTAATTAACCCAATGATTTGGCTGCGTATGGCACACAAATCAAAATTAACCACAGTAAATGTCTTCGCATGAGTCCTAAGCAGGGGTGGGTTCTACTTACCTTTACTACCGGTTCATAATGGGGCCGCGCATGTGCGCTTGGTTCGGTCATGTGTGCGTGCGTGCGCTTTTCTGCGCATGCACAGAAGCATTTTGATGATGTCAGGGTCAGTGGGCGGAGCCTCCACCGGTTTTACTACCGGTTCTATAGAACCTGGTGTGAACCTGGAGCAACCACCACTGGTCCTAAGTTAAGGGGTTTGCAGTAGTGTTGGGTATGCCGGTTGTCAAAGTGGACAACTCTGTGATCATGGGAATGGGAGTAAAACTTTGCCTCTTTGTATGTGAATGGGGTAAGCTTTGATTGCAATGTTATAACCATAGTCTTGCTTGTTTTGACATCCCATCTCTTCCCTGAAGATTTTGCTGGTTCAATCTGCTGGGTGAAGATAGCCATTATTTTCCTTTTCACCCCCAGCCAATATGCTGTGAAGGAGGGAGGGAGAGCTCTTGCCTAAACCCTGTATTATTGCAGAGGAGTTTGGAAGTTAGCTTCAGGTTCCTCTACAACCTTAGCTAGAGTCATTCATTTTCCACCTTACTCTAATTGTTACCTTGTTTCCCCCAAAATAAGACATCCCCTGATAATAAGCCCAATTGGGCTTTTGAGCGCATGGCAATAAGGCCAAGCCCTTATTTCAGGGTTCAAAAAAAATGTAAGTCAGGGTCTTATTTTCGAGGAAACATGGTAGAAAGTAAAACCATTAGACTCAGTGAGTTTACTTCTGAATAAATGTGGAAAGACGATGATGTAACATTGAATGCTTCCTTCAAAGGAAGGCAGAGAACTGGGAGGACCTTTATTATTTTAAGATATGCATTATAGCAATATGGCATTTTAAGAAAATGAAGGTAGCCCCATACCTCTGCCTTCCTTTGAAGGCAGCATAATGCGTCACACCATTATTGCTGTAGCCAGGGTATAATCCATCTTTCCGGCTGCCAGATATTCCCTAATTTACCTGTTAGATATCTGCCAATCAGGACACATGTGTGCAGTCTATCTTGGTATGCACTGTTCTTGTGCTGTAGTTTGCTGCGTAGATGCAAATCAGTATTGTTTGTTTGTTTGTTTGTTTGTTTGTTTGTTTCATTCATTCATGAATTCAGGAATTCAGGAATTCAGGAATTCAGGAATTCATTCATTCATATAGCTGCCCATCTTTTAAGAGCAGCTCCTAAACAAAAGTTAAAACAATATACAAAATCATATTAAAACTATAACATTTAAACAGATTTATTATGAAACCAGGGAGGAGCTTCAAAATTTCCTTATCTGTGCTACTTGTAGGTGTTGAAGGTAAAGCATTTGTCCATTCCTAAGAGTGGGAATCTAGCCTGACCAAGGATTAATGAAGCAGGTCTCACTGACAGAAGGAAAATAAGCCTTATCTCCATTCTTGGTATTGGTGAAGACTAAAGATAGGCCTTTAATCAATAATCCAAATTTAGTTTGATCAGCCAGGCTTCCAAGTCGAGTTTTTATTATCGTGTTGTCAGACCTGTGCAGGCAACTCAGTGGCCCAGAATGAGTCAACTACACTGTCATTTATCAGTGCCTTGCAACATGTGCCATACCCTCCTAGCTTTTCTTTCACAGATGCCAGATCAATCTTCAAAGCATTTAAACCTGTAAGGAAACCCCAATTATTTGTACTAATAAATAATAATTATCTATATGAATATGGAAGAGGTTGCAATAATTGACAGTGAATCGCTCCATTGTACAACAGTGTGATTGTGTGTTTAACACACTGTGAGATAGTCTCTGTAGGACAATCCATACAGAAAGCAGCATGCCCAAGACATATTTGCACATGTTCATTCTGTTTTTATTTGAGTGGAAGACGTACCAATGGCATATGGTGGCAGCTGCAAGGTAACTTACAATGTGCCAGCTCTACGTCAGCCAACAAATTGATCTAGACCAGTGATGGCTAACCTTTTTGCCATCGCGTGCCAGGAGAGGGGGGGGTGGGGGAGGGACGTGCGCGCACGTGCCCATGCGCATGCACGCGCAAACCCCCCCCCCCCACTCCTGGCACATGATGGCCTGGTAAGCCCATTTTTCTTTCCTACCTGGTTCCAGATCCTCTCTGTTTATCTGGGAAGGGCGAAAACAGCCTTTCCCACACCTTGGAGGCCCTATGGAGGCTGAAAGGGCCCATTTCCTGATTCCTGGTGGGAGAGAAACTGACGTTTTTTGTTGCCCCAGCCTCTAGAACCTCTCTAGGAGTCCCTAGGAGCCTCTCTAGGAGTCTCTGGAGGCTGGGGCAGCAAAAAACATCACTTCCTGTCCCACCGGGAATCAGGAAATAGGCCCTTTCAGCCTCCATAGGGCCTCCAAGGGAGTGGGAAAGGCTGTTTTCTCCCTTCCCAGATAAATAGAGAGTATTTGGAACCAGGTAAGAAAGAAAAACGGGCCTTCCCCACCCCCCCAGGCCCTCCAGAGACAGGAAACAGCCTGTTTCCCTACTTCTGTTGGGCCCAGAAGGCCCGAAAATCAGCTGGCCGGTGTGCGCATGCACCCCAGAGCTGAGCTGGCGTGCCCACTAATATGGCTCCGCGTGCCACCTGTGGCACGCGTGCCATAGGTTCGCCATCACGGATCTAGACAATGGTTCCAAATGGTTCTGTGTGAGTCAAGGCTATCCCATCATAGGCTTCTTTATCCTTATCATCAAAAGCCATTCGTTTGGATCTTCTATTGCTTGGCCTCAATACACAAGTGAGTGATATCAAAGGGAAGAGAAACATTTCAATGCTTCTAGCTGGTGGAAGGGGTTTGGAGGGGGAGGCATGGTTCTTAAGTTGTACCCCCTCATTCTTCTAAGGTTAGTTCTTGGTAGCGAAGGAGAGATATCAGGGGTGAGTTCTAAATTTTTTTACTACTGGTTCTGTGGGCGTGGCTTATTTTGTGGGCGTGGCTTGATGGTCATGTGACAATTCTTTAGGCTTTAGCAGAGCTACTAATCTACCAGGCTTTTAACTGCTCGCAGAGCTGTACCGCTCAACTCATTTGTTTTTGCAGGCACCGGTCTACCACCACACTGCCTTTTAACATTGATCAGCTGTAGGGCAGCCCTTTGAAGCCCCGCGGCAAGAGTTGAAACAGTTTTTTTCCTTCTAGCCGATCAGCTGGGACTCAGGAGGCAGCAATAGATTGCGGGTGGGGCCAAATAAAAAGTAAGAATAACGCAGGGGGCGGGGGGTTGGGGGGACAGAACCAGTTTGGTGACATCATATCGTCACCGCTACCAGCTCGGCAGAACCAGGCGGAACTGGGAGGAACCCACCACTGAGAGATATAGCCCTAGTTCTCTGCTTTGTGGGTGTCATCAACTCAACTCTCCACTCCTATTTAACATCTAAATGGAATCACCAGATGTCATCTTAATTCTGTACCTTGTACCCTGTATCTTGACAGGGTCAAGTATCAGCATACCCTGATTATATAGTCAGTCCACTATAGACACCCTGCTGTAAATTTGTCATGTGAACATAGTCATTGTCCTATTTTATTAATCATTGACAAGTGTTGCAACACACACACACCCTGCACATACCAAAGAAAAACAACTGGATGAGTGCTATTGTTACTGTATTTTTCCAATTTGCATCTTTGCAGGAGTGTTAAGATTGGCAGTTCCAGCACATCTGGAAGATATTAAGTTGGGAAACATTTTGCTATGGTTTCATTCTAAGACATAAAAAGGGAAGGGAAGGGAAGGGAAGGGAAGGGAAGGGAAGGGAAGGGAAGGGAAGGGAAGGGAAGGGAAGGGAAGGGAAGGGAAGGGAAGGGAAGGGAAGGAAAGGAAAGGAAAGGAAAGGGAAAGGACAGGAAAGGAAAGGAAAGGAAAGGAAAGGAAAGGAAAGGAAAGGAAAGGAAAGGAAAGGAAAGGAAAGGAAAGGAAAGGAAAGGAAAGGAAAGGATGTTTGTAGCTAAGCAGTACAGAGATGCAATCTTCCAACCCATCCCAAGAAACAATAGAGAAACTATATAGATGTGACAGATACATAAATAATACTTATTTTGTTTTTAAAAATTATTATCATTTTATGTTTTAATTGTACGCTGTTTAGAGTTGCACTGTGAGTGAGATGTGTGGTCTCTAAATCTGATATATAACTAAATAAAATAAATCTGAATATATCACTGGTGATTTCAGAGTCCAATTGATTGTTTTGTTGTATATTTACCCTTGCTCTCTGTTCATGGATGCGACATTCTGGGCCTCTGTTGTAAGATAAACTCACATTTAAGCAACTTTAAATCCTATCTAGACCAAAATCCAAATGCAGTAAATTATATGCAAGTGTGAAAACAAGTCCAGGAATCAATGGACTTTCACAAACACATTCACTGAATCTGGCCTTCGTCAGACAATATGCTGCATTTCTATGAAAAATGTGACATGGAAAAGAGAGAAAATGCAGTGGAGATGGGGGCGGGTGGAGAGTGAAAGAAACAAAGATTTTACCAGTCTGAGAGTTTATCCCCCTCAGGGTGGAAAGCCTAAGAAAAGCCTCACTAATTCCCTTAAAAGGGGATTATAATATTTCTACACTACACTCCTTCCTTCTCTTATTTCTTCCATGACAACAACCTTGTGCACTGAATTGGGCTGAGAGAGAGTGTCTGGCCCAAGGATGCCCTTACAGTTTTCATTCTTAAGGCACAGGACTACAATGCACAGACTCCTGCTTTCTAGCCTAGTATCTTAGCCACTAGACCAAACTGGCTCTCTTTTCTGCTGTGAATCCCTAAGAAAAGCATGGCTAATTCCCTTGAAAGGGGATTAATAATATTTCTTTATTTCTAGAGGATGATGATTTTTGTAAACTCCCAGAAGACGTGATAGAGAAAGAAACCTTTAGAGAAGTAGCTGATTCCTTTTGGTGAGCTCTTTCTTCATTGCGGTATTTCCCACATGACACAAGTCATGAGTTCCCTAAACAGAAGCTCTGCTGGCTCTGTAGCAGTGGTGGGTTTCTACTGGTTCATCCCGGTTTGGGTGAACTGGTAGCAGCAGTAGGAGGCTCCGCCCACCTGCCTGGATGTCATCATGGATGCTCTGCGCATGTGCAGAAGCGCCGCGCATGAGCGAAGCAAGCGCGCGCTCACAGCTCCGAACCGATAGTGAAGGTAAGTGAAACCCACTATTGATCTGTACGATTCACATGACACACCCTGATCTGGCAGGCTTCATATGTTATAAAAACCTGGTTCTTTTCCCAAATTCTGGGATCAGATGAACTGATTTGCCTCTGATGGACATTTCCTGTGGAATTTATTGTTATCCTCCCTAATGTGTGCATTTGGGAGGTGGGGGGTCTGTTTTATCTGCTTTATTTCATTTCATTTTATTTGTATCCCATCTTCTTTATAAATAACTCAAAGTGGTAAGCATACACAATATCCTTCTATTTTCCCCAAAACAACAACCTTGTATGATGAGTGACTGGCCCAAAGACACCCTGCTGGCTTAGGTGCCTAACACAGAATTAGAACTCAGTCTCCTGGTAAACTTAATTTTGTAAGCCACTTTCAATTTCGTGACCTAAAGTGGCATACAAGTAAAAACCAAATAAACAAACAATGGGCATTTTTTCTACAGTTAGCCCTGATTTAACAACCATAGCTGGGACCAGCAACTGGGTGGTTAAGAAAAGCACTTGCTAAGAGAAACTATGATTGTGCAACCTAGAAGCAATGTAGAACTAAGAATAAATTTCCTGATAGTTAGAACAATTAATCACTGTGATAGCTTGCCACCAGAAGTTGTGAATGCTCCAACACCAGAAGTTTTTCAGAAGAGATTGGACAATCATTTATCTGAAATGATATAAGGTTTCCTGCCTGAGTAGGGAGTTGAACTAGAAGTCCTCCAAGGCTCCTTCCAACTCTGTTTTTCTATTCTATTCTGTTCCGTTCCGTTCCTTTCCATTCTGTTCTATTATTTGCTTAAAATCTTAATGCAGCTTTCCTTTGCTTTTCAGGTCTATAAAGGCATAAATGTGAGGATTAGTCCCAAAGTTACTTTTTCATCAGTGTCCTAACTGCAAATAGTCAGTAAATAAAGACTACCTGTATTGTCTTATAGTCCCAGACAGAATATTCTTCTTGGTATTGTCACAAGTCTGATGTCAGATGTCTGACTAAAAATTATTTTCATCAAGGATAATATAAATGATCAAAGTGCCAATGAGTCATTATGGGTTGAGGCTGGAGGGGGGGATGTATTTGCCTTTTTAAGACAATTATGGATTCCCACTTCCCAGATATATTGTGAAACAGAATCTGTTACTCACATTAAACTGCACTATAGCTCTCCAAACAAAAAATGAATATAAAAAAGATTAGAGAAAACGGTGTCCCTATTTGCTGGGGAGAAAAGCAAGAGTAAATATACTGCTCAAAAAAATAAAGGGAACACAAGCAGAAGACATCCGAGATCTGAATGAATGAAATAGCCTTATTAAAGGGAACACAAAACTATTGTATGTAACGAACAAAGTATTTAATAAGGCTATTTCATTCATTCAGATCTCGGATGTCTTCTGCTTGTGTTCCCTTTATTTTTTTGAGCAGTGTATATATTGACTGGTGAAAGCGTTAAAAGCAGCATTATGTGGAGGAAAAATGATGGCAAAATATGCATATCAGGAGAATTTTACAGAAAAAAACATGTGTATTTTAACGCTGAGAAAAACTAGAAACCCAGTAGACTCAAACTTGACAAATTCACCTTCCCTGGAGTAATTAGATCTCTGATATGGTTTCTCTGGATCATTCTGCCAAGTAATACTGCCATATATCAAGCGTAGACATGTATTAAAATCTGCAGAATATTAATCATTCAATGCACATTATTGTAGGATAGTAACCTTTTGTGAATTAATTTGCAAAGCTGAAATATTAGTGTTATATCAATATCTTTTAGTCAGGAATGGACTTGGTGCATTCTTGGGAAAGGAGGTTGATTTGTGTATCCTTTCTCATGATTCCATCATTCAAAGTGTGTTTTAATAGGGGCCATTATTTTGAAAGGCAGAGTGTTATCTTTTGACACAGTGGGGAAGTGAGAGGAACGTATCTGAAGACAGAGTGATTGCTGCTTTGCCTTGTTCATCCCTGGAAGCCAAGTCCTGTGGTTGCCAAAGGATTTCCTGCTAAGGAAGAGATAACTCTAAATAAAACGGGCTGTCAAATGGAAGGAGCAGTGATGTAGAAGGTGCCACATTGGCAGAAAGAACAAACCCTTAGCAGGGAAAAGGGATGGGATTCAGAGATGGATATACAGGTGATCCTCTACTTACAACAATTCTTTTCGTGATCGTTCAAAGTTACAACACTACTAAAAAAAAGTGACATGACCATTTTTCGCACTTATGACTATTGCAGCATCCCCATGGTCGTTTTGTGGCCCACTGGCAGCCAGCGGAGCTGGCAGCAGAGTCGGACAGTGAGGAGGTGGGGGAGGAACATGGGCCAATCCTGGGGGCTGAGGAAAGCTTGGACGAGGGCTCTGCGTCAGAGACAGAGAGGGAGCTAGATAGCAGTGAGGCAGAGGAACAGCTGGAGCCTGTTCCCAGAGTGTGCATGCGCAGAGCTGCCAGAAGACAAGAACATCTAAGAAAGCAGGGTTCACTTGGAAGTAAAGCCAAACCTTGGAGGTGATTGGCCCCTCCAGGGGTGGGTTCTAAATATTTTTACTACCAGTTTTGTGGGCGTGGCTTATTTTGTGGGTGTGGCTTGGAGGTCATGTGACTAGGTGGGCGTATATATAACACTATGTTATTGTGGGTGTAAAGCAGGGGTGAAATCTACTTACGGGCACTTAAGTGTGCGCACGTGTCACAGGCGTGCGCAGAAGGTAAAAAATACATTACTTCCTGGCCAGGTGGGCGGAGCTATGCTCCGCCATCGCTACCAGATCGCCGAACCACCAGCCAAAATCGCTACCTGATCGGGCGATCCGGTTTGATCCGGGAGCATTTCACCCCTGGTGTAAAGCAGACATTGGAGGCTCAGCATATCTTTGATAATAGTCCCTAAAAACTCCTAGAAAATTATTTTAAAACTGCCAAAATATTTGGCTGGTATTATAAGGAATACTAAGGAGAGCTGCCTTTGGGGGCGGGGGGCGGGGAAGCATTGTAAAGATAAGGAAACTTACTTTCCCAACTTTAAATTTATCTCACAAGGCTCTGAAGCACAATATCATGCTATGCAATTGTTTAGAAGTTGAATATTTCTCTCAAAGTGTTTATTCTATGTGAACATACCAGTTGCACAAGGTGGGGAACAATTGTAGCATGCCCAGTTTCCCCGGTGAGATTCCCTGGCAGAGAACTAGGAACATCTGGGACCAAACAGATGCTTATCCAGTATGACTTCAAAAATGTCCAGGTTCAGACTTGACTAACACTGTGGGAAACCTGGAAAAGAGATCAAAATTAGAGGCATATTCTTTGATCATCAGAAGATGGCTGAGATCTAGCTACCGTGTGGGTTTTCTTTTTTTAGGCAGGGAAAAAATAGACTCTTCTGCCACAGTTCTGAAGATCTGCCAGAACCAAAGCACCTGTTCTTGGATTCCTATTATTTCCACTCTTTTAAGGCTCATCCTGGGAGTTCCACAGGTGGGCAGGTAGTTGGGCAAGGGAAAAAATTCCCCCACTAGCTTCAGGTCTTCCTTTCCTCAGCGGACAAGACACACCATTTTACCCCATTGGGGAACACGGGCAGGCAAAAGCAGGAAGGTTCCCCAAGACCAGCAATGTGATTTAGAGCATAAGAGAGACTTTTTTAAAAAAATCAACACTTAATCAATACATATAGGAGCTTTAGAGGGAGAGTTTGATGTTCCTGTAGTCCAGCTAGTTAAAGACTGGACAAGACAGGGAAACAATCATCCCAATTGCTTGTGTTCAAACCTCTTCTTGCATCCACTGCTCTTATGAATGCCAACAATGACCTTTTAGGACAAGAGCTATGCTCAGTGAAGTGTCGGGGTTCCAAGTAACACCCCCAACGAAAGAAAACTCCAAGGCTTGAGTTTCCTCAAAGCTCCATTTTATTAGAGATGTCATATTGGCACATCTGGGAAAACCCGAATCTGAAAGCTTTCAGGTTTTCCCCACCCAAAGGAAAGTCCCTGCCCAACACCCACATGTCCATCACATGGTCCAATCCAAGCACCGTCCCAACTGGAGATGCCTCCCAGTTCTAGCCGTTCGGGTGCAGGGCAAGATGCCCTTGACTTTCTGAGAAATGAATGTTATTATGACTTTATATCACCCTGGCTCCATACAATCCCCCCTCCCAGTTTCCCACAGTAGTAAATGTGGCAGGCCTGAAGATCCAACAAAAAAAAAAATGGCTTCCAGGCCTGACATGAAGTTTCCTGAAATATAAGATGAAAGGTAGACACTGTGGAAGTGTCACACTTTTCTAGGGATGGGAGGGCTTGTCCAATAACCTCCTAGAGTGCTAGGGAGCTTGAAGCCAGAGGCAGCAAGAGCTGGAAAACATTGCTTCAAAACACCAGTTGTGTTTGCCAACCAGAATTTCAAACAAGAAGGGCAGGTGTTGTTGTGAAACCTAGGTTGAAGGAGACAACTTCAATTGGAAACAGCAGGATTTATATTAATTTAATATAATTAATATATTAATTCGGGGCAGGCTTTAACATTTTTTTCAAAAACGCTTTGAACATGGGCTCAAGGCTGAGTGGTAGATAGTGTTAGATCAACTCCAACTCCTTCTGCTTCTGCTTCTGCTTCTGCTTCTGCTTCTGCTTCTGCTTCTGCTTCTGCTTCTCCTTCTCCTTCTCCTTCTCCTTCTCCTTCTCCTTCTCCTTCTCCTTCTCCTTCTCCTTCTCCTCTTTCTCTTTTGACAACTGCCTGCCTTCCTCTGCCAAGTCCAAAACATCCTCCTGCATTTTCTCTGTAGACACTCAACTTTCAGCCTTTCAGCTGGCACCATTATAAAGCCAGCCCACCTTTTTCTATGTGCCAGTCATGCAGTAATGAGCCAAATGGGCAGTTGAATACACAAATCCAATAAATAGGTGGGTGTTTTATATTGTGTATGAAGAAAAAAGAGAGAGAGAGAGAGAAATGCCATGTTGTCTGTCTCTCTTGGAGAAAATCCAAGGAATGAGGGACTGTAGAGTTCTGAAGACCAAACAATGCAGGCTATAGTCTTTATACAACTATACTCTAGAGTTATTATACACACATTCTGCAAGTGGTAGCAAGTCAGGTCAATTTGGGGCATCCCATGATGTACCTGCATAATCCACAATACATGGATGCAATTCAAAATGTTGGTTATTGGTTTTAAAATACTACATGATATATGACCCGGACACTTAGAAACCCACCCATCTCCAGTGGTATCCACCCATCAGCCTAGATATGGGAGGGTGGGAATAGCAATAGCACTTAAACCTACAGGTATATGCCGCTTCACACTGCTTTACAGCTCTCTCTAAGCAGTTTACAGAGTCAGCATATTGCCCCCAACAATCTGGCTCCTCATTTTACCCATCTCGGAAGGATGGAAGGCTGAGTCAACCTTGAGCCTGGTGGGATTTGAACTGCCAAATTGCAGGCAGCTGGCAGTCAGCAGAAGTAGCCTGCAGTACTGTAGAGTGAAGTACTGCACTCTAACCACTGCGCCACCAATGCTTCCTTTCTGTGAAATAAAATCATTTTATGAAACCTAGGAAGTGTACCTTGTCTATTATGGTGCCCACCCTGTGATACAGTCTTGTCCCTGAAGTTTGGACGGTCCAAATCCTCTTGGCTTTTCAGAAGCCTGCTTAAAAACTCACTATTCCCTTAGGCTTTAGGGCCAGGATTTACTGGACCCCATTCTGTGTGTTTTACTCTTTATTGGTTTTTTTAAAAAACTCAGTGTCTTTTATTATTTTTTTAAAATTTTTATACGTATTTTTTATTTTATTTTTAGGTCTTGTTGCCTACCCAGAGTTAATAGATCAGGATGGGCCATAAAAATGGCAGAATAAACAAATAACTATCTCACACTACTTTTCTCCAACTGCATTTCTGATTTTGTGTAAAATCCAGAACAAAACATGCCAGGTCAGAATCCTTTCCCTCCTCTGCTGAAGTACGAAGAACGAGCACTGGAAGCAGAATCTGAAATGTCAGCTTGTATAACTATTACGATCAGAACAGTTTTGTAGAAGCTGGAAGGAGAAAGTAAGTTTTGATTCCTGTAAGATTTTTTTGTTCTTGAAGAGATCATCTCCGCTGACCACCACTTTGAATGAATGATCTCTTGTGCTTGTCTAGTATGGTGTTGTTTTCGATGACTGAAAATGTCCATCTGGCTGCTGTAATGATATGTAACGGAGAGCCAGTTTGGTCTAATGATAGGTTAGAAAGCAGGAAACTGAGTTCTAGTCTCACTTTAGCCATGGAAGTCAGTTGGGTAACTTTGGGCCAGTTCCTCTCTCTCAGTTCTCTTACCTCACAGGGTTGTTGTAGTGGCAAAAGTAGGAGGAGGAAGGTGTATTGGATATGTTCACCACATTGAGTTATTTGTAAAAACAATAAAGGCAGATACAAATAAATAAAATAATAATTTATTAAAAATAATATTGTAAGAAAGACCTTGGGGGACAGGCCAAAGAGACTGCAAGGGGAACAGTCAGATAAGAGGCAGCATAGCCCACAACTGGATAATAGATAGGGCAAGAGGCTTAAAAGGGACACTCCTTAATTTCTCAGGCTGCAAAGAAGGAGAGGGGATTATACTTTCAAACTTGCATGATTCTGTAGATGTAAGCTTTACAGTAAAGTAGAATTAGCTCATCTGATTGTAATTCCTATAGAATAGAATAGAATAGAATAGAATAGAATAGAATAGAATAGAATAGAATAGAATAGAATAGAATAGAATAGAATAGAATAGAATTCTTTATTGGCCAAGTATGATTGGACACACAAGGAATTTGTCTTGGTGCATATGCTCTCAGAGTACATAAAAGAAAAGATAACATTCATCAAGAATTATAAGGTACAACCCTTAATTATAGTCATAAGGAAACAGTCAATATAAATCATAAGGATACCAGCAACAAAGTTACAGTCATCTAGTCATAAGTGGGAGAAGATGGGTGGTGGGAACGATGAGAAGATTAATAGTAGTGCAGACTTAATAAATAGTTTGACAGTGTGGAGGAAATTATTTGTTTAGCAGAGCGATGGCGTTTGGGAAAAAACTGTTTTTGTCTCTAGTTGTTCTGGTGTGCAGTGCTCTATAGCGTCGTTTTGAGGGTAGGAGTTGAAACAGTTTATGTCCAGGATGTGAGGGGGTCTGTAAATATTTTCACAGCCCTCTTTTTGACTCGTGCAGTATACAGATCCTCAGTGGAAGGCAGGTTGGGAGCAATGGTTTTTTCTGCAGTTCTATTTGGATTATTCTGCCAGGCTGACAGCTGCTTCTTTGAAAGAGCTGAGAATCAATGCCTCTTTGGTTCAATCTGTAGAGAATTGTGCTGCCCTACCCACTATGAAGAATTTAGACTGAATAGTAAAAAGTAGGATTTGGTACTAAGCTCCCCCACCCCCACCCATATAAGTTCTTCAGAAGTTTTCCAGAAGAACCGTGCCTACCTGGTGGCTCAGCAGGCTGCGGGACTGCTTCTGGTTGAGAAAAACCCTAGTCTAAATGCTGAGTTAACTGGACTTGTGATTTGATTACAGGTAGTTCTCAACTTACAACAGTTTGTTTAGTGACTGTTCAAAGTTACAACCGCACTGAAAAAAAGTGATTTATGGCTATTTTTCATACTTATGACCATTGCAGCATCCCCATGCTCATGTGATATACATTTGGATGCTTGACAACTGATTCACATTTATGATGGTTGTAGTGTCCTGGGGTCATGTGATCATTCTGTGACTTTTGTGACTTTATGACAAAGTCAATGGCAAAGCCAGATTCACTTAAACAACCGTGTTACTAACTTATCAACTGCAGTAATTTGCTTAACAAATGTGGCAAGAAAAGTGGTAAAATGCGGCAAAACTTACTTAGTAAATTTCTCACTTAGCAACATAACTTCTGGGCTCAATTGTGGTCGTAAGTCAAGGACTACCTGTATTGTCCTGCTGGCTCTGTTGCAATAATACCTCTGCTGTTTGTTCTAACAGGGGGCCTTGGGATCTGTAGCCATGGTCTATGAACAGAATTCAGGATTTAGTGTTGCTGATGAGACAATAAGGAAACTGTTTTTAAGATTAATCTCAATTCCTGTGAGGCAGGCAAACTGGAAATAAAAACTCGTATTTCTGGAAATAATGTTGTCGTTATTATTATTATCTTTATTCATTAAATATGAAACTCAATCAACTGAACATTCAAAAATGCATCACAAATACCATTGACTGGTGCTAATGGTTGATACGGGTTGCTGCCAGTGTCCTAGGTATCAACCAAGTACCTTCTTAAGATGTACAATGTTCCAAGTAGCGCAGTTTTTTGCAGTTCCGCTGGTGTTATTGCAGGAAGCTGCAGTTTGCTGATGTATCTTATAAAATTCTTGGACATGGTACCAAGTGCCCCAATGACAATGGGTATCACTGTTACAATTGTTGTTGTTGTTGTTGTTGTTGTTACTATTACTATTATTATTACAATTGGATCTTATAATTGGCATTTGGAGTTCTGGCCATCGCAACATCCCTGCAATCACATGATTGCAATCTTGGTGCTTATTTTGATATCGTAGTGGGACACGGGCATACGATCGTGAGGTCTAACATTCCAGGTTATTTTGAAAGACTGTATATTCCAGTCATATCTACTAATCCACTAGAGCACAGAGGCATGAAATGTTACAGGTCCTCTCTCCTAGTGGGACCAAGAAAGGCCTTCTCCTTAGCAACTCCCTCTCTGTGGAACATCAACCCTGCAGAGATAAGATTGGTTCCCCACTTTGACACTCTTTAGCAAGGCCCTGAAGACATGATTCTATCAGCAGGTCTGGGGACTCCAGAGTGGTATGGATCCCCTTAACTGACTGGTCTGATTGTTGTCACCAAGGGTTTTTGTAATGGGTTTTATCTTTGTAAGCTGCCAGGAGTCATATACATTTTCTTAATAAATACATACTTTTCCTGCCAGCTTCCCACAAACTAAGTCATTGGGGAAGATATGAAGTAATCATTAAACAATGACCATCATCCATCATTAACCAAGGACTACCTGTATATTTAAGATGATTAAAGTGGAATTACTCTGAGTCTGTTTCTCACTCTCCCTCACTCCCTTGGCTAAAATCCCTTTTTGCAATGGTTCTGTTTCCTTCTTCACTTTTCCAGGGGCTGTTAGGAACTCCACCACTCTGTGTATGTGTGTGCATGTTGTACATGCATGTGCACCTACACATATTTTTATTATTTATTAACATATAGTGCAAGGCCAAAACAAATCTTAGAAAAGATACAACAATTAAAATGCGTACATTAAAATGACACGAAAGCCCCAAACAATCAAAATTGTGAGAAAGGCACCAGGACATTGCTTGTGTGTGTCTGCATGAGATAATCACACACAAGCACACACATACAAATGAACAAACACCATTTTTCCCCCATTCCTGCTTTCCAATATTTTCAGGAACGATCATTAGTTTATACATGATTACAAGAATTAGAAGATAAAGACAGCTAGGATGGGAGTAAAATATTACTTGAGGTCAGCCCAAAAAAAAAAAAGAGATAATTTCCTAGCAACACAAATGTTTCATAGGATAGGTATTTTAAAACTTACTGTCAAAGAATGCATGAGACGTGATATATTAATTCAGAAATGCAAGGTTGTTTCCTAAGGAACACAGAGCTGTTTATTATGAATGAAGTCATTAATATTTTAAAATGGTTTTGTTTAACAAGGTTAATGTTTAAGTATGGGGTCATCAGTCTGGATTTGCACCCGTGGCTTGTGAGAATGTCCTGGACCTGCCACATATTGTGAAATTCCTTTTTTTTTTCTTAGAGAAAACCAAACGGCTTCGGTAGTAATGAGCTAAAAATCAGATATGCAGTAAAAAATATTATAAAAGATTAAAAAATGATTGAATAAAATAAAGTCGAACTGGATACATTGCATAGCCTGCCGAAATTTAAAAATGAGTGACACTAAAACTCTGATGATATCTTTAATGTTGTAACTCATGTTGATTTAAGCAAATGTGTACTAGGGTGATAGAAAAAATTTAAATATAAAGATTAATAAAAATCCAGCCATCCCCACCCAACTTTACTCTTGCCCTAGTTTGATTCCGCTAAAAGAATGGTGACATAAATAAATAAAAGTGAATTATGAATAAGAGTTATGAGGTAATTGATAAGAAAACTGATTTGAAAATGTAATTGACAGTTTTGCCAGAAAATATTTATGCTGACTACCTGTCATTGAACAAATGATGAAATATTAACATCTCAGCATTTGATATACTGATATAATTATCCACCATACTGCATTTCAGGACAAAGGAGCCCATAACAAATAATGGCTTAGGGCAAGGGGTCCTACACTTTTGTCCATCCATGTAATCGTAATGTACATGGGTAAAGGTAAAGGTTCCCCTCGCACATATGTGCTAGTCATTCCCGACTCTAGGGGGCGGTGCTCATCTTCATTTCAAAGCTGAAGAGCCAGCGCTGTCCAAAGACGTCTTCGTGGTCATATGGTCAGCATGACTAAACACCGAAGATGCATGGAATGCTGTTACCTTCCCACCAAAGGTGGTCCCTATTTTTATACTTGGATTTTTTACATGCTTTTGAACTGCTAGGTTGGCAGAAGTAATGTACATATCTGCCCTAAAAATCCAAACACCAAAATGAATATAAATGAACAGTGAAAACAATCCAATGAAACTTCAGGAAAGATGAAATTATTGTAACAAGGCAACTAAAAGATTCTTCACACCTTCCCTGGACTTTATCTGTATCTCCCCAAGCAAAATTCACCTCACAATTTGAGAAATCTTGGTTTAGGAGATGAGAGTTTGTACACTTCTTGTCTTCATATCTTTGGTCCCAAAATTGTTTCTTTCCAGCAGATCTGGGGGTGAAATCCAACTATGGTAGCAATGGGAAATTCAACTTGTAATGGTTTATAAATGTTTGTAACCCTGATATTTTATTTTACCTCTCTTCCTCTTCTGGGAGCTAGAAGCAATGACATCCAATTCCAATCACCTTCTTTTCATGGCTTTATGCACTACTCAGTTCTCTGTTATATGTTTCGGAATGACCTTTTGCAAAATCAGTGTTAACAAATGGAATAATGGATCTTGGGAGAACGGATAAGGGAGGATACAAGTTTTGGATCTGCTTCACCATGTAAGTTCCTCCTCTTATGCTGTTTAGATAGCCACCATCTAAGGCAGGGGTGTCAAACTTGCACCTTCATGGAGTCGTCACATGATGTATCATGACTTTTTTTCCCCTTTGCTAAACCAGGTGTGGGCATGGTCAGTGTATGATGCATCTAGTCCATGGGCTGCGAGTTTGACACCCCTGATGGATACTTGGGCCAGAACTGGGGTTAGGGCAGTAGCAGTAGATCAGGAAATCGGAAGGACCATCTCCCCCATTATTCACCTGAGTCCTTCCAAAGACTGGAATAGTGGTTGTGTGGTTAATTTCACTTGTATTGGTGCCTGTGAGAAGGAAAGAGAGAAGAAAATTCTCCCATTTCCCTCCTGGTTGCATGAGAATGGCTTAGAAACGGGCAGTTTCTTCCCTGAAGATTTTACTTGCCATCACCATTCAGGTTGCCTCGTTAAACAGTCCTATTTATTCACATCTATATGACTACATGATCTAGTGCAGAAGCCCCCAACCTTTTGGGCACCGAGTTCATGGAGAGAGGTTTTTTTGTGGACCAGAGGGGGCGTGGTTTCACATACTGCCTGCATCCTGCAGATGGGGCAGCCCGGTTTCTGGCATGCCGTGGCCCAGTGCCCGTACATGGGCCATGGGCTGGGGACCCCTGATCTAGTGAGTTCTAATATGTGGGGTTTGTTTGATTTGGAAATAGTAGACTCAATTAATTTAAAATTGTTGTAAAATTGATTTTGGGTTGGTATTATAGAAAATCAGGTCACCATGGCTCATTTAAAGAACACACCTATATTTAAAACAGACCATGGCTTAATACAAAATATTAAATCAACTAATGAGACTCACTTTCAAGAGAGCACATATAGGAGCATGTGCAATCTTAAGCACGTGCACAGGGGAGTAAATTCTATTTAATTCAACCTAGTTGCTTTAGAATAGATTTATACAGGTTTGTCCTTTAATTTCCCTAAATAAGTTTTCTTAGCTAAACAGTCACCTAATGCTAGAAAATCTAAATTTTCTAACAATTCTACCTCTTTTCACCAAATGCTATGAATTTTTCATATTCTATTTTCGGAACAATTTCAGCATATCGTATTTTATCATTTGAATTGTAAAGATGTAGAAGTCTTCACCTTTTTTGCAAAGTAAAATATTTGAGAAGCAGCAGCTGACACAATTTGGTATAGTTAAAGAACAGACCAAGAACTGTTCAGGAGATAGACAAGCTTCTTTCTAACTCCCTATATTCATTTAACCGTAAAAGTAAAAATTTGCTTCCAGGAGCAAGGAGCACTCCAGAATAAAATGTTTCTCCCACAATTACCCAGTCTAAAATGTATATATCTTCATCAAGGGCACACCTGTTTATATGTGGAATGAAAGGCGAGATGGATTGAGTGGATAAACACTTGGCTCTCTGAAGATAGACTGAAAGCTTTTAGAGGAGAATTGTGCTTTACTTTTTCAATTCTGCCGGGTATCATTAAGGGAAGCTGTTAGTTATGGAGACACTTAGAGTTTAGCACTGTGTTGCATCCTGGTAGCTGTTATTTCAACAGGGAACATCAAAAAGACATAAAAACTGAATGCTCCTTTAGGGTGTGAGAAATGTTCCAAGGTTTGTCCCATTCACAAGGTTTCATTTTCCTGCACAGCCTGATCCACACGAATACGTTAGCAAACTGAAAATGTGGATGGATGAGATTTATGCAGACGTTGGCACAGGATTAAGGCTTGTGATATTCTTGAGCCTATACCAGGCTTATAAATCAAGTCCTTCCACGTTACAGTTTTGAAAGAAAGAAAAAAAAGCTAAGAAATGACACGAGTGTTGCATTGATCCACTTAAACCAGATGCTTCTGTGCCATATGTCTGGTACAGTGGGAGAGTGGATGTTGTTTTAGCATCTGGAGCTTTGGCAGACACAGCCAAGTTAATTTGGCTCCTGAGGCCCCAAATCCATAAGCAATCGTCCTACTGCCTGACAGTAGAAATATGACATTAATAAATGTAATAAGAACCATTTGCTTTCTTTGACACTCTTAAGCAGTTGCCCAGGGTGGTTGACTTCCCTTATCTAATGAAGGAATTGGCCTTGCTCATCATTAGAGAAGTTTCTTCCACATGTAGCCTGAGGTGCAAATGGCCCATTGCTGTGTATGAGCTTCCAACCATATAAAGAAGTGGCAATGGCTGAAGGGTGGCAAACAGATGTTATTTGCCATTCAGCTCTAATTTACTGTATCAATTATTAAAGAATCCCCTTGCGCCTTTCCATCTTTGATAGCCTTGTGGTGTGAGGAGCAAGTCAATGGCTAAGCTAATTGCAATAAGCAGAAGTGGTATTTAATGCACTGGACACTTTCAACTGCAAAGTAGTTCCAATTAGAGTTTGTAAGTGATGTGACAGCAGTTTGCCGAGCCCCAAAATAGCCCCTCATTTGTCAAAGCTTATGGCAGCTTTCTGATCATCTCCCCAGCCACAGGACCTGAAAGTACCTTCAAAAAGCTTCCTTTCATTGATCTTTAGTCAGATGCCGACTGAAAGGCAGACGATTCTGCCAGAAAGAAGACAGATAGGCGCTGCACCATCATGAGAAATGTCATTCGCTTAATGAAAGAGGGGGACCAGTTTGTGATTTAGGTGGACGTTTATGTCTATGGATGCCCACCCACACAACACAGGTACAGAAGCCAGACACGTTCAATGAAATGAAAGTTCAACTTTCATGTTGGTGTTTTAAGATGCTCGTTACATTAGACCCATTGAATCAAGGGGATTTACTCTGAGTAGGCATATTTGCAAAATTGCAGCACTAGGGCTGCCTTAAAGACAAGAGCACTTCTCAGTAGATTTGCATAATCTTCCATGCATAATAATCTGCTACTGAGGTCTTTGTGGAGTCATAATCATAACTACATTCACATGGAAATATATTTTACTGAGAGTTCACTTCAGGGTTTAAAATATGAAATTATTTTAAGGATTATTGTTTACAGCGTCCTACCTTAACGTGGTGCTTCGCGCTGCGTTTGGCTTCAAGTCACATAATCCCATAATGGGAGAAGAGTCCGTGTTGAATGTTGAAATCTAACACATCTGGACGCATCAATTGAAAAGATTTAGAGTTTTGAACTATACATTGCTCCAGGATAATATATGAAACTTGCAATAGATTCTAGCAGCTATAGAACCTCGCAGACACATTATCTATTTCACAAAACCACAGATGATGAGGAGGAGGAGGACGAGGATGAGGAGGACGAGGACGAAGAGGCCCAAGAGTGAAAATGGTACTTGTGAGATTTTCATTCTCAAATACCAATGTAGCCCGATTGGACTCTGACACTATGTACCATACTTTATGAGATGGATATTCCTTTTCTTTCAGTATACCACCCTGTGTAGTTATTGTATTAATCTACAAGTAGGCAACATCACACTCTCTAATATGACAAACAGTGAAAGGTACAGGTAGTTCTCAACTTACAATGGCAATTGGGACCAGAATTTCTATTATTAACTGATGTGATCATAAAACAAGGATGTATGAGAAGCCAAAGACTGGCAGTAACCGTCATTCAATGCCATTGTAATTTCAAACAGTTGCTGAACAGTTGTAAGTCAAGAGCTGCCTATAGGTATTCTCAAATATTTGGTAGGCACCAAGGCAGCCCATTTTATACTTGCTATTATGGAATGAGCAGCTGTGAGACTAGGCTGAAGCTGCCATAGCTAAAGACAAAGCAGGCATGTAAGCAGATAAGACAGATAAGAAGGAGCCCTGGTAGCGCAGCAGACTAAAGCACTGTTAGTAACATCAACTGCCTGCAATTACTGCAAGTTCAAATCTCACCAGGCTCAAGGTTGACTCGGCCTTCCATGCTTTCTAAGGTAGGTAAAATGAGGACCCAGATTGTAGGGGCAATAAGCTGACTTTGTATAAAATATACAAAAGTATGAAGGCTATTGCTTAATGCATTGTAAGCTGCCCTGAATCTCTGGAGAAGGGCGGCATATAAATCAAATCAAGTTGTTAAGGAAACGAAGGAAAAATGCCATCCGAACCAGACACCTGGACAACTATTCCCCAAATGCAATCAACAGTGACCAGACTTGAAAATCAACGAAGCAAGAGTAGCTGCTAGTCTTGCAAATTAACAATGCAAGGACTCTGGGAAATAAAAGAGGTCCCGAAGCCACCCATGGTTTGAGAGTCATCTTTGGATCTAGACATGGTGGCTTCCATCCCTCTGTTGAGTACTTGGCAGCCTAGTTGAGAAGGATGTGGATAAGCATGGATGACTCTGTGTGTGTGTGTGTGTGTGTGTGTGTGTGTGTGTGTGTGTATGTGCATCAGGGGTGAAATCTACTTACCCTCCCTACCGGTTCGGAAGTGCATGCACATGTCACGTGCAATTTTGGACCCTCTGCACATGCACAAAGCCTTCTGTGCATGCACAGAGGGTAAAAAAACAGGTTACTTCCTGGTTAAAACCAGGAAGTAATGACGTCTGGGTGGGTGGGCAGAGCCTTATGCTGCTGCCGCTTCCAGTTCTCTGAACTACTACCCGCCGCCATCGCTACTGGTTCGCCCGAACCAGTGCGAACCGATAGCATTTCACCCCTGTTGCGCAGGTATACATGCACTTCCTTAGAAAGAGCAAATATATATATTGTAACCAATAAAGTTTTGCTGTTATTTTAAATTCAGTGGGTCTCTGTGTATTCTAAAGAACCGGTTATGCCTCAGTACAGTCAGTGTTCGATTTACAACCACAACTGAGACCAAAATTTCTGTTGTTAGGTGAGACCTTTGTTAATTGAGTTGTGCCTCATTTTATGACCTTTCTTGCCAGAGTTGTTAAGTGAATCACTGCGGTTGATAAGTTAGTAACCCAGTTGTTAAGCGAATCTGGCTTCCCCATTGATTTTGCTTGTCGAAAGGCAGCAAAGGGGGATCCCGTGACCCTGAGACACAGCAACGGTCCTAAGTGTCAACCAGTTGTCAAGCACCTGAATTTTGATCGCATGATGATCATGAGGATGCTACAAAGGTCGTAAGTTTTAAAAATGGTCAAAACTCAAAAGTCACTTTTTTCAGTGCCGTTGTAACTTTGAACGGTCACTAAATGAACTGTTGTAAGTCGAGGACTACATGTATTCTGCTGAAGTGTATTCTGAGTGTGAATGAGTGATCGTAAGCCAAACCTGAGAGCAAGAAGAGTAGAAGGTATGATTGCATTTCAAAAGAGCTGACAGGTCGCATTTGACCCTAACAGTAATTTCAATAAGTAAAAGAATCTAGAATCTCCTGCTTATCTAAGTCACAGATAGCTTTGAATGATACCTCTCCACTCCTAAACTAAACTTGCAAGAATAAATGCAAAGAGACATTACAGTATGTCCTGTAATACCATGTGGGAGGTTATTGTCTTGTCTGTATTTTTTTTTTGGGGGGGGGGGGTTAGGAATCTAAGACCTTGGTCCTTCTCATTATTCTAGCTGTGCAAAAAGACCTAGAACAGGATGTTGTTAACTTACATTCCTGGCAAATCTTCTCCAGACTGTCAGAATGGTGTAAACGAGGCTAGAATATAAATGGGAACCAAATCCTCAGTGTTACTGAGTTGACAGTTTTCTCTGCAGAATGTGGGTTTTTCTTTTTCTGTAAATAATTTACTTGGATTTTTGACCTGCTAACATTCGTGCTGTAATATAATGTAAATAGCATTGGCAGGCACTGAATATTCTCGCTATCTTTTCAAAAGAACCGAGATCTTAAGAACATGCCGCAGAGTTCTGAAGCTCAGGGTTTGATGCCACGGGGAATTGGCAAGAAATCAGGTCAGAATGTGAGTCAGATGTAATACTGAGTGAGTACTAATAGGCTGAAACAGGAATGAGCCTCATCTTATCACTTCTTACACGTCAAATTAGTCTGCTGGCAAATGGGATTATGTTCTAGGAATCTTATCCCCATTGAAATTATTTTGGTTCCTTTCTTTGAGGGTCACTTTGTACTTTTTCTCTCTTGCAAAGAGGTAAGCCAGGAAAAATATTTTTATCTGTTTATTTATTTGTGTCGTGCCTCTTATTATTTTTTTTACAAATAATTCAAGTCGGCAAACATATCCAACAACTTTCCTCTTCTTATTTGCTCCACAACAACAAACCTGTGAGGTGGGTTAGACTAAGAGAGAGTGCTGGCCCAAAATGGCTTTCATGTCTGAGGTGTGATTTGAACTCATAGCATTCCCCATTTGTACCTACTGCTAGACCATAGATACCACTAGACCATACAGAGGAGGGGGTCAAGCTATTTTCCAAAGCACCTGAAGGAAAGGAATAATGGATGGAAACTGACCAAGGAGAGATTCAACCTAGAAATGAGGAGGCACTTTCTGACAGTGAGAACAATCAACCAATGGAACAGCTTGCCTTCGGAAGTTGTGGGAGCTTCATCACTTGAGACTTTCAAGAAAAGATTGGACTGCCATTTGTCAGAAATGGTATAGGGTCTCCTGCTTGAGCGGAGGGTTGGACCAGATGACCTATAAGGTCCCTTCCAACTCCAAATATGTTAATCTGATTTGTTTATACTTCTCTGTAGGCAGATATTTAAGGCCTTACACATGGGAAACACTGTTAGGCATGGACTACATTCACCAAGCCTTAGATAATCTTCCATCACAAAGATTCTTACTGGCATCTGCCACCGGATAATGGGATAATAGTTTGTTTTTTAATGACTCCAATGGGAACACATTATATCAAACATCTTTAGCAGTTCATCTCACAAAGCTTCAACTGGGGTAGTCACAAGGCAGGTCGATTGTAGAAACTACCAAATCTCTGTTCATCAAGAAAAGCTTGACATTGATGTGGGTTGAATACTTAAAAATTCAAAAATAGAAAAGGTCCTTCAGCCACCATCCAAAATTTAGAGAGTAAGTGCTGTTTGGTTTAACCCTGTAGCTTCCTCCTTCTGGAGAATGACAGCTTCATTTATTCTGACTAGCTTTCCATGAAATGAAATGGAAATGAAATACCCAGATTTCACTGAATCAGAATTCTGGAGAGAATTTGTTTTAATCTCTAGACCAGGGGTGAAATCCAGCAGGTTCTGACAGGTTCTGGAGAACCGGTAGTGGAAATTTTGAACAGTTCGGAGAACCGGTAGCGGACATTTTGAGTAGTTCGGAGAACCAGCAAATACCACCTCTGGCTGGCCCCAGAGTGAGGTGGGAATGGAGATTTTGCAGTATCCTTCCCCTGGAGTGGGGAGGGAATGGAGATTTTATAATATCCTTCTCCCAGAAGTGGGGAGGGAATGGGGATTTTGCAGTATCCTTCTCCTGCCACGCCCACCAAGTCATACCATGCCCACCAAGCCATGCCCACAGAACCGGTAGTAAAAAAAAATTAGATTTCACCACTGCTCTAGACTTAGTGTTGTGGTTTGATGTGGGTAGATGAGATCTCTAATAGAGAATGATCAGTGTATCACCATCATTGTTTAGGCTGACGCTGTTAAAAATAAAAGAGTGCAAATCTGTGAAATTCAAGCATTGAAAAGGAAGAAATTCATCTACTCGTATGTCTACATAAAAGAACAGCATGCAAAAAACAGTTTGGAGAGTATTTATTTCATTAGTTATTTTCTGTCTCAAGTTACACTGAGGAACACTTTGCAGTTGTATGAGCCCCCATTTTTGCATCATCTTGGAGTTATTGTACTGGAAGTTAGATTCACATTCTCTATCTATCCATTCTTGTTTAGAAAGATAATGTGATAACAAAGAAGACTATTTTTTTTAAAAAAAATCTAATCAGCAGGAACAAAAATTTGAATCCATGGGCCCAGTGAAGAATTTAACTTCTGGTTTTAACTGATGGAGGTCTAGTGACTGATGAACAGTTTTGGCTACAAGGTAAGCTAAGATTCTTGAAGTCTAAGAAAATCTAGATGTACATACACAGTATAATACTGAGTGTGCCCTGCAGGAGTTTCTTTTTTTAAATCCCTGTGGGCAGGGAAACCCAGTTTCCAGCAGGATTTGACATGATGAAATAAAATACAATTCTCCACTTTTTAGCCAGGATTCCCATGTGAATTACTGAAAGAGAAAATCTCTTATTTGTGGAGGTTTTATGGTTACATATACTAAGTCATTTGTTTGTCGGGATGTCAGCTGGGAAAGGAAGGTTGTACTATGGCCCTGATGAAAATTGAACTCTGCTGCCAGAATTATTATTATTTTTTTAAATAGACATAACGGCATGCCGTGCAATCTACATAACATTTACTTAGTTCATAAACGGGAACATTGTGCACTGGTGATTTGAAAGTAGGGATATCGGCCAGCACAAGTGGCAACGCCAGTTGGAAATGTATCAAGTCATCAGATAACAGTTTTGTAGTACTCTGGACCAGGGGTGAAATCCAGCAGGTTCTGACAGGTTCTGGAGAACCGGTAGCGGAAATTTTGAGCAGTTCAGAGAACCGTCAAATACCACCTCTGGCTGGCCCAAGAGTAGGGTGGGAATGGAGATTTTGCAGTATCCTTCCCCTGCCATGCCCACCAAGCCACGCCCACAGAACTGGTAGTAAAAAAAAATTGAATTCTACCACTGCTCTGGACAGCTCTGAAAAGCTAGATTAGAACTGATGCAAATAAAGAGGATTAAATATTTCATGTGATCTATTTCTTAGATAGCACATTAGAGGTCCAGCTAAGCTAGCCAAAAGTCAAAGATTGTGAAAACTATCATTTTTGTAGGTAAGAGGTTGCCTATTCCTATTCTACTGAGTACAGGCAATCCTCCTCGCAACCACACCGGGGACTAGAACTTCCATTGCTAAGTAAAGCAGTTGTTAAGTGAAGTGTGTCCTTTTTTTTTTGCTGCGTTGATTAAACAAATCCCCATAATCGTTAATGGAGTTGCATTATCATTAAATGAATCTAGTTTCCCCCATTGACTTTGTTTGCTGGCTGGGAAGGTTGCAAATGGTTATCATGTGACCCTAAGTTGCTGCAATTGTCATAATAAATGCCAATTGCCAAGGGCCAGGATTTTGATCACGTGACCATGGGGGACACTGCAATGGTCATAAATGTGAGGACCAATCATTAATCATTTTTTTCCAGCAACCTTGTGACTTTGACTAATTGAATGGTCGTAAGTCAAGAACTACCCGTCTAGTGTAGAAGAGAGAGACGTTCTTTTTGTGCCTTTGTATAAATTAAATCAATCTCTAGATCATTGATATCTATACATTTGTAGATATTTTCTGAAATAAAGGAATGGAAGAATGGAGCAACCCAAATTTATTACTGGTATGTTCACCTTTTTTTAAAAAAAAATTTTTTAACTCTCGTTTATGCCTAGTAGCACCGGCCAGAAAATATAAGAATTGTACTGTGAAAAATCTGAAAAGCATCGGTTTGCACTCCTGCCGTAAACAATTTTGGGGCAAAACACATGTGAGTTGAATTTGAAAACAGCTCTCTGATATGTCCCTAAAACCATTTCTACCCCTGCTCCCTTTCCTTCAGGCTTCACTTTTCTTTTCCATACATTTGTCCTTCCCTGCTTTTTACCCTCCTGCTCATGCATTGCCTGCCATCTCCAATTCTTACAGAAGTTGGTTTTTTTTTCTCATTGGGTACTTTTATTGACTTTTGCTCTCTGATCTTTTGTTGTGGTTTGCTTTGCCTCTCTCTCACCAACCCTTCCCTGGGAGCCTCGGTATCCTTTTACTGCTTAATACTTCTGCTTTTATTCTGCCTTCTCTCCTCCCCTCCCCCGCCCCCAACAGACCTCACCAGCTTCTCACTAAACTATGTTTCTCCCCATTTCTTTTTAGGTAGCTATACTACCGTTATGAATATTAATGACCTCCTGTAAGGGCTATTATTTATGGCAGAAAAGACTGTCCTTTGATCTGTGGCTTTTTCTCCAGTACGTTAGGATGTCTCCAACTACAGCTGGCATTCCTTTTATCTTTGCATAAGTCTCCTTCTCTTCTCTCATTTCCATCTTTTCTTTTTACACTGTAGGTTTCACATACACATACAAATACAGAGAGAGGGAGGGAGGGAGGGAGGGAGAGAGAGAGATTCTTTATCAGGCAATCTTCCTAAGCATGGCACCCATATGGTGATTTCTATCCTTCAGACTGTTTCTGCCGAATCCCTAAAGGCACAAAACTATTCAGGTAGTGATGGTAGTGTGTAATTTGTTTTGTACTCAAGAATTCCTGCCATGCCCATATGTATTTAGACCACAGGCAAACCAAGTTGTCATAGAAACAAAGCATTTCATGAATAAATCAATCCATAACAAACTTGTAAACTTGAGAGGGACCACTACATTTTAGCACGGAATCTTTTACATCCATAAATTAATAATGTTTTATAGCGAGCCATACATGGCATTAGCCTTCTGCGTTTGTTTTGTCTCATTCTTTATTATTCTCTGGCCCTGTTCTAACTTTTTTTGCTTTTATATCCCATAGATCAATCTGTCAAGTGAAACAATAAAATCAAAACTGGTCTGATCAAGCAGGGCAAGATTTTTCTACCTCTCTTTCTTGGTGAGATTTTATGAGGAGGGAGGTTTGGTCTGATGTTAAAAACCAGGGGAATTTTTTTTTTTAACTTCCAACCGCTCCTTAGAGTTCCAACTGTCACCGTGCCCCCATAGTCACATGACAAAAATTTGGGCTGGCCCCAGTGGTGGGATTCACCCAGTTTGGGTGAACCAGTGGTTAAATTCCACCGCCCCCCATTATCAAAGTGGATCTTAGGTGCTGTACTGCACTGCAATGGAGAAACAGGCAACGGAGCAGTCAGCGCAAGGAAAGGAGAAGGCCGCATTCCCACTTTCTTTTCCCTGCTCTTCCTCCTTCCCTCATGCCAGTTGCTCTGTTTGCCATTTCTCCATTGCAGTACAGAGCTCATGATCCACTTTAATAGCATGGGAGGGGGGATGTAATTTAACAACCGGTTCGCCCAGGGTCAGGTTGGCCATTGCAGGAGGCTCGTCCCGCATGTGCATTGGAGTTTGAGGACGGGGATGGGCCATGCCTCCCATGACAGCCAACCAGACCCTGGGGAAACTGATTGTTAAATTATTTGAACCCCACCACTGGCTGGCCCACATTTACAACACCCCTCTTGACACACACACACACACACACACACACACACACACACACACACACACACACCCTACTGTCCCTTCCAGTGATCTTCTTTATCATTTTCTTTACCTCAGAAGAAGCAGGAATCTCAGGAAAGCCAGTGAGTGAGAACTATGGGCGGGGAAATGGTGCTGCAGGAAGGCACTAGGGAACATGGAGCTTGAGGCAATATGGGGCTTGCTGAGGCCTAGGGATTAACGGTGTCCCAGGGCTTGCAGCTGGCCTGTATAGGGCTTGCTATGGCATGCTGTTTGAGGTAGCCCAAGCTCCCTAGGGCCAATCCACAGCAACTGCCCCCGGCCCATAGCCCTCGCCCACTACTCTGCTTGCCTGGGACTCTTTTTTCTTCCCAGGTAGTGGTCATGCAGGGGTGGGTCATGCAGGGGTGGGTTCTACTTACCTTTACTACCGGTTTGCATCATGCCCGCATGCGCAGATCACTTCTAATGACATTCTTGCAAACCGGTCCGAACCGGGGGCAACCCATCACTGTGGTCATGTGTGACTATCACTTAATGACCCACGTTGATCTCGGGGTTTTACAATGATAACTGGGACTGCTGGCATTTCAGTTACTAAGCAATGTAGTTGTGTGATGTTGTGCTTTACAACTGTTTACTTTAATAATGGACATCCGAGTCTCGAATGCTGTCATAATCCAAGGACTACCTATATAAGAAGTTGCCATTCTAAGAGTTAAAAAATTATTAGGAAGCAAATCTTGGAGCACATTTGGAGCTTTTCTCATCACCGATTCTACTATATATATAGAAGAAAAAGTAAAAAACATTTCTAAATTGTTGGCTAGTGTAATGCATAGCTGAATATGATTCCTTTTTTTTTTAAGGCAGGGGTCTCCGAAGTCTTCAGCAGATCATAAGGTTTTAGATAATTCATCAACCCCAAACATTTATTATATGAAAATAATGTAATACATACTAGTTCAACTAATAGTACTATGAATAATAAGAATACTACTAATAAAAGATCCTTGGATAGTTCCATTGACATGTGTGGATTGATATTTATCACTTTGGGGGACCCTGTTTTCAGGGCACACAGTTGTATCAGTGGTGACTTTTTTGGACCATCTACAATCAAACTGATGGACAAGTAAATGTTTTAGAATTGTACTAAAATTCTCATAGGACCATACCTGTGGTGGGTTTCAAAACTTTTTACTACCGGTCCTGTGGGTGTGGCTTGGTGGGCATGGCAGGAGAAGGATACTGTAAAATCTCCATTCCCACCCCACTCCAGGGGAAGGATACTGCAAAATCCCCATTTCCTCCCAATCAGCTGGGACTTGGGAGACAGAGAATAGATGGGGGCGGGGCCAGTCAAATTTTTACTACCGATTCTCCAAACTACTCAAAATTTCCACTACCAGTTCTTCAGAACTGGTCAGAACCAGTCAGAACCAGAACCAGAGGCTAGGAGGGTGATGAGATTAACTTCACTTTTATTATACAGTCCTCTGTTGAGCAGTCCCTATCGTCTGGATTTCCCATACGTCAATTAAATTACAAGAGAAAAAAAATATGCGGGAACTTTCTCCATGAAAGTCTTCCATGTAGGAACTATGGTCAGCCAGGAGAAAAGTGGTAAAAGTGTCCACCCTTCCCCCAGGAATAAATGGCAATTGGTCATGACTGATCACAGCTACATCTAACTTGATCCCCCCACCCCATGAGTAGATATTTGGGAGTTAAACCTACTTAGACTGACCAGGGGATGGCTTGGTGTTGGGTTCAAACCTTGTTGCTGGAGCAAACAAAGCCATTGTAAATTCCAGGAGGCTACATTGACTATATCTCAGTACTTGGTACTTGCTTGCAACCTACTTTGTCTACATAGGTAGACATGATGGGTAAATTAGTACTTTTTAAGAAACAGAAGCTCCTACCAAAGATATCTCAAACACTATATAATTAGACTAGGGGTGGAGAAGCTCTTGTAGTTGCTTTCACAAAGGCAGGAACATTATTTTTAAAATAGCAATCGGGGAATGTTTTCTCTTTCTCTCAGAATAAATCCATTTGAGTGATTGGAAAAGAAATAACTTTCATCAGCTAATATGCGATGTTAAATATTCTTCATTTTTTAAACAGCCTCCACTACATGGTAAAATGTGTTAGCAGTGCACCCCCAGAAGGCATAAGCCCCATGCTGGCTGGGAATTCTGCTATCTCAAATGATGTAGGAGAAGAGCAGACAGACACTGGGGGAAGAGTCAAAAGAGTAATCAGCCTAGAGTTGTTACATTCCCACATTCCAACATTCCCAAGAGGTCTAAGTCCAACCCCTTTTTAACTGATTCTTATCTAGCACCAATTTAATGCTGTTTGTTAACTAGATTCTTACATATAGGCATGAGCCTCATCTTAACCAGAACTTAATGTGTGGTCCCGATTCTTCACGCCTAACAAATAATCTGGAAAGCATCAGAATCTGGAAGGGTGAATTAAATCTATTCTGACAAACAAACAAAGAAAGAGCTAAATGTAGATTAGTTCACACCTCTGTCTCATCCAAACTTTTTTCTGCCATTCCAAGCTCATGATTTTCTCTCTCTTTAAGCAGGGGTGGTATTCGCTTACCTTCGCTACCAGTTCCCAAATGTGAGCATGCGCGCACATGCGCAGAGCCTTCTGTGCATGCGCAGAGCATAAAAAATGGGACGTGATGGCATCCAGGTGGGTGGGCGGAGTCTCCCGCAGCCGCAGCTACTGGTTCGCCCGAACCAGATTTAACCAGCTGAATAACACCATTGCCTTTAAGGATATGCTAGACCAGGGGTCTGCAACCTTAAACACTCAAAGAGCCATTTGGACCTATTTCCCACAGAAAAGAAAACACTGGGAGCCACAAAACCCTTCCCGTGCCTAACTATTTCTTGAATGGCCACAAAACTAGCATATGTAGTTGAATTAAATGTTCTGTTTTCTTCTGAAATTTTTCTTGGATTTATCCCTGGTTGGCCTACTGGGGCTTGAAAAGCTCAATAAATCACGTGCTGTGGGTGTCACACACATTCACATATTTTGAATGACAGGGAGCCACAGCAGAGGGATGAAAGAGCCACATGAGGCTCCAGAGCCGCAGGTTGCTGACCCCTGTGCTAGACAAACTAATATAGTCTTGCCCATCAGTTTCCTGAAATCACTCAGGTAGCATTGCTGAATAAAACCAAGGAAGACCTGGAGAGCATGTCTTCCTTGGCTTTTAAAAATAAAAATAATAAAAAATAAAAATAAAATCCCTGCATATTCACCATTCTGAATTCAAGTTCAGCTCCCACCCCCACCCCCACCCCACTTTTCGATCTAGGATGTAAATTACACTAATTGTAAAGAAAGACGAGGATGAGCTAGAAATGCAATAACTGATGCCTCAAAGCTCTTGGCTATTAAAAACCTTAAGTCCAAGGAATAACTTAATGAGCATCACTTGTTGCATAACCCAAAATCATCTTTTACATCCGCTGGTTAAGGTTGTCTTGATACAATTCCCACTTTTGGCTTCTTCCTCTTTTTTCCTCTGCTGCTTGTCAGATTGCATTAAAACCAACATGTGTTCCTGGAAACATACATATTTTCCACCAGTAGCATTTTGTTCTCCTGCATAATTAACAGTGGCTGCTGACTAATCTCCCCACAGCAAAATGTGCACCTCATCCAAGGAGAACATTTCCCCTGGGAATGCCAAATGCGAAATGTAATTGCAGCATTAAGGAGATATGCACGTTTCTTCTATATCCCAGGATTCGGTGAATGTTGCCCTCCCCATCCAACTTTATTTGTTTATTTCTTTACAAAGTGCTTTCAGGAGGTATAATCTTGAGTGGAAGGAGGCGAACGGCATTTCTTGCGATCCAAGGAGGTGCATAAACTACAGCTTCAAACAAGCATGATGTCTTCTGTTGAGTTTTCTTCCCCCACATGAAGAAATCCTGGTTTTCAGTAAATACCTTAAAAACAAAGTTATTAAATAAAGTGGGTGGGGATAGTTGGTGACAATCAGTTTTTGAATAAAAATGCATGTTTTTAATGTATATCTGGAAGAGCTGCTCTGGAGAGACCCATGCTTTTTATTCTACCGAAACATTTTTCCCTGCACCCTTCGGATACATTTCATAGCAATTATCGTATTAGTTGTAATGTTATGTGAAAAGTGTGTGTGTGTACACAAATACCTACACTCCCCTCCATAACTTGTGCCATAAATTTGCATACAAAGCCAGTTTAGACTCCTAGTTAAAGCACCATGCTAAAAGCTAGGTGACTGAGTTCTAGTCCCACCTTAGACATGACATCCAGCTATCTGACTCTGGGCACCTCACAGGGTTGTTGTGAGGGGGGCAGAGGAAATAGGGGGAAGAAGGAGTATTCGTTACTGTACATTCACTGCCTTGAGTAATTTATAAAAATAATAAAAGCGGGATTTTAAAAAACTCTAAAATAGGGATGGACATACTGTATTTTTTGGTGTATAAGACACACTTTTTTCCTTCCTAAAAGAGGCTGAAAATTCGGGTGCATCTTATACTCCGAATGTAGCTTTTTCGAAGCTTTTTTTTCAGCCCTAATGAGGCACTAGCGAGTGAAGGGATCTCCATGCTTTGCCTGCTTTTCTCATTGCTTCTGTCTCCAAAGATCGGTTGTGCTTTAGAAGTTGTTTTTTATCCCCAAGCAGGAGATAAAAACCAACAAATTAATGTGCTGAAGCTGACCAGACTAAGGACGCTAGCCAGGTGAATACCTGGTAGGCAGATTCCCCCCCCCCCCCATTTTCCTCCCCAAAAACTAAGCTGCGTCTTATACTCCACTGCGTCTTATACTCTAAAAAATACGGTATTTGAAGGATAGAGGGCACAAGGCTCATTCAAAGTACGTTTTAAGGCAGAAGTTTGTTCTGGAGGATTTCAGTTTATACACCCATATGGGAAACCATCAGAATGAAGCTTTCTGAGGAGGCCCATCAAAAGGTACTTTTCAAAGCAAGCGATGATCCCTGTGTAAACGTGATGAGATGGCTGCATCCAACTGGAAAAATAGCAGGAGGCATGAGAAGTAGATCCTACTTCCAAAAGGCTAACAGACTTATTTCTGCTCATAATCTCATTCACACTCATTTACTGGCACAAAAGCAAAAAGAATTTCTCTCACACCCACTGCAGGAGAATGGGTAGTGTGCAGGGGTGGGTTCTACTTACCTTTACTACCAGTTTGCAATGGGGCTGTGCTTGCGCGAAGCGTTCTGATGACATTGGGGTCGGTGGGCAGAGCCTCCCACCGGTTTTACACCCAGTTCTATAGAACTGGTGCGAACCGGGGGCAACCCACCACTGAGGAAGGAGCAGCTAAATGGGGTGGGGAGGAATATTGAGGGGGGGGGAGGCAAAAAGCAAAAGAAGTAAGTAAGCCCTCCTCTCTTTTGGACTTTAGCTCAGGGTTCAGAAATTGAGTACAATTAAAGTGATTTACAAAAGTCCAGCCAAAAATCCCAAAGATTTTTTTTTTTTTAAAGAAAGTCAGGAAAAAGATACATTACATGGAAGCGTGTTGTTTTTGCATTCACATCTGACATTAAGGGATGAAAGGTGGAATTACAGTAAATACAAATATGTTCAAACTTTAAATGGAATAGGCCAGACTCAAAGCAGCGGCTCAAAGTGCTAACATTTTTTGGCCATTAATTATTAAGAGGAGCTAGCAGCTCGTTTAAAAGTTTTCCTCTAATGACAAGACTTCTTACAAGATAAATATCATCTTTGGGCTGGTGCCTCAGAAAGGCATCTCTGTTTTTTCCCAGCCCCAAATGTCAAAGATCTAAAATGAAACAAACTAGGAAGGAAACCGAGGACAATTTAAGTGATTTACAAAAGTCCAGCCAAATGATTACCCTGCCAATAAGCATGAGAAGCCTTTAAGGGTGGTGATAATTTTCCTGTTGTTACAAAAAATGTGAAAGATGAGGACTGTTTGTTGTGTTCTATTCTGTCAAGCAGGTTTCAGCTCTATGAAATGGTTCTGGAAATACTGTTTAAAGCTGGGCAGCGATGGCTAAATCAAAGCATAAGCCTCGTATTTGTACAAGAGAATATATGAAAATTCCCTGGTGTGGCTGTTGTTTTCTTTTATTATGCCCTGAATTTCTGAAAGAAAAAAAAAACCAACCATAGAAATGATCTAGCATTTGGAAGATCTCAGACATGGCACTGTTCAGCCTAGATGGCCATTTAATGCAGCACTTCCACCTTCTTTAACTTTGTGTCCTCCAGGTGTGTTTAGGTAGTAACTCTCCAGACACTAGATTGGTGAGGATATTCTTGCAATATGTAGAGAATCCTACGTGCACAGAGTTGGATCCTTGCAAAGGAAGGCCTACTAGTGTATATTGTGCTCAAATGATTTCACTAGGCCCATGATGGCGAACCTATGGCATGCGTGGCCAAAGTGGCACGCAAAGCCATGTCACCCGCCAAGTGCAGCCTTGCCTGTTTTTCTTCTGGGTTTCTGGTGCGCATGCAACGATCAGCTGTCCTTCGCACACGTGGCAGTGCCAAAAACTGGTGTGTGCATGGGTGCCAGCCAGCTGATTGTCAGGTGCACATGCATGCTAGAACCTGGAAATTTGGCTTTTCCGGAGCGCGGCCACGACGAGCATGCATACTGGCACGCACAATGTTTCTGTGTGATCTTTTTGGTGCCGAAAAGATTCGCCATCATTGCACTAGGCCATACTGAAGTCAAATGTAAAACTGAACATTCCATTATAGCCTAGTCAAGATCTATGGTTACTAATCCTTCAGTGAGGCATGGACATCTTCATGCAGAAGAAAAAATGTATTACCATATGCAGAAGAATTTTGTTAAAGAACTTAAAAATCATCTTTGTGGCAAACTTTCAGAATCGTAAACACTACAACTGTTCATGTGAAGATTAGTTAGCCTTCCCAAGTATACGCTGTTCTTTTTGTTGTTAGCTGAGAAGGACAAGGCAATAGCAGCCTCCATAATGTGGAGCATCCATATTACGACGGCATCTGTGATGGATCAGACCTTTTTATCTAAAATATATCTTTGGGATTCCTTTCTCCCTCTGTTCATCCAATACTTGAAGTCAATGCAAATAGGAGGTTTCAGAACCTTTCCATTAAATTATGGTCTGATTTGCCTCAGTGATTCTTTCCTCAATCTGATCGAGTCCTCCAGATTGTGAATCTTGTTTCTCAATTAGCTCTGCTTAAGCCTGAGAACTCTAACGAACTCTGAAATGTGGAATCGTCAATGGTCTCTCTGCTTGGTTGTTCGCTTGCAGATAATTCATTACGCAACAAGGTAAAATCATAAAGATGTTGCCTGGTTGGGTAATGAATTGTCTGAAAACAAACTACCAAATTCAGAGACCACGTCCAACTCCAGAAACAACCCTGAGCTACAGGTATTCTGTAGAATCCAATCTGGGTTGGTCACCGGGACCAGAGGTTTTGTCTTCTGGATTTCTGCTGGAGCCCATCTTCAGGGAACTTCTCTCTAACAGAGATTCTGCTCTGTGTGTGGTATTTATGTGGTGCCTGTTATATGTGGCTTTTCAGATGTTGATTGGGATGTTGATGGCTGACTATTAAGTCATTGGCTGTCATTTGCTTATGCTTGCCCAGCCGGTGCCTTCTAAGTACTTGATAAACTGGTGGTAGATCAGTAATCCTGTTGACAGGTATTGTTTCCCATTGAGGTCTGAAACATTTTCACACTTCTCAAAAGCCTTGTTTTTTTTACGCCTGCAAGATTAAGCAGACATGCTCTTTCATATCTATTTGGTAGATTATACTAATCCACATAGGAGATGTGCAAAAACAACAAGCCAGAGAAGTTTAACTCTACTGACAAGGCACTACTTACTATAGATCTTTCTCATTGCTTTCTTCATTGTTCTAGCTGGTTGTTTGGGCTTCTTGTATCCCAGAGAGATAATTTGTATGCAGAAGAGTTTCCTTCCTCAGCAGGGAGGTTCCTTCCCTCACGAGAACTCATAACTAGAATGCATCTGGATTCATTAGCCTCGGATAGTAAGGGGCAAGGTATTTTTATTCCATAGTTAAAATTAGAGAGAGAGCTGAGATGTTTTCTGGTGGAACTGTTTCGACGGGATTGCCATCAGGGTAAGGAGTTCAATATAGTGTCAAATCCACTGCTGTGAGCGGTTTCTTTGCTTAAGTGAAATTCTACCCCTTAGTATTTCTACTTCAGGGAGTAGAGACAATATACTAATACAAATAGTAACTTAAAGCAGAAAGCCACAGCAGTTTTACACACAAACACACAGGTGTGTGTATTTCAGTGATAACTAAAAAAAAACCTAGACAAATGCAAATAGGAATGATCAGTCCAGATCTGGGTTCCTGTTTAGTCATGAAACTCATTGGATGGGTGCAATGTGTGAGCATTGCTGCAAGTTGGACATGAGCAATGATTAGCAATGGATAAGGATGCAGGTTTTGTGACTGTGAGAGAAAACAGAGGGGTTGACAGGAAACATTGCCAGAGACAGCCAAAGCCTGGCATGGAGTTAGCTGCTTCCCATGGAGAAAAAGGGCTCCATGGATGTAGCTGATTAAAGAATAGTTGTTGTGGCCTAGAGGTGGAGCTCTTGCCTCACAATCAGGAGGTTGTGAGATCGATCCTAGGTAGAGGCAGATGTAGGGTCTCCTACTTGGGCAAGGAGATTGGACTTGATGACCTGCAAGGTCCCTTCCAACTCTATTAATCTGTTAAAGAAAGCAAAAGGACGTGATCATCTCAGATTAGACAAGGGCAGAATAATTAAGAAAAGGGGGGAAAGAGTGAATGCTCCACCCTTTGGCCTCTCCTTGTGATAAGTAGATCATGAGGTGCCGAAGAGAGACTGCCATTGGATTGGCATTCTGGTACAGGTCATCTTTGACTTACAACAGTTCATTTAGTGACTCTTCAAAGTTGTAACAGCACTGAAAAAAAGAGACTTATGACCATTTTTCCCACTTAAGACCTTTGCAGCATCTCCACGGTCACATGATCAAAATTCAGATCCTTGGCCACTGACTCATATTTACGGCGGGGGACCACGTGATCAGTTTTTGCAAGCTTCTGACAAGCAAAGTCAATGCAGAATCCAGATTCACTTAACAAGCACATTACTAACTTAACCAAATGCAGTGATTCACTGAACCACTGTGGCAAGGACAGTCGCAAAATGGGGCAAACTCATTTAACAAATGTTTCATTTAGCAACCTAAATTTTGCGCTCAATTGTGGTCGTGACTCGAGAAGTACATATATTTAAAAGAATTGCAAGTGCAATGCAACAAACAAACAAACAAACAAACAAACAAACAAACTTGATTGTCATTGTATGTGCATACACAGTATACACATACAATGAAATTTACTTGACACCCAAAGACCAGGTCCCGCACACATAATCCCCAAACACATGCAAGTAGAAGAGGGATGAGGTCTATGCCTTGACAGATTTGGAAAGAAGTTGCTATATGAATTAAATGACTAAACTCCTTCTTGATACTGCTGCTAGAGCAGGGCTATTTTGAAAAACACCTGGAAAATCTCCCTTGAGAGAGAGCCAGTATGCATTAATGGCTAAGGTACCAGGCTAAAAAACAGGGGACTGAGAGTTCTAGTCCCACTTTAGACATGAAAGCCAGCTGAGTGACCTTGTTCTAGGCCAGGGGTCAGCAACCCGCGGCTCTGGAGCTGCATGTGGCTCTTGCATCCCTCTGCTGCGGCTCCCTGTTGCTGGTTGGTGCCACAATTTTGAGAGGAGCTTCCGGTTGGTGTGGGGGAAGCATGGCGTGCCATGAAGAGACTCTATGGCAAGGGGCAGGTTTTCCAGTCAGCTCCACAATTGATAGGGCTTTTGGTTAGGACAGGTAGAGGAAAAAGGACACGGCACTAGGAGGAGACTCTATGGTGGGGGAACCGGACATACAGTCGGCTCCAGAATTGAACAGGTTGCTTCCGGTTAGGACCTTTATGGCTCTTTGAGGGTTTGAGGTTGCCGACTCCTGTTCTAGGCCCTCCGTGTCAGGAGTCAATAGCTCGTTATGTGGAAGATGAGAAGGTAATAGCTGATATGAAAAAAAGAGCGATGGACAAAAGATTCTGTTCTTCCCTGCCCCATCTTCCTATCTCAGCCTAACATCCTCACAAGATTGTTGTATGTGGAAAATAGGAGAAGGAAGGAGTATTGGGTAGCAGGGGGTTAGACTAGAAGACTCCCCAAAGTATTTTTCAACTCTGATATTCTCTATTCTATTCATTATTATCCTACATTAATTTCTTCTTTTTTTTAAGCAATGCAGATCGGTTTGATTTTATGGATGAGACAACCATTTATCCCCTAAAACAGGAGTAGATACATGATGGTAGTAGCATTTTGTATTCACACAATACTGTGAAGAGTTACTTTCAGTTCAGCCCAGAAGGCACTTTTCTCTTATTCCAGGGCTTATGCCTCAGTTTCTAAGCACTCCTTGCTTCAAAATAATGGGAAACTGTCCTGCCAGTTTTAAGCAGTAATGAACAGGAAAAATCTCAAAACTCACAGGAAGAAAAATGTGGTTTGGGGACTGGTATCCCTTTGTTATGGCCAATAACAAAAGTTTCAGCCAACTGCAGAGGCATTTTATCAGCTCCCCCAACCTTCTATCCTATATGGATATGTTGGATTACAGCTCTCAGAATTCTAGACAGTTCTGCCAAGCAATAATTAACCACTTTCACTTTTTTAGTTGTATAAATTCTGACTTTCCTGTATTACTACTGATACCTGGCCCTAGGATGAAGGATAGAATATATTGACCCAAATACAACTTTTCACTTAAAGATTCTCATCTTTAAGTTCCTAGGGGGTACTCCTTAATTTGAAACAAATTCTCCTTTTTTTTTTTTATCAGTACATGAAATTTACATTTTCCCTTTCAACAAGCCTTCTTGACATTAGTCAGGAAACCTCAGACAATCATGGTTAAATGCCAAGAAGATGTCTATGATTTAAATCTTTATGTACGTCATTCATATGTTACATTTTGAAGAATGACCTTAAAATCTCTAAGGTATTTAGCTTTAAAAATATAAGGTGTGAAGCTGCTTTTGACTGAATTTGAAAGGGAAACACACCCTATAGTGTTTCCTTGTATTTTAAGAACCAGAGGACATGGTTTTCTAGATTGTAGTTAACTTATTGTAAAGAATACTTTACAATACTGAAAGTATTCTTTACAATAGACTGGTATTTAAGTGAATGCTTTTATTCAACACTGTATACTAAAGAAAACAAGTGATTTGTCAAAGTAAGAATGAGAGAATATTTGGTTTGCTATCTAAATGGTTGTTTTAGAGGTGCTGGTTATGTATTTTAGACAGAAGAAAGATAATAACCGACCTTCGGGTCTGAATTTTGTCCTCAGCATCTTCAGAGTCATTTCAGATAATGGAATCACTTCAGTGTATTTACTGTGGCAGCCTATATTCTATTGAAATAAAAGGCCCCAAATATGAAGTTTCACTTGTTGGTTTGACTGGCTAGCTGCCTGAAAAACAGGCAAGATTTTGGGCAAATACAAACAATTGTTTGCTAAATGGTAATTTACAATGTCGATTAAAATAAAAATCAATTAGTGGTAAGTCTGTCATTTATATTTACATGAAAAATTAGCAAACAATAGCTTATCTCACTGATGGATTATCCAAGTTATTTAGAGTTATGTCAAGAATGTTATATTAAGGAACCAGATTTGTATCCCGAATCTGGTGGGCATTTTTGAGTATATCTCCTCTCCTACTTTTTGCCATGGACCAGTCTTGTATGAAAAGTTAAACTAAAAGAGATAGCCAGGCATAGATAAATGTGAAGATAATTTCAAATGATCGTCACCCAGAAAACTTCTGGATTGATTTGTTGTTAATTGCAAAGTCGTGTCCAATCCATCGCGACCCCATGGACAACGTTCCTCCAGGCCTTCCTGTCCTTTACCATCCTCTGGAGTCCATTTAAGCTCATGCCTACTGCTTCAGTGACTCCATCCAGCCACCTCATTCTCTGTCGTCCCTTTCTTCTTTTGCCCTCAATCTTTCCCAGCATTAGGCTCTTCTCCAGTGAATCCATCCTTCTCATTAGGTGGCCAAAATATTTGAGTTTCATCTTCAGGATCTGGCCTTCTAAAGAGCAGTCAGGGTTGATCTCCTCTAGGACTGACCGGTTTGATCACCTTGCAGTCTAAGGGACTCACAGGAGTCTTCTCCAGCACCATACTTCTAAGGCCTCAATTCTTTGGTGCTCAGCCTTTCTTATGGTCCAACTTTCACAGCCATACATTGCAACTGGGAAAACCATAGCCTTGACTATATGCACTTTTGTTGATATTTGTTCATAAAAGCAGTTTTAACCAAATTGGATCAATACCAGTTTTATGGTAATAGAGGGGTTGTATCCTAAACAAGCTTCATCTTATTTATATTACAGCATAGGAATAATATTAGATGAAAGTTTATTTATTACTCATTTCTTTATTAAATTTTTACCCTCTTTATTACTTTAGAATACTCACTGCTCAAGGCAGTGAATATGCATAATACTCCTTCCTCCTATTTTCCCCACAACCACTCTGTGAGTTGAATAGAACTGAGAGAGAGTGACTGGTCCAAGGTCACCCAGCTGGCTTTCATGCCTAAAACGGGACTAGAACTCACAGTCTCCTGGTTTCTTTTTTTTTTTTAATTAAACTTTATTATTAAAAAAGGGCATTTAAAAACATACAAGTTTCTCTCAATTGAGAAACAAATTTACATATACAGTACATAAACTTCACCTATTGACTAATTTCCATTATTCTATATAAATATATTATGTGTATTATATGTACATATATACAGACATACAATAAAATATTCCATATTCTATCCCTCTGACAGTGCTGTTTTTTGTTATATTAATTTCTTCTAAATTTCATCTCTACCCATTTCCTTTCCTCCGGCTCTAATGACTGACCTACTATTCAGTAATGGATTCTAAGCCCCCCTGTGGCAGGCCTGGAAGCCATCTTTTGCATTGGCCTTCAGGCTGTCACATTTCCTACTGTGGGAAACTGGGAGGGGGGATTGTATGGAGCACGGGTGATATATAGTCATAATAACATCCTTTTCTCAGAGAGTCAAGGACATCTTGCACTGCACCTAGAGGGTTGGAACTGGGATGCCTCTCCAGTTGAGATGGTGCTTTGATTGGGCCACGTGATGGACTTGTGGGTGCTGGACATGGACTTGGACTTTCAGTTGGGTGGGGAAAACGTGGAAGGTTTCAGATTCGGGTTTTCCCAGATGTGCCAATATGACATCTCTAATAAAATTGAACTTTGAGGAACTTCAAGCCTCAGAGTCTTCTTTCATGAGGTGTGTTACTTGGAACCCTAACACCCTGCTTCTGAGAACCTACTTTTTATGTTCATTATGCCCCCATCCCTTGATACCATTGTCGTAGGGCTATTTGGAGACAGCCTTAGCAGTGCTATTGCACAAAAAAAGAGAGAGAGAAAGAGCAGATTACCATCAAAGAACCAGAGGAGCAGCAGAAAACAACTTTAACAAGATTAAGATGGGCTTGAGCCCCAAGCTGACCATTCTCAAGCTCCGTGCAGCCAGAGCTGCAGAAGATGTGACAAATGGATTACAAAGTATATCTGCACATAATAAAGACCGTTTGAAAAAAAGCCAACTCCCTTATCTCTCTGCCTGTACTGTGGTACGCCTGGATAAAAATTTAATAATCCAGAGGAGCCAAAGTAGTTCTGTAGATTAAGACTGCATAAATACCTGTAAAAATTTGACAAGCATTATATCTCAAAGCCTATTGGAACAGATGTCTGCAAAAGCTCAGCGTCGAAGAAGACACCCATAGCCTTGCAAACACAAAGAGGCAAAAGGAAGATTTAATGAGGTTAACGGTGAGCTGCTAAATGAGATCCCAGCCAGATCCCTTGATGGTAGGGTATTTAGGAGGTTTGAGTAAAAGACAAAGGTACTTTTCCCCCTTCAATCGGTAAAAACATTCTTTTCCACACAAATGTAATACTGGAATTGTCTTATTGTTACTTTGAATTTAATATGTGAAGCATGTTTCAGGACTCTGGCATCGGAGGTTCACGTTACCACATTTGCCACATGATTCTAAAACTTGAGAAATAGTATTTCTTCACTACCATCTCCTGCGGCAGTTATGTCTTTCCTAAACTGATGTTTTTGTGTTTTTTTTTAAAATCGTTTCTTGTAAGCACAAACTCTTATCTGATAGTTTCTTGCCGTCGCTGATTCGTTTTTTTGATAACAATCAGCCTGCTCAAGATACTCTCCTATGTGTGAAGATAATATTGCACGGTTTCTTCGCTAAATGGCCTTCAATTTAATTACATAGATCTGAGCAGACTCAAATGGTTTCCGCAGACAATAGCTTCCTTGTTGACTTTTATTTTTTATGTATGTAATAATTTGTATTGAAGTTGCAAAGATAAGAAAGCTCCTACAAACTAAGAAAAATATAAAGGGTAGAAAGGAAGGCGCGTGCATGTAACATCTCGGTTGCGTGAGGAGAATTGGGTACCAGTTTCCTTCTGAGTCCAGTTCAAAGTGTTGGTTATGACATTTAAAGCTCTTCTTGGTATGGGACCAGACTATCTGAGGAACCACCCAGTTACATTGGCCTGTCCCACGTGGTCACTCAAGAGGAGCATGTGGCAGACTCAGTCGGTTCAAGAAACTTGATGGACGGTGTATAGAAACAGAGCCTTCTTGTCATTGTCCCCATCCTATAGAACCGTGATGGTGAACCTATGTGTTGTGGCCCGTCAGCGGCCTGTGCAGTTAGTAGCTGATTTCGACAGCGAGGAGGCTGGTGTGGTGCTGTGCCAGCAGCCTGTGCAGCTGGCGCTCGAGTCAGACAATGAGGAGGCTGGAGAAGATGTGGTGCCAGAGGCAGGGATTCAGCCAGGGCCTTCAGAACCTCCAGAAGCTCCCATAAGTAAAGAGGAAGAAGAGGAGGAGACTCTTCTTGATGCACGAGTGCGCAGAGCTGTTAAAAGGCAAGAGTGTCTCCTCAGGAGGAGGTCTCCTCGAGAGTAAGGCTTGGGGCTAATTGGCCACTCCCCTAGCCTATTTAAGGAAGGACAATGACTGATGCAATTTGCAGGAAACAACTTCATTCATATTCCTTTGCGTCTTGATTCCAGAAACGTTTGATTTGGCTCTTGTTTCTCTCTTGTCAGTTTCCTACAAATTGCTTCTGGGCATTTTGACAACTACAGTAACATTACAATTACCTGAAATACTGTAACTCAGAATTGAGTTACTATTCTTTGGATTCTTGTCGGCTGTTAATGAAGTTAAATTAACAGCCCTTGTTCAGAAAAGACTGATTTAAACTGTATTTGTGTTTGAACAACTACTAAGAAAGCTCATTAGTAGCCTTTAATTAGTAAACTAAGGTTTACTAAGTGAGTAAAAGGTTCACCACCACTGCTATAGAACATCTGGCCCCCTGTAGTGGGTTCAGCTCCCATTCTTCTGGCTTTCTAGAAGAGCATTAAGATTTGACTCTGTCAACCAACACGAGGATCCAAATGTGGGATGTAACCCTGGAGGTGCCTGGTGGCTTGAGAGTGCTCTCTCCATCTTTTTAACTTGGTTTCAGTTTTGTATGGATAATTATCTTTTCTTTTTACTTATAGACCGCCCAGAATCACTTAAATACAGGTAGTCCTCAACTTACAACAGTCTGTTTAGTGACCACTCAAACTTACAACGGTACTGAAAAAAAGTGAGCTATGACCGTTTTTCACTCTTACGACCGTTGCGGCATCCGTATGGTCACATGATCAAAATTCAGACATTTGGAAACTGACTCGTATTTATGAGGGTTGTGTTGTCCCAGGGTCATGTGACCACTTTTCGCGACCTTCTGACAAGCAAAGTCAATGGGGAAGCCAGATTCACTTAACTAGTGTCACTAGCAACTGCAGTGATTCACTTAAACCAAGGGGTTTAAGTGCTAGACCACAACCCCATTTTGGGGTCTAGCACTGAGCTGCAGCATACCAGAAAGCGGACCGCGCAAACAAGCAAAGCTCCATCCATGGGATGCAGGCAGCACACAAAACGACGCCCTCTCCAGTCCATGGAAAAACCTCTCTCCACAGAACCAGTCCTTGGTGCCCAATTAGTTGGGAGCCATTGACTTAAACAACTGTGGCAAGAAAGGTCATAAAACGGGGCAAAACTCAATTGAAGATAGATTGTTAATCAATTGAAGATAGATTCTAGATTGAAGAATGATAGTTATTAAGTACAAGTAATTGATAAAATAAGAATGTAAATATGCACAATTTAATTTTTGTAAATAATGCACAAATTATTGTCACAAGAAAAACACCACAATTAGCTGTTGTTGAGTGAAATATTTTTTTATGTTTTTAATGTAATAAAAGTTTAATAAAGTATTTATAAAAAAAAGAAAAAGCAAAAAAAATGGGGCAAAATTCAATTAACAACTGGCTCACTTTGCAACAGAGTCTCTTGGGAGTTGGGCAGCATAGAAATGCGACAAAATAAATAATAAATAACAGAAACGTTGGGCTCAAGTGTGGTTGTAAGTAGACGACAACTTGTAGTGAGGTAGACAGTGTATACATTTGATAGATAAACAAAATGTCAACATGAACGGGTAATTAGGCTTAGTGGGACCAGCGGTTTTTTTCTTTCCATTCTATAAAGAACAGCATGGTCTTTGTCATTATCCTGCATTTTTATCTTGATGCAATAATTTTGCCTACATTAAAATGGGTGAGAACGTTCTTCAACAGCTTCCATTTGATTGGTGCACTTTGATTTCATTAGTCCCTCAAGAGTTAAAGGATGTCTAACAGTTGGAGGGAGTGGTGGAGGCTCCAGAAGTCTTGAATCCCCATTGGACAAGTTTTATGTCTTCCACATTTCTAAATCATTGACATTTTTCTGGGTTTCTACCTCAGGGTCCAACTGATCGAGAAGAAGATATGGCTCTGAAGAAAGATGTTCGATGTACCTCCGAGATGCTTAGAGGGATGGAAGAATGCTGGCCATGACAGCAGAAAGGATGAGCTGCAAGTTATCAACAAATAGGGCCTTTCTGGTGAGTGGATTTTAGCAAACCCCAACCAATAGTGCTTGATATATATATATTTTTTTTTGAAATTTGATTCCAGTGCCTGTTTTTCACATTTTCATAAAGAGCACACAACAGATATGCATTTCTCTAATACATGTATTTATCTAAATATTACACTTTTTGTATACTGCTAGATTCCAGAATCACAGGTAGTCCTTGACTTACAACTAATTTGTTTAGTGACCATTCAAAATTACAACAGCACTGAAAAAGTGACTTGCAACCAGTCTTCATACTTAGGTCTCTCGCAGCGTTCCCCTGGTATTACTGTATATGATCAAAAATTGGGTGCTTGGCAACTGGCATGTATTTACAATGTTTGCAGCATCCAGGGTCATGTAATAACTATTTGCAGCCTTCTCAGTCAGCTTCTGATAAGCAAAGACAATGGGGGAAGCCAGAGTCACTTAACAGTAATGTGATTCCCTTAAGACTGCAGTGATTCTGTGAAGGATGGTGCTTACCGAGTGGCAGGTAGTATGGTGAGCTAGAGTGAAGTGGCAGTTTCCCAAGAAGGAAAGAGCACACGCCAAGGAGGAGAGGGAGCAATATAAAAGATAACACAACCCAGAGCTGGATAGGAGGCAGAGGAAGAGAGTCGGGACAGGCACTCCCAAGAATCTCACATGTTGTAGCTGGTTGAGAATAGTAAAGGTTTAGTCTGGCAAGATTCTGTCTACTGGTATGAGCAAATAAAGAATTTAACTTTGGCTGGATTATTTTATGTCATTCTTGGACTGGGCCTGACAGATTCATTTAAAAAACAAGGCTAAAATGGTCACAGAATTAGGCATGATTTGCTTAACAACTGCATTAAGAAATCCTTGTCCCAAGTGTGGTTGTAAATCAAGGACTATCTGTACTCCATTTGGTTCCTACTTTTTATCCGCAACATTATAAAAAAAAACATGGTTCTCTCTCTGTGTGTTCTCCAAAAACATCTAATACCTTTCAGATACAAGTGACATATAAATGACAAATTCCACACAGTTTAGAAACTTAGGGGCCTGTTTTTTAACAATGATCCCACATTTTAAAGAAACTAGGGCTTTTTGCTTCAAAACGTTTGATTAATACTTACCATTCTGATAAAATCATCTACTCCAAGGACCTATGGAATGGGATATATTTCCTTGCTCTCTTAAAAAAAGAAGCACAGCACAGGCCGTCCTTCCTAGAACTTTTTGTTGGAGTTTGTTGGAATGTGATCAATTCCTCAATTATTTCAATGTGAGAGGCCAGCATGTTCAGCGCATAAGGTTTTCTGAACTGGAAAAGAAGGACTGGGTTATTTTTGTTGAAAACTCTCAGTCAAGACAGTATTTTGAATGTGAGAACAGTTGAACATATTTTCAGTGGCTGCTTGTAAATAATCCCTCTTTCTACTCCCTTATTATTATGCTCAAGGGTGGCTCAGATGAACAATGATGCTAACTAGGAAAGATACCTGTCAAATCACTAATATTAAAATTTTTCATGGAAGGTTCTGTGAAATTATTTCGAGTTGCTCCTTTTAAAATAATCATTGGCACCTTTATTACATTTTCTGTCAGGAGCTCAAAATCTGGGTTTCCCCCTCTCCTTTTTATTTTCACATGAATTCGTGAGATTGGTTAAATGGAGAGATGGCCACACAGCATCTAGCAAGAGCCACACCTGAGTGTAGATGTGAGCCTGTTTTGCCCATCCTAGTCTTAACAGTCTAGACGGTTCAATTCAGTGGTGGGTTTCAAAAATTTTTACTACCAGTTCTGTGGGTGTGTCATGGCTTGGTGGGCATGGCAGGGGAAAGATACTGTAAAATCTCCATTCCTACCCCACTCCAGGGGAAGGTTACTGCAAAATCCCCATTTCCTCCTGATCAGGGACTCGGGAGGCAGAGAATAGATGGGGGTGGGGCCAGTTAGAAGTGATATTTACCAGTTCTCTGAATTACTCAAAAATTCCACTACCGGTTCTCCAGAACTGTTCAGAACCTGCTGAAACCCACCTCTGGTTCAGTTCCATCAGACTTTCTTTGTTGGTATCAGCAAGGAAACAATGAAAGAACAAGCAACTATTAATCAGTCGTAGGATGCATCAAAAGATGGGTAGCATTAAGATCACTAGTGCTCTATACTGCAGTAGCGATGCCACACTTGAAATACTGCATCCAGTTCTGGTTGTGATGATACAAAAAAGATGCTGAGACCCTAGAAAGGGTGCAGAGAAGAGCAACAAAATTTATAAGGGTTCTGGAAGCTAAAATGTATTAAGAAGGGTGTGGGAACTAGATATGATGAATGGTTGGGGAACTAGGCCTAACAAAGAGAAGAACTAGGAAACATGGCTTTCAGTATTTGAGGGTCTGTTACAAAGAAGAAGGGAGTCAACTTATTCTCCAAAGCACCTGAAGGTAGGACAAGAACCAATGGCTGGAAGCTTAGTTCCAACCTGGAACTAAGGAGAAATTTCCTGACAGTGAGAATGGTTATTAATTTAACAGCTTGCCACCTGGAGGATGTGAGGATGTGAGGATGTGAAAACCTCCATCACTGGAGGTTTTCAAGAAGCAATTGGACAACCATTTGTTCAGGATGGTATAAGCTCTCCTGATTTGAAAAGGGTTTTGGACTAGAAGACATCTAAGCCTTCTAACCCTATGATTCTAAGCAATTATTTCCATGAGGTATGTGAACCCATGTGATGGATCAGTTTCCTGTGGTTCTTTCCTCATGCTGTTGTATAGTCTGGGACTGCCACGGCTCTTCTCACAGTAGGGAGGTAATCAAAGACCAGCATAGAGTGAAATAAGCTCTCACATAGATGGGCCTCCATACTTGCTCAGGCAGCATGAGGAAAACCATAAGAACTATAGAAATGGATACGGGCCTAGCAATTTCTCCCCAGTCCTTGCAAGAAGTTTTATTTTTCTATTTTAGAAATATTGGTTTGAATTTTTCTTTTGGAATTTTCTTGTTAATGTTTCTAAGCTTACTTTGTTTACATGCACTGACTATCATGTATACGTTAGGATACTTACAGTATGTGCTGATGAGAACAGGTGTCCAATCAGTTGGGGGTTTAAAATTAAATGCTGTGTTTAAATCTGCCTCAAAGTTCGTCTATAATGTTTTTTCTCCAGCAAAAAAGAAAAGAAAAGAAAAGAAAAAAGATTCTATTTTTCTGCTTTATTCCCAAGTGTGCTTGAGAATTTGTTCTTTTAAGGCACGGTTGGACTTTCGTTGTTGGAGAAGATAAGGGATGCTAGTTTTCTTGCTGTTCCGTGTTACATATTTTCTCATTTTAAGGATTGCTTCCCTGATAGTCTATAGTCACCAATCTGAAAAAAAAAGACCCCTGGGAGGAGTTTCTTATTCGCAGGTTTTATTCATTAGACTTTCACTCCTTCTTTGAAAGGAATTGCAAAATGGAACAATCTTCTTTCATCAAATGGAAAGAGAACAGGCAGACAAAAATATAGGGACATCTCTTAATTTTTTAAAGAAATGTGCAAGCCTTATTCGGAACAAGGTTGCGTATCAGCAATCCATTTCTCTGAAAAATCTACATTGTCTGGGTTTTACTGAATGGTACACTACCTCGGATATTGGAGGACCTGCAAAGTTAATGTGCCATTTCAATTACTTGTACTCTGATTTCTCAGATACTTGATGTTGTGGAAATGCCTGGTTAAATTTTGCTCACTGCTTAACAGTATATTAAAGGTGCTTTGCTTACTTAGCCAGTATTTGCATATTCAGCACACTAAGAAATCACTGGGTGAAGCTCAACTCTTATTAGCCAAGAGTGTTTTCTCATTCCGAGAGTGGGAGTTTAGCATCATCAACATTTTAGCATTCATAAAGACTTTAGAGTGTTCAAAACATGTCATGGATATTGATATTAATATTGATATTGAGATACAGATGCAGACACAGTTCAGAAGAGAGCTAACTGGTGTCATTTAAGAAACTCTGGAGGAGGGGGAGTTTGATTATTTTGTAAAGAAATCAAATTGACCCAAAGTTTTTGCTGTCACAAAATAAAATGGGGCAGGTTTCCAATGCCGTGTACATAAATATTGAATTAAGTCCTAATGAATTCAGTGGTTACTAAGTATGGATTTGCACTAAGGTAAGAATCAAATAAAATTTGCAGGTCTTTGAAAGCTGCATAACATAAAAAAAGAAGAAACCAGTGCAGGTTACAAATCTATGGAAATTACAAGATATTTGCTTGAACCTGGCCTGACAGAAAGTTAGCAGCTCTTTAATAACTAGAATGCAGAAATAAATGTTCTATTTTAATTGTGTTCAATTAATGTTTAATCTAGTTGTACTTTAATTTATTGGTTAGCTGCTTTATCATAGAAAATAAACTAGCCAACAAATCTCCTGATGTTGATTTTTACATATGGACAAAGAAAGATTTCAGTCCTGAGAGATAAAACAGGAATATTCTACCCCTTCATATATTTTGTCTTTGACTAAGCAAGACAGGAAGGAAGAGCCTAACATCCCAAAGTAACAAGATTAAGGGAAAAAACAGGGAGTGACAGTACAAAAATTAAAGTTTGTATTTTTTTTTAATAAAATGGAAGAGCATTTTCTCTCCAGCTGTTGGGCAATTCTCCCCTTCTCCCTTATTAAAAGTCTCAAGTTTGAGACTCAAGTTTAACAGGAGTATTGGAGATAGTTGTCCAGCTTTCAGAAAGTGTTTGCTTTGGGTTATGTGTACAGCTAACGTACAAAAGTTACGAGTGGCGCAAAGAGCCATGGAAAGATATATGCTCGGCATTACAAGACAAGATAGAAAGATCTGTACATGGATTAGAAAACAAACAAAAGAATACAATATCATCAAGAGAATTGGAATGGAAATGGGCTGGTTGCATTGCAGAAAGAACCAATGGCAGGGGGACCACAGCAGTCATAGAATGGATTCCACTTGATAAAAAGCATCTACAAAGGAGATCTAAAACAAGATGGAACAATGACATCAGCAAATATTGATGATGGTGATGAGAAGGAGGAGGATGACATCTAATATATAGGATAAATAAAATTATAATAAGAAATGACTCTCCAGCACCGCTGAATGTATTGCTCTTTCCCTTTGTGCATGCTCAAAGGTCAGCCTGCACTGTAGAAGGCCCATTAAACAGCACCAAAGAATATGAAGGAAATGGGAGGTCTGAAAAAGGAAAGGCTCTATTTGAATGATGCAAAAGAACTGGCCCTCTGCCAGAAAGCACAGAATACTACTTTGTGAAATGTCAGTAGCTCAGCAGCGCTTACAGCAACATTCTGACTCTGAGGTCATTCCTCCCCACATGCTCACTAAGAGAGCAATGCTGCAGGTCTTCAGGTTTTTGGGAGGTCATCTGAACCGACTCCACAAACAATAACAGCAAAATAGGAAATTATTTTCTATTGAGATTGAGTGGGCCATGTTTCTCTATAAACTTGGTTATTTTCTTGCAGATGTTTCATTACCCAAACTAGGTAACATCACCAGTGCTAGTAGGGAATGGGGTTAGAAAGAGGGACATGAAACCAATCACCATTAAACCAAGAATGGGCCTAAGTGGTCAACAATAAGAGTGCCATTTCCACTTTTTCCTTGATGGATATGGATGTTTCCTGAGATTCTTTTCAGGTGATACATTACTAATGTGCCAATGTGGTCTTATATGTGATTTCAGGGTGATGCTTTTGTAGTTTGCATACACTTATGCAGAATAATTTTGTGAAGGCATGTGCTTTATACACAGTAACCACACAGAACATTAGAACAGTGGCCAGTTCTTAATGAAGGGGTGAAATCTAGCCAGTTCTGACAGGTTCTGGAGAACTGGTAGTGGAAATTTTGAGCAGTTCGGAGAACCGGTAGTGGAAATTTTGAGTAGTTCAGAGAACTGGCAAATACCACCTCTGGCTGATCCGAGAGTGGGGTGGGAATGGAGATTTTGCAATATCCTTCTCCTGGAGTAGGGTGGGAATGAAGATTTTGCAGTATCCTCCCCCTGGAGTGGGGTGGGAATGGAGATTTTGCAGTATCCATCCCCTGCGACACCCACCAAGCCATGCCTACCAAGCCATGCCCACAGAACCGGTAGTAAAAAAATTTGGATTTCACCACTGTCTTAATGCACTGATTAATCCTGAATTTCAAAATACCAGAGGAAAGTTAAAAGATAAAAATTTAAGAGGTGTTGCTACACTGCACATTCTTCCGTTCTTTCTGTCTCCCACCCTTTGATTTGGTTCCAGCATGTGAACTAAAAGTAGATCTTTCCCCTATACAGTTTAACTTTGTTCTGAGAATCTTATGCTTTCCAAAACATCAAGATTTTGCAATGTCTTTTTCACCTGAAACAGGAAGGGGTCCCACTTGCAAACGAAAGCATAGTTCTGTTGCTTTTGAATTAAAAATCAGCCCTATGCTAGATTTGCCAATTCTTTCTATGCAATTGGGACTCGTTGATAAATAATTCTTACTTGGTATGAGAATGAAAAATAAAATATGCGAGTCCTTCTATTTACCAGGTGAACAATAATACCGCTGTTTATGAAAATGAGGAAAAATTACTTATATATTTAAAAGTATTGTCAACATCTGATGTAAAGCTTGGCAAATAGTGATCATGTGACTATGGGGTGCTGCAACGATCATAAAAACTACATTAAGTTGTACATAACATACCTGGTATAGGTATGCTATGTACAACTTAATGACTGTCCTCTTTTACCACCATTTGAATAAAAAATAATAAAAGTTATTACTCCAGGAAGTTCTCTCTTAGTGATCAAAATTGGAACCAGTGACTCCGTTGCTAAGTGATGTGTCATTAAGCAAGGCAGGATGAGAGTGTGATGGACTTACTACCATTGAGTCTGCTTGATAGAATCAGATGTGAAGCTTGCAAATAGCGATCAGGGGACTACACGATGCTGCAACAGTCATAAAAAACTGCCAGTTGCGAAGCACCTAAATTTTGATGATCACAGGGATGTTACAACAGTCATATGTGTGAAAGACAATTCTTTTTCAGAATTGTCATAGTTTCAAATGGTGGTAAAGCAGGACAGTCATTAAGTTGTACATAGCGTACCTATACCAGGTATGTTATGTAGAATAGAATAGAAATAGGGATAGGGATAGGGATAGGGATAGGGATAGGGATAGGGATAGGGATAGGGATAGGGATAGGGATAGGGATAGGGATAGGGATAGGGATAGGGATAGGATAGGGAAGGGTGGGCTGGGGTGGGGTGGAATGGAATGGAATGGAATGGAATGGAATGGAATAGAATAGAATAGAATAGAATAGAATAGAATAGAATAGAATAGAATAGAATAGAATAGAATAGAATAGAATAGAATAGAATTGAATAGAATTGAATTCTTTATTGGCCAAGTGTGATTGGACACACAAGGAATTTGTCTTCGGTGCATAAGCTCTCAGTGTACATAAAAGATATAAGTGATAAATCATGATGATGATGATGATGATGATGACAACAACAACAACAACAACAACTTTATTGTCACTGTACGTGTATACACAGTATACCCATACAACGAAATTCACTTAACACCCAAAGACCAGGTCCAACACACATAACAATCCCCAAACACACCCTCACCCACCACAAATTCCCCACCCCTAAACCACCCCAAGCATCCACACAGCAGACTAAGTAATGCTGTCCAACAGCTCACTGATGGTGGCCCTTTAGTTCATTGTTGAGTACAATTATAGCTCTGGAATAAAAACTATTCAGAAGACGTGTGGTCTGAGTTTGAATTGTTCTGAATCTTCTGCCAGAAGACAACAGTCCAAAAAGATTGTAAGCAGGATGGGAAGAGTCTCTGAGAATGTTATGCAACTTCCTCAAACGGTGAGATTCGAAGATGTCATCCAGGGCTGGTAGCTGGAGTCCGATGATTTTCTGGGCAGTTTTAATGATTCTCTGTAGAGCTTTTTTGTCTGCTACAGAGAAGCTCCCATACCATGCAAGAATGCCGTATGTCAGGACACTCTCAATGATCATAGTCATCATAAATACATTCATCATGAATCATAACATACAACACTTAGTGATAATCATAGGATACTAAATAAGCAATCAATATAAATCAAACTAGAAAACTAAATAAAAATATAAATCGTAAAGATACAAGCAACAAAGTTATAGTCATAAGTAGAAAAGGAAATAGGTAATAGGAAGGATGAGAAGAATAATAGCAATACAGTCTTAGTAAATAGTTTGATAGTGTTGTGGGAATTAGTTGTTTAGCAGAGTGATGGCATGGGGGGAAAAACTGTCCTTGCGTCTAGACTAGTTGTTCTGGTGCACAATGCCCTATAAAAGTTATGGCTAACCTTTTCTGGACCGCGTACCCAAGCATGTGTGCACATGCTCAAACCCTCAAAATGCAATGCACGTACAGCCCCTACGCATGCGCCATGCCCCCACCAATGTGTGTGTGGACCCCATGCATTCATGTGCAGCCCCCTGCACACGCCCCACCCCCCTCGCATGCTCACCAGAGACTCAAACACCAGCTGGCCAGCAGGAAGGATGCGGCAGAGCTGAACTGGGGCGACAGCTCGCATGCCCACAGAGAAGGCACTGCGTGCCACCTCTAGCACTCATGCCATAGGTTCGCCATCACAGCCCTATAACTTTGTTTTGAGGGTAGAAGTTGAAATAATTTATGTCCAGGATGTGAGGGGTCTGTAGATATTTTCACAGCCCTCTTTTTAACTCGTGCAGTATACAGGTCCTCAATGGAAGCTACCATAAATGTAGTTTTTATCACTGTTGCAAATCCCATAGTCACATGATCACTATTTGCAAGCTTAACATCAGCTTTTGGCATTATTTGTCAGCATATAAGTAATATAAACTCATCATCCTATCTATTGCTTAGGAACTGTTAGTAACTGTAACTGAAGGGTTTTTAAGGTAAGCTATGACTTTCAGTGCTAGCTCAAAAGACTCTCTAAAAGCTAGGAGTCAGATGAAAACTGAACGTAAATAATGAATTCTCCCACCAGGCACATTGAATTCCTGGTGATCACATGGACATATCCATCTGTCACAGCAGGTGGCTGTCTTAAAAAAGCTAAACCAAGTTAGAGCTGGTTAGTACTTGGAGAGAAGACAACCATGAAATCTAGGGCTTGCAGAGGTATCCTTCTTGACTACAGGATAGTACTATTAAAAATTATTTTTAAAAAGCACATTGCAATGTGCTAAAACAAATCTATCCCTCTGTACTTAACATCTCAAGCAGATTCACAGCATCACAGTGCACATTTTTGTCAATGGCCCTGCTTGTCCTTACCCCCTCCTCCTGAGTATGCCTGTGGGCTGTTGACTAGATTTGGGGAAATTGGTGAAGACCACTTCCATGTTGTTCGCAAGATAATCATACAGCAACAAAAACTCTCAAGCTCAGTTTCCACCTCTGATACAAACCACAAGTCTCTTACTTGCCCTCCCCCCACCTGTAAAACGAAAATGATTGTAATCTTCCTGAATGAAGTGTTATATACACAAGCTACATTAAAGGCAGGGCTGAACTTTCTGTTATTGTAGTAGAGCGGGCTTGTTTGACAAAGTTCTTTGCAAGCTCCAGTGTAATTGTTTTGCCATGTGGAACAATTTGAAGCTGACTCCATTTGGCACTCATAATGTGAATGTATCTTGACATTTGGATAGTAATAGCTCTCCTATTTTTGGTTCGTCTTAGCTCTCAACTAGCTGCTTTTAGATGGTGCAGGTGTCTCTTTTCCTCGCAGGGGAGCTTCACGTGGATCCAAGATCCTTTGAAATTTGGACGGCAATTGCCTGGGCTCAGACTTAGCTGCCATCTGCAGCTGCACTTGGCAAGGTGCGCCCAACACCCATGGCGAGGTGTTGTTCTCCATATGGATATACAGGCTCTTCACGCTGTTTTTAGAAGGAGTTTTTAAAGCTACTTATGTAAGTCTGAAGTAGTAAAGGCAGCCGATTAAGTGGCTGTGAAGGGATGCTATCGACCACACCACCAAGATGGTGTGGCTCAAAAGCTGGAGACCATCGGTGAGTGATTGTTAATGACAGGGCGGCTTTTTCTGGCGCTGCCACTGGAAATGACCCATAGCTCACAAGAAAGATATCCGCAGGCTGATTTAGCCTGGAGCATACCGCTAAAACACAGCACTCAGGTGTTTCTCTGGGGACAAAGAGAGTGAATGTCAACCTTGCCTGCTGTGATGTACAGCTCACAAGGGAAAAAATGCCTCCCCCCTCCGTGTTCACCCTTCTCCTTTTAAAGTAATTATTTTACATACAGGGAAGGTTTCTTTGTTTCCTCTTAGGAGGTAAGTGCTGCGATAATATGAAGGAATCCTCGCTGAGTAGCAAGAAAATGGCAATCAATCAGAACTGGTTGCAAAGCTCTCATTCCCCCACACCTCCTCCCCTCCACCAAACAGGGTATATTAACAACCGTGCAGTCTTGTAACATCTGTAGAAAGATCTCGATGGCCCTCTGATGTTTTGGGTTAAATATATATATATATATATACTGATCAAAATATGAGTCCAGCAATCGACTCACTGGCTTGATTAGAAGTCCCAGCAAGCACTAAGGTGGAGTGGCGCTGGGGGATAAGGGATGTTTAATTATAGAGCTATGTAAGCAAGTGACTAATAGGGTGATGGGAATTCACAAAATGTGTAACTCGGCCAATGCAGCACGTCTTTGCCTTCTGCAAACAGATGCTTGCATGGACTAATTTCATGCACGGGCTACATCAAGAAACGATTGTGTTTGTTTGAAGGCCATGATCACAAGGCCTGCAAACAAATAAGCTTTAAGCAAACTCTGGTCTGGTGGTTTAAGGCATCAGGCTAGAAAGCGGAGACAGTGAGTTCAAGTCCTGCCAGGAAAGCAAGCTGGGTGACTTTGGGCCAGTTACCCACACACACTCTCTCTCTGTCCCTCTACCGAACAAATCTCACAGGGTGATTGTGGTGGGGAAAGGAGGAAGATGTGTTGGATATGTTCACTGCCTTGAGTTATTTGTAAAAATAATAAAGCTAGGATACAAATAAATAAAATAAATAAATACCTCTATCCTCTTAGCCATACCAGATGTCAATGAAGAGGTGATCTCCATGCTTATAGCACAATTGTCTGTATCTTGGAGCCTCATGTATATATATGTGTGTGTGTGTGTGTGTGTGTGTGAGCCCTTCCACAGGACATGATTCCAACTCACTTGAAAGTAATCTTGTGTAGACTCTCTGATGAAGACAATCGTGCTGTGAACATGAGCCATGTCTTCAGCCATCTTACAGACCTGAATAGGGGAAGGGAGGGGCTGCTCACCACTCTTCATAGGCTGGACTGATGATGGGAAGGTAAAACCTAAGCAAGCAAAGCTAACAAACCCACATATTTGGTTCTTTTTTCAAACTAGCCGAATCATAAAATGATTCTGCATTTCTCTCCAGCATCTAGGTGATCTTCCGTGAGGAATCACATATGACTGTTGTTCTTCATTTTCCATTGCAAGATGTAGCTTCCCCTTTTATTTATATGATTATCAGCCTCCATTTAAACCCCACCAGTTAACTTGAAGACCCTTCAAAGCTGATATGATGAGTGTATCTTAGGTATGCACTGAAATATATATATGTGACACACACACCCCTTTTTTTTTCTTTGTTTCTCTACTACTACTAAATCATTCTTATTCAATCTTCAATTCCATTCTTTAAAATATTTGGAGGATAAAATTAAACAAAATGTTATTGTAATTTACAGATGCTTGGAGGAAAGTGAAACTTGCTAAGGTCTTCAGAATAAAACTATCCAAAGAAGTAGATCAAAAGGTTTACAAATCATCAAGATTCTAAATCTAAACCAATAATTAAAAAAAAAAACCTGACACTGAGACATAATTTAAGAAAATTATTACCTTTATAATTAAGCTGCCTTTAAATAAGTCTTTTCTGTTAGAGGCCTAAAAAAAAACCCACCTTAAAATGTCTTTCTCCCATTGTCTCCTTTCAGTGGTGCTTCTCTATATGACTGGAGGTGGAACCCTGAAACTCCAAATATAGTTGGTTAAATTATGCAGGGCTGAGAACAAGAGATATGCTCATCAAATCCTCATTCCCTACATCCTTAATATAAATGATACCCATCAATTTCTCTTTGGCAAATCACTGCAGAGAAAAGTTGAGCTCTCCTTGATCTCCTCTAAGAATCTGGTAACCAGATGTCTCCTCAGATATCACAGAAGGAATTCCAGGGGAAGAGTTTGACTTCACCAGGACATAGAGCTCACCTATGCATACTATACATGTGTCTGATGGTGATCCATGCTTATGGAATGGGAAGGAAGGATATTTGACACCTACTCCCAGGAATGTTACACACACTTTCCATGTTGGTTGGAGTTGTATATAGGGTGTGTGTGTGTGTGTGTGTGTGATTGGCAAGTGTATTAATGCAATGATCTAATTGCAGGAAAGAGATAGGATTTTCAGTATCTGAAGAACATATTACTTTTTAAAGGTCTATAATTTTAATGCACCTATTTCATTGCTTATTTTTTTGATGTGCAAAGCACTGCTCTAAAATCCAACGGTTTGTTACCGAATTGTATTTTATTATTTTATTAATTATTTTATTATTTTATTTTATTTATGGATTTTATTTAAAAAGGATTTGTATGGCTGCCCATTTTGAAACACATCTCTGGGCAGCTCACAACAACAACCACACCCAAGAACCATAAAACATAAATGTAGACCACAAAAGAGTTCTCAGGGCTGTATGTTTCCACCCATGAGTTAAAAGATGGTAGTAACATCTAACCATGCTCTAAATACATTCATCACTTGTCTCTAGTATCCTGCCTTATTGCATGAGTGTATTGCCAGATTTGATTCATTTAAGCATTTGAAATAGATATAGCTTGCCCGTTATTAAAGGATCTCCCCCTATATTTTGATTGAGTTGCATGGCTTAGAAATAGAAACAGCCAATCTGCCTTCCATGGTTCCATGATCTTTGATAGGACAAGAATATATTATTTGCAATTGTTCTTTGGGATTAGGATAAACCAAGATAGTACAGTATATCAGATAAGGTGTTTAATTTAGGGAGAAGTAAGTTCAAAACCATCTTCAGTCATGGAAATTTGCTGGGTAAGTTTGGACTAATTTTATCTCTGCCATTTTGCCTCACCAGATGGCCATTGCCTCACTCCTTGTTGGGTGGGTGGGGGATATCATTTAATATTTGGATCTCCAGATTTTTTAAAAAAAAGTTAGCATCACTTTTAACAGACTTCAGTTCAACTTGAAACTTTACTGAACTGCATTCGGTCAAAGGAAACAGTTGTGGGCTTGATTGTCAAGCGATCTGAATAAAGAAGACAAGCATCAGTTCATGGTCCATTCAGTTTCATATCAGGGAAAGCAAAGTGATGTCTCCAATTGTTTTGAACTCCATAAATCATAAACAGTCACTGGTCAGAAATTTGAAAATTATGGTCCAAACATGTGAAAGGAACCAGATTGTTTTTTCAGATAAACATTGTGCAGCATTTCCTCAATGCTGAAATATGCCAATAAATATCTGAAAGTGTTTTGGCAAACATATGAAACATTTGATCATTCAGCAATTGCAATACTACAATTCCTTCTTGGACTTACTGAGACTTTTAGTTCCAAAACTTTTAGAAATTCTCAACTTTCCTTCTTTTCATTATAGAAAATGTGTGCTTGGTATATACCAGGGGTCGGCAACCTTAAACACTCAAAGAGCCACACAGGTCCTAACCAGAAGCCTCCCATTCAATTCTAGAGCCGACCTGAAGTCCGGTTCCCCCACCATAGAGTCTCCTCCTAGCGTGGCATTCTTTTTCCTCTGCCAACCGGAAGTCCGGTTCCCCCACCATAGAGTTTCCTCCAAGTGCAGCATCCTTTTTCCTCTACCTGTCCTAACCAAAAGCCCTATCACTTGTGGAGCCAACCGGCGACAGGGAGCCACAGCAGAGGGATGAAAGAGCCACATGCGGCTCCAGAGCCGTGGGTTGCTGACCCCTGGTATATATGTATGGATGTCTACCTATTTACACCCAGAGCAACCACTTTTAAAATAAACATTTATTTCAGAAGGAATTGCTTTTTGTCCTATGGAATTTTTCCTCCAAATTTGAATTTCTCTAAAGAATGGCTTTCCTACTAGAAAACTAGCTAATCCCCCTGCAGTTGAAATGATTGCCTATTCTTCCTAGAAATTAAATATTGTATGTTTGAATAGTTTTTTTTAAAAAAAAACAATGTTTCTATGATGATCTGTCCTTTTGACCTTGACTTCTAATAGTATTTTGTTTAATATTGTGTGGCAGAGCTACTGTTTTGGATTTTGATTGGAAGTTAAATGTCCCACGGAGATCTACAAGAATCCTGTGATCATTAATAGATACTCTTACTACCAATTGAATACTTGTTTTGCATTTTCAGGCATAATTTTCTCTCCCCAGTCATGCTAGTGTATTAACCTTAATTTTTATACACTACAGCGTAATAATAATATCGTCATGCATGAAATCTACAGCACACTGTTAGGGCAGGAAACATCTGATCATTATGTCAGCCTTGGTCTTTATTAATTGAATTATAGTTTCTCAGTACTTTACATTTCAATTTGATTCTGTAAGCTGGCAGCTCTTTCAGAAATAACCCAGAGAACAGTGCCAATGGTACCAAAAGTAAACTGCAAATGGACCAACAGATCAGCAACATTTGATGGGGAAATATTTTTCTGGATTTGTGGAAAGATGGGGTAGAGTGGTATGGATGCTTTGTGACTCTTGCTGACCTTTTCCCATTTTCTCCTACATTTCTTCCTCTCTCTGTGTTATTTCCTCCTATCTACCAAGGTCAATCACACATTAAATGGAAACACATGAGAAAAACGCAACATATTGAAATAATTCTACTGATTTGATTAACAAGTACTGAAAGGGACTATTTCAGACATCGAACTATGCTTAAATGTGACACCCCGCGTAATTCCCACCCCACTACTTGGCAAATTTTGAGTAAAGCTTTATTTCCCATTCCAGTTAAATAGGATGGCAACTGATTTCTTTCCATTTAGCCATGCATAAAAAAAATCTACCCTTAAATTTATATGCTTATTACATAGTCATAGTCACATGGTGGCGAGATGGCTCAGTGGCTAAGACTCTGGGCTTGTCAGCTAGAAAGTCGACAGCCCAGGTTTGAGATCCAAGCACCATGTAACAGGGTGAGCTCTGTTACATGTCCCAGCTCCTGCCAACCTAGCAGTTTGAAAGCATGCAAATGTGAGTAGATAAATAGGTACCGCTTCGTGGGAAGATAAGACTGTTCCGTATTTTCATCTGACCACATGATGACAGAAGCATCTCTCAAAGAACTCAGGCTCCCTCATCTGATAATCAAAGATGAGCAACCCCATTGAGTTGGTCATGACTGGATAGAGGAAACCTTTAACCTTTACATAGTTATAGCAATAACCCTTAGACTTATATACCGCTTCACAATGCTTTTACAGCCCTTTCTAAGCAGTTTACAGAGTCAGCATATTGCCCCCCAACAATCTGGGTCCTCATTTTACCCACCTCAGAAGGATGGAAGGCTGAGTCAACCTTGAGCCTGGTGAGAATCGATCTGCCAAATTGCAGGCAACTGGCAGTCAGCAGAAGTAGCCTGCAGTACTGCACTCTAACCACTGTGCCACTGTGGCTTGCTGTATATACAGTTATCTTGTATATAAAGAGCCATCACACTTTTTTCTATTTGTATCAGAAACTATACTTTGTTCATGTCACCCATATATACATTTGTCTTTAAATCAAGGATTTATCATTTCATTCTTATGAACAATCACATATGCACACAGATACAGGAAATTTACCTTGTCATCATAAGATAACTCATCACCAACTGCTGAAGGAAGCTGGTTCACTATTGTGAGAATCAGGATATTTGATTAAATATTCGCTTATTTCCTAATGCAGCTGTTCTTTTTGAGAACTCGGTGTTGGTTAGATGGCTTTTGATCAGATACAACAAGGCTCTTTTTTATATTATTATCTTTGTGGTATAAAATACACTATCCTATATATCCATGATGGTGAACCTATGCACATGTGCCCAAAGTGGCATATGAAGCCATGTCGCCTAGTACACATAGCCTTAACTGTTTGTCTTCCGGGTTTCTGGCATGCATGTGTATGCACATGTGCACTGGCCAGCTGATCATCAGGCTTGCATGCGCGCTAGAACCCGGAAATTCAGATTTCCAGAGGATGGCCCCAATGAGCGTGCATGCACGTGCCGCTTCCGCACAACCTTTTCGGCACTTGGTGCTGAAAAGGTTCGCCATCACTGCTATATATGCTGAGCTGATGTACAGCTCTACAACTAAAAGGAATTATGACTTTGATGTTATAATTTAATAGCACTGCAGTTGACATTAGGAGGGAGACCTCTTACACATTATCCGTATAGATGCAAATGTAGAAATAATTATTATGAATTAAAAATAATGCAATCCATCTTACAATGACAGAAGAGACCGCCTAGGTCACCTGTGTGCCTGCACAGTCTGATGTATAGATATTACCACTATTGGTTTCAAACTTCAAAGCTATTATTTTTGGATCTTGAGAAATTTTTCAACAATTTGAACTGAAGTTTCCTATTTTAGCAGTTGAAAAATATGGGATTTATACAAAACTTCAAGACATGGACACCATATATATATATATTACAATATCTTCTGGTAGTTAGAATGGAAAATTATCAAAACTATGTATTTAAAAAGGAACCAGGTAAAGATATCCAATTTCCTTGCTCCTGTACATAATAGATGTAGAAATCTTGGTAAAAGACATCAGAAAGGACTAGAACATAAAGGAGCTGAAAATTAGACAACAAATTTATAAATTGAGAGATTATGCTGATGATCTGGTTTCAAGAATGGTGGATCCTAATGAAAATGTTGATGTTTAAATGGATAAATTAAAGGAAGACATTGTGGAAAATTATTTGGTTTTGAAATAATACAGAAAACTGGATCTGTATACCGGTATTACTAAAACTCTTGTGCTTATTGGTTTGTATCCTCAGATTAGCCCAAATGGCACCCTAACCCTAACCCTAACAACCCTAACAACCCAAACCCAGCCCCAGCCCCAGCCCCAGCCCCAGCCCCAACCCCAACCCTAACCCTAACCCTAACCCTAACCCAAACCCAAACCCAAGCCCTAGCCCTAGCCCTAGCCCTAGCCCTAGCCCTAGCCCTAGCCCTAGCCCTAGCCCTAGTCTGAACCCTAACCCTAACCCTAACCCTAACCCTAACCCAGCCCCAGCCCCAGCCCCAGCACCAGCCCCAGCCCCAGCCCCAACCCTAACCCTAACCCTAACCCTAACAACCCTAACAACCCTAACAACCCTAACAACCCAGACCCAGCCCCAGCTCCAGCCCTAGCCCTACCCCTAGTCTGAACCCTAACCCTAACCCTAACCCTAACCCAAACCCAAACCCAAACCCAAACCCAAACCCAAACCCAAACCCAAACCCTAGCCCTAGCCCTAGCCCTAGTCTGAACCCTAACCCTAACCCTAACCCTAACCCTAACCCTAACCCTAACCCAAACCCAAACCCAAACCCAAACCCTAGCCCTAGCCCTAACCCTAGCCCTAGTCTGAACCCTAACCCTAACCCTAACCCTAACCCAAACCCAAATCCAGCCACAGCCCCAGCCCCAGCCCTAGCCCTAGCCCTAGTCTGAACCCTAACCCTAACCCAAACCCAAACCCAAACCCAAACCCTAGCCCTAGTCTGAACCCTAACCCTAACCGAAACCCAAACCCAAGCCCAAGCCCTAGCCCTAGCCCTAGCCCTAGCCCTAGCCCTAGCCCTAGCCCTAGCCCTAGCCCTAGCCTGAACCCTAACCCAAACCCAAACCCAAACCCTAGCCCTAGCCCTAGCCCTAGCCCTAGCCCTAGCCCTAGCCCTAGCCCTAGCCCTAGCCCTAGTCTGAACCCTAACCCAAACCCAAACCCTAGCCCTAGCCCTAGCCCTAGCCCTAGCCCTAGCCCTAGCCCTAGCCCTAGCCCTAGCCCTAGCCCTAGCCCTAGCTCTAGTCTGAACCCTAACCCAAACCCAAACCCTAGCCCTAGCCCTAGCCCTAGCCCTAGCCCTAGCCCTAGCCCTAGCCCTAGCCCTAGCCCTAGCCCTAGCCCTAGCCCTAGTCTGAACCCTAACCCAAACCCAAACCCTAGCCCTAGCCCTAGCCCTAGTCTGAACCCTAACCCTAACCCAAACCCAAACCCAAACCCAAACCCAAACCCAAACCCAAACCCAAACCCAAACCCAAACCCTAGCCCTAGCCCTAGCCCTAGCTCTAGTCTGAACCCTAACCCAAACCCAAACCCAAGCCCAAGCCCAAGCCCAAGCCCAAGCCCTAGCCCTAGTCTGAACCCTAACCCTAACCCAAAGCCAAAGCCAAAGCCAAAGCCAAGCCCAAGCCCAAGCCCAAGCCCAAGCCCAAGCCCCAGCCCTAGCCCTAGCCCTAGTCTGAACCCTAACCCTAACCCAAACCCAAACCCAAACCCAAACCCAAACCCAAACCCAAACCCAAACCCAAACCCAAACCCAAACCCAAACCCTAGCCCTAGTCTGAACCCTAACCCTAACCGAAACCCAAACCCAAGCCCAAGCCCAAGCCCTAGCCCTAGCCCTAGCCCTAGCCCTAGCCCTAGCCCTAGCCCTAGCCCTAGCCCTAGCCCTAGCCCTAGCCCTAGCCCTAGTCTGAACCCTAACCCAAACCCAAACCCTAGCCCTAGCCCTAGCCCTAGCCCTAGCCCTAGCCCTAGCCCTAGCCCTAGCCCTAGCCCTAGCCCTAGTCTGAACCCTAACCCAAACCCAAACCCAAACCCAAACCCAAACCCTAGCCCTAGCCCTAGCCCTAGCTCTAGTCTGAACCCTAACCCAAACCCAAACCCAAGCCCAAGCCCTAGCCCTAGTCTGAACCCTAACCCTAACCCAAAGCCAAAGCCAAAGCCAAAGCCAAGCCCAAGCCCAAGCCCAAGCCCAAGCCCAAACCCAAGCCCAAGCCCAAGCCCAAGCCCAAGCCATAGGCGTAGCCCCATCCCCGGCCCCAACCCCCCCGAACCCAATGCATTAAAAACCCAGGACCCATTATTACTTTAGAACTGAAATTTCCACAATGTTCAAGCCAATTTTATTCACAAAGTTATGGCCATTGCAGTGTGCTCACGGTCATATGGTTTCCAATGTTCCTTGACAGCTTCCTACAAGCAAAGTCAGTGGGGAAGCTGGCAGGAAGTCAGAAGTCATTCCCAATCCCAGTGCTTTTTTCCCATCCATGATCATCCTATTTATCTGTTTAGGTAAGTAAATATTGATTTATTACTGAAGTTTGTTTGCCACCATAATTATTTTTCCATTTATGATTTTTACTTTTCTTACAGTAGATGATTATGGGGCCACCCAGCATTGGGGTAAAAAAATATGGTCAGTCTAAAATTTAATGTTCCTTCTGGTCACATCAGACTGTGACATCATCTTTCAAAGGATGACCAATGGGACATAGAGTTGTCTTGTATCAAGTAAAAATCTGGGCTGGATGCCTTTCCTGATTTAATCTTTTTAATAGCTTCACAAACTTCCCTTATTGTTATAGATTCATTTAGAATTTGTTTCTATTCTCTTTAATCTTTGATAAACTCTGTTTATTCATTCACTTTTTCCATGGAAATTTCTTGACCTTTATATAGAGTAGAATAATACTGGTGATACACTTTTCTCATATTTGCCTTATCTGTTATTCCAGTCTTTTCTTCTTTTTAAATTTAGTATCACTTTCAATAATAATTTTTCAGCAATAATTTTCCTGGTTGACTACAAATTCAAAATTTCTTTGTCTTGAATAATTTATTTTTATTTCCATCTCTCTCATTGGCAACATATCTAATTGCCTCTGTAGTAGCTTAACTTAGTGTGTAATAGTTGTCTCCTCTGGGGATTTTTTAAACTCTTCTCCCTTTTTTAAAAATCTCATCCAAAATCAGTTAAATTTTCTCTTGCCTTTTCTTTTTAAATTCACTGTCATATTATACGAAATACTTTCTTATAAAAGCTTTGTTCACATCCCAAACTATTCTTACTTCTGTGCCTTTGTTAAGATTATGCTCAAAAATTCTTCTAACTTCTCATTCAGTCTCCACTTGAAAGAGTCATTTTTTTTCCTTTTAAAAGTCTGTGGGATGTGGTCTGAGAAAGTCTTTGTTAATGTCTCCACTTTATGAACATTTATGAACTCCACTTTAGAACAAGTCGTAGAGATCCAAATTATATTTATTCTTGAAAAAGATGTACATCTTTCAGAAAATGAGCACATTCCTTTGAGTCACCATTTTATACATATGCATATCAATAAGCTACAAGTTGTCCATTAAATCAACAAAATTCTTTGGTAATTTTCCATGTGTATTTTTAATATTTTTCTCAGAAGTTCCATCTTTTTCTGGGGAAACCACTCCATTCCAATCTCCTAGGACACACCAATTTTTATATAGAAAATCCAATAATTTATCCATAAGTCCTTTATGAAATGTTGCTTTATCTCTAGAATTTCAGAATAACAGAGCTGAAAGGGACCTTGGAGGTCTTCTAGTCCAACCCCATGCTCAGGCAGGAAGCCCTATACCATTCCAGACAAATGCTCAATCTCTTCTTTAAAAACTTCCCGGGTTGGAGCATTCACAACTTCTGGAGGCAAGATATTCTACTCGTTAATCGTTGTCACTGTCAGGAAATTTCTCTTTAGTTCTAGGTTGCTTCTCTCCTTGATTACTTTCCATCCATTGCTTCTTGTCCTGCCTTCAGGTGCTTTGAAAAATAGGTTGACCTCCTCTTCTTTGTGGCAGCCCCTCAAGTATTAGAACATTACTATCATGTCAACCCTAGTCAGAAGTGGTATTCAGCCGATTCATACCAGTTCGAGCGAACTGATAGTGAAAATTTTGAGCAGTTCGGAGAACCAGCAAATCCCAGTACTGGCTGGCTCCGCCCACCCTCCCACTCACCCGCCCACCCGCTCACCAGTCGCCCCGACTTGCCTGCTTGCCCCGTATGCTCACTGCTCGCCCTGCCCTTCCCAGTCACTTCTCATCTTGCCTCCCCGGCATAGTTGTTGCTTCTGTTTGGTTCCTTGTGTGTGTTGACCACACAGTCTCTGCGGGCCAGTCAGCTTGCATGCCTTCCAATGCAGTGTCCATGACGCAACTGAGCAGCCTTGATCAGCCTGGGTAAGCCTGCAAGTTGTGGCATAGCTAGCTGCTTCCCACATGGCGCCGCCAGCTTGCTTGCCTTTCCGGATGGGACTTAGAGGAAAGTAGCAGCTCACAGCTGCTAAATTGCACAAGATGCTCTCCCAGATGTGCAGAGAGAAGCAGCCACTACCCTGGAGAGCAGAGATGGAGGGGAGCAGGCCCCAAAAGGCTGCTCGGTCGAGCCTCAGTACGTGGTGGAAGCTGTACGTGCAGATGCGCGGAAGCCATGTGCGCGCACATGCTCACATTTTCAGTGAACCAGTGATGAAATTATTTGAAACCCACCACTGCCTCTAGTCCTTCTTCTCATTAAACTAGACATACCCAATTCCTGCAGTCGTTCTTCATATCTTGAAGCCCCCAGTCCCCTAATAATCTTTGTTGCTCTTCTCTGCACTCTTAGTAGAGTCTCAACATCTTTTTTAACATTGACCAAAAGAGTGACCAAAACTGGATGCAGTATTCCAAGTATAGTCTTACCAGGCATTATAATGCTGTAATAACACTTCATGTGATCTTCATGGTTTTTTTTTATATTTGTAGAATTTTTCTAAAATTTAAATAGAAACGTCTAGGCCAGTGTTTCTCAACCTTGGAAGCTTGAAGATGGGTGGACTGGGGGATTCTGGGAGTTGAAGTCCACCCATCTTCAAGATACCAAGGTTGAGAAAGTTCTGGTCTAGGCCATCTTTTTCCTTCTTACTTTTTTATCTTTCATCTTGACCTAGAATGGACAGTTTTTCAAATGAGAATGGCCCTTTGAAGACTCTTGAAATATCAAGGTGTCCTTTCAGGTCTGGAAGCCATCTTTTACATTGGCCCTTCAGGCCTGCCACATTTTCTACTGTGGGAAAATGGGAGGGGGGATTGTATAGAGTATGGGAGATATATAGTCAAAATAACATTCCTTTCTCAGAGAGTCAAGGATGCCTTGCCCTGGTACCTGGAGTCGGATGACTGGGAGGTATCTCCAATTGGGAAAGTGGATGATTGGACCGTGTGATGGACATGTGAGTGCTGGGCAGGGACTTGAACTTTCACTGAGGTGGGGAAAACCTGGAAACTTTCAGATTCGGGTTTTCCCAGATGTGCCAATATGACATCTCTAATAAAATGCAACTTTGAGGAATCTTATCGTTGGTGGGTGTTACTTGGAACCCTGACAGTGTTCTTTGAAATCATATTCACAGTCACCCGTGTTTTCACTTGTAGATGTTTACATCTAAGATTTGTCCATGCTACAAATTCAAACTAGGTTTGGCCAACTTGGCTTCTCCTGGAGGAACACTGAAGAGACATTTGCACAGGTAGTCCTCCACTTACAACAGTTCATTTAGTGACCATTTGAAGTTACAACAGGACTGAAAAAAGTGACTTATGATCATTTTTCACACTTATGACCATTCCAACACCCCTGTGGTCATGTGATCAAAATTCAGATGCTTGGCAACTGACTCATATATATGATGATTGCAGTGCCTTGAGGTCACGTGATCAGCTTCTGTGACCTTCTGACAAGCAAAGTCAATGTGGGAAACCAGATTGACTTAACAATTATGTAATAATTTAACAACTGCAGTGATTCAACCGAGGCAAGAAAGGTTATAAAACGAGACAAAATTCACTTAACAAATGTTTCACTTAGCAACATAAATGTTAGGCTCAATTGTGGTCATACATCAAGGGCTACTTGTATTTGAAAGGATATTCCAAGTGTCTCCAACTGAAGATTTGCAGAAAAACTACAATGCCCAAAATGCTATAGAGAAATCTCTGGTACTTACATTTGTTTAAAACCTGTTTAAGTTTGAATCTAATGTTCTCTTATCTAGTGCCAGAATTGTTCTTGGCACTTTCCTATTGGCTTCACTGAGATATAAATACCTGGCAACAAAATGGATATGGTTGAACCCAAAGGACTAAATACACTTAATATTATCCTGCTTGAAAATTCCTCATAATTCAATTTTTCAAGTGCAGATATTTATATTGCAATTGTAATATTTCCATTATTCATTCATTCTTCTCACATCTCTGCCAAGTGAATCGTAGGTGGCATAAATTGAGCACAGCATTACACTGAGTGACATTCTGAGATCTCTAGTAAAACAATCAATCAACAATATAGTGTTTTCAGAAACTCCTGACTACCCTAGTCATGCTTGAAGACTATCTTCAAAATATTTATCACCAGGAAAGTTAATGGCATTGATAATCCAAAAATTTCTTCCCTGTCCGTTTCATCAGAAGAATGTCCTCAGCATAAGAGAGCATGAATTAATGACCAAACATCTCCTGTATCCTTGAAAAGTGTCCTCCTTCACTGAGAACTTGCTTCCCTGACAGCTGGAGACCTATCATCATGGGAGTGGATTAAATTCATGTATTAAGCCTTATAATTAAAGAGAAAAAACCCAGTGCAATGGTAGACAGAGTAAACAAAACCTCTGTGGAATGAACCTGGGTATTCAAGGGCAGCAGAAAAGTCCTAAATGGACTAATGCTCAAGTATAAGTATCAACAAATCCTAACTTTTATCAGGCTAAGAGAAAAGAAGTCCATTGTTTACATTCCTCTAATAGAAAAGCAACCAAAGATATAACAGAATACAAAATTGGAAGAAGACACCCTAACTCAACCCACTGCTCAGGCAGGAAAGCTGATAGTTGGAAGTTAGTTGGAAGATAGCAAATGTGTCGGAATAAGTGTACATAGAGTAAGAGCAAAGTAAATTGTAGATACCCCAAGTAATTGAAATGTTAAGTCTCTCCAAAAACACTCAAGATAGTTTATACCATAGCATAAAAGAATAAGTGGAGGCCTTCTGGATCAAGCCAAAGTCCATTTTGGCTTGCTATTTTGTTCATCTCTAGGATGCTTGTAAGTGTGAGACATGAATATAATCCTCTTCCACCAACTGGAACTGGAGGCTAAAACATATGAAGAACGGTTGCAGGAACTGGGTATGTCTAGTTTAATGAAATTAAGGGCTAGGGGAGACATGATAGCAATGTTCCAATATCTGAGGGGCTGCCACAAAGAAGAAGGAGTCAAGATATTCTCCAAAGCACCTGAAGGTAGGACAAGAAGCAATGGGTGGAAACTAATCAAGGAGAGAAGCAACTTAGAACTAAGGAAAAATTTCCTGACAGTTAGAACAATTAATCAGTGGAATAACTTGCCTCCGGAAGTTGTGAATGTTCCAACACTGGAAGTTTTTAAGAAGGGATTGGATAACCATATGTCTGAAATGGTAGGGTTTCCCTGCCTACACAGAGGGTTGGACTAGAAGAGGTCCCTTCCAACTCTATTCTATTCTAACTGGTATTTGGATCTGTCTCTGTCTTTTCTCCCTTTTTTCTGTTGGCTTTATTTCGATTTGTATTTTATATTAAGAAAATGAATACATTTAATTAAAAAAACCTGCTATTTATATTTTACAGAGCTCACAGCCTGTTTCCTGTTGGAAATAGATGATATATATGATTTTTCCCCTGCTTTCCTCCCCAACTCAACTCATTTATAAAATTCCCGTAATCTGGTTTAAATTCTTGTTTGTTCATGCTGGTCATGAGTACCTGTTTCTCATCTTTCCAGACTTTCCTCTTTCTGGTTTCTTTTCTTTCTATTTGATCACCAATGCATAGCATATATGAACAAATTTTTAAAATGTCACCTTTTTTGTGCTCTCCATTTTAGATCAAGGCCTCGGATCATTCTTGCCACCCTTCCAACTTCTGGCACACAACTGAACCCTATGTAGAATCTTTCTCTTGTGCATTGTGACTTTCAACAATTTGAAAACTGGTTCTCCGTCATATGGGTGATTGTATGGAAAGAATAATATTTGAACAGAGAAAGTGGGCTGAATTAATGTGATCTGACTTTGCTTCTTTGTGGATGTAAGTGGTTAAGGCACCCGGCTAGAAACTGGGAGACTGGGAGTTCTAATCCCACCTGAGCCATGAAAGATGGTGACTTTGGGCTAATTACTCTTTCTCAGCCCAACCCATCTCACAGGGTTGTTGTGTAGGGAAAATAGGAAAAGGAAAGTTTAATTAATTCTACTATCAAGATATGCCCTTCCCTTCCCTTCCCTTCCCTTCCCTCCAAAGAATATAATTATGTGTACTGACACAAGTAGCACTAAATACATAATTTAGCTAGATAACTATAGGGACAAATAAATAGATATTGTACTATAAGAGGGAACATGAAGAACTTTAAGATTTAATTTTACCAAACTAGATTCACTTTCCAAACAAGTGTCATTTTGATTTACAGATCCTGGCAAAGAATAGTGGAAGATCTTTCCTGCCTATCCAATTTTGGATTTGAATATACCGTACCTGCGCAAATATATATCCAAGTTGCCATGGCTCTGCCTTAGTATGTTGTACAGAAATTGGCAGCCACTCTCCAAGATCTCCACCCCAAATCTTTCTCTGTCTTTTGGCAAGATGCCGAGAATTGAACTGGAGACCTTTCACTTATCAAGCACGTGTTCTGTTACTGAGCTACAACCTTTCTCCTATGATGGCCTCTGATACAGTTTGATGAAATCTGGACTGGAGGGTGGGTGGGGAGAAAAGAAAAGAAAGAAAATTAGCTCAGAATGCATTTGTGGATGATTGAACAGGGTGTCATCTTTTTGCCTGCCCATCCTCCAAGCAGCTGGGCACAGGCTTCTCTCCCTGTACACATTCCGCCTTAATACTATATTTGTCACACAGATCCTTCCTACTTGCCCATCTGGCATTTAGATACAGTTTCCAAATTTGTCGTCCTTTATGTTCCAAAAGCCTATTTGACTTGAGATGTTTCCATAAAGAGGCAGAAAACTCTGCCAGGGTTTGATATACAGAACCAACATCCCGTCTGTAGAGCCATGCTGCTTTCCAATCAGAAAAAGCAACACCAGCCTGCCATGATAGTTGTTCTGCTGTTCTGACTAAGGTACACCCAGGTTACCTATCTGGGCACCTGTAACGCAGCCAGAGTGCAAAAGTGCCGTGGTTAATTTAAGCTTTCAGGAGAATGAAATCCATTCCGCCAATTTCCAATGGAGAAGAAGGCCATTTCAGACGGATGCCCCCGATGCTAGCAGGGCATGTGCCGTGACCTGCTGAGCAAAAGTATCCTTGATGGAACTTTGCCCATTGACAGTTCATCATTGAGAAGCAATTGACAAAAAAGCATACCTTTTAGTGCAGCAGCCAGGCTCCATCTGCTTCCTTCGTAAACTATATTTGGAGCATATCATGTCGTGGCAGTGCAGTTAATGGGCTTAGTCATCTCCTGCAGAGTAACCTACACTAGGTGATAGATAAGTTGGGAAATCTCAGAAGCTGGATTCGGTAAATGTCCAACGCATGCCAGCAAGATAACACTGGGTTCATGCGATGGGGTGGGAGAGAGGAGTTGCCATTCGCACCAGAGAACTTAGTTTGACAAGTTGGTGAAGCCAGGAGAAAAAGATGTTCAAAGATGGATGAATACTAAATGTAATTTAACTTAAAGATACTTACATAGGAGTAATCCAGAGGTGGTATTCAGCAGGTTCTGACCAGTTCTGGAGAACAGGTAGCAGAAATTTTGAGTAGTTCAGAGAACCGGTAGTAAAAATTCTGACTGACCCCACCCCCATCTATTCTCTGCCTCCCAAGTCCCAGCTGATTGGGAGGGAATGGGGATTTTGCAGTAACCTTCCCCTGGAGTGGGGAAGGAATGGAGATTTTACAGTATCCTTCCCCTGCCACGCCCAAGCCACGCACACCAAGCCATGCCATGCCTACCAAGCCACGCCCAAAGAACCCGTAGTAAAAAAAATTTGAATCCCACCACTGGAGTAACCTAGTACCTTTAATATGATTACTTCCCACGTATTTAAGCATTTTTCCCATCAAATTATGTATTATAAATGTTAGTCCCTATTTTTGGAGGAATTCTGGTGGAGGTCATTTACGTTTTGAGAGGAAAACAAGCTGTGCAACCTTTTTTCACGCTTCACAGTCTTTCAGAGAATCACGGTGTCAGCCATTCTAAATTCTGGCCCTGTTTGATTTCCTAGAATCTTAACAGAATTTATCCCAGTGGGCTCTACAATTCCCAATGCAGTGATTCAGTTGACTTGCTTAAGCCAGGTCCTTTATATCCCGACATTTGCTAACATCACCACCAAGTTTCACTCACTCCTTCTTTTTCTTATCTCCCGTATAATGTCACAGCAGCACCCCAATGCTTTCTCAATCACAGTTTCTACTGTGTTGAAAAGCATACTTCCACCTTACATTTTGTCTTGCATCATCGCATGCAAAAGGGTGTCTAAAAGCATTTCCAGAAAAGAACACAGCTCAGTTCAAATAGCAGAGTTTGCTCTCAATGACTACCATCAAAGATCTGGAGAAGGAAGGAGAGTTCTTGATCTGCCTCCTCCCACTCTTCCTCTTGTTCCTTTTGTTTCCCTCCTCAGACCCAGGTGTTGTAGACATGGAATAGTGTCCATGCCTACTTCACATGGTGTCTCATTCTGAGGATCCCACAGCCTGAGGCATTTAGCCACATGTTCTGGAGAACCATACCAGTCACTAAATGCCACTGCAGCATGAAAGCAATCTATAGAGTTATATGGCCCATCTAATTCTTGCTCAGAAGATTCCAAAATGGAATTCAATAGCTGTCAGGAGAGTGGCACAAGGACCATCACCCCATTCTCTGGCCCTTTCTAACCTGTCCATTAAGATTGCAGAACCATTTCATTTCACCCAATGGAATTGAATCCTGAAAATTCAATTTTCAGGATTGAAAAGACAAGAGAAGAGACAAAAGGAGATATTTGCTTACCCAATGCATAATTAAACTCTGGAACTGGTTAGCACGAGATGTAGTGTGGACTACCAGCCTGGTTGGCTTCAAAAAAGGATTGGTCCAATTCATGAAAGTCATGGGAATCAATGGCATTTAGCCTTAATGGCCATGGGACTGTTTTTGAAGGCCATCTGCTAGGACATTAGTGGGCTTGCTTACACAGGTGATGGGCCACTAGGAGAAGTGACTGCCTGCCAATCAAGCAGGCACTGCTTATGTTCTAATATTCTTGTGCTCACACAACATACAGCTAATATTAAATAGCAAAGTCTGAAATAATTTTTCCTATAAAAAGTTGGAAGGTCTTGTGTTTACATTATCTAGAAAAAGAATTGAAAAAGGTGTATATAGGACTTCCAGTCTATTAAGAAATGCCTAGCATGCTCTGATCAAGCATATACTTGTGGCATACATTGTATGTTGCTCGTGAACCCATTCTAATTTTGAACCAGATGAGCTTGCTAGTTTTTAAACTCACTGTATTTAATCCGCTTCTTCAGAGACCCTCTTCATATATAATCTTCTTTTATGGGCTTAATTCCCTATCCCCATATAAATTGACTAGATATTGCCAGCTCAGTTATTCATAATTCTCCAATATCTGTACTAATTCATTACCTGTGAAGATGGCATATTTTGGTGTTCTCCTTCTTTATGTACATTAAGAGTAGAGAGCTGCTGGACCTCCTACTGGTTCCTCTTCTGTGGACCTCACTCTAGATGCCTCAAGACCTTAAAGGGAGTGTTAAATTTATGTTTTACTGACAAATAAATAAAGGGAGACTAGCATAGATCTATTTCTGCCTGTGAAGGCCCTTAGATTGGGGTTGAAAGGCGAAAACGGAAGCAGTATGCTCTGTCCAGAGGTGAAATTCTCCCAGTTCGGACCGGATCGCTTGATCTGGTAGCAATGGAGGTGGGTGGTTCAGAGAACCGTTAGCAAAAATCCCTGCCCCCTGCACCACATTGCCCAGCTGAGCCGTGCAATCATAAGAGGCTTTTTTTTTATTTTTAAAAGCATTTTTTCTACAATCTCTTTGGCCGAAGAGGTTATAGAAAAAATGCTTTTAAAAGTAAAAACAATGCCAATCAGGCAAGTCAGCTAGGATCGCCAGAGGCTTAAAAAAAAAGAAAAAGCCTCTGCTGATCAGGCAAGTCAGCTGCGATCGTCAGAGGCTTTAAAAGCATTTTTAAAACAACCTCTTCAGTCGAAAAGGTTGTAGAAAAATGGTTTTAAAAGTAAAAAAAAAAAAAAGTTGGCCACGCCCACTCAGTCATATTACCCACCACCACCAAGCCATGCCCACAGAACCAGTAGTAACAAAATGTACATTTCACCACTGTCTCTTTCCCATAATTGGGTAGACGAGGTGGCCTGATAGATAGGTCGCACCAGAGAAAAAAAAACTTAAAGGGAGGATTTTTCCTCTTATTTAACAGATGTTATAATAGCTGCTACCCAGCAAGAGGCACCATACAACTGGCTTTGACCTTGTTTGACCTCATCAGGTACATATAATAGTCTCCATATGCACAAATGCTTTGATATCTATTTCTCAGAGAATAATAATACATGCAACAAATGGCCCCCACGGAGAGGGCCCGCAACTTGGGTGTCCTCCTGGATGCACGGCTGTCTTTAGAAGAGCATATGACAGCCGTGGCCAGGGGGGCTTTTTATCAGGTTCGCCTGATATGCCAGTTGTGCCCCTTTCTGGATCAGGACTCCCTACGCACGGTCACTCAAGCATTCGTCACCTCTCGTCTGGACTATTGTAACGCTCTCTACATGGGGCTCCCCTTGGGGTACATCCGGAGGCTCCAACTGGTGCAGAATGCGGCCGCGCGGGGGATTATGGGAGCGATGGGGCACTCCCATGTGACTCCTCTCCTGCATGAGCTACATTGGCTTCCAGTGGACTTCCGGGTGTGCTTCAAGGTGTTGGTGACCACCTTTAAAGCGCTCCATGGCTTAGGGCCGGGGTACTTATGGGACCGCCTTCTGCCACCAATAGCCTCCCACCGGCTGGTTCGCTCCCACAGAGAGGGCCTCCTCAGGGTGCCGTCAGCCAGACAATGTCGGCTGGCGACCCCCAGGAGGAGAGCCTTCTCTGTGGTGGCACCTACCCTTTGGAACAATCTACTCCCAGAGATACGAGTGATCTCCAACCTCCGGACTTTTCGTCGGGCCCTAAAAATTTACTTTTTTCAGTTAGCCGGTCTGTCTTGATTTTATAGTTGGTTTTAAAATTTTGATACGGATTTTATATTGACAAGTTTTAAATTACGGGCCAAATTTATGTAATTATTTTAAATCTATTTTTAACTGTAATGTTATGTATAAATGTTTTTATTTTGGCTGTTCACCGCCCTGAGTCCGAAAGGAGAAGGGCGGTATAGAAGTTTGATTAATAAATAAATAAATAAATAAATAAATAAATAAATAAATAAATAAATTGATGTCTTGTTAGATGAAAACTCTTGGTCCATTCCAGGATGGGTCAATGAGCACAGGACATCTGCTTGAAGTGGAGGTGGAATTTATTTGATAGAAAACAGACAGCTTAGCGATTGAAGGTGGCCCCACATTGGACAGCAAGGTTAGAAATAGTGATAGGAGGGTTCGGTCTTTGTTTCAGAAAGCATATGAACTATGTTTATCTCAGGGGATCTAGTTGAATCCAGTAAGATGGATAACGTGATTATCTCTCCCTCAGCGGTGGGATAATCTCTGCCTCTTTGTGCACCTTGGTGCTGACCTTGAGTAATGGATCTGGGTCTGAGGAATCTGAGGAAGTCTGAGGAATCATGTTGTATGTGCAAGGGATTTTCATAGTTTGAGGGGATTTCCTATGCTTTTGATTGAGTTGCTGATATTTGCTAATTTCCTAGGAGGCACCCTTAGTCAATTTCAGTCAGTGGTGGGATTCAAATTCTTTTACTACCAGTTCTGTGGGCGTGGCTTGGCGGGCATGGCTTGGCGGGCGTGGCAGTGGAAAGATACTGTAAAATCTCTATTCCCTCCCCATTCCAGGGGAAGGTTACTGCAAAATCCCCATTTCCTTCAGATCAGCTGGGACTCGGGAGGCAGAGAATAGATGGGGGCGGGGCCAGTCAGAGGTGGTATTTACTGGTTTTCCGAACTACTCAAAATTTCCACTACCAGTTCTCCAGAACTGGTCAGAACCTGCTGAATACCACCTCTAGTTTAAATCCAAATGCCCACATGGGCAAAAAAGCTTAAATGGTCTTTTGTTGTTATTGCTTGGGGTTCACTGACAGCTTTGATTTGACGAGTGGTTTGGAGGTCAAGGATAACATGGGAGGGGCAGGTTTCTTGCCTTCTCACAAATGATGGGTAATCAAATCAGAAGCCAACCAAGTAGCCACAAAGCTAAATTTCCTCTCTGCTTCTTTCAATAAGTCCAGGCTTGGTGAAGGACTACCCACTGTTGTCCAAGAAAGCTAACTTAATGCTAAATCTGTGGGTTTGGTAATTTAGGAAATAGCTGTGTAGTAAGTAGTATGGCCTACAGGACTTGTGGCTGTTCTGCTACCCTGGTGTCAAATACAGTTGGGACCTTTTGCTTTCTATGCCCGAGAACAAAAACAGGGATGTTGCCAAAGCCCCGATAAGTGATGACAGCCATTTTATTTCTGATTGTAATCGCCTTCTATAGAACATGTACCTGAAAGGCATCCAACCATCCCTGATGCCCCATTACTTTGGTCTCTGGCCAGGCTCTTGGATTCAATTGGAAGCAGGGCAGTTTTTCAAGCAGATGCCTAATTGCCAACAAAAGGACGTCAGAGTGAAAGGAGTCACTTCTGCCAGCTGTAATGCAGGGCATGCCTCAAAATGGGTAGGTGACTGTTGAGTGCTTGCTGTCTTTTATCCCCTGAGTCCACCTTGTAATAGCGCCGGTATCCATGTGCAACAGATATTGTTGTGCACTGAGCTGGAAGCTAATGAATAGGGTCTCAGATGATGATTTACAGAATGGGGTTTGGAACTCCATGAACCTGTAGGGAAAGAAAATGGCGTTGGTACAAGCTGTCAACCTCACAATTGTTTGCTTCCCGCCTCTCTCTAGAGGGCAATTCCTCCCAAGATGTAGCTTGTTTCTTGTCTCATCATCTGGAAATACTCAAATTGGTGGAACTCTGGTTAATTACCAAAATGGCTGATCCACACATTCAGCTGTCAGATTTCCCCCCTCCCCCGCCCTCACTACATTTATTGTTGTTTCCCTCTGAAAGGATTTTTTTTCCCCAAGCAATGAAATAACTCACATTAATGCAGACAGCAGACAGAATACTTTCATGATTATTTCCACTTGTTTTAAAGGATGGCTTATTTAAAATGCATTACTTTCTCTCTGTGTGGATGTGTGTGCTTTTGTGTTGCATGCATGCAAAAGGGGGAAAGGATGATATTTTTCTAAAAAGTCTAGAAGAATTCAGAGGGAGGGAGGGAGGGAGGGAGGGAGGAAGGAAGGAAGGAAGGAAGGAAGGAAGGGGCAAGTTAGATAAAATATTCTGAAATGAAGACTGCATTTGCTGGGATCATTATTTAAGATTTAGTCCCTGCTGAATTATACCAGTTTACTTTTGAATATACATAGATAGGAATGGTCTGGGCCATTTTTAGTTTTCAGAGGAGAAATGGGATATAACTATAAGTGCCAGTATTAGAATTCTGGGTAGATGAGTGAGCATCTTTTCAAGAACCATATTTCAGATTTATGTTGTTTATTTTCAAAGTCCTCAAAGGAGCTAAGATTTTAAGAACAATCTGAACACTGTCATAAATCACTATTTCTTTCCAGAATTCAGAAGTAAATGCAAAATCTGTAGCAGAACTAGCATCATCCATTAGTACCTCACATGTATCTGCTCAAAGATACCCCAGAGCCTGTAGAAGTTCCGTGTTTAAGGAAAAAAATAAAATAAGGAGGGACAAACCCAAATAGTCCAATAAAGACTATATATGTTTCCTCATTTGAACTTGACTGTGACACAACCATGCCCTATTAACATTTGGGGGGAGTGATGCTTCTGAATAGGGTTGCCTTTCTCTGCCCCCCCCCCCAGCCCATATCTGAAGCAACCTAATGCCCTTGTTCTCGTATTTTTCTTTCCTGTCGGGACAATCTGATACTACATGCTTCATTGACCTATCTCTCAGTGATGCAATCAGATGCCCCATATTGGAAGGATCGATCTGTCATTTATTAGGTTTGGGCAGGGGGGGATTGAAAAATTTTAGTAACTGGTTCTCTGTCCGGTTGCTGGGTGGGTGTGGCCATGGGGGCGTGGCCTACTTGGCCTCCTGCACCGGGGGGGGTGGGGAGGGCATTTTCGCCCTGCCCAGGCTCTGGAGGCTTTCCTCGAGCCTCTAGGAAGGTGAAAATGGCCTCCCCCGGGCTCCAGAGGTCCTCCAGAGGCTGGAAACGGGCCCATTTCCGGACTTCCGGTAGGCCAATTTTTCACCCTCCCCAGGCTCCGGAGGCTTTCCTCAAGCCTCTGGGAGGGTGAAAATGGCCTTCCCTAGGCTGCAGAGGCCCTCCGGAGGCTGGAAACAGGCCCATTTCTGGACTTCCAGTAAGACCGTTTTTTGTCCTCCCAGAGCCTCTGTGCAGGCCCTGCACTTACCTCACATCCAAAACAGGCTGCATGGAGACTCCTGGGAAGGGAGGGGCAGGGTGGTTGGGGCCAGCCAGTTCTTGCAACTACCGGCTTGGCGAATCACATGTAAAATTAGCATCTGGTTCGCCCAAACTGGTCTGAACTGGCTGAATCCCACCCTGTGTCCTGCAGCCCCCCAGGCCGTGTCCTTCAGGCCATCCTGTTTTACATAGAGAAGCCATCTTTTTCAAGTTGCAGTCTTCACCCCTTGCTTCCAGGTCTCCCAGCTGATTCCCAGCCTACATAGGGAAACCCGGGGGGAGCGGGCAGGCTGTGCTAAAAGAGCACTAAGGTAACAGGCATAGTGGGGTGTGCAGTGAAGCAGGAGATAAAGCAGCAGACCCACCAGGGCCTGGCAGTCACTAATCAGACTTTGTAACAGAAGCTTTTCCCCAGTTAGTATGAGTCGCTGAGAGTTCTGGGACTTGAAGTCCAGACATCTGGAAGCTGTCAAGGCCCCTCGAAATAAAGCAGAAGACAAAACCCTGCACACCAATTAGAGAAAGAGAGAGGTAGCCACAACTGAACTTGGTTCTTAAAGGCACAATATATCACAGATGTGGGGAATTGAAAGGAAATCTCTCGTAAACCAGGGGCAGGGGAAACAAGCTGGGAGCGGAAAGGAAATTATACTCTGCTTGTACAATTTGCCTTATTTTCAATTACAATGTTCAAAAAAGGCCAGCAATATGTTCCTTTCTAAACCTCTGGTCATCTCTATGTACTACAGGCACAATCTGAGCACAATCAAGCCCCAAATTTCTGTTGCTAAGTGAAACAGTTGCTTAAGGGAGTTTTGCCTCATTTCACAACCTTTCTTGCCACAGTTGTTAAGTGAATCACTTCAGTTGTTAAGTTAGCCAGAGTGTTGTTAAGTGAATCTGGTTTTCCCATTGACTTTGCTTGTCAGAAGATCACAAAAGGTGATCACATGACCCCCCGGGACAGTGCAACCATCATAAATATGTATCAGTTGCTAAGTATCCAAATTTTGGTCACATGACTATGGGGATGCTGCAATGGAGTGAAAAACAGGCATAAATCACTTTTTACGGTGCCCTTGTAACTTTGGTCACTAAATGAATGGTTGTAAGTCAAAGACAACCTGTATGAATTACGTGGTGGGGAAAACCTTCTGGTAACACAGAGCTATGCTTATGGGGAACCAAGCAAGGTGGACAAAGCCACGTTTCATCTGTGGCTTTGTGGCTTGTAAGGAAATGGGGCTGCCTGTGCTTAAAACCATTATAAATCTACTTTAATGCACTTCTCACCTTAGCACGGTAAGAAACTGTCATCATAGTCAGGGGAGAGCTGCATTCCTCTGGGCTAATGGATTTTAGGGCCAAAAACTGAAGTTCTCCTTGAAGTTTCCAATTTGCATCTTGCTAAAGTACATGAATCTCCAGGAGGTTCCAATAACAAAGGATGGTGGAATTTGTAAACAATTTAGACTGTGGGCTTAATGAACTTTGAATGAGATCTCCTTTAGACATTGAATGTATTTTTTAATTTACTTATTTACTGTATATCCCGCCTTTAGAATAGAATAGAATAGAATAGAATAGAATAGAATAGAATAGAATAGAATAGAATAGAATAGAATAGAATAGAATTCTTTATTGGCCAAGTGTGATTGGACATACAAGGAATTTGTCTTGGTGCATACACTCTCGTTGTACATAAAAGAAAAGATACACTCGTCAAGAATCATAAGGTACAACACTTAATGATAGTCATAGGGAACAAATAATACTTTTTAATAAATAACTCAAGACGGTGAACATACCTTCTTCTTGTTATTTTCCCCAGTGTTATAACCCTGAAAAGTGAGTTGGGCTGAGAGCATGACCAGCCCAAAGTCACCCATCTGGATTTCATTGCTAAATGGAACTAGAATTCATGGTCTCCCAGTTTCTAGCCTGGTGCCCTCACCACCAGACTAAACTGGTTGTCCTGCCAAATTTCAGAAGTGAGATCTGGGGTCACAAAATTGGGACTAGAAGTCCCAAGCAGGCTGCCCATGGTGAAGCTAACATCTGTCATTTGGTCACTCAACCAGAGGCTTCTAGAAAAGACTGCAGAGATTTCTTCTACCATCAATAGACAAGAGCAGCTGGACATCTGTTGAACATCACACGTGTAGCCTCGTCCCCTTGTTTTCCATATTTAAATGAAACATTCCATTTCTTTATTTTTATATTTTAAAACATTAAAAAGGAAAATTTCTTCAGATTGAAATAATTGCCCATTTTGCTGGTCCATTCTAATCCACCTTCCGGTCTCTTTCCCACCCTCCAACTCATATTGTGTTAATACTTACATTAAGAGCCCTCAGGCAGGGACACGCATTACTCCCTCCCCCAACTCCCTTTTAGCCAGGCTTCATGCTGCACTTAGTTTATTTTCAGTGCCATTGAAATAAATAATAACAGCAATCACCATCATCATCTCTAGGGTCAAGAAACAGATCAGCCCCCAAACAAAGATAATATTGTGGCCAATCCCATATTACTTCTGATTAGCCATTTGAATCCTGAGATCTGCTGGGGGAAAGGAAGGAAGGAGGAAAGAAAGGGAGGAAATGACATACAAATGCATTTACTTTTAGCTTCAAAGTTGAAGTTGTATGCTTTGAAAAGCATGAGTTGACATCAGTACAGAAAGTAGAACTTCTCGTGGAAAGGCATTCTGAAGCTGCCAGCCAAGAAAACTACTGATGGTTCTAAAACTACTCCCAAAGTTAGATTGAGATCTCTCATACCTTCCCTAATGAGGTGCATATACTGATAGCATTTTAATGGGGGATACTGGACACTTTCCTAATAGTAGGTGGCAGTAGTAGGTTCTACTTACCTTCACTACCGGTTTGGAACCAGGAGCATGCAGGGCACTTCTACGCATGCGCAGAGTGTCCGTGATGACGTCTAGGCAGGTGGACAGTGCCTCCCGCCACCATCACTACTGGTTCACCCGAACCAGGGCGAACTGGTAGAAACCCACCACTGGTAGGTGGGTCCTGCTTTACAAAGCACTTATGTTGCTGAAGCAATGCAGCCAGCCCAGTCACTTTCAAAATGTCCATGAAATACAAAATTGTAACAACATGGATTCCCCTCACCTGGGGTGAAATGCTCTCGGTTCGGACCGGATCGCTGATCCGGTAGCAATGAAGGCGGGTGGTTCGGAGAACCAGTAGCAAAAATCCCTGCCCCTCCCCTATGCCCAGCTGAACCACGTGATCATCAGAGGCTTTTTTTTTTAATTTTTAAGAGCATTTTTTCTACAATCTCTTTGGCCGAAAAAATGCTTTTAAAAGTAAAAAAAAAAATAAGTTGGCCACACCCACCCAGTCACATTAACACCACCCCCACCAAGCCACGCCCACAGAACCAGTAGTAACAAATTTTAGATTTCACCACTGCCCTCACCCAGTTATTTTTATATCCACAACATTCACAGAACAGATTTAGATCATGCTTGTAACCACCAACTCTCATCTGAATGATCATTGCCTGGCACAGAGCATCTTATCTGATGATCCATATACTACTGAGACATCTATTCTTTCTTCTGAGATTTAATTTTTTGATGAGGGAACAACCTAGCAGTTGAAATCTGAGAGGTGGCACATCTTGGCTTCCAGGATCAACAAAGAAACCAGCACAATGCATTTTTAATTGTGCTTCCTCCTTGCTTCAACAATATTGGGATCAGTATCCTGCCTGTAACAAGGAGTGAGGAGGATCAATGGAAAACTTCTACTATCTTAACCCCAGCTTTTAATGTTGGCTTTTCTGAGATCAGGAAATCTCAAGTTTGGAAAAGTACTAAAAGTATTCTAAAGTGGGATCCCCAACCCCTGGTTCGTGAATCGGCACCAGTCCAGGGCATGCCAGAAACTGGGCCATGCAAACAAGCAAAGCCCCATCCACGGGATGAAGGCAGCATACAAAACCATGCCCCCTCCAGTCCGCAGAAAAACGTCTCTCCACGGAACCGGACCCTGGTACCCAAAAGATTGGGGGCTGCTGTTCTAAACTCTCCCACTCCTGTTTCTGCTTTCTTAAAAAAGGGAGGAGACCTGGATGAATATTCTCATAGGTGCTTTTTCAAGACACAACTGGGCTTCCTTGTTTTTCTTTGAAGACGTTTCGTTTCTCATCCAAGAAGCTTTTGCAGACCTGAAGAAGTTTCTTGGATGAAAAGTGAAACATCTTCAAAGTAAAACCGGAAACTCCAGTCTTGAAAAAGCACCTTTGGGACAAACATGACCTGGATTACTGAGAATCTCCTTAGACACCTAGATGAGTAATGGGATTCTTGATGTTAAATTGAGAGGAAGGGCAGAATTTTTGTTTTCCTTCACCCTGTCAAGAAAATTTGTGAATCATCAGAAGGTCAGAGTAGATCCTTGGATGTCAGGTTTCGAGGTCGTCTCAAATAAATTGCATTTCGAACAAAGTCTTTGATGAAAAACTCCCATTTATTAAGCACGACATTCTAACTCCGACTCCATCGTAGCCAACACTGACTTCCTGACCCAAAACCCTCCCTTTCCTTTCTCCACTCCTCTGCACTCATTGGCCATCTTCCAAGTCACTCTACCCCTAATCTACTGCTCCAGCTCAAAGGAATTTCCCCATCCCATCTCCTAGAGGATATTATCTCCAGGGAAAATAAGTAGGTGAAAAGTCAAACGTCCCTTTCCAGACGCCTCCGCTTCTCCTTCTTATGTCAGCACTAGAGAAAATGCAGCTTGAAGTGCTGACAGTCTACCTATGTGGAAAAGTTGTCTCTCTCTCTTCTCTGTTCTTTGAATCTAATGCATTTTATGTATGTTGTTGTTGGTTATGGTTTTCTGTCCTGGACACTAATAAAATACAGGTAGTTCTCGACTTATGACCACAATTGAGCCCCACATTTCTGTTGTTAAATTTCTTAAGTGAATTTTGCCCCATTTTACAACCTTTCTTGCCACAATGTTCAGTGAATCACTGCAGTTGTTAAGTTAGTAACACAGTTGTTAAGTGAATCTGGCTTCCCCATTGACTTTGCTTCTCAGAAGGTCACAGAAGCTGATCACATCACTGCTGATCAAGGCACTGCAACCATCATAAATATCAGTTGCCAAGCATCTGAATCATTGGGATGCCGCAGCAGTCGTAAATATGAAAAATGGCCGTAAGTCATTTTTTTCAATGTCATTGTAACTTTGGACGATCACTAAATGAACTGCTGTAAGTCGAGGACTACCTGTACTTCTGTTATTGACCTACATATGTTAGACATCAATAAAATAAAGTAAATAAAAGTTTTTCAAGACAGAAGAGAGAATTCAAGAGAGAATGATCAGAAATGAGAGGTTGTCCTTGGAGACCACATTCTTCATTTGTTTGTATATTTCTGTTTTCAGACACCTGATTTTATTGCATAAAAATAATAGATTCTTATATCTAGAAAAAGAGAAAAATCAAACCACCTTATGTACTCATCATATGCACAACTTGTAATAATAGTATTCTTTTTTAAAGAATTTTGCTAAGTAGTCTTTTTGGCAGCAATAGCAAATAAAGGTATTTGATTAGTTACAGTACATAAGGATTTGTATCCACAAGTAAATTACATATTTGTGCAAGCACAGTTTTATCAACCATTCCTTTCAACAATGACACAAGGGCGCATGTCTTTTTTTCTTTCTCTCTCGCATATACAAATACTATAAAATATTCTCTGTGTGGGAAATTTTAAACAACTTTAAAAAATGGAAAAGTTTTAAGTATCTTCTATCCATCTGGATAAAAAGACACAGTCAGATGAATTTACATCCTGCAAATATTATATCAACTTAAAATAAGTCAAGGAATTAAAACAATGAGAGAACTAACAATTGTAACTAACTGCTAACAATTGTAAAGTTCATCCAAATAATTTTTTTTAAAAAAAAAATCGTTCTGAATAAATTTCACAATGAGAGGTGTACTTTTAGTTGTATTTTCTGGTGGATCTGTAGTAACGTCCAACTGCAAGTTTGAGATGTACAATTCTCTAGTCATGAATTATACCCATTTAGTTAATCTGAAGAGATTCTGAACATTATAAACATTAAAACATAATTTGTTAGAGATGCAGTTGTTATGATAAAATTTAATGATAAAGACAACACACACACACACACACATACCTGCAGTTAAAGAAATAAGATGACTTTAAAAGGGTTATTAAGGATACTGGTCCAAAGGGCTGTGAAATTTATGTCTTGAGTTGTGGTTTATTTTCTCTTAACTGGTCTTGCCTTCTTTCATCAAGATTATCTCCATACTTTTCTACCCTCAGCTGGGTAATCTTGGGCCAGTCACTCTTTCTCAGCCCTAGAAAGGAGGTAATGGCAAACCATTTCCCCAAAAAAGCCAGCAGACTTGGCCAAATAGTTGTCAGCAGTCAAGGTGACATGAAGGTAACAAAAAGAAAGAGTGAGACAAAATATAGATTGATCCTTGGAAAATGTACCAATACTAATTTCCTTTTAGTTCTGCTTGAATCCAGTCCATTATTCCAGCTGTGTATCTAATAACTGGTATTACCCAGGTGTTAATTGCCTTGATTATTATTCTGATCTGTCACAGAGTCAGCCAGATATTTGGACAGTATTTGGGATTTTTATCCTCTTATCAGGTCTTTCCCAAAGAACTGAGATAGGCAGATGTTGCTGTAATGTAAGCAATTCCAAGTAAAGGTGTCTGTAGAAAGTCAGCACCCACCCACCCTCCTAGAGAATGAAATATTTTGGGAAATATTAAAAAGTTCTCCTAAAGGAGAATTCTTTAAAAAAATCTTAAGGGAGGCAGAAACCAGCACCAGTCTCCCTGCCCCAAGCAGAAACTGAGGAGGCCAGCTGTTAGAAATGCAGATTTGGTAATCCATTCAGAAAGACTGGGCCAGATAGAAACTCCAGATAAGCAATTAGGTTGATAAGATTAACTCAGACAAACATCTAGGATTTGCATTTCCTCTTCTGCCTATAGAGCCAGCCATGACCCCACAGGAAACTGACAACAGCCATTAGAATATGAAAGGACATGTTCTTGCACAGGAACAGGAAGCTCAAATACAAAGCCCAACGAAGGTATAAAAATCCACCCACTCTCAATTCCATTTTTGTCAGCTGCCCCAGAACTGCACGCTGTGTGGTTCTGTTCATCAATAAACTTTCTTTCCAATCGGCATCCATTTTGTTTTCAGCGCCTTTCTCCCAGCTTGGAACTGGACCGGGATTTTTCTTCTTACATGCCTTTTGCAGTTGACAATGATTTTTCAATCCTGATAGTGTTCAAGTGGTGCTCCAGTTGTTTTGAGATTGCACCCAAGGTATCTATTATTGTTGGTACAATCTTTGCTTTCTTTTACCACAATTGTTCTAATTTTATTTGCAGGTCTTTCTAGATTGTGATTTTCTCCAGATCTTTCTCTTCTCTTCTGTTGTCTCCAGATACTGCAATGACCACCATCCAAACTTTTTTGTCTTATCAACAATTGTTAGGTCCTGAGTGTTATGTGGCAGCGGCTTGTCTGTTTGAATTCTAAAGGCCCAAGACACTTTAGCTTCTTCATTGTTTATTAGTCATGAGGTTAGTTTGGTGATGTATATTAGTATATACAGAGGTTAGTATGGTGATGTGTGGCTTTTATATCCTGGTCTTGGTTTGAGATCTGTTTCATAATTACATTTTAAAATATTGACAAGATTAAATGATATGAAACTTGGAAGCTCTATTTTTTTCCCAAATAGGAATCATGCTAACAATCACATTCATTCTGTACTGAAACATTAATTTCTGTCCTGTATCATCCACCGATAACTTTATCTATACAAGCCAACTTTTTTCACCTTAAACAATCGGTAGCCTAAATACCATCAAATCTTCCAGAAACTATAGTTCCAGGAGTTGCATAGTTGTTATTGATGGTCCCTGTGCTTATGTTGGTTTGGAACTAGAATGCTAAAAAGTAGATTTTGCCAAATAGAATCACATCTGAGCCCTAATAGAAAAAGGAGGAAAGTTTAATTAATGGCATATTGTGCAAAAGCAATGTTTTCTTACTGTTTCCTGGGAAGGCAGAGGCATGCTCTGGAAACCCTCATTCTAATTAATCCTGCAAGTCGGACCATTTGGTGCAAGGTCAGAGAATAATAGGCAAATGTGTGAATCAGCAGGATGCAGCAATAGTGAGAGCGATCATTTGAATAAAAGCAGTTGTGTTATTCCCACCCTCCCTTCGCTTTCCCTTTGGTCTGTGGGCTGTTCAATGTTCTGGATGAATATAACACAATCAGCCTGCTCTCTGGTGTATAACCATTTCCTGCTGACTAAGGGCAACCTGCATCTTTTGCCATTTATTAAAATGAAACATTCGTATTAAAAAATAACGCCGGGCTGGTTTTTGTTGTTGTTGCTGTTTCTCAGTGATGACCAGCCCAACAGAAGTAAATGACATGATTAGAAATCACCTTTTTGTTTAAAATCAACTGTCAGATCCTCTGTGCGTATCTGTGTGTTGCAAAGCATGCTTAGATCAATCTGATTTCTGGGGGTGGGTGGGGGTGTTGTGTGTTAAAGACCGGAAGATGATCATCTTCTTCTAGAAGAGGGAGGCAGAGAAGATTTCACAAAGTCTTGATCCATTTTTATACTCATCATATGAAGGCCAAGGTTGTGTTGCTGGTTCCAGTGAAATACTGGCCTCCCTGGGATAAATTGGTCCTTCCCTTTTGATTACCTTAATTGTACTATTCCTATAATCCACACTTTTTTCCCTTCATTTTACTATATCCCTTTATTCTTTCTCTAGGAACCTTTAAAATACAATGATGTGCAGTCACTTGAGCTCCCTGTTCACATCTGTCATGAGACAGCAACTTGCAAATCATTTTGCCTTGCATTTTTATCTACAGCAAATACACGGTACACACACAGGGAGATGACAGGGAGTGAGAGAGAGGGAGACAGAGACAGGGGAGAGAAAAAGAATGAGAGAGAGAGATGGGGAGGGAGAGAGGGAGGGAGAGGGAGAGGGAGAGAGAGAAGGAGAGGGAGAGAGATTTAAATGAAGAATTGATGGTTTTTATATCAAGTGATTTTCTTCAATTTTTGTGTCAGTAAAATAATATTCCACTGGTCCTATTTTGGGAGCTTATTTTTGTGTCAGTGAAATAACATTTCTTTATACTTCTGAATAACTAAGAGATGAACTTGAAAGATTATACTTTGCCTGAGACCTGGATAAACAATGCTCAGTAACTTCATCACCTTTTCAAGTCTCATGGAGTCCCCTGTAAGTCACAGGTGGCCTACGAGCTATGAACAGAGGTATCTGAAGAGTCAGGGACTTTTGTCAAAATGAAAAAAAAAATGTGTGCCTTTTTGTTTGTGCATATGCACATTGTCACAACATATGTACAAAAGGGGTAGAACTTGGTTTGCTCCCCACCCTTAGTTCTCATTGGATGTGGGTACCTAAATAACAAATGTAAACCACAAATGCAAAACAACAGAAGTGTTGTGGTCTGCTAGCAGCCTGCGAAGTTGGCACCAGAGTTGGACAGTGAGGAGGCTGGGGAGGAACATGGGTCAATCCAGGAACCTGGGGAAGGCTCAAATGAGGGCTCTGCATCAGAGGCAGAGATGGGGCCAGGGCCATCTGGGAGTTATGCATGAATTCTGGAGCCTCCAGAGTCGAACATCAGAGAGGCAGAGGAACAGGAGGAGCCTGTTCCTAGTGCGCACATGAGCAGAGCTGCCAAAAAGCAAGAGCAATTAAAACAAAGGGACAATTTGGGAGTAAGACCTGGAGATGAGTGGTCCCTCCCATAAGGCTTAAAAGAGGAGCAAAGGCACATGGGCCCTTTGCAGGAAAGCAACGTTGTTAATTCTGTTCCCAGTCAGCATCTCTGATTCTGGACTCCGCGTGGCTTTGCCAAGTAGGTCTTTGGCAGCGTGTCAAGGGAGATAAAGGTTGGTGATTATCCTGAAGGACTTCTCCCTAGGGACTTTTTGCAACTAATTGGGACTCAGCTGTGAATGAACGTAATTCACAGCTGTTGCAATAAAAGAGGTTTTTGGGACTACTCGTGTGTTTTAATGACTCAGGAAGCCTAGGTCACAACAAGAAGTTCATGAAACTAACACATCTCATTTCAGTAGTTAACCAGAACATTCTCTTATTTCTTGGTTCTAGCATTTGATAGTCAAACATATGCTACCTCTGACTGTGTGGAAGTTCCATTTAGCTGCGATGGCTGGTAAGTTCATCTGTACCATGCATTGCGGTCTTTGAAGTTATGCCAAGCCCATACGGCATTTCCAGGTCTGTCGTGTGAGCGCCTATAGTTATTTCAGGAAATAGCAGAGAAGGAGAGAAGCCTTTTGTGAGGGCGAAAACAAGCAAGGCAAAAAAGCCGAAAATCTGGGATCAGACAGTTCTGTCACAGTAACAATACCGTATATGGATATCAGTTGTGGCTCCCACAGAGAAATGATGAGGTCTCAGTCTGTTAGGACACCACTTACAAGAAGGAGATGGAAGATTTCTTGCTCTCTTTCTCAATTTTATGTGACACACACTTTTTAAAAAATTGAGCCTTGATGGCACTCTTGCGGCAACCATTTTGGCTCTCTGCACAATACCCTGCAAACACCTCTAGCCCTGGATCTCATAGTTTGCAGTTGCTGCTGCTTTTCTAGTCTAATTATTGTTTTCCTAGTACCCATAATAAAAGTAGTTATCAAGAGCAATGTCCTTGAATCTCTGCTTGCAGGCTCTCTGATTTGAATATCCATCTTGCTGAAGCCTGACAGCTCTCTGCAAAGAGCATGGCACTGTTTTAAGTGTGTCAGGGATTTTTAAACTGAAAAGAAAAAAGAAAACGAAAGAAAGCGGAAAACAACTTAGCCATCTCACACCTAATAGAAGTAAATACACTTTCCTAACCTTCTGGAGGCACTGTGGAGGGGAGGGGAGGGGAGACATTAAGGGAAGAGCTGGCTGGACTTTCTTTGTGGCTGTCATTTTAACCAGCACAGATTTCTCTGAAGGCCAATGAGAGAGGGGGGGAGGGAGAGAGGGAGAGAGGGAGAGACAGAGAAATGGGGAGGGACCCCTCACTACAGTATGTAAGGGGGAAAAAATGAGAACCACAATTTATGTGAGAATACTTTACTGGGTCAAAAACTACCGCTGTTTTTCTGCATATTCTGTGCTTCAATTTCAGCATTTATTGTTCCACAAGAACAAAAGTTACTCGTTTTTTCCTGAGGAAAAAGGGGCGGCACTTCCTTTGAGATGGGATGTATTGCAGTGCCTCCGACACTTCAGTTTGCTCTGGGCGTCCTGCTGTTCACAGCTTCACAGTAGTCGCCTGATAGGCTTTAGACACCAGCTTTGTGGAAATGTGGCACAGCTATCAAGCTGCCATTGTAGGGCTATTGAGAAATTAATGCAATGCCACCAAGCTGTGTAAAGCTACAGTCAATTGGAATGAAGCTTATAATTATTAAGGGAGATTATTAAAATGTGCAGACTAAAAAGTACCCCCCCAAGAGCTCATTATTTCATTATGGGCTCCCAGATTTATTTTGAAGTTTAGTGACTCTGAATTCCCCTCTCCTCCTTGATCACACGTGAACTGAAGAATAGTAAATTTAATAATAATCCCCCAGTTTGATGTGGTTGTGAGGCTTGCGTGCTCTGAAGAAGATGAGAGCTATGCCAGAGGTTCAACCATCCTGGGCAGATCTCGTCAGATGAGCTAAAGAGTGTCTGGCTAAACAATATGTTGAGTTGTAATTTACAGAAATGCCAATCCATAATGGATCAGTTGTCTTCTGGTTCAACAAGGTGTTGGGGGTTTCTAAACATCTGGTGATAAATGAGCTACAGGACTCGGGTCCTTTGGCTGAACAACAGTCAGTTGCTCATTTGGGAAAGGCCTGAGAGGTGGACAAAAATACTAAAACAACAGGCTAACTATGCAACCAACCACAGTAATAATAATTATTTGAGCAACAAATCATCCAATGTAAGCAAAATCAGTTATTTCAATCAGACCAGAAACAATTCTACCAAACTATAAATGGCATCAAAAATTCTGAAAATGGAAAACAAAACAAAAAAAAAAAACAATCCAGTTTTGGAAAGATCTATGGAAAACATAAAAAGACTATACAATAATAAAAAATGTTCAACAAATGAAATAATTTGAAGATGAATTCAGTAAACATTAAATGGAAGAGCAAATAGTAACATGAGAAATGGATAAAAATCAAATGAAAAGAATTAAAAACTGGACATTTCCTGGAAATGATCAATGGCATGTCTTTTGCTCAATAGCTGACTAGCTTGCATCAGATTCTAGCTATAGAGTTTAATGAAGTATTGGATAAAGGAGATATTAGCAATTGCTTAATAACTGGCAAAATGCATTTGATTAAAAAGAAAAAAACCAGAAAAAGGAGGAACACCAGGAAAGTGTAGGCCTATAACATGCTTCTCTACGATGTTTAAATTAGGTGTAATAGTGGATAACATCCAAGATTATTTAGAAGAAAATGACATCCTTCCAGTACACTGAAAGAAAATAAAATCAGAGGTACAAAACATCAACTTATGATTGATAAAGTAGTTTAGAACAGCAGTCACCAACTGGTGGTCCGTGGACCACTGGTGGTCCCTGAGAAAATTTTGATGGTCCACAGAAAAATTATTTGCATTTTTTATATTGCACTAAATTAGGGGTCATCAAACTATGGCCCCTGGGCCAGATATGTGTAATGAACATTTGTGTTGCTGTAGAGAGTCTTCCCCTTCAGGGTCTTTTTGTGCAGGTTGGAGGGGAGCAGAAATTCTGAATTGGGGTCTGCTTCAGCCTCCTGCTGCGGGGCATTGGGCGAAGGCTGAAGGGAAGCACCACTGGTGGCAAAAAGCCGGAGGGCCTCGTTCCAGTGGGACTGCATCATGGCCTGGAACTGGCTGACCATCTCAGCCCGCGGAGCCTCCAGGCACCGGTACCTGGCCTTCCATTCCCACAGGTCTTCCCTCCGCTTGGAAAGCCTATGCTCGTAGTCATCAATGAGGTACTTCTGCTGAGCCTCCTTCTCAGTCAGATCCAATTTGAACTGAGCCAGCTGTTTTGCCAACACTTTCTCATGGTGGCTGCTTAGCTCCAACAACTGCTTCCTGTTGGGGTCGTAATGAGCCCAGGCAGGCAGGTGAAGAGTGGCTGGGAGGGGAGGGGCAAGAAGGGGCTGGCGAAGTGCCCCTCGACATGAATGACATCAAGTTGGCCATGCCCACCCAGTCATATGACCACCTAGCCACCCCCACCCAGCCTGTCATTAGGCAGATCATATTAGTGGTCTGCAGGATTTAAAATTATGAATTTAGTGATCCCTGAGGTCCAAAAGGTTGGGGACTCCTGGTTTAGAGAATTGCAACATACAAAAAGAAAACAATTTACATATGGTCTGGATTGATTATAAAAGGTGTTTGATTCATTACCACAAAGATGGATCATCAAATGTTTGGAAACAACTGGTGAAAATAAAAATATTTATAGAAAAATTAGTGAAGTGATAGGAGACAGAATTGGTGGCTAAAAATAAAAAATACAGGCTTGTCAACATTAGGAGAGATATCTTCTAGATCTAGGTTGACTCATTGTCATCCTTATTATTTGTCATTGCCATAATCCTCTTTCAGTGATTTTGAGGAAAAACAAATCTTAGCTATCAAACAACAAAAATGCTAATAAAAATCTCACATATGCTTTACACGAATGATCTAAAGCCATATGGATAATCAGAAATCAAAATGCAGTCATTGACAAACACTGTAAGAATTTTTAGCACAGATATAGCAATGGAATTTGACCTAGAGAAATGTGCCAAAGTAGCAATAAATTGAGGTAAAATCTGAAAGAGTAGCGGAATTGAAATGCTGAATGGCAAAACCATCAGAAGTCATCAGGATGAAGCCTATAAATATCTGGGCTTTTTCCAGTTGAGTAACACCAAGCATAGATATGTTAAAAATGTAATTAATAAAAAAAAAATACATCCAAAGAGTGAGAAAATTACTGAAGATAAAATTAAACACCAAAACCATCAACAGTTTTCACTTCCATCAGTGCTTCTTCCTGGATAACTTTTACATAATCAGCCAGTCCATAGTTTTCTTCTTCAACAGTTTGTTTGACCTGAGGTAAACCTCTTGCCTCCATTATTGTGGGGCAGGTATGAATAATCTATTGATATCACTACAAGGATGTTATGCATAGTGAATAGGTATTAGGTTTCTTGGGGTTTGGTCCAAATTGTCCAGTTCAGCTTGTGTCCATTTAATAAGCCAAAACCAGATAAGAGTCAACTGATCACCCAGAAGAAATATGGGTGTTGCAAACAATTCAGTAGGCACCTATCCTAGTTATCTTGGATTGTAAACGTAAGAGGGGAGAAATGCACTTTTACACTTGCAAGATTATGCTAATGCAATTTTACAATAAAGTTGGTCTACCTCACAAGGCTGGTAGGATCTGAGTAAAGTCTCCCCTTGATCTCAAAATGTTTCAGGCCGATATATAGTAATGGCATCTTGAAGATAAAATGGTAAAACCTAGAAATGAAAAGTAATACTGGGAATCCTGTTGCATTGTGGTAGGAGTGGAAGTAATGTCCCAACTCTAGACAACTCTTCCTGCCAATGTCACAGGTAATCTTGCTGTGTATATCTTATATTAGAAGCCACTGCGAGTCTGCCAATCATGTGATCAGAGTTTCATGTCAATCAACCTGCCAACTGTTGGTTCCCAGATAGAAAGAAATGTTTAGCCTGCAGGAGGCAAATGTGGATCTAATCCATCATACTTATCATTCCTAAAAACCATTCTTCTGTGTTTGTTGGTAATTTATGGTCTTTTGACTTTCAAGGATGGATTATTTTTATCACTCTTCCTATGAGAAACTCTATAGTTCTCATGTTCCTGTTCTGTTATTTCAGAAACTTCGGAAAATAACAGAGAAACTAGATTTGCAGATTTCTCAACTTGACCTTTGGAAAGGAGACATTATTGTCTCCAAGGAAGCAGAAGAACTGTGTATTTTGAGATTTTTCTTTCATCATAACATTTTTTTAAAAGGGCTAAAATTGAACTTAAGCAGTTCCCTGTGAATCTTTAGAGGGCATGTTTGTTTAGAAATCATCACTACAAATAAAAGCAGAGAACAAAATGAAAGATGCAAGATGACCAAAAAATATCCAAGTATTGTCTATATTCCATTGTATTTCAACTGTCTCTGTTATACCTCTATTTTCTTTTAAAAAATGTAAATACAGAGAAATGAATAACCAAGGGTTACAGAACACCATGTATAAAGGATAAAAGGAAACAATATATTTAAATATAAGTCCTTTCTCTTCCAAAGCTCTTCAACATGTAGGTCCTCGGATGTAGGAAAAGGAAGGAATCTTATGAGCAGAATATGCAAGGCACTATGAGAATACGTGAATACAAAGCCTGTCAATGTCTCTTTTGTATGAGGAAGTTCATGAACTCAGTAGAAAAGGTTTTACAATTTCTTTTTGGGTTGTACTGTGAATCTCATTATTAAGAATTACATCAAGCTACGGTACGTTATCTTTGGCCTGCTTTTGCCTTGTTACTGAGGGTGGGACAAATACCACTGGGAAACTGAAAGGGCTGGAATACATTCAGTACAGCACAACAAGCCCACACAACTCATTGTTTAGCTAGTACTTGGGAAGAGAATAATAATACCTTCCTGTGAAAGAGAGATCAGAACGGTGTCTCTCCATTTTAGCAGCTTGAAGTTGTGTGGACTTCAACTCCCAGAATTCCTCAGCCATCAATTCTTCCATTTGCCAAGGTTGAGAAACATTCAATTAGAAAGTCCAATTAGGGCTGGAGTAGCCAAGTTTCCAATGACCATTCAGCCATGAAGCTCATTAAGAACCTGAGCATGATCTTAAGCTTAACTTCTCTGACAGAGTTTAAATAGGAAGTGGGAGAGAAGAGGGAAAAATCATGAATACCACAGGAACTCTTAGAGATAAAGCAAGCAGCAACATCCATCACTGAGTGTCAAAATTGGCAAGGTGGTGGATTTCCCATTGGGATCCAAGCTCTGCTCTTTTTGTATTTGGGTGTGAAATCAACACACATATACAAAAGGTTCAGGGCCTGCATTGTAACATCGCTTTTACCTTCTGGCTTTTTTTCCAACCTTCCTCCTATCATGGAGGCCATAGAGGCCAGGCTATAAATGTGATAAGAAGTCTTCTAAAACTGTAAAACCAACTCATGTAATAAAAAAAGGAGAAGAAATATCTCCATAGGACAGGGGTGGGCAAATGTGGCCCTTTTACAACCTGTGGACTTCAACTCCCAGAATTCCTGAGACGGCTTGCCATAGTAGATAGAATATAGTCCAAAGTTGCAGGAGCAGTGGTGGGTTTCAACATTTTTTACTACCAGTTCTGTGGGTGTGGCTTGGTGGGTGTGGCAGGGGAAGGATACTGTAAAATCTCCATTCCCACCCCACTCCAGGGGAAGGTTACTGCAAAATCCCCATTTCCTCCCAATCAGCTGGGATTTGGGAGGCAGAGAATAGATGGGGGTGGGACCAGTCAGAATTTTTACTACCAGTTCTCCAAACTATTCAAAATTTCCGCTACTGGTTCTCCAGAACTGGTCAGAACCTACTGAAACCCACCTCTGCGCAGGAGGGATAGGCTCTTTCCCAGAAGGCAAAGAGACAGCAGAACAAAATTAATGCCAGACCAACCAAGAAGACTTGGAGTTAATTCTGAGTAGTTCTGTATTTGTTGTTCACCTACAAATAGAATATTGCCAGATTCAAACATATACACCCTCTAATGGCCTCCTTTATATTGGCAGCTTCTTAAAGGGCAATAAGCCTGCTGACTCATTCTGGTCCACAGCCTTACATTGGCTGGTCAGCTTTAAATCATCATTACCCTGACACAGTCATTACAACTTGCACACCAACCTTGCAGTGGGAGCCAGCTAAACGTCAAACACACTGCTGTAGAAGACCACATTCAGAAGATAAGGCATTGCCAGAGGACCTTTGGAGAAGATGCCTGCTAACTCCAAAGCACAAGCCTTTTTCTCTTTTCTGCTCATGTTATTTTCTCTGTCATAAACGTTGATACTTCACAAACTGAACTACGACAGGACTTTCTCCCTTAAGCACATCCCATTAGATACCTAGTGCTGTGATCAACAGCTGTTGATTAAAGACGTTCGCCACAGCATCCCAGCTCGAGTGTATGCCTTGCAGCCTCAATCTTTCTTCAAACAGCCCACCTGCAGCCACAGCCTATCATTCTCCCCTTACTAGTCATCAAACAGGGCCTCGTATGTTTTCACAGCTTTCGTCTGCAAAGCCACTGAGGAAGGCCTTTCGATCTTTCTCCATCTCAGTGAAGAGTCACCAGTTGCTTTTCCTGGTCTCATCAGGCTATACAAATAGTTACGGCTGCTTGTACAGAATGGCTTTTTCAAGCTAGAGGAAATGGCTCATATCAAGACAAATATACAGATACCAGGGATTGGCAAACAGTGTTCAAAAGCCTGTGAATTTTTAATTTTTATTTTTTAGCTCATTTCAGGTAAAGATGGAGCAAGCATGATTTGAAGCCGGGTTATTCATTTCGCTAATTACATGGTTTCTTGAGCTATGGCATACACAGCTACAATGAAGTGAGAGCAAGTTGTGTGGGGATAATTGTTACAGGCCATGCAATGCATGAAGAGGGATGGTTCACCTTCTCAAGTGTGGCCCAAGCCAATTTGGTCCTCACATCAGCTATCATTAGATGGTTTAGACTTTAGAAAGAACATTTGCCATGGATGATGTTATGTTCGTGGGAAGGCAGGCAAAATTGAGGCAACTCCGTATAACATCAACTAACAGTTTATTAACAACACTTCCAGACAGTACTTTACTATAACAGCTAACACGGCAGGGAGATAGAGAAAGAGAGCGCTCCCTCACAACTGACAGCTCTTATATATCCCCCACTTGACATCGTCTTAACCAATGAAACTACACCTTATTTCCCGCCAGTACAGCGCCCTCGTCTGGCGGCTCTACTTGCCATGCGCAGATAGTCAGGACATAACAGATGAAACCTGTTGCAAATGTATAGTTGGGCCAGAAAAATAGTATTATATTGAAGAATTAGTCCAGACTCTTCTCTGACTCTTCTCTAAGACTCTTTTTTAAAAAAATAGTCTTTTAATAGCTTTTAATATTTAAAATAACCTTTTTTTAGTTTTAAAAGCACATTTCCATTTTTACAGCTTTCAACTATCGGTAACAATTCAAATTTCCTAATTCCAATCTATGGCCTATTATTTTATACATTATGTACATCTTTAAATATATAGTATCTTTTACTATATTCTATTTTTGTTCTTCATTAACATCGATTTAATCTATTCTTCATATATGTAGTATATCTATATGTATCTACATATTCCTTTAACAAGTTTTATCATATTTATAAATATATATAATTTTCAATTCTCTAAGACTAATTGACATGTTAAGGTGGAATTGGTGGAAAGCTTGTTCAACATCATCTCAGCTATGAAAACTGAAAGGGGCAGTTAATCTCCCTTCGTTCACACTTTATGATTGGATTGTTCTAGGGAAGAAAAATTGGAGGAGGAGTGGTATCTGTGTGATCTTGAGTTGTGTATTTTTGAGTACAACTTCCTTGGTAAGCATCCTTTCAGAGACCTGACAAATTCCAGCACAAAAATAAGAGAATTACAGCTGGTAAAGACAAAGCAAACTCTTAGTTAAATATATTGGTCCCAAGTCCCCTGGCAAGTTGCTAATAGCCTTGGTTAACCAAGTAGATTTGGACTTGGTTAGTAAGAGAGAAGGAGATCATTCTGCTACATCTGTCTTATTTTCCAATTGCCAGAATTTTTACTCCTATGAAAGGCATTTCTGTTTTTCCTTCTCATTTCTTCGATAAGAACTCAAGAACTTCTTTTGTGTTTGTGCTTTTGGAATTTATGAAGAGGTGGAAGTCCTGTTGTTCTTTTCTGTTACACATCTTTCCATCATTCTGGCTGTCCTCTCCCTGGTGGACTGTGGAAAGCTTTAAAGAGGTGAATTTAAAGGAGATTTCAGTGAGAATTTGAAGGAGATTTCAGTGAATGACTGTTCAAATCAAATCTTCATATTTAATCTTAGATTTTATTCAAGATATTGGATTCAAAACACTTTCAATTCATTGTGAGGTAGAGATTGAAAGTATGATTCTATGATTTCATGGACTTTCTGGTGCTTTTTGACCTCGTAGAATCTGAAGCATTGTTACGACTTTCTAATCTATATGAACAAAACTGAAGGAGGCTGAATGGTGTGATTGATTCTGGTATTGACACGAGTAGCCAGTTAATGAATCATGCCAGTAAATCTGCCAATCCAGAAAAACAACTAATCAGATGGTGCTGAATCCTTCAATCTTTGATAAGAGCTTACTCCTTAAATAGTTTTTTGGGTTTTTTTAATATTTTCAAGTTAGAATAAGTCATTTTATGCATTAATGCTACAAAATAATCTAATTAATTTTATTAATGCTTCCCTAAGCAGTTTGGAGGCTGCAGTGCTTTCCTTTTTGTTATCCCTCTGTAACTGCTTTAAAAGAGGTACAAGGAAAAATACATACATACATACATACATACATACATACATACATACATACATACCTATCAGTGGTGGGTTTCCCCCGGTTCGGTCTGGTTCTATAGAACCGGTAGTAAAACTGGCGGGAGGCTCCGCCCACCCGCCACGACATCATCATCGGTGATCTGCGCATGCACAGAAGCTTATGCTCATGCGCAGAAGCACACAAGTGAAGCTAGCACACACGCACGCACTCCCGTTGTGAACTGGTAGTAAAGGTAAGTAGAACCCACCCCTGATTCATACATACATACATACATACATGCTACATACATATAGTGGTGAGATCTCCAGCTAGACTGGAAGGAGGTGTTAAAAAGGGATTGAGTTTAGAGTCCTTGCACTGCAGGAAGCGGCACAGGCACTACCTCTCCCAGAATCCCAGGGGCCTTATCTAACTTTTCCCAAGGAAATGCAGTCAGTCTAGTAAGATTCCTGTAACATAGGTGACTAACAATAAAGTTTCTACTTGAGACTATTCACAAGTGGTACTGGTTGTTTGTGCCTGACATATGGTAATGTGCTTGAAGCTATCTGTGTGAAAGTTTGTAGGGCTAAGGGTCTGAAGGGCATTTTATACTCCTCCTTTAATCCCATGAACATATGATTGGTTCTTTTTCTTTTAGGTTAACCTTGAATATTGCTGCCTTCAAATCTTATTCTAACACTTGACTAGAATTTCATATCTTCTGCATTAAATCTATTTTATAATCACAAAATTCCAAAACTTCCTACATTTCTATACTATAACAACTTACTTGTTCCTCTCAGAATTTAAATATGTCCTACAAAATGAATAATTTGTATCCATTCAGTAACCATTTTGGAGGGATACCTTTTTGCCATGACATATCTGATACAATTTTTTGTTGTCCTACCATACATTCTTGCTCATAAGCGCATCTTAGAGACACTTATCTGATGCCTTCTTCAGGAGGCCAATATGTAGAAGAAGAATTAACAGTGTATTAACAATCCCAAAGCTTAGGTCCTCTGTAGGTCCTCCATTATGGAAGAATTATCATCTTCATCTTTTGAATTGATAATTTTTGCCAATTGTTCTCCATAACTGGCTATGGGAATCTCATGGTCTCCTAACCTACCCACTCCTTCAAAAAAAAGGGGGGGGGCAAAGGGGGCATTCTGTGGACCCTATCAGCCAAGGAATTGCACCTGATGGAGACCAGGAGAACAATCTTTTCTACTGTCTGGCTCCTGGAACATTGTATCACTGGAGGTGAGATCTGCCCCCATCATCTTGGCCTTCCAGAAGGACCTGAAAACCTGACTCTGCCAACTGGATTTGGGTCAAATTCTGGAGGTGGCTAGTAGATTAGATGTAGATTCCCCCTCCATTTTATTTATGCATTGGTTCTTTGTATCCACATTCTCTTTCTAATATTGCTAATTTTAATGTTTTGACTGTTAATGCCTAATGTTTGGATGTTTTTAACCTTCTGTTTTATATGGCTATTTTTGATATTGTAAACCATTCAGAGTCACTTGATAATCTAATAAACAAGAAATGAAAAACTAAATTGCAGATCTAGAATGCAAAATGAAACTCAAATACTTTGGTCACCTAATGAGAAGGAAGGACACACTGGAGAAGAGACTAATGCTGGGAAAGATTGAGGGCAAAAGAAGAATGGGACGACAGAGAATGAGGTGGTTGGATGGATTCACCGGAGCAGTAGGCGTGAGCTTAAATGGACTCCAGAGGATGGCAGAGGACAGGAAGGCCTGGAGGAACGTTGTCCATGGGGTAGCGATGGGTCGGACATGACTTCGCAACTAACAACAACAACAAAGAATGCAAAATACAAAGAAAGAGGGAGAGAACTATCTTTGTGCTGGAGATTCAATGTAGAATAATAGATTGGTAGCTAGAATGTTTAGTTATTCACTTCTATGCTCAAGCTGTATCTTGGTAAATACATTCAAATATTAAGAAACTGCCATACACCCCCTCGCACACACACACCTTGGGTGATTCATTCTGCACACAGAAACAGACGTAACTGCCCAAGTTAAATTTTAGGACTAAGAGAAACATAGCTTGGGTATTTCTCTCATTAACTGGCTACTACCTTCTCCCCAGGTTTCTATTAATTTCTTGCACATAAATAAACTTTAAATCAATAGGACAATGCAAACGAAGGACAGAAAATCATAGAAACAATAACAGAAGGAACATTGTGATTAGATTTAACAGTCAAGAAGCTGAGGTACCAACAATAATCAAGGACAGTGCTAGGCACAATGATTCATGTCCTTATTTAGATCTAGTCATTTAACAAATGTCTTGGAGAGTGTAAACAGGAGGAATTTTAAGCAATGTTTACTTGTGATCAGGTGAAGGTTAATTTTAACGGAGTGCCTTCTGAGACATTTAATCTCTACTTAGAGGAAAAGATCCAGTAATGCTGAGGATGCACTAGAATAACAATGGAAAAATGGGGACAGAAATTCAGGGGTGGAGAAAAAGAAGGAAGAGAAAATGGAAGTCAATTAGTCCATTCCTAAAACCCAAGATGGCCATGAGTAAAACAAGGGAAAATCCAAAGAGGTTTTCATTCTTAAAATATAGCCAAATTTAACAGTGAAAAGATACAAGAATATAATATTTTCATAACATCACACAGAAACTAAAACACTTATGTTAGTTGGCTAATAAGACTAATAACTGTTTAGTTTAGGAACATTTTCCTAAAGGAGGTTTGTTGGAGTGGCATCAGAGATTGAATATCACAGAAGGACTGGCAGAGAAGTGAACAAGCAGTCATGCCTCACAACTGATATAGACTTAGATAAGCATCAACTATTGAATATGACTAAAGAGTAACATGGACTGGTAAACCTGAATTGAATTAAGCAGGATTTACACTGTTGAAGACTTATTAGTTGAAGAATGGCCTGAACTGGAAGGTGGTGTAATTGAGAAAGATTACTACTGTGGTGGAATGTAGTCTGGATTCCCAGGAAGGAGGGGGATCATGTATTTAAACAGTAAGAACCATTGAAACATTTCAGTCGGTTTGTGCTATTTGATTGCCCATGATCTAATTCTCTTAATTAGAGAATTCTCACAATTCTCCAAACTTGGTCCATTTTTAAGATACTCATGCAAAATAGAAGAATTCTGATTTTGCATTTATTTTCTTACAGTCTCTATAGGTCTGTATCTTTATCTTACTCTGCATCTCTCTCTCTCTCTCTCCCCCCTATCTATCTATCTATCTATCTATCTATCTATCTATCTATCTATCTATCTTGCTAAGCTATAACATTTAATAGTTTCACATAAATCATCAACATTTAAAGAGCTTGAAACTATAGTAATATTATTAGAAATAATTCAAATATTGAACATTCAGCCTTACTGGTTTTGTCAGCAAGTTTTTCTCGGCTTTTACCCTTTTCTCAAAATACCTTACTTACTGCAAATGTATTTTTTTCATTTTTTTCATTTTTTTTTTTTGTTATTGTTGTTCCCAGCAATATGATGAGATGGCATAGCAATCCAGGTGGGACAATGGTGGGCAAAAGGATGGGGTTATCACATTATATAGTCCCTTAGCAGTCACCCAAAGGAGCAAGGCTTGCTCCCTGATTAATTACTTCTACTTGGAATAGAGCTAGCTTTGCATTGATTAAGGATTACTTGTAAAACAGGAGGAGACGGCCAAAAATTATAAGCAAAACAAATGCTCTGATTGAAATGTGGGTGATGGTTTTCATTGAACTTGTCTTTGGGCAAAAATATATGCTTTCACTCGCTGCCGATTTCTTTAATTAGACTAGTAACAAGGTGATTAGACATTATAGGGTTTGGGAAAGAAAAAAAAGGAAATCATATTCACTTTGACTGAAAAGAGAGACTTCAGAATCCACATTATTCACAGTTGATTAGACTAAGAAAAGCATTTCTCAGACATTTCTCAGTGCGACATATTGTGAACTCTATTTTACTGCCAGACTCCAAATGGCAATTAACAGTCTTAAGCTGCATATAAAACCCAATATGAACCACATTTACAAGAGCATTGTGTGTGAATCAAATTATGCTATCTTGAGTTTGAAGAACTTAGAAATAATTGCCAATAAGTATTCATGTATTGGACCAATTTTTGAAACAAGTTCTTGTAATTACTACCAGTGTCGGGAATACGTGTGGCTGATTTTATGAGATCTGATGCATTTAGAGAAGCTGGCTGAATAGTTGCCGGTTTACTTTGGCAGGAGAACATTCTTCATGTCACAGCTTTGTATCCCAGTTTTTGCATGTAAGACCCCGGTACAAGAGTACAATATTTCAGCATCATAAATGGTGTATGAAATGAGAAAAGGAAAAAATAAAATAAAGTGGCTATGATCCAATGAAATATTAAGCCAAAGAAAGCTCTTGAACAGGTGTTTGAGATTGCTTTTCTGTTCTGTTTCTGTTGTTATATTTAAAGAAATTGCTGAGATTCTTTGCTTTTGAAATTTTTATTTTGATTGTATTAAAAAATACAAAATTATTTTAATGTGAAGGCTTGCGGACTGCGTCTTTTTTTTTTCTTTTTCTTTCTTTCTTCTTTGTAAGTAAGAATTGAACATATTCAGATACTCCCACACACACACACACACACACACACACACTTTCAACCTTTTGTTTCTGTTTTTCTTTTTACTCATTCTCTTTTTCTTTCTTCTCATATTTTTTCCTCCCCATCACATTAGAGCCCTCAAGGGACAAATATCTGAAAACAAACAAGGAAGGGATTTCTATTATAAGGATAGGAAATGAAGAACCTTGTGTTATCTTAAAGGCTGATACAATTACTGGGGTATAAGCCTGTCTATGTCTATGTTTATATATATCTATATCAATATCTATATATCCATCTCTCTCTCTCTCTCTCTCTCTCTCTCTCTCTCTCTCTCTCTCTCTCTCTCTCTCTCTCTCTCTTTGTCTATCTATCTATCTATCTATCTATTCATCTCTATTTCTGTCTATTCCTCTCTCTCTCTGTCTCTCTCTCTCTCTCTCTCATCTCTCTCTATTTCTCTATCTCTGTGTCTTGTTTATGTCTTACATCTATAGCCCTATGCATATTCAATAGAACATAAAATAATATTCTATAGTATATTCTACAGAAGATAGAAAAAATGTTCTACACAATATTATTTTTAATGTTTTTGCCGCAATTGGATGGATGGATACCGTATCGATACCTTTCTAGAAACTATAACAAGGAGAGAACAGCGTTTATTAGACTTCTATTTCTTAAAACTAAGGTCACACAAAAAGCTACTTTAGAGGGATTGTCAAACATGAATTGGACTATGCCAGGTAGAAATGTTGAAGGTTTGGGACACTCAATCAATCAATCAAATAAGTTCCATACAAGAAGATTTTCCTGCACTTTTTCTACCAGTTCTATCACCTCAAGAGAAATTGATATTGAATTTCCTGCAGTTTTTTGTTTTACTAGCAATATTACCAAGAGAATGGTTTTGGTTTTGAATTTCATGCCAAAGGGGAGATGAATATTTGTGAAGCTATTATGGATGGCCTTAGGTGGTTATCCTGATTTAGATATGAAATAGGAAGGGAGTATTTTTTTTTCCATTGTAAAATAACCCATCCTGTGGTCTAAAACCTCCTTGGCTTCCCATATTTCCATTGAATCCCAAGGAAAAAGATCTTGAGAAAATGTCTTTACTTTTTCATATTAGGAAGTGTAGATAGCTGGAAAGATTTGAAAACAACAATACCAACAGTAGCATCCTCTCCAACCTTCCAACCAACAAGTAAACCCAATTGAAACCACTAAGGGAAATTTGAACGATATTTTCAAGAATCCGAGCATATAGTTAGAAAAAAACAGAAGACTATCTGGCAGAGGGAAGAATACTTGGAAGTAACCTCCAAGCTCAAGTTGGGACAGTGATTTAAACATCTTAAAAACCTCCTTGAATACTTCAACACCAAGGTTTTCTACTCTCCTCGATTTTAGATATATTAAAAATGAACATGATGTTCATTGCATGAATAGATTGGATGTTTGGAGGAAAGTTAGGAAAGTCTAGATGGGAACTATGACCATAGGACTAAACCAGGGGTGAAATCCAGCAGGTTCTGACAGGTTCTGGAGAACCGGTAGCGGAAATTTTGAGTAGTTCGGAGAACCGGCAAATACCACCTCTGGCTGGCTCCAGAGTGGGGTGGGAATGGAGATTTTGCAATATCCTTCCTCCAGGAGTGGGGAGGGAATGGGGATTTTGCAGTATCCTTCCCCTGCCATGCCCACCAAGCCACACCCACACAGCCAGTAGTAAAAAAATTTGGATTTCACCACTGGACTAAACCCCTGCTTTTTCTTATATGTGTTGTAACTGATCACTACTTCACAGATACTACAGTGTAAGGAGATGATGAGGGTGGTTGTTTTCTCTTGTTTTTCAAATAAACACAAGGATTTTTCCTGCAGAATGCCTATTTTTTGCTCTACAATTGCAGGAGGCTCTGTTCACCAATGTAACAGTTCAATGGAAAGAGCAAAATAGAGTTAGCCTGAAACGTTTTGGTTTGACAATTTATGTTCTGAATGATGAAATGAAGGTGCACTAGGTGGGCACAAGAGCTAAGCCAACCAAAATACAGGTAGTACTTAATTTATGACAATTGAGCCCAAAATTTCCTTTGCTAAGCGAGACGTTTATTAAGTGCGTTTTGCCCCATTTTATGAACTTCCTTTCTGTGTTAAGTGAATCACTCCAATTGTTAAATTAGTAACACGGCTGGTAAGTAAATCTGGCTTCCCCATCGATTTTGCTTGTCAGAAGGTCGCAAAAGCCCCAGGATACTGCAACCATCATAAATATGAGTCAGTTGCCAAGCATCTGAACTTTGACTACATGATGTTGGGGAGGCTGCAACCGTCGTAATGTGAGAAACAGTCATGAGTCTCTTTTTTCAGTGCTGTTGTAACTTCAAACAGTCACTAAATGAACTGTTGTAAGTCAAGGACTACCTGTAAAGCAATCGGAGCTGGTCACTGTCAAACCTGATTTACGAACAGAATTTTCATATCTGTAAAAAATATTTATAGCCAAGGTCTTCAAACTTGGCAGCTTTAAGACTTGTGGACTTCAACTCCCAGAATTCTCCAGCCACCATAGCTGGCTGGAGAATTCTGGGAGTTGAAGTCCACAAGTCTTAAAGCTGCCAAGTTTGAAGACCTCTGGTTTATAGTATAATCCTATACTCATTTCCTTGGGGGGATAAACCCCACAATGTTCCTTTTGCATTTGAATTTGTGTCTTAGCATTGCCGCCGGAGCCTCTTTATAACAATTGCCGTCCTGCCACAATAAAGCTTTAATTCTGCAATTACATTAATGGGTGTAAAAGAGCAAAGATTAAAGACGTAATTTCACCTCGATTAAATAAGGAGTGTAGGAAATATTCCATTTTGCTTGCCTAATCTTTCCAGTCCTTTTCTTTCTCTGTTAAACCCAAAGGTTGCTTTTCTGTTAAGAAGGTGCTATCTCACTCTGTTTTTGTAATTGTTAATATTGTATCTTGCAGATATATTCCCTGCAGGAGCATTTTTTTCCCCTTTATTATTATTATTATGCTTTGAAAATGTCAGTCTCTATGATCATATTATAAAATGTCTGCAAACATTGGTATTTCTAGGGAAGCAGCTAAACAAAGACTAAGCTTGTGTGTGTGTGTGTGTGTGTGTGTGTGTGTGTGTGTACCTGCACATACTCTTATGTGTGTATGTGTGTATGTGTTTTTTATTTCCTTGATGTAATATAAATTAAGAGTTTTCTTGTTTCCATTTTACACTCAAAGACCCCTTGGTATACAAAACAACATTAAAGATGCCTGAAATAAAAGAATGGAATTATAGTTGCAAAAATAAATCTCTGAAGAACGAAAAGCCCGGCGAAAAAAGACAAATGTTCCAATCTTACCTTCATCATAATCTTATTAGCATTTCTAGGGAGAGAAGTTCAAGTATCCGTCTATACTCGTATGAATCTGTCTCATAAATATGTCAAGCGCAAAGTATAGTTATTTTAATAATCTGTGTTGGTGGCCCATCGTGGATTTAATTAAGAGACAGCGAGTGTATGAAATACGGCATGGAAGCCCCCAACTAAATGGAGAAATGGTTTACTGCAGCGCCAAATTGGGGGGGGGGGGCACAGACTTAATGATGATTTGGTCTCAGAAATCCTACTTAAACTTAATTAATACTGACTGCAGCAGATTTGCTTGGAGAGAAGCAAAAGATAGAGGCACACAGGACAAAAAAAATTAATGATCTAGGCTAGAATGTGATTTTTGTAAAAATACCTGCATTAGTTCAAACCACTTGGTGTTATTTAGCAAAAAAAGATCTCAGCATAGCCCCTGCCCTATTTCCAACCTGGAATTAAAATTCATTATGCACTATTTATAATGCCGGCTTCTAATTTTGGGTTTCTTTTCTGATTGTTGGGGTGCTGTTTAGACACCACCCCACGTTTATTCTGGGATCATGATCATGGAATCCTCTTTTTCGTGGGTTACACCTCAAAATGAATGCAAATGTTATTCCCTTAGCATGAATCTAAAAGAGGAGCAATGGTGATAAATCAGGAAACTTATCCCAAAAGATGGGCCGGGGAGAGATGCCGAAAATAAAAATCAATATTTTACATTGAAACGGCCCTAAAATACCCCCCTCACTCCACCTGAAATGTCAGTCTATGGATTCAAATTCCGTTTTAATATGTATCATTCTTAAAATGCACTCTGCAAGAAGCAAAGCATCGGATACAGAAGGTTATTGAGATATAGTGCCTGAAAGACTATAAAACATCTAGTGGTGGGACGGTAGCCAAGAGTAACTATCCATCTACAGAATAATGTTCGACAGTAAAACGGGTTTTCCTTTACTCGGTAGCCCTGGTTCTCCTCCATCTGCCGAAAATCTGCTCCAGAGAGCTGGCTGCTTCCCTAATTTTCAGAAGGCTGTAAACATGAACACTGCTGGCACCAGCATCCGACCTTCTCAGTGGATACAAATTCTGCGCTGCTCTTTTTTTATTATTTATTTATTCTGATACCTGGGAAAAGACAGATAGAGGGTGCTTTGCAAAGATTCATGCTTCACCTACCCTCAGCTATGCAGACTTCAGGCTCACAGAAATTTGTTCATTGTTTATTAATTTATATACTGCCTTTATTATTTTTACAAATAACTCAAGGGGGCAAACACACCTAATATTCCTTCCTTCTCCTATTTTCCCCACAACAACTGGCTCTAGTTTAATAGTCTAATACAGGTAGCTCTCAACTTACAACAGTTCATTTAGTGACCGTTTGAAGTTACAACAGCACTGAAAAAAGTGGCCTCCTTTTGTGACCTCCTGACAAGCAAAGTCAATGGGGGAGCCAGATTCAACTAACAACCGTGTTAGTAACTAAACAACTGCAATGATTCATTTAACAACTGTGGCAAGAAAGGTCATAAAGTGAAGCAAAGCTCACTTAGCAAATGTCTTACTTAGCAACATAAGTTTTGGGCTCAATTATGGTTGTAACTTGAGGACTACCTGTAATAGGGCTTTGCCATTACTGCTAGCTGATCTTTCAACTGGAATTGCCAAGGACCAAGCCTTGAACATGCTAGGAGTACAACTTGTTCTCAAAATCAGGTTATAATCCCTCCCACTTTTTTGTTTGGTCGTTTGTTATCTCTTCTTCCCCCAAACACAAGAAGGGCATAAGGTGGTATTTGATATGAAAATACAGATTGATAGCCAATAATTGCTCTGTGTTATAAGAGAATGCTTCCAGTTATTAGAGTCAACCTGATTTTGCTAAACCTTTCAATTTGCTTAAGTCTTTCTTCGTCATTTTGAAGTTGAGATGCATGCAATGAAGGAAAATGAGCATAGGGTTAGGGTGAGGGCGATTTATTTTATTTTATTTTATTTATTTTGTCAAGCATATATAAGATAACAGGTAAAAGTATAAACATAATTTGAATACATGAAAAGAGTAAGTAAAAAGGAATATTAGGACAGGGACAGTAGGCTAGTGCACTTATGCACGCCCCTTACAGACTTCTTAGGAATGGGGTGAGGTCAACAGTAGACAGTTTAATTCATGTTTAAATCATGTTTGATTGTGATCAAACATGATTGTTTGCTCATTTCTTTAGATTTTATCCCTTTAGTTTCAAGATGGCAAGACTAGAAACAATGATTACAAATCTCCACATTGCTTTTTGTTCTGCCAAAACTTTCTGGTCTTTGCTTGGACCTTGATGGACATTCTTCTGAGCACAGACTTCAGAAAAACTCTTTTGAGACTAGTTCCTTCCTCTTCAGAAGGAACTGAAGCACACAAATCTTTGGATACTGTTGGAGCTCATATATATTTCAAACCCAACTAAAAATAAAAGAAACTGACATTGCAACAGCCCTGATCCATTGCCATTAAATTAAATGCAGAGAACATCATTCACCTGGACAGGCCCAGCACTGTCTCTAGGTAGAATAAGATAGTTGGCTGGTACATAGATGTGTGTGTGTTGGGGTGGGGGGGTGTTTGCTGATCTGAGCAGCAATAGAAACTTTCTGCTGGTTCTTCCCAATAGCCTGTTTAACAAAAGTTTTGAATGCCACACCATTGTTCTTGATTGTCTAGTCTAGTCTAAACCCCCAGGAGAGCATCCCATTTCCAGATGTTAAACATGTAGATTGGTCCTTTGTCTTACAAGAAAATGTCTTGTAATTCTTTTTCAAGAGGAACTGAAGGTCAGGCACATGCAATCATATCCATATGTGGAGGATTCAAGTTGACTACTTTATTGTATTGTACCCATAGTAGAAGAATCTCACAAACATGGAACTTTCATGGAACTTGGTAGGGGTCCACCCTAGGTTTCTTGTGGCTGTGCAACGATTCAAGGCTAACTTCCCGTTTGATTCCGCTTTCTTGCCTGGTTGGTAGCTTCCCAACAACCAGCAGCCTATTGGATTTGGCTATCATTTACTTTAGAAAAAAATAAGAAAATTAAAGCATTGTGTAGTTAGTAGATTTATGGAAAATATTAGAATGAAGATGATTCAAGCCTAGATTGCATTTGTCTGCGTACCTGTGATGTTCTCCCATTTTGGTCTTTGGTGTATCATATTGAAACATCATATATCTCCAGTACTTTTAGTAAGGAATACTAATTTAGGGCTGAACAAGAAGACTTTTGTCCACCAATAACTGCAGTTCTTCCTCAAAACCAGCATGTAATAATGCTACATCCTGGAAAAGTTCCTATTTTTGTCTCCTGGCATTCTGGATAATGATTTGAAAGATCTTTGAGCTACTTTGCTCAACATCTTGATTTTTTTTAAATTTTCTTTTAGAAAACTTTTAGTTCATCTTGCAGAATTTTGGTCCTGGAGAATTCATTGTTAGCTTTCAGTCAAACAGCAGCAGAAATGTCAGGTCTGGGTCAGGAGAAGTGCACTGAAAAAAAAAAAAGGCTTATGACCGGTTTTCATACTTACGACCATTGCAGCCTCCCCATAGCCATGTGATCAAAATTCAGACTCTTGACAACTGACTCATATTTAAAACAGCTGCAGTGTCCCAGGGTCATGGACATTGCAGGATCCCCTTTTGCGAGCTTCTGACAAGCAAAGTCAATGGGGCACATTCATGTAACCTTATTGCTAACTTAACAACTGCAGTGATTCACATAACAACTGTGGGAAGAAATGTCATAAAGTGGGGCAAAACTCACTTAACAATTGTCTCACTTAGGAAGAGAAATTTTAGGCCAGTTGTGGTCGTAAATCAAGGACTATCTGTATCTTCGAAAGTATACTTCTAATTTTACTTTTCATTTCCTTAAGAGAAGAACTTTACATTTGTTTCTGTTAAATTCTGCTGTTAGTTTCAGGCCACATTTCCAATTAAGATTATTGTAGATTTTACTTTTGTCTTCTAGAGGATTGGGTATCCTATCCAGTTTCGTGTCATCCACAACTTTGATATGCATTGACTCCAGTGGTGAGTTTCAAAATTTTTTACTACTGGTTTTGTGGATGTGGCTTGGTGGGCGTGGTTTGGCTTGGTGGGCGTGGCTTGGTGGGCATGGCAGAGGAAGGATACTGTAAAATCTCCATTCCCTCCCCACTCCAGGGGAAGGATACTGTAAAATCTCCATTCCCTCCCCAATCCAGGGGAAGGATACTGCAAAATCCCCATTTCCTCCTGATCAACTGGGACTTGGGAGGCAGAGAATAGATGGGGACGGGGCCAGTCAGAATTTTTACTACTGGTTCTCTGAACTGGTCAGAACCTCTCTTTACTCAAAATTTCCGCTACCGGTTCTCCAGAACTGGTTAGAACCTGCTGAAACCCACCTCTGATTCACTCTCTTTGTTCAACTCATTAATAGAAATATTGGATGCTACCAGAAATGCATCTTTGGTATGCTATTCACTACTTCACTCCATTTTGTTCAGGATTTGTAAATGGGTACTCTTTGGTTAAAATTTTCTGGACAGCTATAAATTTATTCAGTTTTTCAATTCATACTTAACAAGACTGCTATTCAAAATGTCAGGAGTCTTTTATCAAATACTTTGTGGAAGTCCAGGTGCATTATGTCCATAACATTGTCACAATTTTCTAAGGAAATTACTTCATAAAAAATAGGAAATAACTTTAGCAATACAAGACTTGTCCTTGACAAATTTTCTCTGATTTCTGGTAGTTCTGCTGTTTCTTTATTATCACTTACTCTTTTTTTTTTTTTTTTTTTTTTTTGCAATCTTCACTGTGCCATTAATGCCTTTTCCCTTTCTTTTATTTTGAAACTATTGGAAGGAGCCTTTTGCGTCGTACTTAGCATCTTTTGCTAATCTCACCTTATTCTGACTCTGAACTTCCTTGACATCATCTCTATAAATCCATGCTATATATATAATATGTACTCATTACTGACCTGTCTTTTGTTCTGCCTTTTCTATGGGTCCTTTTGGATTTTTCACATTTTTGCTTTTTGGGCAGGCACATTGGCTTCTTATGCTATTTTCCTTATTTCTTCTTTGTTAAATCACTTTGCAACTATACTTTCAGATATCTCCTGTTTTAGGAATTCTATCCGTCTTGCATTCCTTTTCCAATTAGCTTTCTTCCCGCAAAAATGTCTACTTGCCAGTCCTCTCAATCAATTAAAAATCTGTTTTCCTGAAGGTCAGTTTTTGGCTGTACTCCATTTTAGGAATGTGTAGCTTCAGTTCTGAAGTGGGAAAAGATGCTTAGGAAAGGGAATGGACACACTCATTGCAGCTGGACTGCTGAAAGAAATTGTATCTTTTCCTGGGCTTTCCCAGCAGTTGTACATTCCTAGAAAAATCTACATTTCAGCAAAGGAAATCTCAAGGAGGCCTGCTTCTCTGAATCAAGTCTTAAATTGAATCCAGTCTTCAAATTGAGTTGATTTGAAATTTCTAATTCAAATCAGATGTTGGCTGATTTGCCACAAACTCAGTTTCTGTGACAGCCTCTGCTTCCTCACTGAATCACCCATTATGAGCAATGAATATCTCTTAGGACACATCCTTAGCTATGAGTTGTTATTCACTAGATTACATTTTACCTCACAAAATTAAACATGATTAAACAAAAGCCCCCTAGAACACACAATTTTGCTGGTCCCTTAGTCTTTTTCTTGTTTTTTCTTGTGTTAAACGTGTGCAAACCTATTGAGTGTGAGTTTCCACGTACATACTTTGTGCTTAGATCCTCATCCAGTACTATTATTACAATACCACTACACACAGTCCAGCGGGTTTAAGGCCAGCAAGATGTTCTCCCCGTCTCATTACTGGTTACTCTTATTACAAGCCAGAGTGCCAATCTGTCTCTTCAGGATGGGCATTGGGCACTATCACTCAGTGCAATAATATTTCTTCCTGGCAGCCCAAACTCTCCGCCGTGCAGTGGCAATGTACAGGCAGCAGTCATCTTATCACATTCAGGGGAAATGGATTGGTCATTCTGAGCTAGATTGTTTGGCATTTGGCAAGAGAACGCTGGATGTTTTTCAAGAACTTGGTGTTCCTCAAGATGAAGGCCTTCTCTCTGATTCAATACAACAATACACAAGCAAACCATAGATATAAACTTAAAGTAAACCGCTCCAAACTCGATTGCAGAAAATATGACTTCAGCAACAGAGTGGTTAATGCCTAGAATGTACTACCTGACTCTGTGGTTTCTTCCCCAAACCCCAAAAACTTTAACCTTAGACTGTCTACTGTTTTTTTTTATTGAAAAATAAAAAACATTTATTCAGTTTATAGTCTACCCATTTCCTTCACCCCTATCGTTATATCTCTTAACTCAAATCTTTTACAATTATTCATATCTAAACATAATATCCCTTTTCTTAAACTAAACAATCAATAAACTAACCTGTCTCCACCCACTTTCCTACAAGACTACCATACTTAATAATTCTTAATATCTTTATTCTTCTGCCCACTCCACTAAAAAATATTCTCTTATATAAATAAAATCCTCTTAAAAAGACTTTAGACTTGTAATCCATATAATATCTTCTGTAATGTCTTTCAACTAGATTATAAACTCCATCACCCATATTAGGGTAAAATCACATCCTAATTCCAACAGTATGTTCGGTATCTTCAATTACCATCTGCCCCCATCAATAGCAAATATCTTCATAATAAAAAAACAACAACAACCACCCGAGTGACTTTGTATTTGTATTCCATATAGTGTCTGTAGAGGTGTCTTTTATCCAAATTATTAATTCCAACCACCGTAATAGGGTAACAACCAGATCTTCTGCGTGCCCCAATCCCATAACTCTCTTGCCTTGTAACTCAGCATAAACGTAATATATTTATCAAAGAATCCAAAAAAAGATAATTCCAATCCATTCAGTTTAAGGCCCTTTTCACATCCCAAAAGTACAGCACTGCAGAAGTCTGTCACTCTCCTCAGGGTAATATAAACCAATACTTTGCCTCAGCTATCTTTTCATGTATTCAATCATCTCTTAAATAACTGGCATTACACTGTTGTTTAGTTTAAAATTTTTTGTTTTTGCGAGACCTGCTTCTTCTTTTCTTAAGTTTTTGTGGGTTGGATCTCCATCCTAAGTTCCTTTCTGTAGATTGTGTATCAACTTTTTGGTTTTCAAACTGATCTATAACTTGATCTTGTTGGTTTCACTTTTGTGGCTTAAATCTCCATTCTGGTTCCATAAATTGTATATCAACTGATTGATTTCCATGCTGGTTTGTGACTTGATAAATCATTACATTAGAATCCAGAGCCACCTCTCTTGTATTAAATGGTCCAGCTGAGACCTCTGAAAGAGAATCCAAAAGCGGCTCATCTGTAGAGACCTCTGTAACTTGTTGTTTCTTCATTACTTCCACCTCCTTCTGCTTTTCTTGAATTTCTATCTCTTGTTGATTTTGCTTTTTGAGGACCTTGTAGTAAAATTCTTCCGCTTTTTCAACAGTATTTAGCTGATATCTTTCTCCTTGATATCTCAATATTATACCAACTGGAGCATCCCACCTGAATGAAATATTTTGTTTTTTTAGCTCAGTCACCAAAAGTCCAAATTTCTTTCTATCTTTTAACATCTTAGGCGGCAATTCTTTATATATCCAGATCTTTCTTCCATACAATTGTGGAGTAGAATTAAAGGATTTTTGCACAATATCATTTCTTATTTCTTTATCTGTGAAGTAAATCACCACATCTCTAGGCAGTTGCCTTTGCTTTGCAATCCAAGAATTTACTCTATAGGCCTTGTCAATCTTACAAGATACCTCCTCAGGATGAACCTTTAAAATCCCAGCCAGAACTTGAGCAGATATTTTTCTTAGATCATCTCTATTATTTTCCTGCAATCCTCTCATTCTGACCGCAAATTCTGTGAGCCTGTATTGCATCATTACAACTTCTCTTTCAATCCCTTGCTTTATATCTTCTGCTTTGTAAATCTCGTGACCAGCTTCCTTTTTAGACTTTACTTCTAAACTATTGTCTTGAATATTTGTCAAATCATTTTCAATTCTTTGTATTTTATTGTCCAAATTATAAATCTTATCATCAACTTCCTCCATTTTAGACTCTAATAATTTGATATTTGTATCCATCTTTATAACAACTTCTGAAAAAGCATTAGTCACTGTTACAATCTTTCGTTGCAGATTATCATACTTTAGTTGTATCATTTCTTTAATTTCCCGCCTTAATTTCTCAAATTTCTGGTTCATAGTCTCATGATATTTTGCCATTTCCTCCTGAAGAAATTATTTTAAATTAAAACCATTCTGCAGAGTCTGTAGGCTCAGAGCTTGTTCAGCTAATTGTGGATGGGGGAACACCCCCCCCCCACTGCTTGTTTGTCAGCCATCCTGCCACACAAAAAAAGCTCTTTTTTTTTAAAGAAAACTTTTCCCCAAACAAGATCAAATACAGATCTCCAAAAAAAAGAAACTTAAAATGGATATTTTCCTTCTAGTCTAGCCGGCACTGTATATTTCGCTACTGTGTAATTTATTACGGAAGGACTTTCACTTTCGGCTTTCTTCTCAAGCCTCAGCAGTCGCCATTTTAAACTTATTTTTTCCGTTCAGTTAGAAACACTTGTAAAATCATTAAAAATACTTGCGGTTTAGGGTCCCAGGTACAAATCTCGCTCTCTTTAACTGAGCCATCTGTTATTTTATTAGTTGGTCCGGTCCCGGCGCCTAGCTCTGCAAAAGGGCAGAGTCCTCCCGAAGCCTGGAGCAGCAGTGAGGGAAAATAGGGAGCCACAATCTGCTCGTCCCCAAGAGTAAAAAAAAAAACCTCTGGGGACTTCGCAGAGGGCTCTACCTGCCCTTGCCTGCTCTGACTCACATTTCCATCAGGAAATGGAGTTTTTCGAGCCGCCTTTCAGATGTAAAGGCGGCTCTTTACAGGCAACGGGGCTGGCAGTCACGGAAGACCATCTGGTGGCGATGGAAGCCAGACCGGAACCTTAGACTGTCTACTGTTGACCTCACCCCATTCCTAAGAGATCTGTAAGGGATGCGCATAAGCGCACCAACATGCCTACCGTCCCTGTTCTAATGTCTCTTTTTAATCGTATCTATTTCATGTATTCATAATCATGTTTGTACTTTTATCTGTCATCTTATATATGCTTGACAAATAAATAAATAATAAATAAATAAATAAGATTCTGCAGATGGAAGAATGAGCCTGGTGGGCAGAATCATCCAGGAGCTACCATCTTCCTGGAAGTAAACGTACTGTGAGGAAATAAAAACAAAATACCAAACTGAATGAAAAATAAAACATAGTATGTAAGTTTGTAATTTTGGTAATGGGATCAATTTTAAAACAGGCAGCAACTGGTGTCTCCATTTTAATTCCAGGACAGACAGGAGACTTCAGGCTATCAATAAATTTTAAAATAGGCAACGGACTGTTACGCTTGTACCTTAATCTTCTCAAATTCAAACTTGTTGTAAGACAGAAATAGTTTCTTCCTTCCAGAAGCCTTATTGTCTTGCTACTTATCCCTTACGGCTTGCTCTTCCACATCTTCTCCATAGATGGAATGGATATTCTGTCTTTAATGGATCATGTTCACTGTGGAGAGTCAGTTTGATGTAGTGCAGTGGTAAAATCCAATTTCTTTTTACTACCGGTTCTGTGAGTGTGGCTTGGTGGACATGGCGTGGTGTAGCTTAGTGGGCATGGCAGGGGAAGGAAACTGCAAAATCTCCATTCCCACCCCACTCTGGGGCCAACCAGAGGTGGTATTTGCTGGTTCTCTGAACTACTCAAAATTTCCACTACCGGTTCCCCGAACTACTCAAAATTTCCACTATCGGTTCTCCAGAACTTGTCAGAACCTGCTGGATTTCACCCCTGATGTACTGATTAAAGTACTAGCCTGGAAACTGGGGGATCGTGAGTTCTAGTCTTGCCTTGGATGAATTTGGGTCAGTTTACTAGGAAGGAGGCAATGGCAAATCATTTCTGTAAATGTTGCTAAGAAAACTGCATTGACATGTCCAGGCTGTCAAGAATTAAGAGTAGCTTTGGGGTATTAAACAAAACCAAACCAAAAAAAGCTCTCTAGAACAGGGTTTCCCAACCCCCCAGTCCATTGGTCCATGGACAGGCACCTGCCAGGAACCAGTCTGTGCAAGCAAGTGAAGCCCCATCCATGCACAAGTGGAACAATGAAACCACACCCTGTCACCCGACCTGGTCCACAGAAAAACTATTCTCCATGGAACCAGTCTGTGGTGCCCAAAAGGTTGGGGGCCACTGCCCAGGGAACTTGATAAAATGCCCTTTATGTTGTATATACCTCAGTATTATAATACACAAAGCTCTAGGTTTTTACTTTATATACAGGTAGTCCTTGACTTACAACACTTAATTTACCCTGTTTCCCCCAAAATAAGACATCCCCTGATAATAAGCCCAATCGGGCTTTTGAGCACATGGCAATAAGGCCAAGCGCTTATTTTAGGGTTCAAAAAAATATAAGGCAGGGTCTTATTTTCAGGGAAACACGGTAGCAACCAAAGCCACATCACTGAAAAAAGTGATTTATGAATGTCTTTTACACGTGCAACCATTGCAGGGTGCCCATGATCACCTGATCAAAATTCAGACGCTTGACAACCGACTCATTTATGACGGTGGCAGCATCCTGGGGTCATGCGATTCCCTTTTGTGACCTTCTGACAAGCAAAGTCAATGGGGAAATCAGATTCACTTAACAACCGTGTTGCTAACTTAACAACTGCAGTGATTCACTTAACAACTGTCTCGCTTAGCAACCTAAATTTTGGGCTCAATTGTGATCGTAAGTCGAGGACTACCTGTGTTTTATTCAGAAAAGATGGAATTAAAATCGAAGCAATTAGGATTACAGCAAGGTTGAGCTTCGGAGTAATATCCCAGCATCTTAGAAGAATCATGAATCAGGATAAAATACATTACTTACCCTATCAATTGTTGCCTATTTCCTTTGGACTATACGTGAGACAGTGACTTCTTACACATGTGTTCCTTAATATTTTTATACCTCTTGTCTTGTGAAGTATTAAAAAGCTATCACTTACGTATTTTTTTCAACATTTGCCCAGTTTGTTGGTTGCTTGGCAAAGAAATTAAACCAGTCATTCTTAGTTTCAATGAAGTTTTTATTATGTCAGTTTAATGTAGGGAACAACAATAAAATGACAGTGCAATTTTAGTATGCACAGCATCAGTTTGCATGAACTTTAGCTCAATGGTCAAAATACACACATTATATATTCAAGGTATACTGAGAATAACTTAATTTGGATTGACAGGGCCACAGTGAAGTGTATAATTGACACATAAAGCATTTGGAAAATATAAATTCATTACTTTTTTATCACTAGGAAACCATCAAGAAAGATCAGTTGGAAAGGCGAAGGTGGTACCTATAATTTCAAAATATATTTGTTTTACCCTTTAATAAATACAGTTCAAAATATTCATACATCTTTGCTAATATAAGTATGCTTAAAGGCAGCCAAATATTTTGTGCCTGCATGTTTATAGCAAATCCATTTTTATCCGTTATGTTTACATAAATTTTCTGTACATTTATTGTATCATGGCTGTCAGTCTGCATTTGTTAGGGCCAAAATCTTTTTTTCTTCTTCTTCCTGATCTGATTCAATTGGAAAAGGGTCAAAACATGCAAATTACTTGCAGGAAACATTAGTGGCTAACAAGAATAGACACAACATTGTTCATATGAACAAAAGAAAAAGACACTGGCAATTTCTCATAAACTCGGCATAATCCAGGTCTCCATAAAATATAGGAAACAAGAAGGGAACTAAACACACAGTCTATCCAAATGCAGGGTAGGTTGGTTTAGAAACCTGAATGAAAGCATGGTAGGTCTAGAAAAGAAAGTCTGGGTTCCATAACTAGATCCATCTTCTCTATGGGATCCTTGGTGCTCTCTGAGCTTGGTTGTTTTATTGAAGGTCTAGAAAAGGAATGTTTGGAATCCATAACTAGATCCATCTTCTCTATGAGGTTCTTGGTGCTCTCTGAGCTTTGTTGTTTTATTGAAGACATTTCATTATGCAACAGTGCTAGTTAGTGTTAGTGCCAGCTAGTGCTACTGAAACATCTGCAAGAAAATAATCAAGATCAGAGAGAATCAAAAAGACTATCCTGAGCTACAAATATTCTCCTCTATCAATGAACCCTAGTCTACGGCTAATCTGGGTGGGGATAAGTAGGTTTTGCTCCAGATGGAGTTGTCAGGTTAGAGAAGGAATGATCTTGTGCCAAAATTAAGAGTTGTGAAGGAAATAGTTAGTTGAACATAAACCACCAAAAATATTGTTATAATTCCTAGTCTGGGTTCAGGAATATTCTTGATTTAAACCAGAACAAGATACGTGAAGAAGCAAATGATCTGAATCTGGACATTTACTGGTAACATTCCATGAAGAAAAGAAAATGGGTCTCTGTTGTACTAAAGTGAATTGATAAATAAGTGCATTTTCTTTGGCAACTGAGACTAGAATATGAATATGCAATACGTTTTTATTTTCAAAATCCACAGGTAAGACAGTAATGTCCCTCTCTTTGGGGGGAAGCTTGAATGAATGTCATTGTTTCATTGCACATGACTTGAAGCCAATGAGTTGATGTCACACACCATTACTTTATGTTCTTCACAGCCTCCAAATATGTAATACATTATCCCAAATCCTTAGTATGTTCCTTGATTTAGATTATGTTAGCATGCATGTATGTCTGCTAACATTATTTGAGACATAATAATCCATTTGAGATCAGCTGCTGCTAGAGATTCTTGCCATAGTATACAGTAGGTATTTGTTTCTTCTCGTTGTAGTCTTCCCTTAAGCACAACAACTGGGTCATTTCAGACCGGTCATTTTCTCTTTTGACTGGAAAGTAAAAGGGGGAAAAAAATCTACCAATCTGCACTGGACCAATGTGATAGATTATAGTCCATCATTTTCACTGAAGAAACTTTATCATGAAGTGAATTGATTTGGAATAATAATAATTCATAATAATAATACAATAAACATATACATAATGATTTTGCAATACACATATAAAAATGACTCCATTACAAACAACAGATTAAATCTTGACTAATGGATTTTATATTGGCCAATCCTTCTATTATGTCAATAAAGAGCCGTTCAAAAGCGGAGGAATGTCTTCATTCCAGGATTAAAAATCCAGAGGAGGAGTTTCTTTCCAATAAAAGAGAACTATCGTTTAAACTCTGCATTTGATAAATCCTAGTTCTTCAAAAATTGATAGATTCTCATTTTTCATTTTATAATTTAACATAATGTTAATGCTAAATGTCCCTTAAACATGAAAAAGAATCATTTGATTGATTAATCTCATCTTAACGTACAAAATTTACTTAATATTTTTTTGAACCTTAGCCATCCCTTTGTTAATATGGGACAGTCCAACTCTTTATTCTAAAGTGTATTCCAGTTATCAATATCTACTGAAATATTTTCCAGCCTGCTGTAAAAATAAACACTAAGGTTTAGAATCTTCTAACATACTTCTCAATAGTACTGGCAATGTTGGGATTTCAGTAATTGTTACTATAACACAACAGTGTCAAACTCATGGCCCATGGGTCAGATGCAGCCCGCAGGGTGCTTAGATTTGGCCTGCGGGGCCGACCTGGAAATAACGAAGGACTGGCCTGCAACCCTAACCCTCCCAAGCTCTGTTTTTGCTGGCAGAGGGTTGCAGGAAGCTATTCAGCCGAAAATGGAGCTCAGAAGCCTGTTTTTTCTGGCAGAGCACTCAGGCCACCACAGGCACCCCTGACATGAGTGTCATCAAGCTGGCTATACCCACTTTGGCCACGCCCACCCCAGTCCCCCAAGGTCAAACAGAACCCTGATGCGGCCCTCAATGAAATCAAGTTTGACACCCCTGGTATAACAGATCCAAATAGTGAAGCCAAAAGATGCTTTTACTTTCGCTGTCATTCAGCAATTTTAAACAACTCGCACTCTTCTTGTGCTTATGAATCTTTTAAAATAGGAACGTGGTGGCTCACATGTTTAGAATGCTGACTGACAATCAGCAGCCACACGTTTGAGACCTGTTACGCCATGGGGCAGGGTGAGCTCCCATCAGTGAGCTCCAGCTCCTGCCGACTCAATGGTTCAAAAGCAGGCGACAAGTAGATGAATAGGTACCACTTTGGTGAGCAACTTCATAAGGATATGAAAGGAGCACCCTGGCAATGGTGTCACTGGCAAATCCTTTCACCACTGAAGCACTTTGGTGCTTCTGACACAGAAGTATGACTATTAGTATCCTTTAACAAAAAAAACAAAAGAGGGAATATATTTGAACAATTTTGGTCTGTTTCCACTAAAATGCTTACCGTAACTAAAATGGATTACCAGCTCATTTTATCACAATGGGAAAACATGTGACCAAGAGCCTATTAGCTTATTTAGTTCACTATCTAAGTCCCTCCTCCTCATTCTTACTAGTAAAAGTAATGGACTTGATAGCCTTTTTTGGAGAAGATGTCTTCAAACAGGTGACTTGTCCTCTATATAGATAGGACTAGAACTGCTCTTTTGTTGACCTTAGTTTATAATAAGCCCATATGATTATTTGATAAGAGTGAATATAAAAAAATAAATTATACATGCACACATTGATGGTTTGTGAAGGATGTTTCTTGCATGGAAGGAATGTTTCCACATGTGTATCTTCGTATTCACACAGAGCTTTCCTTTGCACTAAGCTAAACACAAAACCTCTCAGCCTTAGTATCATTTAGTCTGTAGTAGTCAGAGAACCTCAGCTGTGAACCTGTGAAACATTCTGCAGAAACATTTTTCTTTCAACACATTCATCTATTAAGACTTCAACAGTATGTCTTTGTCAGATGTGTGGTCACACCTTAACTTTTATTCTCACTTTAAAAAACGAAAGCAATTAATTAGCCTTCCTAAATATGAACATTAACATTTAAATTAGTGGAAAAGTGTAAAGCTCTTGACTAATTTAATTAACAAATATCCAACTTGTTTCTTGAAGATGGAGGTAGAAAGGTATTCAGAAGAAGCCTTTCCTGAATGCAAAGCAAACAAAGCCAAAACATTGGCAATTTTTAATGAATTTCCAAAATGAGGGTGGAGCTTGTGTATACAGTATGTAGTTTGCTTCCACCATAAGAATATAAAACAATATAAGTATAAGCAATAGGTTTTTTTTTCAGGAATAAAATATGGAGAACCAAGCTTCCACCATCCTACCATCCCATTACTGGAATGTTCATTGTCAGCACAAGGAATCATCAAAATGATCCTAGGAATTATCTAATCCGAACTCCTACACAATCAAGATATGTATAAACTGAAACTACAGTGCCCAGATATACTTTGCTTGATTATCCGGGCCTTTGTTAAACAGGCATATTACTTTCCCCCCAAAGATTATTTTGCTTTCAGATTGTTCTTGTCATTAGCCAATTTCTCCTAACATTAATAAGAGAAAATCTACACTATTCTCCATTGTTTCTAATCTGAACCAACAGATAATATGTTTAATCTCCCATGAGGAGGGAAATTTGCATCCGTTTCATGTAAAACATTTCTTAATATATCCTACTTTTAATGCAAGTGCCCTAAAAACATTAGCGGAGGGAGGAAAGCTGCAATTCCTTTCCTCCCATGTGTGTGTATCAAAATGAGGAAGGTAGCCTTCTTAGCTTTATTTCCCTCTCTAATATAGCGATTAAAGTCAAGTCACTTTGGAATCAAGGCTGAGTCTTGCAAAGACTTCACAATCACACTCATATAACTTTCTTGGGAACAGTGCAAGAGAAGTTGGCTCTTGCCCTTTTTTTGAGATGTCTCCAGCGGTGGGATTCAAATAATTTAACAACCGGTTCTCTGCCCTAATGATTGACTGGGTGGGCACAGCCATGGTGGGCACGGCCAGGGTGTGTGACAGGCAGCACTTGGCCTCCTGCACCCCCCTGGGGGCAAAAACGGGTAATGAGGGGGCAGCTGCTAAGCGACCAGCCCTAAATCGAGGACTACCTATATGGATCTATCTAACACTAATAATGTCCAGGACATCATTTTTCACCATCTTGATGCACGAAAGGTTTAACCAGAGATTTAACCAAATACTTTTCTTGTCTCAAATTTTTCATTCATAAAATTCTCAAACAACTCAATCAAAACAGTAGATGAGGTTCATGTAGCATGATTTAGCTATACATTCATATCCATATCATCCCCTTACATCCACACTCTGTAAATTCATCCCTTCTTTGCCTCTTCTTGTCAGGTCGTTTTTTTAGTCAGACCTGCTTACTCATTTCCTAGAATGTGAGAGCCTTTCTCACCGTACTGATCTATTCCTATTTCCCAGCAGTAATCAGACGTTGTATATACACATTTCCAGATTCTGTCCTTTCAGATTCTGTCCTGACCTTTTGGATGTCAGCTGATACTTTTTAAGTGATAAACTTGAAGATTCTGAGATCCAGCCTAGGACTCAAAATCTGAAGCATGAATTTAAAAGGTTAACAATAATTTGGAATTGCATATATGCATATATGGACTTCTATGGTACTAGAAATCCTCAACCTACAGATTAATTGGCTACAATATATTACGTAACTGGCACTTCTATACAGTGGTGGAATTCAAATTTTTTTAGTACCGGTTCTGTGGGCGTGGCTTGGTGGGCAAGGTGTGGCTTGGTGGGCGTGGCTTGGTGGGTGTGGCAGGGGAAGGATACTGCAAAATCTCCATTCCCACCCCACTCCAGGGGAAGGATATACCCCACTCCAGGGGAAAAATCCCCATTCCCTCCCCACTCCTGGGAGAAGGATATTGCAAAATCTCCATTCCCACCCCACTCTGGGGCCAGCCAGAGGTGATACTTGCTGGTTCTCCGAACTACTCAAAATTTCTGCTACCGGTTCTCAAGAACCTGCTGAATAGCACCCCTGCTTCTATACTATAAAAGATAAGACCCTGAAATAAATTATATGACTGGAAAGCCATATATCATATGCTCAGGATTTTATTTGACTTTATTGAATTCCCTATCTATTGAAATGTGGATTTCCATAGAATTAGGAAAACTGATTGATAATGTACATAGGAAGATAGAAATTAGAATCCATAGGAACAATGATTGTTTTTGTGTCAGTTTTTGGGAGAAGATTGAAGGCTTTTTTTCCCCAGAAAACAATGCATTTCAGATTGTTGTCTATTCAGAAATTCCTGTTCTCCAGTTCACTCAGGCATGGCAGCTGAATAAAATACATTTTGTAGCTCTACTGTTCATATTTACTTGTTGAGAGACAAAAAATATTAAAAACCATTCTCCAAAAATTCACATATCATTTGATCTGTAAATGGGAGCGTTATAGGGTGAGAGGAAAGCACACACACTAGAAAAACCCTCCATGCTCTAAGGTGTTTAGCATTTCTTGCAAATAAACACACTTGTAAACTTCCTTGCAATTGGAAACCTGACAAGGTTAACTCCCAGCTGCAAAGAAGCTTGCATACAGACTAAGCAGGTTCCATGAATTCGCAGAATTGCTGTTTTCACATACCAGTCTTTCATATAGACATTGAACTAAATGAATTTCTTCCTTTTCAGTGCTGGGATTTCACAAATCTGCATTCTTTTATTTATTTATTTTTAATAGCATTATAGTGTCAGTCCAAACAATGATGGTGCTATGCTGATCCTTCTCTATTAGAGATCTCTTCTTTTGTCATCAAACCCCAATACTCAGGCTAGAGATTAAAACAAATTCTGTCCACAATCCTGATTCAGTGAAATCTGGGTGTTTCACTTCCACTGGATTATGACTCTTACTATTTTTGAACTTTTAAACATTCTAATGCACTTACAACAGTGTCAAACTTGTATTTATGACTAGATCTTCTGGTTTGGTAGTTTCTACAATCAACCTGCCTTGTGACTACACTAATGTGAATAAAGTAGGAATCATACAGGGTGAGTTACATGAACACTAAAGGACCCTCTCTATTCACATTATTATAAGGGAGAAATGTGCTTGTTTGGAGATTATATTAAAAATCAGCTAAATCCCATTATTGGTAATATATCTTCTGATGAGGCCTAGCTGTCACGGAAGGACAGCCATATGGAAAACATCTGAGGGGCCTCATTGTCAAAGACACAAGGACATGTATGTTACAAAGAGTTACTTATTACCTAAGGACAGAAATAAATCTCCCGTATTAGTAATTACAGAACTAAGGAAGGTTGTCTAGCTAAAGATAATCTTATAAACTAGAAAATAATGGTTTAATAATTAGGAAGTGTCAATTATCATATAACAAGTGTATGTTAACCATATATGGAAAAATGCATGTGCTCACCAAACCCTTTGTCTTGGAAACATATATAAGCAGTTGTATCAGAGCTTTCCAGGGTTCAGAATTTCAGGTTCAAATCTGGCTCTGAACCTGCACAATAAACTGTATCTGGCTGACCCAGGAATGTTTTTCAGTCTTTCATTCCATAACAACACCAGTTGAAATTTTGTGGGATGAGGTGCTAAAGATGCTTGGTATAAAATGTTCCCATAATAGCCATTTTTTTAAAAAGCTATTCCCCATTATCTGGTGGCAGATGCCAATAAGAAGCCTTCTGGTAGAAGATCTGGTGGGCTTGGTGAATGTTGTTCCTATCTAACAGTGTTTCCCATGCATAAGGCCTTAAAATCTGCCTACAGAGAAGAATAAATAAATCTATGGTAGTGGTTAAGGCACCTGGCTAGAAAGGTGCCTTAACTTTACTCTTGGCAGCAGGCTGGGTGGCCTTGAGCCAGTCACTCTCTCTCAGCTCAGCTCAGCTCACAATATCTTATAAAGTGGAGAAAATAGGAGGAGGAAGGAGAATTAAATATGTTTGCCACCTTGAATTACTTATAAAGTAATAAAGGTGGGATAAACATCTAATAAATAAATCCAGAAAGGCTCACAGAATAGGAGGAGGATTCAGGTCTTCTTCTGTTTCCCATAATGTTACAATCCAGACTATTAGTGGAAGTTTGTTTTATCAACAGAGGCTTTGCTGGAGACTGCCTGTGGCTTTAGTTCCTCTCAAAGGAAAAGGCAAGAAATCATTTTTGATCATTTGCATCATGCTAGACAGAAAGGGCTCCTAAGAAACGTGATTGATCTCAGGCCAGGCAGGGAGAAGGTCTCATATCTCCTCTCAGGAGCTGAAGGGGCAACTATAGCTAATTCCTAAAGTTGTTATTGGTATTCTGAAGAAAGTTTGCATGTCATCTGGAGGGTTAGATTTCATAAATTGTCTATTTTATATCCATTAGGGGAAAAAAAGAATTCCAAGAGTTCCTTCCAAAAATCATCAGGTCATGAAATCAATTCTTCCACATGGTAGAATTACACAAATTTTATTCTACAGCATTTCTCTGCTGGCTTTATATATATTATTTTGCCATTACACAAATACAGTTCAGTACAGTTGCCTTCTTTTTCCTGTCTCTTTAAAAAAATCATCAACAACCTTTTTTTCCCCACCCCTGGCTCATATACTTTCAGTTTTCTTTGGAGAGTTTGTCTGAATTAGAAAGAAAATATGAGTATTGTTTATTGGATTACCCAGTGAAGAATCAACCTAGCTAGGACAGCCTATCCAGGAGTTTGTCCAAGGGAAAGAGGAATAAGCCAGACATAAAAGAAATATAATTTATTATGCTTTCAGGGCCTTTTTTACAACTCACTCTTGTCGCCATTACTAATTTCTTCCTGATACCCTGTATTATCCTCCTGAAAGCCTCTTTAGATCTGCTTGTTTATGTCTAGCTCTTCATTTAAAATGGAGCATCTGACTACATTTAAAAGCCACAAGGCAAGAAAGATTGCCACTTGTATCTCAATACTTTTTGGGAAAAAAAATAATAATCTGACTGTTTAAACTTCCTTATTAAATGGAGCCACGGCAAAGCTTTGAAGTTTTAAATATAGATGAAAGAAAACAGCTCTCCAGTTTGCAATAGAGACCCAAACTAAAGGGAGAACCTCTCATCTCCAAGCAGTGCAATCAGATGTGGTCCTCTATCTCACAAGCCATTGTCCAAGCACTCCAGGTGATGACATAAAGCTCAAGCAGGTCACCAAATCTAATCTGAATGGCTGGGACAGGATCCCACTGGATCACAAGAACCACTTGGTTTGCTCAGCACTTTACAGAATTGGGTTGAGACCCCAGTTTTGCAACCTGATACAGAGACTCCTGTTGTTAGATTTAAAAGATTCTTAGAAAGATTTTTACATATCACTGACTGGAGCGCCACTAAGTGGCCAAAAACCATGTCCTCTTTCTTCTCCTCCTCCTCCTCCTCTTCCCTTTCTCCTCCTCTTTCTGTCTTGGGTTGATTTCCCAATGTTCATGTTCAGCCTCGGTAACAGCTTCCAAGTTCTTTCAATGAGACTTCCAAGACCCTTTGCTATTCCTAAGATGTGGTCATGATTAACGGTGTTTAAAGGCTATGTACAATATTTCATGCCACTCTTTTATTCACCGGATAACAATGTGAAACAAAAGGCTTTCTTGAGAGGTTTTTTTCCCCCTCCCTCTTTGGGTTTCTGATTAGTTTACAGTCCTGTAGTTCCAGCTGTTTTATTCCAAAACCCTAAAACACTAACGCTGGGGAGTTCTGCGTAATTGCACATAATATGCGCCACATTATCCATTTCAGGAACTCTGCTGAAAGGCAGCTGCAATAAGGGGTTTTCTAAAGACAGTCTGGTTTACACTAATGGCCCTAACAGGAAGGAAATGCAATTTGAAAGAAGCTGATGCCTACGCTCTATTCTTGACTGTAATATTTGATTTAATTATTAACTGTCAGTGATGGAGAGGCAGATCCTACATGGAATTTGGCTTCTGCTATGGATCACTGCCCAAGACCAGTGCTGAAGGGGGCATTTTTTTTAGATGGCGGTGGAATGCTTACACTTAATTATTACATTAAAACATATTTCCTGAATATTACTTGAATCCTATGAAACAGCATCTTGTACTGTAATAGATTATGTGCTGAATTTAGCATAATCTCTCTCTCCTCTCTCTTTCTTTCTCACACTCACACTCCCACACCCACAATTACAGTTCAAAATATCTTGGGGTTATAAGCTGGGGGAAAAAAACTATCTTACATTATTCTCTACCTTTTAGCCAAAATCGTCTTACAGGAAAGTTGTGATGTTTCTATGGAATGAATATCATTCTTAGGGGTGGGTTTCACTTACCTTTACCACCGGTTTGCCCTGTATGCGTGCACTCTCCGTGCATGTGCCGGCCTTCCGCACATGCGCTTTGCTCGCTCGCGCGCCTTCCATGCATTCTCCCAGCCTCAAAAATGTGCCTAAATAGCATGAATTGGAGCCCGGATGGGCGGGCCCAGGCCCACCTGCGATTGTCGCTACCGGTTCGCCTGAATTGGTGCGAACCGGCAGAATACCACCCTGATTCTTAGGTATTGTATAAAGTTGTGATGACCTGACTCTTCCGCCGACAATGCAATGGGTACATTAGTGCTGGAACTCTGACATAAGTGTGTGTCTACTGGTTTTGTGATTTTACTGAGCCTTGATGCAGTTTTAATTGATTTTTTTTCTGTTAATGAAATTCTTTGTTTTTGCTTGTTAGATGTTTGTTAGATGGGTAGCCATATAAATGATGGCTAGATGGCTGGATGGCTGGATGGCTGGATAGATGTGCTGTGACCTAGGCTTACTGAGTCATTACAATACACAATTAGTCCCAAAAAAACCTATTTTATTGTAACATCTGAGAATTACTTTCATTCCCAGCTGAGTCCCAATTAATTGCAAAAAAAAAGTCCTTCGGAGAAAGTCCTTTGGGATAATCACCAACCTTTATCTTCTTTGACATGTTGCCAAAGGCCTTACTTGGCAAAGTCCCACAGAGTTCAGAAACAAACAAGAGATACTGACTGGAAACAGAGTTAGCAACGTTGCTTTCCTGTAAAAGGCCCAAGTGCCTTTGTTTCTCTTTTAAGCCTTATGGGAGGGGCCAATCATCTCCTGGCCCTACTCCCAAGTCATCCCTTTTGCTTTAGCTGCTCTTGCCTTCTGGCAGCTCTGCGCATGCATGCACTAGGATCAGGGTCCTCCTGTTCCTCTGCCTCTTTGCTGCCCAATTCTGGGGGCTCTGGAGTCTGCGCATCACTCCCAGATGGCCTTGGCCCCATCTCTGCCTCCAATGCAGAGCCTTCATCCGGGCCTTCCCCAGACTCTAGGACTGGCCCATGTTCCTCTCCAGCCTCCTCGCTGTTCGACTCCACTGCCAGCTCCACAGGTTGCTGGCGGACCACAACAGGATGGATGGCTGGGTAGCACTGGTGGGTTTCTAGCGGTTCGCCCTAGTTCAGGCGAACCGGTAGCGGCAGCGGTGAGAGACTCCGCCCACCTGCCTGGAAGTCATCACGGATGCTCTGCGCATGTAAAGCAGCAAGCACAAGCACACGAGCACTCACTGTTCTGAACCAGTAGCAAAGGTAAATGAAACCCACTACTGCTGGGCAGGCTTTGCTAAACAACTTGCACAGAATTGTATCAGGCAAAATTTAGGATTTGATCAAAAGTACTGCTGACCCTTAAGAGACTATAATCTTCTTACTGAACCCAGCCCACCAAAACAGGAAATGAACCAGCTTACCATTTGATGGGAAGGGCTGCATATGTGAATCTAAGGTGCCCAGATCTCTATTTTGTATCAAGCACAGCAGTAAAGAGCCTATACATGTCAGTTATTCTAAACAACTCCAAGACAATTCAGTAGCCTTTTTTGGACATCTTTTTCTACTTAGTCTGGCAAAATGTTCAAGTGAACAAGGTGTCTCCCACTTCTCTGTCCCCACTCAATCAACCAGTAGCCTTCACAGATTGTGGACAATCCATGAAAGAAAGATTTATTGTGTGTTCAGGAGAAACATGAGAATCCTTTTCATGCATATGCATCCTGACTATACAGGAATTCAGATTTCCTAAAGGATTTTGCTGAATCTGCAAGGAATCTCTTTTGACACTTGATGTACAAGCTGCAGGAAAGAAATGGGGAAAAACATTAAGGGTGGGATAAATAGACTCAGCTCAACCCCTTCCCCTCTACACGTTGTTTGAATGTGTGGAAGGTAAGTTTGCAAAAGAGCCAAGGAAGAAAATACACCAAAGCAAACATTAGACAGTTAGCATGAGGAAAATGTTCACTCTAGTTGGCTAGGTCTGGAGGTTTAAGCTAACTTTGTCTATGAATCATACTAGATCAGGGGTGTGAAACTCAAGGCCCAGGGGCCAGATCCGGCCCATGAGGTGTTTAGATCTGACCCATGGGGCTTCCCTGGAAACAGTGAAGGACCAGCCCACGGTGCCTCTGCTAGCAAAAATAGAGCTTGGGAGGGCTGCTCATTTTTGCTGGCAGAGGGCTGCAAGAGGCCATTGCAACTGAAAATGGCACCCGTGAGGGCTGCATGTGGCCCTCCCAAACTCTCTTTTTGCTGGCAGAGGGCTGCAGGAGGCTATTGCAGCCAAAAACAGAGCCTGCAAGGGCCACACACACCCTTTCCAACCTCCATTTTTGCTGGCAGAGGGCTGCAGGAGGCCATTGCATCTGAAAATGGAGCTCAGGAGTCTGTTTTTGCTGGCAGAGCTCTTGGGCTGCCACAGGCACCTGCGACATGAGTGACATCGAGCTGGCCACGCCCACCATGGCCACACCCACCCCAACCCCTCGAGGTCAAACACAATCCTGATGCAGCCCTCAATGAAATCGAGTTTGACACCCTTGTACTAGATAGTTAAATATAAATAGCAGCACCATTCAAGTAACTTCCTATTTGCAACATGCAGCTGGCTATTATGGGAAGAAAAGACTAAGCTAGATACTGGCTTTCTAATCTATGGCCATTGTGAGGTTTGGTATGTTTGGTTTTTGTTTAGGATGATGCAGGAACCATCTTTAGGCCTGAGCATTGTATATATCATGGCTAAGCAAGCCATGATTTTGAAAAAAATACCATTTCTGGGCTAATATAGTATGTCTCAAGAGACTGCTGCAGAAGAAGAATTATTGTTGAAGGAAATGTATGGGCGGCGAACAGCCAAAATAAAACATTTGTACACAAAAGTTAAAATAGATTTAAAATAATTAAATAAAGTTTGGCCCATAATTTAAAACATTTCAATTAAAATCAATATCAAATTTTAAAAACCCACCATAAAATCAGGACAGCCCGGCTAACTGAAAAAAATAGGTTTTAAGGGCCCGAGGAAAAGTCCGGAGCTCTGGGATCACTCGTATCTCTGGGGCTAGATTGTTCCAGAGGGTAGGTGCCACCACAGAGAAGGCTCTCCCGCTGGGGGCCGCCGGCCGACATTGTCTGGCCGACGGCACCCTGAGGAGGCCCTCCCTGTGGGAGCAAACTGGCCAGTGGGAGGCAATTGGTGGCAGAAGGCAGTCCCGTAAGTACCCCAGCCCTAAGCCATTTTACTTTACAGGATTGTTGTTGTGGGAAAATAGAAGGAGGAAGCAATATTAGAAGTGCTCACCACCTTGAGTTTATAACAATAATAACAATAATAACAATAATAACAATAATAATTTATTATTAATTATATTAATAATATAATTAATATATTAATAATTATTATTGTTATAATAATAATAATGTTACCTAATGTTCCTTCAGAGCCAGAAAAAATGGTTCACCAGGTTCTACAGAATGTCTCTCTCTGTGTCTATGCACACAAAATTGAAGAGCTGCTTTCGCTGTCAATATTTGGTTGCTCAAATTCTTATTTCTCCCCAAAGCATGAAAAACAGTGTATTTCTCCTTAAAGAGCAAATTCAGTACCGAAACTGAATACAGCTGTGCTTTTGAAAGGCAAAGAACAAAAGTTTCAGCCTGCGAAAGTCATTCAGCTGGGAAACAGGAGTTTAACACTAGTAGTAAACAGCATAATTGAGCAATGTAATTTCAGTGGGGTATTTTGTATCTGTCTGCTAAGATTATTATCATTGACATGATGCTGGACAGATGCAGGATTGCAGTTCGAACCAAACAATGGAGGCAATATTGGGAATAAATCCAAAGTGTTCTCCATTGTTTGCAAAAGTAGTTCTTACCTCGTTATTTGATCCATAATTTCTCACCTTTCATTATGCATATGCTTCTGCATAGAGACACACACAGCTTTGACTCAGTGGGATGCCTTTTTTTTTTCTTTTTTGGGTGTTTATGATTTCAAAGGGGATTGTTTATTTTTGTCATGAGTAAAATGGAAAGCAACAAAAGCTTCCTGAAAATATGCTGCCACCATTTAAATGCCTAATTGACTTAAACAGATTAAGAGGGAAATAGAAGAGCCATTGACAGAGAGTTTCCGCTCTTGGGATAAGACTCAGAAATTTCTTAGACAATCTTTTCCTCCCAGCTTAGCTCCTTTACACCACAATTGCCACTGCGCATGCACACATGCACATATGCACACAGAGAGAGAGGGAGGGAGGGAGAGAGAGAGTGAGATCAAATGGCAGGCTGTACTTATTACAGCATGATCCATCTCAAACTTGATATTAAATCGTCAGCAACATTCTCAGTTTTATATGGAATGTAGGTATTTTTATCATGAAATTTTATATATTTAGGAATAGAGTTCACTCATCATTCTTTGACACATGAGCCCTATTATTTTTTTTTTAAAAAAAAAATCAAGTATCATCAAAGGCGTAAATGAGAAGACAAGCATTCTTGTTGGTATTTCCCTCTGACATGGGGCATTGGGCTGCAGCGTTACCCAAAATGCAGAATGAACTTCTACAGCAGGGAGCAGAAGAAGTCGGCTCCCTGCGTGATTAGCGTCGTCATTATTTTGGGTTCTGAAGGGCAAAGGGAGCCTGCTCAACTCAATTAGTCTTTCTGTTGGGTCTGGCTTACAATATTTGGAACCAGGTCATATGTCAGAAGGACTCCCTTTCCCCTCCCCTCCAAAAGAGGAATTTTAATGCTTTGACGCAGCTATAATATATGAGGAAAAACTGCAGCCATTGTTTCTTAGGATGGCCTGATGCCAAGCTGTCATGTCTCATCATCTTTTCTTGTACATTAGAACTACCAGAACTGGCCCAAGTTTTAGATGAGTGGAATTCTATGGGGGATTCTAGTATGTAGAGATTTAGAGCCACTCCATCCTGAACCGACACCTAGCAGGATGTCCCATTCAGGAAGATAAGAGCCTTGAAAGAGCCAAAGTACCTTAATTAGCTCATTCCCCTCTTTGAAACCAACTAAGGTCATATCAGATAATCCATGGAGCAAAATGGAACATCTAGAGGAAAACGCAAATAGCTAACTAGGTAATTTTTGTTTACATCAAGCTTTATTCTTGATATAAAAGATTATTTTAGCTGCGGCAAATCTCTATACATTCAGTCAATGATTTGAAGGAATATCAGAGCATTTACTCCAGGGGTGGGCTGCTGGGGATTCGCAGGGGTTCGGGAGAACCTCTAGCTAAGATTCTGTGCAGTTTGGAAAACCCCCAAATCCCACTCCTGGCTGGCCACGCCCACCCCACCCCGCCCCTCCCAGGAGTCCCCACACAGCCCATTTTGGATGCAGGTAAGTGCAGAGTGCACGTGGAGGCATGGGGAGGGCAAAAAACTGGCCTACTGGAAGTTTGGAAAGGCTGGAAACTGGCCCGTTTCCAGCCTCCAAAGGGCCTCCAGAGCCTGAGGAGGCCATTTTCGTCCTCCCAGATTCTCAAGGAAAGCCTCCGGAGCCCGGGGAGGGCAAACCCCCTTTCCACCATGGTGCAGGAAGCTGACTAGGCCATGCCCACTGTGGCCACGCCTACCCAGCAACCGGGCAGAGAACCCCTTGCTAAAAATTTTGAAGCCCACCTCTGATTTACTCTAACCATTAGTCAAAGATTTGAAGGAATATCAAAGCATTTACAAAAAACAGATATTTTGCAGGTGTTCTACTATACACATGATGGGGCAGCACCCTAACGTACACTAATTTGGGGGAACAACAGACACAGTTCTTCAACTTTCATTTCATTCACTTTAATTCACTTTCAGTTCCTTCACTTCATCTTTCACTTACCCTTAGTCAATATCATTTTTCCCATATTACTAGCAGAAGCCAGCTACACTGAGTGATGATTGTTAGACAGGAGAACCTAGCCTAAAGCCGCTTCCAGTTCCAAAGAGCATACCCACCAACCATTAAATGCTGAGTGGGAGTGCTCTGGGGCAGGCCTAAACTACTGCACCGTGTTTCAATAAATAAAATATTATGTTTGTAATCTAAAGCTATGGGTAAATTATGGGCAAAGAGGGAAAAAAAATCATCCTGGATTCAGAGTTTGGTTCTCATCTCCCTAACCGAATGAATTTAGTGGGAAGAAAGCAACAGCTGCCTGCCTTGATGGAGACCTATTTATGTAAAATGCTCCACTGCCACCTTTTATGCATTTTCCTGCTGACAATGCTCATAACCATCATAACTATCCTAAACTACATATTGTGTATACAACTCACATGGCTAGGATGATAATTTTTTTCCAGGCTTTTGCAGTTCACTGTCATCTAGCTGCATTACACTTTAGCTCCACTCTTCTGCCCACAGGGAAAAATCACTAGGGGAAGCTGGTCTTAGTGCTTGTGTGTGTGTGTGTGTGTGTGTGTGTGTGTGTGTGTGTTTGCAACAGGGGTGAAATCCAGCAAGTTTTAACAGGTTCTGGAGAACCAGTAGCAGAAATTTTGATTAGTTCGGAGAACCGGCAAATACCACCTCTGGCTGGTCCCAGAGTGGGGTGGGAATGGAGATTTTGCAGTATCCTTCCCCTGCCATGCCCACAAGCCACGGCCACCAAGCCACACCCCGCCCACCAAGCCACACCCACAGATCCAGTAGTAAAAAAACTGGTTTGCAAGCTTATTATCTAAGAACAAAAGTCAAGTCTTAGAAATGATTCAAAGATATTGGGGACCTCTCCCCCAGGCTCCATTCCCAGGAAATGCATATTTTAAGTAAAATGTATTTATTGATCAAATTTATACAGCCCCTCCCCATCTCCCCCCAAAGAGAACAATTTATTTCTTTAGCGTATGTCATACAATGTCAGGGATGCTACACATGCTAGATACAATGCAGTTCCTGGCAGGCTAGATTGGTAGTTCATTCCGTTCGGCCTCTCTACGCCTATCCTTGGTGCACTGCGTGGGGCAAACTAGTTTTACATCAATCAGCTAACGGCACTTGGGTTGCTGGCTCTTCCAAGCTCTTCCGCCAGTCTCACCCCTCCTTGTGTTGGGTTGCCTTGCATCTAGTGCCAACTTCCACGCTCACACAAACGCAAAGTTTTTTTCCCCCACCAAAGTGGTACCCATTTATCTACTTGCAATATTGCCTGCTTTTGAATTGCTGGGAGGGCAGGAGTTAGAGATCAAGTGACGGGAGCTCACGGAGCAGGGTTCAAACTCCAGAGTGCAGACCATTTCTGGCTGGCAGTTCCAGCGTCATTAAGCCTCTGCGCCACAGTGTTCCCTACAAAGGGGACTCTGGGCAGCTCACAATAATATTTTTACACTTCCATCAATAAGCATTTGTCCATGGTGAAGGCAATTCATCAAGGCAACAAATAAATACTTGTTTCTCTCTCTGGATCAAGTGTTGAGGGTAGTGATTATTTCCATGTTCACTAAGTCTCTTCTGTCCAGAGAGTTTTACTTTGCTTTGGTAGAAATCTTTACATTTCTACTTCACTCACTTTACTCACTCCCTTACATATACAACGATCACTCTTCATTAGCCCGGGGCATCAGCATGGCTATGTAGCAGCTTGAATGTGGAAAAAGAAGCTGGCTGGATGTGAGGTTGTGTGTTGCGATCCAAATTTATTTCTCTCGATAATAAATAAATGTAAAGATCACCTTCAGCATGTCCATCTGCCAAATCTTAAGAAAGAATGAATAGATGTAATGTTATTCTCTGGTGATCATCATCTTCTGGCTGTTTTCTCTGACAGATTCACACGTTTTCAGCAGAATCTCCTCCAGTATTTTGTACAGGGCAATGGGTGAATATACCCTATGTAAACTTGTTCATTATTCCATCCATGCTAAATACCTATGGAGTCTTTCTCCTATCTACCTGTTGTTTCAGAAGAGCCTACCCATCATTGATTTACAAGCAAAGTGTTTGTTCTCCAGGTCAATACTGAAGAACTTGGCTTTTTTCTTTTGCTTAGCCCAAGCTTTCCAAGGTGGCTTATGCGTCAAAATAGTAGAATCCATCAAACAAATACTCATCTCACTTTGATTGTGTCCTGTTTACAAGGGTGGCTGATATTGAACTGAGCAGTTCAAACAGTAAAAGGGAGGGCAGACATCCATTCAGAATTTAGAGAGGGGAGAAGATTATTTATTTGTAGAGCGATGGGAACAATATGACAAATGATTATACTAAGAAGGAAGATAAAATAGAGGAAGAATACCCTTATTAAAAGTTCCAAAGATTATTTTAAAGAAGACAACATTCAAATAAGACCACTAGCTACTTAGAGCTTCCTCCATCTTAAATTCTTTATAGAATTTTGTTTCTTCTTGAGAAAATGAGGTAGGAGGGAAGGCAGAGATTCATGAGTCCTAGAAATTTGACCCAACCTGAATATGAATGAGCTCTCCTCAATTTCACAGATTTGGAAGTTGTTAAGAAAATATCTATTGCTGCCTGTAATATGTAAGTCACAGGAAGAAGGAAAGGGGGAAGAGGAGGAGGAGGACAGGATTTTGTATTCCTTGAATGTCTAAACCATTTAAAAAGTGGGCAATCTTCACATCTTGTAACGCTGAATTCCGTAGCATATGCCTTGATATTCCTGCTAGCAAGATCAAAACAATCTTTTGTTTTTGTCCACCCTGGGAGTAATACGAGCAAGAGTTTCTGATAGCAATATAGAAATAAGAAAATAAAGGGGGGATAGGCCTCATCCTTTAAATAAAGAACATTGATGATTGGGGAAAAAACCCTCTATTTTTCTCTTTCTTTGAATGCCTCGTGCATGAAAGGTGCACCGCAAGTAATAATGGCATTAGGAAGACCTCCTTTGCCTGCTGGGGGTTATCCTCTGATGTCACTGCAAGAGGGAATGAAATTTTTCCCCATTGCAGGCTGTCAGCAAGGCAGCTGTGGATTTCCTTAAAGTAATAGAAGTCTGAAAATAGAAAAAGTATTGATTGAGGCTTTCTTCCCTACAAGGGAAGAGCAAAAAAGGCCCAGCAGGTAAAATAGAAGACTTGTTTGCAGAAGAAAATAAAACATGTTTGAGGAAGGCAGGGAGTTGCTGAAAAAGCTTCTGTGCTTATTTATTTCCATATTTTTATTAAGAGATGGGATGATTGGGGATTAAATTAAAATTAAAAGAAAAGTCAAATCCACAACAGTTCTTAGTCTGCAAACTCTTCCCACAGGCTACCTCATAATTCTAGTTTTTAAAGAACATTCCTGGGTAGAGAAATTTTTCTGTAGGCAGAAAGATACCCAGGAGGCAAGACTACAAGTCTTCACACCGTGTTTTTGTGTGTGTGTGTGCGCGCGCACGCGTGTGCTTTCCTAAAGGAAAAGAAATGTTAACTGGTAGAGGGATTTTCAAAGAAGTATGCTCCCAATCTTCATTCTGAAATTGCATCAGAAAGTTCAAGTTCCTGTTGATTTCTGTATCCGGGATACAGTGGGGTGTAGTGATAGCTTTAGCTACTACAGTTGGGTGAGTGCTGTTTTTTATCTAATTTTGATAGTTAATAGTTTGGCTGCAACCTGAGATGATGGCTCTGTAAACATCTTCCCAGGTAGTATCAGGCAGCCCGGTGACAAAAGTGAGCTGCAATAGGTATAAACAAATACTAAGTATACATGGATGTCAAGGTTGGAAATATAGTTAAAATAAATTCCCTCTGTGTGGATAGACATTTAAAAAATGGTTTTTAAGATGGAAATTTGAGTAAAACTATGTTAAATTAGTAATATAAAAGTGCCTTGGAGGCAAGTTTGTTCATTGACCAAATAAAGCTACTCTCTCACTCTCTGGATAAGTCTATGGTTATGCAATCACTATGCCTCTGATAGAATCATGGATAATATTCCAGATAATATTGCTTAAATTGATTAGCCAGGCATGTTTTTTTCCATCATTTTTTTTTTCTTATTCCAAACAAGTAGAGGTAGGTAGCTTGATTGTTGTGCATTGTCTTCTGACTGATAATACTAGGAGCTTTCAATCTGGAAGCATCTTAAGATGAGAAAGCCAAGTCAAGCATGACCCTTCAAAATATATTATAAAGCTATTCAGCCTTTTCTTCCCTAGCTGAGTTTTCTAGTAAGAAAATAGAACATATAGTAGAATTAGATACGAGAGATGGATATCTGGGGTCCTTATCATTGTTACTTTATTTTTAAAAAAGTATTACCTCAGTTCCTCTGTTCCTCAGGCATTCAGACTTATATACATATGGATCTATATGGATAGATGTTTTTATGTTTACATTCAGAATCCATTTTAACACATTGTTAATGAGAGTTCTGTATTTCTTTGTTTTGATCCTTGAGTAATAATTAATTCTTATTATCTGGAGAAAAGTACCCTTAAACATTATCCTACTCCCAACACATTTCAGACATAATTCAAAATATTGGCAATGATCTCACTTTGTCATCTCCCTTTCCCATGATTCCAAGAGGATAAACATTATCTACCTATCTATTATTATTATTATTATTATTATTATTATTATTATTATTATTATTTAATCATATTTCTATGCCGCCCATTCTCCGAGGACTCTGGGTGGCTTACAACTATCAACAGTATACTAAATAGCATATTGCCCCCAGCAATCTTGGTCTTCATTTTACCCATCTCGGAAGGATGGAAGGCTGAGTCAACCTTGAGCTGGTGAGATTTGATCCGCTGATCTGCTGAACTAGCAGTCAGCTGAAGTAGCTGTAGTACAGCACTCTAACCCCTGCGCCACCTCGGCTCTTTTTTTTCCTAGATCTAGCTAGCTAGCTAGCTAGCTAGCTAGCTAGCTAGCCAGCTATCCATTATCATTTTTATCATCTATTATCTATCTGCCCTAATTAATGATCCCAGCTAAATCATCTATTTCAATCCAGTTTGGAGCCCAATCCACAAATTTCTCGGAGATGAATTACAGAGCTTTGAACTTTATGCCAGCATGAGTACCACAGCCTCTCTGCTGTTTATTAAAGCAATCAAACTCTTTAGCCTTCCTAGCACAACTGGAAAAAAAATATATACAGCCACTTTAATATCACATCAATGGCTCAATATCTGGGAGCAGAAATGTCTTTCTTTTTAAGGCTCACACAAAAGGATGACAAAGTTGGATTCCTTTATGAATAGCAGAGGTGCTTGGCTCAAGCTTTTGAGCCAAAGCATTTCTTGGAACCTATTTGAAAAACTTACACCATCTTAATATATAATTGTTGAGATCAGATAGGTGAGGAATTAATAGATTAGAAATCTGAAAAGGTGTTGAATGAAATCGCTACAAAATCGAAAAGCTGGGAGCATGAAACAGACAACATTTCTCCATCCCAAGAGGGGAAAATAGGTCTTTTACCAGACCAGCTAAGAATTCATTGTGCAAGTGACCTTTATAAGATTATTGTTTATGCTTTCTTGGTTCGAGGTAAAGAAGGAAAAAAGAATATTCCAATTTATTTCAAAGGTTACCCATTAGAACTGAATATTTAGTACAACTGCATTATCATATTGCATAGATTTTACCTAAGAGATTGGACTTTCTGTATGAGATGTCCTTGTGCCACTTTGAATTTCCTTCCACGAAGGAAGGGGTGAAATCTAGCAGGTTCTAACAGGTTCTGGAGAACCAGCAGCAGAAAGTTTGAGTAGTTCGGATGCCCACAGAACCAGTAGGGAAAAATTTTGGATTTCACCCCTGCATGAAGGTGTGTATATATGAGTTGGAGAAGACACTTGCTCCTCTTCCCAGAGCAGCCATAGTTTCCTACACTCAGCTGTCATTAACAAATAAAAAGTAGCACATCTAGAAGTAAAGATATAAAGCAAATTGTGTAGTCATCCTTCTATTCTTTTTGTAAGGAAAGTCTGTCCCATATTTCTGGGTTTTTAGTCAATAGATGAACAGTCCTAATGATGATTGATTAATGATGTCTGGATTGTCAATTTTTGTTAACCTAAGTGATAATTTATCATCCCCCTCCTTTAAATGAAAAACAAAACAGAAAGGAACGGAAATCTAAGCAATTGGGGAATATGGTTTATCTACCTAAATGACAGCAAACAGAATACATGAGCAAAAAGAGGAGTTTGTAAAATTCTTCTTTACTGTTTGCAAACTTTCTGAGTTTGCAAACTGAAGAACAAATTATATCATTCCAAAATATCCACATCAGACCTCATTCAAAAAAGGTAATTTGGAACTAGCAGTGACACAAAACTACTAATTGCCGCAACTTTTTAAAGCAGCTACGTCTTTTTCAGGAGTATTTGGCTCTTGCCACAGAAGGCAGCCACACAATCCTCCCCCCAGTGGTGAGTTTCTACTGGTTTGCCCCAGTTCAGGCAAACGGATAGTGGCGGTGGTGAGAGGTTCTGCCCACCGGCCTGGACATCATCACAGATGTTCTGCGCAGGGGTGGGTTCTAAATTTTTTTACTACCGGTTCTGTGGGCATGGATTATTTTGTGGGCATGGCTTGATGGTCATGTGACAATTCTTTAGGATTTAGCAGAGGTACTGGTCTACCGGGCTTTTAACTGCTTACAGAGCTGTACTGGTCTACTCATTTGTTTTTGGAGGCACCAGTCTACTCATTTGTTTTTGGAGGCACTGGTCTACCCATTTATTTTTGCAGGCACCGGTCTACTCATTTGTTTTTGCAGGCACCGGTCTACTCATTTGTTTTTGCAGGCACCGGTCTACCACCACTCTGCCTTTTAACACTGATCAGCTGTAGGGCAGCCCTTTGAAGCCCCATGGCAAGAGTTTAAACAGCTTTTTCCTTCTAGCCGATCAGCTGGGACTCAGGAGGCAGCAATAGATTGGGGGTGGGGCCAAATAAAAGGTAAGAATAACGCGGGGGGGCAGAGGGGCAGAACTGGTTCGGTGATTGTTATGTATTGATACTTTTAAGCGGGAGTTTCAAACTTGCCTACGTTTCTGATTGGCTGACAGTCCCTCCTGGATTGTATATAAGGAGGACTGCAGCCCCTGAGTTTTTGCTGAAGTCTCACTGTATATTAAAGAGCTGTTGTCACTTGCTTGCTTGTACCTCTCGTTATTCCCGAACCACTTCATTGGCGATGAAGGTGGGATAGAGGCTACAAGAAGCCAACCAGTGAGACCACGAGCTTCAGCTAGGCGACGAGGCGAACCACAGGAGGCATACCAAACATGTCTGCCTACGTTCCGCCCAAGCCTTTCGATCCGACCCGCGAAAAATGGGTCTCGTACCTAACGAGGTTTGAATGCTCGCTAGAAGCCAGCAACATGCAGGGCCTCTCGGCTAATCGAAAGAGAGCCCTATTCCTAAGCCACTGCGGACCGGACGTGTTCGAGATGGCCGAGTCACTGTGTGAGCCAACGCCGGTTCAAACAGTCTCCTGGGACACACTGATGGCAACTCTCCGGGCTCACTACGCTCCCGTCCCCTCCAAGTTCGTGCAGCGATACCAACTGAGGCAGCGCGTTCAACGAGAGGGAGAGCCGGTCAGCGCGTACATGGCCAGCCTGAGAAAAGCCGCAACCCATTGCGACTACAGAGATTTGGACGATGCGTTGCTTGAGCAACTGATCTGTGGTGTTCGGGACATTAGGCTGCAACGGCGTCTGCTCGCCAAGCCTGATTTGACGCTTGCCGGAGCCCTAGACGAGGCCAGGGCTCACGAAGCCTCCACAAAGGCCGCTGAAACGCTGCAGCGTCCGCTGACCAGCAAGGACAGCCCCAAGTCTGCCCCGGTGCACAGAGAAGACGCCGGATCCAGCTCGGAGTCCGAGTCGGATGAGGACGTCTTCCGAATGGAGCACCAGAGAAAAGACACTGGCAGCCCCCGGCGAAGCTGTCCCAGCTGTGGCGGGCACCATGATAGACTGTCCTGCAAATACAGAGAGGCTATTTGCAGGCGCTGCGAGAAGAAAGGGCACTTGGCGCGAGTCTGCAGAGCCATTCTGCCCAGAAGACACAAACCACGTGAGCGCCGCAGCCAACCGGAATCAGCGCGCCAGAAGCAGCCAACGAGAGAAGGCGGCGCGAAAAAACGGCGCGAATTTGAACCGCGAGATGGCCGCAGCATACACATCGACCAGGCCAGCACGACGGTCGAGGACAAAGTCAGCACGGTGGTCGAGATCAATGGAAGGCCGTGCTCGATGGAGATCGACACCGGATCAGCTCTCTCCATAATGTCGTGGGCGACCCTAAAGACCCTCCTGCCGTCGTTCCGGAAGGATCAACTCTCCAAACAGAGACTGCGCATCCTAGACTACCAGGGGAACCGAGTCCCCCTTGAGGGCGTGGGCACGTTCCGGGTCACCTACGGAGACTACGAGAAGGACCTGCCGCTGACCATCGTCACGAAGCAGCTCCCTAGCCTTCTAGGCATGGGGTGGTTCTGAGCCCTGGGCATGGGCTTCACCGGCGTCCACCTGATGTCCAAGTCAACCCTGAAAGACAGCCTCCTGTCCGAGTTCCAGGACGTTTTCGGGGACACGTTGGGCAAGTATGTGGGGACCCCTATTTCACTAAACTTAGACCCCAACATAGCCCAAGTAAGACTAAAGGCCAGACGAGTGCCGTTCGCATTGAAACCGAAGATCGATGCGGAACTGGACAAACTGATTAAGCAAGGGGTGTTGGTTCCCGTTGACCATGCTAAGTGGGAGACCCCTATAGTCACCCCAGTTAAGTCCGACGGCTCAATAAGAATTTGCGCCGACTACAAGTGCACGATCAACAAGGCTTTGCAGCCGAGCGCCTATCCGGTGCCGATCGTGCACCATCTACTACACTCCCTGGGCCCCGGAAAAATTTTTGCCAAATTAGACCTGGCCCAAGCCTATCAACAGTTACCGGTCGACGACGCCACGGCAGAGGCGCAAACGATCGTGACTCATAGGGGTGCATTTAAATGCACCAGGCTACAATTTGGGGTGAGCGTCGCACCCGGCTTATTTCAAAGCACCATGGAGCGCCTGTTGCAAGGACTCCCAGGGGTGGTGCCCTATTTCGATGATGTCTTAGTCAGCGCCCAAGACGAACACCAGCTAGGGGACAGGGTACGGAACGTCCTGTCCAGATTCAGAGAAGCTGGACTAAGACTTAAAAGGAACAAGTGTAGGATAGCGGTCCCCTCTGTAGAATTTCTGGGGTACAGGGTGGACGGCACAGGCATCCACCCTACCGAAAGCAAGGTGAGAGCTATTAAGAGCGCACCAGCCCCCAAATCCAAAGCTGAGCTCCAAGCCTTCCTTGGACTGCTCAATTTCTACTCAATGTTCCTAAAAGATAAAGCCACGGTTGCAGATCCCCTTCACAAACTTTTAGGGAAGAATGTACCATGGGTCTGGGGGAAACCGCAAGCAGCCGCTTTTGAGGCAGTGAAAAGACTCCTATCTGAGGACAGTTTCCTGATTCAGTACAATGCAGAGCTGCCGCTCGTCTCAGTTTTTTGACGCCTCCCCCGTAGGAGTTGGTGCCGTCCTAGGCCATAGACTGCCGAACGGCCTAGAGGCGCCCATTGCATTTTATTCCCGTACCCTGTCCAGCACAGAGCGGAACTATAGCCAGTTGGACAGAGAGGCTCTGGCTGCGATTGCGGGGGTTAAAAAATTCCACGAATACCTCTATGGCCGAAAATTCGAACTTGTGACTGATCATAGACCCTTGCTAGGACTGCTGGCGGGCGACAGGCCAACCCCCGCTGCCCTCTCCCCTCGCTTGACCAGATGGGCCATTTTTTTGTCGGCCTACTCATATCAACTCGTCCATCGACCTGGGCGGACCCTGGGTCATGCGGATGCCCTTAGCCGCTGCCCCCTTCCCGACCTACTGGACAACCCAACGCCGGAAGCCTCCGTCCTCTTGTTGGACACGTTAACTTTGGGCCCCATCTCCTCCGGCGAGGTGGCGAAAGCCTCAAATAGAGACCCAGTCATCCGGACTGTTATGGGTTGGGTTCTGAAAGGGTGGCCGGACAAGGTGGTAGGAGAGGAGTACCAAGGGTTTGCCAACAAACGAAACAAACTGTTCATGCAAGGGGGGTGCTTGCTATGGGGTGACAGGGTGGTAATTCCAACGAAACTACGGAATAGGGTTTTGGAGTTGCTGCACGATGGGCACCCGGGCATTGTTAGGATGAAGTGTTTAGCCCGCAGCTATGTCTGGTGGCCCAACATGGACCAGGTCATTTCCGAGTGGGTGGGGAAGTGCAGACCCTGCCAGGAGTCTCGCCCCGATCCCCCAGTAGCACCCATCCGAGAGTGGGAGAAACCAAAAGGCCCATGGGGGAGGATCCACATTGATTTTGCCGGCCCGTTCCATGGCCAAACGTTTTTAATAGTTGTGGATGCCTACTCAAAATGGCTCGAAATTGTATTAATGCCATCTACAACAGCCGAAGCCGTTATCAAGGCCCTAAGGAAGTTATTTGCCACCCACGGCCTGCCGGATACCTTGGTATCGGACAACGGCCCTCAATTTACAGCAACCCTTTTCGAAGGTTACTTGGCCGGCCTGGGAATCCGCCATGCCCTATCAGCCCCATTTCACCCGGCTTCCAACGGATTGGCTGAACGATTTGTCAGGACAGCCAAGGAAGCACTGTCCAGATTAGACAATGGGGACTGGCAGGCCAGGATAGATCAATTCCTAGCAGTTCAGCATGCATCACCATGCACAGCAACAGGGAGAAGCCCAGCAGAGCTCCTCATGGGGAGGAAGCTCCGGTGCGTGTTAGACAGGCTTCACCCTAACTACTCGAACGAAAACTTTAAGGGAGAAACCTGTGGCTTAAGGCAGTTTCAGGTCGGGTCCCCGGTGTTCGCTCACAATTATGCCAGCGGTCCTCTATGAGTTGCAGGAACCATAGTGGGGATAACAGGCCCAAAATCGTACACGGTGGACGTTGGGGTAGATAGACTCTGGAAGCACCACATAGACCAACTTAGGAAACGGGTGGTTGGCGAGGCGAACATCAACTTAGACATTTCCGAGCCTAACTATGACCACTTCTCCAAAACAGCTAACTCAAGCCCGGGGTCGCGCGAATACTTAGCTGACAAGCCCTGGTTCCAGCGCCGCCCCAACGAGTCGCCACTCCCAGCCGGGGATAACCACGCCCCGGACAAAATCCAGGAGGTTCCATTGGCGGAGCCGGGAGAGACAAAGAGTCCCTCCGACCAGCTCGACGCCCCACCAGACTCTGAACTGCGCAGGTCAACTAGGGCGAGAACTCGTCCTAAGCACCTGCGAGACTTTGTTTGTACATATGTTAATTTTTGAGTATTAGTGCCTTCTGGGAAGGGAGGGGTGTTATGTATTGATATTTTTAAGCGGGAGTTTCAAACTTGCCTACGTTTCTGATTGGCTGACAGTCCCTCCTGGATTGTATATAAGGAGGACTGCAGCCCCTGAGTTTTTGCTGAAGTCTCACTGTATATTAAAGAGCTGTTGTCACTTGCTTGCTTGTACCTCTCGTTATTCCCGAACCACTTCAGTGATGTCATATCGTCACCGCTACCGGCTCAGCGGAACCAGGCCGAACCAGGAGGAACCCACCACTGGCTCTGCGCATGTGCAGAAGGGCCGCGTGTGAGCGAAGTGAGCACGTGCACACTCACAGTTCTGAACCACTAGCGAAGGTAATTGGAAACCACTACTGCTCTCCCCCCCCCCACAAAAAAAGACACAGCTACTTTAAAGTAAGCAGTGCTGTTTCTGTGCTATCTCACACTTCCCTCACAAATATTTTCCCCACTATTTCCAAAGTATTACACCCCCCCAAGTATTATTGCAGGATGTCAGCTGAGACACAGAATTATGTCAGCCCTGAAAATTAATCTATCATCATTATTATGTCCATTTGTTAGGATTGTATGACAACCATGCAGACTCGTTATCCAGTCTGGTGGGTTGCTGCTTTAGAGACGTATAAGTGGATGGATGAAGCTAACAAAAGAAGCACTGGAATTTAAAAATTGGAGGGCTGTCTGACGTATATATTTTATTATGTTACATGCTATGAATTTTTTTTCTTTTATTGTGTTATTATAAAACTTGTTACATTGTGTTATTTCAATGCAATGCTATTTATATAATATAATTAAATTTAGAATTTCTGTGGCATTACAAATCTGAAAGAAGCGAGGAAAAATATCTGTTCATTTAAATGTATTTATAATTCCCCCCTCAAATGGTACTGACGGCAGCAAATCAATTTTTTTGATCGGCTTTTCGACTGAAAGAATCTGTTTTAGGAGCTGAATAGATTTCCTACATTTTAGCCCTTGAGAATGTTAGCTATGGATAGAAATGCATCGTCTGTAACCCAAGTTACAGACCCATTGAAAAAAAATGATGAATGAAATGCACCAATCAGTAGACTGACTGCCCAAACTGCTCATTCACCAGAATTATTAGCAATTATAGCACTCTTCTCTGACACAGTCTGGCCTTTTAAAACAAAAACAAAATCCGCAGGTGCAAAAATAAACTTGCCAACACACAAGCATTAAGGCTACATATTAAAAAAAAATTAATAAAGTGATGCAAAAGTTTTACTATTTAGGGCAACACTAACAACGTGTTTAATTGTCAGGCAGATGATTTGTATTTAATTGTAATGCATTTTTGTTTCTTTCCCTTTAAATCTCCTTAAATTGTCAGTGCCAATGAACTAGAGATTTGTGCTGTTTTAGAGACAGCCATCATTTAAAATTTCTTCTGATGAATTCATCCTGGACACTTAAAATGTGAATAGCAGAAAGCCATTAACCCTCCCACATAAAGCTTTGCAGCAATATTAATTTCAGTTTCCTTGAGCTGAAGAAAGTATCTGAGAGCTAAATGTACTACTTCTTACTGACTTCATTGACTAGAATATTAATAATGCTGGATTATTGTAATGTTTTGAAGACCAGTTCAAAAATCCCAGTTATAGAATGAGAATATAAGTTTGTTGGGAAAATCCCTTGCCTATATTCAAAATATTCACTTGTTATACTTCTTTTTGTCAAACCCAATTCAATAAACGATAGTATGGCCTTTAAAACTGATATCAGTTTGATTCTATGTTCCTTAAGAAAATCTGCTTCTAAAATTCAGCTTTGTAGGTGTTACAATGACCTGCGCATCTCCGAATATCCCTGTTATTAGCAATAATACCAATGTTGATGCTAAGAACTGTATTTTCCAGGATTATACCATCTGTGATATATCCTACCCAGAAAACCATGATTAGTATCTGCAGCAGTGGTGGGTTGCCCCCGGTTCACACCAGTTCTATAGAACAGGTAGTAAAACTGGAGGGAGGCTCCGCCCACTGACCCCGACATCATCAAAATCAGGGGTGGGTTCTAAATTTTTTTACTACCGGTTCTGTGGGCGTGGCTTATTTTGTGGGTGTGGCTTGGAGGTCATGTGACTAGGTGGGCGTGGCTAGCTGGTCAGAGTCATTTCTGGAAGGTCCTCGCACTTACAACCAGTCCTCGCACTTACGACCCAACTCATTTGTTTGCTTTTAACACTGATCAGCTGTAGGACGGCCCTTTGAAGCCCTGCGACAAGAGTTTAAACAGTTTTTTTCCCTCTAGTCATCAGCTGGGACTCAGGACGCAGCAATAGATTGGGGGTGGGACCAAATAAAAGGTAAGAATAATATGGGGGGAGGGCGGGGGGGGGAGAACTGGTTCGGTGACGTCATATCGGCCGAACCGGACCGAACCGGGAGGAACCCACCACTGATCAAAATGCTTCTGCACATGCACAAAAGAGTGCGTGCGTGAGCGAAGCAAGCGCACGCACGTGGCCCCGCTGCAAACCGGTATTGAAGTAAGTAGAACCCACCCCTGATCTGCAGGCTATTCTGATACTGATTATATTTCCAAGTTTGGGTAATGAAGACCACCAAGCTCAGAGAGCACCAAGGACCCCTCATTTCAACCCTGAGCTACAAATATTGACTATTCTAAGTATCCACAGTTCTGAGACAGTGGTGGGATTCAAAAATTTTTACAACCGGTTCTGTGGGCGTGGCATGGCTTGGTGGGCGAGGCAGGGGAAGGTTACTGCAAAATCCCCATTTCCTCCCAATCAGCTGGGACTTGGGAGGCAGAGAATAGATGGGGCGGGGCCAGTCAGAATTTTTACTACCGGTTCTCCAAACTACTCAAAATTTCCGCTACCGGTTCTCCAGAACTGGTCAGAACCTGCTGAATGCCACCTCTGTTCTGAGGTCATTGTGATGAGGATAAATGCAAACATGGTTTAAAATCGCTGCAAATGTTGCTGGTTTTATTTCACTTTCTAACTGTCATGCTTGGTTTTTCCATTTTTATTTATGCTGAGCTTCTCTGTTTCTTTAATGGTGTGAAAATTATCTGGGGTTTGTTATTGTTAGTCGGTCTGAGCACCTGTTTTGTGAAAGGTGTGATAAATAAATAAATATGTTTTCATTCTCTGCCCATCCTCAATAGGACCTTCTTTTCTCATGGACCTGAACAAAGGCTGAAGCCCTTTTCTGAAGCTCTAGAGCAGTGATGGCAAACCTTTTAGAGACCGAGTGCCCAAACTCGGTCTCTAAAAGCCTTGGTAGAACAGTGGTCTAAGGCACCCTGTTATTAAGCTGGTTATTAAGACTGTAATTAATTATTAATGCCTGCAATTACTGCAGGTTCGAATCTCGCCAAGGCTCAAGGTTGACTCAGCCTTCCATCCTTTCTAAGGTAGGTAAATTGAGGACCCAGTTGTGGGGGCAATAAGCTGACTTTGTATAAATATACAAAAGAATGAAGGTTATTGCTTAGCGCATTGTAAGCCGCCCTGAGTCTGCGGAGAAGGGCGGCATATAAATCAATAAATAAAAATAAATAAATAAAACTGCAACCCAAAACCCACTTATTTATCGCAAAGTGCCAACACAGCAAATTAATCTGAATAATGAGGTTTTAGTTTAGAAAAAACAACTCATATGTGATTAACATCTTTTCTCTGAAAACCCCCACACAATAACATTTCAATGAATCAAAAAAATTTTACTGAAAGTTTGCATTTGGCATTCTTTTTTTTTTTATTGCAAAAGTTTTACAATTACATTTTCACCCCCTTTTTCCCCCCCCCCCACCCCCCCAAACTTCCCAACCTCCCCAGCCCGCCCTAACCCTCCCCTCCCCCCAGACTTCCTAGTATGCTCATGTCAGATAAAAGGAAAAAACCCTCCTTTGTATATAAAACTTGAACCCCTCCCTCCCCCTTACAAATTTTCATCTTCATTACATTAACCTATTTCTATCTTGGTATATCATTTTCAGATAAATTTTCATCCTGATTACCTTAAAAATATTTCTATCATAATGTAACATTTTCTAACAAATTTTCATCCTTAACCTTAAAATATTTCTATCTTAATATAACATTTTCTAACAAATTTTTATCCTCAACCCTAAAATGTTTCTATCTTATATAACATTTTTAAATAAAGGCTATTTGATACTTCCTAGTTTGATATTTATGCTGAACATAATTTATCCACTTCTTCCATTCCCATTCATAAGTCTCTTGAGAACAATCTTTTAAATATGCTGAAATCTTCGCCATCTCCGCAAAACTGGCCATCTTCAAAGTCCATTCCTCAATCGAAGGCAGCGCTTCATTTTTCCAGTATTTACCTATCAACAATCTTGCTGCAGTTATCATGTACAATATCATTTTTGTTTCCCCCAATGTAAAACCCTTAACTATACCCAATAAAAACAGTTGTGGAGAAAATTGAATTTTTCTCTTCAAAACATTCTGCATGACCCACCAAATTTTTACCCAAAAAGCCTTAACTTTCTTACAGGTCCACCAAACATGATAATATGTAGCGTCTAAGCAGTCACATCTCCAACATTTAGGCTGGGCACTAGGGTACATACACGACAATTTTTTTGGATCTAAATGCCATCTATAAAACATTTTATAGAAATTTTCCCGCAGATTCTGCGACTGTGTAAATTTAACATTCTGAACCCAAATTTTTTCCCATGTTTCCAACATCACTGGTTCCTCAAAATTTTGTGCCCACTTAACCATGCAGTCTTTAACTAGTTCAGTTTCTGAATCCCTTTCTAACAAAACATTATAAAGTCTTTTAATATGCATTGGGCCTTTCTCTTTTATATGTCTAACTAATTCTTCCTCATACATCATAATACCAGTTTTTTGGTCCTCTTTCCATCTCAATTGCAGTTGATTATATTGTAACCAAGTTAAATTAATCCCTTCAGCCAACAATGTCTGTAATGTCTTCAGCTGCCATCTGCCCGCATCTGTAAAAAGAACCTCTTTATATAAAAACCCCCCGAGTGACATTATATTTGTATTCCACAAGGTATGACCAAGATCCAGCCATAGCGGTATTTTATAATTCCAGTTGTTTCGGTGCTTCTTCCAAACTCTCAGCAAAGAATCTCTAAGTATATGGCTTTTAAATACTTTATCCACTTTGCTGTCATAAAATAAGTAAGCGTGCCATCCAAATTCCAAATCAAAACTTTCTGCATTCAATATTCCAGTCTTTTTTCCTCCAAACCAATCACTTACTAAAGTCAAAGCTGTTGCATCATAATATAATTGTAGGTTTGGAAGTTTGAGACCTCCCCTTTCTGGGATGTCTTGCATAATTTTCATTTTTACTCTTGGTTTTTTCTCGTTCCAGACAAATTTGTTGATACCAGTTTGCCATGCTTTTAGTTGTTTATCATTTTTGAGCACCGGAATCATTTGAAACAAAAAAAGAAATCTTGGCAAAATGTTCATCTTAACTGCTGCTATTCTTCCAAGTAAAGACAGCTGCAGTTTTTTCCAAATCTCCATATCTTTTTGCACCTCTCGCCACAACACCTCATAGTTATTTTGAAACAATTTCATATTTGATTCTGCAACCTGAACTCCTAGATATTTTACCTTTGGTACAATCTCAAAACCTGCCCTCCTTTCTAACTCCAGTTTACGATCTTGTGTCATATTTTTAACTACCATCTTAGTTTTTCTCTGATTCAATCTGAAACCTGAAACTTTACCAAAGTCTTGTATAATGTCCTTCATCTGGATTATCGATTCCATTGGCTGTGTTAGGGTAACAACCAGATCGTCTGCAAATGCCTTTATTCTGTAATCCTCTTGCCTTATCATTATACCTTTCAATGTGTTAGAATCCCTTATTGTATTTAACAAGACTTCTAGTGTTAAAATGAACAACAATGGGGACAGTGGACATCCCTGTCTTGTACCTTTTTCAATTTTAAACTCTGTTGTCAAACTTCCATTGATAATGATCTGTGCCTTTTGCTCTTGATAAATTGCTGAGACCGCCTGTATATATTGGTCCCCAAAGTCCATCTTTTTTAATGTCTTTAATAGAAAATTCCAATCCACTCTATCAAAGGCCTTCTCTGCATCCAGAAAGACCAGCACTGCAGGGATCTGTTTATTCTTCTCAAGATATTCCAATAAATCTATTACTTGCCTTACATTGTCCTTCATGTGCCTACCCTCAATAAATCCCGCTTGGTCATGATGAATCACCTTTTGAATTACTGGCATCAGTCTGTTGGCTAATACTTTTGCGTAAATTTTATAATCCGTATTCAAAAGAGATATTGGTCTGTAATTCTCCGGTTTTTTGGGACCTGCTTGCTCTTTTGGTATCAAAGAAATATAAGCTGTAGTCCACGATGGAGGTACTTTTCCCCCTTGTTGTATGTTGCAAAATAAGTCTCTGAGTTGTTCCACCATTTCTGCCTGTAAAGTTTTATAATACACTGCTGTCAGACCATCCGTTCCAGGAGCTTTGGCTGTTTTTAATTGTTTTATTGCTGCTATTATCTCCTCCTCTGTTATGGGATAATCCATTCTATCCTTTTGTTGTTCAGTGATTTTTATAACTCTTTTATTGTCCAAATATTTTTCTATAAGTCCATTCTGCACCTCCTCTCTGGCATATAGTTTAGTGTAATATTGAAGAAAGGCTTCTTTTATTAAATTCTGTTGAGAAACTTCTTTCCCCCCAATATCAACACTATCAATAGTCCGTATGCTTTGTTTCTTCCTTAATGTGTAAGCCAACCACCTGCCTGGTTTATTAGCATTGCAGAATGTATTATGCTTCGCATATTGTAAGTTTGTTGCAACTTGTTCCGCTATAAGCATTTGGAATTGGTCTTTCAGAAGTTTTATAACACTAAGTATTCTTTCATCTGTTGGGTTTTTAATAAGTAACTGTTCTTTGTCCTTTATTTCTGCTTCCAATTCAAGTCTTTTCTTTTGTCGAATCCGCTTATGTTTAGAGTTCATATATATAAGCACCCCTCTCATATAAGCTTTGCTTGCGTCCCACACAATTTCCATTGGGGTGCCTTTGTTCAAGTTCATTTCAAAAAACTCTTTCAGATGCTTTTTAAGTTCTATTATATTTTTCTCATATCTAAACAAGTTTTCATTTAATCTCCAAGAACGTCTCTCATTCTTACATGTCTCAATTTCTATCCAGACTGGACTGTGATCAGTCAAGGTTCTTGGCAGAATCTTTGTTCTTTTTGTCCTAACAAGTAAGTCATCAGACAACAAAATAAAATCAATCCTGGAAAAGGATCTATGTCTGTCAGAAAAGAAAGTATAGTCCAGTTCTTTTGGGTTATGTATTCTCCAAATATCTTTTAATTCCAGGTCTTCTTTCATATCAAAAAAAGTCTGTGGTAATCTAATTCTTGATTTTGCCAAAGTCTTTTTATCTAATTTAGAGTCAATTACTCCATTCCAGTCTCCCATAATTAAAATAGATCTATAATCCCATTGAAGTATTTTAGTATGCAGCATTTTATAAAAATAGTCCTGTTGTTGATTAGGAGCATAAATTCCTATCAGAAGAATTTGACTATTAGCAGAAAGTAATTCAATTGCTACAAACCTACCATCTTGATCAGCTTCTATAAGTTTGGCTGTTAATTTTTTGTTTACATAAATAACCACACCATTCTTTTTTTGGTTAGTTGAGGATATAAAATGTGTTCCTAATTTGGAATTTTTCAAATAGTTTTGATCTTGAACTGTAATATGCGTTTCTTGTAAACAAATTATATCATTATTATGTTGTTTTAAATATGCAAATATTTTCTTCCTTTTTTGTGTTGCATTCAACCCATTCACATTCCAAGATAAACATTTAATCATCCTTATTCTCCTTCTGGAGCGAAGCGCAGAACCTTAGGATGTCATCTGAGATCCTCTGTCCTGCTTTTCCCACAGCCCCAGCCTTGTCTTGACTCTCCTGCTGTAACTTTTCTTTAAGTTCCTTGGCTTTTGCTCGAGTTATACGCTGATCCTTAACTTCAGCCGCCCAAGCCAGCTCCGAAATTGGAGAAGGTTCCAGCAAAGGCTCATCCAAAAAGCCTCCTTCAGCACCCTTCAGCTCTGCTAATTCCTGCTTAGATTGTTGTTCTTTAATCTCCAAAACTGTAGATGTGCGTGGGGATGGAGTTCTTTCTTTAAAGATGTCATTATAAAATTGCTCCGCCTTCTCCACAGTATTCAGACGGTGTTTCTCTCCCTTATATCTCAAAATTATGCCAGTTGGGGCGTCCCAACGAAATGGGATTTGATTATTCTGCAGTTCTTTAACAAGAAAACCATACTCTTTTCTAGATTTCAACATCTTGGGTGGGAGCTCCTTGTAAACTGTAATCTTGGATCCACTCACTTGCACAGAAGTGAGAAAAGATTTTTGCAAAATGTCATTTCTTATTGCTCTATCTGTAAAATATATGACCACATCTCTAGGCAGTTGTCTTTGTCTGGCCACCCACGAGTTAACTCTATAGATTTTATCTATTTTGCAAAAAACCATCTCAGGTTCAACTTTTAAAATCACAGCTAGGGCTTCAGCACAGATCTGTCTCAAATCTTGTCTCTCCTCTTCTCTAATTCCTCGAAGCCTTATAGCAAATTCCATTGCACGAAATTGCATCATAACAATATCATTCTCAACTCTCTGCATCTTGTCATCAACATCAAAAAATTTATGATCATTATTTTTCATCTTAGCATTAACTTCTAATTTAAATTCATCCACTTTTGTCTCAACTTTCATAATAAATCCTGCCAGACCAGACGCCACATCCGTTATTTTTTTGGTCACCATCTTTTGGCTCTGCTGCATTTCCTGCATGATTTCCTGTTGTGACTTTTGAATTTTTTCATCTATTTTATTTATTTTGTCATCCATGTCTTGAAATTTCTCATCCAAAATATTTGAGATGAATGCTTTTAATTCTCCCATATCCAAATCTTTTTTTTGGGCTTGTGACTGCGTATCCTGCTTACGTGGGGGGGATCCCCCCCCTGTTTTGCCTTCCTGCTTTTTTGAAGCCATCCTGCCACGTAAGCTAGCTTTCTTAAAAAGGGAGGGTCCGCCTCTTCTGCCACCTCCACAATACCTTCTAAAAAAGTCCCCCAGAATTACTCAAAGCAAAGCTATAATGCAGCAAAGACAAGTAAAAGGGAGAGATTTTCCTCTTATTTCTGTTGCAGCCGGAGCAACTCTGTAACAACTTTTTAACTTTGTAGCAAGACAAGATAACTTCACCAATCCACACCCACTAATTCATTTGCTGAGCGCCATATTTTTTCAATCACTTTCACTCATTCCGAGACTTTCACTTCAGTAAAAAAGTTCAGCAAAGGACTAATACTTGCAGTTCAAAGTTTCAGGGTTCAAGTGGATTGCGGATGTTTATTTGAGTTATTTCCTCGCTCTTTAAAGGTTTCCTGAGGTCGGCTTGTTCCGCACAAGCAGAAGACGTCCCACGCCGCCCGGAGTTTCAGCAGGTTGTAAGGGAGCCACGCCTGCTTCCTCCCCAGAAACAGTTCCCTGGGGGTGTTGCAGGGGCTCTACCTGTGCCCTGCTGCCTCTTCTTCTTCAATCCTATGGATTTCGAAGATTTCGAGCCGCTTCGCAATCAGGAAGCGGCTCTACAAGCGGCGGGGGTGGCGGTGCCAAAAGAAAGCACCGTCGCCGCCGAAGACGAGGAAACCGGAAGTCGCATTTGGCATTCTTTTGATTAATGTGAATTTTCTGTTGTATGCATGCTGATAATTTTTCTAATCTTCGCTCATACTTTGTAAGTTTGAGAGCAACACATGGAGCACTCAGTTCAGGGGTGTCAAACTCAATTTCAATGAGGGCCGCATCAGGATTGTGGTTGTCTTTGGGGGCCATGGTGGGTGTGGGTGTGGGCATGGTAGGTGTGGCCAGCTCCCACTGCTGCTGTGCTCGGTCTCCTTGGCCAGGTTGCTCGTGTGTGTGGGAGGACAAAGTGTGGGAGTGGGCCTCCCCTGGGTAAGAGGGAGGCCCACTCCCTCTCTTTATGAGAAGACTGGCTTTGTAACCAAAGCATCCTCAGTGATAGGATGGGAGACCACCAGGAGAGGTCAGGAGGCGGGAACAAGGGGATGGCAAAAGGTATCAGGGCTGCTGGTGGTCAAGTACTAAGGCAGGATTTACCTCAAACCCTCACTCTCTCTCATTATAATCTCCTTCCTTCCTTCCCTTTTTTTCCCCCTTCCCTCTTCATTCTTTCTTCTTCCTTTCCTTCCTTCCTTCTTTTTGCTTCCTTGCTCTCTTCCCTTCTTCCCTTCTTCCCTTCTTTTTCTTTGCCTTTCCTGTCCCTTCTTGGGTGCTCAAATGCAAAAGGGAAAATATTCCTCGATGCCTCCTCGCCTTGTGGTCAAATGCCACTTTTGCTAGTAGTTTGTGGCCACTTAAAAGACTGAGAACAAACCAGGCTCAGTTCATCCCATGCTTGCATTTCATGGGGGTGTCCACAGACTACAGTATAGCAAAACTGTCAAAATGATGGCTCTGATAGTTGACCAGAGCTCCTCTGTTTTTTATATGCAACAGCTTTAGCATTTACGCTAGTTGCTTTTCTATTAATACATAATCTTTAAAAGGGCTCTCCTGTAGGGACCCTGCCACGGTCTAATTCAGACTGAAAATATAGCAACGGAAACTATTTTTTCCCCACTTGCTTTGTCCTGTATTCCCCACTGGAAATAGCTGTTTGCAACACACAAGAAGGGGATACTTTCCTAAGAGCTCATAATTCAAGAATACCAGTGTGCATATGAGGTATCTCAGGGTGTGGAAGGCCATGAGGGGGCCTAATGATAGAAGAGGCCCTCAAGGCCTCCCCGACCCACTAAGATACCTCATGCTTCTCCCGCCCTTCCTGCCACAAGGACTCACTTACTTTACAAACATCTGTCTCCTCTCTTGTTTCTCTGTTTTGTTGCCTTTGAGGAAGGGAGAGGGTTAGCTGGGAAATGCTTTTCATGCTGAGAATGGATGCTCCTGGGTGCTATAATATCGCACAGATTCAGGAACCCATCCTCTTTTGCAGAGAGTCAGGGTCCCAGAAACTTTTATTCTCAGTGCAAAAAGTGTTTGCTGGTCTCCTGCTCCTCCCCTCCCCCCCCAACTACTTTCTACTTAACTACTTAATGAGACCTCTTTGTCCCAAGGAGCTTGTATGCAAATGGGGAGACAGAGACAGAGACAGAGACAGAGACAGAGAGAGAGAGAGAGAGAGAGAGAGAGAGAGAGAGAGAGAGAGAGTGCAACGGCAGGGGGGAGCTAACTGAGCAGCCTCGTCCTCCCCACTCAAGCAGCGGCAGGCCCTGCAGGACAGCAGGGCCTCTCATTTCTCCCCTGGCATGATGAATTCTAGTCAGGGCATGCAAGCTGCTGGTGACGGCAGCCACCTAAGCACCATAATTGCCCCCTTCTCGACCAGCCAGCCAGCTCCACCTGACCTGCTCCCTGCTGGCTGGTGCAAAGCCTCACCATTCTTCTCCTCATCTTCATCATTGTCCTCCTCACCCAAGCAGCAGTGGGCTCCACAAGACAGGGCCTCATTCCTGCCCCAGCACAGCAAACTCTGGTGGTCTGGATGTGAGTGTGAAGGGCCTGGCCACGCAGTGCTTCCTTGCTCAGTTGAAGGCTTCATTCAGCCTTCAAACAGTAAGGTTGTGTTCTGTCCCCGTCCCACACACACACATCAACAGACATCCAAGAGTTAAAAACCAAACCAGCCGACAAAATCCTTATGATAACGGAACTTGGCAGCAACATAGTGGCTGCCTGCCAAGAGTTTATTATTCACGAAGGGAAGAGATAACTTCTCTCCACTTCTGGTACATCAAAGTAAAATGTTCAATAATTACAGAGTAACTTAAGTCCAAATATAATCCAGCAAAGCCTATAGCAAAAGTCCGGCAATGCATGGAAGCTTTCAGCTTTGTTCGTCACAAGGCTTGACTGGCCACCACGCTCCCTTTTATACCCTGTGGGGTGTGGTCCAGTGACTCAACCTAATCTCTGGCACGCCTCCTCTTTTGTTGCGTGCGCTTATCTCTCCGACGCTGGCGTGGATCCAGCCAAGACTCATCCCCGTCACTGTCCGACTGCGCCTGCGCAGGGATACCTGGCTCCTGGCCAATCTCTTCTCCATCGAGAGACACCTGAGGCATTGCCAGAGAGGAGGGTCCTGGAAAGGGAGGCCCGGCCAACTCCTCTCCTTCCCTTTCGGAGCCTTCTTCCTCCGATAAGACAGGCTCGGGGGTCGGAGCCACAACAGGTTGGCACATGCAAGCGAGCAGCACACCAGGGCCACGGATGGCATTGGTTCCTGCACCCGGATGATTCTGATTCCATGGCCAGCCTTACTGTTTGAAGGCTGAATGAAGCTTTCAATTGAGCAAAGAAGCACTGCAGGGCCAGGCCCTTCACACTTCAATGCCACTGTCGGCACTGCTCAGCTGAAGGTAAGGGCAGCAGGAAAAGGGGGCTGGCCCCGCCAAACCTCGCATGCCCACCCCAGGGATCAGGCTCAGAAAAAGCTGAAGTGCCCTCACTAAAGACGCTCACCCGTCAGCTGTCAACCTGCCCATCCCACACGCCTTTGCTGCACTTTGGCCGAGCCCAATCGCTCGCTTCAGGAGAGTATCTCCACTTGTGCGCGCCCTCCCAGCCCCGAACAGTCAGCCAGGGGGTCACATGATGAGAAGGAGGAGGAAGCTGCTGCTGCAGTTTGTGCTCCCTCCTCAGCTGTGGGCCTGTACCCCTTTCCATTGTATCCTCCTGCTGGATCCCATTCCCACCCCGCCAGCCCTTGTGTTAGCGAGGTTGGTGTCGGCAACGGCCAGGTTGGGACAATGTCTCAGAGTACAACAACACATGCCCACAGAGAGGGCTCTGCATGCCACCTCTGGCACACGTGCCATAGGTTCGCCATCACGGCTCAAGAATCTAGAATAAAGACACAACAATCGTAAGGTCCATATACTTTCCAACAATCTTTGGCACATATTGTGAAGGTATCTTTTTAAAACTGCTCTTGACGAGCAGACTCATCTGTTGTTCAAAGACACCAAATAAGCACTTGTTGAATTTTATAAACACTTCTAACGTTTATCAGGAATATGTCTGGTACATCACATGGTGATCTGACAATGAAATCTAATACTCCAGCAAAACTGCAGTTTCAATCTCCTAGAAGTTTTCTTCTCCTGAAAAAGATGCTTTTGTTTTTCTACCTCATTCTGAGGCTGAATTAGAATTTCTGTAGATTTTTATTATGACAATAGAACAAAAAAGGTAATTCTCTCTTCTCTTCCCCATTACACATGTTTCCCTCTGGTTTCCCCAGCAAAAAAAGTAAATAAAAATATTGGTTGAATTTTTCATGATTATCTTCTCATGAAATGTAACTGAAAAGTTTCTGGTTGCTCTAAAAAAATCATATATACACATAATTATTTTAGTCACTTTATAATGAAAATAATGCAAGCACATTATATTATACCCATAAAAAGTTCACCACAGTTTTCTTTTTCTTTGTGCGTGTGTGTGTGTGGGGGGGGGGGGAATATAGAAAATACGATTTCTTTAATATTTCAATTTGCTGGTTTTATATATTTTTTAATTTATTTTGTGCACTGCCCTTTAATTTATTTTGTGCACTGTACTTTCAGTAAGGTGAATGGCTATATAAATTTGTTTAATAAATAAAGAAAAATAAATTTATTTTCCACCATATTGAATAATGAAATGTCCATGCAGTATGAAAAATCAAATGTTTAGCAGTTTCCACCGCCTGGATTGTGAATTCAACAGCCTGGATGAAATTTTACAAGAAGTGGTAGCAATTAATTGGGTGGGCACCAGAAATGTTCATTAACTACTTTCTGCCAATTAAAGGTAAAATCCTGTTGGATAGTATTTTTAGGACAGTCAGTAGTGTTGTGGAAAGAGGCTGTTCATTAATGTGAAGTCTGCTGTTTTAATTAGCAGAATACATCTGTCTTGATAGGCCTGTAGAAGCAAAAGGAAGTATATTGAGAGTTTTCCAAATAATGAAATATTCAACACCGTAATCTTTTATGCCAGCCTTCCCCAAAACTGATGCTCTTCAGAGTCATTGATGGAATTGGGTAAAGTTTTTTTTTTATAAATACTTTATTGAATTTTTCCATAATAAAAAGATAATATACAATCTCTATCTTGATCAGAGGTACAGTGTTTATACAATTTGGTGAATCATACATTAAATAAATTCCATCCTTAGCTATACAATGTTCTATGCAATAAACTCAAATTCAAGTGCATAACAAGTCATATCCTACAATCATACTTTTATTTTGTTCTTCAACCAATTATACCAATTTCCCCATACTTCAAAATATTTAGAATTCTCCTCATTTTTTAACTCGCTCGTCAATTTAGCCATTTCTGCGCACTCTAGAATTTTATTTATTAATATTTCTTCTGAGGGAGTAGATTTATTTTTCCAGAGTTTCGCAAAGGCTAGTCTAGCCGCAGTTGTAATCTGAATTATGAGTTGCGTTTTGTTATTATTAAGGCCATCTTCAGTCATACCCAAGAGGAAGGATTCTGGGGCTAGGACTATCTCCTGTCCCGTTATTTCGCAAAGCCAGAGTCGAATCCTTGACCAGAACTTTTTGGTCTCAGGACAGGTCCACCATAGATGATAGAAGGTGCCGACCATTTTTCCACATTTCCAACATGTGGCTGGGAGATTTGGGAATATTTTCGCTAACCTAGCCGGGGCTAGGTACCACCTGTGTAACATTTTATAGTGGTTTTCTCTAAATGTTGCCGATTTCGTTATTTTGTAGTTCCTATTCCAGGCCATCTCCCAGTCATTAAAATTTAGTCTATATCCCAGGTTTTTTTCCCAAATATTTAGCTGATTTTTTGCTATGGAATTGGGTAAAGTTGCTCTCTACTTTTCCTCAAGCATAAAGCTTGACTGAAACCAATGGGTATTACTTCTTAGGTGACAATGAACAGGATTCCTCTATATTAGATCCTATTAATAGGTTCCTCAAGCAACAGGACTGATCTCATCTTAGTATTTCTTACTTGTATTCTCCTTACTATCTTCTGTTACACCCTCTCACCTCACCCCAATTTTGCCTCCAGCTCTTCCACAGGCTTCAAGATATTCCTTTTTAGTGGATGCCTTATAAATATTGTCTCACTATCACTGGTTAATCAGCCCCCCTGTGTCAAGTTTCCTGATCACAGATTTTATGTTTTTCAAGCTGCTCTATACAGCACATTGTTTTTGTCTCCAAATCTTCCGTCTTTATACCGGTAGAACTTGTAGTTATCAGATTCCAGTTGCAAAGATTCAGATTAACCTTTACCAGGTTGAATTTGTGCTGCATGCTTCTGCTGTTTTAAACACAGTTTGCCTGTATGCAGCTCAGAGTTCATGGCAATGTTTAGCAACCGAAGGGACTGAGTTACATTTGAGGCAGTCTGGTCCAAGCTGATGAGTCTGCTTGGAAAGACAAACATGCCCCTGCGAGTCTTATGCCCAATCTTGCACTCAAGAGAAGAAAGAAATATTGTTTTCTGCCTTTCAAATCTAGCATCGGAAACATCCCAAGTCTTTTTTGATACACTATTATAGAAGCGGATATTTTATTTGCTTACTCCCTGGAAACAATGATCTTCATTTTGCTTTTAAGGGACCTCCCTCCCTCCCTCCCTCCCTCCCTCCCTTCCTTCCTTCCCCATCACATGGATTTGGTACAACTGTTCTATATGATAGCATAACAATAAGATTAGCTACTTGTTGAAAGATGTATTAAATGTACCATTCCATCAATAGATGCACATACATGCAGGTATACACACACACGATGACGCAACTGGCTTTTCTGAATTAGAACATATTTTCAATTTATTAGAAATAGCACCAGCAATTTTTTTTTTTTAAAGCAACAGCAACTGTATTCCGGTGAACAGGAGATACATTCAGAAGGGAGGTCAGATGTTTTCATGGCAGGTTCTGGGATGATATGTTTAGTTTACGATCACGCTACCAAGAATTTCCCATCTGGATGTTCTACTGTGAATCTTTTCAGAGAAAAATTATTGGCAACAAATAAACGCTACTTGGAAGACTCTCTGTTGTGCATAAGGCTGCAGAACGAAGGCTGATTTGCCTCTTGAGCAGGCTACGTCTGTTGCCGATGCTGAGTAGAGATGGGTCTAATTGCAGAATGAGTGGCAGAGAAAGTGAGACAGAAAGGAAAGATTACAGCCACAAAAACCACCTTATGGGGGATGCTTCCTGTCCAAACCACACCAAAATGAAGGCAACTTGCTTAAATCCTATTCCTTCCCATGGCGTTGACGCATATTTTCTCCATAAGATACATTTCCATAATCTGCACAAAGGAGACTCAATCATTTTCATTCAATTCTACTGAAAACAACGTCAATTTTTTAACAAGTAACCTGAACCTTACTTTTACATATATATTTTTTGGTCAAAATAAAAGAAACAACCACCACCATAAAACAAGGGAAGAATACACTCAGTTAGAATAGTAGAAATAAATAGGTTCCTTCCTCGCCACCCCCACCCCACCCCACCCCACCTCCAGTAATTGGCAGCATAACTTTACCCAATTAAAATGATTTTTCGGCTTATCAGATATAGCCAATTAGGAATGTTAAACTTATTTTAAAAGAAAGACACTGACAGTGTCTAATTATATACATATATGTTTGGGAGGCAAATTAGTTTGCCTTAAAGCTGCACGCTGGCCTTACCGCTCTTATACAATACTTCCATCTAGTGGATACTGTTGGGGTTATTAGTTTTACTGAAAGGCAAAGCAAGGAGACCAGTATTAAAGAAGGTACCTGCTGTATAAATATGGAGGGAGCCCATTCCATAAAACAAACTGATTTAAAATAATCATTTCCAAAGCTGTGCATCATTACACTTTTAACAAGCGTTTGAAATCTGTTTCCTTCTGAATCCAATGAAATGTTTGAGCAACTATTGAGTTTAGGGAAGCAGAGCTGGGCAGCACGCCAAACAGCTTGTAAACCCTTGATTCCAAATAAATGAAGGCTAGACTTCAATCACTTTCTTTCCCCCACCCTCCCACCCCCCACCCTGTGCTGTGATTTTCCTTGTGGAAATGGCATTATTGGGAAAGTGACAATGGCATCCATTTTATGCACTCCTGCTGGTAGTTTGTGCTGTTGGCGGAGGCTCTAGTTCTAAATGTATGAAGATTGGGAGTGCTTGGCAAAGTGTGCTGAGCAGAAAGTAGCCCAGTTTCTCTGCTGCCTTTTAAATAGATCCCTTGGCAAGCCTTCTTCTATAAGCATTTTTTTCCAGTCACATATCTAGAAATGATTGTGCGCCATAGAAATTTTGAAGCGTTGAGAATGTGTATAGTGGACAAGAATCGGAGGACTAGTCAGCATGTAGCTCTTCCAGTGTTGCTGAATTACAGTTCCCAGCATCGTTCATTATTAACCATCTTGGTAAGGGTAGCTGGATGTTTTAGTTTAGTAAACATCTGGAGAGAGAGCTATACATTTTTAACACTTGGCTGTTCACCGCCCTGAGTCCTCAGGGAGAAGGACGGTATACAAATTCAAAATAAATAAATAAATAAAAATAAAAAACAAAGATCCAGAGATCCAGAAATCCTGGAAAGCCCACTTTCCCCAATTTGTTGCCACAATGGGCTTCTGTATTCTGATCAAGATAACACTACCCTTGCCAGAACCAGCCACTGAAATCAATGTTGTGGTAAACCAAGCTTTTATTGTTCTACCTAAGCTATCTAATGATCATATCATGGTTCAGATAGTGAGCTGGTATAGCTCTGCTTCTTGTACTTTGGAAATATTTGGCATGAAGCTGTAACCAGAAAGTCGTAAAGAGTGTCATGCTATGGCCATTCATTTTTCCAAACCAACTAGAATCTGAGCTAAATAGGACCATAGATGTAATTTCCTACAAAGATCTCCAAATCAGATTATTATATTTGGAAAATATGCAGATAGCACTGTACAGTTGCTATTCTACGTCTACTTAGATGGGAAAAAAACAAAGCCTACAATACTCATTTATCCTATTTTTTTTTAAAAAAAAAATCCATAAGCAACTTCTGGTGTGTTTGATCCTGACACTGCCAGTGTTTTTATTCCAGGAAGGACACATTGTTTTCCTTAATTATATAATAATCTGTTTTTTCATGATCTCTACGATGATTCCATTTCCATCACATTAACATTCTTCATTTTCTGCTGTTGGTCTTTACAGCAACATATGCCATTTGTTTTATCCAACAAACTAGTTCCTTGTAAATTATTTCTAGTAATAAATCCAGGTCTCTGTTGCCTGCTGGTAACTTGGATATTTTATCCTTGTAGCATTGGTAATTCCTTCAGTAACTTGGAGAGTCAAGAATTCCAACTCTGATCCTTTAATCAAAATTCTCTAGGATCTTTATCAGCAATGAAACATATTCAAAAAAGCTGTTGGCTGAATTAATTCCTAGAGGCTTGTTTTGTAAACTGTTGGGTACAGCATCAAGAGAACTCTTGTGTGTATGATGCACACCAGGTCAAATAACACACAGTAACATATTTGTGTTTTACAATGTTTGTACCTACTGCATATAGCTCTAAATCACCAGAGTAATCAAATGATGAGAAAATGAATTATATGCATGCATGAACCACTCTCAAGCCCACATCTCATTATTAGTTAAATATATGTAAACAATTAACATTATTTTATACTGATTGTTTTCTTTAGTAAATATAGTATGTAGTCAAGATATACATGATGGTACATCATCATCATCTGAATGTTATCATGTGATAACTTCACCACTCTACTCTCTATTTGAAACCGAGTTGGTTGATTTTCACCAGAGCCTGATAGAGAGCCTTAATCCCCCACTCTCAATGTGGAGACTGTGGTCCCAATTCTGATTGTATTTCCCCTAAAGCAAATATTCTAATAACAAAAATTGGACATGATGAATGTCTGCCTGCATTTAATGTGCCATCTAATTTGCCATTCAGTCTCCTCTGTTTTCTCTGCAAAGGTCAGGCCCTTATAATGAGGCTGCAGATGATAAGTAATCTAGTAAGAGAGCTACTAGAGGAATCAAGTATCAAGCAGCATAAAACAGGCAGCTAATGAAAATCAGATTTCATAATAGCGGAAGGATAGTCCTCTGTCCCTCCCTCCCTCCGCTCTCTCTCTCTTTCTGCCTCTCTCTTTCTCCCTCCCTCTCTCCATTCTTCTAGTGTAAGAGAAACTTTTCTTTTCTGATTTTTCTGTGCTTCTTCATAATCGCCACTTTACCATAGAATGTCAGAGTATAAAGTGCAAAGGAAAAAAGATTGCAACAATTGGGATTTCCATGGCAACACTACATATTTGCCATAAAAGTTTGATCCTATGTAGACAGTACCATCCGTACTTATTTTCCAAGTGGGTGCAATGCCGACTCTAAGAAACACTCCAGGGTATCCCGTTAAGAATTAGAAAAGACATAATTTGACACACAGGCTCTCAGTGACTATCCAAACAGAAAAGGATATTTCACACAGAGTTGTTGTTTTTTTCACATCACCAGAAAATTAGTTTCTATGATTGCAATGGATGCTATTAACAATGGTTTAAAATAGAGACAGCCAGCAGACAGTCTCTGGGCCAAATCCACCCCACCTCAAGGCAATTTTTCTGGCTTACAGTAACCTGCTAAATCAAAGTTTAGTCTGTATTGTCCCATTTCTTTTATGTTTTGTATAAACGATATTGATCATATTTGTACCTACAGAGTATTAGGCTGATTATGAAAGGAATTTGTGTGGATAGAAAAATAAACACAATAAGGCTCTCTGAGTCAGCCCAGAATCTTATCATTAAACAGAATACAGCAATTGGCTACCCTTGATTTGGAAGCATCCATACATATTCAGGATGGATATTTTATTTGAAGTGCTTTTAAGAGGAGGGTGAAACACGGGGTCCTTTTTTTCCCTCTAGCTGCTTGTAAAGATAACAGATGGACTGCTTTGCAAACAAATCTATTCTGTAGGTATTACAATTCAGCTTCAGCAAATCCTGAATGGCCAAATGCTAAAATGTAATATGTTTGCTTAAATTATGCAAATCAAGAAGGATAGCCTTTTAAACTGTTTAATGTTCTCCTTACATTATTTCTGTGGTTTTTAAATTGCTGATTATATTAGGTAATTTCTATTTTAATTGTGTTTTAATTAATTTGATCTGTATATCTTTTCATTATTATTATTCGCCGCATGGGTGACTTGTTTATTATAATCCCAGCTCAGCAGAACCAAATGTATTTTCTGAATCAAAATCACTGGTATTAGCAATACTTTAAACTGAATATTGCTTTTCAGTACAATTCTCAAGTTTCTGATGAAAACTATTCTTAGATATATTTTAGGCATTGTGTCTCACAGTAATGGACACTAGTTTATTAGAAAATGCTTGCATAAATTGCATCAGTTCATTATAAGAATAATGAGAGATCTATAAAGTTCATATCTATATTTTTTTTGGAACTAGCTACATACATACTGTGTCTGCAGATACATTGATTTATTTCAGTTTCTATACTGTCCACTCCTACTGCCATAGTCACAAGTTAGGAAAAGTGTATGGAAAGGAAGTATCTCATATACATTTACGAATATAGATAGTCCTCAGCATACAACCACAACTGAGCCCATTGCTAAGCAAGGCAGCTATTAAGTGAGTGGCCCCCTGTTTTATGACCTTTTTTGCCACAGTTGTTAAGTGAATCACTGCAGTACAGTGATAATACAGTGCAGTTATTAATGGTCATTAAGTGAATCTGGCTTCACCCATTGACTTTGCTTGTCAGAAGCCAGCTGGAAAATTACAAATAGCAATTACATGACCCCGAGACAATTTAACTGCATAAGTACATCCAATTGCCAAGTGCCCAAATTTTGATCAAATGACCATGGAGATGCTACAATGGTCATTATGTGACAACCGATCATAAGTTTTTTTTTCCAGTGCTATTGTAACTTTGAATGGTCACTAAAACAAATGGTTGTAAGTGAAGGATTACCTGTATATATTTTTCTATTTGTCATACTCAAGGACAGAGGTGTTTAAGTTGGGGGTTCACCTCCTTGAAGGCCAATGGATAATTTAGGAGGTGAGGTATCTGTGAACTTGGATGGGAAAAATATTACAATTTTACTTTTACTAAACCACTAACTGAAATTTGACTTTTCATTCAATAGTAACCTGTGTAGGCAACAAAGTAATTGATGGTCACTAAACTCCATTAATATTTCTTAACATCAATAAATCTCATTCTCTAAAATTATTATATCTTTAAAAAAAGAGTGTGAGAGCCAATTTGATGTAGTGGTTAAAGGCATCAAGCTTTAATCCTACTTTAGGCATGAAGCCAGTTTGTTGAGTATTGAATGACCATTCAAAAGGACCAGTCAGAAGCGAGTAGCTGGAGCGGGAAATTTAGAGGCACGTCAGTGGCTGAAGCCGTGAACAGCTCCCTTTAAAAGAGGCTGCCGTGGCTTGCATTGCCATTGCTGTACCGGAGCTGAATAAACTGATGTAGCTGCTATATGTGTCCTGTGTCTTGTCTGCGCCTACTATACAACACAGTTGGTAATTGGTCACTCTCCCTCAGCCCTAGGAAGAAGGCAATGGCAAACCACTTCCAAAAAACTTGATAAGAAAACTGTATACAAGACTCAAGACCGATTTAAAGGAAACTTTCCCCCTCCACCAATATCCTGCTGATGGAATAAAGAAGTACATACGTGTGTTATTTTTAATAACTTGATCCATATTTGAGCATAATTGGTTTCCCTTTTAATACAGTCTTGACTGCCTGTTGTTTATGCACTTGTTGTGGCCCCGCCCTCTGAGCCTATCTCATCGGAGGAAAAAGGCTCCGAACATGAGGGAGAGGAGTCAGCCAGGCCTCCCTCTCCAGGCCCCTCCCCTCTGGCACTGCCTCAGGTGCCGGCCGAGGAAGGGGAGATTGGCCAGGAGCCAGGTGTCTCTGATGAGGGCGAGGAAGGAGAGCCGTTGTTCCTGGATGCACGCCAACGAAGACGTGATAAACGGTTGCAGCAGTTAAGGAGGCGTGCTAGGGATTATAGCTGAGTCACTGGACCACACCCCAGAGACTATATAAGAGAGGGTGGTGGCTGGTAAAAATCTGTGACGAACAAAAACTAACTCTGGCTAGTCACTTGAACAACGTCTGAAGCTGCCGAAGGGATATTGTTTTGCTGGACTATTTGGAATGCGTATGTAATTTTATGTTATCTGTTGCAGTAAAGCCCTTGGCAGACGGTGCTTATATTGTTGCCAAGTTTGAGATAACGACCTGTGTGCGTGCCAAGTACTTTCTTAATCCTCGGCTGGCTGTGTTTGTGTGTGTGTGTAGACGGGGACAGATCATCACTTGCATGCAGCAGTATGCAGTATATGAACTTGCTCTAAGTACATTTGTATAGATGGAACAATGGAATGGAAAATAAATGACCTTTTCAAGAGGTGTGATACATTCCCTGTAGATTTCTGCACTGTACTTCAAAACATGAGGATGAATTTTGTCTATAGGGGAATAACTGTGCAAATTTCAAGTTTCAGACTTTATTTTTTAACAAAACGTGCACATCTCAAGGGGGGGGGCAGCCAGCTTGGGGAATATATTGATTTAGCGTATGAAACTAGCACACTGCTTCTAAAAGCTCTGACATACATATAAGGATAAAGACTAAGAAGTTGGTATTTGTCAAATAAAGCGAACAAAGGTTAAAATGGAAATGAAAAAAGTAGGGCCTTTAGGCAAAATGTATAGGTTTCAAGGAGAGAAAGAAGAAGAAATAAAGCATGAGATATCATAATTATCTGTTCCTAAACACAAGAGACTGCCCTTTGGGATTATTTGTGGATATTTTGAAAAATACTATAAACTCAGGCTATCTTCTAATCTCCCAAATCTTATTTATGCATTTAAGAGAACCAAAAACATGAGGCTTGTTTAAATACCCTCAAGAACAACATTTTATATAACAAACTCCCAGATATCTTGCAGTAATATTGGAGAAACCAATAGCAATTTAGTTGTTTTGGGGATAATTACCTGTAGAATAAATATGAAAACAACCCAACTGATTGAGTTACCCATTCCCCCAATTAGTGCACAATTGCTGATCATCTAATCAATGATGGAACTGCCAATGTTCAAGACTTCCCACACCCTACCAAAGAAGCCATCACTTCATTGGGGGGGGGGGGTCCTCTCCTCACTTCAGATTTCTTTTTTTAAAAAAAAGCTTTGTATTTAAAAAGCACAGCCAAGGTTAGTTCAACCACAGAGAGAATCAAGGAACCCGTATCAGCCTCTAGTCTGCTGGGACTCTCTACTCTTCTATAGTGGGTGAGCAGGGGTGAAATGCTCTGAAGTCTGCTACCGGTTCACTTCGCTACCAGATTGCTGCGCACGCACATGTGTGGTACGTGCCAAATGTGAGCTTCGAGCACATGCAAATTGCAGGAGCTACTGCGCAGTGCTAAAAAAAGAGGATTAAGAAGCCTTTTCTAAGGTAAGTAGAACCTTTTCTAAGGTAAGTAAGCGGGGGGGAACAGCTGTGCCGAGTGATTTAGATTTGCTAGAAAGCAGGATTTCCTGCTTTCTTGCGAATATAAATCGCACGGCACAGCTGATCATCGGAAATACTGGTTTGTCCGAACTGGTAGCTTTTATTACTACCAGTTCGCCTGAACCGGTCCGAACCAGTAGCATTTCACCCCTGTGGGTTGGCACAAAAAGTAAAAAAGAAGATGCAGGACCTGGAGAAGGATAAACTGTGGAATGATACCAGGGGTGAAAGGTGCTAGCTGAGCCATGGCTTAGCAGTAGGGAGCATAACAGAGGTGGTATTCAGCAGGTTCTGACCAGTTCTGGAGAACCGGTAGCGGAAATTTTGAGTAGTTCAGAGAACCGGTAGTAAAAATTCTGACTGGCCCCACCCCCATCTATTCTCTGCCTCCCGAGTTCCAGCTGATTGGGAGGAAATGGGGATTTTGCAGTAACCTTCCCCTGGATTGGGGAGGGAATGGAGATTTTACAGTATCCTTCCCCTGCCACACCCACCAAGCCACACCCACCAAGCCAAGCCACGCCCACCAAGCCACACCCACAGAACTGGTAGTAAAATATTTTGAAACCCACCTTTGGAGAGAAGGCTTACTTTGCATTAATCTTCTCAGTCCTACTGGTTATGAAATAATTTCGAAGTTACTTTATCCCCATACATTTTCTTAGGTCAGGTTTGGATTAAAAATATCAACCTCTTCTAGTCTTGTCCTTGATTTGGTAGGGTATTTGAGCAACATGCCAAGCCCCCTTCTTGACCATTGGGTGAACAGATCAACAAAGAAAGGAGCAAGAAGACCAGCTTTGGAGACCAAGAGAAGCTTGAATAAAGTTGGAGAGCTATAAGGACAGAGCAAGAAAATCCAGTGGATCTCATATTCAACCACAGTTAGGTTAGTATAGTATAGTATAGTATAGTATAGCATAGCATAGCATAGCATAGCATAGCATAGCATAGCATAGCATAGCATAGCATAGCATAGCATAGCATAGCCATTATTGTCATTGTACATCATGTATACAGCAAAATTGGTTTTAGCCTCACTGGTGCAATCCATGACAAAAAATACAAACAACATAAATAGTATAAAGAATAATCCCTATGCAAGTAATTAGGAAAAGAAGAAAAAGAAAGAAAAAGAAAAACTAGTCATACATTTCGGTGTGTGCTTGGAGTGATTGTGGTTGTGTTTAAGAGTCTGACAGCCCAAGGATAGAAACTATTTTTAAACCTATTTGTTCGGCTGGCTATGCTTCGATGTCTTCTGCCCGATGGTAGAAGTGCGAAGAGACACTGACCAGGGTGTGAATCATCTCTGAGTATCTTCCTTAGTCTGCTAAAGCAGCGAGACCTGGCGAAGTCATCCAGTGGTGTTAGAGGGCAAACAATAGTTTCTTGTGCCGAATTGATCACTCTCTGTAGTACCTTCCTGTCCGGAGCAATTAAACCAGCGTACCATACTGTAATGCAGTATGTGAGGACACTTTCTATCATGGACCGATAGAAAGAGGTCATTAGCCGTTGTTCCACAGTTATAAAAGGTTCTGTGGTTTTAAATCGATGCTCCGTATGGAAAAGACCCAAACTAATATTTGTTATAACAAAAACCAAAGGACATCCTATTCTATCTTTTGTTTGATGTTATAAGGGATAAATAAGCATCAAGTATCAGCATGCAAATAAAAATGTACTATAGTGGATACTCAGTTGGCATCCACACATTGCAGATGGAAATGTTCCAGGATTCTGATAATTCTTCTGTTAAGCCTTGAATTGACTATTAAAACAGATTTTTTTTTAATGTGTGGAGCCAGCGAGGCATATAGGTATTTACACATCCTGGCAATTTTCTGGGAAGACTTTCTTTAATCACTTGAAGTATAGCTCTCTGGAAATTAATCAAGGGGGAACTACACAATAAATTAGACTTGTACCTTACTGTAGCCCTCATGTGTATCATAAAACAATTTATGCTAGCCATAGAATAAATAAAATCAATCATAGGTCAGGTCACTAGCTAATGCAATTCACAAAAGACTGTCATACAGCTGCTCAAGGTAAGAAACTGGTGACAATGTGGCATGGCCATATGGAACAAACAGTGCAAGTTCTCTCCAGCCACAAGATGCCATGGTTGTGGTGTTTAGTGACAGCTGGATTATTAGCTTCCTACTGAAATTCAATACAGTTCATTTTTTGCTCAAAGTTTTTGCCCACCAGTAAGTTTGTTCATCATATAAGGAAGATACCTTTTAATGCATTCTAAATTACACAACTGTGCAATATTGATGTAACAGAGTTGTTGATTAATATTCATGCAACTGAATTGTTGATTAGTAAAAGTTTGTAGAACCTGCCTATGCAAATTTATCTGCTGTCAGGCAAAAACTTTTCATATGCGAAATTTTTTCTTTCACTAGTGGCAGGCAAAAAAGGGAATAATAATAAAAAATCTCCTTCTTCCTTTCTCCTGGCATATTACAAAATCAGTTAAAACTGAAATGGGAGGCTCATCCTGATACTTGCAGCATTTCAAAGCTATGGGGAAATATATTGGGACCAGAGTGTCATTGAAACCCAGTATCATAATGGTTTGATTCATTCAAGTTCACAATCTCTGGGATTTTGAAATCAAATTCAAATTTTTCTGCTTCTATTCAAGATCTTATCCATGACTGTCAACATTCCCAGTTATTCTCTTATTTTTTGTAGTTGTTGTTCTTTGCATTTTTCAGTATTTTTATTTTATTTTTATTTTTATTAAATTTCTATACTGCCCTTCTCCCGAAGGACTCAGGGCGGTGAACAGCCAAAAGATAAAACACAGAAATACAAAATTTAAAATAAATTAAAACAGATTAAACAATTTGGCTAAATTTTAAAAATCCCATAATTAAACAAATTAAAATTAGTGTTTAAAATTTAAATTTTAAAATTTTAAAAGGGAGAAGATTTAGGCCAGGCCAGCTTGATGAAATAAAAACGTTTTAAGCGCGCGGCGGAAGGTGCGCAGATCCGGGATCCTCGGTGTCTCCGGGGGGAGCTCGTTCCAGATCGTAGGTGCCCCCACAGAGAAGGCTCTCCCCCTAGGGGCCGCCAGTCGACATTGTTTGGCCGACAGCACCCGGAGGAGCCCCTCTCTATGGGAGCGTACTGGCCAGTGGGAGGCTATTGGTGGTAGCAGGCGGTCCCGTAGATAACCAGGTCCTAAGCCATGGAGCACTTTAAAGGTGGTAACCAGAACCTTGAAGCGCACTCGGAAGACCACCGGGAGCCAGTGCAGCTCACGCAGGAGAGGTGTTACATGGGAGCTCCACAATGCTCCCATAACCACCCGCGCGGCCGCACTCTGCGCCAGTTGGAGCCTCCGAGTGCACCTCAAGGGGAGCCCCATGTAGAGAGCATTACAATAGTCCAGGCGAGAGGTGACGAGGGCATGAGTGACCGTGTGTAGGGAGTCCTGATCTAGAAAGGGACGCAACTGGCGGATCAGGTGAACCTGATGAAAAATCCTCCCGGTCACGGCCGTCAAGTGCTCTTCTAGAGACAGCCGTGAATCCAGGAGGACGCCCAAGTTGCGAGCCCTTTCCATGGGGGCCAATGATTCGCCCCCAATAGTCAGCGATGGCACCAGCTGACTATATTGGGACGTCGGAAACCACAGCCACTCAGTCTTGGATGGGTTGAGCCTGAGCCTGTTCCTCCCCATCCAGATCCGTACGGCCTCCAGGCACCGGGACATCACTTCAAGGGCATCGTTGGGGTGGTCCGGGGTGGAGATGTACAGCTGGGTGTCGTCAGCGTACTGGTGATACTTCACCCCAAAACCACGGATGATCTCACCCAGCGGCTTTACATAAATGTTGAACAAAAGGGGCGAGAGGACCGATCCCTGCGGCACCCCACATATGAGGGGCCTCGGGGTCGACCTCTGCCCCCCTGTCAACACAGACTGCGACCGGTCAGAGAGAAAGGAGGAGAACCACCGTAGTACGGTGCCTCCCACCCCCAACTCTTCCAACCGGTGCAGCATGATACCATGGTCGATGGTATCAAAAGCCGCTGAGAGATCTAACAGGACCAAGACAGAGGAGCAACCCCTGTCCCGAGCCCTCCAGAGATCATCAACCAACGCGACCAATGCCGTTTCCGTGCTGTACCCAGGCCTGAAACCCGACTGGAACGGATCTATATACGACGTTTCATCCAGGTACTGGGGAAGCTGTCGTGCAACCACACTCTCAACAACCTTCGCAACGAAGCGAAGGTTGGAGACTGGACGATAATTAGCCAATACTGCCAGGTCCAGGGAAGGCTTCTTGAGGAGAGGCCTCACCACCACCTCCTTCAAGGCGGTGGGGAAGGCACCCTCACCCAATGAAGCATTTATAATCCCCTGGAGCCAGCCTCGCGTCACCTCCCAGGAAGCCAGTACTAACCAGGAGGGACACGGGTCCAACAAACATGTGGTCGCATTCAGTCTACCCAGAATCCTGTCCACATCATCTGGGGTCACAGGATCAAACTCGTCCCAGATAACATTCTCAAGACCTGCCCCCGTCACCCTCGCTGGACCTACCCAGTCGGAGTCCAGACCTTCCTGAATCTGAGTGATTTTGTCATGCAGATATTGAACAAAATCCTCGGCTCTTCCCTCCAAGGGGTCCTCCCGCGCTTCCTGATGGAGCAGGGAACGGGTCACCCTAAACAGGGCGGCCGGGCGATTATCTGATGATGCAATAAGAGCAGCACAATGAGTACATTTTGCTGCTTTTATTGCCACTAGGTAATTCTTAATATGAGATCTTACCAGTGTCTGGTCCGATTCAGAAAGACTAGCCCTCCAACTACTCTCTAGGTGTCTTTTCTGGCGCTTCATCTCCCTCAGCTCCTCAGTAAACCAAGGAGCCAGGTGAGAACGGTGCCGGGTCAGAGGCCGCAAAGGCACGACTCGATCCAGAGCTCCAGCGACCGCTCTATCCCAAGCGGCCACTAGGTCTCCAGTCGAGGCGTGTGCAAGATCCTCGGGGATTGGCCCAAGCTGAAGGTCTGTGCAACCTGGAGAACGAGTGGAGCTATGGGGGCCGGAGCGCCCTACCGCTTGAAGACAGCGGGTGCATGCTCCCTTAACATGATATGGCCCCCTACTCCCGCCATACCTACCCCTCCCACTTACAGTACCAATGATGGAAACACAGTCTGGACAAGCTTGACCCCCCCTGTTACCCCCGGATCCCCCCCACCCCCCGCCGCACATCCTGGCCTGGTCCGACCCTCCCCTAAGTGGGTTATCCCCCAAACCCACAACCCTAGTCCCTGTCCAACCCCCCTCCCCCCTCCCCAAACCCGTTAAAAGTTTGGACAAAGACAGTTTTAAAAAATCCCGCAGCCCCCTCTTGTGGCATGCCACCAGTAGAATCCTTATCCCATAAAAATGGCTAAGTAGATCCCAGGAAATCAAGGACCCGAGGCAAGGACGGGAGCTCATCCCGTCACGTGGCACTCGGGTTTCGAACCTGGGCTGCCAACTTTCCAACCGACAAGCCCAGCATCTTAACAGCTGATCTACCGTGCCACCCCCATAATATTAAGGACAGTGCTAAAACGAGAGTGGGAAAGCTGAGTTGTTTCAACAGCCAAATGATCCCTATTCATGGCTACTGCTTGCTATGCCAATTCTGATATTCCCTTGCATTTCTTTCCTCATTTGGATTTTTTTTTTTTAAATTTCATTGGCTACCTGGAAATGAGAAAGGGAAGTATTTAGGCTTCAAAATATACACCTGAGCTCCCAGTATTGTATAACAGGTGAAACAGAGCTATATACAACCAACTCCATTTTTAGAATGCTAAGTAGTTTGGGAATGTTTCTGCATGTTGCAGAGTAAGAAAAAGGCAAGAAAACAACAGCATATGTCTTGGGGTAAAAGAATCTCTGTGCAGGTTGATGAAAATCTGTGGAAGGAAACTGCCAGAACTGTGCATAATGGGACTCTGCTTCTGGGGATGGTTGGGCTTATCTAGGTGACAAATTGATGAGAAGAGACTAGGGAAAAAGGTTGATTTAACACAATGATTCGAAATTTGGGTTGTGCAGCTGTTGCCTGCAGACCTACCAAGATAAATTCAGAAGCCATCTCTCTGTGGTGGTAGATTAATAGCAATAATGTTAAAAAGTGTGCTGAAATTCTCGGTGCAGAAAAATCCTTATGGCAGATGGCTGGAAAAATCTAAGAACTGTAGTACTGACTGGGAAAAGCTGAAGTATATAAAGGAGAAACTATTCCAAATATAACTAGTTTCTAATCTTAGCTGTATTGTTTAAAAGAAAGATGGAAAGAAAATGAGATGGGCATATATAAAATACCAAAAGAAGGCAATATCTTTAGCTCAGGGTTGAATTGTAGAGTCCTTGGTGCTCTCTGGTCTTGGTTGTTTGCTCACAGATGTTTCATTACCCAACTAGGTAACATCAATGAAATATGTTCAAGTAAATAACGAAGCTTAGGAAGCTCCAAGGACTCCATATATACGGAATTATAAATTAAATGTACAGCCAAGTGACTAAAAAAAACATGGAAAACTCCTCCAGATTTGCTGGCCTACAGCTCCCATTATCCCCACCTTTGGAAATATTGACTGGGGTTAATTAGACCTGCTGGAAGCCAATACTACTTAGAATCCCAAACCCTAAAATAAGGTTTCTGTTGACATAGATAGAATTTTCAATAGAAGGAACTAAGTCATGGGTCAAGCACTGGGTCCAAGAAGAAAAAAGGTGACTTGTTAAGAATGGCAGTAATGAGGAAAAAGATGAATATTTTGTTCTGGAAACTAGTCTCCTCCTTGGATTTTAAAATATAACAAAGTCAATACAGGTAATCCTGTAAATCCACAAAATAAGACAAACCTTATTTAGTGATTGCTTGCAGTTATAATGATGACGAAAAAGTAATTTTACAACCAATCTTCACACTCATGACCTTCACAAGTCTGTAAAGCCAAGGAAAGCTAAAGTAAGATTATAAGCACAGTTGTTGTTTTATTTAGCATTGGTTTCACTTAATGACCAATTTAGCAATTGTGGTCACTAAATGAGGACTACTTGTAAAGGTTCAATTCGCAACATCTACTGACTAAAAAAATAATTTTACTCAACAGCAAATTATCGCAAATTCTTATGGACAGTAAAAATGTGCTCTTACTATAAAGGATAACACATAAATTTTATTTAGTCCATGAATTCTGATTTAAAGAGGTCATAATTTGAATTCATGCAGTAAAAGAACCCATCCATTTAAATCAGGCGCTCCAAAAGAAGTGGTCTGCATGATAAACCCCACAATGACCTCATGCAGCTTTTTCAATGTTGAACTACTCCTAAATGTCTTAACAGAAGTCCTCAAATGTGGCCTGTTTTATTCAGTCCCATTGAACAAAATCCTGAACATCTTTCACAGTAGAACAGCCACCAGCTTTCTGAAAGGGAGGGCTTTTAATTCAAGGATATTCAATGACCTGTTTGGGATACAGCTCCTAGCCTCCCAAAATTGCTCTAATATTGTCCTGCTCAAAAGCAAATCTTTATTCACCAAGAGTTCTGCTTTCCTTATAGTATCTATTGATTGCATTTGTTACATCCTTTGTTCCTTATGCTCCAGTGGTGGGATTCAATTTTTTTTACTACTGGTTCTGTGGGCGTTGCTTGGTGGGTGTGGCATAGCTTGGTGGCCATGAAGGATACTGTAAAATCTCCATTCCCTCCCCACTTCAGGGGAAGGTTATTGCAAAATCCCCATTTCTTCCCAATCAGCTGGGACTCGGGAGGCAAAGAATAGATGGGGGTGGGGCCAATCAGAGGTAGTATTTACTGGTTCTCCGAACTACTCAAATTTTCCACTACCGGTTCTCCAGAACTGGTCAGAACCTGCTGAATACCACCTCTGTTATGCTCCCTACTGCTAAGCCATGGCTCAGCTAGCACCTTAGTGCAAAGGAAAAGCTTCTGAAGGAACACATCCCAAAAAAGTCTCCCACACTAAAGTAGGAACTCCTGTTTCATTGTCAGTGTTTCCAGGAGGAATGTGTTGCCGTTACTCTTTGAACACAAGGAACCTAGTCCCTTTCCTTTTAGAGGAGATTTCCAGGAGGTCACAAGAAGTGTCAATGCAAGACCCTGCAATCACAGCTATTGTGTATTGATTTCTGTCCTGCAGGAAATAATCTACTGTTTTCTACTCTTTCATATTTCCTTTAATGTTTCAAGCATATAATACTAGTTCCTCCACTGAGTGCTGAAAACAAATAGAAATCTGAGAACTACGAGGAGTTTCCTAGTTCAAACCTCCTTTCATTCATAAATTAAGCATCTCACAGGTACAGTGTCCCTTCAATGTTTGCTTATGGGGACAATATTAGTGTAACATTTTGCCCGGAGAGCTTTGAGCAATAAATCATCATTACCATGTCAGAATTATCTCCTCACTTCATCTTTCCCTCTGGACTTGGTCTACCTAGGAGGAAGGGTGTCACTAGTTATTTTCATCATTTCTCATTTATTAGGACAGATTACATGCACTAGCTTGAAGAGCAAGAGACATTCATTTAGAATATAAGCCTTACCGTATTCTAGGGCAGTTGTGAGATTGTAAAATTACTCCTTGTCTATTGAATATTTGAAATGTGAGATTATATTATCATGATTAAATTCCTTTCACATCTTTTAAATGATGAAATACGATACCTACCCAGTATCTAACCCAACCCGATTCTCTGAAGAATGAAATATTTGTTTATTTCTCTTCTTTAAAATGAGAGACTAAATGCCACCATAAATGAGCATAGCACTTCAGTCCCAGAAGTGGGAAGAACTCAAAAATTCACAATAGCCCAACTCCATCTTCCACCAAGGAAAAAGAAAATTATACATCTCTAATATGAAATGAGTGTCTAAATGACTACAGAAGACATTTCACTGCAGACTGATGGGAAACATGCTATACCTGCATTGTCATTAGTAGACAATCACGAACCAAATTTTTCACAACAGAGATTTGCACAAAACTGGCTAAATCTCACAAGGGGAAGATTGTGGCGCTGCTGCAATGTTATCACCCCTTACTATTTATGATGCAACAACAACAAAACTAGGAGTCGAATTAAATATGATGGAATTAATGCAATTCATAAATGTATAGCTATTATACAAAAGAAAATAGTAGGCATGAGAACACTCATTTTGCTTGGGAACTGGTGGAGAAACTGCTCTACATTGAAGTTTGTACACTAGTTGTTTGCAAAGAAAGAAAGAAAGAATTAAAAGTTCTGTTCTTTCAGTACAAATAGCAGGTGCAAAATCACTGTTCCAGAGAAGGAAACCAGGACTGGAGCCATCTTCCTCATCCAGGTTCCTCATCCAGATTGCCCCTCATCCCAATATCTATTTTACTTTTTTTTTTTAATTCAAGCCGGTTTTTTACTGGCTGAATAGCATCATTCTGGTTCGTCCCTGAGGAAGAATAGGCTTTTCAACACAGCATACAAAAACAGATATACTTCAGTTGCAAAATGAGGTGCTATTATATGTCCCATCTTTGTTATCATTTTTTTCCAATTAACCAGAAACAAAAGCCAATCTTTAATCTTCCATTATAAGGAGAACTTCCAATTCCACCATAATTTTAGACCCTTTTCCCCCTGTATTCTTTCCAACTCAATGTTCTTCTCTGAGTGGGAAGGAAGAGGGAGTAACTGGAACTGTAACCACAATGAAAATATAATTACACTACATCTGAACAAAGAAAAACAAATTTCCAACATCTTTTTAAGAAGTTCTTTGTTTGGCAAAGCTTTTCATCATATGCTGCAGACATTCTTGAAACACTTGAAAATTGTATCAGCATTCTTTACTTCTGCTAACCAATTTGGAAAACCCTTTGGCAATTAAAAATAAACAAGAGGGAACAAGTCAGATGCAGGGAAAGAAACCCAAGGGTGTTTATAGCTGTGCCGAAATGCTTGCAAAACCTTTTTTTCCCCCTCCCTTTAAAGATTTTTCTCCACAATTTTTCAAGATGCTGATTCCCTTAGCTTTCCCACTGTGGCGGCCCAAGGCTTTTTGTCATGCTGCAGCTGTGATCTGATAAAATAAATGACACTTGGAGGGGCTCATGTCCTTAGTAACAGTTATAATAGAGTTTCTAATGTGCAATAATATTCAAATGAATATTAAAACATCACAAAGCAATAATAAAACCGCAGCTGTGCCACTATAGAAAACCACGGATTCTAAAGGAATAGGAGGCAACCCAGCACCGAGTTACGCATTGATACCTGCGGGGCAGCCAAGGTTATCTCTCAAGCTGATGGAAAATAAGGCATATGGAATTCTGCTCACAAGGAGCTAAAGGATGATTCCCAGAGGAACCAAGGGGAGCTCAACAAAAGAATATTCTCCAGCCCCTTGTTGACTTCCCTATTCCATCTTTCCATCTCATTCTAAAGCTAGAGCTTTAAGAATTCATACTTAGGATTAAATGAGCCATTACCCGAAACAAACGTGCAGTTTCTCTCCACAGCAACCACTGTGCTTAAGCTCTCCAACTGATTTTTTTTTTTTTTTTTTGTGGGGAGGATGGATTTTGGAAGTGAGCATGCTAGTAAATGGCTAGGAACATCTAGCAGCATCTGGCCAGTGATGGCTAATATTGGAAGGTAAGCTGGGTTGACTCCAGTTAGACTTTTAGGGAATCCCATTTAACTTTTGGCTTGATTGGGAAGTTGAAAAGCATCCAGGAAGTGGGAAATCACCTTATAATTTTGCTTGTTTGTATCCAAAGCTTGATTTGAAGACTTTATTTTAGCCAGTAACATAAAATAAGGCATGCCTTTCCTTTTAAGATACTAGCATCTTGTTTATGCCATCAGTCAGTCGGTTTGAGACGATACAACTCAAGGAAAAAACATATTTTATTTATTTATTTATTTATTGGTTCGATTTATATGCCGCCCTTTTCCGGAGACTCAGGGCGGTTTACAATGCATTAAGCAATAGCCTTCATACTTTTGTATATACCTGCTTAGTAGGGCTATCGCCCCCCCCCCCCCACAGCAGTGGTCTTTTTTATACAAAGTCAACTTATTGCCCCCACAAACCGGGTCCTCATTTTACCTACCTCGAAAGGATGGAAGGCTGAGTCAACCTTGAACCTGGTGAGATTTGAACTTGTAGTAATTGCAGGCAGCTGGTGTTACTTACCAGTGCTTTAGTTTGCTGTGCCACCAAGGCTCTTTTTATGTCTTAACATATTTATGTTTTAACATATGTCTTCCTTCTGCTGGTTGTATAAACTAGTTGTTGCATTCAAGTAAAGGTAAAGCCAAGTCAAATTAAGATGGTAGCTAAGAACTTAATCAGCAGATGCATAGGGAGGATGAAATGAAGGATATGTGATCAAATCTGTACCTCAAGTTCAGAATTCAGAGAACTTTCTGTTTCCCAATCACATAAGCTTTTAATACCTTCCTTCATAGATGAAGAGACTAGTGATTAATAAATGATTACTCTTTCTTACTATAGTAGAAGAAAGGCACTGAATGCATTTCTTCTATGTAATAAACTCACTCATCATTAAAAAAAAATCAATGAGAAGCTATTAGCTCCATCATTTATTTCTGTTCCTCCTTTAATGTTGTGAATAGTCAAGGGACATGTTCACACAAGGGACTAAACCACAGTGAGATTAGCTCAAGCAAGTTACTCTGGACTGAACACTTTCACATTTTTCTCATTTTTGTTCACTGTGGGACACAGTCACACAGATCTACCCCACATCTTTCACCCGACTTATCACTTGGAGAGGGCGAGTCACTATTTGACTAGGATTCAGTTCTTACAATACCAGCTGGAACAAGATCCAACACTGCAACATTTTCTGCTGTTAATTTCTGCTATTATCTCAGGCAAACAACTTAAATGAAGACATCAGGATACAAACTAAGGTGGGTATGGGGTGAGTACTTTCACTGTGCTACAGCCTATCTCCCAAACCAGGGACAGTAGAGGAAACTCCAGCCAAATTACTTACAGTCATGGATGCCAGCACATCAGCGTTTTAAGGCAAATGTCCAGGCCATTCAGGAGAATGAGCAGCAGAACTGGCTTTCTGTGTTTTAAAATAAGTCAATTAGTACATATTACTAATATGTACTAATTACTAATATGTACTAAACCAAGCACCTTTCTTTCAGCATCTAAACTTACCTAACTGAATTGGCACTTGCAGTCTTGAACCTCACATGCCAGAAACACAGTCATAAAAACAGACCCATTGCTATGCTGGTTATTTAAAAAGTAATAGATTAACAAAGTTGGAATAGGGATCTTGGCGGTCCCTATACCATTCTGGATAAGTGGCTTTCCAATCTCTTCTTAAAAGCCTCCAGTGATGGAGCACCCACAATTTTGGAGGTAAACTGTTTTACTCATTAATTGTTCTCACTAACAGGAAATTTCTCCTTAGTTGGATCTTTCTTTGATAAGTTTCCATCTGTTACTTCTTGTCCTTCCCTAAGGCGCTTTGGAGAAAAGATTTCGCCCCCTCTTCTCTGTGAAACATGGGGATGAATTGGTTTTGTCCTTTAAATAAGTCATTTTGAGAGCTTGCTGTGATTAACAGTAATGCCCTTATTTATAAACCCTCTTGGCCAACAGAATGTACGTTATAGTAGAATGTACCTTAATACAAATATATTCTATCACTTATTTCTACTCATAGCAATATTTTCTTCCTCAATCTATGAGACAAAAACTATACAAGTGCTATCCGCAGGAGAAGAAAGGTGATGGTGAGAGGCTATTTTCAAAGATTTTGTATGAGAAAATTCAACCATTGCTCTCCCCCCCCCCCCCCACACACACACACTCATAAATCTGGATTAAGGATAAAAACCTAGTAACATGACTATTACATCAGAGAAAAAAAGATTATCAAATATTTTATGAGTGTATCCTATTCTTCCAGTTTTGGGGCACCACACATTTGCCAGAAAGGAAACTAACTTAAAGGGAAGATAAGCATCCTACTTGTCAATTACTATTCAGCTTCAACCGCAACAATACATGAGCACACAATAGATACAAACTTAAGGTAAACCACTCCAAACTCGATTGCAGAAAATACGACTTCAGCAACAGAGTGGTCATGCCTGGAATGCACGACCTGACTCTGTGGTCGTTCCCCAAATCCCCATAAATTTAACCTTAAACTGTCTACTGTTGACCTCACCCCATTCCTAAGAGGTCTGAAAGGGGCGTGCATAAGCGCACCAGCGTGCCTTCCGTCCCTGTCCTACTGTCCCCATTTATTTGTATCCTTATCCTATATTCATAATCATGTTTATACTTATATCTCTTATCTTATACAAAAAAATAAAATAAAGATCTTTCAATTAGAGGGAAGTAGAAGTCAAAAAAGAGGTACAAAGAGGGAGGTTCCTCACTTGCTATCTCTTCTCCTTATGCCAATAGTCAATATCCTATCCTTGGTCACATTTTTATAGGATAAAATGAGCAAAACGTTAATGGTGTTAGATCTGTATCTCCAACAAAATGGACGATTGGATTGGAAACCCTATAAAAAGTGGAATTTCTTAGACAGAGTTTTCCTTGTCTAAGTTTAACTTTTCCAGCAGAGTCAGGCAGAAGATGGCAGAAGAAGTGATTCTGAGGAATAAGACAATGGTGCTATGAATACCATGCGTCCTGACTTAGACCTCCAAGCTAGACATTGGTACCAGACAGAACATTTTCCCATTCAGTGTCATTTAAAGTTTCAATTGCCAATCTGATTAACTTCATCATTTTTTTTAATTTTTTTATTCATTTTATATTTTAAATTACTAACATTACAAACAACATATACAATACTTCACCCTGTGCTATACATAAGAAAGGAAGATTTGGTTCTTCGGATATATCCTCATGATCGCCAAAATCCACGTTCTCGGGGTACAGGTACCGAAGCATCCAATTTTCCCAGCGCATAGTCCACAAATGGTTTCCAAATTTTCCAGAAAATATCTTCTTTATAGTCACCATTTCTAATTTTAATATCACATGTCATTTTATCATTTAAAGCTAATTTCCACATTTCACAATACCATTCTTCTATTCTAAAATTCACATCTAATTTCCAATATCTGGCTATTATAATTCTACCCATTATAATCATAATTCTAATCAATTCTTTCTCATATTTTGTTGGTTCTATTTCCTTAATTATCAACAGTAATATAGTTTCTGGTCTCAATATTATTGCTTTCCCCATCATTTCAAATATCCTTTCCTCCAATTGTTGCCAAAACTTTTTAACTTTATCACATTTGTACCACATATGTTCATAAGTCCCTAATTCCATGTCACATCTCCAACATTGTTTACTAATTTTTTTTATCCATCAATGACAATCTTAATGGAGTCAAATACCATTTCCAAACAACCTTATAATTATGCTCTTTAATCCTTACCGATAAAGTCTTCATAATTCTACTCTTCCAATTCACGTTCCAATCTAAATCTGATATTTTAATATTAAGTTCTTTTTCCCAATTCATCTTCATCACTCTTTGTGGTTTTCCATCAGAACTTATAATCTTATATATCTTACTAACGAGTCCCTTTAGCCCAATTTCATCTTTCATAATTTGGAATACTAAATATTCAAATTCAGTTTTACTTCTACTTATCGAACAATTGTCCCTTACCTTCTTAGTCCATTTTTCTATCTGTATTTTTTCAAACCAGCCTAAACCCAATTTTTCAATGATTTCTTTTTTCCTCCTTTCATTTTCTAAAGTTTTTAACCAATCTATTATAATTTGTATATTTTCATCTTCCATTACCCTATCACGACTTATATTAGTTTTAATCGGCCAATTTTCAATTGTCTTCCCTAAGAAAATTATATCTGGAATTAAAATTTTAACAAATTTATTCCAAATTTTACTCAGTCCCTTTAACCAATAGCTATTAATTACACATTTTGATTTTGCTTTATCTAAAAACCATGTTGAGCCAAATCTCTTAATGTCCTTTAATTCTAAATCTCTCCAATGACTATCTTCACCTTTAAATATTTTTACCACAGTCCGAATAGCATAAGCCCAATAATAATTGAGTAGTTTGGGGATTCCTAATCCACCTTCCTTTTGATTTTGATACCACATTTTCTTCACTAATTTAGGTCTTTTCCCACCATTGCAAAATTTATCCAATTTCTTCTGATATCCTTCAATATCTTTCTCTGTCAAATTTAACGGTAACATCTCAAATAAAAAATTAAACTTTGGCAACAACATCATCTTACACATTGCAATTCTACCAAACCAAGACAACTTTATCATTTTATATTTATCTATCTTTTTCTCAATTTCATTCATCGCCACATCATAATTTAATTTTTTCATTTCTTTAACTTTGAGTGAAAGTGTTATGCCCAAATATTTCAATGTTTTTTTCATCCTTATCCCAAGTTGTTCTTGCATATTCTCCCACTCCTTACCGTTATTATTCATTAATAATTCAGATTTTGACCAATTTATTTTCAAACCTGTCATTTCCTCAAATTCTTCCAAATGCTTATGTATCTTTTTCAAATCTTTCTCTATATCTTTCAAAATAATCAAAGTATCATCCGCATACAGATTTATCTTATATCCCTTATACCCTTCCAATTCTTCATCTTTTTCTATCATTTTAGTCAAAATTTCCATAACCAATAAAAATAATGTTGGAGACAGGGGACATCCTTGTCTTGTACCCGCTTCCAATCTTATCTCTTCTGTCAGCCTTCCATTCACCTTCACTCTTGCACTACTTTTTTGATACAGTTTTGAAATAACATGTATAAACTTATTACCAAAACCTAATACCTCAACAATTATTTTAATAGTTTCCCATTGTACAGAGTCAAAAGCTTCATCATAAGGAGGTACATTGTCTTTTACTTCAAGTCAGAAAAATATCTCACTCTGGGTTCTGATTCCGTATATTTACTTCTTTGCCTCAGAACATATTTATTTATTTATAAAGAGCCTTGGTGGCACAGCAGACTAAAGTTCTATTGAGTAGCACCAGCTGCCTGCAATTACTGCAAGTTCAAATCTCACCAGGCTCAAGGTTGACTCAGCCTTCCATCCTTTTGAGGTAGGTAAAATGAGGACCCGGATTGTGGGGGCAATAAGCTGACTTTGTATAAAAAAGAACACCGCTTAGGGGGGCCCCGAAAGCCCTACTAAGCAGGTATATACAAAAGTATGAAGGCTATTGCTTAACGCATTGTAAGCCGCCCTGAGTCTCCGGAGAAGGGCGGCATATAAATCGAACCAATTAATAAATAATAAATAAACACAGAGAATCCTAGTTTGTTCTGTCTCTTGCTAGCCTTGCGATTGATGTCCTTAGAGTGCGAGTGACACATAGAAATCTTTGCATGTTAATGATGCCAAAAGAGATCTAATGTAGTCTTTTAATCCAGTCAAGTCAAACTTGGGTTCTATTTCCCCATTCTGCCACAAAACCTATAGCAGCTTATTCACTGTGCCTCAGCTTCTGTTTTTCAGTCAGTGGTGGGTTGCTCCCAGTTTTGTCCGGTTCTTTAGAACCGGTAGTAAAAGTGGTGGGAGGCTCCGCCCATCCGTCTGGATGTCGTAATTGATGATCTGCGCATACGCAGAAGCATGCACAGAAGCATGTGCAGAAGCATGCGCAGATCGTGCTCCTTTGCGAACTGGTATTAAAGGTAAGTAGAACCCACCCCTGGTTTCAGTGTATCAAAATTAGCGGAATGCGGTCTATGCTCCAGCAATAGCAAGAGCTACAGGCAAAATGATAAATTGCTCTCATTTGCTTCTTTCTCCTGTGCTTTGGTGGTATGGAAGACAGTGGAATAATGTTGCATACATTAGGCCTAGACAAGAGACAATGGAGCAGCATGGAGGTTGCCAGGCCATTCTGGAGATAGTGTAAACAACTAATGAAGATGGGCTCAGTCTAATCTACCCACAGGACTGTTACTGGATAAAATAAGATAACACATACACTTTGGCCTTGGCTTCTGGAAGAAAAACAGGATGCATACATAAAAAAATAAATACAAAAGGAGGGAAATGTGACATCTCTCTATACAAGAATTTTTAATGAACATTCTTAAAATGTGTTTTCAGCACCAGACAATCTCTTATAAATATCATCACTTAGAGAAGGGAGATCTTTTCAGTAGCAACCTAATGCCACACCAGATATTTGGCTTGCCTTCTCCTTATTAAACTCCTCATGATTTCAACTTATTTTCCATTTTATTTTTAATTTTAATTTTGTACGATGCGAAAGCAATAATTCTACCTTGAATATATGCTTAATATGCTTCCCATTCAAACATTCATGCATTTTGGTGTTTCGGAATTCAAATCAAAATACTTTACCTGGCTTTATTGTATACATTCTTTATCATTCATTAAAATAACAACTTATTGATACTTTTTAAGTAATTGCGCTATGATCAGAATATAACAAAGATCAATATTACACTCTTGAATTTGATGATATAAAATCAATGTTATTTTTAAAAAGCTCAGTTTTTTTCTTTGCTATATCCCAATATTATTGAAATTGCATTGCGAGCAGGAGTGTTCTGTCCCCAACCACACACACACACACCAACAGATGTTCAAGAGTTAAAGACCAAACCAGCCAACAAAATCCTTTTCCTTATGATAACGGAACTTGGCAACAACCTAGTGGCTGCCTGCCAAGAGTTTATTATTTACGAAGAGGAGAGATAACTTCTCCCCACTCCTGGTACATCAAAAGAAACAGCTCAATAATTATGGAATCAATCAAGTCCAGAGATAATCCAGCAAAGTCTATAGCAAAAAGTCCGGCAATGCAGAATGGCGTGGAAGCTTTCAGCTTTGTTCGTCACAAGGTTTGACTGGCCATCACGCTCCCTTTTATAGCCTGTGGGGTGTGGTCCAGTGACTCAGCCTAATCTCGGGCACGCCTTTTCTTCTGTTGCGCGTGCTTATCTCTGCGACACTGGCATGGATCCAGCCAAGACTCATTACCCTCATCACTGTCCATCTGTGGCTCGTGGACGTGCTTGGCCCCGGCCCTATCTCTTGCCCTTCGGCGGACACCGAAGGCATTGCCAGAGAGGAGGGTCCTGGAGAGGGAGGCCTTGCCAACTCCTCTCCTTCACTCTCAGAGTCCTCTCCTGCCGATGACACAGGCTCAGGTAACGGAGCCACAACAAGGAGTGGGTTCTACTTACCTTTACTACCGGTTCGCACCGGGGCTGCACGCTCTTCTGCACATGCACAGAAGCATTTTCATGACGTCAGGGTCAGTGGGCGGAGCCTCCCGCCGGTTTTACTACCAGTTCTATAGAACCGGTGCGAACCACGGCAATCCACCACTGATTGCGAGGGTTTAAAAGATAAGCTTGTTTGTGTACTAAGTGCTTTTCATTACTTTACTTGTATATTGCCTCTAGCACTCATTGAGCAAAGGGGGAATCAAAAATTAAAATAAACCCACAAAACCTCACAGTTTGTCATTTCGTTACAATTTCATCCATTACTTTGATAAAAGTATATCTAATATCTAATAAAGCAACGGAAATGGGGATGAAATTCAGTCAGTTATGTCATTCTCCATTTCTGTTTCATATTATATTTCAATTTATAGTTTTATTGTCAGCAAAAGACTGCTTAATTAACTACTTTAATTAATTAACTAATTGCTTAATTCTGGGGTGACTTGGAAGAAAAAAAGTTGACAAATGGTTTTTGTTCGGTAGCTAAATTTGTGCATTTAGATACTAGAAGTTAAATAAAAGAAATTAAATCCCACTTGGGCCTTTTTGAGTAATTAAAAGTAATCAGAAATGGATCTGTTGATGTTAGAGGGAGACTGATCAAGTTGGAGGAGGAGTCAAGAAGGGAATCAGTTATTATGTAGGCATGAGATGGCAAGATCTGATCCCTCTTGAACGCTATTAAATCTTATCTAGTCTGGCCCAGGTGCAGACTGAGAAGATTCCTGTGAAATTAGGCATGAGCAATAAAGTGGCTAATTCTTCCTATCTCCAACCAGTTGTTCATTTCTGACAAGTCAAATCTACATTGCAGAGGGATAGCTTGATAAAATGGTTGCACTGGTTATAACTGCAATCCTTTGCATATTTACTTGAGAATAAAATCTTCAATGAACACAGAGTCCCTTGTTACTGAATAAGCATGTATCAAATAAGAAAGCCGTATTTTTTAATTGCTTTTGAAGCCATCTTAGTCTGCTTATATTGGATCTCCAATATAAGATTTTTTCAGTCTTATCTGTACATGTTTTCTCGGAAATAAATTCCATTGAAGTAATGAGACTTAATATAAAATAAAAGCATATATGATTTTAGATTGGATATAGTACATGATCAACTTTTTGAACTTTCAAGTCTTTTATTAATTCTTGACAGCAAAAGTACTGGAACTGGTCTGGGAGATAGATGCCATTTCCAAAATTAATTATACAACCCATATAGAATACAGCCACTTTTGTTCTAAATCTTGCAATCAAAGGCAGCCAGCTGCTGGCAAGCCCCAATGTCCATTATTAACTGCATCTCAATACGCAAAGCCTACTAGAAATACATTAGGGAAGTTAGCCAAGTTAAAGTTTTGCTGATGCTTGTCCTTGATTTTTAAAAAAGGCTCTTAGCTTTATAGCTTCAAAGAGTAAAGTTAAGAGAGAGAGAGAGAAAAGTTAAGAGAGAAAAAGACCTGAAAGCAAGTTCCAGAATGAACATTGCAATCAGTCAAGATTGCAAGACCTTATGAAACAACCTTTCAGAAGTTTATCAATGGTCATCTTCTTAACCATTAAGAAATAAATGAAAGGGCCATTTATTGTGTAGAACATCAGGCAGGAGGTCAGATCAAGTTAGTTTTCAGGATTAACTTTTGAAGGTGTGATGGATCTGGCTTGATTATTGCCTTGTGACTTCTTTTTAAAAGGTATGTTTTTTGCCATATTTCTATAATGTTCTTCTTTTTAGAACTAGAACTTCTTAGTTGTTTTAATTTAATTACTGGAAGTGATCTCAGGCAGGCGTGATAAACAATATGTGAATCATAAAATAATCATAAGAATAAAGCAACAGATTATTGGTAGACCCCTTTATTTTCAAGGGTCCAGAAAGAACTGCAGAGATGTTTGCAACAACTTTTCCATTTGTTTTGATTTTAAATATCTCAAACGATGGCTTTTTTTTTTTTTACTATAGCAATGCTCCAGACAGATAAAGCATTCATCTTATCTTCTCACGATCCTGAATATCTATGAAAATTTGGAAGATATGAAAATTTGGAAGGGCAGAAGGAAGGATAACTTGGGATGAGACTAAATCAGGAGAGAGAAAGGAGAAGGGATCTTAGACGGAACCAGGAATAATCTGCAGACCTGCAAATTAACCATACTGAAAATACAGTAGTTGTGTAAAGGCACCCCCAAAACTCTCCCAAGTCTTGCTGGGAAGAAGAAAGAAGAAAATAATATTGGCTCCACAGCAGGGGTGAAATCCAGCAGGTTCTGACAGGTTCTGGAGAACTGGTAGCGGAAATTTTGAGCAGTTCAGAGAACCGGCAAATACCACTTCTGGCTGGCCCCAGAATGGGGAGGGAATGGAGATTTTGCAATATCCTTCCACCAGGAGTGAGGAAGAAATGGGGATTTTGCAGCATCCCTCCTCTGCCATGCCCATCAAGCCACGCCCACCAAGCCACACCACGCCTACCAAGCCACGTTCACAGAACCGGTAGTAAAAAAAATTGGATTTCACCACTGCTCCACAGTTTTGAGAATGTAGTGTCTTAATGTGCATTTTAGATTTGCTTTATCATAGCCATCAAGGTTGTAGTGATTTTGAAACTGAAAATTCAAAAGTTCCAATGTAGAAGAAAATAAAAACTTGGAAGCACTTTTATGGCAATCAGCACGAAACAAAATAATGAAACTAGAAAATGCTTCTTACAAAGAAAAGTTTAATACTAACAAATTATGGTGGAAAAATCCTCAACACAGAGGTGGTATTCAGCAGGTTCTGACCAGTTCTGAAGAACAGGTAGCAGAAATTTTGAGTAGTTTGTAGAAACAGTAAATACCAGCTCTGACTGGCCCTGCCCCTATCTATTCTCTGCTTCCCAAGTCCCAGCTGATCGGGAGGAAATGGGGATTTTGCAGTAACCTTCCCCTGGAGTGGGGTGGGAATGGAGATTTTACAGTATCCTTTCCATGGAGTGGGGTGGGAATGGAGATTTTACAGTATCCTTCGCCTGCCATGCCCACCAGCCACGCCCACCAAGCCACACCCACAGAACCAGTAGTAAAATTTTTTGAATCCTACTACTGCCACAACTTCTTTATAAACTCTGTTTAGAAAGAACTTAGAGATTGTAAATATCAACTTTTACTAGAGAGATATAAAGTTTCTTTTTAACATATCACGATTTTCATATGATGCACACACAAAGCATTCAAAATAATTTTTGTTTAAATAAACTAGTTGTTTTTATTTCACCTATCCACCATTCAATTCTTCTTCCTCTTTATAAAAAAAAAAGTTGAAAACTCTTCACCACTTTCTATTTGAAAAAAATGCAACACCTGCACAAAAATTAAATGAAATTTTCTATTATTCTGTATCGTGATAACTCCACTCAATTTCTCTCCCACTTCCCTCCCACTAGTAGGATTCTCTAGAAATGGGTTTGCAAGATCAAGGCTGTTTAAAAAATAGCTGTGCTGAGCAGTTCTGTTTTCTTCTCAGGCAGCGAACAAAGAAATAGATTCATTGTCCCTCCCTCTTCTTTACTGCTGCCACTGAGTTTAAGATAAATGAGTGGAAAATGAATGGAATTTGGAACACCATGAGCTTCACTATAAATGAATAGTCAGAGTAAGTTTGGGAAATACTGTAATTCTCAGGTTTCAGACTTCTCCAAGTGTTGTGGGATTCAGAGGACTCTTTAAAAAGCATGCCCATTCTCTCATTCCTCTTTGAAAGTAGATGGGGAATAGTTATTCTCTCTCTCTCTCTCTCTCTCTCTCTCTCTCTCTCTCTCTCTCTCTCTCTCTCTCTCTCTCTCTCTCTCTCTCCTGAGATAAATGGCAATAACAGGCGATTTTATGTGGATTTAAAGACCTGGTTTTTTTAAAAAAAAAACCCACAAAGAGACGCTCCATTAATTAGGAGTTTTAGACTGATTATAGCTAAAAGGTAAAGGTTCCCCTTGCACATATATGCTAGTCGTTCCCGACTCTAGGGGGTGGTGCTCATCTCTGTTTCAAAGCCGAAGACAGCCAGCGCTGTCCGAAGATGTCTCTGTGGTCATTTGGTATTTAGTCTTGACTAAACACCAAAACGCATGGAACATTGTTACCTTCCCACCAAAGGTGGTCCCTATTTTTCTGCTTGCCTTTTTTACGTGCTTTCGAATTGCTAAATTGGCAGAAGCTGGGACAAGTAACAGGAGCTCACCCCGTTACATGGCACTAGGGATTTGAATCGCTGAATTGCTGATCTTTTGATCGACAAGCTCAGCGTCTTAGCCACTGAGCCACCGCATCCCTCAGTCTGATTATAGCCATTGCTTATTCCAATAGTTTATTTATTTATTTATTTATTGGTTCGATTTATATGCCGCCCTTTTCCGGACACTCAGGGCGGCTTACAATGCGTTAAACAATAGCCTTCATACTTTTGTATATACCTGCTTAGTAGCTTTCGGGCTCCCCCTAAGTGGTGTTCTTTTTTATACAGTCAGCTTATTGCCCCCACAAACCGGGTCCTCATTTTACCTACCTCGAAAGGATGGAATGCTGAGTCAACCTTGAGCCTGGTGAGATTTGAACTTGCAGTAATTGCAGGCAGCTGGTATTACTTAACAGTGCATTAGTATGCTGCGCCACCAAGGCTCAATAGTTAACATTATACAGGCAGTCCTTGATCTACGACCACAACTGAGATCAAAATTTCTATTGCTAAGGCAGCTGTACAGTGGGTGGCACCAGACTTTACAAGCTTTTGGTTGAGAAATGGCTACACTCAAGCCAATCACTCGAGTTGTTAAAGGGAACCACAGTTGTTAAGCAAATCCAGCTTCCCCCATGGACTTTGCTTGTCAAAAGCTGGCTGGGAAGATTGCAAATGGAAGTCACATGACACTGCAACTATTTTAATGCCTGTTGGTTGCCAAGAGCCTGAATTTTGATCCTACGAGTGTGGGGATGTTACAACAGTCATAAATGTGAAGACCAATCATAACTCCCTCTCTAATTTTCTCCCTCTTTTATAAAAAGATTTTTAATTTTTAATATCTTTTAGTATTTTATATATTCAAATTTTAAAATTGGTTTTAAATTGTTTGGGGTTTTAATTTGTCTGGACCAAAACTGTTTAATTTGATTTTAATTCTACTTTTAAATTTTGTATGTATGTATTTTATTGTTTGGCTGTGCACCACCCTGAGTCCTTCGGGAGTAGGGCAGTATAGAAATCAAATAAATAAAATAAATAAATAACTCACTCTTTTCCAAGCCATTATCATTTTGAATGTTTGCTAAACCATTGATTGTAATTCAACACTGGCACAACCACTTAAGGAAGCATCCTTTCTTCTGGTGCTGTTCTTTTTTTTTTTTAATTTGATTTATATGCCGCCCTTCTCCGGAGACTCAGGGCGGCTTACAATGTGTTAAGCAATAGCCTTCATTCTTTTGTATATTTTATACAAAGTCAGCTTATTGCCCCCACAAACTGGGTCCTCATTTCACCTACCTTGGAAAGGATGGAAGGCTGAGTCAACCTTGAGCCTTGGAGAGATTCGAACCAGCAGAAATTGCAGGCAGCTGTGTTAATAACAGGGTGCATTAAACCACTGTACCATCAAGGCTCTGTTCATCACTCTTTGCTTTTGCAATAAGAATATTTCCCCGTAAATTCCACATTCTACACAGGCTGACTAAGGTGAATGGATGAACAAATGAGTAGCATTTCTGTGGGAAACATGAAGTAAAGTTAAAGGAGTCTATAGTCATTTGAAAGACCCATTCGAACATGAATTGGCTATCAGTAATATATATATATACATTAGCTGTTGGGAAACATGCTAAAATCATACAAAAAATGTTTGTGCATAAGTTATTTCATGCCCAAAGTTTGCAAACTACAAATAGAAAGGGTGGGGATCAGTGGTGGGTTGCTATCGGTTCACCCCAGTTCTGTAGCAGTGGTGGCGGGAGGCTCTGCCTACCCACCCGGAAGTCATCAAATAAACTCTGCGCATGCGAGCGGTAGCAAAGGTAAGTGAAACCCACCACTGGTAGGGATGGCCTAAAAATGGGTTTGCATGAGTCACCTGCAATATTTTACTTCAACGATGAGGGGAAAAAAATGTGCTTTCTGGAATGGTTTTGCTTTGCTGGGAGTGGGACCGTGCAGTTAGAAAGCGGCTGATCCCTGGGTTACTGAGTTAAAAGTGATTGAAATAAGAACTGACAGGTTAAATGTCCACATATATTTTCTAGTTAATATAAATTGCCAGAAACAAGTGAATGTGAAATTGTTGGGGAAAGTGTTTTGTCTTTTCCTCAGTAAGAAATACAGAGTTTATCCTAAATCTCTTGGGTTATAAATGCTTGTTATTGGTTTTTTTTTCCCTTTTCAATTCTTTTTCTGAAATGTACAGGAATAGCAAAAGCATGACAAAAATAAACATACAAATTGGTGATTTTTAAAACACTACAATTCACCCAATAGCTCCATCCAGATGTTAAATAACATATCTTGTGATTCTGTGAGATTCCATTGGTATGGCCAATGGGTAGCTAAGGAAACAATATCACGGACCATAGTTTTTGTTAAAATAAGAGCTTGGTGATTTTTGTAAAGCATTTTCTTTAAATATATAGCATTTTTAAGCTAGATATATATATTCTATTCCTGGTGACAGAATGAAATGCCTTTTAGTTCAAACTCTGTGAAATGGGATTGAGAAACATATTCAGCAACAGATAGAAAGAAGCAGGATACTGATGTTCTGCATCCCTGGCTTTGTTCTATGGCATGTCCAGTGTGAATTGACAGGAGAAACTACAATTTCGTTGTTTAAGTGCAAATAAGAGGATAGCTGCAGTTGAGGAGCTACAGATGATTTTTTTGGTTCTTTATATGTAAGCATTGTGTAGAAATTAGCCTTGTATTTCTTCAGTTTACTTCCCCAGAGAGGCTTCTGCTTTTCTATTTTACTCCCAGGATGCTTGAGAATTTCGCTCAAATTTCTTCTGGTGGCATTTGAAATTGACTTTATTGTAAGAAATGGGCAACACAATATTACTATCTGAAAAAAGGGCCAGGACTGAAGTTTCCTCGTTATTTGTAGCCCAAATCAGAGAATGCTGAAATATATGGACCCACTTTATCTGATACAGATAGTCCTTACACCTGCCCATCCTGGTTGTAAAATGGACCAATCCTGTGATTTTATGACCTTTTCTGTAGCGGTCATTAAGCAAACCAATGGACTGTGAAATGCACAGTCACATGACTGTGAGACGATGCAAATGGCAATAAATATGGTCATGTTGCCGAGCGCCCAAAGGTGGATTATGTGACCACTGGGGGGAGTAGGGCAGTGTTCTGCCCCAGCTACGGACCCCAAAGAACGCAGCACACACAAAGTCTATACAAACCTTAGTTTACTAAAATAAATCAGTCTTTTTCAAACAAAGGCTGTTAATTAACTTTCTTAACAGCCTACAAGAATCCAAAGAATAAATAACCGTAATCTTACTATGGTTGTCAGAAAGCCCAGAAGCAATTTGCAGGAAACTGATAAGAGAACTAAGATCCAGACGCAAAGGAGAGTGAACGAAGTTGTTCCCTGCAAATTGCCTCAGTCGTCGTCCTTCCTTAAATAAGCTAAGGGAGTGGCCAATTAGCCCCAAGCCTTACTCTCAAGGAGACCTCCTCCTGAGGAGCCACTCCTGCCTTTTGGCAGCTCTGCGTGCACATGCATCGAGAAGAGGTTCCTCCTCTTCTTCTTCTTCACTTATAGGAGCTTCTGGAGGTTCTGAAGGCCATGTCTGAATCCCCGCCTCTGGCACCACATTTTCTCCAGCCTCCTCATTGTCTGACTCGAGTGCCAGCTGCACAGGCTGCTGGCGCAGCACCACACCAGCCTCCTCACTGTCGGAATCAGCTACTAGCTGCACAGGCCGCTGATGGGCCACAACAGGCAGCTGTCAGAACTTGGAATCCAGGTTGTAAGTTGGTTTATTGTAACTTCAAATGGTTGCTAAGCAACAAGTCGCAAGTCAAGGACTACCTGTACAGTACAAGGCAGCAACTGTATATGTTCTCAACAGCTTCTATGTGTGTTCATTGGAGCATAGTTTACTATTAGTTAAAACTCAGCAGAGCAACCTGAAGCCTAAGAGCTGCTTGTCAAAACCCCTTCTGTATTCCCCAGACTCTCTCTTATTAAATTTGGGCCTTGTTCATATGAAAGTATTGTGACATATATATGTATTTTCCTGCCAATTCTAACTTGGGCTCCCAATCATAATTTCCCCATAAACCCTCTGATTGCAGAGAGGTGAATCTTTACATACGCCAATAGACTTACTTCCAGGTCAATTCAGCAGCATTCAAAAGATTCTTGTAAGCCGGTAGAGTCTTTAAAACCATCTGCTTATTACTTGAAAAGAAAACCATCAGAAAAGGCCAGGCCTGTGGGAAGCCAGCATTGGCAAATTGCTGTCCTGTACGGTTGCCAAGAACACAATGCGGATGTACCCACGTGATCAAAGAACTGAGCTTAACTTGACAAAATCTTCAATTAAACTGTGATAGAATGTTGAAGATTCTTGCCCAATCCATGAACGGAAAAAGGTCATGTGGAAGGGGCCTGACTTAACAACCTAAAAGTACATTTGCATTGCTTTTATTGTCATTTGTCTTTGGAGTAAAATGGGTACTGGATTCGGTTCAAGTGTTCCCTTCTCCCTGATCTTTCCAGAGTGGTATTATGGATCATATTTGGCAGGGCACCCAAAGTATGAGGCCAGTTACATCAAAAACAACAATCCTGCCAAAAATACGAAGAAATAAATAACCCTACTCAGCACTAGCAGTTACATAAGTGCCATTGCTTTTAAAATGAATGTGCAATATTGGTGGGGAAATGGCTAGCCTGTGCTGGCCATTATGCAGATACTGTTATAGATTTAAACCTAATAGGACAGATGTTTGTTTATTCAAAGATGCCACAGAAAGCATAAGCCAACGATGAACTCTCCAGTGCTGGTTTTAAAATGTCAGGCAGTACCACAAAACAAAGATCAGTGGGTTCTGTTTTGTTTTTAATTTTTAGCCCATCATATAGAAACAGGGAAAGCAAATCTTTAAGGTGATAGTCAGACATGCTTGCCAAAAGCAGGCAGTGGCCAGGAAAATAATCTCCCTATCTGGTATCCGAAATGAACTACATGAAAAGATTACACAGACATTAACATAAATCCAAGACTTAATTGTATATATTTCTTTGTTGTATTTATACACCCCCAAATTCAATAAAAAAGGCTCCTTGCAGTTTACATCCTAAAAACAAATTCTCAGAAATTTCAGAACAAATCGAGAAATAAACAATGATGGTGTATGTTTTGCTTTTCCTCCAAAAGCTGAAGACAGCAGCCATAGCATTTTCTCCTCAATTTTTTTCTCCAGAATAGCAACTTTGTGAAGTAGGTTGAAATAGACAACAATAGCAACTTGTTTAAAGTCACCCAGTAAACTTCAGTGACTAAGAGTGGATTTTAGGCTAGATCTCCGGAACTTTAGTTCAGTCTTCTAACCATTGTATTGTGGGAAGAAATATCCACCTGGTTCAGTTCCAAGCTGGGAGAAAGACACTGGAAACATGGAGGCTGCTTGGAAAGATGATTTAATGATGAAGCGGAACCACATGGTTGGTTCTGGGCAGCTGACAAAATGGAGTTGAGAATGAATGGGTTTTTATACCTTCTTTGAGCTTTGTATTTGAGCTTCCTGGTGCAGTGCAAGAACATGTATTCGATTGGCTGTTGTCAGATTCCCATGGGGCCCTCTAGTGGTTATGTAGGGGTCATAGCTGGCTCTATTGGCAAAGTACAAATCCTAGGTATTTGGCTGAAGTTTCTGAGGGTGATGCAGTGAAGGGACTTGTTGGTCAATTCCTATTGTGGCTTAATGGCTTTGTCCTGAAGGATAATCCCATCTTCCTGGAGCTGAAGGCCTTGTTTTGTAGATAGGCTGGCCCAATGGTGAAATCCAAATTTTTTTACTACCGGTTCTGTGGGCATGGCTTGGTGGGCGTGGCAGGGGAAGGATACTGCAAAATCTCCATTCTCACCCCACTCCTGGGGGAAGGATATTGCAAAATCCCTATTCCCACCCCAATCTGGGGCCAGCCAGAGGTGGTATTTGCCAATTCTCCGAACTACCCAAAATTTCCGCTACCAGTTCTCTGAACTGATCAAAATTTCCGCTACCGGTTCTCCAGAACCTGATAGAACCTGACAGAACCCCCTGGACTGGCCCTATCTTTCTTAATGGGCACAAAATATCTGCTGGGGGCTAAGTCTGCTTCCTGCCTCAGAAAAACCCAACATGTTTCTCTGTTTCTCATTTAGGGATATATAATATTCTGCCTTTTTTTAATATTCCTCAAAATATTTCATTTTTCTAGGAGGGTGGGTGCTGACTTTCTACAGTATCATACAGTGTCACAGACTTCTCAAGAGATTCGCATTTCATCAGATCTGTTACTGTATTAACCATTGATCTGTACTCATGAAACTGATCCCATTTAATGGCATGAAACAGCAGTATCACGATATATATACTATTCCAGATATTTTTTTCTACAGTGCAAGTAATTATTGTTTCATAAGAATGACAAATTAAACTGACTCATTTGCCTACAATAAGAATGCAAATGGAGATTTTGTTTCAACCTGACACGGGTTGTATAGAATGATGAAATAGTAGGTAGATTGTAAGAAATGAAGGAGGAAAAAAAACCAGTTGTGATTTTCAAATGTTCTAACAGCCTGCTAATACTTGGAGATCACATACTCTGATAGAGGATTCTCTGTATGTCTGATTTAATCTCTCTAGTTTAGATCACACTCTGACTTAGCTAGGTGTCTGAGGTTTTACAATTTAAATGGTTGTGAAGGAAATGGTTGCAGCCATTAATATCAATGTGAGGCATATTAAAAGAGCTGGAGTGGCATACTGAGTTTGCCACTTAAGGAAGAACAACCATTAAATATCGTTTTCCCCAAAATAAGACATCCCCTGATAATAAGGTCAATTGGGCTTTTGAGTGCATGGAAATAAGGCCAAGCCAGGGGTGAAATACTCCCAGTTCGGACCGGATTGCCTGATCCGATAGCGATGGTAGCAAGGTAGTTCCCGTTGTCCCCCCCCCCCCATGCCCAGCTGAGCCGCATGATCATCAGAGGCTGGTTTTTTTAACTTTAAAAGCATTTTTTCTACAACCACTTCGGCTGAAAAAAAAGCTTTTAAAAGCCTCTGGCGATCCCAGCTGAGTTGCCTGATCATCAGAGGCTTCTAAAAGCATTTTTTTCTGCAACCTCTTAAGGTTGTAGAAAAAATGGTTTTAAAAGTTAAAAAAAAAAGTTGGTCACGCCCACCCAGTCCCATTATTCCACCCCCTCCCCCCCCACCAAGCCACACTCACAGAATCGGTAGTAACAAATTTTAGATTTCACTCCTGGGCCAAGCGCTTATTTCAGAGTTCAAAAAAAAAATAAAAATAAGACAAGTTCTTATTTTCGGGGAAACACGGTAATATTACAGCCTTTACTTGACTTGATTAGAAATTTTGCTGAAAACCATAGAGTGGGACTCGCAATATCCAAAGGTGTGCCTCATCCTTTTTTTAAAAGTTTATTTTTCTTCATTACATTTCTACACTGCCCATCTCACTGAAGTGACTTTATGTTCCTCTCTATACCACAAAAATAATCAGTGGAAGATCTGCTTGGGTTGCCCATTATTCTAAGGTGAGGGACTAGTCAGCCTTTTTCCGTAATAGCTCCGAGCCCTAACTAATGAGAAATGCCTTAGAACAGTTCTGTTTTGTTCTTGGACAAAGACTTCTGTTTCCATAAGATACTATTATCTTATCACATTAGACATATATGCCACTGAGAAACTGTTTAACTATCCCAGATGTTGCTTTCATTCTTCTGCCATTTAAGTGCCATGGGTTTTAACAGGTGAGAGTTTAATCTGGGATTTAAATGCATTGTAAACTGCCTGGGGAGAACTTGGTTTGAACAGCATCATGCAAAGATTTTTTTTAAATGTTATTGTGGAAAATTGATGCAAAATGCCAATATGTAAGGAAGAGATTGGTAGACAAATCAACAAGAGTCTCTTTAGTCAAAGCCTATTTTAAGCACCAGGTGGAATTACACCTGAAGCTACATAAACAGGTAGTCCTCAATTTACGATCACAATTAAGCCCAATATTTTGGTTGCTGAGGGAAACATTTGTTAAGTGAATTTTGCCCCATTTTACAACCTTTCTTGCCACAGTTAAGTTGTTCAATTAGTAACACTGTTCTTAAGTGAATCTGGCCTCCCCATTGACTTTGCTTGTCAGATGGTTGAAAAAACTGACCACATGACCCCAGAACACTGCAGTCGTCATAAATATGAGACAGTTGCCAAGTGTTTGAATTTTGGTTATGTGACCGTGGGGATGCTGCAATGATTGTAAGTGTGAAAACTGGTCACAAGTCACTTTTTTCAGTGTCATTGTTATCTTTGAATGGTCACTAAAAGAACTGTTGTTAAGTCAAGGTCTCCCTGTATCACAATACTCTCTCTCCACACCTAAGCTCCTGAAATCCTCAGTGTTAGCTTATCTTGATATGGCGAGCAAAGTTGCACCTGTTCAAATGACCTCAGCCTACCAACATCATTTTCAAGGGATTACTCTGAATTGCTCTCCAAGCCACAGAGCGAGTGCAAGTAGTCCTCGACTTATGACCACAATTGAACCCAAAATTTCTATTGTTAAGCAAAACATTTAAGTGAGTTGCCTCATTTTATGACTCTTCTTGCCACAGTTGTTCAGTGAATTGCTGTAGTTGTTAGTCAAACTGTAGTTAAGTGAATCTGACTTCCCCGTTGACTATGCTTGTCAGGTCGTAAAAGGGGATCACACAGGGGTGAAATCCAGCAGGTTCTAACAGGTTCTGGAGAACCGGTAGCGGAAATTTTGAGTAGTTCAGAGAACCGGCAAATGCCACCTCTGGCTGGCCCCAGAGTGGGGCAGGAATGGAGATTTTGCAATATCCTTCCCCCAGGAGGGGAGGGAATAGAGATTTTGGAGTATCCTTCCCCTGGAGTGGGGTGGGAATGGAGATTTTGCAGTATCCTTCCCCTGCCATGCCCACCAAGCCACGCCCACAGAACCAGTAGGAAAAAATTTTGGATTTCACCCCTGGGATCACATGACCCTGGGATACTGTCATAAATGTGACTCAACTGCCAAGTGCCTAAATTTTGATCGCATGACCATGAGGATGCCAGTAGGGTCATAAATATGAAAACTGGTCACCAGTCTCTTTTTTCAGTACTGTTATAACTTTGAATGGTTACTAAATGAACTGTTGTAAGTCCCTGTACCAAAATATTCTCACTCTACACCTAAGCAAGGAAACCCCCAAAATCCCCCGTTAGCTCAACTTGGTATGGCGAGCAAAGTTGCACCTGTTCAAACATCCTCAGCCTACAAGCATCATTTCCATGGGATTATGCTGAATTGCTCTTCAGGGCAGAGGGAGTACAAGTAGTCCTTGATTTACAACAGTTCACTTAGTGACCATTCAAAATTACAACAGCATTGAAAAAACGACCTTTGACCATTTTCACACGTTATGATGACCGTTGCAGCATCCCCAATGTCCATGTCATTTACACTGGGGTGCTTGACAACGGACTCACATTTACGACTGTGTTCCAGGGTCATGTGATGCCCTTTTGCAACCTTCTGAGAAGCAAAGTCAACGGGGAAACCAGATTCACTTAACAACTGTGTTACTGATCTTAAGAGCTGCAGTGATTCAGTTAAGAAATGTGGCAAGAAAAGTCGTAAAATGGGGCAAAGCTCACTTGACAAATTTCTCACAACGTAACAACATAAATTTGGGACTCAATTGTGGTCACAAGTTGAGGACTACCTGTACCTGTATACAGCTCTGTAGCGGACAAAAAAGCTCTACAGTAAATCATTAAAACTGCCCAGAATATCATCGGACTCCAGCTACCAGCCCTGGATGACATCTTCGAATCTCGCCGTTTGAGGAAGTTGCATAACATTCTCAGAGACTCTTCCCATCCTGCTTACAATCTTTTTGGACTGTTGCCTTCTGGCAGAAGATACGGAACAATTCAAACTCAGACCACACGTCTTCTGAATAGTTTTTATCCCAGAGCTATAATTGCACTCAACAATGATCTGAAGGGCCACCATCAGTGAGCTGTTGGACAGTATTACTTGATCTGTTGTGTGGATGTTTAGGTGGTTTAGAATTGTGGGGAATTGTGGTGGGTGGGAGTGTGTTTGAGGATTGTTATGTGTGTTGGACCTGGTCTTTGGGTGTTAAGTGAATTTCGTTGTATGGGTATACTGTGTATACACATACAATGACAATAAAGTTGTTGTTGTTTTTTATTATTATTATTATTATTATTATTATTATTATTATTATTATTATTATTATTATTATTATTATTATTATTATTATTTCCAAATGCCTCCTCATCCCCCTACACACTCCCGGCACCTGTTGCAAGGCTTGCCCAAGGGAGGAACGGAGGCAGCCTTAGTAGCCGTGGGCTGTTGGGGGCGATATTAAAACTAGGCGCCAAAACCAAGGCCGGGCTCGCTAAGGACTTCGCATGGAACACCCCGCTCGCCGCCTTTCCTCCGTCCCCCTCCGCCCCTGCGCAGTGCGAGCAAAGGGGCGGCCCAGAGCTCCGCAGACCAATTACCGCGCCGAGAGGAGGAGCCGCAAACCCGAGTTCGTCCGCCTCCCGAGCAGGGCGCTCCGCACATAGACACATACACAAGCCGGGGAAGGATGGAGGGCGAGCGGGGCGCGTCGCAGTCGCCGCGGCCTGTCTCCTCCCCTCCCCCTGGCGGCGAGGCCACGGCAATCCGCGCCGAGCCGCCAGCGCCCCTCGCGGACTCAGCGCGGCCGCTCCTGCCTCCCTCCTCCCCGGAGCTGCTGGAGTTCGACGACGACGAGGACCTGGAAGTGTTCAGCAAGGTACAGGCGCACGGGGGAGCCTCTGCCGGCTGCTCCCGGAGAGCCCGGCGGCCCTCCGCTTTCCCCGTGGGGCGCTGGGGGTATCAGGGCAGATTCCCTTCGCCGCCTTCCCTGCATTCACACGAACCTCGGGAGCGTCCTGCGGCTTGTCCAAAGTCCCCCCGCGCTCCGCCCTTTACTGTGGAGCTGAGCTAAGCTCGCTTGTCCCGACTGCGCTGGTGGCGGCCACATCCAAGGCTAAGAAAGAGAAAGAAATTAGCGGGGGAAGTTCTTCCCCGGGCCAGAAGTTTGCAAAACACGGCCTGCCCTAACAAGCCTTCGGAGGAAACCACCTTCGATTGAGTAGCAAGCAGGAGGATGGGGTAGACTAGAGTGGACAGACTAGCCCTGGCGTTGTGGTTGTGGTTCCATGAAGGGCTTTCCAAGTTGCCCAGAAGAAGCAGGGCAAGTTGGAAGGGATTTGGGATAAGGGAGTGTCCTCTTTAGGAATGTCCTCCCCTTTTCAGGATAGCAATAGCACTTAGACTTATCCCAAAGGTGCTTTATCAGGAGGCAACTGGACTTCCTTGTTTTTTTTCTTTGAAGAGGTTTCGCTTCTCATCCAAGAAGCTTCTTCAGTTCTGACAGTGGGGAATGGAAAGATTTATGTTCCTTGCAGACAAGCTGGTCATTTGCATCCTTTTAGAGCAGTGTTTCCCAAACTTGACCCTTTGAAGGTGTATGGACTTCAACTCCCAGAACTCCTCAACCAGGCATACTATTCCTCAACCAGGCATACTGGCTGGGGAATTCTGGGAGTTGAAGTCCATGCATCTTAAAATAGCCAAGTTTGGGAAACATTGTTTTAGAGGGTCCTGGAAGCACTTGGAGGTTTATCTGTGTCCTCGGGATCACCTGAGTGGTGCTCCTGGTTCCTGTAGGCTGCAATTTTTTTTCCTCTGGAAATCCATTCCTACTCCCACACTATTCAAAAAGTGTTTATCCCAAGTCCAGTTGCCTCCCGATAAAGCACCTTTGGGACAACCATCAATGACTAAGAATCTCTGCAGGCACTTAGACTTATATACCGCTTCACAGTGCTTTACAGCCTTCTCTAAGCAGTTTACAGAGTTGGCATATTACCCCCAACAATTTGGGACCTCGTTTTACCAATCTCGGAAGGATGGAACCTTGAGCCACTCAGAATCGAACTCCTGGAGTGAGCACTGAGTTAGCTTGCAGTACTATATTCTAACCACTGCCATCACTGCTCTTGTACTGTTTCTGCCGGATATTGTTTGTGCAGCTCACAAAAAATTAAGATCCCAAACAGTTTTCCATAAAGTAAAGCATTCTGTCAGACTACACTTCCCATTGTTCCCAACAAGTACCACTGTTTTGGCCAGGGATAATGGAGATTGGAATCCACCACATGTAAAAGGCAGCAAGCTGCATTTCAGTGATCCAAGCTAAAGGATGATTTCTGCCAAAGGCCTGCTGTGGGTATTGGCCTCGTTTCATGTATTTGCAGGCTGCAGTGGAATTAAATATTTGGGCTCTGCATAGGCACTGTAGTATCTTGATGCTGTGTTTCCATGCTTGGCAGATTCGAGAGAGGGCCTGGGGATGAAGTAGGCTAGGTTCATGGGTTGAGCTGAGCATTTTGAGACTGTTACTGAAGGTAGCTAATGTCCCTGTTTGCTTTTTTTGAGAACAAGATTACCTTAGTAATGAGGCACAGTATAATAGGGAGAGAGAGAGAGATATTTGAGTCTTGCCTTTGGCTTTGTAGTTCTGACACTGCTCAGGAATTTGATCCGGATTTGTCCTTCATTGTTCCTACTGTGCCAGAAAAGACAGGCTCCACAAATCACTATTTGTTACACTAGCAACACATAATTTGTGGTCACCACTGGCCCTTCTTCTATGCACAGGAAATACCGCACGGAACAAGTATCTGACATTGCAAGAATCTTTGTTGTAGGACAACAAAAGGAGAGTAGGCTTTGTTTTGAAATGAAAGTTGACATAACAAAAAAATTGCCTTCTCTGCTTCCCTTCTGTTGTGCTGAGCTTTAGGAGAAACGGAAGTATGCTGTAGCCGATTTTGCCTGTTCTGAAGCCCAGGACAATGACATCAAATTTGCTTTTCCTCCTGCTAACAGAACATTTGCAAGATATGCTGACTATGAACCATTGCCAAGACTGGCAAATGGCATTGAGGAGAATTAAGGGAGGTTTGCCTTTGCCAAGATTGCTGGAGCTTTTGCCTCCATCCTACTTTTTATAGGGTATATCTCAGAAACTTTGAAGCCACTCATCCATGCAACTGATCATGTATTGAAATGGACCTAGCAATTCTCAAAAGTTTTCTAATGAGAAAGTGGTTCCTGTTTTTCTACCTTGAGTGCTTCCGAATTTCTTTCAGATTTCTCTTTATGGTGGTTTTAAACTTTATACTTGGAGCTGGGAATGGGGTTGCTATATCATTATTTTACCATATATTCCCCCCCACCCCAGGCCTTTCTGATTGGCTTTCATTTCCAACCTGAGAGAAGGGAAGGGGGTTCACAGAAAGAGTTCTTTTATAATGCTTTCCCTTGGGATTTAATGAAAAGTTTGGAAACAAGGAAGGGTGCAGATATTTGAAGAAATAATTGTATCATGAAAAACAGGACTTTCACAAACACTCCTTGGCTATCTAGTCATCGGATAAGTGCAGGTATAACTTGTATCTTTGAATGTTCTTCTCTTCTGAAATAATTTCAAAAGCAAATTCTCTTTCATCAGATTGACTGAGAATTACAGTAGTTGGGGAAAATCAGGACTTGGGGATTTATTTATTTATTTTTGTGTATTGCGCTAGTTACATTACTTGGAAGGAGAAGAGGTGTATGGCCAATTTAGTTTCTCTCTTTCTCCAAGATGGTTAGCATCCTGCAGCTGATTATTAAGATATCAAAGATCTCAGTGAAAGGTCATAATTGGAACTGAAAGTTGCATGCAACTTAAATAACTCTCTGGTTCTTCTACTAAATGTTCTCTCTGCTATCGTACCAAAAAGAATTGGCTGCCAATTCACAGAAATCTTCTCTGCTGTTTTCTCATAAATCTACTCCTTATCTGTTGAAAAATCAGGCAAGTTGATACAGGTGCTTTCTGTATGGCTGATGCATTGCATTAGCAGAAGTGTGAAAAACTAGTCAAACAAGTGAAACAAACAATGTTGTCTGTATCTGGGTTGAATTCTGCGAATTGTGTCACCTGGCCATAGGCCTTCAAAAATTTTGTCGTGATATGTTGTGTACTTTATACCCATACAACCTCTCTCAGTGCAAAGCAGATACACTCAGTATGGCTGTCCATCCTGCATCTCTTGAGAATTTCAAGGATAAGCAGATCAGATGTTACAAACCTTCAAGAAGATCCATTGTCTCCATGAATAACCTTTTGCCCACTTGCCAGGAGAAAAACAGCTGTGGTGACAAGTTAATTCCGCTATGGTTGATTATGTACAAGTGCCATTCAGTTGGTGTCAGCTCTTCATGACCACATACATAGATTTTCTCCATGACAATATGCCTTTAACCTGGTCTTTCAGGTCTTCTAATGTTGTATCTAAAATCTATTACTTCTGTAATTGAGTCTGTCCACCTTGCTGCTGTCGTTATCTTTTTTTCTCTTTCATTCAACTTTCCCAGAATTAAAGCCTTCTCTAGAGAAGTTAGTTCTCATTTATAGAATAATTTAACTCATGTATGTTTTAGGGTAGTAATAAAAAGGCCACATCACAAATACAAGGAATCAGTTCAAAAGTAACTCTGAGTGGCTTCTACATTCAATCCTAGAAATAATCTTCTCAAAATAAATTCCATCATGGTAAATGAAACTTAATCTGATTTTGATATCACAATTTGAGCATCGTTGTTCTATATTCTTTGCTTTAGCTCAAGGTTTGATCTGCAGGGAAATAGGAATTTCTGAAAAAATAAATGTGTGTCTGCAGTAGTTTGTGCATTTGAACCTTTGATAAAAATATCTAGAGCCTTGATTCTAGGCAGGTCCAAGACATGGTTTAACTTCAGTTTATTTACTATTTATAGTTTTAGTTTAAGATTCCTTCTTATGTTAGCAAATAAGATACAGGGTGGAAAACCTGAGGAAATGGAGATCAAATGCCTGAAGAAAATATTTTATATATTTGCCAAAAGGCCATTAGAGGTGCAATGAATTGACTTCTCTCAAGTATATTTGCAATAGAGAGAAAGCCTTTGCCTCCATCTCAGTGACTTGCAATTCAGATGTCAGGAGGATTCAAAAACAATCTTCAAAACGGGTAGATTATTGCTTGGTTCAAAGAAACCAAGAAGATGTTAAGTCTTGGGCTAAGATATAGTTTCTTTAAGCATTTTTTCCAATAAATGTGATCCCAAATATTTCATCTTGATTTAGCACATTGCTATTAAACCACACATTTATTTATTCCTTCAATAATGAAAAGGAAATAATGAGACAATAGTGAAGGCCTCAAAAGTAGAGTCTAATAATTATAACCAAAGCCAGTTATATGGTACAACCAACTTGAACAAAGGCAAATACTAAAAATAAGATATATTTCTGATGCATTATGGGATAATGAATCCATAATTCTCCAGATCTATCTAAATTGCAACTCACAGGCGCCACAGTCAGCAGGACAATTGCAAATAATGGTGGGGCCTGTAGGTCAGCAATTCCAGAAGACCACATGTCATTGATACAGAGCTTGTAATCTATCAGAAACCCTGATTGGGGGTGTGAGGATTTAGTGATCAGATGGTGATAATCTTTAAATTCATCAAAGATGAATTATTTCCATGATAGATCTGTAATGTAAAAACTTTTCTATGCTATAACATTGTTCTGGTGACTGGTTTGAAGTTAGATGTTCATCAGGACAGATATTACAAATATTAAACCCTAATGTGTTTTCCTAAAAATTAAGGGAAATAACATTCATATTGTAGCTGTACAAGATAACAGACATTTTTCATTCTTGAAACATTGTGCTCAGTTATGTGTATGACAGAAATTTATGCAACAAAATATCTAAAGTCAGCATTTTAGAGATAAGTACTAGATTTGCTATTGAATATGAGCCTAAAAGACATTAATGAATCATTTATGATTCATACATTTCCTAATGTTTAAAAATAAACCCAGTTAATCAGGAAATATTTCCGTTCGGTGTACAGGATCATCTTCATTTTTTCCTCCATTTTTCTCTAGTAAACACTAAAAGTGAATATTTTTATACTTGGATGTAGTATATGTAAGGTTGTTTAACCTTAGATATTTGTCAAATGTTTTTTTATTGGACTTTGGCAAGACAAGTGGGATAACATTCATATTTGAAAAAGATTGGTTGGTGGGAAGGGATAACCCGACCTATTCTCCCTTCCCTATTCTCTTTTCCATTGCCAGCTTCTCATCACCGTACCCAAATTGATTACTATTTCCAACCCAATGGGAATTTATTACTATTCCCAGTGCATAAAAGTTGATGATGTCAACACCTAGGTATCTATTAAGCTATGGGAAAATGGAAAAAGAAGTGTCAGGTTGAAACTGCAGTGCGTTTAAGAGGGGACTATATTCTCATGTTGACACAGGGCGATCAATTGCTTCAAGTGACCTTTTTCTAATATGTAGTAAAGATCTTTATCTAGCTAGACTTCTGTCAAGTTTGAATTGAGGACAACCACACAACATGTTGAAGTACATATTACCCAATCTCACTTTCATTTAAGCTTATTGTAGTGTGTTGTACAAACTGATCCTGGATACTTGAAGGGGATCACTATATCTCAAATATATTTATATGGCTTGGAAAGACATAGTTCCATTATTTTATGTATTTATTTATTTTTGCAATATTGGCCTAAAGGGAACTGAAATCCAAAATAACTGGGGATGAACATATTGCATCTGCTGTAAAATTACCTATATTATTAATGTGCATAAGAAACTATTAATGTATATTTGTTTGTTACATTTGTACGCTGCCCACCTTACCAATAAAGTGACTGCATTGTTGCTTAATGTTGCTTAAGATGGGTGGCTATATAAATCTTTAAAATTAATCAGCTTTTCTATTTATGAGTCACACTATGTAAACCAGTAAAATGTGAATCCAGTAAAATCTCAATGGAACTCAAAAATTAATATTTAGCAAGAGGTGGAATCTGCCCAAACAGCCATGAAAGCCAGAGATCCCTTCCTAAACCCCCATTTTGGATGGGTGCTTTTTGGAATCTGTCTTCCTTGTTTGGAAACAGATCGATCTAGAAAAACTGTAGATATTAAGCAAAACGAAATTTTGTTTAAATATTGCAGGAGGTAGTACTAAATCGCGGATAGCTGTGGTGAATCTTTTTGTTTTGTTTTTTCTCTTTTCATAAAGTTTGTTTCGAAAAAAGTGCAAACACCTCCTAAAAACTGTCTATTCACCAGTCTGGGAGGAGGTTATTGAATGCAGAAGGTTCTGTTATTGATTATTTGGGATTATTGTTTCATAAAGAACTTCATGCTCCTTCAGAAAGGAAACAAATGTGAAAGTCAGGTGTGATTTCTGACGACTATCTACAATGTTTTCTTGGCAACAATATGGAGGTGATTTGCAATTCCCTTCTTTGGGTTTACTTTTTTAAAAAAAATATCTCAGTCTTTCTTACAGTCCAGGGCTTTTCCTAGCCACTCACTAATCAGATCCCATCTTGCATAGTTTTCTGAGATCAGTCATGGCCAGGTAGGCCCAGGCACCTGCTATGACTGATTCAGAAAAGCAAAATACTACTAATAGCAGCAGTAATAATCCCAACAACAATTTGTATCCACTATTTGCCCCCTAAAATTTCTTTTTTGGTTACGGATATAGAAACAAAGCACCATCTAGCACCGTGATGGCGAACCTATGGCACGGATGCCACAGGTGGCATGTGGAGCCATATTGGTGGGCAGGCGAGCTCAGCTCCGGCACACATGTGTGCGCCAGCCAGTTGATTTTCGGGCCTTCTGGGCCCACCAGAAGTCAGGAAATATGCTGTTTCTGGCCTCTGGAGGGCCTTGGGGGGGTGAGGCCGTGTTTGTCCTTCCCAGGCTCCTAGAAAGGCTCTGGAGCCTGGGGAGAGCAAAAAATGGGCCTACCGGGCCCACATGCCATTGCGTGCCAAAAGCAGGGGAAGCATGGGGGGGCGGGGCGCATAGAATTATGGATGTGGGCACACATGCGTGTAACCCCCCCACATGCTCCCCCCGCTTTTGGCACGCGATGGCAAAAAGGTTAGCCATCACTGATCTAGCGTTTTGAAAAGTGGCATTGAGACCTCTGAGGATTTGATAGAAAAAGGAAGTTAAGAACAAGGGAAAAATCAATCACAAATATTCTCCTCTACATTTTCTGATATTCTGGTTCAGTTTCAGAAATGATTATATTTTATAGGTAGTGAATGGTGAATCCTGGAATGAGGCATTTCATTTTTTTTCTCATAGAGACAATAGAGTGGGGAAAGTAAATGCTTCAGCTTGTAATGATTTATGCAAGCATTTGGAATTCATATATTAAATCACCGCAGTCCAAGATTCGCTGCCTTTTAGAGCTTTTCAGCTTATTTTACAGTTAAGTACCTACACTTTCTCAGATCAGTTTGCCAGCTTTCCAATCAACTGAGTATTTAGTTCCAAGCCTTCGTGAACACAGCTTGCTAACTAACTCCAAAAATTTTAGTCAACAAAGTCTTGAAATTCCGCTTCAGATCCTTGTATCACTTATTTTAAAGACAGCTTACTGTTGTCTCTGGATTTTGCAAACATTAATCGAAGTGTTCCTGCAAAATCAATATTAATAGGAAGGAAATTCCCTTGTTGTCATACTGCTCCATGTATTCATCTGCAAAGTTTGCTGCCTAACCAAAACATTATTTTCTTAGCACACAAATACCTGGAAACAAATTGACTTCATATATCATTCCTTGCTGCTTGCTCAGTGGAAATAAAATAGCTCTCTAAGTAGTGAAAAATGAGAATCTTAAAACTGTCAAGTTTAATAATCCAGATTATTACTCAAAATATAAACTCAAAGTACATACATTTTAGAAAATGCTTGGCTGTGTGGCATAAAGATGCCCCTGGAGCATTAAAAACTTTGAGTGGAGTCTTAGAAGATGATAATGTGGGGCATATCATGTTCCTATTGTGCATGAAAGTTGGGACTCATACTCTTAGATCCTTTCTGTACTGTAACTAAGGGAAAAAATATATTTCTAGTTGCATCAGATTACCTTCTTTGAAATCAGTTCAAGTAATTAGCAGAATGACTTCCTGGGAACTAGTGTCATGCCGTGTAGTCAAGGGGTGTGGGTTATGAGAAGATCAGGTCCCAGTTCATGCCTCTTAAACAATCCACATTCTTTCAGTCTTAATCACTCATCTGCAAGATATGAAAATACAATAACATGCTAACAATAGCAATAGCACTTAGACTTATATACTACTTTATAGTGCTATGTAGCCCTCTCTAAGCGGTTTAGAGAGTTGGAATATTGTCCCCAACAATCTGGGTCCTCATTTTACCAACCTGGGAAGGATGAAAGGCTGAGTCAACCTTGAGCCAGTGAGAATCAAACTGCTGGCAGTCGGCAGAATTTGCCTGCAATACTGCATTTTAATCACTGCGCCACCGTGACTCATCACTCACGGCTCTATGAGTGTGGCTTCTGATAGAAGTTGTATAAGTAATAAGGATGAAGTGTAGGCAAACAATAGTCAAGTGTGATCTAGACAATTTCAGTGTTATTGGTGTTAAGGAAATAATTACATAAGTCTACTATGGATTCTGAATTAATTTAAGGAAGGTCCTGGAAACAATGCTTCACTAGAAAGTTATAAGGTCCTGCCAGATGGTTCAGGATGCTGCTTTCAAGGCTTTCAGAGGTGCTAAAAGAAGAACTTACCCCAATTAAATAACAAAGACCATGATTCCTTATTTCTCCCTCCAGCATTTCCCTCCTAATGTTTGCCCCACATACAGCCTTTTATATATTATCCTCAGATGGAATACTGAATTTGTAAGCCAAGAGGTCAAAGGCACTGATTGCAAAATAACCATTCTGTTCTGTAGGACACCAGAGTCGGGCAGGGATATCCAGTTAGGAAAAGGGCCCCGGGAAATATTAGTAGCGACAGGGAATAAAATTTATATTAAAAACTTGGCAAGGATGACCTTTCTACTCAGTTCTTTCTGTTTGCCTCACTGATTGCTGGGTTTTCGTGAAATAGAGATACATGTAGCAAGATGTTATCTGTTATAAGCTAATGTCAGAGCCCTGAGCCATTCCTTCTATTAATCAAACCAGTAAGCAACTTCTTTTCAATTACTTTTCCTTGGAGCCTGTTTTAATAATCATAAAGAATTTGGAAAACTTAAGATCATGAGCTTTCTGGAATTTCTTTTGTTTAGCCACAAAAGGGAGGTGGGAGTATTACTGTATTTTTCGGAGTATGAGATGCACTTTTTTCCCCCTTAAAAGGGGGTGAAAATTTAGGTGTGTCTTATACATCTAATGTAGCCCCGCCCACCCACTGGCCCCTACCCTTTGGCCTCTGCCTCGCAGCAGTTACCTCCTTGCAAGCAAACAGCAAGAAAAAACAGCTCCTTTCAGCTTCAGCACAGCCTAATTAGCACAAGTTGATTGGATCCGCCACCCGACTCTCAGCTGATTTGCGCAGGGCTCTGCTGCTTGCTGCAAAGAGGTAAATTGCTGGAGCAGATTTTTTTTCCTTGTGCTAATGAAGCTATGCTGAAAATGAAAATGAAAGTAAAGCAGGCTGTTTGCTGGTTGCTGCAACCAGGCAAAATTGCTCAGAGGCAGAAGGAGATTTCTTTTTCTTCTTTTCCTCACCAAAAAAGGTAGGTGCGTCTTATACTCCGGTGCATTTTATACTCTGAAAAATATGGTAACCCAATCCAATCATTGGCCCAACCCTCACTCCAACTCTTTTTTATTTTGTTGTGTCTCCTTTTCCTTAACATTGGCCATGTCTTTGGTCTCCTATTTTTTTTCAGGTAGGACCATCTGACCTAGCAATACTTTTGACCCTGTTGCTCCCCCCCCCCTCTTTTTATCTCTACGCGTATCTGAAGTCACTCAGAAGAAATACAGAAGGAACAGCCAGCTCTGATATTTCCTTTCTTTTGCCAGCTTTTGGTTGATTACAGAGAGAAACATCTTTGTGTCATCTGAATCCACGCATAGTCCACCCCACGAAGAGGACTTGAACCAGCCAGTATCCTCTTCAAACAAGGATCATCCACTGAGTCGGGTTTGCAGTGCTGCTCTCAGAAGATTGCTAGATTTTATAGGAATGTACATTTCCTTCCTAGACATTGGAAACTCTGTTTTCCTGGATGTTTGATGAAGATTTACTAATCTTGATTTTCCTAGTCAGCCAGCTTCAGCCAGAACGAGAGGATTGGTTTATTACTTTGCAGTCTTTAAAGTAGTCTTGATCCCCAACTCTAAGAGAACTGGTATTTCAGGAGCCAAGGAGCACCCTGCCCAAACTCAATTAAACAGCCTTGGCAAAACAGTTACTAATAAGGAGTGCCTACTTTTCTTTCCATACCAACTATTTGAGGATCCATGTAACCCTGATCTTCATGAACTCCGTGCACAAGTTGCAAATAAATTCTTTTCTCACTGCATTCTCTTTTCAGTGCAAAGATGTGCTATTTTTAGTCCCAAGTGAATTGGTATCTGTGCAAAAGGTAACCTTTGACTGCCGTTGAACCTTAACTAGTGGGACCCATATAACACATTTCCTGCCCTCTTTCCAGTGGCAAACAACCTCCAAAATGGTGGCTTTCTTTATGGTGAAAGAGTATCTCTGATTCTTTTTGTGTATCTCCTATAGCTAAACACTGTGTAAAACAGTTTACTTCATGTAAACGTGCCCTATACCCCCTACTGGTCTCTAGGCTCCTTGCGTTTCTCTCAGTGAATTGCATAATATGCTAAATACAATGCACCACTACTACTAATTTGAGTGCTTTGAACGTTAGCTTTAAATACCCTTTCTATTACCTTCCCCGTAAATTGTCAACAAAGCGAAGTCTCAAAAAATAGTTAATAGGTTACATTGATTAGTTACTCATTACAGTTTTGTTTTTGGTTCTGGGACACATCAACCTGTAATGTAAAAGTTCTGACAGAATTGGCACTGAAGAGAAAGAGCTAATTTTTGTACTAGCTGACTGAAGTGAGAAGAGAAGGGTTACTTAGCTACAAAAAAAAAAAAAAAATCCTTGAGGTAACCTGTCCATGACTTTGTTTTCCACGTTATGCAGTAGATTTTTTGATAGTGATGTATGAGTTTAACAGTGACGAATGGCTAATGAGAGAAAACGTTTTAAATTACTATTGAAATCACTCTGTCAGGCATGAACAACCAGGATCACATGTGAAGAGTCCAGTAAACTGGTTTATTGCTCAAGCCAAAACACAGGAATATTCTCAGGCAGACAGTTTGCACCCAGGTGAGACTAGTTAAGGTTCAACAGCAGTAAAAGGGGAATTGGAGTTTGCCCTCTTATGCCCGTGTAGGGATTCTAGACTAATTCCTTGCTTGACTCCACCCCTTGGCTCTGCCAATCTCTCTCCAACATATCCACAGCTTCAAAAAATGAAAATTAAACTAGGTTTGTCTGCAGAATTACTATCAGCAGTGGAAGACACATTATGGAAGACACAGAGGGGGGAAAAAGGAAAGTACAAACAAAAGCCAATCGATAGGGAGAGAGAGAAAAAGCTAAAGTGAATAGATGTGAAGTAAGAAGGTGCTCGAATATAATAAAAGAGAAAGGATTTCAGAAGGAAGGGCATTCATCAGGAACAAGCTGTAAGAGAAAGGGTCAGAAAACTTAACATAAGGTCAGAAAAATGGAGAAAGAAGAAAATTGAACTTGACAGATCTGCACGGATTTTGTACCGTTACCTTTATTCTTTTCTCTCTCTCCTTCAACTTCAGTTCGAGTTTCTTATGCCTTTCCTTAGAAGTCTCTCTGGTTTTAGTAGACTGGCTTTATCTTTTCTTTTTTGTCTTTCCCTTTAGTTTCTTTAGAGGAAAATTTCCAGTCTTCATAATAAAAAGTTTGTCTCCAATCTCCATAATCAGGAAAATAATATACAGAAACAATTATTCTGATCATGAAGGGTGGGGGGGAAACCCACTACTCCAAAGGATAAAATTATGTCTGAATGGATATACTGTCTTTGAAATGTTCCTTGGCAGGACAGTTTTGCCACAGCAAGAAAGTTCCTTGTGACCAGCTACATCTTATCCTTGACTTACGACCATAATAAAGATCAAAATTTGCGAAGCAAGGTTGTGATTAAATGACTTTTTTGCCACAGTTCTTAAGATAATCACTCTTAAATGAATCATGTGGTCATTAACTAAATCCAGCTTCCCCCTTTAATTTTGCTTGTCTGAAGTTGATTAGGAAAGATTGCAACTAGTAATCACATGACCCCGGGATGTTCTAACCATCATAAATATGAAACAATTGCCAAGCGCCCAAATAAGCACGAGAACTAATCATAAGTCACTTTTTTCAGTGCCATTGTAACTTTGAATGGTTGCTAAATGAATAGTTGTACGTCAAGGATTGCCTGTAATGGTTGAACTAATATCTTTTAGTAGAGCTATCTGCTGCTGAAATATAAATTAAAGTAGTATCTGTTGTTGAACCGTTGGGTTGTTTTTAAAGAAATGCTGTATTTTACACAACATTTTACCGTTATTGAGCTACCATAATATAAGGTTCCATAGACAGATGCTGATAATCATTGGACCCATTCGGTTACACTTTGCACCAAATATTCTTTGAAAATCAATTCCCTCTGGAATGAGGAAAGTTAATGTATAATATTTTACATATTTTAGAACGGGATATTGAAGTAGAGCAAGCACCATTTTGATGAGAAAATGGTGCAAGAGAAATGAGCTAATGCATCACACTTCAAGATCAAAAAGCCTGCATATATATGATCTTTGAAAATTGGGTAGGATAATTCCAAGTACTTCTTTAAATATCACATGCTTAAAATCACCTCTGGGTTAAGCATTATTATTATAGTGTAGGGCTCATGAAAAATTGTGGCCTGGTTAAAATTAGTTAAGTCAATTATTATTATTTTTTTAAAAAATTGATTTATATGTCGCCCTTCTCCGGAGACTCAGGGCGGCTTACAATGCAATAAGCAATAGCCTTCATACTTTTGTATATTTATACAAAGTCAGCTTATTGCCCCCACAAACTGGGTCCTCAATTTACCTACCTTAGAAAGGATGGAAGGCTGAGTCAACCTTGAGCCTGGTGAGATTCGAACTTACAGTAATTGCAGACAGCTGGTGTTAATCACAATGCTATCAGTCTGCTGAGCCACCAGGCTCTTAATGAAGTTAATTCATAATAAAACTGAGAAGAACATTCATGCTGGTTGTTATAGTGTGATTAAAGTGCTGATCTAGGAACCAAGAGACCATGAGTTCTAATATTGCTGTAGGTATGAAAAAAACGACTGGATCACTTGGGGCTAGTCATTCTTTCTCAGCCCAACCCTAACAGGGTTGTTGTTGGGAAAACAGGAAGAAGAAAGAGTATGTTTGCTGCCTTAAGTTGTTTATAAACAATAATGAAGGCAGAATAAAAATCAAATAAATAAATGTGTCTTGATAGCACCAAATTGGAGACTGTTCATGTATTATATACTTCTGCTCTGCAAGATTGAGTACAAGTGAGGGCTTCTATAGCAATTCGGTGATTTCCAGAGGCACCATTATTGTTTTTTGAGTTGTTTAACAATTTGTATTATAATCTCCAGGGAAAAGATACATGCAACGTTGCCATTATATGATTCAATCAGTATTATATAAGAAAAAAGTGATCTGCAGGGCTAAATTCAATGTCATACTACAACAGAATTCTTGCTGCAAAGAAGAAGAAAACATGAGTTAATTTTGGAGGTCAGGGAAAGTTTTAGACCCCAATTTCAAGTGTATTTTCAAGACAGAAAGGCTACTGTAGCTGTTTGATTGATTGATTGATTGATTGATTGATTGATTGATTGATTGCTATGTCTTCCCACCTTTCTCTGGCTGAATTTTGAGAAGCGAGCAGCCTGTTTTCAGGCCAGAAAAGAAAAGAACAGCTGGCTGACATCTTTTTGCCAACAAAGTGAAATGTTAGGAAACCGCCTTCAAAAACTCTGGAAGAATTGTTACATAGAGAAGGGGTAAAAAAGGCTGGTCAATTCTAGAGCAGTAATGCTTAATATAATTACTTCTCTAAGAGACATAATTGTAAGTATGTACACATAGCACTATTGATACTGTTCTTTCTCACCAAATAAGGAGCTATATAAAGTAAATCTATTATTTAACCTGAAATTTCAGAACTGACTCAATATATATCATTTTTCCTTCAAACTCCTGGACAAAGTAGCATGACATTCATTAAATGGCAACTAGTCTTCTGTGACTCATTTATTTAAAAAAACAGACTGAGCTTGTGTATTTTGCCTTACAAACTGTGATTCATCAATTGTATATTATAGCAGCAATCCCACGTTGCTTTTATGGCATTATCTTTTGGTAACCCTGATGACTTCCTCCCCCCCCACCCCCCATTGCCTTGTTTATTTTCACAGGATGCGTCACTCATGGATGCGAACTCGTTCAGTCCTTTGATGCCAATATCGCCATCTTCGATGATAAATCAGTACAAATTTGAGGATGAACCAGAAGGAAAAGATCTTTTCATAACGGTTGATGATCCAGAAAGCTATATTACTGCCATTGAGACATTCATCACTTACAGAATTGTGACCAAGGTTTGTTTCCTCTTATAGCAAAGTACCACTTTTAAAAAATTTAAGGCCTTATGCATCTTGTTAGAGCAAACCATGATTTAATTATTAATTGACCAATCAATAAATGTATAAGCTGCCCCAATTGCCATGACAACATTAGGCAACTTATAATGTACATTAAATACATTTTTAGACTAAAAAATGAAGAAAAATCAGCCATAACAATATCAATTTTTAACTGCTCTTTTTAGAGAACCCACAAAAATAAAATAGTAATGAACAACAACAAAAAAGAAATAACCTGGGTGACATATCATCCTATTCCATGGCCTGCTAAAAGAGCCTGGATTTCATTTACATAGTGCTCATGGCAAATTGTTAGAGTAAAGTGTTCAGAAGAAGACAGTAAGTTTTAAAAAGTAAATAAGAGTAGTTGTGAATTTGCATTAGTTCTAGAAAGTGAGACAGTGCAAGCTTTTCAAACCAGGTGTTTTCCGGATTGCAGCTTTCCAAATTATAATTTCCAGAGATTTCCAAAGAGATTCTGTTTTGGACTTCCCTGACAGTAGTAGTAAACTGTTTTTGAAACTGCATGAAATTTCAAATGGGACTATTTACTTACTTACTTCTTTAAGTATGTCTAAGCTGACTTCATTAAACTTATTCCTGATTGCAGATGGGACAGCCAATATAATGCTTTTTAAGAAAAAAAAAATCATGCAGCCAGCAGGTGCTCTTATTAGATCTCAAGAGAATATAATCACTCTGTTTATAATTATACAGAGGAAGTTCCTTTATTTATTTTTCAAATTTCCAGGTCATCAGTTACAACTCCTCTGAGTAGCTTAACAGCCAATTCAGTCTTCTCCCTATGTTGACAGAAACGAATGATTGACTTCCCCAAACACCCTACCTAAGGGTTCCATAAGAACCATATTTTAATGCTATTCTAAAGTCCAATAATGTATGGGTGGAAGCTGCAGATGCCTAGAAGGATGCTATTTTAAAGAGTAGGTGCTATGGCAGAGAAGGCCCCTTTCCTGGGACTTGCTTTATGATATGACCAGGGAGGATTGTATATGTACATCCAAACTCCTTATTTGGTACTTAAAGTTGGATCTTCAAATATATATGATGACCGTATTCAGAGGTGAATCTCTTTGCTTTTCATGGATTTTTTTTTATTATAAATGTAAGAAAACATTAATTCTTCAGAAGCTGGGATGTGGCTACTTAACCCATTTTCATGTGCAATGCTAAACTTAAATGTCCATCTTTTTAGCTACGCCTGCTGGCCCATATTTTACTCTCCTGTGCAAGATGTCAGCCATGACCAGTGACATCATTGTTCAAGACAATTGATGAGACTCTTGGGGATAAACCATGTGCTATGAGTGAACTGAGTGCCTTGGCAGGAGAAATGTGATAAGCACGAGCAATCCAAAGAAAACATCCCAGACATTTTGTAATCACAATTTGTAAATAAGTATAGAGGTGGAATGCAAAAAGATATACCCATAGAAAGAATTTCTAAAATCTAGCACTGAAGGAAAGCTGAATTATTCAGTAAAAAAAAATTATAACCCTGGTTTATATTGGTGATAAAGTAACTTGATGAGTTTTGGCTTTGAAACAGTTGTAAAAAATCAGAGGAAAACAAGCAACTGAGCAGCAAGTACAACTCATTTGCTTTGCATTGAATGTATTTTATCTTTTCTCCCAACTGTGTTTGTTTCTCTGTAGTCTTAATGAATTACTTATGTTACTTACAGGATTTGTAAGATCTGACAGGGAATACAACCCAAAACAGAATCTTTTGGGAGTTACATTGGAATTACAGTCCTAAGATAGTCTCTGATGAAGAATTGAAACCATATTAGAAGACAGGGATCTCACTGAGGAGAATTCTACATATTCTGTTACCAGTATCAGCCAATGCTTCTTATTGATGGCTGTCGTGTTCATTAAATTATTTTGATACCTCTGTGCGTATTTGGCACAAGATTGAAATATGTTTACTGAGAAGAATCCTGTGCATTATCAACATGACACAAAACTGTGTTTTAATTGAAAGAAAAATTTCCTCATGTGTTAACTTTTCCATCAAAGTTCAGCTGAGCCAGATTTTCATCTAAAAGGATTATCTTAAGAAGGATTTTAGGTCGATGTTTCTCATTCAGGCTGCTATAGAAGAATTTCTTAATTCTACCCAAAGGGGAGAGCATTTGGAATAGAGATGGGGATTCACAATATAATTCTAATAAATGTTGACTGAATAGGTTCAGAGTGCTATAGTATATAGGTAAGAGCACAAAACAACAAAAAATTGAGTATTTTTGCATTGTATAGATTGATTGCAACAAGATTCTAAATATTTGCATTGTAGGAAATCTAATAATTGCATGTGCTGTGGCCTCACACATTTGCTGCATTCAGGAAATAGAGGACTCAATGAGCGTATATAAATGTGAAAGTACTTATGAAAAAATAGATAAAAGAGTATCTAAATTTGAAGGTAATTTATGGACATATTTGAATATCTTTTATCTACTCAATTTGGAAAACATTCATTTCCTTTTTATAATCTCTAAGAATTTTCATAGAGGAAAGGAGCACCTTCATTTTGCAGTAGTTAAGTCCCAACTCTTCAATCTTAGATTAAGATCAAGTCTGTGTGGCATATTGGCAAAAATGTGCCCAAACTAACAAGTATTACCCTTAATAATTAACAAGATATGCTAAATATGCAATGGGCATGGTTACAGCTGGTAATATAGCCTACACTTCATTTTATTAAAAATGTGTTACATAAAAATGTGGTGATTCTACCTACAACCTACAACCATCCTCATGGAAGACAGTGACTTGGAATGCAAAAAGAGTTAATGATAAACAGCATGAAATAATGAGTGAAAGTAAAGAAAGAAAGTTGTCTGTGAATTTCAGGGAAAGGAAAAGGAGTTAATACATCTGAATGAAGTTGATTGAATCTTGTAATGAGTATGCGCACAGTGCCTTTGGAATCCAAAGATATAGGTTTACTTTAATAGGTTTAATTGAGTGACTGGTTAATTGAATGAATGGCCTTAATCGTTTGTCAAAAAGTAGGAAGTTATGCCATCTAGGTTGTGATCGGTATGAATGAAAACAAGAATCCATACATTGGCAATGCTGCCTATTGTGCTACAATGAATGCTGATAATTGAAGAATTAAAAAATATCATTTGGGAAAGGTTATGCAACGTTCAGAATTAATGGCAGTCTAATATACTGTTAACTGATGTAAATGGATGAGTAGGAACATGCTGAGAGAATGCAGAAGAAAGTGATTAGGCCATTGAGAGACCTTAGAAGAAGATCTTCTGTTAATTTCAGACACCTATTTTAATCATAAGCACATCCATTTATACACCTGAAAAGGCATGGAAGAAAAAAAAGTGACTCATCTTATTGTTTGTGATGAAAAGTTGAGAGCATTAGTGAAGGATACAAGAGTAATGAGAGATTTTGAATATGGGGCAAATCATTACTTGGCACTACCAAGAGATAATCTTGGGAAATAGGGGAAGAAAATAAAGACATTTGAGAATATGAAAATAGAATGACTGCAGGGAGTCCTATATGAAAAAGCATTAGGAAATAGCTTAATTTTGCTACACGAAGAATAAACATAAAGAGGATATGGAAGGTGTTTGGTACCAAGTAAAAAGTCTTTGTTGGCAGGGAGGCAGAGGTCGACCTCGAGGCGCCTTGTTTGTGGGGTGCCGCAAGGGTCGGTCCTCTCGCCGCTCCTGTTCAACATTTATGTGAAGCCGCTGGGTGAGATCATCCGTGGATTTGGGGTGCAGTCCCATCTGTATGCTGATGACACTCAGCTGTACATCTCCACCCCAAACCACCCCAACAATGCCCTTGAAGTGATGTCCCACTGTCTGGAGGCCGTGCGGGTCTGGATGGGGAGGAACAGGCTTCGACTCAACCCTTCCAAGACCGAGTGGCTGTGGATGCCGGCATCCCGATATAGCCAGCTGGTGCCATCGCTGGCTATTGGGGGCGAGTCATTGACCCCCACAGAGGGGGCTCGCAACTTGGGCGTCCTCCTGTCTTTAGAAGAGCACATGACGGTCGTGGCCAGGGGGGGCCTTTTATCAGGTTCGCCTGATATGCCAGCTGCGCCCCTTTCTGAGTCGGGATTCCTTATGCACAGTCACTCATGCTCTCGTCACTCTTTGCCTGGACTACTGCAACACTCTCTACATGGGGCTCCCCTTGAGGAGCACCCGGAGGCTCCAACTGGTCCAGAATGCGGCCGTGCGGATGATTACGGGAACAACATGGTGCTCCCATATAACACCTCTCCTGCACGAGCTGCACTGGCTCCTGGTGGTCTTCCGGGTGCGCTTCAAGGTGTTGGTTCTTACCTTTAAAGCGCTCCATGGCTTAGGGCCAGGGTATTTACGAGACCGCCTTCTGCTACCGATAACCTCCCACCGGCCAATACGCTCTCACAGAGAGGGCCTCCTCAGGGTGCCGTCGGTCAAGCAACGTCGGCTGGTGGCCCCCAGGAGGAGAGCCTTCTCTGTGGGAGCACCCGCCCACTAGAACGAGCTACCTCCCGGCATACGGCTGATCCCGGATCTCCGCACTTTCCGTAAGGCCCTGAAGACGTTTTTATTTCAGCAAGCCGGCCTGGCCTGAATAGGTTTTATGGGTTAGTTTTCTAATTGTATAGCTTGGGGTTTTAAATTGGGAGGCCGATTAATTTAATTTATTTTTAGTTATCTTAACTTTTATATTGTATATTATTTTAATTTTCGGCTGTTCACCGCCCCGAGTCCCTTCGGGGAGAATGGCGGGATATAAATTCAATAAATAAATAAATAAATAAATTTATATTGGAAATTTCCATAGATGGAATAGGAAATGCATTGTAGGATGATATTTGGAATGATAGTGAAAGAGGTGGAGAAAAAAATAATACATATAAAGAGAATGAATGCTATAAAAACCGAGGATGAGATAAATAGATTGTGTAATGTGTATAGCAGAAAAAAATATGTGAAGAAAATAGTCAAAAGAATGCAAACAGCTCTTAAAAGAGATGGAAAAAATGTAAAATAATTATGATGGAAACAAAATTGGCTTTGGAAGTGGGTGAAGAAAGCTAAACCAGGAATTGTGTCTGTTTGGAATGAATTTGAACTGAAGGATTCTTGGAAGGGGTATTTTAGAGATTTATATGGGAATGTTAGTATAAAAAATGAAATTGAAACAAACCCTATAAAGGGTACAGCGTGAGAAAAAAATGATGAAAAGGAGTGCTGTGAGAATGTTGAAAAATGTTTAGGCCGAATGATGTAATTGGAGAAATATTAAAATATGTTTGGTTATGGAGTGTCTGTATGACTTGGTTAAAAAGTGTTTGAAGACTGTTGTGAAGTTTCCAAATTCATGCCTGACATTTGGAATAGATCCCTCTTATATAAAAGGAAAGGTAGCAAGAGTGAATCCAAAAATCATAGCCATGTTGATGTGTTAAGTGTGCTTGGGAATATGTTTGACATGTTTGATTAAAAGGGTATAAGAGGTGGCAATGAGCAAAACTAGAGAAGTGCAGCGTGGCTTTATGCCAAGTAAGTAAGAGGGCATAGTTTTGTTAATCAGCAGATCAATATCAGAAAAATATTTGAATGTGAGAAAGCAGATTTATTGCACATTCGTTGATTTACAGATTTGAATAACAGAAAGTTTTGTGTCATCTGGAGTTGAAGGTTGTTTCTAATTACAAGAGTAGTAAATCAGTGTCATAAGACTCAGTAGATATCTGATGGGACTCTGTTTTGGTACCTGCCCTCTGAAACATCCTTTCAGAAACTCAGCCCCCATACTATTGTCTCTCATGCAGGCTTTAAAAATATGAACATTTTCTCAGGCATTGGAACCATGATAGGATGGTTTTGCTGTTATCTGTCTATTATTTTCCCTCTTTGACCATCTTTTCCTTTTTATGGTAATAGACTGATCCATTATGTTTTTAGTTTGTACACTACCCTGAGATGTGTTGAGTAGGTGATCTCAAAATGTGATAGATAGATATATAGCTCTGTGAGGCAGTATATAAGACTAAGTGCTAAGCGCTATTGCTATAAAACATAAATGGAACTTTATGAAATGACTGAACATTGAGCAGGGAGAAAGGTAATGTTGTGGGCTCCTTGATTGTTTAATATATTTATGGTTAAATACATAAGGAATTGTAGAAGTCAGATCTTAAAGATGTATTAGTTGGGGATGTGAATGTGCCTGTCCTTTTGTATGCAGCAGATGTCATTTTGTCAATTGAGATAAATTATACGATGCCATGCAATATGGTTCTGAAAATTAATGCATCACAGTTCAAAGTATTTGCGTTCGATGGGGAACATTGAGAGAGAATGATGGCAAGTTATATATAGTTTTTTTTAAAAAAAAACAATTAGGTGAATTGGTGTATTTTGGTCAAATATTTACAAAAATGAGGAAATGGGCAAAGAAGTTTTGAAATATGTAAATGATGATAGAAAAGTAGTGGGTGGTATGTAATCTGCTCTATGGTAGGAGGATTTGTAGAACAAGATGGCTGTAAATCTGTTTCTGTACAATTTGTTACAGGAAGTAAGAGTTGGGTATATCAGGAGAAACAGTAAAGTAAGCTGAATGTAGTAGGAACAGTGTACCCAAGAAGTGTTTGTGGTCAAACAAGAAAGAAAAGTGCAAGACTCTTTGCTCAGTTGATGAATGAATGTGTATTTGATATAAAAATAAATGACCCGTATCACAGAAGTACACTTTAATCATACAGAGAAAATGAAAGAGGGTTGAATTGCAGAACAAGTATATAACAGAGTGAGTGGAGTAGAAAGAAAGAAGATCAATGGATGGTTCAGTGGATTTGATATGGTATTGGAAAAGGGAGTGGTGAGAACAAAAGTCAGTGGCTGATGATTCAGTATATAAACATAGTGATTTTGCAGGGATAGAAAGATACGGAAATGTATTGTGAATGATATGTAAACTAGATTTAACTTTTTCTTTTCTTCATGCCTACATTTCTTTGACTTTTTGTTTCTTATTCCTTCTTTGCACTTTGCGTGTGATTGCTTATCCCAGAAGGGAATAATGCAATTGGAATTCAGGTAGGCATTTATGAATCAATTTAAATCAAAGTTAACATATACTGCAATAGGAAATCTTGGTTTATACTGGACTGTAGAGAAGCTTCAATATGTTTGCACATTGTATACATATTCTGGATTGTTCCTATACATACAGTCTTTTCATTTCAACTCTATATTTATCCACAATTTGTGCTTAAGTATTTTGGAGCCATATTTTTGTAACCATATTTTCTTTCCCACATTCCTGCACAAGGACAGCTAATTCATAGATGATTTCTCTTTGGAAGTGAGCCTTACTATATCTTCTAGAGTTTATTCTCTTGCTAGCAAGACAGACGCCCTCAAATTTTGCATCATTTTGAGATCTCTGGTATTTCTTCTAAAGTTGTTGAAAAGCTTAGTAGATTTTAGAGCAGCCTTCTTCAAGTGGTGCCCTCCAAGATGTATTGGGTGCATAAGTCTCATCATCCTCATCCAAGGCTGTGCTGAGGAAGATGGGAGTTGTAGTGCAAAATATATGGAGAGTGCCAGATTGTGACCTGCAAAGATTTTTATGCTAGAATATTATGTAAAATTCTAGAACGTGCTTGAATGGTTAAAGGACATGGTTGATGCCCAGAGTTGTGAACTGCAGTTGTATAGTACCTGAGTTATTGCTTGGAAGAATCAGCTTAAAGTAGTGAGAAAGTTATATGGGCAGTTTTTAGATCACAAATATTCAGTGAAAGGAATGAAAGAAAGCATATGGTCTTAAGGGGGTTTGACCTGGACTACAAAAAAGACCTGAATGATGAATCCTATCCATTGTGAATTCTCAATATTATATATGATTTAATTTGTTTGGATCCTTCCCTAGTCATATACTATTATTGCCACCATATATGTAACACAAGTTTCTCATTCTCATTCTGTTTTGCTTCGTTTTTTACTTTATGGTTTTCTTTTCAGACAACTCGTGGTGAATTTGACTCCAGTGAGTATGAAGTTAGAAGACGCTATCAGGACTTTATTTGGTTGAAAGGAAGACTTGAAGAAGCACATCCAACACTTATTATTCCTGTAAGACTTTTTATTGACTTCCATAGAAAGCTGAGGTCCAGCAAGGTGATAGAGCACTAAAATTGGCAATGGCAGGCTACCAGAAAACAGAGTTTTTGGGCTGTTTCCCTATTGCATTCATTATAATGAGACAACCTACCTTTTGTAAAGTGAGTGATGGAATCATGCCATTTTATTCCAGTCATGTTTTGAATCTTGCCCCCAAATAAGATGAAGTTGCTAAAGTGAAAATGTTGATATGATAACAAAGATTTCTCTCTACCCACCTTCTCTGTTACTTTGGTGCTGATAAAGAAAGAGTCACGAGTCATTCCATTTTAAGGCATAGTATGCATAGAAATTGTATTTTTAGAGTTGCAGTTTAGGTATATATGCATGAATGCACCTTAATTAGTTTCATTCTTCCACTTCTTTCATTCTTTAGCCGTTGCCTGAAAAATTCATAATGAAAGGAGTTGTGGAACGATTTAATGAAGAATTCATTGAAACAAGAAGGAAAGCTTTGCATAAGTTTTTAAACCGGATTGCTGATCATCCTACTTTAACTTTCAATGAGGACTTCAAAATTTTTCTTACTGCACAAGCAGAGGTAATGAAACCTCCAGATATTTTTCTGATACTATAGAATCTGCCAGGTCTGAGCAAAATAGGATACAAATTGGGTTAAGAGAAGTTTTTTTACTGTGGTCCTAGACACATACCTCATGCAAATGAATTCATTAGCCTAAAGACAACAACACCAAAATCTTTTATATGTTGATACAAAAGTCTTCGAGTCAAACATGAAGAAAATGAAACCATTAAACATAAATAAATTACATAATGCTAAACAGAATTGTTTCACTCTGACTTCTTAGCTAGCATTATTTGTTATTAACCAAAACACCCATATTTGATTTTATTACTGAGTTGCTATATAATTTTTTCCAAGTTTATACCTAGGATGATACTATCTAAGAAACCCATCCCACTTAGAGCTGCCCAAAATCCCCTTCTTGCTGAGCAAGATCTTCCCTTCAGTTTTTCCCTTCTCACTTTCTTCTTTCGGGTTTTAATTAGACTTTTATCCTGCCTTTTCTTTCATACACAGGTAATCCTCGATTTACAACAGTTCATTTAGTGACTGTTCAAAGTTACAACGGCACTGAAAAAAGTGACTTATAACCATTCTTCATACTTACGAACCTTGCAGCATCCCCATGGTCACGTGATCAGAATTCAGACACTTGGCAACTGACTCATATTTATGACGGTTGCAGTGTCCTGTGGTCATGTGATCACCTTTTGTGACCTTCTAACAAAGTCAATGGGGAAGCCGGATTCATTTAACAACCGTTTGCTAACTTAACACCTGCAAAAATTCACTTAACAACTGTGGCATGAAAGGTCATAAAATGGGACAAATCTCACACTTAGCAACATAAATTTTGGGCTCAATCGTGGTCGTAGGATGAGGACTACCTGTATACCTCCAGGGGGTGAACATACCAATATTGCTTCCTCCTATTTTCCCCACAACAACAATTCTGGGATATGAGTTGAGTTGACTGATCCAAAGTCACCTGAAGGGAGACTGGAACTCACCATTTCCTGGTTTCTATGCCAGCACCTTCACCACTACCCTCTCTCCTCCCTTATTGCTATTTTCCCCTCCTGGCCTACCAGAGAAATTCTCACAGCAGGCTGGCCAGAAGCTTAATACAGTCAAAATGGAAAATACTGGCTGTTTTTTTTTACATGTAACACGAAGAGAGGTTTTGGCATTATAATCATGAGCTGCGTTTATGCAGTCACCTTTCCATATAATTTTAAGTATTGCTATAGATAGATGTTTCGAACATAGATAAATTAAAATTAATATTTGGGGAGAAAACAGATTGCATGGATATTGTGATATGATTGTGATTTTATGTTTTTAACTGCTGTTCACCTAATCTAAAATAAAACCATAATTTGCTTTTACAATCATTGATGAAATGGTGGCATCCAAAGAAATCTTCAGAGGGGGTCAGGTGGCAGCTGTTCTTTGTGACTCTGTGTGATTTGTTTTGCTTGTGGTGTACATTTACTAGACTGTGTTGTTTCTCTGTGCCATATAATATATGTGGGTCAGTGGTGGGTTAAAATTTTTTTACTACCGGTTCTGTAGGTGTGGCTTGGTGGGCATGGTATGGCTTGGGTAGGCATGGCTTGGTGGGCATGGCAGGGGAAGGATACTGTAAAATCTCCATTCCCTCCCCACTCCGGGGGAAGGTTACTGCAAAATCCCCATTTCCTCCCGATCAGCTGGGACTCAGGAGGCAGAGAATAGATGGGGGCTGGGCCAGTCAGAGGTGGTATTTACCGGTTCTCTGAACTACTCAAAATTTCCGCTACCAGTTCTCCAGAACTGGTCAGAACCTGCTTAAACCCACCTCTGATGTGGGTATATGCATAATTATTTATTTATATTTTTGTCATGTTTATGTACTGTATATTGGAGTGGTGACCCTTTGAGAGCTGTATGCAACAAAATTACATTTTAATGTATGCTGATTAGTGTACATTTAAAGTGACAATAAAATTATTCTAAGTTTGTGAAGCATATAGGCTGGTATCTGTGACCTCCATATTGTTTGAGATTGTGCTAGGGGTTCTGCTGTGGCTTTCGTTACATTAAATTGATTGTACAATAAGAGCCATTTATCCATCTTGAAATTGGATTTCCTCCTTTAATTTTTAGGAACTTTCATCTCACCGGAAGCAGGGTCCTGGCTTACTTAGCAGAATGGGACAAACAGTCAAGGCAGTGGCTTCATCAATGCGAGGCAGTGCTGTGAAAAACCGCCCGGAAATATTTACAGAAATGAGTGACTATGTGGACGTGTTTAACCAGAAAATCAATCTATTGAACAAAATCTCCCACCGAGTTTACAAAGAAAGAAAAGGTTGGTGGGGGGGGAGGCAAAACTGATCCTGGGGTACAGATTGACCATGTTTCCCCCTATAGAGCTTCATAGCAAGACAAGTTATAGGCCTATAGCTTTTTCCCCCCTTTTCTGTGCACCTGACAAATGGAAAGTCACAGAGAAAACTTTTTCTCTGTGAAATAATTCCAGCAAAACCATTGGTTTTAACAGCCTCGACATTGATATCTTAAAAATGGAAGAAATTAACAGCTGCTCCTGTAAATCCTGACTTCTGTGTAAGGATGTAGTTAGTCCCCATTTTTTATTGAATTATAAAGTATTATAAAATACAAAATAAATAAAAAAGAGGGGGAGGGGGAGAAGGAAAGGAGAAGTGAGGAAAGATAAGAAAAAGAAGCATTGACTTCCGACTTTCTCTGTTACAGTAAAATAAGGCATTTATATCAAATCACATTTTTTTGCTTTTTCATAATAATATGAAGCCATTTCTATAAAGATCTATCAGTCTAATTGGTAAAACCCAAGGTCAAATTTTCCTTCTTTTCCACATCTTGCACGAAGTGATGTGGAAAAGAGTGTGTAAGGATGGGAATTAGAATCACCCTTTTCCTTCTTCCTTTGAAAGGAACTTGAAAGAACACTGTATGGAGCTGGGCAGAAACTGGTTGGTGTCATTTAGATAATTTCCACCCTGCCACCAAAGGTGCCACCTAACCATCATAGCAGCTATTTGCTATCCCTGGCAGATAGGTCTCTCACACCAATTCATCTAATGCCTGGCTACTTGGCCAATCATTCAGAGCTTTAGGTAGGTAGGTAGGTAGGTAGGTAGGAAGGAAGGAAGGAAGGAAGGAAGGAAGGAAGGAAGGAAGGAAGGAAGGGGATTGTCGGCTTCTGTGGAGAGAGCAATTAAGAACGTGGGTGATGTTTTCAGAAAGACACATGGCCAACTGCATGGGTCAACTTGGCCTTGGTTTCCAATGTGTTTCCCAAGCCGCTGAATTTTGTTAAAATCCATCAATATAATTTTTCTCCCTAAAAGAACTACATTTAAGGAGATGGCAGTTTGGGAAAGAAGAATTAGTTTTCCTCTCTTTATGTGCTGTAGTTCCCAGAAAAATCCACCCACCTACCACATTGCTTTTTAGATTACAGGTTGCTGATTTAAAAATTTAGGCTGGTGCCAGTAAAAAGAACTTTCCTAAAGAAAATGCTGTATATACTGTATGTGAGTGAACAAGGGAATGGTGAATTTTCAGGCACAGAAATGAAGCAGAAAATGCTTAATTTTCTGTTCCGTTAATACTGAGATCACCTAAATATCAGCCCAATTCCTTACATGATAATTAAGCTTAGGGGGAAAAAAACCAGTTTCTAATGATGCCAAATGGATAGTATTTTCAATCCTTAATTTCCAGGAAGAGGGGTGTTGCCTTGTAGTTATATCCACATGCATGTAGCAATTATATACATTGCCTTCAGCTTGTGAATAAAAGCCAATATATATATATATATAACTAAAGAATAAGTAAAGTAAACTTTAAGAAGGAAAACATTGGCAGCAATGTATGAGAAGTTTTTCCAGAGGTGGCCTTGCATTTTGTCCATGAACTGTGTTCTTTTTTAAAAAAAGCTTTTTTTGTTGTTGTTAAAAAATTAACAGATGGTTCAGGACTACTACTGTATCATTAAAACGATCCCTCCCCTCCCCCCCCGCCCCCCGGAAAAAGCATTTTACCAGACTCAGAGCAATAATGATGCCAATGGTTTTACAAAAAAAAGGTTGTTTTCTGAATTCCGAGCTGTGGAGAAATCTGTGGCACAGAGGCACACCCACAGTGTAGGACTTGGCAATCAGCGTTGTCAATCCTGGAAAAGGGGAGGGAAAATAGTGCCAGGAGGTTGCTATGGAAGCTAATATGAAATACAAAAAGCCAATCCAAGAGTTCTTTAGGATTTTAAGGACAAATTAACAGATTTATCAGTGCATACGTTTTTTGTGAGCAAGCTTTTATTCTGGGTACATGAATGATGTTAAATGTTCTGTCTGCATACCCTTAATATAGCTCCTTTAAATAATTTTTATCGTTTATATATTGTTTTTCAGATTGTTTAAAAGTGCTTCAGGCGCAATATTTTAATAATTCTTACATGGATTTTATGTAGCAATTCACATACTGAGCTACTAGCATTTCCATAATTCATAATATAATTTGAATGCAAAAGCAAAAGTTTTTTTTTTAATTTAAACCTGGCTTAAACTTGCGTCCATATGTTTGAATATCCTTAAATAGAAATCTTTTGCAAATTGATATTTGGTAAGATGGGCCCAAATTTCTTAATTAATTAATTCAATTTACACTGCCTGGTGGCAATTCTAGGAAGCTTAGAATCATTAAAATCCAATAAAAACGTTAAAACAATCAATAGTAACATTAAATTAGTTAAAGTAGACAAAGATGGGAAGGAAGGGAGAAAGATGCAGGTAATCTTGATTGAATGACCAAAATTGGGGACTGAAACTCTGTTGCTAAGCAGTGTAGTTGTTAAGTGAAACATCCTGTGACTGTACCAGACTTACAAAACTGTTCAACTACAGTCATTAAGCAAATCATCCAGGTCATTAAGTGAGACATTGTGTGATCATAATTTGTGATTTTACTACCAACTTCTCTATTAACTGCCTGTGAGTCCACAAATGGTTGTCACGTAACTGCAGGCTGCTGTGACGTTAATAAATGCATACCAATTGTGAAGTGTCTGAATCACAGTCTCCTTACCCTATGTAAGGGTCACTATGATAGTTGTAAGTTTGAAGACCTGTCGTAAAGTTACTTTGTCATCACTAATGTAACTTCAAACATTTTGCTAAACAGAACAGTTGTTAACTGGGGATCACCTGTTTCTACTATTGAATTCTTTGATTCTATGTGAAGAGCCGTGGTGGCACTGTGGTTAGAATGCAGTACTGCAGGTTACTTCTGCTGACTGCCGGCTGCCAGCTGCTGGCAGTTCGATTCTCACCTGCTCAAGGTTGACTCAGCCTTCCATCCTTCCGGGGTCAGTAAAATGAGGACCCAGATTGTTGGGGGCAATATGCTGACTCTGTAAACTGCTTAGAGAGGGCTGTGAAGCAGTATATAAGTCAAAAGTGTTATTGCTACTGCTATATGCCAGAATTTCCTGACATTTGTTAAGTGAGTTTTGCCCCATTCAACAACCTTTCTTGCCACAGTGGTTAAGTGAATTAATTCAGTTGATAAATTAGTAAGCCAGTTGTTAAGTGGAGAGAGCCTGGTGGCGCATCAGACTAATAGTCTGTTATTATCATTCAGCTGCCTGCAATTACTGCTAGTTCGAATCTCCCCAGGCTCAAGGTTGACTCAGCCTTCCATCCTTTCTAAGGTAGGTAAATTGAGGACCCGGTTTGTGGGGGCAATAAGCTGACTTTGTATAAATATACAAAAGTATGAAGGCTATTGCTTAACTCATTGTAAGCCGCCCTGAGTCTCCGGAGAAGGGCGGCATATAAATCAAATTAAAAAAAAAAAATCTGGCTTCCCCATTAACTTTGTTTGTCAAAAGGTTGTTAAAAGTTGATCACATGACCTTGGGATACTACAATGGTCCTAAGTATAAACCAGTTGCCAAGCATCTGAATTTTGATCACATGATCATGGGGATGCTACAAAGGTGGTGACTGTGAAAAATGGTTGTAAGTGACTTTTTTCCGTGCCGTTGTAACTTTGAACGGTCATTGAAAGAACTGTTGTAAGTCGGGAACTTTTCAGAAAAAGTTTCTGTTTAAAGCTCTGTTTTTTTATGATAATTGCTTGGGAGATTGTTTATGAAGTCCTGCGTGTCTTTTCTCCCCCCCCCCCCCTCCTTTTTCCAAGACTATTTTTATGAAATGAAGGAATTTGGTCCAATTCACATGCTCTGGTCTGCTTCGGAAGAAGATCTGGAAGACATATTAAAAGGAATGGCTACAGGCATTGACCAGTGTTGCAAAGCTGCAGACAAATGGATGGCGGCTCTGTCCGAAAGCTTCTTCCCTGTTATACATGAATATTTGCTTTATAATGAAATATTGATGGTAAGATGGTTTGGAAAGCTGTTAAACTGCTAAGTTTCCTCTGATGTCATTGCTGCAATGGATGTTCTCATGAGTTGCCGGTGTGCTTTCTTTGTCAGTGCTAATAGTGCAGCCCTGCAGGAAAGGATTATATTGTATTTTCTTTTCCTGCATGATGCCTATGTGCTTTCCTGCAAAATACACCTCTTTCTTCTCTTAACTATACATGATCTAGGGGTCCCTAGGGAGAAAATAGCAAGAAGGCAACAAAGAGCCATGATTATAAAGCTAGTTAGTTTGGGGGAGGTGTATCAATGGTTGTTTTGTGAGTATCAATGATGGTTCTCACAATAGAATGTTGAAGGTTTCCAGAGTATATAAGTCTTCACATTTAAACTCCCTTCTGCATGAGATGGCTGGGTAACTTTGTTTGGAAAAGAGGGATTCCATTTGAATTGAGGTAATTTTTTAACTCACAGAAAGAATATCTATAGACATTTGTAGTTTCAAAGTATGTTATAAACAGTGGTGGGATTCAAATACTTTAACAACCGGTTCGCCGAGGGTCAGGTTGGCTGTTGTGGGAGGCGTGGCCCATCCCCATCCTCCAGCTCCGCCACACATGTAGGAAGAACTTCCTGCGATGGCCAACCTGATCCTGGGTAAACCGGTTGTTAAATTACCCTCCCCCCATATCAAAGTGGATCCTGGGCGCTGCACTGCAATGGAGAAATGGGAGACGGAGCGGCCAGCATGAGGGAAGGTGGAAGAGCAGGGAGAAAAAAGAGGGAAATTGGCTTTCTCCTTCCCTCACGCTGGCCGCTCCATTGCCAGTTTTTCCATTGCAGCACAGCATCCAGGATCCACTTTGATAGCGGGTGGGTGGGTGGGGATGTAATTTAACAGTCGGTTCACCTGAACTGGTGTGAAACAGCTGAATCCCACCACTGGTATGGGATTCAGCTGGTACAACCTACTTTTGTATGGGTCTCTACAAGGAATGCAGTTTTTCATACCTCCTCAGTTCCATGAGAAATAAGTCAAAAAAATACAGATGAAAAGAATCCGTAAGTTTTTTTTAAAAGTCTACAATGGCTCAGTATCCCTCCTATTCCTGGGCCTGGGAAAATAGGCAGGGTTTCAGCAACTTTCTTAGTATCATTGTGGAGGAACAATCATATGGATAGCTGTTCGGATGTTCGGATGTAGGGGAGGCAACATGACAAAGTAAATGACACCGTTCAATTGAAGGATCTGGAGTATACCTACTCTGCCTGATCATACAGGATACACAGCAATTATTGGAGATACAGTGGTCCTTCAAATACTCAGGCCCTGTGTGATGCGCTTGAAAAATTTGTTTAATATGTATTGACAGTATTACTATTGCCCTGGTTCATTTGTCATGTACATGGTGACTTAGTTCAGCAAATGGAAATTACGTCTTTAGGAAACATTTTCAGTTGACATTTAGTTGACACCCAAATAGTTCTCCTAATCAAGACTGCAGAAGCCTACTGAGATAAGGAGAGTCAGACAGGAAGAGCCATGCAAATTACAGAGGTTGAATTAGGATCATAGTCTGTATGGCTTCTACTACAGGATGGAGGACAGGTGGGCAAACCACGGGGAACAGCAGAATGTCAGTACTTTCAAAAGGACTTCACAAAAAGAGCCACCTTATGGAGGAGACTCAGTGAAAACCATCTCAGGATGAGTTGAACAAGGTCCAACGAAATATCTGTGTGGCCCGTTAGAATTCAATTTGATGGGACCCCTATCTTGTGCCAGGTTGTCTGATTAATTGCAGGGAAGGTGAGATGAGAAATTAAAGGATGTTATTGCATTTGTTAGACCCTTAAGCTCCTCAGCCGCACAATTAGGCTGCATTTGGTGCAGGCAGGGGGTAGCTCATCCTTCCATTAACACAGCTCCTCGGTTTCATTTCTTTTCCATTCTATTCTGTTGACAGCTGCAAGACTTGCATTCAGCAGTAGATTCTCATAGTGGGGAGCAGGCAATAGCACTCATTTAATAAATGTCATTTTTCCTTGAGGAGCAAAAAAAAAAAAAAAAGCACAGCTCTTTATGGACCCACTTGTACCAATGCAATAATAAAGCTTTTAGCCTCTCCTGTCAAGCAGACAGAAAAATGACATCCAGGAAAACCCAGAAACTTAGTCTTACATATAAGAGAGTTGTGGATCAAAAATATCTTTCTCCCCAATTTTGACTCGAACACAAGCCAAGAGTTCTCAGAATTACTTGTGCAAAATTTCTAATGCATTTATTTCTGTTATTTCCTATTTCAGGGTGTTCTGAAAAGAAGGGACCAGATCCAAGCAGAACTGGATTCCAAAACTGATGCTATGTATAATAAAAAGGCTGAAAATGGCCTGGTAAGCAATTGAAAATAAAATGACAAAATTTTCTTGCTATAATTCAAATCTAGATTATACCACAGGTTATTGTCGCTTTCCCCCGTGTACTATATTCCCATTGTGTTCTTTATGAGCTTCTCAAGGCTGCTATCCTTTTGGCAGATTTGTAGGTACATGAAGAAAGTCAACCTTGAATGTTGCCCTACAACTACAAAAAGCTGTACAGAGACAGAATGTGGAGTTGAGTAATGTACGTGTTCTGAAAAAGCAGTTGGCAGAGTCCTCAGCCCACACTCTGGATTGCTTTGGAGGAAAGATTGAAGACCATCTGTTTTAAATATTCCTCTGCCCACAACATTCTCTGTACTGATAAAATGTGCAGTTATAGGATAGGGTTGGCTTAGTTCCTGTCACAAGGCACCCACAGAAATGGCTGCTGCTGTCAAAATGACAAAAACAGCATCATGTTTCAAGCTTTTACAACGATTTGGTGCATCATCCAACATTGCAGTGTCTATTAACAAAAGAGTTGGGGACATCATAATATTGCTGAAACCAGTTTAACCTCTTACAAGCCTCCACTCCAGATTGTAAGTATGAGAATTTATTGAGGCATGCTATATGATTCTATATTTCTCAGTGATAATATCTGGCAGTCCTTGACTTACGGTCTTTTAAGAATCTTTTGAAGCTACAGCAGCGCAGAAAGGGTGCTTTACAGTAAAGCATTTCCAGTGGCATGCCCATCACCATCCCTGCAGTTATGTGAATATGATCTGGGTGCTTGATCACCTATTCACATTTATGATTGGTTGCTAAGTGCCCTGCGATCATCATTGACAATCTTTTCTGCTGGCTTCCCCAGAAACTCAGTGGGGAAGCTGGCAGGAAGGTTACAAGCTGCTGCCACCTGCTGAAGGATTTTCCCTCTTCTCCGTGCACCAGAGTATGTGGGGAAATCAGGCTGAAAAAACAAAGCTCAGATCTTCAGGATCCGTTTTGTTTCTCCAGCCCAGCGTGGGAGTTCCCTTCTTCCCACTTGTCAGAATAGACAAGAGGAAGCAAGGTTTCACATAGCAAATTAATGTATAGATTTTTTTTACCCTAAGATATGATGATAGCTACTACCACCTTGATTGAAAAGATTTGAAAAGGAGGCTGGATAAAGGGCTGTTTGGCTTAAAGTCTCCATTGAATGTCTAGATTCTGGGCAGAGCATATATCTGACATGGCAAAAATAACTGTACAGCTGTAAACAACTTTACAGTTGTTGGCAAATGACTTGCCAACAACTGTAAAGGATCCAAATGATAGTTTGATTGATCCAAAGTTTGCAGGCTATAGTAAGTCTCTTGCATATAGAAGTGCCAAGAGCAAGAGTCACAAAGTCACATAGACCTTATTGAGGAAGTTGATAAAAGACAGTTCAAGCATGCCCACATACATTCATTTAATTGTTTAATTTTTTTAGAAGGCTGCCTGACTCCATAACACCCTGGTCGTCATACAATATTAACAGTACTAAAACCAAGAAAAATGCAGGTACCGAAAAAGAAAGTAATTAGTTCATAGGAAATTCTTTTTCTGTATATGCTGTTTTCTCATTTTTACCAGATATAGAGAGAATTGCTTTAGAACTTATAGGAAAGCCAAGGGAGATACAGGTATCTCTCATGGTACAAAAACATCAGAAAAACATTTCTGGAAAGGAAAAATCGCAATTTGTAATGACCAAGTTGAGCTAGGTCCTTCAATGTTATTCTAAAAAGCGAACCTAGACAGAAGAAACAAGGAAGCATAGCAGCAAATGTCTTTGAACTTTGCCCCACCTCAAGGCATGGACTTTGTATTTATTAGCCATTAACAGCTCAGAATGCCATAATAAAAAACAAATCCATTCTGAAGGATCTTAGGGGAGAGGCACAGAGAAAGGCATTTACGAATTTAAAAGAAAAATGCAGCAATATATTACTATAGTCTGGGCCAAATTGTTTAATTCGATTTTACTTTGTTTTTTAAATTTTGTATCTCTGTATTTTTACTGTTTGGCTGTTCACCGCCCTGAGTCCTTCGGGAGTAGGGCGGTATATAAATCAAATAATGATGTTTCAAATGGTGATTTTGAAACAAATACTAATGCCCCAAAATTGATAAGTTCGAATTGGACAATTAATGTAGAACAGATACAAAAAAAGAAACTCATTCTTTATCATGTTATTTCAGGATCAGTTGTCATCTAAGCTTTTTGCTCAATTAATCTGGTAATTAGAGATATAAGGACAGTTAAGTATAATTGGCGTTCCTAACTGGCAAACTATAACGAAGACCTAAGTTATATAATGGGTTAGAGTGGCTCGTGTGGTTAGGACGCTGAGTCAAAAGACCATTGAGAGATCAAAACTTCAGCAGTTTGAAACCCCAGAGCAAGCTGCATGATGGAATGAGCTCCCATCAATTTTCCCTAACAGTTTGAAAGCATGTAAATGCAAGTAGATAAATAGGTACCACTTCAGAGGGAAAATAACAGAGACACGATAGGGGCCCTTCGGGTGTCCCCTGGGCATTGGTGATGTCACCGGCTAATCAGGTGGTATTCACTTACCTTCGCTACCGGTTCGCAAATGTGAGTGTGTGCGCCGGCTCTGCCTGCATGCGCAAAGCGTCAAAAGCAAGTGATGACATCTGGACAGGTGGGCGGAGCCTCCCGCAGCCACCACTACCAGTTTGCCCAAACCAGATATAACCAGCTGAATACCACCACTGCGGCTAATCCTTTCAACCTGGAAGCATCTTGGTATAAGCTTCCAACACGAATGTTTAAGTAGTAGTAATAGTAGTTATATAATTGTATTTTAATTTTAACATTTCTTCGAGACTTCAGCATAAATAGTTACATCATTTTATCCTTGTATTGTAATAAAAATGAGTAGTTTAGGCTGAGAGAACAGACACAAAACTATTCAGTGATTAGGGTCATATACTACCTTTGCTTAATCTTAATTTGCTAAATAAATGGCATAGTTGGGTTCACAAGTTGCACCGAGCCATAAATTAGATATGTAAAATGCAACATCCATAGGCACTATATTTTCCACAAACCTCAACAGACAGCATGAAAGGCAACCAAATTAAATATACTTTGTTAAAAGTTCCATTAAAAATTAGCAAATTTTTTTGGTGACACTTGTTAAGTGGATCACTGCAGGTGTTAAATTAGTAACACCATTGTTAAGTGAATCTGACTTCCCCATTGACTGTTCATCAGAAAGTCACAAAAGATGATCACGTGACCCTGGGACACTGCAGCCGTCATAAATATGAACCAGTTGTCAAGCATTGGAATGTAAATCACATGACCGTGGGGATATTGCAATGGTCATAAGTGTGAAAAATGGTCATAAGTCACTTTTTTCAGTGCTGTTTTGGAAGGGTCACTAAATGAACTGTTGTAAGTCGAGGACTACCTGTAAATGCAAGCCAATTGTCAAGTGCTCAAATTGCAATCACTTGATCGGGGGTATGGTGCAACAATCATAGCTTTGAGGATGGGTCATAAATTACTTTTTCTGAAGCCATCGTAACATCGAGATGTTGTTAAATAAATAGTCTTAAATCAATATAAGTCAGTATAACTTCAATTCCATCCCCTACCTCATGTGGTTTGAAGAGGAATCAGATGCTGCAATAGTACTGCTAAGATCAAGATCCACAAGTTGAAAATGGATTGTAGTAAACACTGAAATAAAAAAAGGAAAGTGTAATTTTTTTAAAAAAAATAATATTTATTGAATTTCCAACATATAAAACACACAATACAAAAAACACAACAACACAAAAAACAAAGAAAAAGACATAGCAAAAATTTAACACTAATGACAGCTTTTCCATATCGGTATCTCTATCATAACAAACATATTTACAAGAATTCTAATTCTATATATCTGTATCTTAAATTACATCCTTATTTGAATTACAGTAACATCTATTCATAATTCAGTTTCATATCCTATATTTTTTCAACAATTTTACCCTCTACATATTATCCCTTAGGTTTTGTGTTTATTCTCAAGCCAGGAATACCATCTGTTCCAAATTTGATAGTACTCGGTTTCTTCCCTTTCCTTCATTTCCATAGACAGTCTATCCATTTCTGCAAAGTCATAATTTTTTTTATTATAATTTGGTCTGGAGGAATATCTAATTGTTTCCAATTCTGTGCTAGGACAATTCTACTTGCAGTTAATATGTGTAATGTTATATATTGTAATTTTTTCTCCATTTTCCCTTCAAAAATGCCCAAAAGGAAAACTTTATTTTATTTATTTTATTTATTTATTATCGGACTTATATGCCGCCCTCTCTCCACAAGGACTCAGGGCGGCTCACAGCAATAAACAACAACAAGTCCAATTAAAATTCAACTATAAAACTAAAATTAAAATTAAAATTCCCATTAAAAACCCCATTCAGTCCAGGCCAGCTTGGCGAAACAGCCATGTTTTAAGGCCACGGCGGAAGGAGCGAAGATTGGGGGCTACCCAAAGCTCCAAGGGGAGCTGGTTCCAGAGGGTAGGTGCGCCCACAGAGAAAGCTCACTCCCTAGGGGCCGTCAGCTGACATTGTTTGGCCGACAGAACCCCAAGTAGGCCCTCTATGTGAGCGCACGGGGCAATGGGGAGCTGTTGCTGGCCGCAGCTGATCCGCCAAATACCCCGGGCCTAAGCCATGTAGGGCTTTATAGGTAATCACCAGCACCTTGAACCTCACCCGGAGGGCAACCAGTAACCAAAAGTTCCAGCTTCATCTCTATCCTTTGTTCAGTTATCCCTTCCAACCACTTTCTTATCTTATACCAGTATTTTCTGATCTTAGGCAGGTCCACCACATGTGGTAGAACATTCCTTGTTTATGTCCACACCTCCAGCATTCCAGGGACCTGTTCAAGAATATCTTGGCCAATCTCGCTGGTGGCAGATGCCATTGATAAAACATTTTGTAAAGGTTCTCCTTATAAACATTTTGTAAAGGTTTTCCTTATAAGGAAAATGTAATCTTATAGATTTATAGATCCAAATCTCAGTCTCAGAATAATTGGAAGGAGTAAAAAAATATTATAGTATGCTTATTTTTCTTCTATAAATAATTAATTCCAAAATATTAATTAAAATCTATCTGCACCCTTGTAACTTTCCAAAATCAAGATTCTAATCATCTTTTTGCTGCTTATTCCAAAATGAAAAAAAAATCAGTCCTTAAACTTGTATTTAATATTTCCTTCGCTAAGGAAACTCGATTGATGCTACTAAACTTGTCAATCCAATTAGTTCAAAAATTCAGGAAAGCATGCTAAAATCTCTTCCCTATCACTGTTATTGGAAGAACCTTTATTGGACACAGGCTAAACCATGAATTTTCCACATTTTATATTTTTTTTAAAAAAGGAGCACAAATGAATATGCAAAACATCAGTCTAACTTCAAGGGTGGAAGCAAAAATGTTTGAAAATATTTGCAAAATTTCTTAGGAAATGAGCATATCAAAACAACAATCTGCAGTCAAACATTCATGAATAAATAGTTTGCAGAGGAACTAATATCCTCGGGAAAAATGGGATGAGCAATTTGTATCTTGCAGACTGCATGCAACCCTTCCTGGAGTCTCTCCCCCATCACCACTTCCCTCCTGAGCCCTGATCATATTGCTGGAATTTCATTCCATCAATTTATGGCAGCATCCAAAGTGGGCAAAACCCACTTTGGATGCTGACATCCAAAGTACCATCCAATGGTAAAAACCCACCAGGTTATAATTCATCTGTTGTGTAGCAAGTGATTATGGTGTTAGACTTGAATCAAGACGTTCCCGATTAAAGTCTCCTTTAACCACAGTATCGCTAAGTGACTTCTGTTGGTCTCTTTTCTTCACCCAAGTCTACTTCACAGGATTGTTGCTATGGGACAAAAATGAGGAGAGACCCTCCCAGTTAAGCGGCTCAGAGTTCTCAAAGAAAAACTCTAAATGCAAATACAAATGATAATATAAATTGGGACAAAAATCATTGCTATGCATTTCTCTGGCTCCCAGCAAGAGCAAGAGCAAGAAAGGGAGAGTTGGCTGCCCAAAATGTCTTGGGAGTCTTTTTTCTGACTGTTACTGTATGCAGGTCGTCCTCAACTTACAACAGTTCATTTAGTGACCGTTCAAACTTACAGTGTCACTGAAAAAAGTGACACAACCATTTTTCACAGTTATGACCTTCGTAGCATCCCTATGATCACATGATCAAAATTCAGATGCTTGGCAACTGGTTCATACTTATGACCATTCCTGTGTCCCAAAGTCATGTGATCACCTTTTGCAACCTTTTGACCAGCTAAGTCAACGGGAAAGGCAGATTTACTTAACAGCGGGGTTACTAATTTATCAACTGCAGTGAATCATTTAACAATTGTGACAAGAAAGGTTTGTAAAATGGGACAAAACTCATTTAACAAATGTCACACTTAATAATAAATTTTAGTCTCAATTATGGTCGTATGTCAAGGACTACCTGTGGAAGATGATACTTCTCTCTATATTGCATATGGGAAGTCTGCAGTCCCTGACAAGATAACAGATGAAGAGATGGGAATATACTTTTATTGATCCCTCCATTCTGAATCTTCCCCTTTCCCTTACTTGGACTGGTTGTTTTTTATGAATTCTACACAACTGTCCAATTGACTTCACCTCTGAAAACTGAGACCTAGAAATAATGTTGACAGTGAATGACGTGTCCCCAAATTTTATTTGAAGGGCATTTGTGCAAAATAGACAGAATTGCAAAGATGAAAATGCAATGTAGTGTATTGTGTTTGAATTGGACATAAAATTGACCTTATGGGGAGTACAACTATGATTTCTAACAAAACAGTTCTGATTAGAATTGTCATGGAAGAAATACAATAGCTCTATTCTTGAAGTCCATAATATGGGTTTGTTTGCAGGCAACCCCTTTTAGGATCTTTTGTCTACTATCAACTTTCTTTTCTTTCTTTATACCTGTAAAGTGTTAACATTGATAGACTATTGAATTTGAATCAAAAATATCATAGTTCCGAAGCCTGGCTCAGACATGAAAGTTTGGAAGTAATCCCGGGTTAATACAGGAGCCTGACTCAAACTTTCAGTATCACTCATAATTTCTGGAATGAATTAGTGACATGATTTGCACACGATACAATGCCATAATAGTTTTACATATACTGTATCACTAAACCGTTTACAGATCACAGTTATGTTATAATTATAATTGGACTGAAATCAAATGAACCCTCTTGTTTAAGATGAAGCCTCATTTGGCATGAAGTAAGAATGATTGGGGGCTGCAGTGGCTCAGTGGTTAAGACGTTGAGTTTGTTGATTGAAAGGTCGGCAATTCAGCGGTTCGAATCCCTAGTGCCGTGTAACAGGGTGAGCTCCCGTTACTTGTCCCAGCTTCTGCCAACCTAGCAGTTCGAAAGCATGTAAAAATGCAAGTAGAAAAATAGGGACCACCTTGGTGGGAAGGTAATTCCGTGCGCCTTCGGCGTTTAGTCATGCCGGCCACATGACCACGGAATCATCAGCAGACATTGCTGGCTCTTCGGCTTAGAAACAGAGATGAGCACCGCCCCCTAGAGTCAGGAACGACTAGCACATATGTGTGAGGGGAACGTTTACCGTTACCTTTTAAGGGTGACTGACAAATTCTTTGCAGATTACACTTTTAAAGAATTATTTTTTATTTATTAGTTATTTATTAAATTTATATGCCACCCATCTCACTGATAAGGTATGTAAACCACTGTGCGGCTTACAAACAATAAACAGCTAAATATAAAAACAATTAAAATTAAGGGTTACATAAAAACTAAGACCAAGAGGACAGACAGCACAAAAGTGAGGTTTTCTTCTTATCCCATCAACCATCTCGAACAAGGAGCACCTCTAATGGGGACCCAAGGCATCTGGCCAAACCAGGTTTTAAAACCCATCCAGAAGGCCAGGATTGCGAACAAATCCCATCTCTGATAGTAGAAAGTTCCTCAGGTTGGGGCCACAGTAGAAAAGGCTCTCCTTGACCCCCTCCAGCTGAAATTCCTTAACATAGGTAGTCCACAGCAAGCCTCTTCTGTTGAAGGGAGTCCCATTGGAGTAAAATAGCACCACAAATACACTGGGCCATGCCATAAAGGACTTTAAAGATAATTGGACCGAGAAGTAAACTTGTAACCAATGTTAGCTCACACAATAACAGTGTTATATGCATCATCCTAGGGTCCTCCAGAACGGTCCATGCCACTGCATTCTATGCTAGCTGTAGCTTCCAAATACTTTTCAAGGGTAGCCCCATATGGAGCACATTGCAGTAATCCAACCAAGAGATGACCAAAGCATGAGTGTCCTTCCTGCAAGGACCATGTAATCTGAAATTCAACAAAAAGGATACATCACAAGGAGAGACCGATCTAGGTAGGCCAGTGTTTCCCAAACTTTTGACATATGTGTACCCCTTCTATAATTTTCGTAACGCTGAGTACCCCTCATAAAAAACATATGCTTTAACTCTAACAGTTAGATAACACTGCAATTCTCCGGCGTTTAAACAGCTCCGCGGCTCAACGTCAACTGTTAATGTTCCCGCAGTTTAAAAATGGCCGAACCCGAGCTGCGCGAAGGATGCGCAGAAGTTCCCGCCATAATGAGTTGCGATACGATGTACGATGGCCCCAGTTCCCGTGTAAAAACTGCGATACGCGCCTATTTCTTTCCTTGTTTTGTGGGCGCAGCTAAGCACGGTGCAGTGGATATTCCCACGTGATCCCCACCAAACTCCGGTGCAACGCGTACCCCCACCAAACTCTTCCCGTACCCCTGGGGGTACGCGTACCACACTTTGGGAAACTCTGAGGTAGGCTAAACAGAAAATGTACATTTCTCCGAAGCCAGTGAAGAAACCAGAGGTGCTCAAAGGACTTGGTCGTGCAGCTCTTTCAAGCTCCTCCAGTCCTGATCATGCCCAGAAAATTTCAGACCTTGAAGACCTCATCCAGGCCAGGTCTTCAAAGATGCTTTGAGGGGTAGATCCAAAGGAACAATAAATTGCATTGTACAAGTCTAGGTACAGTAGGCAGTTGGGAAGTATGAGATTCTAAAAGAGGCTTCTACCTCCATACTGGGGAAAAGCTAACCTGCTCGATTTTTGACAGTCCTGTTGCTGTTAAAAGCCAGGAGCCCTGCCAGGAAACAAACAAACAAACTCTACAGGGACTCACTGTTGCCCTTTATGAACTAAGAGTGCCTCTACAAGAGAAATAACACTCTACTGCAGCTGCAAACAATAGGAGGTAGTCAATAGCAGTAGGTAAGCAGTCTCAGGAAATCTCGTCAAGCATTACTGATCTGCTTAGTGACAGATCATTGATAAACTTCTAAGGAACCCCATAGTTTCCTAGAAGAAAATAGGTTGGAGAAAAGGAGACTCGACTTCATTTTTGGAACGGAGCAAGATCCTTGTTATGATGCTATTAATGTTCCAGTCCTGATGTTGATATTTTCGCCAAGTTTCTTAACTTTAGTCTAATGTGTTTTGTTTTTAGTTGCCTGAAGAGATTGGAAAACTTGAAGATAAATTAGAATGCGCCAATAATGCTCTGCAAGCGGATTGGGATAGATGGAAGCACAGCCTGCGTCTCGATATGAAATCAGCATTTGGCAACATGGCAGAAAGTAATCTCCGCTATTATGAAGAGGTAAAACAGCTTTTTAAAAACAATATGCAATTGTGCGATGTCTCTATATAGTTTGCTTCTAAAAAGAGCTCTAAAAATAGAGCTGTTTTCTTTGTTTTCTTAGATGCACTTCATAGTCAGTTGTGTACACACATGCAAACACACACACACATATTGCTTTTAAGTTCTCTATCAACAGAGGGCAGTCTTGATTTAAAAAGCACAAAGCATCTTTATTTATATATTTAATTTTTTGCTTAGTTCAAGGAAGCTTCAGGATAGGAGAGTTTTGCTTTCTCGGGCTGTAGAAGAAAGACTGCCAGATCTAATCTGCAGATTAATCCCCTATCGCTTTAGATGGTGAGTCAGGGGGGCAATTTTGAATAAATAGAGACAAATTTTAATCAGCATTAAAATTAGACAGTAGCCTGCAGATTCAAGGTAGAGTTGTCATCTGCCTTGCCTTCATATTATGAAGTTAATAAAGTCTTTTTTTTTTTTAATTTGATTTATATGCCGCCCTTCTCCGGAGACTCAGGGCGGTTTACAATGTGCTAAGCAATAGCCTTCATCCTTTTGTATATTTATACAAAGTCAGTTTATTGCCCCCATAACTGGGTCCTCAATTTACCTACCTTAGAAAGGATGGAAGGCTGAGTCAACCTTGAGCTTGGCGAGATTCGAACCTGCAGTAATTGCAGGCAGCTGGTCTTAATAACAGGATGCTTTAGACCACTGTACTACCAAGGCTCCTAGTCTTCTTGGTCCTTTAATCTCCTCACAAAGTAACATTTCCAAAATGCTGAAGGATAAGCAGTTTTCAAGTCAGAAAGGGGATATAAATGACAGATACGCTGCTTTGATTTCTTTCAAAGCCATGTTTGCACAGACCTTATATATAAACCAGCAATCTGGGTTATTGGGAACAAGCTGTGTGTCAGTGGGACAAACAGTTGCTTTATTCACACTTTCCTGCAAAACCAACCCTTAAACCAGCCAGAAATCAAAAGCGGCTTATTATTCTGTACTTGTATAGCCAATATAATGAACAAAGTAGAAAGGGATTATAGATCAGTTTCTAACAGTAACTATCTTAAATGGTCAACTGTAATTTTCAGTAAAATTTCATTATATTCCTAATTATGGATCCAATCCACTAAACTACAGTTTACCTCTTTGAGTATTTATTAATCCAGTATGAAATTCTAAAAAAGGGGATTAGCTACTCTTTTTACAAATGAAACTAAACAAATGACAAACTCTAGCAATATTTATTGGCACCCTAGCTGGGTGCCAATAAATGGCACCCAGCTAGAGTGCCATTCTTACTATGCTGCAGGTTTTCTGCCCTACACTATTTATGCTCAGCAGGTCGCTGAGAGGCATTTGCCACTCCTTCCCCTAAAGTATGGTTTACAATTGGATTCTTTGAACAAATGAACCCTCCGTACAATGTCTGAATGATCTTTCCTATTGCAAAGGCACCTGGGGTAATACTCACTTACTTTCCCTACCGGTTTGCAAATGAGTGCATACCAGAAGTGGGTTTCAGCAGATTCTGACCAGTTCTGGAGAACCAGTAGCGGAAATTTTGAGTAGTTTGGAGAACCGGTAGTAAAAATTCTGACTGGCCCCGCCCCCATCTATTCCCTGCCTCCCAAGTCCCAGCTGATCTGGAGGAAATGGGGATTTTGCAGTAACTTTCTCCTGGAGTGGGGTGGAAATAGAGATTTTACAATATCCTTCCTCTGGAGCGAGGTGAGAATGGAGATTTTACAGTATCCTTCCCCTGCCATGCCCACCAAGCCACACCCACCAAGCCATGCCACACCCACCAAGCCACACCTACAGAACCGGTAGTAAAAATATTTGAAACCCACTACTGGTGCACGCGTGCGCGCTTCGCTCACAAGTGCCCCGTCCACACATACGCTCAGCCTTCCGTGCATGTGCCTGGCCTCAAAAACGTGCCTAAATAGGATGGCATAGGACCAGGGCAATTTCCGCTACCGGTTCGAGTAAACCGGCTGAATACCACCTCTGAAAGGCACCTAATTTCATATTATAACATATATCCTATGGATGTGTTTCTCGTTAAAGAATATTGTTCTTTTAACAATGCTGTAGCATTTCCTCACAGTTGAAGTTGTTACCATCTGACACATGCTGAAAGTACACATCTTTTCACAAGGAATGTCAGTTGAAAGTCAGAGATCTGGATAATCAAGAGTGTTTAATTATACTGAGAAATGCAAAAGAATTGAAAATCTGGTCTTCCAGATCAAAATCAAAGCATTACTCACATCGGAAGGCTTGCTGATCCTTCTTATTTCTTCAGTCTCTTCCTATCCTGGTGTGTCTTCTCAACTGTAGATTAGAGAAATGCCCCAAAGGTAATAATACAAATGTTGTGTGCTTAAAAACTCTTCACGGATAGATGGATTTTTTTTTCCTTTGCAAGAGAAAAAATTTGCAAAACTAAGCCCAGCCACTTAAGTATTTCCCTGTACTGTTGTAACTTTCCTAAAAGGCTCAGCCGTTCTCCAGTTTTATAATGCTGCAATAATGTTGTAAATGGCCCTTGCCCACCTCTAACATGCATTACAATAATGTAACTTACTCAAGAAAAGCAGTCAGTTTTGAGCATTGCAACCACTCGGCCTCCATTCAGTTCAGAAGTCTAATGAATCCATAGCAACCATACATCTAATCACTGCATTAGAAGCAAAAATTGACTCCTGTTTCTTATTCTTCTGGTGTTATAAGGAACTCCAAGGTGTCTGAAAAATACTGCGAGCTCCTTATATAGCAGTAGGAGCATTTTTTTAAAGTAAATTTTTATTTTACTCAGAAAATGAAGATAAAACACAAACAGAGAAAGAGAAAAAAGGGAAAGAAATTTTATTAAAACAAAACAAAGATAGACAAAACAATAAAAGGGAAAGAATGTGCATTGATAAAGACAAAAACAAACACATATATTGTCCCCCTCTAGTTGAATACTGATAAATATATTGGAACAATATATTAGTTTTCCCCCTTGCAAAGCAGGCCCAGAATTTATAAACCTTTACCTCTACAGGTAGTCCTTACTTACGACCACAATTGAGCCTAGAATTTCTGTTGTTAAGTAGCTTGGATCCATTTTATGACCTTTTTTGCAACAGTTGTTAAGTGAATCACTGCAGTTGTTAAATTACTAACATGGTTGTTAATCTGGCTTCCCCATTGACTTTGCTTGTCAGAAGGTCACAAAAGATGATCACATGACCCTGGAACAGTGGGAGACTGCAACCGTCTTAAATATGAATCAGTCACCAAGCATCTGGATTTTGATCATGTGACCATGGGGATGCTGTGACGGTTGTAAGTGTGAAAAACTGTCATAATTCACTTTTTTTAGTGAAGATCAAATATCTCTGTTGGATCCTTAATAGTAAAACATTTCCTTAAGATTTTGATTGAGAACTTTCCTAAACAATTGTGTCTTATTCCCCAAAATCATAAACCTCAGTTGTCGATCCATTTTCTCCAAAATGTCCAGTCCAAATTGTTTTCCAGGTAGATATAGTAAATTTATTCCCCAAACAAACAAAATGTTAAAAAGTTATAGTTTATGTAGTTACTTACGAATCACATCTAATACATATTAACGTAACCAAAATATCGTTACAACCCCCAAGGCATGTCACAACTTTTGAGCACTCCTAATGTTTGGAAGTTGAAAGCTGAAAAATTTGACATGTCCTATAACCCCCAATCACCATCAGTCTGCTCAAAAAAGTCCAGTTCATCACCCACTAATTCTGTTAACTCCAAATCTGTAGAACCCATATCCCCTTCAGCCTTCTCCAGCAAACCTGCGGTTTCCAAACCAAGTTCTTTCTCCTTTAAATCTGCCAACAGCAATTTAGATTCCAATGTATCCAGCTGAGAGTTTGGTTTGGTCACAGTTGCTTGTGTCTGGATATTCTTTTTTAGGTTAAGCTAAAACACAGGTGTCAAACTCGTGGCATCACATTGCTGTCACGCAACATATCGCAATTTTTTTTCCCTTCACGGAGCTGGGCACGTGACGCATATGGCCTGCGAACACGGGTAAAATCTACTTACCTTCCTTACTGGTTCAGAAGTCACATGCGCGTGCAGACCCTCTGTGCATGCGCAAAACCTTCCTGGCATGCGCAGAGGATAAACAACACATTACTTCCTGGTTAAAACAAGGAAGTAATGACACTCGGGCAGGTGGGCGGAGCCTCGCGCTGCCATCGCTACTGGTTCTCCAAACCACCTGCCACAATCGCTACCGGATCACCCAATCCGGTCCAAACCGGGAGGATTTCACCCCTGCCCGTGGGCCACCAGTTTGACACCCCTGATCTAAAACCATTGTAATTTTATCAAACTTTTTGCCAAATGGGGTATTTTGAGATATTTGAGGTGAAATCTGGAGTTAGTTAAAATAGGACTACTGCAATCAGTGGGAATTCTCAATGTGTCTTATGTAAGTATTGTTAAATCTTGATTTCAGCTGGAATAGGTTTCCTATTTTGTTTCATTCCGTATTATCGGAAGACTTGTTTAAGTAGATAACTAGTCTGAGAAACATCAAATGATAGAGGTGCTTAGAGCTTAATTAGAAATTCAGCCTGAAAACACTTTACAAGAAGAGGCTTGCAAATAAGTTTATAAACATTGCTAGCACACATAAAATGAAATTGTACCTGTAACTAAGAGCATTATAATCAAATGCATCAGCAGTTACCACACAGCCCTGGGAAAACATGCAGCTGTTTTATCTTTTGCAAACAGATGCTGTGTTTGTAGCCCCAGATTCTCCAAAGCATTTGGACTGGAATCTGAATGTTGTACAGCCCTAATAATTCCTTGAAGTTATATTTGCAACCTGTCAACTTGCTCCACGAACTTGAATGACTGACACATAATAGGCTAACTTGCGTAGTAAGCAATGCTTGGTTATGGTTAGCCCAACAGGCAGCAACTAGCAAATTTAGGACAAGGAATAAAAATGCTATTACGAATAAAACAGTGAGCATGTTTTCAGTCTTTGCTTATCTATTTTATTGTGTGTTTATGCATCTAGAACTAATTTCAGAGCCATTTAATCTGATAGGAACTAGCACTACAAGTATCAGAAGAGGCATAATTCGGTATTTTGCAGGGTGCAGGTTTTATCCCTGCAAAGTGTTTTTATCTCTAGTTCAGGGACTTCAGATAGCAACAGCAGAGGAAAATTGCTCTGAAATTTCAAACCCTTCCCAGTGAAGAAATGGCAGACAGATGTGGAGCTAGTGACTGCCGCAGAATGAAAGAGTCGGCGAGTATACGAAGTCTTTATAATGTCTCTCTGGACAAGGAGAGGACTTGAGATTGCCCACAAGCACTCCATACAGTTGCTCTTCTCGAGGAGACTGCAAGATAAGCAGTCCACAGCAGGTTGGTAGCTCTGGGAGATGAGGGAATAGACATCTTTGCTGAAAATTTAGGGCAGTGTCAAAAGGACACTGTGTTTGCATACTTTTTCTAATCATTTTCAGACTGCTTTAGAGGTGAACCTTTGGCTCCACATGTTTTACAGCACTTGGTCAGTTTCCTTCATTCCTTAGCAATATATCTGATGAATTACCTTTAATACTTAGCAAAAGAATTTTTAAATAAAAGTTTCAGGACCTAATTTTTTTTAAAAAAAAAAATAATGAAAGGAAAAAAAATAGGTATGTTGCTATCTCTGATAACTCTCAATGGAACTCTGCTGATTAGGACTAAATGAAAAGGATATGGAAAGAAGAGATAACTGGTTGTATTTTAAGAGAAAGAGATAAATTACTAAAATTGTTTATATGTGATGAAAACGGAAGTCAGTCCTTTAATAGTCCTTAGTATATTCTCATTTCTTTTCTACTTTTTGTACTACTTTTCTCTCCTGCACTTTTTTCTTTTTATTGTTTTACTTTATATTCGTTTTTATCATTTTAATTGTAATTTTTAATAAAAATTACTATTAAAAATGAGCTTCAACCCCTATAGATTACATTGACATAGGTGGCTAGAGACAAGATAGAATGTTACCTGCCGCACTATGAGTTAGCAGGGAAAAGTGCTTTCCAAGTCTTTTACATTCTCTGTGGAACACTGATTTTTAATTAAATGATATACAGAAGATTCTATTATCATAAGAATATAGGAAGAGCTATGCTGCATCCGTTCAAAGGACTATCCAGTTCAACAGAGCATTTAGTCAGTTAGCTGTCTGGGTAATAATCCCTTACTGATATAATCTAGTGACTGGGCTTCAGCCCAGCTCTTTGTGTGAAAAAAATAGGCTTGGTTACCCTGGAAAAAGGCAGAGATAAGTAAATCACTGTATATAAAAGGTTGCTTTCTGAAAATATTGATGTTTTGTAATAACATCAGCGTTCCTGTGGCAGCCCTTTTGAGAATGGGCAAACCCCCATAAATCTACAGTTATTTTATTTTATTATTTATAGGCCACCCATCTCCTCTGGGATTCTAGATGACTTACGGATACGTAAAAAGATAAATAGAAAAGCAGCTAAAAATTTTAAACTATGCAAAAAGTCAGGAACCAAGAGACAGATGATACAGGTATGAGGTCTTCTTATCCCGTCAATCACATCCAGTGGTGAGCACCAGGCTCAGGATCCTAAGCCAGCTGGCAAAACCAAATATTAATACCCTGCCAAAAAGCCAAAAGGATGGGAATAGTTTTCAACTCCGGTAGAGTGTTTCACAGGGACGAGACCACAATGGAAAAGGCTCTTCTGCTTGGCCCATTGACCAGAATTCCTTAGCAGGCAGGGTCCATAGCAAGCCTCTTCTTCTGGTGCAAGTAGGGCAGGCTAGTCCCAGAGACATTTACGGCATGTGCCTGCCACCCCAAAACTACCTACCTAGCAGTTCAAAAGCATGCAAATGCAAGTAGATGAGCAGGTACTGTATATAAGCATGTGGGAAGGTAACAGCGTTCCATGTTTCGCCACACACTTTTTTCTGTGGCGTGATGTCATGCCAGCCACATGACCACAGAAACATCTTCCAGGAACCCTTACCCTAGTCTTCTTTGACTTAAGGAATAGAGATGAGGACTGTCCCCTAAAGTCAGTCATGACTAGCAAGGTAAAACCTGTGGGGACACTTTTATCCCAAACCCCCTAGTTCTTTTAAAGCTTCATGGGCTGGGGAGATCCAGAAAATTGGATTCATTTCCTAAACTGTAATTAAAATAGCCACGTTTGTGTGTGTTGTGTGAACACAACCATAGCAATAACTTTGATCCTCTTAGCCTGCTGAAAAGATTAGATAAGTAAGATTGGTTCCTAACATAGGCATTAATATGAAGGAATGAGCTATCACATATGCATTTTATACGTCATTCCAAGATCTTTATTTATTGTAGTGTTATCATGCCTTGAACTGCCAAGTATTGAGAGCGCATACAGTGCAAATACAATGCTGTGTTGGCATTGCGAACCATTTCTCACGCATACTGCACCAAGTATCTCTGTCCAAAACAAAAAGAAAAACAATAGTGAGAATTTTGAATGGGAAGAAAAAGAGGAATACACAAATACAACTGCTTGACAAAAGAATGTACTGTTCGTAAAACGGGGCGGCTGATACAATTTGAGTTTGTAACACATATCTCTGAGAAGAAAAGATGAGGGTTTATGAGGCATTCTACATCTATATTTAATTCATTGTTTTAGTGGACAGTTCATTAGTAATCATATTATCGTGCTTGAAGGGATGTTCTTCCAGAGAAAGCAAAAAGCAGTTTAAGGCTACATAAAGTGGTTTTTTGGTGTTCATGTCGGAAGCACCAAGGCACTTCCAGATTGAAAGAATTAACCAGTGACATCGCTGTTGTCCGAAAACGCCTGGTTTCATGTCCCTATTAATGTGCTCACTGAAGTGGTACCTATCTATCTACCTCAGTGTTTCCCAAACTTGACCCTTTGAAGATGTATGGACTTCACCTCCCAGAATTCCTCAACCAGGCATACTGGCTGGGGAATTCTGGGAGTTGAAGTCCATGCATCTTAAAATAGCCAAGTTTGGGAAACACTGATCTACCTACTTCTGATTACTCGCTTTCGAACTACTAGACTGGCAGGAGTTGGAGCAAATGACAGGAGCTCACCCTGCCACACAGCTGCATTTGGGTCTCAAATGTGGACTTGCTGATCATCAGTGTCCTAATCATGAGCAGCCGTGGTCCTAGTAATAGTAAGTCTTAAAAATACATCTCTCTGTATATATGGATAGGCATCATTTCATTGAAAGATAATATCACTGCATTAGAAGGTGTCCCAGTACCACCATAGCACAAGGGAGAGGGCAGGCAGGGGGATTTATATGAAGGACATCCAGTTGGTGTTTTGGGTTTCTACAGTATTTCCAGGAGACAATGCATCCAACTTTATTAAGTCTATTGTAATCCCTTGACTCACATCTAAGATTAGTCCCAATTCCTCAGAAGGACCATCTCAAAAGAAACAGTAAAAAGGAGATGATTAGATGCGTGAAACACGCGGCCACAGGCCGCATCCGGCCAGCAATAGGCCGAGAGTTGTCCTGTGGGGCTGTCCCAGAGATGGTGAGGGACCAGCCTGTGCCACCACAGCCCCAGCCTACCCATTCAGCTGCGACAACCAGACCATGCCCCCGCCTGACCCCCCCCAAGGGCAAACAAAATTCTAATATGGCCCGCAATGGGATCGAGTTTGACACCCCTGGCCTAGATTAGTGTCAGTGAACCTTTTAGATACTAAGTGCCCAAACCGTGCGCGCACATGCCCAAACTGAAAGGTGCATGCACAAATGTGTGCATGCCTGAACATATGTGCATGCACAGACGTGTGCGCATGCACAGTAGAGACCCGAAGTCCAGCTGGCCTGAGGGAGGCGGGGCATCCCAACACTGGCAGCATGGCAAGAGGTAAGATCTTTTTCTTTCGTGAGCTTCTGTTTCGTCATTTGCAGGGAAACAGAAGCTCACAAAAGAAACGCTACGGAGATCTGACTTGGGGCGACGGCGCGCATGCCAGCAGAGAGGGCTCTGTGTGCCCCCTCTGGCACGCATGCCATAGGTTTGCCATCACGGGCCCAGATCATGTGTCTTGGGGTATGCAAGAAATGCTGAAGTTTGCGATATCAGAATCAATGTAGAAGGTTTTCTCATCCAATGTATCAAATGCCATTACTGAAGAAAAGGCAGCCTAAATTTTATGCTGTAGTCTTGGGCATAAACAAAACCAATTTTCTACCCAAGCACATTCAGTTGCTTGTAAATTCTAGTTCTGCTTATAAAGATGTTATATGTTAATTTACTATTATTGTTAGAATAGTTGCCTGATTGTATATACCCTGACCTTTAGTGCAATGTTCCGCAACCTTGGCAAATTTAAGCTATGTGGACCAACTCCCAGAATTTCCCAGTGAGTTGGCTGGCTGAGGAATTCTGGGAGTTGAAGTCCACACAGCTTAAACCTGCCAAGGTTGAGGAACACTGTTTTAATGAATTAGCTATGCCTATTGGATCTTGGCCAAGCTGATGATTAATTGCAGAAGTTATACTCAAAGCTAGTTAGAGCAGTGTACCTGAGAGAAAGGGGTCCTTTAGCAGTAGCCTCATATTCACTTTGGCAAGAAATAAAATTACTTCTTTTTCTGCTTTATATAGGCACAGAAGCCCTTAAAAGATGAAAAAACCTGTTGTTTTTTTTTAATTAAGATAAGGAAATAACGCTGCTCTTCTAGTTTTTAAGTTGCATGTCAGCATTTTCAAAATTTATGACGTGATCTCTGGCCAGGAATCTCTCATAAACTGCCTTTTTTGCTTTATGAGTTTAAATATTTATGCTGAAGTGTGATTATATTTATAGCAGAACCTTGACATCCTTTTCTCTTTTAAAAATCAGCTTAGAAATCTCTTAACATTTTATGGCTTAAATAAAATTAATAAGGCCACCAGTTTGTCTGGTAAATGTGTTTGTAATCTGCTATTCAGCCAGATGAGACATGCCCATCACTTCCTAAAAAATTTTTTCTGACTGACAACAGTTTTGTACTCGACTTCCTAATTACAACAACTGTTCAGGTTAATAGGCTGAAATAATACGGCATCATAGGAGATTTCCTTTAGGCAGAGAGGTCTTTGCGCCATCTCATTTCATACAGAAATCCCAAGAGTGGTGGGCACCCATTGTGAAAAAAAAAATCTTAAGGACTTCCAAAGACAAAATTATTGGTGTTTTGTGTTCATAGAAAAGTGTGACACACATAGTTTAAGTGTATCAAATGAATCAAATGAATAAGTAAGAATAATAGTATTTTTGCAAAAACAAAAACTAAACCATGGATAAACTGAAATTATTTTTTTAGTTTTAAATTTAGAAATTTAGAAAAGTAGTTTTGTCATGGCTAAACTGGGTGGAATCTAGAATAAGGAGGTTTAATAAATGGTGTCCCAAAGGTGCTTTTTCCAGAGGCAATTGGATTTCCTTGTTTTCTTTGAAGACATTTTACTTCACATCCAAGAAGCTTCTTCAGCTCTGATAGGGTGGTGGGGAATGGAAGGATTTATATTCCTTGCAGACAGCTGGTCATTTGCATTCTTTTAGAGAGTCGTTGAGGCCACTTGGAGGTTTGTCTATGTCCTCAGGGTCACCTGAGTAGTGCAAATGGGTGTGGGGTCTTTTTGAAACTGCTGAAATTCTCATTGTCCAGGTCATGGTTGTCCCAAAGGTGCTTTTTCAAGAGACAGCTGTTCTTTCAGCAGTTCCAATAAGGCTCCACACCATTTGCACTACCTACCATGACCTGGATGACTCAGAATCTCTATAGACCAGGGGTCTGCAACCTTAAACACTCAAAGAGCCATTTGGACCCGTTTCCCACAGAAAAGAAAACACCGGGAGCCACAAAACCCTTCCCGTGCCTGACTATTTCTTGAGCTGCCACAAAACTAGCATATGTGGTTGAATTAAACCTTCTGTTTTCTTCTGAAACTTTTCTTTTCTTGGATTTATCCATGGTTGGCCTACCGAAGTTTGAAAAGCTCAATAAATCATGTGCTGGCGGGTGTTGCTCATTGGCGGTTGTGACGCATATTTTGAGTGACAGAGCCGCAGCAGAGGGTGAAAGAGCCACATGCGGCTCCAGAGCCGCAGGTTGCTGACCTCTGCCATAGACAATAAATAGTGTCATCCTGTAATTTATACAGGGAAACGAAGGCTACTGTATTGCACCTAAAGTACATGATCCAAATGTCTGATGTGGTGGTTTTTTGTAGTAAGTAATTATTTTTTTAAAAAAAAATATTATTTTAGTGCTTTTTAATTAATAACAAAAAGAAAAAGAAGAAAACACAGACAAAAAAGTAACATATAAAAAGTGGTTTAACAAAAAAAGGGAAAGAGAACAGAGAAAGAGAATATGTTGTAACGGTAGCAACATTAGTAGCCTTTACAAGCTGATCATCCAATTTTGGTCTCAGCAAATCCTTGAGGGTCATCCACATACAGCTGTGGTGTCAAACTCAAGGCCCAAGGGGCAAATCCGGGATGCTTAGATCTGGCCCATGGGCCACCCTGGAAACAGTGAAGGACTGGCCCATGGAGCCTTGGCCCAGCCAAGGCCAACTGGGTGCTGATTTACAACTTGGTGGCGGCTGGCAGTGTGCTGGAGGAGGCCGTCACAGCCAAAAAGGGAGCAGGGGGGGCATGACACGAGTGATCACCCGGCCATGCCCCCACGAGGCACCCGTGACAAGAGTCAAGCCGGCCACAGCCTCCTGACCCCCCAAGGTCAGACACAACCCTGATGCAGCCCTCAATGAAATCGAGTTTGACACCATGACATACAGTGAAAACACTGCAACTGTGAGGAACATAAGGAGAAATTTCAGTACAGTTAGTCCTTGGTTAACAACAGTAATAGGGACTGGGAACTCTGTCACTAAGCAATGAAATTGTAAAGTGCAACACCATGTGATCATACCAGTTAACAATGGCAGTTGTAATTACTACAGACTAAAAATTAGAAAGTGCAGAAAAGGAAAAGAAAAAAATGGGGAAAAATAAATATAGTAAAGAAAAAGAAAAGAAATTTATAAAGAAATTACTTCCCCTATCATCACACACATAAATGATTTTAGTAATGTTTATCACCTCTTAAAATACAACAGATGATATTCTCCTCCCATATCTCATCTCTTACCTATGATCAAATCATTAAAGCCTCATTGTTTCAGTCCTTATCAACAAAAGTCCATTAAAGGTTACTAGATATAATAACATACCTATTTTAACTTTGATGAAAATAATCCTGATCTTTAGTCTTTCAAATAAAAGAACTTGATTTCTTTTCACTTTTTTCTTCGTCTTTTCTCACAAAATTCTCCGAAGCTTTAACAAGCCTCTATTGTAAATCCAATATAGAAAAATTATGCAGGTATATTTGACTTGTTATTTGTATATACCTCCTAATTGTAAAGAGATCAGTCAGTTTATTTTGTATATCTACTGTAGCCTCTTTCCATATCATTCTTGTAACCTGTCATTTTTAAATTTACTTTGAGAGCAGTTTTAAACTTCTCTGGTAAAAAAGTGTTCCTCTTCCACAACTTCTTTTAAACACAATCTATTTTTAATGACAGACTCTTTTGAAATTAATGTCTGTGTCCATTGTTCAAAAATATCCTTCAATAAAATGTTTTGCTCAGTTCTATATTAGAAGGTCAAATTTAAGTGTTCTCCTTTAATTGTAATATTTAGTTCCTTCTGGTTTCCTCTGGTGTTCAGCCTTCAAAGTCTCATCCTATCAGACTTTTTTATTAAGAGAATTTTTAAAAAAGCATTTTCCCATGAGAAGTGTTTTTATAATTAATTCCAGATTCTTATTTCAAATCCATCTCGATCCTTAGTCCATTTGTAACAATATCAAAATTCTAATCACCCTTTTTGCTGTTTATTCCAAAAGAAAAAGTTTAAGTCCTGAAACTTGTATTTAAATTTTCTTTTGCTAATCACCAGGTGCTATAAAACTTGTTGAGCCAAATATTCCTATTAGCTGAAAAGCAGTTAACAAGCAATTTCTGAAAGTGTTTACAAAAAAGTATGTTAAATGTCCTTAAAGGCACCAAACATGGTTTGAGCGAGATGACTATTCCCTCATCTCCCAGTTCTCTAAACCTATCAGAAACCACTGTCTTGTGGTCTCCTTGCAAGAAGCAACTGTATGGAGCATTTCTGGGTGATTTCAAGTCATCTTCTTGTCCAGAGTAGAATTACGAAAGCCAATTTACTCATCAGCTTACTGTGGTTGTCTGCTCCATTTTTAGTGGAGCCATCTTCTCAATTTTTTAAACTTATATTCATTTATGTAACCAAATATGTGTTTGGGAATTCAGATTCTTCTGTAACATATTTTGTTATTTAAGCTAAGTGCTCTGCTCCAATTGACAAGATACATAATTAGCCACATGAACGTAAAAATAGGTCTCTGCGCCTTGGGCTCCAGGCTTTGCTTCTGGAGAACATCAGCTGTGGAATTGCCATTGCTTCTGAGGCAAGCAGCTCTGAAATTCTTTCTTTTCCAGTTCCACTTTCTTGGCATGAATGAGTTGATAGCGATAGCAATAGCCCTTAGAGTTATATACTGTTCCACAGTGCTTTACAGCACTCTCTGAGCAGTTTACAACATTAGCATATTGTTCCCAACAATCTGGGTACTCATTTTACTGACCTCAGAAGGCTAAGTCAACCTTGAGCCAGTCCAGATCGAACTCCTGGCAATGGGCAGAGTTAGCCTGCAATACTGCATTCTAACCACTGCCCCACCATGGCTCTTGATCCTGAGAAAGAGTCATTAGTGGAAACTAACTGGAAAGAATTAGATGATACAGGGATTCCTAATTCATGCATATAGCAATAGCACTTAGACTTATATACTGCTTCATAATCTACCCTCTCTAAGCAGTTTACAGAATCAGCATATTGCCATCAACAATCTGGGTCCTCTTTTTAAGAACCTCAGAAGGATAGAAAGCTGAGTCAACTTTGAGCTGGTCAGCAGAACTAGCCTGCAATACTGCATTCTAACCACTGTGCCATCACAGCTCTTAATGACAGGATTTGCCATCAATTACTCATGATTTTTTTTACAGGATACCAGCAGGAGATAACTACCCAAAAATATAATAAGCAAGAAGCTTGCCTGAAACTGTACATTGCATTGATGTATTATCTCAATTTATAGGAATGATGGCATCAATTTCAGCAATGGCAGGTTAAGCCTGCAAAACGTTTTGATATTGCAGGCAGCTGTGTGTACAATACATTGGCAACTATGATAATTATGCCTTAATCCTATCTGGAGCATTAGTGAGGATCATGATGTATTTAAGAATGTGAAGAAATTTCTTTGCCAGCATAGTAAATATTAGATCTCTGAGCTGAGAGCAATCAAACATTCCCTTGACTCACAGTAGTTGCACTGAGAGCAATAATATGTTCTCTTGACTTGCTCTATATGAGACTATCACAGCCCTCAGCAGAATTGTGGCTGTCTTAGAATTTCCCAGTTCAATGGCCTGTTTTTTTTACAAGTAGATGCCAAATTAAAGCAATAATCATAGTACACTTACAAAAACTTGTTAATCTAGAATAGTTTACTACCTTATTTGTGCAAGTTAATTACTTCTTAAAACAGTGCTTTGAAAAAGTTTTTCCTTCATTATCCGAAATCGATTATCAGAAAGCCCTGTTTATCGCTTATCGGAAAATTCTTCTTTAAATATCCCTCTTGTGATTGGATTATGAGTTTGTGTGTCGTTACCCAAAAGAAAATCACTTTTATCCAATTCTGGATAATTTACTCAAGTTTGGGAAGCGCTGCCTTTAAAGCATAACTTCAGTACTTAATACCATACTCAGCAGGAAGGTTCCGAGACCATTCTGTTCTTCTGGGAATAAGATCTGGAGTTACAGAAATAAGTTAGCCTTTCTGGGTTACTCAAAAGTATTCCCATGCCCCTCAGATTATCCTAGATCCCATGCTCTCTATCATCTGACATAGGAAATCGTAAATGTGCCTTTTGGGTTTTAATCCAAAAAGAAGAGGGAGTTGGCAAAAATATTAGTACGCTGGGAGGATGAAATGGGCTAAAGTTCAGAGAAATCAGAGGACTCCCATTTTGCTTTACACAAGTCTGGGATGAAATTTATAGGAACGTAAAGCATTAACAAGGACATGAAACCTCCCAAATTGTGCAGAAGACAGTCCTGAGGTTTTTCCTTACAAAATGTTTGCCATCATTTGAGAAATGTATACATCATAAAATTTCGCTTCCTTGTCCAATCAATGAGGAGAAGCAGCTTGAGGATGGTTTATAGAATTCCAAAGCTTCCAAGTTTATTCTTTGTTTCCTTTTCTTTTAAAGTGCCTTGCCACCTGGGAGTCCTTCGTGACCTCTCAAACTGAAGCAGATATTACCTTGGAAGAAGAATCTGAAGATCAGTCTTGATCGAGGCATCCTCCTCTGAATTGTTCTTCACCAAAGAATTACTTTATATTTGAGATGAAATTCATTTATTGTGTAGAGATATTAAGATTCGAGAGCGGGGAGAGTAAGCTTGCTGAAATGTCAGGTATTCTATTATCCCGGACTTTATTTGAATCATGGTTTGTGTATGTGTTTTTGGTAGTGGGAGGAAGAAAGAGGCGGCCCAGTTCAGATGTAACAATAACCTCATTGAATACTGTGGGGACAAATTTAGAACTTCAATTCATGCACCCCTGCCTCCTCTCCTTTTGATGGAAATACAATTACATTAGAAATTTTCCCTTCAGTTCTACATTAACTATAGCTTAATACTAAATCCAAACCAACAACTGAGAAAAAAGTCCATTTCCGAGACAGTCAGTTTCAGTGAATTTAGTTTTGTTTAGGTCTACTCAAAATAAACCCAGAGAAAGCAACAAAAATGAGACATTGTATTCTTTCTTGTAACATTAAACTGTGATGATAATACCTTATAACTATGATTTAGCACTAAACTATGGGTTGTAACACTTTCTTATAATACTTAACAATGGTACATACAAATTGGGCCACTGAGGTGAGAATATATGATTGCCAGCATTTTTCTGGAGATATTTTGTTTTTGTTTTTTGTAATACTGTGCAATTTGAATATAAAATATTTTAAATATGCATTTTAATAATAAAAAGTTGAATAGGAAGTTATTCATTTTCTCTTTGTGATTATAGCTAAGCTCTAACCTGGCCGTTATTCTAAAGTTTCATAATAATGTTCAAATGAACATTACATTTAATGCATTATAGTGACAATGAAATATTCACCACTGGAAAGAATATGGAAACTGTGAAATGCAGTTTCTACCTCAATTAGTCTGACACCAGGAAATGCATTTCTTAAAGTAGTAAAAAAAAATTGGCTTCCTGACAGATGTTTATTTAAAGAGCCGGTTTTTTTATGTTGTCACAGATAGAGTTCTTCTTTTCAAAGGAATACCTTGTTCTCCTTTTAAAAGATATTAGCTTATATTTTTTTATATTTTTTTAAACATTAAATGGTAGTTTTCATTGATTCATTAGTAAAATATTGGGTTGAAAATACATACACAGATAATTTAGTAATATAAATAGTTGCTTATGTTTAGTAAATTGCCAATCTATCACCGCACTAACAGAATAGAGAAGGACAATCAGTAGTGGAAGATCTGCCAGATCCAAAATGAATGAAAAAGGAGCAGAAATTTTCATTTTCCCGGTTCTCTCTATGATTTCCCATACTTCCAAGTTTTATTCAAGTAATTCCATTCACTCTAATAGAAGAAAATTAATCTTTACTTCCTCTAAGATTTGCCACCTGCTATGGCATACTGAGAGAATGGGAATACTTTGACAGATCCAAAGCCTTTTTAAATTTATTTTATTTATTTATTAAAATATATATGCTGCCCATCTCATCTAGAGGTGACTTACTCCTGATTCTATTTCAACTTGCACCAAAAAAAAAAAAAAAAGATCACCCACCCTGCCCCCATTTCGTTTTTATAGGTTGTTGAAATTTCTATAGTAGCCACAAAGTCAGTTATTTTTCAAATCAGGCGGCTTCCTTGAGGGTAGATCTCTCTCATCCTGTGAGTCCTGGAAGTTCTCCAAAGGAACATAAGATATTCATTTATTCTGAAAGTAATTTAATCTTTTGACAACCTTATGAATAACCTCAACTTTTCAAGGGATATTTGATAACCTTATAAAGTCTCCTACACTTAAAATTCCTTGAAGCCAATTGCCCTAAGCAAGATTGGAGAACTTGCTGTCCTCTAACAATGGCTAAGTTATATTTTACATGAGTATCGACTAAAGGAGCTAAGGGATGCTGTTGTAATTCAGCAACACCTAGAGAACCACATATTTCCAAAGACGCTTGTGAAAGCCAGACCAATATATTTCTTCAATCTTTTTTCTGAATTTTTCTAATTCACAGTTTTCCTTCCGTTATTCAATCAAGCCATACACTTTAAAAAGTTATAAATGTCATTAGTCACCCATAAAGATAAATCTCTGTCCATTCTTTAACCTCCTTTGTCCTCAAATTCCTGTATAACTACCCATAATAGTCATAAACTTAAGATAAGCCATGGGAAAGAGAAAACAAGGCTGCATACATTGTTGTTTTTCTTACCTCAACCTGCATGTGGTTCATTAACTGTGTTGGAGATTTGACTCTTATGTAAGGCTTGGCCCTTCTTGGAACCCAAGTGGTCACCATTTAGGGTTAGTAGAAGTCAGAATTAAACTTTTTTTTCTGAGTATAAGATGCACTTACCTTTTTTGGTGAGGAAAAGAAGAAAAAGAAATCTCTGCCTCTGAGCAATTTTGCCTCATTGCAGCAAACAGCAAACAGCCTGCTTTACTTTCATTTTCGTTTTCAGCATAGCTTGATTAGCACAAGGGAAAAAAAATCTGCTCCAGCAATTTATCTCTTTGCAGCAAGCAGCAGAGTCCTGCGCAAAACAGCTGAGAGCAAATCAGCTGAGAGTTGGGAGGCCGATCCAATCAACTTGTGCTAATTAGGTTGTGCTGAAGCTGAAAGGAGCTGTTTTTTTATTGCTGTTTGCTTGCAAGGAGGTAACTGCTGTGAGGCAGAGGCCAAAGGGTAGGGGCCAGTGGGTGGGCGGGGCTACATTCGGTGTATAAGACTTAAACTTTCACCCCCCTTTTAGGGGGAAAAAAGGTGCATCTTATACTTCAGTATGTCAGTCCTTGGTTTTAAATTCTGGTTCCTGCATATGCAGAATAACAGTTACTCCAAGCTTGGACAAAACACTGAATCTCAAATAAGACTCCTGAGTTGTTTTAATGAGCAGTATGTAAAGGAAATAATATGGCAATGTGCATATACTACTATTCTGGCTTACCAGGTAGTAATGGGCTTTTCTTCATTGTAAGACTTGCTAAAGAAGCTAGATAGCCATGGTTCTGGAGTTCATTCAAAGCAGAGAATTGACCTAAATGGCCTATCAGAGTCACTCCAGCTCTTTGATTTTATATGAAATTGCTTTGTAGCAATGGGGATTGTATTTATAATTTCTCAAGATGTAGAAAGTTGGAATATGGTAACACATATTTCAACACAGCTTGCCACTAGAGAAGTTGAAAAGCAGGACATTTTTATCTCCCTCCCTGGGAACCCAAGTATGAATTCTGCTTCACAATAGTAGTTAAGAGCTCCACTATAGAAGCAGCCATGGCACAGATGGCGATGTTTGGCTGCAAGAATACCACCCACGCCCACATTTGTTTTAAAATTATATTTTGAATTATGAATGACAAAAAAAAACCTAATGGAATTTCTCTGCGGGGTAAAATTTACAGCAAAATGCAGTACAAAAGCAATGTTTAAATAAACACCTATAAGATGGATCTATGCATTTCAATAAACCATTATTTGCTTAATTGTTCAATGAATAAACCACTATTAATCAGATCCACAGCATACATTAAAACATGAGCTATTGTTTACAAAACACATTGGCTGAGTTCCCAGCTACAATCAAAGTAGTCACATTATGGCTTAGGCCTCTTCATAAAATACACTTGACTGAGTCATGAGGAAGGATAGCAGGTCATAGGGCTAACTCCAGCCAATTAGGAGTATTAGATTTGTCTGGCAATAGTATAGAAAAAAAGACAATAAGTAATCAATTTTCTAAGACTGAAGCAATATTTATTTAGTAAACAAATTTACTTGGCTGATTATCTTAACCAGTATTACATGTAATGATAAAAAGAGGTTTACTTCATCTGGCCTCATTTAATGTAAGGTGCCTTAAATGTGACAACCACATTAGAGGCTGGAGGCTAGATCGCTTTTCTCCTATCAACACCAATTCATACAACGGGTTGTCTATGGCCACTTTTTTTCCATACTGTTTTCCACTCTCCTGTGCTCCCAAAACCCCAGTTGTGCCACCAGTTATCTTTTTTTGCTAATCCAAAACAAATGGACAGGCAGGGGGTGAGAACACTAAAAAACCCATCCATTCCATGTCATATTTATTTTTTATTTTATTTTACTTCGAATTTATATACCGCCCTTCTTCCTGGGAACTCAGGGTGGTGTACAGCCAGATAAAAACACATAATATAAACATTAAGAACAAATTAAAAGGAAATATCTCAATTTGGCCAAAAAATTTAAGAAACATATAAATTTAAAATCATTTAAAAGGCATTGTTAGGCCAGCCCGGCTTGTTGGAAAAGGAAAGTTTTAAGGGAACGGCGGAAGGCACGAAGGTCTTGGATTCTCCTTATCTCTGGGGGCAGCTGATTCCAGAGGGTAGGTGCCCCCACAGAGAAGGCCCTCTGCTAATGGGGCTAATGCTGCTAATACAAAAAAGGGAGACATTTGGGAGAGAGAAAGGGGTGGCTTATTTGTGACATGAGAAGAGGACCTAGATAAGTCTAGTTTGGTTGCACTCATCAGTAGAACAGAAAGGAACAAAAAAAAAAAAAACCTCGAAGGAAAGCAAACCTGGGAAATTAAAAATGGAACATGCCATTAAAGGGATTTGTATTTCCAAAGCACATTTAGTAGGACAATAAGTAATGTGTTGAAGCTCATCAAACAAGAGATCCAATCTGGAACTAAGGAGAAATTTCCTGACACAAGAATCAATGAAACAATTTGCCTCAAGGAGTTGTGGGTGCTCCATGACTGGTGGTTTTCAAGAAAAGACTTGGATAACCATTAGTCCAAGATGGTATATAATCTCTTGCCTTGGACAGAGAGTTGGACTAGATGACTTCTAAGGTGCGCTTTAGCCCAATGATTCTATGTCTATAGAATCTATATCTGTCTATATCTATGTTCTTTACACTTCATTCAATTATGGATCAACGTGTAATTCTTGCACTACTGGGTTTCTGATTGCAGATGTTGGCATACTGTATTTGTTTTTATAGGTATCAATGGGAGAAAATACAATTTCATTTGTGTACATTTCAAGCAGCAGACCAACAAGCAACATTTTAAAACATTTAAAAGGAAGAAGAGAATTCTTGTTACCATGTGTTTTGGGCAATCACTCCATGGAAACCTAAAGGGCAAAGTGATGCTTTTGCTTTGCTGGTTCCAACACCTACACCATAGTGTTACACAATTTCATTTCCTTTTTCCTTGATTCATCTCTTACTGGGCCTAGAACCAGAATTAGTTCCAGTAGCTAAACCATCTGCTTGTAGTCATTAATTCAGAAATGATGAAAGATTGGAGGGGGAAGAGGAAGAGAGAGATGAAGGGTGAAAGATTATAGCCACGAATCACAGCACTGCATGCTTGAAATTCAATTATCTTTGCTATTTCAGAAGAAATAAATACAGCAGGATAGCTAGCTAGATGGATGGTTGCTTGCTTGATTGATGGGCAAATAGACCGACAGCCAGCTAGATGGGAGGGAGGAATGAGAGGATGAATGTAAAGACAGGTAGCAATATTGTCTAGCCACTCTTCCTTTTATAACCAGTACAGGATTCCAAGTTCCCTACATTTCTCAGATTGTGTCCTTCAGATATCACAAGATCACAATTCCTGACATACAAGTCATTGACTACAGTAGTTGAAAATAATGGAAATTGTGGCTGATCTAGCGGATATAATGATGGAGAAGGTTCTGATTTTGTCTGCAGTTCTTGGTTTTTTTTAAATAATATCTAGTCCTGTGGGTGAATGTTTTAAAATATTTCATATCTAGTAGAAGAAATATCCACCATCTTATAATTTGAGATTTTAAAATGAAATTGATTCACTATTAATGTCACATTTAGCAGGAGTAGATAAGTGTGTGTGTATGTGTGGATATGTGTTCATTCATTTTCAGAGATTTGCTGGTACAATTTGGTCTTGAGTTACAAGCATCATTAGTTTGTATTTGCAGGCTCATGGTGAATGGAAAATGTGACCAGAAGCCCTGAGTTATAGGCATAGAAAAAAACCATTGCCAAGTGAAATTGCAAGCCTTACAGTAGTTCTGACTAAACTGTGATGCTGAAAGCCAATTCCAAGGATTTGCGAAAGGAAAATCATTAATTCATTAGACAAAAAGGAAAATGAACAGGAGAATTGGCTAAAAAACATTTCTCTCAGAAGTCCTACATTTCACTTTGCAGCCCATTTAAGTGAAGACATGAATTAGTTCAGAGTGAACTGCAAACTCCTGACATGACAAGTATAGGAAGTCTGGGAGGAAATCTGAAGTCACTCCCATATATTCATAATTAAGGTAGTTGAAGAACTCCAGCCCCCCATCAATAAGAACATCAACACATTTGTCTCCTTTTGCAAAAATTATATCAAAAATAAAACTACAAAAAAGGGCAAAAGCAATTTATTTCTGATCAAATTGAATTGAATTGTTTAAAAACGCATATTTTTTTAGTACACTGTCTAAGGCAATATCCAAACTCATTTTGGTTCAGCTGTTACCTCTGCAAATTGTCTGTTCTGTTTCCTCCTGAATAGTTAGAAGTCACTCTTACATAAGGAAATCACCTTCTCCGTATCTCATTATAGGGAGAACATAAGCATCTGATGCCCTATTCATCTGAAAGGGCAGCAATGCTGCTAAGACAGGCATCTCAGATCAGAAAGGAGATGGCTTTAACGGAATAAGTCAAATTGCTGATTTAAATTATGGATGCCTATCTAAACATTCTCTTTAAAAAAAAACCTGGCAAAAATACAAAGTAGATGTGATGCCTTGAAGGGGTACTTTGGTCAAAGCCCCAATCAACATGCCCTTTGAGGCTTCTCTGTGAAGGCTAATCATTACTTTGTTGACCTTCAGTGGTCTACATGAAGGTCTACACAGAAGATTCTTTTGCCCAGTGGTGAAATGTAAAATTTGTTACTACCGGTTCTGTGGGCGTGGCTTGGTGGGTGGGTGGGGTAATGAAACTGGGTGGGCATGGCCAACTTTTTTTTTTTTTACTTTTAAAACCATTTTTTCTACAACCTCTTCAGCCAAAGAGGTTGTTAAAAAATGTTTTTAAAAGCCTCTGACAATCCCAGCTGAGCCGCACGATCATCAGAGGCGTTTTTTTTTTACTTTTAAAAGTATTTTTTTTTTTGGCCAAAGAGGTTGTAGAAAAAATGCTTTTAAATTTTTTTTTAAAAGCCTCTGATGATTGCGTGGCTTAGCTGGGCATGGCGGGGCCCAGGGATTTTTGCTACCGGTTCTCCGAACCACCTGCCGCCATCGCTACTGGATCGGGTGATCCAGTCTGAACCGGGAGCATTTCACCCCTGCTTCTGCCACCATTTTGGCTGAAGCAATTGGCAGAAGCATAGGAGTCCATCTTGATAATTCAGTTGAAGGCTTGAAATTAGAGTACCTGGTTAGTCCAAGTCAACTTATTGCCTCAATATACCGTATTTTTCAGAGTAGAAGACGCACTTCCCCCTTTTAAAAAGACTGAAAATTTGGATGCATTATATACTCTGAATGTAGCTTTTTCAAAACTTTTTTTCAGCCCTAACGAGGCGCTAGCTAGTGAAGCAATCTTCCGCACTTCACCTGTTTTTCTCATTGCTTCTTTCTCCAACAATCAGCTGTGCTTTAGAAGCTGTTTTTTATCCCCAACCTGGCATGCACACGCTCAAAACCAGCAAACTAATGTGCTGAAGCTGACCAGACTAAGGACGCTAGCCAGATGAATACCTGGTAGGCAAAAAATTTTCCCCTATTTTCCTCCCAAAAAGTTATGGTGTCTCTTACACTCCGGTGCATCTTATACTCCAAAAAATATGGTAGATAATTCAAGTGACCAAAGTTGAGGTGACTCCACAAAGCAGCTTGATCACTTGTGGTAACAAGATCCAATAATGTTCCATTTTTTATCTTACTGAGGTCTGTTCAAAGGGTAAAGTTTTAAAATGTCCATCACAACTGTTAAAATTGTCATTCACATTCAAGGTGGCAATATCTGAATATAGAGCCGCTACCAGTAAAAGTCTAGAAGTCTTTCCCTGATCTATCCTGAGAAGGAAGACATAGTAAATTCACAGGGTTTGTGTGGGATGGGGGAAGGGTCATTTTTAGATAGGGAACCTTGTAAGAAGAATTTTCACTCCATAAAGAAAAACAATTTCCTATTGTCTCACTCCACTTTCCTCAATCTATCCAAGACACAAAAGGGACTTTGATTCCAACCTCCAACTGGAAAAAGAGAATATGACAATTTGCCCTTATGATAGGAAAGAGTGTAATGATTAAACTGGTAGCAAGAAATGGAATGAAAACTATGTTTCTCGGTTTATATCAAATTGATCTCTTTTTGTATGACTAGCAGCTCTTGAAGTAAGTTGGCTATGTTTTCCACTTGGTAATTTTTCTTTTTCTGTCCTGTAGCTTGCAATGGTTGCTCTGGAATCTACAACTCTCCTGTGGTTCATTGACTTGTTGTATGGCTATTAGCTTGATGAAACATACTGAGAACGCAGCAACAAAATGAGTTGGTGTTTTTTTCCCCCTTCAAACTGAGGGTCTCTATCGTTGTACCTTAACTATTTTATGGATTGCAGGATCATTGTATCACAGCAATAGCAAATATGCAGTTTATTTATTGTTTTTAAGCCTGAGTTTGATTGGTAATATGCAGGTAGGTTTATCCAGACAGATCTCCCAGGAAAACACTGATTCTCTGATCAGATGACAAAGATGCAAGTTAGCCTGTTCCCATTACAATGCTTTCCTAGCTGAGCCTCCTATTTATAAAACAAACATTGGCAAACAGAAAATCAACTCATCAGCAAGAAGGCCAGGCTAGCAGTATTTCCCCTGGGAAACATTAAATGTATGGATCTCTGTCTTTTTAATAGTTACACTGAAGCATGTATAACTGACTGTCTAGTAAAATGTGAGCCTAATCAGAAAAAGGGGAGAAGGAGACCCAATATCAGAGCTTACACATCTGGGCTGCAAACAACTTTGAAATAGAAAACTCCATTGCTGCCATCTCGGGGTCATCAGGAATTTTGCAGTCCATATCTACTAATTGTAATCAGTACAATTGTAATCAAACCTTTCTATTGCAAAAAAAAAAAAAAACAGAGAGAGAGAGAGAAAGCAGGATTTAAGAATGAAGGCTGGTCTTTTTTTTTTTTTTAAGTGGGAAAAGTAGATTGTTTGCTGTTTATGTAATAGAGTAAGGTCATCATAAATAAACAAGGCTACTCTTATTTAACTGTAAATCTTTGATCATTTCATAAAGAACAAACACAAGATAGCCAGAAAGCTTTAGAAGAAACCTGAACGTTTTCACAAGGAGCAAAGCAATCTTTTCCCACTGTTGAGTAGAAACAGGATTTCCCATTATAGAACTGCTCCCAAATTGACTGGAGAAGGAGGGGGAAATCCAATTTTTAGTCTTCACTGAGGCTACAGTGCCATAGAGTACTTTTTAAAAACCTTTCATCTTCCCTACTATTACTGTAGGTAAGAATAACTATTTCCTTGTCTCCAGAAAGCTTGGTGTATATTTTGTGTCCCACCCCCCAAAAAAGATCTGCAAGACTCTTCCTTCAACTAAGGGACAGAAGCCTGAAGAGTCTATTGAAGCTTGTATAAGTGCCAGGTTATAAAAGCAGATGACAAGCCAATTTCAGAAGGTCACAATCTATGAAAATAAAAGAATAAAGAGAGGGGGCTAAACAGAATAACAAGCAAAAACAGAGGATACAAAAAGGAAGAAGACTGAGGGAACCTTCCTGTTTACTCTGCCCCTGAGAGAACAGCTTGTGGATGTAGAAGGAATATTGATGAATGAAAGAAATGTTTATTGTTGATATTTTCCTCTTCCCACCAGAAATATAAAATATTTGGGGCAGTGGTGAAATCCAATTTTTTTTACTACCGGTTCTGTGGGCGTGGTGTGGTGTGGCTTGGTGGGCGTGGCTTGGTGGGTATGGCAGGGGAAGGATACTGCAAAATCTCCATTCCCACCCCACTCCAGGGGAAGGATACTGCAAAATCCCCATTCCCTCCCCACTCCAGGGGAAGGAGATTGCAAAATCTCCATTCCCTCCCCACTCCTGGGGGAAGGAGATTGCAAAATCTCCATTTCCACCCCGTTCTGGGGTCAGCCAGATGTGGTATTTGCCAGTTCTCCGAACTACTCATAATTGCCGCTACCAGTTCTCCGAACTGTTCAAAATTGCCCCTACCGGTTCTTCAGAACCTGTCAGAACCTGCTGAATTTCACCCCTGATTTGGGGCAATGATGTTTGAGGGAGAGTGATGCAGTGGCCTAGAGGTGGAGCTCTAGCCTCACAATCAGGAGGCTGTGAGTTCGATCCTAGGTAGAGGCAGATATTTCTCTCTCTGGGCACAATAAGAACATATCTGCTGAATATAACTCTGCATTGATGACAGGAAGGGCATCCGGCCAGTAAATACTCAGCTCCATTCAGTTGACCGGACGCCACGCCGCAAGAGATTATGGGGTCATTAAAAAAAGATGATGAATGATGTTTGATGGAGGTTAGATCCATCTATAGGCTAACATAACTCCATGTTAACTGATGAGAAGAGCCAGCAGTCTACACATTGGCTAATGCAGCTCTAAGGTGGCCAAGAAGCAGATTAGACTCATAGGCCAGCACAGCTCCACGTTAGCCAATGAAGTGGCCATTACCCTAAGGAGGCTTTAGGTCCATTGGTAGGAGATGCTGTCCAGATCATGCTGTCTGTCCTAAGGGCTATTTTCCCCCTTAAAGTCTCTTTTTTCCCCTTTTCCTCCTCTTCCATAATGTTTTATATTTTGCTTCTTTTTGCAAACTATTCTGAAAAATTTCTAAAGCAAAGGAACAGCTTCTTTGACATGTTTTACTTAACTTCTGGGCTTTGCTGAATAGCTTCTAAAGAGCATACTGTTCTTATGTTCCTCTTGCCCTACTTCCTTCTGTGTAATGGAAGGTCACTGATTCATTCCCACACAGAGGTTTAAAACGAGTTCAAGAAATCATGCTTTGTGCTCTCCCTGTCACTTGTCATAATTACTCTTGCAGAATAGTGAGTTGCAAACCAACCCGCAATGTAAATTGCTACATTCTAAAGAAGATATTAGTTTGTACTATGTTTATTCTCTGCAATGCAGAGAGATCATTTCTCCATTTTCATCCATCTGCTTCATCTTGTATAGTTATGGAATATTTGGAAAACACTGAAAAACAAAAATAAAAAAATAAATGGATGGAGTCTTCCATTTTGCCCCGATTACAGTACAGTATGGTACCTCTTTAAAAAATGTCTTCTCTATTTCTCCCTATCTAGAGATGCCATGATAGCCCCCTGCTCTTTCTCCGTTTCTCTTCTCCAATTTTATAACCTTCTGTTTATATTCACAAGGTCTATTCAATCAGTCCAATATCCTACCCTTTCTAATCCATTAACCACCTCTGCAAAAATGGGCACTCTTCATTAGCAGAATATTCGAGACTTGCATACAATGTTTATATAAATATAATTATGCAAATTCTTGCAAATGAGAGATTATTCAAATGAGTGATTCAGTTGGGTTCGGATGCTATAAATGAAGCAGGTGAAGGAAAGAGAAACTGCCTCAGAGACAGGAAACAAAAGGCAGAAATAAGTAGAGACTAAAATATCACTTCTAGAAGAACTTTCATGGGAATGGATGTTGTTTTCTGTGTATAACTGAAATGGAGGCAATTGCTAGAGCAGTTTTGCAGCAGTCTGTTGGTGTTGAATGTATTTTGAAGAAAAAGCTTCAAAATGTAACCCTCACACTCAGAATTGTCTTGTCTGTGCCCATTTCAGGAGAGTGAAGATTCTAAAAACTGAAACTAATAAACAGCTATTTGAGTTTGACAACTAGTCAAGAAGAATTTAATGGCCTGACCAGAACTGCAATTGAAAGTGATATTTTTCACTCTTTGAACATTGATAAACTGATAGCAGTATTTAAGGGACAGAAAGTAAAGAAAATAGCTTTCAGATATAAAAACAGTTTCTCTGTGTTCCAGAGTGTTCTCTCTCTCTCTCTACAGAAGAATTGGATTTTTAAAAAAATAATAATAATAATATGAGTAGCTAAATATTTATTTATTTCTTCTAGAAATATCTAATTTTCGTTCAAGTATTGGGCATACGTTGTTTGAACATCTTATTATGCATAGTTTCATCTGCAATGTAAATTCAGGGCTAGTAGTGAAAAGCTCCATGCCAGGTGTTGCATTAAGCCCCCAAATTTCTTAAACAAGCTCTGGCAGATGACTGGAGACAGAGCAAAAAAGAAACTTTTAGTATGCTGGCCCTTGACCAAATCAATAGTATTGATTGTTTGAAACTATTAGGCTGGTTTTATTGTTGGCCCAACCCAAAGTTGAGTGGTTCGTTTCATCTGGTGCCAATAATCACACAAACGTGGGTGGGAATAAGTATGTATACATGACATCTGCCATTCTGATAGGTTAAATACCTTTACCTCATTGTAACTTTAACATTTGTCCGGCTTTCTCTGTCTCAGGGCAGATTTTCCTAGGCTCCTCATGGGGATGCTGTAGTGCCGATGTAACTTTTTTTTTCTTTCCAGGAACTTCCAGCAGAAGTTCTTGTGGTGCCATTGGTATTTGGGATAAAGGCAGTGGTGAAATGTAAAATTTGTTCCTACTGGTTCTGTGGGCGTGGCTTGGTGTGGGGGGTAATGTGACTGGATGGGCATGGCTAACTTCTTTTTTAAAAAAAACTTTTAAAAGCATTTTTTCTACAACCTCTTCAGCCAAACAGGTTGTAGAAAAAATGCTTTTAAAAGCCTCTGACGATCCGGCAACTCAGCTGGGATCGTCAGAGGCTTTCAAAAGCATTTTTTCTACAACCTCTTCAGCTGGAGAGGTTGTAGAAAAAAATGGTTTTAAAAGTAAAAAAAAAAAAAGTTGGCCGTGCCCACCCAGTCACATTACACCACCCCCACCAAGCCACGCCCACAGAACCGGTAGTAACAAATTTTAGATTTCACCATTGGTTCATAGTCAAATAAATGGTGGTGTGGGCTGAGAAACAACTATTGTATATAATGGGGACAAAAAGTGGGAATTATCATTCACAGATCCTCACAAGGAAATAAGGCCCTTCCACAAAGGTCTTAGCAATACAATAATTTTCCCAAATGCTGTCACTTTGCTTAACAACTAATTCCCACCATACTGTCAAATAATTTACTAAGACTGTATTACTATTATTCTTCTCTTCTTTACTAGTATCTATCTCTTCCCACTTATTACTATAAACATGTTGCTTGTATCTTTCAATTTACATTGTTTTTATTTGTTTCCTAGTATGATTTGATAGCTTATTAGTAACATTGACTATCACTAAGTGTTATATCTTTTTATTCTTGATGAATGTATTTTATTCTCCTTATGTACACAGAGCATATGCACCAAAGACAAATTCCTTGTGTGTCCAATCACAGTTGGCTAATAAAGAATTCTATTCTATTCTATTCTATAATTGTCAATAACTCTCCATTTTTCATAACTTCACTCCAAGGAATAATTTGACCAAAGAATGTGGCCCCTATAGTAGAAGCAAAACATCATTTTTTCCCCAAGAAGGACATTCATGTGTTTACAGACACACTATTATTATATTCCTTATTTATTTATTTATTTATTTATTTATTTATTTATTTATTTATTAAATTTATATCCCGCCCTTCTCCCCGAAGGGTCTCAGGGCGGTGAACAGCCGAGAATTTAAATAACATACAATATAAAAGTTAAAATAATTAAAAATAAATTAAATTAAATGGCTGCCCCAATTTAATTCCTGATTAGCAGTATGTTTTTAAAACTTAATTAAAGTTTTCTTCTACCTAAATTATTTTTAGAACCCTCTTGTGACACATATGCATTGAGTCCCACTGCCCTCTGATATTATTCCTAGATCTAAAGCAACTGAACAAACTTCAGAAAAGTATATGTTTTCTAACATAGCATAGAGAACATTCTTTGGTGTCTTGAAGTTACTTGAGAATTTTCACTTTTTAATGCTGCCTGTGGATTTTGGCAGCTCTAATTAAACCCAGATTGTGCCAAATTAAAAACATTCATTACATCATCTTGTAGTTTTTCTTTGAAGGACTACTTTGGGGGTTATTAGCATTCCAATTAGCACATTTCTTATTGCAGTAGAATTAGATACACAACATTCATGCAAGCTCTAATCCTACATTTATGAATGCGGGAATAAGCTTTACTGCATTCTGCTAGAATAGGGGTGCAAAAATTGGGATGTCAATTAAATAACAGAGATGCAGAACAAGTAATCCTAGACTTACAACCATTCATTTAATGACTATTCAAAGTTACAATAGCACTGAACAAAGTAACTTGCAGCCAGTTCTTGCATTTATGACTATTGCAGCACTTCCACAGTCATGTGATCAAAATCCGGGCACATGGCAACAAGCATGTATTTTCAATGTTTGCAGCATCAGGGAATCATGGAAGTTGCAATTTGCAACTTTCAGGAGGCTGGATTTGTTTAACAACCCTGTGATTCACTGAACAACAGCAATGATTCACTTAGCAATTTATGGCAAAAAAAAAAGTTGTAAAATCAGGCACCTCACTTAACAATTGTATTGCTTAGCAACGGAAATTTTTGTCCCAATTGTGATTGTAAGTCGAGAACTATCTATAATACTCTTTACCAGTGGTGGTCAAAATTTTGCAACACAGTTCTGACCACTCCAGAGCAATGAAGAGGTCCTACTTCAAAACAGGAAGGTTTGCAAATGCACAATTGACTCACTTTGACTACTTTTTATACCCTAAATTGCTGTTAGTCACAAAACCACAACCCATCACTTTATAAGATGGAACAAATGACTATTAATATTTGAAAATTATCATATTTTCCTATCTTACTGATCCATATTCAGACAAGAAGCTTCAAATTCACATCAGAAATTCAAGTATTTCGGCAAGTGGGAATCTGCTGTTCATTTTAATTTGTAGGCTTGAGATGATCTCAACCTGTCAGATACCAAATGCAATTACCTATTATTTTTAAAACTCTTGTCAAAAATTTTCAATCTGGAATCATCAAATGCTGTCATTAAATATTGAGTGTTACTCATCAAACATTATCAACTAAAAAATGGAAGTGGGATTAAATCTCCACCCCTTCTATAAATGCATTGACGTTGCCTGCATATACACAGGAGCATGGCTTCCATCACACCACTGTGACCAATAGCTTGACTTTTTTAACTCATCCCTGCTGAAGACTAAATAAGGATAAACATAAAGGTTCCCCTCGCACATATGTGCTAGTCATTCCTGATTCTAGGGGGCGGTGCTCATCTCCGTTTCAAAGCCAAAGAGCCAGCGCTGTCCAAAGACGTTTCCATGATCATGTGACTAAATGCCAAAGGCGCACGGAACGCTGTTACCTTCCCACCAAAGATAGTCACTATTTTCTACTTGCCTTTTTTACGTGCTTTCGAACTGCTAGTGTCGCGATCCACTCGACACCCAGCCTCAGCGGTTGACAACGACCAGGGGGAGTTAGCAACGGGAGCGTCGGAGACTATCTACAAGACTACACGGTGGTGGTGGGGTGGTTTCTCTGTTAGGCGGACGGACATGGTGGCGGCCGGGGAGAGGGATTACAGTGGATGCAACGGGACAGAGGCTCTGCGGCGCATGCGCAGTAAACCCGGAAGGGCAATGGTCTTAATACCGGCACGCTATTCAAAAGGCGTTGGGAGGCAGCCGCTCCCAACGCCGACTTCGTGTAATTGCATTACCGTCAGCTTTGCCGTGTCTCGTGTGGAGGATTGCGCTAAATAAAGAAGTTGCAGCAAGCTAAGACTGTCTGTGATCCTTTCTCCTTGCCCACACGGAAACGCAACACATCGTTTGACAGAAAGTTGGCGTTCTCCTCACTTTCGGCAGCGGTCCAGCGGCATGGCAGAAGGCGTAGCAGCTGAGTCCCCGGCGACCGAGGAGGAGTTGGATGCGGACGTGGAAGGCTTGTCAGAGGCCCCGGCATCTGAGGAGCTAGAAGTGACTGTCGTACGCCCGAAAGCGCCGCAGGTGGGCGGGGCCACCCTCCTGACGGACGAGTGGCCTCCCTGAGGTGAGAGGGATTCGTTAGAGCAATGGGCACCAACCCCCCCTGACCTGGGCGGCGCGTCATTCCAGGGGTGGAGGGAACGCAGGTGGACAGAAGAGGATGAATATGATATGAGTTGTTCTACCGGACTGGGGGCATCCACGCTGGAGGTTTTAAGGGAGAAGTTTGGAGAGGCAAGCTTCCGGGACGTCCCCTCCTGGCAACCATGGATACCAGAGGTGCGACCATGGCAAGGACAAAGAGTGTCTCACAGTACCTCGGAGGCTCGGTTTCGTTTGGCGAGTCCGAAGTTGCGTGTCGGGGAGGGGACGCCGCGGCTCGAGTATCGTCACCAAGGAGCGCCTGGTTCTGGCCAGACCGTGTCCCAAACGGGCCTTCGGGGCCAGGACGGAGATGGAGACAGGGCAAGGGGCCCCCAGCTCAGCCAGCAGGGGCCGCAAGGACATAATCGCCAGCAGAGAGACGTCCACCGTAGGAGTGGTGCCAGGGGCGCTCCGGACGTCAGGCCATGGGCTCCGGGCCCCGGATGGGGTCCTGGCCCGTGGCACGCCCAGCAGCAGCTGTGGGGGCCCCCTCCCCTACAAGCCACCTTCGACGGCAGTCCCGACAGAGTTTTGTTGTTTTTGAGTCAAGTCCTTAGTTACATGGACTTGTACGGTCATCTATTTCCATCGCAATGGTCCATGGTGGTGACTATAACCACCGTTTTGTCAGGCGAAGCGGCGGATTGGGTCGCTGACCTACATAGCGACCACGCCAAGGAATTGGCTGATGTGGGCCTCTTCTTGGAGGCGTTACGTTGCCGCTTTGAAGACCAGTCACGTACCCAATTGTTGGAAGGCGAGTTGGTAACATTGAAACAAGGGGGCCGGCCTGCCCGGCAATACGTCAAGGAGTTTCGGACCATGGCAGGCCGCTTACAAGCATGGCCTGAACGGTTGCTTGTCCATCAATTCCGCTTAGGTCTCGATAGGGAGCTGAGACAAGCGTGTGTGTACAGGGGCCTGCCACCTAAACTCACAGAGTGGTTTAAAGCGGCAGTAGACCTTGATGTTGGCTTACGAGAATTCCGACCCCGAGGTGTGGCTAGCTTCTCTACCGCTCCCCGACGCAGCAGTGAGCGGCCTGTGGGAGCCAGGGGAGCAGGGTCTTCTCCTCCTCGTTCCACCCTCCCTGTTGGCAGGGGTACAATCCGATGTTTTAGGTGTAACCAGCTGGGTCATCGTGCCGCTGATTGTCCTGTACCGCCTGTGTCGGCTGCCTCCAAAACACCGTCGTCTGCAGGGAAGAAACGAGAACGAGTCCGTTCCTCGTCGGATTGGTCCAGAGGGGCCACACCTACACTGACATCGGGGTCTACTCGTGGGCTGACAGCAGAATCAAGGTCCCTTCCGCTCCAAGGGGGTACCCCTGTGGCCTCGGACAGCAGTGAAGATGACGCAGCTGGGGACCCCATGGTAAGTGGTCCGATACGACCGTTTGTAATACCAGTGGTCTTGAAACACTTACAACAGGGGGGAGGGTGGAACGGGATGCCCTTATTGATTCCGGGTGTACCCGATGTCTTCTGCAGAAATCTGTGGCCCTGGAACTTGGGTTACGATTAGTGCCTTTGAGGGTTCCCATAAGGTTTGAACAGATGGATGGGTCACTGCTGGGGGGCAGGCCGGCAACCCAAGTAACCGAGCCGGTTCGTCTGGAGGTGGGGGACCACTGGGAAAAGATCCGTTTTGTGGTTGTTGACACCATGGTAGAGCCCCTCATTCTCGGACTAGCCTGGCTAGACAAGTGGAGGCCAACCATCTGGTGGGAGGGTGGTTACCGGAGATTACGATTAGGACTTGGCCCTGATCCAGTCCCAGAGGACTTGAGCGGGAGAGCAGAGGAGGAGAGGGACGCAATACAGCCGTCGCGTGAATACCCTGTGGAGTATAGTGATCTGTCGGCAGTCTTCGATGAACAGGAGTGTGAGATGCTACCCCCCCACAGGCCAACAGACTGTGCTATTGAATTGAAACCGGGGGTCCGTTTGCCAAAACCACGCATGTACGCCATGACAAAACCAGAGTTAGAGGAATTAAGGCGATACATCAATAAGAACCTACCCAGAGGTTTCATTCAGCCCAGCAGATCCCACATGGCTGCGCCCGTCCTGTTCCGGGAAAAGAAGGATGGCGGGTTACGTTTGTGTGTGGACTTCCGGGGCCTAAATGCTGTTTGTGTTGAGCATCTATATCCCCTGCCTCTCATGAAGGACCTCTTAGCTACGCTATCGACCGGTCAAGTGTTCACGAAATTAGACCTGCGTGAGGCATATTATCGGGTCCGGATTAGACCTGGCGATGAATGGAAGACCACCTTTAATTGTCCCCTGGGCAGCTACAAGTTTTGAGTAATGCCATTTGGATTGCAGGGGGCACCAGCCGTCTTCATGCAGGTAATAAACGAGGTTCTGCATGAATTTTTGTATCGAGGGGTTCTCGTCTATTTGGACGACATTCTGATTTACACCAAAACAATGGAGGAACATATAAGCCTAGTACGGCAGGTGCTCACGAAGCTGCTGCGAGCGAAACTGTTCGTCAAACTGTCAAAGTGCGAATTCCACCGCACAAAGCTAGACTATTTAGGTTACAGGATTTCTGGCACTGGAGTTGAAATGGACCCGAAAAAGGTGCAGGCGGCGCTAGACTGGCAAGCACCGAAAACACGAAAACAATTACAGAGTTTTCTCGGCTTTGCGAACTTTTATCGCCAGTTTATACCGGCGTTCGCTCAAATGGCTCTCCCTTTAACGAACCTGCTCCGCACGAAGGATACAGGACAGAGGATACGGCTGAGTCAAGTGATATCCTGGTCCTCCGAGTGTCAGCAAGCGTTCAATGGATTGAAAGCCCTTTTCTCGCAGGCTCCCATCCTCCGACACCCAGATCCCGCGTTGCCCTTTGTGGTGCAGGCTGATGCAAGCGATGTGGTGGTGGGGGCGGTTCTTCTGCAACGAACCACAACAACCGGGTTAGTCCCTTGTGCGTACACATCCCGTAAATTGACCCCCACAGAAAGACGTTGGGCTATTTGGGAAAAGGAAGCCTTTGCGGTTAGGTGGGCCTTACTCACATGGCGACATCTTTTAGAAGGTAGTGGGAAAAGGTTTGAGGTGTGGACAGACCATAAAAACCTTGAAGCGCTACAAACCCCAAGATGCCTATCACCCAAACAAGTGAGGTGGGCACAATATTTTCAACGATTCGATTTTGACCTTAGGTACGTTCCGGGAGGTAGGAACTTCTTGGCGGATGCTCTATCGCGTCTCCCTCAGTATAAAAGCAAAAGGGAACAAGTCGTACAAGCGTTGATGCCGGGGGTTCAACAAGTGGGTCGGACATCTCATGCTACACCACTCCATTGGGAGAAGGACTTGAAAGACGCTCTAGCAACAGATATCTGGCTGGCGGAACATAGACAAGATCTGACACACAGGGATGGTTTTGCCTGGATGGGAGACAAACTGTACGTTCCCCTAGCCCTGCGATTGAAAGTGTTACACAGGTGTCATGATGTAAAAACCGCTGGCCATTTCGGCTTCCTCAAAACACTACACCTAGTACGACGTCAATTCTGGTGGCCTCATATGAGAAAAGAGATCGAGAACTATGTAAAGGGTTGCAAGGTATGTGCAAGCGCAAAGTCCCGGCCTGGAAAGCCTCTCGGCCTACTTCAGTCCGTAGCAGACCCTAGTCGCCCCTGGGAGGAGATCGCTATGGACTTCATAGTGGATCTCCCAGACAGCAATGGTTATAACGTTATATGGACTGTAATAGACCTTTTCTCAAAACAGGCCCACTTTATACCATGTCGTGGTTTGCCTTCTGCTCGTAAATTATCCAAAATGTTCCTCGTCCACATTTACCGACTGCATGGAACACCTCGCCGTATCATTTCAGACAGAGGGGTCCAGTTCACTTCGAAGTTCTGGCGTACCTTCGTAACCATAATCGGCTCGTCACAGGGGTTGAGTTCTGGGTTTCACCCGAGCACCAACGGAGCAGCGGAACGGGCGAATGCTATGGTAGAGCGTTACTTACGGTATTATGTTTCATACCAACAGACAGATTGGTCGGAGTTACTCCCTTTTGCAGAAGTTGCTTACAACAATACAATTCACGGGAGTACGGGGGTAACCCCATTCCATGCAGTCTCTGGTAAAGACTTTTCTGCCATCCCTGAACTCAATGTGCAGTCTCAGGACCAGCTGGCTCCTGATACCTGGGCCAGCCACATTGGGAGGGGTTGGCCCAATATAAAAAAGGCATTAGAGAAAGCAACCCATATGCAGAAACACCAAGCTGACAGACGGAGAGCAGATCATAAGCCATTCGTAGTTGGGGATAGGGTATATCTTTCAACCAAATATCTAAAATTATGGACACCAAGCCGTAAACTAAGTCCGAAATATGTGGGACCCTTCCCTGTTAGAAAGGTCATTAATCCAGTCACTGTGGAGCTAAAATTGCCGCCGTTACTCGGCAAAATACACCCTGTGTTCCATAGCAGTCTGTTAAAGCCCGCAGTGGGACTCCGGGAACCTGTAAGCAGACCCGGGCCGGTGAAGGATAACCAATATGAAGTGGAACAAATCCTAGACTCAAAGCTTAGTAGGGGGAAACTCAGATACTTGCTTAAGTGGAAAGGGTACCCCTTTGAGGAGGCGTCATGGGTAACCGCTACCGATGTGGAGGCTGAACGCTTAATCAAGCGGTTCCATAAACAGTATCCCCACAAACCAGGACCCCAGAGTGCGGACATATACATGTGATGTAGAGCTAACATGTTTCTTTGTGTCTTCCAGGAGGGCCCCTGGTAGGGGGAGCCGCCTGTCGTGATCCACTCGACACCCAGCCGCAGCGGTTGACAACGACCAGGGGGAGTTAGCGACGGGAGCGTCGGAGACTATCTACAAGACTACACGGTGGTGGTGGGGTGGTTTCTCTGTTAGGCGGACGGACACGGTGGCGGCCGGGGAGAGGGATTACGGTGGATGCAACGGGACAGCGGCTCTGCGGCGCATGCGCAGTAAACCCGGAAGGGCGATGGTCTTAATACCGGCGCGCTATTCAAAAGGCGTTGGGAGGCAGCCGCTCCCAACGCCGACTTCGTGTAATTGCATTACCGTCAGCTTTGCCGTGTCTCGTGTGGAGGATTGCGCTAAATAAAGAAGTTGCAGCAAGCTAAGACTGTCTGTGATCCTTTCTCCTTGCCCACACGGAAACGCAACGCATCGTTTGACAGCTAGGTTGGCAGAAGCTGGGACAAATAATGGGAGCTCACCCCGTTACGCAGCACTAGGGATTTGAACCGCTGAACTGCCGACCTTCTGATCGACAAGCTCAGCATCTTAGCCACTGAGCCACCACGTCCCTTAAGGATAAACATACAGATCTGCAAAAAATAATAATAATAATAATAAACAAAATGGCTGATTTTGTACAAAAACTCAGTAGCAGGAAAGATATTACAAATACTTATTAGTTTTAAACTGGTTTATTAGCATGTGCCTATTAATAGTAGAGCTTCTCCTTGAGGGAGATTGGAGGTCTTCAAACATTAAATATAATGTGTATGAGAGAGAGAGGGAGGGGGGGGAGGGGGCAGAGAGAGAGAGAGAGATGGTAGGTAGGTAGATAAGTAGGTAGGTAGGTAGGTAGGTAGATAGATAGATAGATAGATAAATAGATAGATGATAGATAAATAGATGATAGATAGATAGATAGATAGTGTGCATTCCTGCTAATACAGTTGCTAGGTCTGGGATGCAAACTTTGCATGATAGTGATGATTTTCTGCCTCTCTCAGCAGTATTAAGTAACTGATGCTTAAGCACTGATATAAAGCACTGATGTTGTTATCTAGTTGGATAATAAAACATCTATAAGTGAACAATCAAGCTCAGAGAGCACCAAAGACTCCACAGATCAATCCTGTCCAACAGATGTTCTTTTCTATTGGTGCTAAGTAACTCACACTGATATGTTACCTAATTAGATAATAAAATGTCTGCATGCAAACAACCAAGCTCAGAGACCACCAAGAACCCCATTGAGTAAAATAATATCTGAAGATCCTTAAATCTGACTTCACATGCTCTTCTTTTCTCAAACAACAGCATTGCTCTACTAATACCTTCCACCATTTGTTGAGAGCCTTCTACTTTCACATCTTATCTTTAAATATTCTCATCAACTTCTTTGTCGCTATCTCTAACATTTCTTCATAAAACTTTATTGTCTCCTGCTGGGTCATTTTGTAACAGGTTAATATACCTCTAATATCCCAATATCCTAATATCTGAAAACTCCAGAAAAAATCAATTATTAGTAAGATTTGGTCACTCCCAAAGTCCCCAAAACGTCTAAAAATTTGTGCTTTTCAGTCCTTATAATTTCCAATTTACACCTTCCCAATTGTCCAGCTTTTAAAATCTTATTAACCCTTTCTTCTTTTTCTCCCCCTCCTTCTGTCGCTTTTCTTCTTTTGCTTCGTAAGATGATCTATCACATAATGTTAATAACCCAAATCCAACTCAGCTTCAAATCTTTCAAATCCACTTTTTTTTTAATTTGATTTATATGCCGCCCTTCTCCAGAGACTCAGAGCGGCTTACAATGTGTTAAGCAATAGCCTTCATACTTTTGTATATTTATACAAAGTCACTTATTGCCCCCATAATCTGGGTCCTCATTTTATCTACCTTAGAAAGGATGGAAGGCTGAGTCAACCTTGAGCCTGGTGAGATTTGAACTTGCAGTAATTGCAGGCAGCAGATGTAAGTGGATATTAATAACAGTGCTTTAGTCTGCTGAGCCAGCAGAGCTCTGTGTATTGTTTTCAGTGTATTGTTCCAATAGAGTTTTAGTGTTTAATTTAATTTGCCTTCAGAATCTTCAAAAAGCTCAGTAAATATTTCCCAGCATCCAAGTTGCCTACTAAGATAAAATCAAGGTCAGGTAGCTTTTCCAATGTTATTTACTTTCTCATCATTCCTTCTGGATTTTACACACTGCAGTAATCTTCTTCCTCCAGTAGATGGCTCCCCTGCTCCCAATTCCAGCCTTCCACAGAATGTAAAAAACCAGAAACAGCTGATTATCATTCAGTCAGGGGAGTCAGAAATAAAGTTTAGAAAAGCAATTTCTCCCAATAGTCACTTTTCACAATGTTGTTTGGCTTTTCCAGGCTTTCTATGTTTTAAATCATCCTTTAGGTTTTTCTTTTACTTCTAAATCTTTAATTTTCCTCTTTAGTTTTTAGTCTTTAATCTTTCTCCATAAATCCGATCACTGCTTTTTTAGTGTTTGGAGATCATTTTTTGGAACTTTTAGCTTAGGTTAAGTCTCTAAGGTAACAGTTGGAAATTTTCTCACCCAGTTTTACTGCTCTGTCCACACACCATTCCAGCACTAGATCTTAGTACCCCGGTTGTCCCAGCTTGTGAATGACCAAAAATGGCCTTTGTCCCTGCTGCTGTTCAGGAGAGCTTTCTTCGGATTAACGAGGAAATTGCAGTTTCCTCGTGATCAGTGAAGTGCCTCTCCTTTCTTCACCATCTCTCCATGGCGGCTTAACCCATTAGGGTCTTCCAGCTATATTTCACGGAGCCCGGTGGAGCTCTGCTATTTTCTAGCCGTTCTCGCTGTGATGTCAACCGGAAATCCCCAATATTGTTATATCATATTATATTATAGAGCTAGGTGGGGCAGTGGTTAGAATGCAGTATTGAAGGCTAATTTTGCTGATTTCTGGCTGCCAGCAGTTATGTAGTTCGATTCTCACTGGCTCAAGGTTGACTCAGCCTTCCATCCTTCCAAGGTCAGAGAGAACCCAGATTATTGGGGCAATATACTGACTCTGTAAACTGCTTAGAAAAGGCTGTAAAAGCATTGTTAAGCGGTACATAAGCCTAAGTGCTATTGCTATTGCTACTCCTACATTTCTTAGCTGGCATAAATGACAGCTAAGGCAACCATGAATTATCTGGAAAAAGGAAGAATTATCAGGGCTTTCAGATCTGGGTTGCCAAAGGTGTTAGATGGCCCCAAAGAGTTAGGAATTTTCTGTAATTTTTTACTCTTGTCTATTGGTTATCTGGATTTTGCACCCCAGGCTTGGGAAAAACAATTAGTCAAAGGCTCATTTTAAACCGAAAGCCCAACGAGTGCTTTGATAATACTTTCATGAAGAGTTCATCTTTTGGTTTTGGCTGAAAATGTGATTCAAGTTGTAATGTCAGCCTGTGGGGAGTCGTTCTCCATAAAAGAAAGGATCTTCCTGGGGTTCCCTAAGCAGAAAAGTTATAACTATGTGTATGTAGGCAACAGCAGAGAAAACAAGTGCAACCCAAACAAAATGCAGTTAAATTCATTGCGAGAAATAAAACAGATAAGCAAGAATATTTATTCTTACCTCATCGTTGAAGTTGAGGTCCCAGTAGTCACAGAATGACTGGCACCTGGAAGGAAACAAACAAGGGCAGAGCAGGGATACACTTAGTTCAACTCCCTTCAGTTCTACCCAGCATGCCAAGGAATTGTGACGGGGTGAAATCCAGCAGGTTCTGACAGGTTCTGGAGAACAGGTAGAGGAAATTTTGAACAGTTCAGAGAACCGGCAGCGGAAATTTTGAGTAGTTCGGAGAACCGGCAAATACCACCTCTGGCTAGCCCCAAAGTGAGGTGGAAATAGAGATTTTGCAATATCCTTCCCCGAGGAATGGAGAGGGAATGGGGAGTTTGCAGTATCTTCCCCTGGAGTGGAGTGGGAATGGAGATTTTGCAGTATCCTTCCCCTGCCATGCCCACCAAGCCATGCCCACCAAGCCACACTACGCCCACCAAGCCATTCCCACAGAACCAGTAGGAAAAAAAAATTGGATTTCACCACTGAATTGTGGGCACCATGGTCGAAAAAATTTCAAGATGTCTTTGAGTAGCATATTAAGAGGGAGGCTTGTCTAACTCCAGTATTCCCCAATGTGGTGCTTTCCAGATGCCTTTGGATTACAACATCCAGAATATAACCCAGTGTTTAGAGAGTATCAGGTAGAGGAAAAATGTTCTAGGAAGTTCTAAAACAGGGGTGTCCAACTCACGGCATCATGTTTTCGTCGCGTGACATATCATGATATTTTTCCCTTCGCTAAAATGGAGTGGGCGTGGCCAGATCATGACGCATCCGGCCCGCAAGCCACAAGTTTGACATCCCTGTTTTCAAACAATATTTGGTCAAATGCAGGACTTGTAGATGTCATCACAAGAGGATCACAACAGAACAATATCCTGACATTCCGAAAAAGGTGTTAAAATCAGTCTTGCAAATGCATGTCTATGCAAGGTTTTAAGCCAATTTGGATCCACTACCTTGTATACTACACTTAGTGTCATCGTTATTAGCATCATCAATATGAGCCAGGACATAAACAAAAATTATTTTTAAATGTTTTTTTAAAAAAATATTAGATTGGATTTAAGTTTAGTTTAGCAAGAACGAGTCATTGCAACATTTTACTTTTTCATGACACACTGTCTGTCTTCATTCTTAGAACTTTAAGAACATGGCTGTACTTGGTATTTACCTGTTTTCTCTTCCCAATTTTGCCCCATGAAAAATCACGTGTTGTTGTTTCCTAATCTCTCAGCTATGTGTTGGAAGTGTGGTAAAGAGGTCGGCACCTTCTATCATATGTGGTGGACCTGCCCAGAGACAAAAAGATTTTGGTCTAAAATTCGATACTGGCTATGTGAAATAATGGGACAGGATGTAGTCTTAGCTCCAGAAATATTTCTCTTGGGTATAATTGGAGATGGCTTCAACAACAACAAAACCCAATTTATAATCCAGATAACAACAGCGGCTAGACTAGTCTTTGCGAAATCCTGGAAAAATAAAACCGTACCACCAGAAGGAATGTTAATAAATAAAATCTTAGAGTGCACAGAAATGGCAAAACTGACGACTGAATTAAATAATGATGAGAAATCTAAATATTATGAAGTATGAGGAAAATGGTATAAATGGTTAAAGAATAGGATAAAAGCATGATTTTAGGACATGATTAGTTTACGTATCTAAAGGGTGAAATATACCGGATGCATAACTTGTAAATATAATCTTGAATAGCTAAGGATGAAGTATATTTGATGTATGACTTCTTAATATGTATAAACACTGTGCCTCTAAAGGTCGTAGAGATTATATATATATAAAAAATCTTTATTTACATTTCATTTAAAAAGAAAAGACAAACAACATAAAATGACAAACATAACAGTACAACAATAAATATATGAACTTCCATATAGTACCCTAGTATATATATATATATATTGTAATGGAAAAATTTAATAAATATATTTTTTATATTTTTTTAAAAAAAAGAAAAAAGAAAAATCAGGTTGGCTTGGTATTAACTGTACCTAGCCGAATTAGAGTGTTTTACAGCACTGATGGCAAATTAAAAAAAAAAAGGATCATAAGAAATTGACTTAACAAACACAGATAATAAAATGAAATGTCACATTTTATTAGACACTTCTATTCCATCTGTCTAAATGATTTTAAATGCCAGAACGTTTTAAAAGACCGACTGAGTGAGAGAGATAAAGAAACCAGCAGGCCACATCCCATCGAGGTGCTTGTTTACTGCTCTAGTGTCTTCTAACATTTACTTTTTACTAACAGGGTAATTAACACTATAAACTATTAAAAAGGGGAGCTGAGGGAACTGCACTACGGCACAGAAGCATATTCTCTTTTGGTTCCTTTCCTTCTGAAGAGAGATCCATTCCATGTTTTCCATCTTACAACTGGCTTGCTCAGAGGTTATTTATTTAATTGGGAAGGGCATTAGTAGGGCATTCTTGACAGTCGCCAAAGCAAGTCACTGATCAGTGATCAGATCTCTCCAGAGCTACACTAAGACGTCTGACAGCAAGAATTCCTGTGCCAGGCCCAACCGAGCTTGGTATTTCAAAGGAAAAAAGGAAAGCATGTTTAGTTGAATAATAATAAATATGGAGATGGTTATCCAAATTTGCATCAATTAATTCCCAAGCAAAACAGCATGGATATTGCTTGACTGGTATTATTGGAATGTATAGTTGTTGCATGATCAATACTTTTAATTCGATCGCAAATGGTGGAAAAGAGAGCTAGTGACCTGGGAAGATTTGGGTTACAATTCCCTTATTTTCCAGCTAATAGGCCGGTGATTCTGGGATTTGTAATCAAAGGCCATTAGATTGCCTCCACTCCAATTCTCCATATATTAGGGACACATTTATGTTTTGATTTGAAATGTGCCATGCTCAGCAAAACTATATTGTGGGAAATTGATAAAAAATAAACGGGGAGGAAACAAAATAGATGCACAGCAGGGACAGCAAGTTTACCCCTTTCTCTGCATGTATGAAAAAGATAGATCTAGTTTATTAAATAACTAAATGAATCTTATTTTTTAAAGATATTTGACCAAACTCATTCCATTTCTTTATCCCTTAGGGTAGGTCACCCTTATAGGGAAATCTCATGATTATTTTTACTTTGCTGCTGGTTACTGCCAAATGTTTTCTAAAACGTGTATGTTTTATATACAGTAGTGGCCAAACTTGTGGAAACCTTTTGGGAAAAATGTATTTTTGATGTTTGATGGCTAATAACACCACCTTTTTTATACCATAAAATTATATATCAATGGAAAGATAATTTAATCAAGAATGTAATGCAACAAAGTTTGTTCAATTATCTGTATTCTATGAAAAGTTATAGCCAAATAACCTTAGGTTATTTGCTTAGGTTGATATCAGGTAGTTTTCCTTTATCTGACTGTAGCCAATGATCATGAGTGTTTAGAGAGCCAATCAAGTGTCATCTTGTTTTGGCAATGAGCCAATCAGATCACAGTAGGATTCAGTTATTGATGTCATGTATTGAAGCTGAGAGGAGGACATTTGTCAGTGTGTTATGTGATCGCTATCAAGTTGGTTGGGGTTTTTTGTGTTATTTCATTTAGTGAGCTTGTAAAATGTAATAAAATTAAAGTAATGGTGCAAAGAGTTGACTGATCACCCAGAAAGCGATGTAAAATAGTATTATTAAGTGAACAAGGCTACAGTTATAAAGAAATTAGAAGAAAAATTGGTGGAAACTTAACCAAAGGTGGCAAAACCCCACTGGTAAAGGTAGGAAAAGGTGCATAACAGCAAGTGATGATAGAAGAATTAAGAGACTGTGCCTATGTGACACAAGTAAATCATCTGGGTGTATAAAGATGAAATGGCGCAATGCAATGTGAAGTTGAGTGCAAGGACTGTTCGCCGCAGACTGCAGGAATTTGACCTAAAATCTAGAATTCCACAAAAAAAAAACTTTTATATCTCAAACAAAGATTGAAAAGCATTATTTATTTATTTTATTTATTTTATTGAATTTCTATACCGCCCTTCTCCCGAAGGACTCAGGGTGGTGTACAGCCAAAAATAAAACCATGACAATATAAAAATTAAAAGCAATTTAAAACAATTAAATAAATTGGCCAAAAAACTCTAGTAAAACAACCCATTAAAATAATAAAATATTATTATTATTTAGACCAGCCCTGCTTGTTGGAATAATAATGTTTTTAGGGTGCGACGAAAGGTACGAAGGTCGTGAATCCTACGAATCTCCGGGGGCAGCTCATTCCAGAGAGTAGGAGCCCCCACAGAAAATGTTCCCCACCTGGGGGTCGTCAGCCGACATTGCCTAGCCGACAGCACCCAGAGGAGCCCCTCTCTGTGGGAGCATACCGGTCAATGGGAGGCTATCGGTGGCAGAAGGCGGTCTCGTAAATAGCCAGGTCCCAAGCCATGGAGCGCTTTAAAGGTGGCAACCAACACCTTGAATCACACTCAGAAGACCACCAGGAGCCAGTGCAGTTTGCACAGGAGCGGTGTTACATGGGAGCGTCGAGTTGCTCCTGTAATTACCTGCGCGGCTGCATTCTGGACCAGTTGGAGCCTCCAGGTGCTCTTCAAGGGGAGCCCCATGTAGAGAGTGTTACAATAGTCCAGACAGGAAGTGACGAGGGCATGAGTGACTGTGCATAAGGAGTCCTGGTCCAGAAAAGGGCGCAACTGGTAAATCAGGCGAACCTGATAAAAAGCCCCCTTGGCCACAGCTGTCAGATGGTCTTCTAAAGACAGCTGCAAGTCCAGAAGGACACCCAAGTTGCGAGGCCTCTCTGAGGGGTCAAGATCTCACCCCCAATAGTCAGTGATGAAGTCAACTGACTATGACGGGACGCCAGAAACCACAGCCACTTGGTCTTGGAGGGGTTGAGTCTGAGCTTGTTCTTCCCCATCCAGATCCGTACAGCTTCCAGGCACCGGGTCATCACTTCAAGGGCATCATTGGGGTGGTCCGTGGTGGAAATGTACAGCTGAGTATCATCAGCGTACTGATGGAAATCCACCCCGAAACCATGGATGATTTCGCCCAGCGGCTTCACATAAATGTTGAACAGGAGGGGTGAGAGGACTGACCCCTGTGGCACCCCATGAACTAGGCGCCTTGGGGTCGAACTCTGCCCCCCTGCCAACACAGACTGCATATGGCTGGAGAGGAAGGAGGCGAACCACTGTAGAACAGTGCCCCACACTCCTAACCCCTCCAGCTGGCGCAGCATGATACCATGGTCGATGGTATCAAAAGCCGCCGAGAGATCTAACAGGACCAGGACAGAGGAACAATTCCTGTCCCGAGCCCTCCAGAGATCATCAACCAATGCGACCAATGCCATTTCCGTGCTATACCCAGGCCTGAAACCTGACTGGAACGGATCTAGATAGTCCGCTTCATCCAGGTGCTGAGGAAGCTGTCGTGCCACCACACTCTCAACAACCTTCGCCACAAAATGAAGGTTGGAGACAGGACGATAATTTGATAAAACACCCGGGTCCAGGGAAGGCTTCTTGAGGAGGGGCCTCACCACCGCCTCTTTCAAAGCAGTGGGAAAGAAACCCTTACTCAAAGAAGTGTTAATAATCCCCTGGAGCCAGGCTTGTGTAACCTCCCGGGAAGCCAGCACCAACCAGGAGGGACACGGGTCCAACAAACATGTGGTCACATTCAGCCTACTCAGGTCCACGTCCTCAGAAGTCACAAGGTCAAACTCCTCCCAGCTAACACTCTCAAGACCCACCTCCATCACCCCATCTGAACCCATCCAGTCGGAGTCCAAGCCCTCCCGAATCTGAGCGATTTTGTCATGCAGATATTGCACAAAATCCTCAGCCCTACCCTGCAAGGGGTCTTCCCGCGCTCCCGAATGGAGTAGGGAACGGGTCACCCTAAACAGGGCGGCTGGGCGATTATCCGCAGACGCAATCAGAGTGGAAACATAATTAAATTTTGCCACTTTGATCGCCACTAGGTAGGTCTTAATATGAGACCTCACCAGTGTTCAGTCAGATTCGGAATGGCTGGCCCTCCAACTGCTCTCCATGTGTCTTTTCCGGCGCTTCAACTCTCTCAGCTCCTCGGAAAACCAAGGAGCCAATTGAGATCGGTGCCGAGTCAGAGGCCCCAAAGGCACGATGCAGTCCAAAGCCCCAGCGGCCGCCCTATCCCCAGCGGCCACTAGTTCTTCAGTCGAGTCATGAGCCAGAGCCTCAGGGAATGGCCCAAGCTCGGTCCGGAACCTATCCGGGTCCATCAGCCGCCTGGGACGGAACCATCAAACCGGTTCCGTCTCCCTGCGGTGAGGGGTAGCAGTTCGAAGGTCCAGTTGAAGGAGTGAATAATCAGACCATGTCAAGGGCTCCGTAACTAAATCCCCTATTTCTAGATCATTCTGCCACTGACAGACACAAAAATCAGATCCAGAGTGTGTCCCCCCATGTGAGTAGGGCCTTGAACTAACTGGGTCAGGTCCAAGGCCGTCATGGAAGCCATGAACTCCCAGGCCACCATTGACATGTCACTGACCGATTACATTCTTGATTAAATTATGTTTCCATTGATATATAATTTTATGGTACTACTCCCAAAAAAAGTGGTGTTATTAGCCATCAAACCTGAAAAATACACTTTTCCCAAAAGGTTTCCACAATTTTGGCCACTACTGTACATTTATGTTTCTGTGTGTATAATGCAGCCCAAATAATCATTTCACGCAAATCATAATTAGATATCTTGAATGTATTTACACTGAGCTGATTGTTCCATTAATCTTTCACCCCTTCCAAAGATTTAATGAACATCCTTCTGCTTAATATAGAATTAGAGGTTCTCCTAGCAATAATTCCATCTAATACCTTATCAAGAAGCATGCACCTCTTTTGCAAACTCAAGATGCTGTTTAGCAAACATCACACAGTAGATAAACAGTGCATTCCTCCTACTCAGCTTCTAGGAATGATGTTAGTGAAGGTTTTCAGCTTCATTTCATTACTGGCACTCTTCCCTTAGGTTTTATTTGATTCACAGCCAACTCATCTCTCTCCAAGTCACACTTCCAAGTCTGTGTAGTGCCACCTGATCAACTCAGGCTCATGGAGAATGCCCATGTAAGCTCTTAACACAATGCATCAGAGACTACTGTCACTTTCTCTGACTTACAGGCTTGGAAAGAAAGTGGGTGATAGCACAGGTGATTTTTGTACCTGGAGCAGAAACCCATGAGATCTCTGCACAACTTACCAGGACTGTTACTTTTTTTAAACATTAAACTATTGACCCTCTGGCATGGAAAATAATATTCAAATTTTGGGATGAAAGACCCGAAGTTTCATGCTGTGAACCCTTCCGATCGTGATCAAAAGGAGGAGGACCCCTTAATGTGAAAGATAAGTTACCAGCGAAATTAGCTCCGTTGTGTTTTACAGGTTCCAATTCTCTGTCAAAAAGAAAGCATTGACTTCAAAATAGATTCCTTAGGAAGGAACACAGAGAAGTACATTGGAACTTTTTATAAATGATCATGTTAAATAGAGGGGTTAAACTCCTTCAAAAAGCAGACATCACCCTGCCAACAAAAGTGCATATAGGTTTTCTAAGGCTATGGTTTTCCCAGTTGCAATGTATGGCTGTGAAAGTTGGACCATAAGAAAGACTGAGCGCCAAAGAATTAACGCCTTTGAACTATGGTGCTGGACTGCAAGGCGATCAAACCGGTCAGTCCTAGATGAGATCAACCCTGACTGCTCTTTAGAAGGCTTTAGAATCCTGAAGATGAAACTCAAATACTTTGGCCACCTAATGAGAAGGAAAGACTCACTGGAGAAGAGCCTAATGCTGGGAAAGATTAAGGGCAAAAGAAGAAGGGGACATCAGAGAATGAGGTGGCTGATGGAGTCACAGAAGCAGTAGGCATGATCTTAAATGGACTACAGAGGATAGTAGAGGACAGGAAAGCCTGGAGGAACATTGTCCATGTGGTTGTGATGGGTCGGACATGACTTCGCAACTAACAACAACAAACTTCTTCAAGCAAGTCTTAAGACCTACTTCTCTTTCTTAAAACAGCTATTTATCAACATAATACTCTTCAGATTATAGTCCCCAGCCAGAGTAGACTGTGCTAGTTGGAAATAGTGAGAGATGAGGTCTGATATATTTGGAAACCACCAAGTAAGGGAAGGTTGATCTAAAAGCCTACTTATTCTCGATCATCTGAAAGGGTGTGTGCATTTCCTTTTGAATACCTCATTCTTCCAAACCATCCTTCAACCCTTTCTTCTTTTTCTCATCAGTTATATGTGTTTTTGCAATTCAGCTCTACAGAAGCCTAGTAAAGATTACAATTTTATCCTGTTGCTTAATGAAAGCGCAGGGCTAAAACACAGTGAAGTTGTAGGGGTGACAATCTTCAAAGGAATGCCCTGGCCAAACAAGCTTTAGATTGGAGGTGGAATGAAATTTAGTACCAAATAACTGAACCAGTTCCATATACATCTCAATGACTCTGCTTCCTAAACTTTTTGCTTGCTAAGTCTTGTTTCTCAAATCTTGGACCTTTGAGATGTGTGGACTTCAACTCCCAGAATTCTCTTGGCTGGAGAATTCTTTTCACACTTCTGTTTTCTCTTTAAACAAAGCCTAACTTGCCTAAAACATTTTGCTGATAGCCATTTAATAAATTATGCACCTTGATGCATATTATTTTGAGTCATTGTTCTGAATAGTGATGAGAATTGGAAGGCTTGAAATCATTTTCAATTGATAGCCTGACAACTGATAGTATCAATTCCAACCTATATCCACCAGACCTGTTTTACCCAGAGATTAAATTCTCCTTGCAGTCAAAATTGCCATTCTCCACTTGTTATTGTTGCTTGTTAGAGGAAGCAAACCCAATGCTTTATTTATTTGTTTATTTATCACATTTCTTTAGCCACCCATCTCACATATGAATCTAATAAAACAATCAAAATACATTAAAAATAGCCAATTTAAAATTAAAAAGATAACAAGATTAAAAAAATCAAATGCTGGAAAAGCATACAGAAGAATGCATTCAATTAATTATCATATAGCCATATAGCAGGATCCACCCTAAGATGGGATCCTCAATTTTATTGAGAAAACAATGTTTTAAGGGACTTCCAGAAGGCCAACAGGGATGGGGCCTGGGATTAATAATGTTTCACAGGGCAGGGCCATGACAGAAAAGGCTTTCCTCATTGGTCTTGCCCAACAAAATTTGCTGGCCAATTAGGACCTGCAACACGCCTTTCCTGCCAGGCCTGAGATGTAACATAGATGTAACTGAGGAGAGGCAATCCCTCAAATAACCTTTGTTATAGGATTATGCAAATCAATCAAAATCCAGATCTGTCCCTTCGTGGTAATTTTCTGCATATCATTCTGTTTTCTCGAAGTTTGCATGAATTAAGACAAAACTCTGAAAATCCACATCCATGATTTTTCACAATGTTTCCACATATTTCTTGGACTCTATATAATTTTTATTTAAGATATGGATTTTGTATACAGCTGTCCCTAAAGTATACATTTTTAATATAAGCATCCCTAAGGGAACTAAGATGAGAGAGTGAGTGGCTTACATTTATACTGTATGCTACTCTAGTCCAACAAGACTCTGAGAAGCTTCCATTCCATTCTTATAGTTGAAGAGTTAAAATACCAAAATGAAAAACAAGCCACCATACTACAGTACAAAATAATAAGAACAAACGTTACCCAAGAAATTGCTAAGGTTGCTCAGAACAAAAACATCCAAGGATAATCCAGAATGGAGTTCCCATTTATACGTGATTCCCTCCTAAGGCTCTCTATAAAAGCCAGGTTTTAATTGCTCTTTTAAAATGTGACAGGGCGGGGCTACCTCAAAGAAGGTTCAAGTTCCTGGACTCCATAGATGACAGTCCCAAAGAGATGAAGTCGAGAATGAGTCTACTTGGTCAATTTTACTGGACAGTGAGAACTGTTCCAGATCAGAGGTGGGTTTCTGCAGGTTCTGACCTGTTCTGGAGAACTGATAGTGGAAATTTTGAGTAGTTCGGAGAACCGGTAGTAAAAATTCTGACTGGCCCCGCCCCCATCTATTCTCTGCCTCCCGAGTCCCAGCTGATCGGGAGGAAATGGGAATTTTGCAGTATACTTCCCCTGGAGTGGGGTGGAACTGGAGATTTTGCAGTATCCTTCCCCTGTCATGCCCACCAAGCCACGCCCACCAAGCCACACCCACAGAACCGGTAGTAAAAAAATTTGAAACCCACCACTGTTCCAGATATCCAGTCCCTGAGCCACTGATACTATGATTTCATCCTTTTTGGTTCTAAACAGTGTTATCAATACAGGTAGTCCTCAACTTACAACAGTTCATTTGGTGACGGTTCAAAGAAGCGGTGAGTTTCAAATTATGTTACTACCGGTTCGCCACGCACTCACGCACTCGCTTCACGCGTGCGCGTGCCCAGTTCGCATGCGAGCCTGCCTTCCATGCATGCACTTTGCTCGCAAGTGTGCCTTCCGTGCATGCGCCCAGCCTCAAAAATGTGCCTAAATAGGAAGGCATAGAGCTGGGGCGGGTGGGTGGGTGAGCAGGCCCACCCGCGATTTCCGCTACCAGTTTGGGTGAACTGGTCCGAACCGGCTGAATACCACCTCTGGTTCAAAGTTACAACGGCACTGAAAAAAGTGACTTATGACCATTTTTCATACTTATGATCATTGCAGGTTCCCTATGGTCACATGATCAAAATTCAGATGCTTGGCAATTGCTTCATAATTATGACGGTCACAGTGTCCCGGGATCACATAATCCCCTTTTGTGACCTTCTGACATGCAAAGTCAACGAGGAAGCCAGATTCACTTAACAACTGTGTTACTAACTTAACCATTGCAATGATTCATTTAATAACAGCGGCAAGAAAAGTGGTAAAATTGGCCAAACTCACTTAACAAATGTTTCACTTAGCAACATAAATTTTTGGGCTCAGTTGTGGTCGTAAGTCAAGGACTACCTATAGAACATTAATTTCAATTGCTTAATGTTCTTAATAAATTATATTAACTTTTCAGGATCTTTATGCGATACTCAGAGAACGATGAAGGTAGCTTAAAGTGAAATGTTACATTTGTTCTGAAGCAGTTGGCTTTTTCATTGCCTTTTGCAATCAATCAAAAGCATTTCAATCATGTCTCCTATTGTGTAAGCAAAAGTCTTTCCATACAGGGGAACTATGCTACTTATTCCTGTGCTATATATTCCTTGAAAAGTTTTTCTTTAGAATGGGAGAGTTAAGATGTAATGGGAAAATCAAAAGGTAGAGAGATCAACCTCTAGAAATATGGGGAATTTCCTTATGCTCTTCACACTTCTGATTAATATCACTGGACATAGCCTAATAATCTTTTATAAGGTTGATTAAGCTTCAAGCTTGGAAGTATATTTGCGGTCGCTGTTGGTTTGCAATCATATTCTGTATTGAATGAAAACCAAGGGCATAATTTATTCCTTTGTGCAGCTGATTGACAGTTCCTATAAAATTCAATAAAGCCCTTTAAATTTTCCTCCTGCTATGTAGCCTTTGGCTGCGTACAAGTAGTAAGAAGCATATTTTATTGTGCCTTGAAAACAACCATTTTGTTCTGTGGATGCAAGTTACTCGAATAGCTTGCTCTAATTTTCAATAAGTCTCAAGAAACAGTAACCCATAGATTGCACTGGTAAAGGGCACCTTTATCATTTATGGATGGTTGAGTATTTTTTTTAGTGTTTTCACATAAGCTTCATATTCCAGAATGAGTTTGAAGGATTTGTTACAATATGGATTGCAGTGCTGTGTTTCAGAAATTCTCCTTCTAAATTTATGGCGATGTTCTAATGCTAATACCGTTAAGGGTTCATTTTACCCTTCTGGAATAAGTAAGAAAATTGGGGATAAAATATGCACATGAACTCCTGGGAGTCATAGTTATCCCATAGAATACATCTGTTTAAGTTTTTAGTTACTTGTAATCATTTATAGACATGTAGACCAAAATCTATTCTTAACATCAATTAGAAAAGAACAAAATAATTATTCTCATGTATATCTTAATTAACAAATTCTCATGTTGCTTAATATCACGGCTGTCCCTAATAGTTGTGGCATTCAGGCATTATCTAAAACAGAGCACTACTTAACACATGATTTATCTGATTAAGCCCCACCCCTTGCATCACTAACTTAACGCTTTGCTGTCCAAGCAGAGCCTGTCAACATCACTGTGTGGTTGAAGGGCATAATTCGTTGTCATTATTTTTCTGGTCTTCCTATCCAAGGCTTTTAGTTCTGCTTAAGTCCCATCCAGGGGTGGGTTCTACTTACCTTTACTACCGGTTCGCAACGGGGCCGCACACGCGTACTTGCTTCACTCACGCACACTGTTCTCTTCTGCGCAAGTGCAGAAGCGTTTTGATGATGTCAGGATCAGTGGGCGGAGCCTCCCGCCGGTTTTACTACCGGTTCTATAGAACCGGTGCAAACCGGGGGCAACCCACCACTGGTCCTGTCCATGATTCCAGCAGTGTGTCGAATGACTGAAATTGCCCAAGCATTAGTTGACTTGATGGGATTTCCTCCACTAAGTTTGGACTTAGGATCTTTGTCATTCTCATGATGTCTTCACTTCTAGCCTTCTTTATTATTATTTTCTCTGGATCTGAACTCATATTCTAACTAATTCATGGCTGTATTATATATGCAGAGGGTTCTTCTAACCATATATTGTGGACATGTGAGCGCTATGAATAACAGAATAATGGAGTTGGAAGGACCTTGGAGATCTTTTAATCCAACCCTCTGCTCAAGCAGGAAACCCTATAACATTTCAGACAAATGATTGTCCCATCTCTTCTTAAAAACCTGCAGTGTTGGAGCACCTAGAACTTCTGGAGGCAAGTTGTTCCACTGATTAATTGTTCTGTCAGGAAATTTATCCTTAATTCTAGGTTGCTTCTCTCCTTGATTAGTTTCCATCCATTGCTTCTTCTCCTGCCTTGGAGTGATTTGAAGAATAGGCTGACCCCCTTTTCTTTATGCAGCCCCTTAGATATTGGAAACCTGCTATCATGTCACCCTAGTCTTTTCATTAAACTAGACATACCCAATTCCTATAACCATTCTTCATACAGTATGCTTTAGCCTCCAGTTTCCTGAAGCATTTGCTTAGTCATTGTGAATGTCTGAAGCAGGAAATGTTCTTACTTTATCTGCATTACCAGGTCCTGAACCAGAGGCATCAAAATGGAAGATATGGTGAGATGATGAAGTCCCACTCTTTTTATGTGTGTCTCATCATCGCATGTATATCTAAAAAAAGGAGTAGAACTTTGACTATAGCTGACACAAGTGGACCCAAGGGAATCTGTATATGTGAACTTTGTATCACCTGATCCTTTTGCTCCAAAGATTGACTTGATAAAAAAAAATATATAAGATTTGAGAACTGGAAGAGCAGAGTGGTTGATATCAAGAAGTAATTTTGAACCATCCGTAAATTAACAGTCATAAATTAAAGGCTACCTGTATTTGATTGATTGTCCTTTCCATCAATTGGAGGATAAGCAAGATGGTATTCGTATTAACTTTTCTTGGAATTAAGTCAAATTCTCATGTATTGATATAAGAAAGAACACCAGACGACTGAAAAGTAGGGGTCCTACTACCTACTACAATGATTATAATCGCTTGCAAATGTTTTGGTATTGCATTTTGCTGCAAAATAAATAAAAAACCATTCAGGCCTCAGTTTTTACTTTTACATTAGCAATATATTTAACCTTCATTGTCAAGGAAATATTTTCAAATAAGCAATCCTGAGACCTTGTGGATTTGAAATAAGGAGTAAAACCTACAGAAGGTATAGAGAAAAACAATACAAATCACTGCAACTGATTTCCCTGACATCAGTGAGAAAGTACTTATTAGAGACCATGTAGTTAAGACAGCTGGAATAGAAGTCAGGCATAAGAGTTAGCGTTGACAAGCATGATATAATTAGGAAAATTGGTTGCATAGCAATCAAATATGCTTCTAACCATTCGGGGCAAGAAGAGAGCATGCAACCAAAATTCATTTTCAGCACTAATCATAGCTTAAGCTGTAATTAACTTAATAGAAAACTAGCTGCTGAGATCTGTCAGTTTGACCATAAAGTCCTGCCTGATGTGCAGTACTGTAATATTTTCTGTAATATTTCTGTAATGTAACTGTAAGAATTGTAAGCTGAATCTATCCTTTTCCATTGTTCCTCAAGCAGCACATGGCTAATAACCATAAGATATTATCAGGAAATCGTACATAGTGTGATTCAGTTGCGCATGTTTAGAACATATGCAATATTTGGTGAGAACCATAGGTTTAAATGTGCATATTTCTATAGTTGGAGCAAAATTACATGGCTGCATTTGGTCAACTGCAACAAATCCATAAAGAAAATCATTTTCCTTGTGGATGCCATTATTATTATAAGCTCCAAAGTTCCTTATTTGCCAGATGAGCTGTCTACTTTTACTTGCATCTTTCTATAAAATGCTCACAGCAGTGCAGCTTTCTCTCCATCTGGACATTTTATTTAGACAACTCTATGCCCATACAGTGATATGCTTTGAAAAAGTGAATCTACATTTTAAATCCACATGTTCTTCCTCTGAGTAGAAGAGAAGACCATTTCTTGCTTTTCCAGTAAGGGCACAAATCCAGCTAAGATTCACACTTTCAATGGTCTCTTCCTTTCTCTGCATGGATGGGGAGAAGGGCACACAGAAATCAGCAATGAGTAGTATGTTGTCTAACTAGTTTATCTAAGCTTACAATTTCAAAAGTTTATCTAAGCTTACAATTAAAATAGTCAAGCTATAGAAATGCAAGACCAGATTCCATGCTACCTGGTAAATAATGTCTGATATGTGCTACGTGAGAGAAACAAAATTATCATCCATTAAAAAAATCTAGTTCCAGACTATCTTGGATTGATAGCAGTGGTGAGTTTCTACAGAGCACCCGTGATGATGTCCAGGTGGAGCCTCCCGCTGCTGCCACAACCAGTTCACCCAAACCAGGGTGAACCGGTTGTGGTGGCCATGGGAGGCTCCGCCCACCCATCCGGACGTCATCACAGGTGCTCTGTGCATGCGCAGAAGCGCCTCATGTGAGCAAAGTGAGTGTGCTCCCGTTTCCAAACCGGTAGCGAAGGTAAGAGGAACCCACTACTGATTGACAGACTTTTTTCCCCACATATGTTAAGAAATCAGCTACCAGCACAAGATGCAAAAGTAATGATTTTATGGGAATAAACATAAATGATTTTAAAATTAGACTGTGAAGGAAAGGGGAAAAAAATAGAGTTATTCATGCCATATGCTAGAGTTTGGTCCATCCCTGTTGGGCAGCTTGAAAGAGGAGAAGAAGTCACCAAACAGCAAAGTCCATCATGTATTGTACATACAGAGGATCACAAATGTAGTTCCTGACAGCTATCAAGCAGCAGGTGCTTTCGTTGGTCCAAGACTCTGAAAGCCACCACCTCACACAGTAGAGAAGTCTGACTCAATTTAATTATCTTCAAATGTTTTGGAGAATCAGAATTCATCACTGACAGAAAATTTGAGGAACTCAAATTTCAACACATTTAGGGAGACTCTAGTTGGGGCATGGCAGTACAGATGAAGCTGGACTCGAATCTGATGTGGAATAAAGCAATGATCTCTGCCCTTTGCAAAGTAATCACACAGCTATTCTTTGCTGCAAGGAGAAGTTAGTAAAGTAATGCAATCTAGTGATCATTTCCCTTATTCCTGTGGTACTGATTAAACTCAGTTGAAAAAGTGAAATGATTTCAGAACATTTATTGGTTTACAAAAGCATTGCACATTCATTGCATATTAATCAAGATAAATCTTGCTTCACTGACATCTACTTTTCTATGAGAAAGAAATGGATGAATTCAGGCACATGATTTCCCAGCAGATTCTAAAATGGAGTTCTGAAATAGGTCAACATTGCTATTTGTGTGAAATAGGTCTCTGTGTTGACTGTAAGTGTGTTATTTTATGGGTTTTGTTGTCTGGGGAAATATGGAGTAATTATGAAACTAAAGAAAGCAAAATATAATTATTGAAAATTCCCTCTTCTATAAAACTCAATTGATCAAGCCTGTTATAACACTAAAGTATGCAGATTTATGATGGATTATAACATGGCTGTTTCTAAAAAGATGAATGTTTAAAATTAAACTGAAGTTTGGTATATACACAGGGACATAAGCAAAATCAGTGTTTGAAATTCTCCACTGACCCTAAAATGACCGTGAGCAAAAAAGAAATGAAAATGAATACTTGAATAAAATTAGGAAATTATATGGAAGTAGATTCATTTGCCTTATTTCCAACAAAATAAGTAGGTAATTGTAATATCTTTAAGGATTTTAATATTTGCTGGGACAAATACCCCAAATATTAAAGATTAAGTTCCTATCAGAGTAAACCATTGGAAAAAGGATTAGAGCTAAAAGAAGGTAAATAACCCTCTGGATACCCAATACATGGCACTTCTACCAGCCTGGCATTGTCACTGCATCTTGGTGCAGCTCTATACAGTACAATTAGAGGTATGCTTGCCTTGATTTTTCTGCATAGATAATCAGAGTGAATCCAAGTCTTGCAGGATCTTCCCTCCCAGTGTCTGGGCTCCAGGAAGCAATTTCTTCCTTCACATATACAGAGATAGACAGAAATTCTACACTGTGGCCTATAACCAAGAATTAGTTTGGTCTAGAAGTTAACGCACCAGTCTAGAAACCAGGAGAATATGTATTCCAGTCCCATCTTAAGCATGAACCAGTGGTAGGTTTCAAAATTTTTTACTTGGCTTGGTGGGCGTGGTGTGGTGTGGCTTGGTGGACATGGCTTGGTAGGCGTGGCAGGGGAAGGATACTGTGAAATCTCCATTTCCTTCCAATCAGCTGGGACTTGGGAGGCAGAGAATAGATGGGGGTGAGGCCAGTCAGAATTTTTACTACCGGTTCTCCGAACTACTCAAAATTTCCACTACCGGTTCTCCAGAACTGGTCAGAACCTGCTGAAACCCACCTCTGGCATGAATCCAGATAACCTTGGGCCAGCTCCTCTGACTCAGACCTGAGAACCAAGCAACGGCAAACCACTTCTGAAATCTTGCCAAGAAAACTTCCTTACTTGCAAAAGTAATGATGACTTGATGAGCACTCACCTTTTCACTTTTTATCAGGACCTCTGTAACTCAGAGGGCAGGACAGATTGGATTTTAATTTTTGCCCACTCCTATTGATCTACTGATTTTCCCAACTGTTCTTAGAGGTCTAAATTCCATGACACTGAAGATAATCATTCAGCCAGTTTCAAAAAGGCTGGGTGAATTGCCAAAAATCTAAACTTATCATTGCAAAAAAGCCGATAGAGAAGGCCATCCGTGGTTCTAAGATCAAGGGAGTCCACACTTAGTAGAAACCAAAATTTGTCTCATTCAAATTTCAAGCCAAACTACTGCAGACAACAAATTAAAATAGAGAAACAGCAAGGATACAAGCGGAGGCAGAGGATATAATATATGAATCTGATCTATGTGTTGTGCCTAAATTAAACACAGGGACAATAAATCAGAATGTGTGAGAAGAAGCCGCGGATACACAAGCACAGGTTTGTCTGCATAATTTCTCACAATAACTTGGTACTAGACTTGTATTCTTGCCGTTTCTCTATTTTAATTTGTTGTCTGCAGTATTTTCCCCAACATAATATAATTTCCTATTTTATCTGACTCTAATCATTTCCTTAGTGTCTTGCCCAACCTTAAACCAAATTATTCCTAGAATCTTTTGTATGTATGCATATCTCCCCAAACACCTAATTTACAAACTAGTCCAAGAATCCAGGGTAAACACAAGAAAAACTTTGTAGAAAAATCTACAAATCAATAAAAATGGGTAAACTCACTAAATTATTCATTTCAAATTGGACATGCTCAGCTCTATTAAAACATTACTCAATTGGATTATTGCTGATACAGAATCCATTTCATTTCCTTAGTACAAAGAGTTTATTTGTACTATTAATAAAAAAAAATGCCACAGGGATTTTTGCTGCAGTAATATATCTATATATTTTCTTTCCCAACTTATTCAGAACCATGCTTCCAAGGGGAAATATTTTAGTTGGCTATAACTTGAAGTAGCATATAAGCTTCTTTTTTTTTTAAAAAAAAAAAAAAAAGCATTTGTTTAAAGATTGCAACATGTATTTGTCTAAAGTCAAGGTGATATTTGAAAACTATAAAGAAAGGATTGACAATATATTAAGTCCTTGATAAATGACTGGTTGCTTAACAACCATTTTAGGTTACAATGTACCCCTCCCCCTGTAATTGCATTTCAGGTGTTTGGCAATTGGTTCACATTTACAACCAGTTGCAGATCCCACAGTCACATGATCACAATCAGTGAAGTTTTGTCCAATTGGGAGAGTGGATTCGGTTAACAACCATGTGGTTCACTTAACAATCATGTGATTCACTTAACAACTTCAGTGACTCACTTAAAAAGTGTTGTAAAATAATCATATCAGAATCAGATTTTATGCTGATTCACTTACTGAGTGCAACGACTTATGATGGAGATTCTGGGCTCAGCTGTGGTCCTTGAGGACTACCAATATTGTTTTATTTTTCTAATATAGGGAATGGTGGACATCAACCCTGCACACATAGTAAATCTTAAAATATGGAACTTCAATTAAAAACTTGGCTTCAGAAGAAAACTATATAGGTAAAATTCCTAATTTCATCTAAAATCTCTTCTCTCTGTATATACATGCGAATGTGCAACTATTTTCCGAATATGATTTATTGCATGTAGTAGAAACAAAGAGGAGAGCAAAGAGACTATGAAGGATGATCATCTGCATCAGAAAGTCTTCTTCAGATACAATTTAGAATTCTAGAAAAATCAAATTTCTAAGCCCCTCTGTACTTACTCAAAGCAATGTATTTATACAATAAATAAAAAATTACTTACCACTTCGTTGCTTACACTTGCTATAATGCAGAGAAAAAAGGAACATAAATCACTCATGCAATAATCAATAGACATACGGTATAATCAGACATCAATACTTTTGCACTGGTTAAGAGTAAATGCATTTGAATCTTTTCCTGTTTGCACAAGGGGCACAAAAATTGAAACTTAACGGTTTCTAAAATATCAATGGTTAAATTGAAACCTTAAACAAGCCAGTATAAGTGACTTACAATTAATTTAAGCAGACATATTCTCAGTTTGGTGTGCATAGGATTGTGGCCTTTATATTATACTCATTTAAGATTTAAATGAGTCTACTCTAATTCCAGTTCTAATACAAACCAACGTAGAACACTGAGTTTATTGGAACAGATCCCTAAATAAAGGATTAAAAAAAAGAAGAAAATGGGTGCTTGAATCAAAGCAAATTCAAATTTGGTTGAATCAAATTTACTTTTTTGCCAAGGCGAGTTATTACACTTTTAACAGTATCTATAAGTAGGGAAAATTATACTTCCTCTTGTGCACCTCTTGAGCATCAGAACAGCAAAATTTGACAACCCAATGGCCAGGGTTTTTTAAAATATATATATTTTAGAAATTTTCTTTAGCAAATTAAAGCTGGAATGAAAGCAGGTGCTCCCATGGAGACCAATTGCTTCCTTTTAACAGTTAAAATGTACGATGTGTCTTTAGTTGTTTTGGGAGGAGTGGTTAAAGAGGTTTGCTTCACAAAGGCAATTCTTTCCTTTCTAGTTTCAAAATCTCTTCTAAAAGACTGAAAAATAGCTCCAACTCAACTGGACGTTTAAGGGGCTGACCTACAAGGCCTTCAGCTCTTAAATATTGTTATCCCTGGATAGACAGAGGACTGCCTATGTGAAAAAGCTTGTGTCAGAGTTCTAAGTAATACCCCCAATAAAAGAAGACTCCGAGGCTCGAGATTCCTCAAAGCTCCATTTTATTAGAGATGTCATATTGGCACACATGGGAAAGCCCGAATCTGAAAGTTTTCAGGTTTTCCCCACCCAAGTGAAAGTTCAAGTTCCTGCCCAATACCCACATGTCCATCACATGGCCCAATCATACACCATCCCAACTGAAGATGCCTCCCAGTCATCCAACTCCAGTTGCCAGAGCAAGACGTCCTTGACTCCCTGAGAAAGGAATGTTATTTTGACTGTATATCTCCCATACTCCATACAATCCCCCCTCCCATTTTCCCACAGTAGAAAATGTGGCAAGCCTGAGGGCCCAAGGTAAAAGATGACTTCCAGGCCTGACAGTTTGTCTAGTCTAAAATAAACTCCAGTTAGGGAGAAAATTTAAACAATTAGTGAGGAATATAGTTCAATAATAGTCTCTCTCCAATGGCTGATTGAAAGAAATTATAAGGACTCCTATATTCTCTCTCACTGTTACGTTTTGCAGTGTCTATATGACTCTGACTGAGTAAACTCTTGATTCTGTGGAGAATTTCTCTCAACCTTCCTCAAACAAGGCACCTATAGTGAATATTCAGAAATAGAAATACTCATGAGGGAAAGTAGTTAAATTTGTTTCCAGCTGAATACAATAACATTGTCATTGCAAATCTTTCCCTGTAGCACCAGAATGGAAAGTAGGATAGGAATGGAAAGGATGAGGATAGAGCACTGGTGGAATTCAAATTTTTTATTACTGGTTCTGTGGGTGTGGCTTGGTGGGCGTGGTGTTGCTTGGTGGGCATGGTGTTGCTTGGCCAAGGTGTTGCTTGATGGGCGTGGCTTGGTGAGCGTAGCAGGGGAAGGATACTTCAAAATCTCCATTCTCACCTCACTCCAGGGGAAAGATACTGCAAAATCCCCATTCCCTCCCCACTCTTGGGGGGAGGATTTTGCAAAACCTCCATTCCCACCCCACTCTGGGGCCAGCCAGAGGTGGTATTTACCAGTTCTCCAAACTACTCAAAATTTCCGCTACCGGTTCTCCAGAATCTGTCAGAACCTGCTGAATAACATTCCTGGGATACAGCACATATTCCCATTCGGTCACCCTGGTTCAAACATGGCAGATGATACCCAGTTAAATAAGAATCTTCATTGCACACTAGTGTAAACCTATTCTAAGTAGTTGACTGCTTTTGAAAATGTTATTTCCTCTGATATACATTAAGCCATATTTCCTATGGCTTGGTAAACCCCTCACCTTGCATTTCTCCCACTTGGTGCTATGTAGAAACCAAAACATTTGTCAGAAGGGGAAACTCTGGCTTCAAATGAACTCCCTCACACTGCCTTTTACTGAAGGGTTGTAGTAGACCAAGAGTTGTTATGATAGGAAATGTGTTATTATTGAGGCTGCTATGTCGAAGAATGGGGTCCTTATGATTCATCGCACATTGGCACTGAAGAAAAAGCAGTCTCAGGGAAAGTAGCAACAAGCTATTTATTATCAATTTACTTTGCCTCATCGTTCAGTGCAAATACCTTTTCAATTTTGCCGGTATTAGGCCCTCTCTCCTTTTCCTTCCTCAGTCTGATTCATTTTTTTCTGTATTTATGGAGTTATTTTGTCTCTCACTCTTTTGCCAGATAATTCTGTATTTTTTCTCTTATTAAATGTGTGTGTGTACACGTGAGAGAGAGAGTGCATGTGCACGTGCACGCATGTGTATCAGCATAAATTTCAGTCAATTAATCATAGTGTTTATAGCTGGAAGCTCTTTCATTGGGACATCTCTGTGTGGGCTTGGGGACAGGAAAGGGACTTGACAAAGGCATGGAAGCTGAAGATACTGCTTAATTTCAGATATACAATATTGGCTATTCTGCCCTCCCCCCCAAACCCCAGCTCTTGTTTTTCCCTCCTTTTTCTTCTCCCCTCCTTTTTTTTTTTTTTTTTTGGCTTTTTTTGTTTCTTTATTTAGCTTTTTCAATACATTATAATTAAGTATGAACCAGACAGGCTAACCAATGAAACACAGTAGGGCTGACTTTAAATTAGCTCAGAACCATTGCACTGATGAATAACTTGCTGGTCTGTTGTTTTTGTCTTTAAATCTCAAGGAAGAACTGATGGTTTCTACTATTACTTTATCCTCCCCGAAGCCTTATAAATAGATTAATATAAGAGATAGATCTGGATGCAAGGCCCCTTGGAAAGATTCCAATGGAAGATAGTTTTATTCAAGAGGTAAAAGTTTTATTAATTTGTATCCTGCCTTTATTATTTTTACAAATGACTCAAGGTGGCACACATATGCAACCCATGTTCTCCTCCTATTTTCCTCTATAACTGTCTAGTTTGGCTCTGCAACCCAACAAGACAGACACAGACTTCAGAGGATAATTAGAAAAATCAGAAAAAACAATTGCTACCAACCTGCCTTCCATTGTGGACCTGTATGCTGCACGAGTCAAAAAGAGGGCTGTGAAAATATTTATAGACCCCTCACATCCTGGACATAAACTGTTTCAACTCCTACCCTCAAAATGACGCTATAGAGCACTGCACACCAGAACAACTAGACAAAGAACAGTTTTTTCCCAAATGCCATCACTCTGCTAAACAAATAATTCCCTCAACACTGTCAAACTATTTACTAAGTCTGCACTACTATTAATCTTGTCATCGTTGCCATCACCCATCTCCTCCCACTTATGACTGTATGACTGTAACTTTGTTGCTTGTATCCTTACGCTTTATATTGATATTGATTGTTTCCTGATTGCTTATTTGTATCCTATGACTATCATTAAGTGTTGTACCTTATGATTCTTGATGAACGTATCTTTTCTTTTATGTACACTGAGAGCATATGCACCAAGACAAATTCCTTGTGTGTCCAATCACACTTGGCCAATTAAAAAAAAAAAATCTATTCTAACCTTGTAAAATGGGTTGGGCTGAGACTGAGTGAGTAGCCTAAAGTCACCCAGCTGATTTTTGTGGCTAAGCCGGAACGTGAACTCACAGTTTCCCGTTTTCTAGCTTGTGCCATAACCCCTATACCCAGTATTGGGATTTAAATCCTGTCGCTACTGATTCGCTCGTGTGAGCGCATGCGATGCTTCTGCACATGCGCAGAAGCTTCTGCACATGCGCATGCACAGAGATGTCTGGGCTGGTGGGCGGAGCCTCCTGCCGCCGCTACCGGTTTGCCCAATCCGGGGCAAACCAGTAGCAAGCCACCACTGCCTATATCAAATTGACTCCGTGTTTATTCCATATGAATTAGTTTCACTCCTCTACCACATGCCGTGCCCAACCATTTACATATTTGACTGACTGCATAGCTTCTCAATGGATTTGGTTCAATCAAGTTTAAGTCTTCCATAGTGGAGTTGTATACATATAGAACCCTTTCATATGCATACTGGATGCATATGTAGCAAGAGTGGTGACCTTCACAGGTGCCAGCAATAAGGAGCTAATCCATAGCACCTTATTAGGCTTATATTTCACATGTTTTTTCAGGGTTATATCATTATATTATACCAATATCAACCTAATGTTGGACTTCAACTCCCATAATTCCCAGGGACATCCAGAGGATACTGGGTTGGTAATGACTGCTCTATATCAGGGGTGGGTTCTAAATTTTTTTACTACCAGTTCTGTGGGCATGGTTTATTTTGTGGGTGTGGCTTGGAGGTCATGTGACTAGGTGGACGTGGCTAGCTGGTCAGAGTCATTTCTGGAAGGTCCTCGCACTTACGACCCGACTCATTTGTTTGCTTTTAACACTGGTCAGCTGTAGGACAGCCCTTTGAAGCCCCGCAGCAAGAGTTTAAACAGTTTTTTTCCCTCTAGTCATCAGCTGGGACTCAGGAGGCAGCAATAGATTGGGGGTGGGGCCAAATAAAAGGTAGGAATAACGTGGGGGGTGGGGGGGTGGGGGGGTGGGGGGTGGGGACAACCGGTTCGGTGACGTCATATCGTCACCGTTACCGGCTTGGCCGAACCGGACCGAACCGGGAGGAACCCACCACTGCTCTATATCCCTCCACTTATCATATGGTCTTCAAAATGGTAGGCTGTATAGCCCTAGCCCCGGTCTATGGCTCCTAGAGCTCTATAAGAATACTATGCTGCAAAAATATAAGCAATAACATTTGGAAGAAAAATAATAAGCAGAAAGTGAGTACCTTAAGCATCCAATAGACTGTTCATATTTCTTTTACTTAAAATGAAAAAAAAAAACTTATCTCATTAAAAAAAGAAGGATGAAAATGAGGGATCCTTGATGGACGCTGGTCTTGGTTGCTTTCTTGCAGAGTTTCATTACCCAATTAGGTAACATCTTCAGTGCTAGAAGGGACTGGGATTGCTCTCTGTTTACGTTCAGTGGTTTGCCCTGGGAGTGTTGTTCTGAAATGAAAATTCCAGCCCATTTTTTTTTTATTTATGTCTCTGTACTGCCACCATACTGCCCACAAAATAAGGGTACAAATGTGGGCAAGGCTTTCTAATGGTGGAGATAGGAACAATGTGCTCTTATAACTGAGCTGAGAGATGTGGTAGTTAAGGAGTTAGAGTGGGGCTACAATGATCCAGATCAGTCCTCAAATACAGAGGCTCATTGTGGGTCAATAACCCTCTCCAGCCAACTTACCCTATAGGACTTTTGTTGTGGGGAAAAAATAGGAAGGAGGAGTCTTATGCTTCTGTATAGATATGAATCTAATCAAACAATAAACTCATTCCCCAAAATGGGTCTTAAATCTGCCTTGACTCTTCCACCAAGTATATTATGCGCTGGCCAGGGGTGGGTTCTACTTACCTTTACTACCGGTTTGCAACAGGGCCGTGTGTGTGTGCTTGCTTCGCTTGCTCATGCGCAGAAACGTTCTGATGACGTTGGGGTCGGTGGGCGGAGCCTCCCTCCGATTTTACTACTGGTTCTATAGAACCGGTCTGAACCGGGGGCAACCCACCACTGGCGCTGGCCTCTGCCCTTTTGTGCTTGTGTCCCAACATTAGATGCAAGTATCTAAGTCATGAAATCACAATGCATATTTTGTAAGTTGCCTGATTTTCGCCCCCCATGTCAACATCAGTGGACCTGGATAGAGATAGTCTGGAGATAGCAATACTTCATGCTACATAAAGGTGAAGGGACAGTTAAAGTTTTTCTATTTTCTATTGTAATTCTGTGTTATTTTGCATTGTCAAGCAAACGCAAAATACAGCAAGAAGTATTTGTTCTAACTTAGTGTTACATTAACAGAATCTTGCAAGTCTGAGAATACATCTCTCCCCTCTTAATTTTACAATCCATATCTGAGATATTTGCCATAACCCCATTGCTACTGTGAGCTAAGCTACCATTGTGTAGGTCAATAGTTCTTTCTCCTATCTCCCAAGGCCATTCCCACACACCATTATACGTACATTTATCACTCAAAACTAAGTCCACGAGTGGCCTTAAAAGAAATTAATAACATAATAAGGGCAAACAAACACTGTAAAGCTACAATCCTATACACCAGAGATATGCACACCACAGGGTTATTTTTGCAAAGCCCAGAGCCTAGAAAATTGCTGAAGGAATTTTTAGTGTTACAATTTTTCTTGGTGAGGGGAGGTGAAAATAGGCTACAATTACTACATTAATTATTTATTCCACCATCATTAGTTTTAGAAATAACTCAAGGCAGCGAACGTACTTAATATTCCTTCCTCATCATTTTTCTCATAATAATAATAATAACAATCCTTTTATGAGGTGAATTGGACTCTATCACCCAGCTAGTTTTCATGCCTAAGACTGGACTAGAAACTTACAATACTTTTGTTAAGGGTTTGATTCATCCTCATGCCTTCCTTTCAAATTGACCCAGAAAGCCAAGGAAAAAGAAAAGAAATCCCAAATATTTGAGAACAAGATCATTTTTATCAATGGAGCTTACTCCTGAGCAAAAATACCTGGAATTCACAGTAATGGTCTAGTCACTCTCCAGTAACATTACCGCTAAATCAAACCTGTGTGGAAACAATTTTTTTTCCCTATTTATCCATTTTAGAAGAAATGCATAGTGTAGTACGTTACTGGAATACTTAACAATGATAAACCAAAAGAGGTTTTACTTCCTTGTCCAAAGATTTTCAAGTGTATTATGCTGAAAGATTAAATCTCATCCCAGAAGAATAGGATGGCTAGAATTTTTATTGCCAGCACAGCTAATCAAAATCCCAACTTGCAATCAGCATTTATGGTACTCCATTTAATCACAAACTTGCTGGTCTAGTTATTTTTAGTCCAGAGGTGAAAGCTTTTTATATCTTGTCCATAACAAAAGAGAACTGCATTTTTTTTTTTTTTGCCCAAGCAGAAACATATCCGTTTTTTAAAAAAAAAATGGAATATTTTTATAAATTAGGAATAGTAAATGGAATTTGATTTCATTAAATTGCATTCTGTCAACATATACCTGTGTTTTAAAAATACTGAACGTGGAATATGGGTATATTTTTTTTCTTTTGCTTTACATGAATACATTGACATGTACATATAGAGACTTAAACACACATAAATAAAAATGAATTAAAGCATTGCAGTTCCTAAGATCAATAGTAGCTATTTAAAAGACCTGCAAACCTTGATTAGTAGCCTCAATTCATTTTTGCTGAGGTTTTGCATTTTTACCTTATTTTATACTCTGCCGCATCCTATAGAAGGGATGAGGTGGCTCAGTGGCTAAGACGCTGAGCTTGTCGATCGAAAGGTCGGCAGTTCAGTGGTTCGAATCCCTAGTTCTGCATAATGGGACGCGCTCCAGTTACTTGTCCCAGCTTCTGCCAACCTAGCAGTTCGAAAGCACGTAAAAAATGCAAGTAGAAAAATAGGGACCACCTTTGGTGGGAAGGTAACAGCGTTCCGTGTGCCTTTGGTGTTTAGTCATGCCGGCCACATGACCACGGAGACATCTTTGGACAGCGCTGGCTCTTCGGCTTTGAAATGGAGATGAGTACTGCCCCCCTAGAGTCGGGAACAGTGGTGGGTTGCCTCCGGTTTTGGACTGGTTCACGAGAACCAGTAGTAAAACCATCAGGAAGCTCCGCACACTGACCCGGACGTCATCATAGGCGATCTGCGCATGCGCAGATGCGCAGGCACAATGTGAACCGGTAGTAAAGGTAAGTAGAACCCACCCCTGGTCGGGAGTGACTAGCACATATGTATGAGGGGAACTTTTACCTTTACCTTTTTACTCTGCAATCTACACTCTCATAAAGCAGAAACAACTGGGAACTTTCACAGAGCTTATTCGTGTCTACTTATAGATATAAAAGCTGCATACGAGCAGTAATTGAATATTGAGCTTTATTTCCACTTATTCTAATAAAAAAATCACATTATATATATTTTTAATTTCAATTTCCAGGAGTTAAGTAGCAAAACACATTTCAGTTAAAGAGCAAGATTCACAGCAATGTGCAAAGGTTGGGATTAAATTGTGATCAAGGAAAAAGGTTTTGCATAATTAAATCCAAGAGTACTTTTTTTTCCTGTTGCCTATCACTGAGTTCTCCTTGGGGGACATAAGCATGGAGAAGCAGGTTTTTTCATAAATACTATCAACTAAATGGGTTATCATATGCAACAATTAGGTGCCTGGGTATAATTTTCCAACCTTGGTTTGTGTTTTTGTTTTTAAATAGTCCATTTCAAAAATTCCACCCAATCAGCTATTCAGAAAAGGAACAATATGGGATGAGTACATTACAGAGTGGCATTGCTTCAGTTTGCTCCCTTATTTAAAACATCTTAACATTACTGTACTCTAAGTTATAGTTTATCACCATGGCTCGCTCAAGCTTTGGATGATCTTTTGTACAAAAAAGAATGTGGAAGCAAATGGATGGTATCACTTCAGGTAATGGCAGCTCACTTTTTGCATGCTTTGTTATGTTAAAAAATAGCCTACATGAGACAATTATATGAACAGGATCGGGTTGGGCTGTAGTTTTTCACTCTGTTGGTATAGAATTGTAGCTGTTGCCTGGAATTCTTTGATTTAGGGAAGTATTTGGGAGTTACTTGGTTCCATTGGGAGTAAAGTGTCACAGCCTACACTTTTATCCAATATTTTAACACCTCGCAACCTATGCTAGTGTATAGAACCAATGAGTTCATATAGAAAAATGGGTGGGGGGAATAGCTCTTCCATTTTGGCTTCTTTAAGTGGCATCCTTAGGACAATTTGTTTCCATCTGATGTCTTCCATGCTAGCTGGACATCCTAAGGGTCACACCTCCAACATATCTGAAGAGTGCATGGTAGGACTGAAACTCTTAGAACTCCAAACGTAACATTCCAAATCCCAAATCATAAAAGATCAGTTATTTTTAACAGTCTAGAAAAAAGAAATGGTTGTTTTACAACTACCCAAGGATATAAAGGCAGCCTCCCCAAAACCACGCTCTCTTCTAGCACCAATGAAGTTACCTAGTCTGGTCACAAAACATTTGCAAGCAAACAACCAAACTGAGAGATCAACAAGGACCCCACAGTTTAACCTTGAGCTGCATATGTTCTCATTTAGTTTTGTCTGGTCTACTATAAAGGATTGGCAAATTGTCAAAAATGGCTTTTAGAAGACTGGAAGCTGAGTTGCTAGGAAGAATAGTGAGGCAAGAAGAAACAGGGAGGCACTCTCATTGTCACGGGTGTACAACAGCTCGCCACAGCCAACTCACCATGGCCAATTTATCATGGCCAACTCGCCACAGCTAACTTGCCATGGCCAACTCATCATGGCCAACTTGCCATGGTCAACTTGCCATGGTCAACTCGCGATGGCCAACTCACCACAGTTGTTGCTGCAGGCAACTCACCATGGGACAAGAGTTACAATAATGTTAAAGAAATAGTGGAATAGAATAATTAAAGAAAAAAAATGCCAGAGCAGGGACAAAATGAAATGTGAATGACAAAAATTGAAACATTTTTAAAATTATTTTAAATAATTAAATTAAATTGAACTGTTGAATTGCCCCACAGTGACTTGTCCCATGGTGAGTTGGCTGCAGCAAGTTGTCCCATTCTGCACAGCCTCAGCCTCAGCATCTTAAAAAGAGAGAGAGAGAGAACCTGAAAATAAATTAATATGATCTCCGAGAATCTGGTGTCATAGAGGCACAGTGTCAGCATTCCAAGTAATGCACCCAAAGAAAGCAGAACTCCGAGGTAGGTAGATTCCTCAAGGAATGATTTATTGGATACTTCATGTTGGCACAATTGATGAAAACTGACTCTGAAGGTTCCCGGGGTTTTCACCTAATTAAAAAGTAAAAGTTCCCCCTTCCCCCGAGTCATCAGTCACATTGTCCAATCGAGATGCTGGCCAGTTGCTTGGTTACTTCACTCCTCCTCTCCCCAGCCACCTGCTGAAATGACCTTGGTTCCCACAGGAAAACTTTTTGTTTTGACTACTAGCTATTTCCCCCCTCCCTGTCCGTTCTTCTTCCTTGTGGCAACCCTGAAGCCTCAAAATGGCCTCAGCCAGGTTCACTTCAGGGTTGACACACAGATCCATAGGGCATTCAAACTGGTATAAATTCTTTTGTGGAAGTTGCCCCAGTATGTAATGACTATATAGTATCTGTATACTCTGTAATTACTCAATTACATCAAAAATATAACTTAGATGCTGAGTTTCCCACAATTGAAACTTCAGCTAAAGAAAGCAGGATGAAAAACATAGAAGAAACTCTCCAGATCTCTGTAGGCAGCTTGGTGTCTTTTTTACCCAAGTAGGAAATCTTAAATCCTGGAGTCATGTGAGTTTCATTATTATATGGATGAATTCAGATTTAACGTAAGAATGTGCAAATTCTTGAATCAAGAACAACAACGTGGACATTATGCATTGGTACACATGGACAGTTTGAATACCTAATCTGGCCCTTAGGATAAAAACTGGCTGTAAACATGCCAGTTTAAATTCAATTAATATGAAATCTACTCTAGCTGGTGGTGGAAGATAGAAAAGAGAAAACTTTGCATGTAGAAAGACACTGATTCAGAGCAAAACTGTACCGTGTTTTAAATATATCCCCTGCAGCTGTGCTTCTGCTTTTTTGTTTACAGGAGTGCGCACACAAGGAGGCCGGTTTCCGACTGAGACAATCATATATGAGTGGGAAGTCTTAAATTCCATTCCAACAGCTTGCTTTGAAAAATTATTTCACTTCAGCACATTCTTATTTTAATCCAAAGTGCCAAAGGAGAGTTGTTGTTTTTGGAGAAAAAAAAATCACATGGGAGGGGGATTGTTAAAAAAAAAAAAAAGTTGGTAAGGAGTTTATCCATTGGTCTCAATCTAGGCCAATGTTATGCATGAACAACAGAAGAGCAATTGCATGCAATGCATTTACTTTTCTATGAACTTCAGCTTTCAACAGTTGTTATTTCTAATAACAATAAATAAAAATAGGCAGTTGCTTTATGCAGTCAAAGTAGATAATCTTGGGCTACCTACACAAATAGACCTTGTACATGACATTTTCCCGAGAGTTCCTGATAAGGAATTTATAATATTCACCCTACTAATATACGCTAGCTTTTCTAAAGGCTGTCTTATAATGTTGCATGGGTAATTTTGATCTATAGTGGGGGGCGGGGGAATGTTGTCATAAGGAAAAAAATAACAATGTCTTGAACGCTTGAACAGATGAGATGGGGTAATACAATACAATCTAAAATATCTTAGCTGGCATTAATATTTATTTACATTATTCCCTATGCAACTCTTACGTTGGCATGTTATCTGGCATTGGATGACGGGAGATGTAATTCAACATCCTTGTAAGTATCAGTTTGGGAGACACTGTGCTTCCTTATTATTATCTCCACACCTAATGGTTGATTATTTGCTTTTATCTGTCTTACACAGATTTCAACAAAAGCTTGCTCACATATAGGGCAAAAATAAAGTGTGCTGTGCTATTGCCTTCCCTCTGGGACAGTTGACCTGAGATGTGTAAAAAAAAGGAGCAGATGGTGAGATGCTATGAAAACACACAAGCACCTGTGAACTCAGTGCCTCTGTACTTCTAGAAGAGTGGTGACTATTGTTATTCCTTAATGAGGAGGAACTCCAGAAACAAACCCATAAATAATAATAAAAAAAAAAATGGGGCATTGAATTTGTGAAAGGATTTATAAATTTAGTCACCCTAAGAGTAATAGTGAGAAGAGGAGCTTTCCTGATAAAGTCAGGAGAAGAAGGCTGAAGCTTAGGGTAAGCTGCACAAGTATAAGAGAAGCCAACCAACGTGGAGAAGGAACTCCATGCTCAAACCAAAAAGAAAGGCATTTCTAAATAATGCTAGAAAACTGCCTGGATTGGCTCAACATTTAGACAAAATGTCAGATTTTAAGAATCTTTCTAGTTTCTTGGAGAGAAGACTGATCATTCATGAGTAGATCTGGAGACAGTGACATGGACACACCAAAAGGCAAGTCTGGTCACTAACAGTGTATTTCTGAAAGAGAGGTTCTTCATCTTACATTGGAATGGAAAGGTGGAATTTCAGAAACATGAGGCGAGGAATATTTGAAATTGTCAAAGCAGAAATGAAGCACATTGTCAGGTCCAAAACCAAGAATGACACGTAGCAATTCTTCCAAGATGAGTTCTTTATTGTTTCACAGTTGTAGACAAAATCTTGCCAGACTGAGCACTCTACTATCTGCATCTACAAAACACTCTGGGAACTATTAGGGAGACGTGGTTTTCACCATCTTTCTCTCACACACAATATCGGGACTAAATTATCTCTCACTCCTCTGGAACAAACTCCTGGGAATGCACCTCCTCTACTTTCCTACACACACACTACTATAGACCAGATATTTTAGGAACAAGTGAATTTAATAGTTTGAAAGGAAGCATTTTAAATCAGATTATTGTGAGATATAATATCTAAAGCATGAAGCCATTTGTGGAAATGGAATAATAATCTCTCTCTCTCTCTCTCTCTCTCTCTCTCCCTCCCTCTCTCCCCCCGCCCCCTCTTCTTTTCAACCACAATTATATCTGGTGTGTTAGGATCGAGGCAAATTGCACATATTTCTCATACAAACAAAGATTAACTTCAACTCTTTCAAAAACAACAACAACAACCCAATGGAACTATAAATGGAAAAAGAAATAACACAGGTTTCAAAAGTAAGGGACAGGAGATCAGGTAGGTAGCATAAATAGTTAATGTGCTGTCTAGAAGAATACAAAAATATTATTTACAGTTGTTTACTGAAACAGTTGATTGTGTAGATCTTGCCAGAGTGTGAAATACATTAAGGCTCATGAGTATACCAGAACACATTATTACACTTCTGAAGAAACTTAAAGTAAACAAGAAGCTACTGTAAGAAATGAAGCTTACATTTAGTATTATTATTATATTCTTATCAGAAGATATGTAAAGAGGGAAAAATGAACATATTTATTATGCTTAATATTACTGCTGTAAGATCAGAGAATTATTATCCATGTAATGAATACTGTTGTAAATTTTGATGGTTATTGCACAGGGATATTTGTACCCAGATGACACACTGTTGAATGGAAGATGGAATGTTTATATTAAAAAAAATAAAAAAAGAAATGAAGCTAGAGAAGCAGAATGGTTCAGAATAGGAATGTGATTGAATGTCATGGTAGCTTATATTTTTTTCATAGTAGATGCACTAAAAGGGTGACAGGGCTGGAAGAGATGATAGCTGAAGAATAGGAGGCCTGACTACTCATGATCTGAGATAAGCAAAGGAAAACTTCATTTTGTTAGCTGAAAGAAAAATGAAAAAAGCTCCTTATAAAAGTAAGCATTTGCAACCAAGTCTGAATATGCTCAGTCTCCATAAGCAGGGATAGAAAGTACAGAGATTAAGTAGGTTGAGGCAGAAGATTGAAATGAAGGCTGCGTTGGAAGAAATAGAGTGAACAGAGCTGAGGACAAGAAAGTGGAGATGGTAAGAAGGAAGGGTTGTCCTGGAAATGGGCCCTTGTTAACTCCAGACTTCACTGGAATTGGTGCATGATAATCTGAAAATAGATGGCGTGGTTGTTAAACCCGGATCATCATCTGACTCAAATCTCTGCATGGTGGCTTGATTCATTAAGCCTAATGAACCCAAATGGAATCCAGCAGGTGTTTGGAGATTCCTCTAGCAATGTGAAAAACAATTCTTCCAAGTGCCTTGCTCTGTGCCGGAACATAAAAGTGGAGAACTAGACGAATTCACCAACCCTGAACTCCCAGGTGTTCATTCTGAAGGATGAGACAAAAGTCTTTTCTGTTCAATTGATTGATCTATTGTTTTAAGAAGCATAATTTACAATCAGGGATATTTTGGAAGAAAAAAAATCATTTCCAGATAGTTAATCTTTCCTTTTTAAGTTCTGGGCATTTGTCCAACTTCGCCCTAGCAACTGTTTTTAACTAGCCAATAAGAGCTCATCCACCTCCCAAGCAAAGTCCGTTAGAAATGTCAGGATAAACTGCCCTTTTTTCATGCCAAGATTTTCCCTTCCCTTCCCTCCTCTTCCCTTCCCTCCTCTTCCCTTCCTTTTCTTCTCAAGTGGAGATCATGATGTTTGAAAAATTGCTCCCCTCTTCTGGAACTCCTTGTCAGTGATCTTTGCAAATCACCCTACTCTCTTCCCTTGCCCAGAACCCTTGCAGGTCCCTTCCCTTAGCAATTATTTAGAAATAAACCCAGAGGGATTCATCTGTGGATTTCTCCCCTCCCCTCATATATTTGTTATCAACATACTCCTAGCTACTGGTAGCTCTGGCTGAATTTTTTTTTTTTTTTTTTTTGTGAGATGGTGGTGGTGATAGTTGCTTTTTAAGATGGACACTAGACTGGCATTTATTGCTGACCTTCCCTACTTGGTTCAGCTGCTCAGTCATTTCAACCAAGATAACTTTTTCTGGTTTTATTCCCCTGATCAAACCTATCAGTGGTTTTTCTCTGTGGTTGGTCCAGCAATACCTGAGTTAGACCTCCATTACTTGCCACCTTCCTCCTGGCCCAACCTCAATATCAAAACTCAACTGCAGTTGATCTCAGATGCTTTTTAAGTGCTCCACATCAGCCATCTTTCCTGAAAGTTTGGTTGCTTCTTTATCCTTGGATCCCTGTGACACAAAATGTCCTTTTTCCCATGTATGGAAAGAAAGCCCATGGACACTGTTTTGCTGTCATGGCAAAAATACTTAAGAACGATCTCCTTTGTGAAGCCCTCCTCCTGTTAGGTTTTGGGAAATTATATATTTAAAAAAACCAGATCTATTTAAGAGGGTTTTTAATGTTTGAGTGCAAACATCCTGGTGATTCTATCTTGTGATTTTAATTTTTGACCATCTGATTTGACGGTGGCCATTTCACTCCAAATTATTTGATTATAATCCACTCAGATTCAACTGATTGTGTCAGGCTAAAACCAAATATATAAATAACATAAACAAAACAGACAAAGCTCTCAACCTCGTGGAACTCTTCTCGATCATCATTATTAGTCCTCAAACTGCCTTTTCCAAATCTCCAGCCACTCCAGGTTATGATATCATCACACCAATACTTCACCACCGCTTAGCCCACAGCTCTCTGGAACTTACGGTAGTCTTTATTAAGCTTTCTTTTAAAGCCTTTTTCCTCAGTTTTCTTCCAGAATACTGTGCCAGGAGTTGTCAGTTGTACAACCCTATATTGCTATTGTACTTTCAGCTACCTTCCAATTAGCAGTTTTTAGGAAGGCATCTTGAGCTGAGACACAAAACTATTTCCCCCAGGCTCTAAAACATGAAGGACAGCACAAAGGAAAGAGGAGGAAAGAGCTGTAATAACTGCTTCTGAATGCTGTATGCAGTTAGCAGACTGGGTATTGTCATGAGGTAAAACAAGCGGGTTACAATTATTTACTTGATGAAGAGATTATTTTCCGTTTCTGCATCTTTATCCTAGTGATCTACTCCTTTTGTAAGAAAATCACACAGAAAGAGAGTGTGTCCCGAGAAATTTCATTCTCCCCACTCATATAGAAGAGAAGCAAAGAGAAGCCGAAATATGTTGTCTGGCACTCTGGGTCCAACTAGGAAAGTTGGATCCTTCCCAGGGCAGACTCAGCAATACATCTCCTGTGGCATTACACGTCTGTGCAGGTTGAAGATGAGCCTATCAATAATAATTATAATTATGACTGGGACCTTTTCATTTCTTCCCTGTCATTCCCTGCTTTCACCCTTTGTCATTTGACATGAAAACCAAACCTTGAGTTCTAAGTGATTTTTGTTGTAAGGTTACAATAATAGAATCTTGCAAATCTGAAAGCACTCCTCCCCTCCCTTACCTTTACTTTCTAGAGAAGAAGGAAGAGTTCCTTCTGAGATGCTTTTTCCACCTCCATTCCTTCTGTGGGCTAAGATACCTTTTATCTGATCATTATCTAAGTTGCAGTTCCTCCTCCTTCTCTCTCAAGGTTATTCTCATGACTCATTATACCTTTCAGCTCCCTAACCTACTCCCTTGCTTTGCTCTTCAGCATGCTTCTCATCCACTTTTCCCTCTCTCCAGACTACTCTTCAGCAAGTGGCAGCATCCAGTTATACCTTATCTGATTTTTAAATCAAGCAGATTTGGGAATGGTTAACTTTTGGTTGACAAATTTGCTCAAGATAGGGATTATACTGAAAAAAAAGAGAAGGTAAAGGCAAGCTGCTTCCATGTTGATGCTAAGAAAAGTTCATAGAGAGTCTATGAAGTCTCCAGGAGGTGAGCCAGACTCAAAACAGATGCCTTCTCTGCTTCCCAATATCCTTTCCCTTCTTTTCTGTGCTGCTTCTGCTTTCTCCCATTCTAACTTTCACTTTAACTCACTGTCCACCCATTCATGCTTTCTCTGGATTCTTTCTTCACTAAAACTACCACAGTACGTGTATTTTGAATGTTCCTCTGTAACTTATTTGCTCTTTGATAGTCCATCTACATGATGAAATCTTTCTTTGTGTTATAGTGTTTTACTGTATGTGTATATCTCTGAAAATAAGGTAAAGTTTCCATAAGAAGTAACAGATGGTGATTTTCCTACTTTAACAGGGAATTAAATTCTGTAGGTTTCCTGTATTTGAATCTCATACTCCTGTTATTAGGCTGACCTCAATATCTTAGTAATCACCGAGTTGGTATTATAAAGCATTTCTGATTGAGGTTTCCTGCAGAGTATTAATAAAATCTCCAAACTAGATAAGTAAATCCAAATTGCCCTGCCAAATGATAAAGATACCATCTAAATAGCATTTGGGTAACTTAATTCTTCCGCTTTCAAGATTCATTTTTGTTCACAATGACCCATGTAACAAATTGACCAGTTCCAGAACAATTTTTGCAGCATGCAGCTGCTCCTGATGCTTCTAATAAAATAGATTTTGAAATATTAATAATAACAACATCTTTTAAATGCTACTTTTAACAAAGAACAAATCAGTTCAGTGGGAGATACTGACTGTCAATCGCAGTCATAATATCTAAAGTTTCTGTCTCAGAAATATCACTATTAGAGAGACCTATCTGGATCTAACTTGAATCCATCAAAACAGGGGTGTCAAACTCACGGTCTGCGGCCGGATGCATCATGTGCTGGCCACGCCTACCCCATTTTAGCGAAGGGGGAAAAAGTCATGATACGTCACATGATGGCAACATGATGACGGGAGTTTGATACCCCTGCATTAAAATTTTAAAGATTTTGTTTAAAAAAAAACGGTTCACATAAGACAATATTTTTTAAATGAAAGGTTTAAGAAAGAATTAGCATATTCTGTTAGTTTGGGGATAGATTCGTAACCAGAAACAAAAAGTGCTATCAGGATCAGGAAGGCCTAAGAATTTGAGAGACCATTTTTCTCCATAATGTTCACCCATCCTAGCTACTCTGTTGACTTAGTATTGGTTCCATTTATTAAGCAATGCTATCTAGCAGGAGCCAGGAAGTTGCGATATTTGTACATTAGAATCCCTCCTCTAGAAATCCAGGTGACCTCACCTTTCCTATGCAGCTTTTCCCTCAGGCCTTAGGTTAAGAGAATCTAGGACAACTCACCACAGCCAACTCGCCATGGCCAATTTTCTGCAGCCAACTTGCCGTGGGACAATTCAGTGCTGTATTAATCATTTCATTCAGTTACTTTTATTACTGGTAACCATGTTATTGTAGAAATTATTGTAAATCTTGCATTTCTGAATTGACTTCCTTTATTTTATTATTATTGGCCATGGTTCTGTTGAAATTAATTCAAATTTTATATTTGTTGAATCGTCCTGCGGCGAGTTGGCCATGGCGGGTTTGACCATGGCAGGTTGGCTGTGGCAAATTATCCCATTCCAAGATTAAGATGGATGGATAGGGTCCTTTATGTTGGGGTGTGGGGGGGGGAGGGCAAATATGGAAGGATGACTTTGTTCCCTTGCACAGTTTGATGGAAATTTGGTGTTTTTAATGGTATTTTTTGTTTTATCTTGCAAAACCACCCACAGTAATTGGACTTGGATGGCCAGAAATTAAGATACATAAATAAATAAATATTTTTGTGAAATTTAAGCAGTAATGGCAGATATACTGTTTTGCCCTCTGATCCAGATAAATAAAGTCCAATATTCAGACTTCATTTAAAAGAGTGCACGCATCCCTTATCACAAAATTTCTTTAAGGATAAAAAGTGAGGTGATAATATTTTTCCGCCATCCTTCTCTCCCAGTGTACAAAATAACTTAGGCCCTTCCCTGCTCCCATTTATTAGCTTCACAACAGACCAGTGATTGTCTAGGCTAATATATCTGTGCTATTATTACAATTGTGCAGGTAGAAATCCAGCAGGCCCACAATCAGTTCCTGCAGATAAAGCTGCTAAATTTCTGTCGGGATGCCTCACCGAATAGGCGAAGTCATTTACCAGGATCATAGCAAACCAAGTGTGAGGCAGATTGGTTCAGATTTGGTTAAGATATGAGAATTGATCAATTGTGTGCACTGGTGCCCATCTCTCCATTGCAAATATATTCATGAGATGTGTTTCTGTCAAGCCCTAAGATGTATGTCTTTCTGGGCAGCTTCTGAAGGGTAATATATTGTGCATATTTTTTTTAATATTCTGTTTCATTCAGCCATTCTTGTTCAGAATTTCCACCCATCTTCCCAACCATAGCATGAGCTTTCGAAGTGCTACATTACAATTTCTTTTCTTTAAAAACATGTTAAAGCTCTAAAGACATTTTTCTATGGAAGCAGTTTCCACGCCTTCATTAGAAGCAAGTAGAAGTGGCCAGTCCAAACAGAGAGCAGGGTGTTGAGACCCAGGCCCAAGTAAGTAGTAGGAAAATCAGTCAGTGAAAAAACAAAGAAACTTTATTCGAACAGCTGAGAATTACTTCATTCCCAGTGTCATTCAACTAAATTAAAGCAAATTCCTCCCAATAAAAATTCCTCAGTCCTATCTCCAACCTTGGTCCAATTAGGCAAACTGCCAAAGGCCTTTCTTGGCAAACATTCAGAAGTAACAGATTCAAAAATAAATACAAAACATAGATGAAGAAGAAGACGAAGCTACCAACGTTGTTTTCCGGCAAAGCCCAAATGCCATTGCTGGTCTGTTTTAAGCATTATGGGAGGGGCCAATCATCTCTTGGCCCCACTCCTAAGTTGTCCTCTTTGCTTGAGCTGCTCTTGTCTTCTGGCAGCTCTTCTGATGCATGCATTAGGAACAGACTCCTCCTGTTCCTCTGCCTCAGTCCTATCAGTTTCTGGAGGCTCTGGAGTCCGTACCTCACTCCCCGATGGCCCTGGCCCCATCTCTGCCTCTGACGCAGAGCCCTCATCCAGGCCTTCCCCAGCCTCCAGGACTGGCCCATGTTCTTCCCCATCACTGTCCGACTCTGCTGCCAGCTCCGCAGGCTGCTGGTGGACCACAACACAGGGATTGGCATCCAAATAAAACTCCTTTGAACTCCAGACTTGTAATTTTGAACATACCTATGTATGCTACATCTTTGTACAAGCTCCATATACTCTTGCATTTCCTCAAGCCGTTTCACAAAGAAGGAATAACTAATGACAATTTACTGAAATGGCGTGCAAATACATGAACCGAACCATGCAGATTTCTGCCTCAGCAAATGGAATAAGCTGGGAATGTGTTCCAGCCTTTCCTCTGATTTAAATAATTTGGTACAAATTAGTCAAATTACATATCTTAATTACCTCACCCCTGCGAGAATGGCAGTGTCACATCTCTCAACAGTTTTGTAAATGGGGACTGCATATATAAACAGACTTTTTAGGGTTAGTCATTTACGTTCACTGTAACATGAATTATATTGGTATGCATCAAGCAAAAATCCATTAGGTGTAGCTGTAAGAAGTGATTATGAAATATGAATGGGCTGGCGAACTGCTGAATTTCTATGAGCAGGGTAGTTATGGTAAGAGATTTGAGGAACCATTATGTAAATACATTAAGCAAAATTTCCTAAGAAACATCTCAAGTGGACTAATTGGCGGAAATGTTGCCATGACAAAGTTTAGGGACGCCGCTCTCCACTCAAGCGAGGGAAATGGACCCGCTTGGGGTGCTTTGCCTTCCGCGTCGGTTGTCGGTCCGGCTTTAAGGAAAGGAGTTCGAACAGTGCGAGGTGGAAAGGAAATCGAGGGGTCTCCTTCGGGCTTTTTCAATGGCGGTCGTGCGAGCCCGTCCTGAGCTTTATCGTTGGCGACGTTTCAATCAGCCAGCATCGCGGCAAAAGCCACAATTTGATGCTGACAGTATAGAGCACTGGATAAAGCGGGTGGAACAAGCCTCCGAATTTGCTGTTTCTGAAGCTTTTTCATTAAAAAGGGCATCCTATTCTCATGGACTTCATGGTCCAGTGCTGGATTTGGAGACAACAGAGCAGCTGTTAGATCATGATGAAGCATATGTAGAAGCTCAAGAGTTGCTTAATGACTGGATGAATTCAAAATTGAAATTGGAACTGGCAAGTGATGAAGACAACGATGTTCAAAATTCAGCCCCTAACTCTGTTCCTTTACAAGAGCCTGTTGCTGGCTTTCAGAAATATAAAAAATTTGATGATTTCTATTGTTATTTGGAGCAAGAAGTGGAAGGCACCACGGTACAAGATTTTTTACAGCATCTATTGCAAAGCGAAATTGTAAACAGTGGTATACTGGAAGGCCTTAAAACTAAAGCCGTCAGAGAGAAAAAGGAACCCAGAGACTTACGAATTAACATGGAACTGAGGCATAAGCTGGTAAAAGAAAATCGCTTGAAACGGCAGAAGGAGCTTGAACTTTTAAAACAAGAAAAAGCCCTGAAAAGTTAGCAATGTCAGAGGCTCAAAAGCAATTGCAAGAGGAGACAAAGAGGAAAGCTCTGAAAGCCAAAAAAGAAGAAGAAGCAATTCAAAAACAAATGGTAATACTGCAGAAGGAGTTGGGAGAAAAAAGACATCTTATGGAAGAAGCACGGAAAATGGAAAGAAAGAGACACAATTTTAAAAAAATTCAGACTCTGATAGAAGTTGGCCTGCCTCCTGCTGAGCTTACCTATCTGAATTGTGACAATGAAAAACAAAAGGAGGAGGAACAGGCCAAAAAGGAGGAACTGCTGAGCAAAGTCAACACTGCTGATCAGGTGGTGAGGACATTCATGATCTTGTCTTCAGATGGATTGTTGCTTTAGCTAGAATTCTTAACAGTTTTCACTAAACAAAGATGCTCAAGGTGTCATTTATGTTAAAATGAACTGGGGATAAATGTACAGATTTGAGGTTGAAAGGATATAGAAGATTAGGAGAGCAGATGGATGCCAAAAACTGGAACCTGCTCTGAAAACTGCTTCATGACTAAGCTTAAACCTGAGGATACAGCACAATGTTATGTCAGCCCAGGTTTTCTTATAAACTTCTTTTTTTCTTCTTTAAAGCAAGAAAACCAAGGGAGTCATTTTTACACTTGCTAAAATGCAATATATTTGAGTATGATCTGGTGTTGTAAAGTACCACACATGTTTATGCCACTTAAGCATGGACTTGAAAACAATAAAATAGTAAATGGGAAACAACAGTCTGCAGATGCTATATAGCATCTACTTATATTTATTAACCACATAGAAGTTACTAATCAATAGTCACGCATAACGATTGTAGTATATTTGCTATTTGAAGACTTATAACTGTTCTGCTTTAACTTATTTTGATTCAATTAAATATAAGTCCTCACTAGCTGGTATTTTATATGCATGTCTTAAGTGGACATTGTATAATTGTGTGTGTGTGTGTGTGTGTGTGTGTAAAATGTTTGTTTAAACAATTTTTCCTTTTCATAAAAAAAAAAAAGAAAGAAACATCTCAAGTGATTGGAGAATTGTTCCTCTCCATACACTTGCCTAATGCAAACTGTTGGGTGCAAGTCCATTGAAGTATGAGGTTCAGCAAACACTTTCTGCTTTCGTTGCACAGAATAGTGTGATCCTGATTTTCCAGTTGGTTGAATTTTTGAAGCAGGGATGGAAACAAAATAATAATGAAAAGAATCACAAAATATAAAAGCTCCACAAATAGAAGTAGAATGACCATGGCAAAAGAAAGCAAAGATAGTGCCAATAGTAATAGTTACCCTGGGTACATTTCCAAAGGATCTGGAGCACCACTTGTATACCATTGGCAATTGATAAATTCACCATCCGTCAATTGCGAAAGGTAGCTTTGTTTAGAATTGCTTACATCCTGCAGCAAGTCCTTTAACATCTCCCCATCAGAACATCTCCCCATCTCAGGTCCTTGGGGTCAACTTGATAGGTAGATAAAAATGCCAAACATGGTTTAAACATCTGGCTGACTGCACGACCAGCCATAATAATAATGTTTGCCCTGCAAGTAATGTCATTGTCGTTGTTATAATATTATGCAAAATTCATTGCTGGTACAAACTGAAAACTAACAGAAAAGTGGCCTTGAAGGATTTTTTGCAAACATATTCAAATTGGAATCATCGCTGGATTTGCAGTTGATAAATAGTTTCATTATATCACTATCCTTTAATATAATTTGTTAGAACAAATCTTAGAGGCAGGCTTGGATGGTGATTTCACATGCTGTATGGAATCCATAATTGCAAATCTGCCAGAGTATGAGGACATTAATATGGATATGCACCCGGTTGGTATTCCCTTCTGTCATGTCATTATTTTCTATTTCAAAGACAGAGGTTGGAGGAAAGCATCAAAGCTGACTTTTGAATGCTTTATGTAGCAGTAGATTTCCAATGCTGTTCTTAAATTCTCACTGGATTTCTCCAAAGCATCAACATTCTTTAATGAGACCAGTAATAATGGAGAACATTTCCTAAAATATATGTCTATGCTATTACCAATCCCCTTTAATTTTAAGCACAGGTCACCCTTCAGAAGAGAATCAGGGTGGTGTATCACAAAAGAAACAAACCACCATAGTGCATAAAATCCCATAATAGCAACAACAAAGCAGACCAAGTTGAACATTTATATACTACTAAAACCCTCATGTTTAAACCAGGGGTGAAATCCAGCAGGTTCTGACAGGTTCTGGAGAACTGGTAGCGGAAATTTTGAGTAGTTCGGAGAACCTGCAAATACCATCTCTGGCTGGCAGATTTTGCAATCCTTCCCCCAGGAGTAGGGAGAGAATGGGGATTTTGCAGTATCCTTCCCCTGGAGTGGGGTGGGAATGGAGATTTTGCAGTATCCTTCCCTGCCACGCCCACCAAGCCACACCACGCCTACCAAGCCACGCACACAGAACCAGTAGTAAAAAAATTTGGATTTCACCACTGGTTTAAACCTTCACTGCTAAAACCTTCATTGTTTGTAATCTTCAATTGGGCGAAATAGTGCATCGTAGGACACCAGGTACTGAATCAACATACCTCAAGTGAGCTAATTTATAAAATACATCCAAAATCCAGAATCCATGACTCCCACAGGAATTGAAATTTGGCAAAGGTGTCAACACTTCAGTGCTGCCACCTTGCCATGACCACATGATCGAAGCTGTGGTAGCGCAATGGTTACAATGCAGTATTGCAGGCTAATTCTGCCCATTGCAGGAGTTCGATCTGGACTGGCTCAAGGTTGACTCAGCCTTCCATCTTTCCGAGGTCAGTAAAATGAGGACCCAGATTGTTGGAGAGCAATATGCTGACTCGGTAAACTGCTTAAGAGAATGTTATAAAACATTATGAAGCAGTATATAAATGCTATGCTATTGCTATCACTATTTCCAATGTTCCCTGCCAGCTTTTTACAAGGAAAGTTAATTCTGCCAACACGAATTCAGAAATCAATCCCACTCCCACTGCTTTTTTGCCCACTTGGGATCATTCTGTTCCTCTGTTTAGATAAAGAAATGTCTCTGAAACAATGACCTAATGGGTCATGTTATTTTGTCTAGTTCAAAATAAAAATAAGAATTCAGCAAAATAAATGAAAGCAATGTATTGTGAATTTATGCTATTAAAATAGAAAGCTGAAGTAGGAATGATTTCTGGTTTGAACTACTGTAGAGAACACTCTACGATCTATAATAGTTTACAGAGGTTTCTGTAGTAGAAACATGAGGTTTCATAACAAAATGATTTAATTCATGTGATAAAAAGATCTGAAGAGGAATATGTTATCGCAAATGAAGCATTAAGGCAGTTGTATTGTCGAAACAAAGTCCTTAGATTCTCTTCTGCCCTACAGGTCTTCTGAAGTAATTTCTACAATGTGTTTCTATTGGAGATATGAAATGTCTTCTGAATCATAACCTGTTTGTTATGGTTTAAGACAGCATCAACATGCAATAGATATTCAGGGCACTGTGGTGGTAGGTAAATGTTGGCAAACATTTACAAATAGGCAGTCTCTGTTATTTACACTTCATATTCAGCATCTCGTAGTGTCTACAATGGCATAGATGTTATTGTACACATAATCCATAAATCCTGTTAGTTTACTACTAATATTCACTAATATTCACTGCTTAACTGTTACTGCTGAGGTAAACCTAGCCTTTCCTAAAGAAGCCTCCAGATGTATGAAAGATACAGGTTCCAGACTTCAGGCCAAGATTGCCTACAAAGTATTATAACTATTTTGGACAAATAACAAATTAACTTCCTATTACTATTTTTCATTATACTGATGTTTTGAACTGTGTTCACCACCCAGTCACCCAAGTAAAATGAATTAAATAAATAATCACCAATGATGGTTGTAGCCTTGATAAACTTGGAAGACATGAAATTAAGGAACTCTTGACTAGACTTGTTCAGCAGCCAAATATAAGATAATGATGACTGAATAGTGGGTAGGAAACAGCCTCGTGAAAAATGATGGGGTATTAGGAATTACTGTATCTTTCATAAACAAGATCAGAAATTGTTGCTGAAAAAATAAAGGGGTGCATAATACATTGGGCAATTCCCACTGAAATGTCATGGTTGATAAATGAAAATGGCCAAAGCAGTTCGACTGGAGTAGGGAGAACTGGCACTCTCTTAGCTTGTCTTGGTCCAAATAAGAAAAACTTTCCGTATCCCCTTGACATAAATGTGAAATAAAATTCCAGAGCTGGTGTAGTTCCTCTCCCTTGGTAGTGTTATGTTTCAGAACCCAGGTGTCTGCCTTCATCTCTATTTAGGCAACTTGTAGTTAGTGATAAATCCAGAGGACATTGATGGAGTATTCTATCAGATGCTCTGAAATATGAGTCTCTCTCCTTCCATTTCTACTAAAATTTATCAGCCATCAGAGGCCAGCCAGCAGCAGTCTTCAAGTTGCAACCTAAAATTAATGGGGCATCAGAGACTCAGTTTTGGTTTATTACTGAAATGTTAAGGAGAGCATCCACCAACTAAAACAAGCACCTTGTTTTATTATTTGAACGTTTAAAACCTGCTTGTCCCCCTTAAGTTTTTAAGTGTCAATATTTGACAATGCTATTGTTTCATTGCTATTCTCTTGCAATTTGACTTGCATTGTTTAGTCTCTACTTCTGAAAGTTTTCTTGGCATAACCATAATTTCCTCTTCTAATTGTTTGTTTTGAAATATTTAAGCAAGCTTCTAAAGATTTGTGTCCCCCCCACTTCTAAAGGGGGACTCAATGACTCAGTGGCTAAGACACTGAGCTTGTTGATCAAAAGGTCAGCAGTTCAGCAGTTCGAATCTCTAGTGCCGCGTAACAGGGTGAGCTCCTGTTACTTGTCCCAGTTTCTGCCAACCTAGCAGTTCGAAAGCACGTAAAAAATGCAAGTAGAAAAATAGGGACCACCTTTGGTGGGAAGGTAACTGCGTTCCGTGCGCCTTTGGCATTTAGTCATGCTGGCCACATGACCATGGAGACATCTTCCGGCAGCGCTGGCTCTTTGGTTTTGAAATGGAGATGAACACCGCCCCCTAGAGTTGGGAACGACTAGCACATATGTGCGAGGGGAACCTTTACCTTTATAGATTTGTAAGAAAGAAAAACTGCAATGTTTATCGTCATAGATATCTGTTGCAGAGGTTGTATTGAATGACATTGATGCAGTAGCACGGTAACCCAATATCTGCCCTTACATATTTATATCCGACATCTGAATAACTCAATTTTTGTGTCACTATGCATGTTAGAACTTGCCCTCTCCACTGCCCCCTCGTGGGTGCCCATGTTCACCCCAATAGAGAAAGAAAAGGGTTCTAAAAGCAAAGTTTTTCAAAAGTTGCTTAATGTGGGAGATTCAATAAGTTCAACTCCACTACCGAGAAGCAATTTGGGAATTCTGTCATGTAATCTACTGAAAAACCTATGGGAAAATCAATTAGGTGGACTGTATTCATTCAGGGGCAATCAGTCATATAAAGACAAAATATTGAAAAAGCAAAACAGAAAATGCACAAAACAAAGGACTTTCCAAACCGGTCTAGTCACCTTGTGACCCAAAATAAACCCAGCCAATAACTCAATATATGGTAGTCCACCAGATAGCCCTGGGCCAGCCCACAGGAATTTGTGAAATTCCAGCATCACATGGTTCTTACAATTCATTGTCCAAAATTGGAAACAACAACACGTTCCATCAAACACAATGATTATAAAAAAGGTGCTAGAATGCGCAGAAATGAATAAATTAATGATGGAATTAAGGGACAGAGAGGAAACAGTATATTATGAGACATGGAATAGGTGGTATAACTGGCTGGAAAAGAAGTCTAAAATCAATGTATAGTGAATGTTAAGAGAAGATAACAGAAGGAAAATATATATATTTAGAATGTAGTACAGCGGTTGATTTCAAACATTTTTACTACAGGTTCTGTGGGTGTGGCTTGGTAGGCATGGCAGGGGAAGGATACTGTAAAATCTCCATTCCCACCCCAATCCAGGGGAAGGATACTATAAAATCTCCATTCCCACTCCAGGGGAAGGTTACTGCAAAATTGTCATTTCCTCTTGATCAGCTGGGACTTGGGAGGCAGAGAATAGATGGGGGTGAGGCCAGTCAGAATTTTTACTATCGGTTCTCTGAACTACTCAAAATTTCCGCTACCGGTTCTCCAGAACTGGTCAGAACCTGCTGAAACCCACCTCTGGTGTAGTAATTATGTATATATTGTATATATTAGATAAATAAATACTTAAGAAATAAGAATGTATATGTACACAATAAGCTGAAGGATATGATGAATTTAAGAAAACATTCCAATAACGGAAAGTTCTAAAAGTGTAACTGTGATTTTAAATGTGAAAAATGTTGAATAAAAATTATTTTTAAAATAAACAATTCATTGAATCTCATAACAGCCTCTTTTGCAGAAAGAAATGACAATGTAGCTTGAAAAAAAATCATTTTATTTTCTTTAAAAATACAGTACACAGCAGTGTGTTTCTTTCCCACCCTGTTACTGCTGGTTCACAAAGATAACATGATAAATTTAACCCCGATACTAGGCTGTTATAAATCCTGAGAGTGACTCAGTTACATGCTGATTTACATAAGACAATATGCTGAAAAAGAATAATCTTTCTTTTAACATAAAAGAGTCTCTTCCTGAACTTATGAATCAGATATAAAATTTGCAGAATTACTGTGCTGCAATGACCGACCAAGGATTTCCCTGAAATCCTCATGGTGAATAATTTTAAGTAAAGTGGATTCTAAATTGCTATACTATACCAAGAAGTGAAAACATACTAAGTGTAATGAGCACATGGGATATGGTATCAAACATATTTGATACTTTGTGTTTCTCAAACTCGGAAACTTTAAGATGTGTGGACTTCAACTCCCAGAATGTTGACTGGGGAATTCTGGACTTCGCAGTTCACATACTGTAAAGTTGCCAAGTTTGAGAAATACTGCTTTAGTAGGTGGTGGTGGTCGTAACACCTGCTGCGCTTTCATCATTAAAGGACTTGAGTTTTCCATTTGTATAAGTACTTTGTAAATGTACTTTTAAATTATCCAGTTTTACAGAATCTTTGGGAAACATCCATACGTCAGCTACATATGCTTATAACGATACTTGGTTTTCACATCTAGAATATTTTAATATCCCTAGAAGACAAGAATTTAAAACCAGCTCAGTTGCGTTGTTTGCATTTCCGGATGGGAATATGTGGCAAAGGTGTATTTTGAGCCAAGTGACATGATCAGCAAAATCATGGTTCTAAACATCCAGCAGAGCCAATCATTTCAGATTGCAGGCAGGAGATCACTTAGATGAGTAAGAAATAAAGGAATTGTAGCTATGTTGGTTGACTAGGTGGAAAAATTCAGTCTTAATGCAGTTATTACCTAGTTTATAGAAAAAAATATTTTAAAGTCAGGGGCCCTATGCCTAACAGATATATTGCAGGAACCACTTTTTTGTGACTTTTGTTTCTTATATTTAGAGAGATTTTAATTTACAAACAAAAAAGGCAAATAATATTTGTACCTATCTACATTCTGTGGTATCTGTATGTAGGAAATCAGGAAAAGGCTGCACCATGATTTCCATATGATTTCCATATCAGGAAAAGGCTGCACCATATGATTCTATTGTAACTTATTATTTTTTTTAATTGCTCATGGTATCATTTAATTGGCTGTGTTCTATTGAAGAAAATGAAATGGGAATAATTGTAGATTATCACGGATCTGCTATATTCGTCTTTTTAAAAACTGGCAGTTGTACTACACAGAATTCATCTTTTTGTCTAGGGTAAAGCACTCTCTCTAAGGGTAAAACATGGGTAGCTTTGTATCAAAAACACACTGCAACCCTTTGTGACTTTTTACTAACTACATTTGTACTTTCATGGTACAGTTAGCGTTTCAATGATCACCAAAGAGCAGGATTGTCTCTCTCTGTTGGGTTTGTTTCTGTGCATGTTCAAAATAATTAATAGAAAGAACACTGCCTGATCCAAGCACAGCACTTTAAGTACTATTGTTTTAAGTGAAAGAAAATCAAGTGTGTGTCTAACTTTTTAATGAAATGGGTTATTTGAAAATATTTTATTTATGCTGGAACTCATCCAAAAGTCTAAGTAGTTTCTGAAAATGTAAATTATATGGGTGATGCTGTGCATTCCCTCCCACCCATCTTAGATTGCCATGGTGAGTAAGGTATTAATATTTGATTTTTTAATAAGACTGGCGACACACTGTAAAACTGTGTTGAATTTTATAATCACTGGGTTTTTAAAAAAAACCATATATGCAGTTATGCATTACACTTATTTTCTCTCTCTCTTCATTCTCTGGTCTGATGCTTTCCTGGCATATCCAAAAAGATTACCTGAGATACAGAATAAATATTTGGAAGGATGGTAATACTTTGGTTCAATTTCATACTATTTTGAAGACCATTTTTCAACAAACCTTTCAAAGACTCTCACCACCTACAGAATCCAAATTAAAGAAATTATAAAACATTAAATCTCTTGGCTTTCAAGATGTAAAACAGCTCAGCTTTATTTTTCCTACTGTTTGAAACATCATGTGGAAATAACTTTATTTGGGAGCCTATATCTCATTTTCAAGAAAGGCATAAACAATTTTTGGGCATTATGTGCACTGAAGCTAGATTAGGCTAGAGAATATTCCATGTATTAGTAGAAGAGGTGTCTTTGGGATAAGATCTTACCGTGACCAAATTCAATTTTCATTCATGTCAATAAAGGAGGGAACTAATGTTCCATAGGACACCTGTTTGCAACTATTATACTAAAAGTGATAACTGCACCATGACCAGATTTAAGGTGGATCATAGCATTGGAACATTTTTAGGTGGGGATGGGGGTTAGGAAGTGGAAGAAATGAAATGGAAGCAAACGTATCATAGACAGTGTTCAAATATTGAGAATTTAGACTATTAAAACTGCTCCTCAAAAAGCACACATTATTTGAGGCCAATGGGATGAGATCACTGTACATGATCTGTGACTTATTCTTGTCCCTAAATCTAATTGTACCTACTGCAGAGTAGAGATTATAGAGATATCCTGCGTAAATGCAAACGAAGAAATATTGCACAATTCTGCTTCATCTGCTGGTGAAAGAGGAAGACTTGGTTACAAGATAGCAATATCTGTCATTCATTTCACCCACTGCCCTTCCGTTTGCTCTGTGATTTTTTATTCTCTGAAGTTTAAAAAACCGTGGGGCGGTGGGGGGGGCTGATTGCTGGTTCAGCACTAAGCAGGAGTGGAGTTCCCCCATTGGGAACAAAGAATATTCTAATTATTTCTTCCAATATGTAAAGGACAGAATCAAAGGCTTTAAAACTACTGTGACAAGTGTGTTTTCTAAGTCCCGTAACCTTTAGCTACTATCCATAAAAAGCAATAATGGTATGGTATGAATGAGTAGGTATATGAATATGCTGGCAACAAGTTTGGAGTTATAAACCTTTAGTTAGTGTTTGATAGTAAAAGAATAATCTACCCCAATGTCTACATGTTCTCATTTCTAATCCTAACAACAGGGTACATTGAAGACATTTGAAGAACTACAAAATCAACTATTCAACCACATGAAGTCAGGAAAATATCGAAATAAATAATTTGTTTTAAAATAACAATAGAATACTTATTAGAGTATAAATGGCATTTTTTTTCTTCAAAAACAGAAGCACCAGTCTTAAGAAATGTGGTATGAGAAATATATAATAGGAAGTGCCAGTGGCATCTGAGTTCTGGATAAGATTCTTTTAGAAAAGTGTACACTGAAATCAGTTTAAATGGGAGTTAAGTGTCATGCTGAATTTTAAAGACCAGATCTCCTTGGAATACAGTCTAATACTTACATGACCAAGTTAGGAAATAAATATGCCGGAACAGGGGGAATGGTATGTTTATATGACATGCTGAGGTTCACTCTTCCCCACCCAATCCCTAAATGGTACAATGCTTTTGGTTGGAGTTGGAAAATATTCTTAATTCAGGCATATTCTTCCTAGGCTGCTGTAAATTTTAATGCTGTTAGATCAGATTCTAAAACCAAATCAGTTTTTCTTTAATATTGAAATTGTTTCAGTCATTACGAGTGAATTGTGAAAAGAGATGATGTCCAATGTAGCGAGTAGACATCCCTTTCTCCATCATGTGACTTCTGCAAAGGCTGTGAGGTGGTTCTACAAAAGTGAAAAGAACAAAGAATGGAAGTCATTCATCTGTAAAGATGAGAGGTGCATTTTCCCACCTGTAGATCCCATAGTTTAGACTTTAGTAGCACTTCAGAGATTCAACCCTACATATCTCAAGAAAATCTAAAATGCTTTGCAAAATATTCCACACACGTTAAAAGGAGAATTATAACCCAGTTTATCATTACTTTTCCATAATACTCAATTAAGTTACCACTCTTAAATGATTGAGTTCTTCAAACACTTAAACTGAAGCCAAATTTTACAATTATTTTATAATAAGTAACTACAATATAATTTTTAAGAACAAACATGGCAAAATCTGGTAAATCAAATTGTCACTACTATTTTAATTCTGCATTTCTTGTTGTTGTTTCTTTAAAAAAGTTTCATAACACTTGAAAGTGGTATAACATGAAACAAGAGAAATTTAAATGAAAATTGTATTTACTATTCAGCAGAATGCAAGAATGTCCTCTTTCATTAATTAACATTTCTTCTTTTTTCAAGCTAGTATTTTGCACAGAACTACTGGGAGATTCAAGGACTCTATTTTTAAGTCAGCCATTCCTCATTCCAGAGCTGTAACAGGTAGAACTCCAGTTGTACTACAAAGCCAATGACAAATGTGAGCAGGAATTAGAGAACTGTAAAAGATGTCTCTATGTAGGGCACAAGGTAGAGCTTGTTGGAGTCCTCTGAAAATGAAACCTTCAACAAAGCCTTTTGATCTAGCACTCAGTCAGAGTAGACACACTAAAACCCATGCAAAAAAACCAGACCCAAGTTATATTATCAAATTCTTCTGTGAATGTTTGTTGGCACGAGCATTCACCATTAATTCACAGCAATGTTGTGTTTGGTTCTGTGAACAGCAATTCACAAGTTTATATTTTTGTAACATCACAGGCAGTTACTAGTAAGAGCGACAGGAAAAAAAAAACATGCACAGCATGGCAATAGTTATTTCCAACCAATATATCACACTGGAGGAGAGTAAACTGGAAGAGCTCAAACTATAAAACATCACAATTAAAAAACGAAATATATTAAAACTGAACCTTAAGTGCTGGTTTCCATTTTTAAAAACAGAGGCCACCCTTACTTAGCAATATGCCAAATAATGATTCTTGTTATTTTAAATAGCATTCCACTCATGTAAAGTACATTTTGGCAACATAGGTAGTTTGTAACATAAATCTTCAGTAATGCACAAGTCACTAATCATTTTGAGTAGGGACAAGAATACAGAATTACAAGATATAATGACCTTGTTTTCCTAATCAGTCTGTGCATTTCATTACAGTGCAAGTATTAAACTGCATTTGATCGCACGTATCCTCTCAGTTTTTAAAATATTTTTCTCCCGTCTTTGCAGGAGATAAAATACGAGCATAAAATAAAAATGCAGTTTCACAAACTTTTGCTTCTCAGAGAGACCTCTGCCTGCACTGAAGGTTCAGATACGCCGCTTGCAAGACAGCGTTTAAACACACCAGTGTGCTTGTTTGCACACATAACTTTATTGCCTTATATGAAGATGTTCAAACTGGTCCATTCCTGTTACCCAGGAGAATAGCCTAAAAAGCCGGGCTTTAAAAGAGTATTCCTGCAAAGGTTCTTCTTCACTTCCATTAGCACCTGGGCTCTGCAATATGTACAATAATGGCATCGCTTGAATCATGTTTGGACAGCTTTCATTTTTCTTCATCTTACCAGCAGGTAACACAGAAGGAGGAGGGTTTTGTTTTTAGTATTAACTTAAATAAAACATATGTATGTATAGGCTACTCTCTGGAGGTCAGTAATGAAGGCGGGCAGAAATATTTGACAAGAGTAGCAGTTGACAAGAGCTATGCAACACAGTTATCTTATACTTGGCCTGTAAATCATTTATGTGACTATGGCAGGGTTGGGCAACTGTGGCCCTTTTACAACCTGTGGACTTCAACTCCCAGAATTCCTGAGACAGCCAAGCTGGCTCAGGAATTCTGGGAGTTGAAGTCCACAGGTCATAAAGGGGCTCTATTTGCCCACCCCTGGGCTATGGGGATGTTGTGATGGTTTTGAATGCAAGGACTGGTCATAAATAATTTTTCCTCCAATACTGCAAGTGCTACTAAACAAATGGTCATAAAGACTACTAGTGTACTGTATAGTGAGTGCAGTGTAGAGTAATATAGCATAGTATAGAATGTTGACAATATTGGCTAACCTCTAGAACAGGGGTGTCAAACCCAATCGCATTGTGGGCCATATAGTGATGTATAGGGATGCTTTTTGCCCTTGCAGAGCCGGGGTGGGTGTGGCCTGCGCAGGCCATATCCGGCCCATGGGCTGCCATTTTGACATTCTCTAGAGCAGCGGTGTCAAACTTGCAGCCCACTGGCCGGATGTGTCATGTGCTGGCCACACCCACTCCGGTTTAGTAAAGGAGGGAAAAGTCACGATACATCATGTGATGACAATGTGGCATTGTGAGCTTGACACCCATATTCTAGATAGATCCTTGTAATTTATTTATCTAACAAAGTGGTTAACGTGACATGCTCACCAAGCACACGGTATTGATTGCATTTGCCTGGGTAGTGCTCACAGAATGCCTCCATAGCAATAGCTTATATACCACTGCATAGTGCTTTACAGCACTCTCTGAGCAGTTTACAGAGTCAGTATATTTTCCCCAACAACTGGGTCTTCATTTTACCAACCTTGGAAGGATGGAAGGCTGAGTCAACCTTGAGCCCTGTCAGAATCAAACTCCAGGTTGTGGGCAGAGTTAGCCTGCAATGCTGCATTCTAACCATGGCGCCCCCAAGGGCTCTCCTATAATATTTTTCTCTGTATGGCAACAAGCTACACTGCTATTAAATCGTGTTCCTCACAGGAACATGGAACATGCAGTCATTGGGAGCTGGATTAGAATACAGTCCTTCCTGTATGCTTTGACTGAACATGTTTATGTTTAATAATTAAGATCTAGCTATTTGTCTCCCAAGTATTTTCTTTCCATTTTCCACATATATAGCTTTATCTGATTTTAGCTCCAAGAAACCTGGGCATTTACACTACGACCAAATACACACAAGTAGACACTTTCATCTTATTTAGGCTGAAGAGGGTAAGTTGGTATTTATCTCTTCCATACTAAAAAGTTATGATCTGTTCATATTGCCAGCTAGGCAGAGTTACAGCATTGACATAAACTACATCACCAAGGGTGTAAAATGAATTTGTAAACATTCAAAATAGAATGTAGATGAGATATTCTGCTGCCCCCATGCTCCTCTGCAGGTTTACAGCTTTTTCCCTGCTTGGCTTTAACCTTTGAAATCAAAACAGTGCGGTGGTTGAGAAATAAAATTAGGATTGAAAAAAAAACCAATTTTGAATCCAATCAGCCATAGAACCTCACCGATTTAATTTGATTCATCGTCTATCTCTCAGCCTAGCCTACATTAAGGATTTATTGTAGGAAAAATTTGGAGGAACAAGTTACATGTTACCACTTTTTGAGATCCTAGGAGAAACGTGAGATAGCAACCTAAGAAGTAATAATAAAAATAACAGCAACAACCGAATTGTATTGGCTTGGATTCTGGATAAAGTGTCTAATGTAATGATGCCTAAGTAGGGAAGGCAGACTATGAATTGTTTCCTCTTATTCATGCATTTTTTTAAATTGAACATTTAGCTGCCCTACAATGTTAATTTGGGCAAACAAAAGCCTTTATTTTGACATCTCAGAGGAAGCTAACAGAACGGATTACACAAAAGATACACCCATCAACCAGATGCTTGCTTGAACAAATGAGATGGTGAAACAGGTTGATTTTTGAGATGGAACTGAATAGAATAAAGACTTTTGTAACATGTCACACTCTGCTGTAACTGCCGTGGTTTTCAATTAAACCAAATTGAGGGAGTTACCCTAAGTAGAAAAAGAAAACCAAGAAACAAAAGCTCTAACATCCCAGCCCTATAGTATTTATTTATCTATTTCCCACCTTATTTATTATTTAGTTAGTTAGTTAGATAGTAAACATACCTAAGATCTTTCTTCCTTTTATTTTCCCCGCTGCAACAACCTTGTGAGGTGAGTTGGGCTGAGAGAGGGTGATTGGTCCAAAATCATCCAGCAAGTTTGTCATGCTTAAGGTGGGATTAGAACACACAACCTCCTGGTTTCTAGCCTTGTGCCTTAACCACTAGACCCGTGATGGTGACTCTATGGCATGTGTGTCTGAAGTGGCACACGGAGCCATGTCACTTGGCACACACGACATCGCCCGTTCCTCTTCCAAGTTTCTGGCATGCATGCACACGTGACGATTAGCTGGTCTTGGTGTGTGCGGCAGTGCCAGAAACCGGAAGAGCTGGTCTTCCGTTTTCTGGCGTGAGAATGCGCGCCAGCCAACTGATCGGCGTGTGCGCATGCGCGGCAGTAGCTGGAAGATTTGCTGGCCAGAAGTACCTTATCAGAAGGACTTGCTGACCCGAAGTACCTTATCCATCACGCGCATGCCCGCTGGGTAGCTCCTCTTCCTGGTCACACATATTAAGTGCTCCCTTTTTGGCACTTGGTGCCCCCTGCGCGCACTCCCTTTTCGGCACTCAGTGCCAAAAAGGTTCACCATCACTGCACTAGGCCAATCAAGCTCAATTTACACAGAAGCAATGTCACACATACATGGCAAGATAGTCACATCCACTGTGTAACAAGCACTCAAATCTGCCAAACTGCCAGGGGTATTTGGGGTAAAAACAAAGTGCATATTAGAGTTCAAAGCAATCACTAATTTTATGCAAATAGCCTCCTGCAAACCCTGCTCAAACAGAAGCCTTCTACTAAATGTCATTTGAACAATCAGGTGCATATAAAAAGTGCATTTGTAATTGGAGTCTTTTATACAGCCACAAAACCATCACTGGGCAACTGATGTATCCCTTGAACTGAGACGTTTGGATACAATAAAGAATTTTAATGTAAGTTATTAAATTAATTAACTGAAGAGAATGTTTCAGTCCCCTCTTCATGATATTGTGAGAGGAAGAAGGCTGCCTCTTGTGATAAGGTGTGATTTAACAGCACAGTATAAAATTAGCCTTTTTTCTTTTATACTGCATTTTCTACATGGCCTCCTACAATCCTTGAGAAGATACAAAAGGGTTCCTAGTCTTCAATCAACCATAATTTATGAGGTGGACTTGAAGATTCACTTCTCTTACAAAAATTAAGCAAGGCAACCATTCTACCTCAGGTTCGCCACAAAACTTATCAATTCACAAGAGACCTTACCTTTACTACAGAATGTTCTACCCGAGGGATGCTGATCATAGACATTTGTCCCAGATTGTCCATGTGCGACTGCTCGTGTTCTGGTTGCCTACCTCTAAAATTATTAACCACACATATCACCTAGAAAGAGAAGAAAGTTCTTAGATACTATGACGCCATTATGACACCTGAGTCTTGACAGAAATACCATTACAATTAAAACTGTACAATTCCCAAAATAGATCCATCCCCCCAAAAGTTGTAATTTAATGCACTATGACTTCATGTAATTATAAATCCAGTACTGTTAGTCCTCGACTTACAACCGTTCATTTGGAGACTGTTCAAAGTTACAACAGCACTGAAAAAAGTGACTTATGACCGTTTTTCACACATATGACAGTTGTAGCATTCCATGGTCACATGATCACCCTTTGCAACCTTCTGAAAAGCAAAGTCAATGGGGAAGCCAGGTTCACTTAACAACGGTGTTACTAATTTAACAACTGCAGTGATTCACTTAACAAATGTGGAGAAAAAAGGCATAAAATGAGGCAAAACTCACTTAACAAATTTTTCACTTCGCAACATATATTTTAGGCTCCACTGTGGTTGTAAATTGAGGACAACATATATTTTATGTTCCATTGTGGTTGTATAGTGAGAGGAGAATTTGCCGTGTTATTCCTGGGGCTTAAAACAATATTTTCAAACAATTAGGCAATATTTCCAAACTAATATAATTGCAGAGAGTGCAGCTTCATAGAATGGGACCTTAAAAATTGAACATCTTTAAATTAAAATAGAAACATAAGAGCCGAGTGTAAGAGCTGACACTAGATGAGGCTGGAAGTCTGGATTCTCAAGCCTGAGAAAGTCATTTTATAAACAAGGGACGGATAATCTTGGAAAGAAGCAATTCAGTGACTATAGACTCAAAAATGCAGGAGAAAGAAGCCATGTCCACATGGAAATAATAATGACAGCAATAAAAAGAGCTCTTTAAAAATTATTCTCTGAGTAGAATAGTCTTAACAGTAAAAAACTCATAGATGTAATAACACAATACAATATGATTACTTTAGCTGGGTAGGATAATAAACAGTTGTATTTATCGAAATACAGCATATGATTTTACACACTTCTTTAATCAGGCAGAGTCATAGCCTGTATCTATAGCCTGTATCCTGACAGATTAATGAAATGATGGATCCTACAAACAGTCAGACATATAAGAGGTAGAAAAATGCGCGTAGCTTATACATACCAAAAACACAGCTATTGAAATACCGACTAGAAATCCTGCTATCACATCTGACCAGTGATTTCGATATTCTGCTACTCTGTTGATACCAGTAAGAAATGCCATACACATTATGCTCAAGCAAAGAACTGGTTTTGCCAGCCTGGTTCCTCTGGCCTTTATTGTGTGGGTGATGTACATCTAGGAACAAAAAATAATAAAAAAAGGTAACGAAAACAAATGCAACCCAATATCCATAGTTTTTCATCCAGTTATTGAGGAATTTGAATACCTGTCCCACTTTTGAAGAGTAATGATTTTTTTTAAAAAAAATCATATAAATTAACATTTATGCCAGGAATTGAATAAGTTATTGATTTATTTACTGGATTTCTATCCTGCTTTTGGAGTGAAATCAATTGCAACCCCGAAAATTACGTCTTTTTGCCCCCTCGTCCCCTGGTTGAGACTGGTGATAAATATTAATACAGAAACAGATACAATCCATGATTGAGTGAGAACCAGATATGGGTACTCCTCAGCTTACAACCACAATTGAGCCCAAAATTTCTGTTGATCAGCAAAAAAGTTGTTAACTGAGTTTTGCCCCGTTTTATGAACTTTCTTGCCACAGTGAATCACTGTAGTTGTTATTAAGCTGGTTAAGTGAATCTGGTTTCCCTGTTGACTTTGCTGGTCAGAATGTTACACAAGATGATCACATGACCTTGGGACTCTGCAACCCTCATAAATACTTGGTGGCTGGCAAGCATCCAAATTTTGATAATGTGACCACAGGGATGCGGCAACAGTCGTAAGTGTGAAAAACAGTCCTGAGTCACTTTTTTCAGTGCTGTTTTTTTAACTCTGAACTAAATGAATGGTTATAAGTCAAGGACAACCTGTATGGTTATCACATTCCTCATTTGTGTTAAGACTCCTCCCTCTTCCCACAATGCATTTAGTGGCACAGTTCTCAGTGCATAGAGATTAAGAGTCATGGCTATCTGGGCTCATTTATGTACCTAACACCCAGTGGTGAAATTTAACATTTGTTACTACCGGTTCTGTGGGCGTGGCTTGGTGGTGGGGGTTAATGTGACTGGGTGTGCGTGGCCAATTTTTTTTTTTTACTTTTAAAACCATTTTTTCTACAACCTCTTCGGCGAAGAGGTTGTAAAAAAATGCTTTCAAAAGGCTCTGACAATTTCAGCTGAGTTGCCTGATCAGCAGAGGCTTTTTTAAAAAGCCTCTGCTGATCAGGCAACTCAGCTGGAATCATCAGAGGCATTTAAAAGAAAAAAAGTTTTTTTCTTTTAAATGCCTTTGACGATCCCAGCTGAGCCGCGCGAGCATCAGAGGCTTTTTTTTTTACCTAAAAAATTTTTTTTTGCCCAAAGAGGTTGTAGAAAAAATGGTTTTAAAAGTAAAAAAGAAAAGCCTCTGATGATTGTGTGGCTCAGCTGAGCATGGAGGGGCGGGGGGTGGGCAGAGATTTTTGCTACCGGTTCTCCGAACTACCCACCTCCATTGCGACCGAACCGGGAGCATTTCACCCCTGCTAACACCACACAGAGAATTTTCTTGAATAATTTGACCACATAAATTAACAAGCAATTCTGAAAATAACAAGAAAAACTAATCCTGCTTTTATATCTAATACACTGAGGCACGTTTAGTAATACTGGAGAAGAAAAACACTTTTTTACTTGCATTTTTGTGTACACTCAAGTGCAATTAACATTAGGCAACCATGTTGCGTGCAGAGAAGTGCGATTGAAATTGTTCAGTTAATTAAAAATATTTATGCTGGCTAAATATCTTGCAAGACATAGTCTAGCTAGCAATCTTGTCAGAGTTTATGGCCATCATCCAACACTGTTGCACTTTAAAGTGAAATGAAGAGATTGAGTGCTCAGAATTCCATTAAATTAGAACTTACTTTTTTCTTTACTGTTTGGCAAAATGTGTTCACTCTAGGCAAGAATTAAAAATAAATAGCAAAGTACTATGAGGTACAGATTGGTGGTTTGCTGTTTCCGGTCACCAGATGAAACATACAAAACTTTTCTTTCTTGACTTTGATGATTTTTTTATGCCCAGAGATCCCTAATTCATTCTAATCAAAATCCAGTGAAAGACACTAGTTTTATACATGATGAATTGAAAACAAGCTGTAGATGCATTGCAGATGTCTTTAGTAACAATATTTATATCACATGTAAAAGCTAACATGGAACAGAAATAAAGAAATATCAATTAAATTAAAATATACACAATGCAGACGTATTTTTTTTAAAAAAACCTAGGCAACACTAATTAAGGAAATAATGTAATACCAAATAGATAACCACCTCATAATTAAAAGAATAAACTTGATATGTAAAACGCACTAACAGCATATACTAGTTAAATCAGGTAAAATTAAGTAATATGCAAGCCAAATGTATTAATGCTAGTTTAAGAAAATGTCCAGACTGAGACCCTTGCAAGATATTCAGTTCAGATCACAAACTACCACGTTTTTCCTTTGAACAAATCCCCTTCTTCTATCCCCTTCATGTGCACAAAAGCAATGGCCAATATTTTTCCTTTTGGGATCTACACACTTTAAACACACATACAAAGTTAAGTTATATTAAGAAAGCTAAAATACCAAAGGTAGAAGGCTCTTCCCCTCTAGATCCCAAACAACTACAGGTCTGTCCTGTCCCAAAGATGCCTTTTTCAACAGGCAACTGGACTTTCTTGTTTTCTTTGAAGATGTTTTGCTTTTTATCCAAGAAGCTTCTTCAGTTCTGACTGGATGGTGGAGAATGGAAGGATTTATATTCCTGGCAGAGAGCTGGTCATTTGCATTCTTTTAGAGAGTCACTGACGCCACTTGAAGGTTTATCTGTGTCCTCAGAATCACTGAATAACGCAAATGGGTGTGGAGCCTTCTTTGAACTGCTGAAAGGACCGTGTTGTAGACTGGAGATACATGATGTTGTATCCCTCTCCCTTTGTTGAGAGAGGGCTGTTCAATTTTGACCTAGATGGTCTCTTTGACCCCTCTTTCAAACTAGTGGTCCTCTCTGTCCAAAATGTGGACTTTGCTGTCTTCAAAAGAGTGGCTTTTGTCTTTTAAATGCAGATGGACTGTTGAATCTTGTCCTTATGGATTTGTTCTCCTAAGGCACAACTACAGGGCTATTTCAAAGATAAGGATGAAAGCCTTCTATACATCAAGCCATTGAAAAATTGGCGAAATGATGGAATTGCACTATTAGAAAAAAAATGAAGCAAACGCACTCAAAAGGAGGCCACTTGGGGAAAAAAAACAGTAATTGAAAAACAAAACAAGTTCCTGCTAAGTTTCAAATGAGCCATACTTGGGTTATTAAAGCCAAAGGCCTATATGGATTATGCTATTCTTCTACTCAGGATAAAAGGGAGCTGTAAGGCTGGCTTGGCTGAGGAGGCAATCCTTCCTCTGCATACCGGCACATGATTTGCTGAAGTTATGTGCAGCAAACTGGAAGTGCTCTAATCCAAATGGATGGGAGCATTCAAGCCAATGTAGGGAGAGAAAGTATAGCAGGGAAATGTGTGTGGGGGGGGGTGCGTTCAAAATGAGTGGAAAATCAATAGAAGGTGACATCCATTTCTGCCCTCCAGAAATGGTTGCCCACCAGGTTTGGGGAATAAGAGATATATCCAGATCTCTTAAGAACTGTAATTTGAATCAAGGTTTTCTGGTGGCATGACTGACAGTACTCTTAATACTGTATACTCCTGAAATTACAGCTACTCACTAGTAAGCCAAATAGCAAACTTGACGTATCAACAGAGGCACATTAATGTTCTTTTCAGGCCTGATTCCTTTTTCCTAGTTTGCCTGAGAAAAAAGTAATGTTGTTAGACCCAGTGCTTAGACTACAGGTGTCAAACTCGATCGCGTCACCTGAGCCATACTTGGGTTATTAAAGCCAAAGGCCTATGGATTATGACGTATTGTGACTTTTTTTGCCTTTGCGGAGCTGGAGTGGCCGTGGCCTGTGCATGACACATCCAGCCCGTGGGCCGCCAGTTTGGCAGGCCTGGCTGAGAGTAACTTATTATTGCTTGCTATGCAAAATACTCACAGCTATGCTGGAAACTTCTTTAACATTTTTATCTTTATTGTAAGGCTGCTTTAAACATATTCATGAGAAAGAGAGGTAGGGGGATACAGATAATGGTAATTAATGTTAAAATCCCAGGCCCTTGTAGGGGCAGGACACCTAATCATTCTGCTTATAGCATTTCTGCTAAAAAAAAAAAGGGAGGGAGAAAGAAAGAAACATTAGGTGTATCTTGTCTGAAAATGCTGAAGCTCACCACCTGCTTGTGAAATAACGCTTTTTATGAACAGCAAGCTATCAAAAATAATTCTGCCTAAAATTGCCAGAATAAATCAGTGGTTAAAAAAAGACTGCATCCTAAATCACACCCTTCCGTCTTTCTCCCCTCATTTGGAAGGCAACGTGATTTTCACTTCACAGCTCTTCTTTCATCTCTTCTGTTCAAATTGCGGCAGACACTCTATTCTGCCATGTTAGGTTAGAATACTGATGAGTTAAGAAGGAATTCAGCTTCAACACGGTTCTCATCTCCACGAATACCGAATTCTGAGATACTAATAAATTCTCAAACTATGTTAGAGATGGATTGTTCAAGGGCTGAATTTAAGACTACCCCATGATGTAAGTAGCTAGCTATACCAGCCATAAGATTCACCGTGGTATCTTGTAGCAAAGTAAACAAGTGTGAAAATAAAATTTGTTTTTAAATGTTTTATGCTTAACGTTAGCTAATACATGTTCTCAGTTGCTCAGGAATTATTGTCCATGCCTTAAAATATAGCAGGCAGGAACAAACGAATCTGGGCCTGGCACTCAATGACCTCTCTAATAGAAGTAATGGAGAAGCAATTGCCAGCCAATACAAAAAAAAAAAGCAATATCCTGTGAAAATGTATTTTCCAGGCACTGACTATCCACAGTTGTCTGATGCTTTTTACACTTACAAAGGCTTATTTTCTCACTACTAAATTCTACTCTACGGCTTGCTACAGAGCAGCATGCAGTAGACTGGGCTGCAATCTGCAGAAAACAACCTGTAAATATTTGCTTATCCCACAGTCATACTGTTTTTTAGCTCTGTCACAATTAAAAAACCTATTTCTATACATCTAATAAACAGTTCATCCAAAGTTTTAAATGGAAAGATAAGCCACTTTGCTTTTATGTCCACTCTAATTTATTCAACTCTCAAAAGTCTGTGTATTTCTTATCTAATGCTTCTTATTTAATTTATGGTTGCATTTGATTTCAATATGTTTGTTCTAAGCACAATTCATTTGTGATCTATGTGATCATAGTTAATACTGTATAAATCTTCCTTTCTCTTTCTTTCCCTTTGGTTCAATCAATTCTCGGAGACTGGTTTGATTAGTCCCTGCAGTTTTCTTGGCAAGGTTTTTCAGAAGTGGTTTGCCATTGGCGTCTTCCTAGGGCTGAGAAAAAATGGCTGGCCCAAGGTCACTCAGCTGATTTGTGTCTCCTAGCCTGATACCTTAACACTACAGTAAACTGGCTTTATTTTTTATATTTTATCAAATAGTTGATTGCTGTAATCTAAGTAAATTTTTTGTCAATGTCCAGCACCTCCCACAATCAGTTATGCTAACTGCAATGGTCAGTATTTCCAGTTTGGCAGCATTTTTTCCCCACTCTGGATTGGATGGATCAAATTTCTTTTTCAGAAAAAATGGTTGTAGTTATGAACCTCCTCTAAGTTTATAGGTTTTTAGCTAGAAGAATAATTCATCGTGTTTATTGTGGAACAGCAACTAGTAATTGCTTTTAGATCAAAAAGGTAAATCTAGGCTAAATATGAGATGCATTGATTCTGCCTAAAATTGCCAGAATAAATCAGTGGTTAAATGATGGTTAAATGATGCACTGTGGTTAAATGATGGTTAAATGATGCACTATGACTAAATGATGCACTGAACAAAACACTGGAGCATGAAGATGCCTGAAGACTTCAGCTAGTTAACTGGGCTCCATTACAGAAGACTTCCTTCCATTGTGTTTAATTTTCTCTCTCTCTCCCAAATCTGGGTTATATCAACAGACTTACTCTCAGGGGTTTGTGCACTTTTTGTTTTTCTCACATGACAAAAAAAAGATGCTTTGGTTATTTTCTCTTTTAAAAATATCTTTAAATCATGAGCTTCACGTAGGGGAAGGAGTGGCAGAACCTGGGGGCCGAGTTAAAAGAGGTATTACCTTAGAATCCTTAAGAAGCCACAAGCAGACCATATCCAAGTGCCCTCCCCTTTGAATTCCATTAATCCTGAACTAACTACAAGCAAGTGCCAACTGTTAGTTGAGAAGATTCCTGTGCATAGGCATTTAGCAATAAATCAGTTTAGTTGGATCTTCATGTGCAGACCAGACCTTTCGTGCCTGATAGTTCACCATTTATGCTGATAACTCCGAAAGCACAAATCCATTCCACCCTTATTTCCACAGAAAGAATCCATTGTATTTTTGTGTGCCCTTTTTTATATACAAATTTCCAAAAGGGACAAATGGTTGAAAGCACTTTTGATGTCAACTCTCTCTCCAAATGTACAAAGATTTAAACAGTTCAAAACTAAGTTCTCTGTGATCTTTTCATGGACATCTGGTTCATCATTTGAGAAAAGACGCTGATCTTTTTAAAATTTGATTCTGATGTGTAGGCTACAGAGGCTGAAAAAATTGATAAAAATAGTAATGTGCCATCTCAAGAGACTTCAGAAAATCGTAACTATTTTCAAAAATGAAATTCAATGCAATCTCATAGTAAAAATGTGCGTCACAAACTCAGGGGAGATTTGTTTTTACATATGACTTTGGCAACAGGAATTGAGGATATTATTTTAAATTATGACACACTCAGATAAGAAGCCTGATTAGTAAGCAAAACGTACTTTTGATCACCATGTTCACAAAATCTAATATAATGGATATCTTGCAATTTCATGATTTCAAAAAACAGCTATTTTGTTCTTAGATTTGCTACATCAAAATGTGATACTGGCAGTCACATCCTGATATGTAACCTAACAGAAAGTGAGAAAAGTTTAGGCACGTGATATAGTTCTACCTGTCTCGTATGTTTATTTTATATTTTGCAATATTTTTTCAGCTAGTCAAAGTAATCACCTCAGTGTTTTTCCAGATTAATTGTGGAACATAGATTAATTGTGGACCGTAATTATACATGGTTTAATTACGGTCATTTTCATAATATTGAACATCTTATATTGGACTGGTTAAAACTTGAACTCTCAAATTTTATCTTATATATAGACAAATGGCTGTATGCTTATTTTCAAGAATGCACTCTAAACTGTATATAAAAAGAAATGAGAAAAAAGTGCAAAGAAAAAGAAAAAATATAAAGAAAAATATATAAGGAAATTATTTCCCCCTTCATCAAGACAAGTATAAATAATTTCTATAACTTATCATTTTCTTTAAAAATAGAATTAAAAGTATCTATTCTTCTCATACCTGATTTCTTATCTATAAAAATATTTAAAACCTCATCATTAGAATCTAAGAAAAAATAATTAACAGCTATCAAAAATAGCATGTTAAGAATCTTAATCTTTAATCCCTCCAAATAATGTCCACAAATTGATTTATCAATTTTTTGGTTTCCTCTCAGAAACTTTCACAAATTTACCACCAATCAGAAATAACAACTATATTTTTATCATAATCAAATATCATTTTTCCTTTCCTTTTAACACCACAGCCTTCTCTAAAAATACAAGGAAAAAAAAAACTCTCTCTCCCATATCTTATCTATAGTCAAATTTTTAAAGCCTTGTCATTCAGTCCTGGTTGAGAAAAACCCATTAAGAGCTACTTTAAAAATTAAAGTAATCTTGATTAAATAACTCAACTTCTTTTTATTTTAAAAAAATCTTGTGTGTATTCCCTTAAAACAGTGTCCCAAAGCTGTCATGTCTGGCTGGTGACCTGGGAAAGGGATAGAGAACCTGATTGCCAGTGGCCCTTTCGGGGAAAGTGCTACACTTACATGGATTGATTGAATTGAATATTTTATTTGGACAACTGTGATTAGACACACAAGGAATCTGTCTCCAGAGCAGAAGCTCTTAGTGTACATGAAAAGCAACAGAACGATAATCATCAACATTATAATAATACCAATAAGAGGGGGCAATAAAGAAGATAATAAGATGGATAAATAATAATACAACAACTATCATATATGGGTAAATTACACACAGACATTGGACAGCATTGTGAGAATTTTTGCTGAGGATTGAAGGAAATATCACCTGGCGTGGCAAAATTTGTTGTTCTGAAGGTTCTTTTTTTTCCAATAATTTTTATTAAACAGTTTTTTTAAAAAAACAAACAGATATTTACATCTTTTTTTCAACATCTTCGCATCAGTAATCCATATTTATACATTTTCTCTTTCTTATCTTAATATATCTTTTATACATATATGTCTAGTATATCATATATATATACCGTTATAATATATTCTCTTAATCTAAATATTTTATTTACATTTAACATAAACAGGTACCTAATTTCCTTTCCACAATTTTTATATCTTCCCATTTGTTTCCATATTCCTCCACCCAATTTAACCATTGTTTTCTTTTGTCCCCCCACCCCCGTTTCCCCTCCAACCATTTATATACCATTTCTCCCAGACTAAGTAATATTCTGTCTCATCTTGTTCTGAAGGTTCTTAATATCCCAAAGCAGTTCACAAACGATTTCCTGAAGTGATTAAAAGAGGAAGTGAGTGAACCCAATGTCCATTTGAAGGCTTTGAACTACAGTTTGGGCGAAGCTGACTTTCCCCTGTCTTCCAGAGCAATAAAATCTGCAAGAGACTGCTGTTTTACAATTTCTTCATGGGGATCCTCTGGACTACCAGTCCTCTCCTTTGGCCAGAGAGGAATTTTGAGACACTGATTCATTCACTAGCCTCTTGTTCCACCACAGTCACTAGCTCCGCCATTGCTTCCCCAAGAGCCAGATCTTCAAGGCTTTTCAAAAAGGAGACAAAGTTGGGGCCATCCAGATAGTAGGGGGAAGCTGTTCCAAAGGACAGGCATGATGACAGAGAAGACAGCACTTCCTAGACCCAATGTCACAAACAGAATCTCACATCCAGTTACCTGTGAGGCAGTGGCTCTGAAAATCACAGGATTCTCTAGAGCACAGGTGTCAAACTCGCAGTGTCACATCATCACGTGACATTTCATGATGTTTTTCCCTTTGCGGAGCTGGTGTGGGTGCGTGACACATCCACCCCATGGGCCACCAGTTTGACACCCCTGCTCTAGAGAGATAATAGTAGCTAAATGACACAATTGGTTGAAACTGATCCATTCACCCCAGAGGAGTATGATCACACACATATTTTCCTTTTTTTTTTTTTTAACAATTTTATTGAATTAAGAACATATTACACTTCAAACTAAACGGTTCGGCAAGCGTGATGTCATATTGCATATTTACACGTGCGGTATCTAGTCAATTAACTGATCATTTATACATTTATACAAAGATTTATACTAATCATTTATACAAAAATTCTTATAAGTAAAATTGATTACTATTTAAATAAAATACTATAATATACTGGATTATCTAGTCGTTGTGCATTATTCCACATTAGTATTAACTTTTGCATTTAGTTTCTAGCCACCTATACCACAAATCCCAGATCGCATAGAATTCTGAATCTTCCTTTCCGTTTAAGGTATACGTCAATCTGCACATTTCTGTGCAGTCAAGTATCTTATTAACTAACCATTCCTCAGTTGGTCCTTTTTTCTCTTTCCAGCATCTTGCATAGGAGAGTCTAGCCGCTGTAACAATATGGGTAATCAGATATTTCTTGTCCTTTCCAAGTGTTCGTTTTAGTACTCCCAGGAGATAAATTTCCGGGAGGAAGTTAATGTCCTCCTCTAATATTTCTTGGATCCATTTTTGTATTTTTTTCCAAAACTTCCTCGCTTCCGGACACGTCCACCACATGTGATAGAAGGTACCTTGGGGGTGGCCACATTTCCAGCAATTAGGACTTGCACCTGGGTAGATCTTGGCAATTCTAGATGGTGCTAAGTACCATCTATATAGCATCTTGTACTGATTCTCCTTATAACTTATTGCTCTCGTCAATTTGAGATTGCAGTTCCATATTTCTTCCCAATCATCCAGATTTATCTTTGATTCGAAGTTTTTCCCCCAAGCAATCATTTGGTCTTTTAATATTTCTCCTTCTCTATCATATTCGAGAAGGTAGGAGTATAATTTAGCTAATAGTTTGTTTTCACAACCTAGCCATACCTTATCAAAACTGTTTGTCCCCATCTCTATTCCCTTTTCTTGTTTATCCTTACTAAAGTGGGATTTGATTTGTAAATAGGGCCACCAATCAATATGGATCCCTTGCTCTTTTAATATCTCATTAGGTATAAGGTTGCCACTATTATCCAGAATATTTTGGTAGGTGACCATTTTCTCCCTGCCTAATGTATTTGGATGGACTAGAGCTTCCATTATAGATATCCATTTTGGGTATTTCGAGTAATGTTTATGCCTAATTTCTTTCCATGTCTTCATTAATGTGTCTCTAATTTTATGTTGGTGGAAGTATATCCCCGTCCCTTTTCCTTTGTCCCAGAGGTAGGCGGATCACACACATATTTTCCATTCATCCTCAACTGGGATAGACTCTCACGGTTTTGAAGAATTCAACAGTGTTGCTGTGTGGTTTCCATTCTGATTTCGCTAACACACTTTACTGTAGTAAGTGGAATCTTAGGGAATAGTCATGATCTAGAAACCCATTAAAGAATCTATTTTGTGATTCCAGGTGGTGCTTTCTTTCAATTTTTTATTTTCATTTTGTTAATTCATAATAGCTTGTTCTACACACAGCGCACAGGAGAGGCTGCACCAATTTTCACAGAATATACTTATACAGAGTGAATTTGGTGGCTATGAGCTAGCCATATTTACTGAAATAGTACTGATTTACTGAAAATCAAAGGAATTTCCAAATGTGAATCGTATATTAAAAATTACTTAGTAATATACTCAGAACATATGAAGATGGTAAAGTTAAATTATCCAAATCTGTGATATCATGTAATTCTAATTTTTTTGGTGGGAGGGGAAGAGGAAAAAGTCTTAGCAACTTCTATTTTAGTTTCATATGCTAGCTGTGATATATATATATTCACCTTGATTTAGGGCACGGGTGTCAAATTTGCCACATCACATTGCCGTCACATGATGTTTTGCAACATTTTCCCCATTTGCGGAGCTGGGGTGGGCGTGGCCTGTGCAGGACGCATCCAGCCTGCGGGCCGTTAGTTTGACACTCCTGATTTAGGGAATACTAAAAATATTGATACATTCTAATTTTCGCTTAGATGTTTCAACTACCACCATATTATGTTAACTGGAATGTCCTGACCAAGACATGTTCACTTTTGATTTTTATCAAGATGTAATGAGCAAAGCCTAAGGCCTTGTTGGGGAGCTCCTAGGAGACAAGTATCTCTAGGACCTTTCCTCAGAATTCAGTAAAATATTCCAAACTATCTTACAGATTTGTAAGTGAAAAGGCGGATTAAAAATGATTAACTGAATATAAGGTATCTTTGGTAGAAGCCACAATGGTATTTTGTCTATCGCGATGCCTTCGCACAAATAATACAAATTATGAATTTGTCTGAAGATGTCATGACTTGTGTGTTTCCCTCTTCTACAGATACAGAGCCAACATACATAACTTACCCTTGGCAAAGAAACAAAGCTTCCATATTCTCTATTTAAAATTAGTGTCACCTTGGGATCATTTAAACGATGGTTAAGCTACATTAAATACGATATATTACATTACATACTTAGAATGTACAATGTAACTTCTTTTTATAAATGTATGTTATACCTAAAAAAGTTGACCATAATCATAACACAGTATTTTAAATACTGTCATTTAAACCTAAAAAGTAAAACGGGATATTAAGATGACCAAGTGACGAGGAAAGGTAAAGATAAAATGAGGGCCTTTAAAAAAGACACTCAAAATATGACTGGGATTTGGGTCTAAGGTAAGATTAGAGAGCAGAGCACCACTTTCTTTCTGTCAAGCACTTTAATTGTCAAGACACTTCTCAGCTGCCAGATCCAATTTTAATTTACTTTCAAATCAGTTTTTGACACCTCAATAAGTTCCTGCAGGTTTCTTGGCAAATTTTTTTAGAAGTGATTTGCTACTGCCTCCTTCCTAAGGCTGAGAGGATCGACTATCCCAAGGTCACTTAACTGGTTTTGTGTCCAAGAAAACACTGGAACTCATGGTCACCCAGTTTCTACCTTGGTCCCTTCTGCACTATAATCCAACTTTATATTTGTATAAGGAAGGACCATGCACCTAACAGCCCCAGCTCCAGCTGCCAAATCTTAGCACTCTAAGATCATTTTTTCATGTTTTTTGAGAGAAAGCCAACTTGAAAGTCACGTATCTAATTAGAGAATATCTCTTAAGGGAGAAAAGGAGGTTAAAGGCATGAAGAGTAAAGAAATGTCACCTTTTTTGGTTATGTACATTTTTTTAAATTCTTGGAAACCTTACTAATACTGTATATAGGTTAATGATTTCTTAATTAAAATTGATTAGAAAAGGACTAAAAAATAAAATTGAAAAATTTTGGATTAATATTCTAGTTTAGCAGATACTGCGGGAAATCACAGCTGCCAGTTTTTTAGCTGGTATTGATCCTCATATGAGGATCAATGCATATATTATCAATGCAATGAGGATTTATGCATATATTATCAAGTTGTAATGCACATATATGCATATATATATAATGCACATGCATGCATCAAGTTGTATGAATGGAATGGAATGGAATGGAATGGAATGGAATAGAATAGAATAGAATTTTTTATTGGCCAAGTGTGATTGGACACACAAGGAATTTGTCTTGGTGCATACGCTCTCAGTGTACATAAAAGAAAAGATACATTCATCAAGAATCATAAGTACAAAACTTAATGATAGTCATAGGGTACAAATAAGCAATCAGGAAACAATATCAATATAAATCATAAGAACACATGCATATATATCAAATTGTATGCATATTAAAGGTTTTTAAGAAGAGACTGGACAGTCACTTGTCTGAAATGGTATAGGGTCTCCAGCTTGAGCAGGGAAGACCTCAAATCCAGCTTTATTCTGAATTGAATTGAGTCCACCACAGGAACCTAGAATTGTATTGGTGTAGTATAGGTGCAATTCCAAGCAGTTTGGCCCTTTGTAATTAAGAGATGGAAATTTGGGCAACGTTCAGATTTTCTAAGCGCCATCCTACATTTTGTGGTGTAGCACCAACTGTGCAGATATCCACTTGGACCCCCATGGCCAGTTTATGCCACAATCTTTCAATTTATTTATTTATTGGTTCAATTTATATGCCGCCCTTCTCCAGAGACTCAGGGTGGCTTACAATGTGTTAAGCAATAGCCTTCATACTTTTGTATATACCTGCTTAGTAGGGCTTTCAGCCCCTCCTAAGCGGTGTTCTTTTTATACAAAGTCAGCTTATTGCTCCCACAATCCGGGTCCTCATTTTACCTACCTTCAAAAGGATGGAAGGCTGAGTCAACCTTGAGCCTGGTGAGATTTGAACTTGCAGTAATTGCAGGTAGCTGGCAGCTGTGCTACTTAACAGCACTTTAGTCTGCTGCACCACCAAGGATCCTTAATTTAAAAATTTAAATTTAAAATTTAAATTTTCAGATTGTGATACTTCTAGATCTTCTGCAATTCTTTGCCTTCTACCAATTCCTGGTATGGCTACATCGATTATCCATACCTTCGTCTTTTTAACCAGTTGTATCTGCTGTGTTAGCATCCAAGACTTTATTGGTCTATATTTGGAAATCCCATAATATTTTAATCTGCACATTTTCAACAATTTTTCCAACTATATTTTCCCACCAAGTTTTCTTTACCGACACATTATATTATGAAGCTGAAAAAAATACCTGATCAAGAAATATCTCCTAATATCAAGGAAGATAAAGGAAGCGTTAGAAATAATAAAACGGCAAATAACAGCTCTAGCCAAAAAGGTCAGCAGCATAAAACTTGAATTGCACACTATAGGCAGATTCTCCAATTTCAGTTGAATCTGAAACATTTCTATCAATCCATCAGAGAATAGATTGCAATGAACTAGCCAACACCTGACAAAGAAGAAACAGTGCATTTCTGAGCAACAGCTATGGGACAACTCAAAGACATACAATAAGAATGCAGCATGGGTAAAGGATGTGAGTAAGAATAAAAAAAAGAAATTGAAGTGAAGAACTTGTAATAAAAGCAGAAATGGTGGAGAAAAAGGCAGGGAAGATTAAGAATTGGTCAACACAAGGTAAAGATGAACTGCATGGGTTTTGACTGAAACATCTACACCCACTCATTGCCAAGCAGTTTAATGACATACTGGAGAGATGAAATGGATGATTTCTGGCATCTGGCAAAGCCTACCTGATAATGAAAAATTCAACAAAAGGGGCTACACCAGGCAACTACAAGCCAATTACAAGCTTACAAGAAGAGCCGAGGTGGTGCAGTGGTTAGAGTGCAATACAGAAGGCTACTTCAGCTGACTGCTAGCTGCAGTTCAGCAGTTCAAATCTCACCGGCTCAAGGTTGACTCAGCCTTGCATCCTTCTGAGGTGGGTAAAATGAGGACCCAGATTGTTGGGGGCAATATGCTGATTCTGTAAACCGCTTAGAGAGGGCTGTAAAAGGACTATGAAGCGGTATATAAGTCTAAGTGCTATTGCTACTGCTATTACCAACAATTTTCAGATTGCTAACTGGTCTGCTAGTTGATGCAGTCCAAAAGCATCTAGTTGAAAAGAAGCTCAAAAAACTAGGGAGGGTCCCATCTGAGCTGATTGCCACATCCACATTCTTTCCACTTGAACAGAAAGGAAAATGCCCAAACAGCAGAGAAACAAAAGATCAGCTCCTAATTGACAAAATGATTTTGAAAAATTGTAAGAGAAGGAAGACTAACTTGAATGTAGCTTAAATTGATTACAAGAAGACATAAAGCTCCCTGCCCCGACTAGATAATCAAGGGCCTAGAAATAACAGGACTCTGTAGAAACATCAGAAGTTTTGTGCAAAGATCAATGGCACACTGGAAGACACAGCTGCTGATCAATGGTGATAAACTGAGAGAGGTTAATATCAAGAGAGGAATCTCTGAAGGAGACTATCACCACTGTTTGCTATTGCATTGATTCCTCTGTCAGTAATACTGAACAAGTCAGGTCATGGCTATCAAACATTAAAAACATCTGCCAGGCTATTCTACCTCCTTTACACAGACAATCTGAAGTTATATGGAAAAAGATTGTCTCAAACAGAATAGCTCAGCACTGTCCATATATACCGCCAAGGAGCCGAGGTGGCGCAGTGGTTAGAGTGCAGTACTGCAGCTACTTCAGCTGACTGCTAGTTCAGCAGATCAGCGGATCAAATCTCATCGGCTCAAGGTTGACTCAGCCTTCCATCCTTCCGAGGTGGGTAAAATGAGGACCCAGATTGTTGGGGGCAATATGCTATTTAATATACTGTCTTTGGTGTAAGCCGCCCAGAGTCCTCGGAGAGTGGGCGCCACAGAAATATGAATAATAAATAAATAAATAATAAATAAAGATATTGCAATAGGGTTTGGACTGGACATATGTGTCACTGTTATCAACAACAGTAGGATGACTGTGGCAAAAGAAAGTAAAGATAGTACCAGTAGTAACAGGGGCTTTGGATGCAATTCCAAAACATCTGGACTACCACTTGAGCATCATCAGCCTTGACAAAATCACCTTCAATCAATTGCAAAAGGCAGTTTACATGAAACCGCCTACATCCTGTGACAATACCTTTAATGTTATTAAACAACACCTGCTTATCCCAGATTTTTGGGAAGGATTCAATAAATGGACAAAAATGCAAAATCCTGTCTAAGTATCTGGCTGACTATGCGACCAACCATAACAAATCAAAAGTTCCAGAAAAGAAGCAAACCCACTAGAAATAGACCGGGTTATGCCTGTATGGGCTCATATCCCATCTACTTCTCCTACAAGACTGCAGGGAATTTGGGAGCAAGACTTTTTAAGTATCCCTCTGACAGCCTTGCAAATTACACCACTCAGGAAGCACAGCCAGAATTCTACTTTACTGTAAAGTTAACAAAATCTTGCAAGTCTGAAAATACACTTCTCCCTCTCTCTCCCCTTTACAGCCCAAAAAACTAGGGAGGGTCCCATCTGAACTGACTGCCACATTCACATTCCTGCTGTGGTCTATGTTGCCTTTTATCTGACCATTTCCTCGACTGCATCTCTTCTCCCTTTCTCCCATGGTTATTTCCACATGTCATTACGCTCTCTGGATCTCTTGCTTGGTGTGTCTGTCCTTATAATACTTGTACCAGATCTAGCCTACAAAAATAGATATTTGATCATTTCTTCATCACTCTTTCTTCTTTCAATAATTTTTCTTTTGTCACAGGTGTAAACTGATCACTTTCTGAGATTCTTCACTTCTTTCCTCTCATCCATTTAAGCTTTCCACTCCACTCACCCGCTCCTTGCTGTGCAGAAGCAATTGTAAAACATGCAATGGATATGTATGTAAAAGGGTACCGCATTGTCCTATATTGTTTTGAACCCTGAAATAAGCGCTTGGCCTTATTGCCATGCACTCAAAAGCCTGATTAGGCTTATTATCAGGGGATGTCTTATTTTGGGGGAAACAGGGTAGGTGGGTGGGAAGGATATATGTTATCTGGACATCTTATTAGACAATTAGAACATCTGTAAACCCTCAAATTACATTGTTGCATTGTTGGATAAGATCATTCAAATTTAAGAGAGTGAGGTAGGAATGAAACCTTGGTAAGACACATTAGAGGGGCGTAAAAACTCTAAAAGACTGATCTAACTCAGATTTGATGAGGACAAAATTCATATAGTAATAGCATTTATATCAGGGGTAGGTTCTAAATTGTTTTACTACCGGTTCTGTGGGCATGGCTTATTTTGTGGGCATGGCTTGATGGCCATGTGACAATTATTTAGGATTTAGCAGAGGTACTGGTCTACCAGGCTGTACCAATCTACCCATTTATTTTTGCAGGCACTGGTCTACCCATTTATTTTTGCAGGCACTGATCTACTCATGTATTTTTGCAGGCACCGGTCTACTCATTTGTTTTCTTTTAACACTGATCAACTGTAGGGCGGCCCTTCGAAGCCCCCCCCCCCCCCCCGGCAAGAGTTTAAACAATTTTTTTCCCTCTAGCCATCAGCTGGGTCTCAGGAGGCAGCAATAGATTACGAGTGGGGCCAAATAAAAAGTAAGAATAATGCGGGGGGCGGGGCAGGGGGGGCAGAACCAGTTCAGTGATGTCATATTGTCACCGCTACCGGCTCGGCGGAACCGGGCAGAACCGGGAGGAACCCACCACTGATTTATATAACACTCCATAGAGCTTTATAGCACTCTTTGGGCAGTTTATAAGGTAGAAGCATTATTTGGCTCTTCATTTTACCGACCGCGGAAGGATGGAAGGTTGAGCCAATCTTAAATCGTATCAAGATCAAACTCCAGGCTGTGGGCAGAGTTTGTTGCAATACTGTACTTTAACCACTGCACCACTGCATTTTGTCAGTAAGTATTAACGTTGAAAAAACAAGATTTAGAGTGTTATTTAGATAAGTAACCAAAATGTAAACAAGTTACTTGGTTAAAACAACAGCATAAAACATCCTTCTTCCGTATGGAACCTCTAGATATCTTGGCCTATAGCTACCAGGAATGTCAGCAAAGCTAGCCACTGTATTGGATGGAGTAAAGAAAATGGGGGGCACTAGGTGGGGAAGGCTAGTGTAGAATAATAATAAACTTTCACAAATAGGCAACACCTAACCTGTTGGGAAAGGCTGATTAGCAGGCGAAAAAAGTCGGAGTTACCATAGCAGCAGCCACCCACACTAAGCAGTCACAAAAAAAATGGGGAGAATCTATTGTTAATAAAACAATATGCTAAGATATTTTAAAATTTTAAGAGTTAAAATAGATGCCGGATACAGTTGAAGAAGGACAAAGGCACACAAAATATAACATTAATAATCTTTCTTAACTTGAAGGCCATATAGGTTTGGGCAAATATAGACAAAAGCCTGGGCAGGGAAGAGAAAAAGGAGGTGTGTATTTATTTTTACCATTATCACACTCTTCATCCAAAAGGCTTCTGGGTGACTCATCCCTTAATAGCTGAGAGATTAACTAGGGTGAAAAAATTACTGACCAAAGACTCAAAAATTCAAGACTCAGCAGGAGTCCACTGCCTGATCTCCCAAGCTCATCAAAGAAACAGACTGTTGGGTGCTCAGCAGTGGTGAAATCTGAACAGGTTTGCTACCGGTTCGGTGGCCGCGCATGCGTGCCGCGTGCCAAGCACACGCTGTATGCACAGGGCGCACCAAAAGCACACTGCATGCACATGTGCAATACACACCAAACACACATTGCGTGTTTAAAAAGCTACCGGTTCAGTTGTTTTCTAGCAAAGCTAAACCGTGCAGCACAGGTGATCATTGGATTGTAGATTTTTTAAACTACCAGTTCGCCTGAACCGGACTGAACCAGTAGCATTTCACCCCTGGTGCTCAGTTCCTTTTGTGCACTTCTGGATTCTAGCAAATTCCAAGTACTCCTAAAAGATTGGGAGACCAGGCACACCCTACATGCTTCAACTCATATCAATCAAGTTTCCTGTTCTCTCCACAGTGTTCCTGTAGCCTGGGAAAATTTATGATCGTGTGATTCTTCTCTCCCTACATATGTAGGATTATCAGCTGATCTCATCTAGCTTCCTATAATTTAAACAGGCCATTTCTGCATGTTACAGCACTTTTTCACTAGAACAGTATTCCACCGGAGATCCAGAAGACACCCCCCCCCACACACACACACACACTTTGCTTTTCTGAAGGCACTGAAAATCTGGCTTTTTGCCCAGGCATTTGAGTGAGGAGGTTAACCAACTCTGATAGCCAGTATGATTTTGTTCACTGACCTTGGGCAATTGTTTTAACTACTGCTTGTTTTTGTGTGCAGCCTATAGTTACTATGTGAGATGGTCATCAGCCATATAAATAGTTTAAATAAAATAAATATACATCTTTACCTAGCTCCCTAGTAGTCCCACACAGCCAAATACACATTCTAAAAAAGAAAAAAAAATCACATGAATTAAATAACTGTTCAATCATTCCAGTCTAAACATAAGGAACATGGAATTTAGAACATGGAATTATTTCTATTGTTGGTTGGAAAAGAGATATTTTTAATTTAATTTAATTTAATTTAATTTCCAATTTATATACCGCCCTTCTCCCTGAGGACTCAGGGCGGTGTACAGCCAAAATAAAAAACATAGAATACAAATATTAAAACATTTAAAAATATATATAAATTTGGGCCGAAAGTTAAGAATCACAAACTAATTAAAAAAAAATTTAAAAATTTCTTCTAAGCCAACCCGGCTTGTTGGAAAAGATGAGTTTTCAGGGAACGACGGAAGGCATTGAGGTCATGGATCCTTCTTATCTCCGGGGGCAACTGATTCCAGAGGGTAGGAGCCCCCACAGAGAAGGCCCTCCCCCTAGGGGCCACCAACCTACATTGTTTGGCTGATGGCACCCTGAGGAGGCCCTCTCTGTGGGAGCGCACGGGTCGATGGGAGGTCGTCGGTAGCAGCAGGCGGTCTCGGAGATAGCTAGGCCCTATGCCATGGAGCGCTTTAAAGGTGATAACCAACACCTTGAAGCGCACCCGGAAGACCACCGGGAGCCAGTGCAGCTCGCGCAGGAGCGGTGTTACATGGGAGCGCCATGTTGCTCCCATCACTACCCGCGCTGCTGCATTCTGGACCAGCTGGAGCCTCCGGGTGCTCTTCAAGGGGAGCCCCATGTAGAGAGCGTTGCAGAAGTCAAGGCGAGAGGTGACGAGGGCGTGAGTGACTGTGCACAAGGAATCCCGATCAAGAAAGGGCCGCAACTGGCGAATCAGGCGAACCTGATAAAAGGTCCCCCTGGTAACAGCCGTCAGATGTTCCTCCAAAGACAGCTGTCTATCCAGGAGGACTCCCAGATTGCGAGCCCTTTCAGTGGGGGCCAAAGACTCGCCTCCAATAGTCAGCGATGGAGTTAACTGACTATATCGGGATGCCGGGAGCCACAGCCACTCAGTCTTGGAAGGGTTGAGCTTGAGCCTGTTCCTCCCCATCCAGATCCGCACAGCCTCCAGGCACTGGGACATCACTTCAAGGGCATCGTTGGGGTGGCCTGGGGTGGAGATGTACAGCTGGGTATCATCAGCGTACTGGTGGTATCTCACCCCAAAGCCACGGATGATCTCGCCCAGCGGCTTCACATAAATGTTGAACAGAAGGGGCGAGAGGACCAATCCCTGCGGCACTCCACAGATGAGAGGCCTCGAGGTCAACCTCTGCCCCCCTGCCAACACAAACTGCGACCGGTCGGAGAGAAAGGAGGAGAACCACCGCAACACGGTGCCTCCCACCCTCAACTCTTCCAGCCGGTGCAGCATGATACCATGGTCGATGGTATCAAAAGCCGCTGAGAGATCTAATAGGACCAGAACAGAGGAATAACCCCTGTCCCGAGCCCTCCAGAGATCATCCACCAACGCGACCAATGCCGTTTCCGTGCTGTGCCCAGACCTGAAACCCAACTGGAACGGATCTAGATAGGATGTTTCCTCCAGGAATTGCGGAAACTGTTGCGCGACCACACTCTCAACAACCTTCGCAATGAAGCGAAGGTTGGAGACAGGACGATAGTTGGCCAATATAAATCAATATAAATGATTAATTTTATAACTATGTGTAAACATTTGATGGCAAGAATATGGTTATAGGAATGAATTGTTATAGTGGTTTGGATGACGATCAAGATAGAAGAAACTTTTGGAACAAGAAGAACAAAAAGAACTGAAGAAGTTAACACCGAGATGTCACAGGGGAGAGATGATTGACGTATTAAATGTTTATTTGTCTTAAAAAATAAAAAAAAACCCTTTTTTTAAAAAAATCATTCCAGTCTAAACATAAGAAAATATACGACCAAGTAAATAATGCCAAAAAAATATTGGTGTTTGCCACTTTAACCTGTTTCTGTCTTCTTAAAATTTGGAACAATTACAGTAATTTGTAAGAGGAGCTAGCATTACAAAAGAATGTATGACAAAGCTGCTTTATTAGATCTGGCTCATCTTTCATTTTTATATTTACCTGATCTCAGAAAAGGGGAAATATTTTCACTACAACATTCTTCCTTAAGTAACAAGTAGTAAAGAACTGCCAAGTGTGAGGAAACTAAGTTGACAAGATAAAAGCATTTGTAGCACAGTGGGACTTTAGTTCTATGGGCAGCACCATACAGAAATTAATGCCGTTTATTTAAAGACTGCTTTGTTTGATATTCTCTTCAATGAAATACATTTGTCTTTGGATCACTCATGGTTTCTTTCCTGTTTTGTTGTACTTTTCTTTGCCCAGAATCACTAATAGTCAGGCAGACTTGAAATGCCAGTAGCCCCTATCTACAGCAGGAGCAGATAGATTTTATTGGACTATAACTCTTACTACCTCTCACCACTGGTCGTTGCAAAGGCTGATAGGAGTGTATTTCACCCATCCTTGATTTATATCAAGGTGACAGCTCAATTCAGATAAGATGGAAACACTTAAGAGTAGATATTTGCTGCTCTGCGTAAAGAGCTATATAGGTATACAATAAAGGAACTTAGAAATCCTTCTGGATTCAAAACTATGGTGTGGAAGCCAAACTTAGTTTCATCGATTTCGGATAACACATCACTCATAACCAAGAAATCTGTTCCCAATTATATATGCATTATTTGCATGCTAATAGCATCCGACAATTCTACATAGTTGGAAACATCGTTGTTACCTAGTTTGCTAAAAAACGTCTGCAAGAAAACAACCAAGTTTAGAGAGCACCAAAGAATCCACAGTTTAACCCTGAGGCACAAATATTCTTTTCTATCAATAATTGAAAACATTGGTTGATATTCATTTGAGGATACATAGTAAGATTGAGGTTCACCATTTTTGTGCCAGCTGCACAGACTATTGGTGTGTTTTCAAACTCACCTCAAAATTCTGGAATAATCTTTAGTCAACAGCCTGTGAAATTTATCTACCATAAATTTGTTTTATTCACACTGTTATTATTGAATATTTCAGTTATAATATGGCTTATTTTCACTAGTTATTTAAACAAATGTAAATATTTTTTATGTTTTGATTGACATGGAATTGTATTTTTTATATTGTAAGCTCTCTTGAGATATCAAAAAATGGATAAGCAATACATTAAATATATATGCGGATTACATTTACATAGCTTTCAGTACAGCTCTGTTCTCTAGATTAGGAACAACTGAGCAGGAAGAATCTAGTTGTACACAACAAAAATCAAATTGTAATCATCTACAAAAGAGATTTCAATTTGTTTGGGCTAAGGAAATAATATAGTTCTGAAGGTACCTTTTAAAAAACCATTTGGTAGTCATCTAGAATATAGTACCATGTTTCCCCGAAAATAAGACCCTGTCTTATATTTTTTTTGAACCCTGAAATAAGCGCTTGGCCTTATTGCCATGCGCTCAAAAGCCCAATTGGGCTTATTATCAGGGGATGTCTTATTTTGGAGGAAACAGGGTAGTAGTGTAGTGTAGTGTAGTGTAGTGTAGTGTAGTGTGGTGTAGTGTAGTGTAGTAGAGTAGAGATGGTAGTATCTATAGCAGGGGGGGCGGTTAAACTCGATTTAATGGAGGGCCGCATCAGGGTTGTGTTTGACCACGTGGGGCTGGTTTCGGCGTGGACAGGGTGGGCATGTCCAGCTCAATGTCACTCATGTCAGGGGCGCCTGTGGTGGCCCAAATGCTCTGCCAGCGAAAATGGGCTCCCAAGCTCCGCTTTCAGCTGTGCGGCCCTCCCGAGCTCCATTTTCACTGGCAGAGGCACCGCAGGCCAGTCCTTCACTGTTTCCAGAGCAGCTCCACAGGCCGGATCTAAGCGCCCCATGGGCTGGATCCAGTTGCCAGGCCTTGAGTTTGACACCCAGATTTATAATTTGGTGTTGAGTTGCAATACTGACTAGCGTGAGAGATATAATTACTCACATTTTAATCCATCTACTAAGAATGATATTTTTGGTATAGTGATTAAGGTATCAGGCTAAAAACTGGGAGACTGTGAGTTCTAGTCCTTAGGCACAAAGCCAGCTCGATCATCTTGGGCCATGATGGACTGAATGAAGTGGCAAACCATGACATTGATACATCACAATGTACAATAAATGGACCTCCAACTTCACAATGCATTGCGAATGAAGATGGCTTTGTGATGCAAGTCGGGTTTAATATTCACTGTTCATGGATAGATAGTTATTTTCTTCATATTATAAATATCTCTGTATCAGAGATCCCAAATAACTGTTGCCCTATCGATAAGTAAAAAATGAATTCTAAGACCCAAACCATTCTTTCTTTGTTAAAATATTAAAAATTATCTTTAATTTTAATGGGGCCTTAGCTGCTGCTTTGATTTCATTTCCTTGAATTATCGAATAGTTCTGATAATTGAATAGTTTTGTTTTTATAGTTTTGTTATTCCCCCTCTCAAACGAAAAAAAACCCCTTTTTATAAGTAGATATATAAAAGCATATGGATCATTCTAAATGTAGCCTTCGTTAATGTCACAGTTACTATAGTATTCCTTCCATTACATTTTCTGCATATTTTTCTTTAATTCTAAACTGTACAAAATCCACATGTTTTCATGTATAACTTTCATTTCCCTATATAACTTTCTCTAATAAATGTGTTTTAATGCATCTTTTAATGTATGGCATTTATATGAATCTTTGAACAGAGAACCATAAAAGCTAGCACATGCTCTTTATCACTTTTCTATCATGTTTTGATATTTTATACCATTTCAATCCCAAAGTGCCCATTGCTTTTATATCCTAAGTAATTATGTCTATATAGATACAGGTTTAGATATTGTTATATGCATCTAATTTAACATGCAGATCTCTTTCTCTCTCTCTCTCTCTCTGGAATTGTTATGTTAACTAATTCAGATGTATGATTTTCAACTTGCAAACCTAAATGAAGCATGCGTTAAACTAATGACGTGTAATCATGTTGCTCTGGATGTCTAAAAGACCCCCTAATGTCAACATTAATGTGGTCAAGTCAGCCTGCCAAGCCTGTTTTTCACTCATGCAGAAGAATGAGACGATAACTGGGACTCTGCATAAAACCACATCAGCAGAAAAAAAAAAGGAAAAGATGTTGCATCTTTTTTTCTGCTAACCAAGCGTGAGCATTAATGGAAGAAAATGCTCTCTGACAGGATAAAAACATTCCCTTGCTTATTTTGCAACAAATGCATGTTCTTATCTCTCCTTATGTATTTCCATCAATTATTTAAATTTGTATGAAAAGCCAACTGAAAAACGAAGCCTGGTGCAATGATAAGTAATTTAAGCAAGTTTTGCATGTTGTTATAATACATTTAGTTACATGTGATCCAACATATAATAAACAAATCCCGCTCTTGAAATAAACTGAGCATTTTCAGCCTGATTCTGGTACACAAATCAGGGACTTAAAATAACAGATACCTGCTATAGGCAATTTATGCTCTAAAACAGGAACAGCTGCATATGTCAAAATTGTATAGAATATATCTGGCTGGAATTTCTTGAACAGCAGATTTTTGTAATGCCAAAGAAATCTAAAAAATGTATTACACGCGCTCTCTTTCTCTTTCAGCAAATGGACGTAGACATCAAAAGATTTTTGATTTTATACCTTCAAGATAAGATCTCCCATTCTGTATTTTTACAAACTAAATAAATAAATAATAACTTTATTGTCATTGTACGTGTATACACAGTATACCCTTACAACGAAATTCACTTAACACCCAAAGACCAGGTCCAACACAAATAACAATCCCCCAAACACATTCCCACCCACCACAATTCCCCACAAATATCCACACAACAGACCAAGTAATACTGTCCAACAGCTCACTGATGGTGGCCCTTTAGTTCATTGTTGAGTGCAATTATAGCTCTGGGATAAAAACTATTCAGAAAACGTGTGGTCCGAGTTTTAATTGTTCTGTATCTTCTGCCAGAAGGCAACAGTCCAAAAAGATTGTAAGCAGGATGGGAAGAGTCTCTGAGAATGTTATGCAACTTCCTCAAACAGCGAGATTCGAAGATGTTGTCCAGGGCTGGTAGCTGGAGTCCGATGATATTCTGGGCAGTTTTAATGATTCTCTGTAGAGCTGTTTTGTCTGCTACAGAGCTGCTCCCATACCATGCAAGAATGCCGTATGTCAGGACACTCTCAATGGTGCTGCGATTGTAGGACAGAAGTAGTATACTCATAGAAACTGAAGTGGGGGGGGACATTGTATTAAGGAATTTATTACCAACTGTGCACATTTTTATCAGTCTTTAGTAGTTATATCCTGTGATTCTTTAGTTTCCAGAATGTTAGGTAAACACTCTGGATTGTTTTACATCTGCAAGGTTGTTAAAAGCATGGGTTTTCAGATCATATCCTTGGTCTTGGACATAATCTTACTCATCCATTATTCTACTTATAGTGAATTCAATAATGTAGCTGTTAGTGAAGCATCAAGGGCTTGTCTATGAATTGTGACCTGTTCTGTCACACTATCAGTCACATTTTGATAGGTTGCCAAGAACTCCACAAATCTCCTACAGAACTGCATCCTTCCTTTCAACCTTGAGAATGCCCAGATAGGTGGTCACAATAATCTAAGGAGGCATCTTCTCCTACTTCCAAGATTGCAAAGAAATCTTCCTAAATTCATACTAGACTACCAACTTACCAACGTAGTGGTAAAACGACAACAGTTCTTTACTCCTTTAGAAGAAGAAAAATAAAATAAAAAGGTTTCTTTACCCATAATGCAATTGCAAGGGTATAGTAAAGTCAAAAGAAAAAGTTCTCTATCTTGTTTGATCAACTGAATGATCTGATTGCCAAACCACCAAGATTAAATCCCGCTATTGAAAATAATTTGCTTAGATACCAAAGCCAGCCAAAATCATAAACCCCAATTGTTAAAAATAAAACAAGTAAACAAGTGGCTTAATTAAAGATTTGTAATTTACCTTTTTGTAGAAATGTAAGAACAAAGAGAAGAACAATGGCATTTAAGATAGCCTTAACATTTTAAAAAAGTAAGGAGAGGGACAAGCAACTGAACTTTCAATATTTTGTATAGAGTCTATACAAAATATTGTATATACAAAATATACAATACTATAGACATTATACATATAGCCTTTCATCACACTCCTTTGTCAGCTCACTGGTCAGCTGATGGATAGGCTGCCTTCTATTTCAGGAGGAGAGCTTCTCTCCCCAATACAACAATGGAGTTAGGCAGCCTACCATAAAATTGGGATGACTGCACTACTATCTGCAACAGGACACTGGGTCAACCATAAAGGGCCACACATAACCCATCAATCAGATATTGGAAAGACTCAGTGTCAGGCGCAAGCAACCAGATCCACACTGTAGAGTACAAGCTATTATATTGTATTCTGCCTGTAATACAGGAGTCTCCCCAGACTATTTGCCTTCTCTTGGGAACAGATAGATAAGTTTCTATGGAGCTTAGCAGTCCTGGATCTGTGCAACAATTCAAGGCTAATTCCCTGCTTGAATCATCCTTCCTACCTGGCTGGGCATTTCCAAACACACAGTTCCACTATACCAAGAATTTCTTTTTAAGAATGGAGAAATATTCACAGGGGATTCCCCCTTCTCTGGATATCAAGCAGAGAGGCTGGATGAGATGACCATCAAAATGCCCTCTAGCTATGCTTCTTCCTTATCTTTATAACATTAATGTATTCCTGTAGCAATGCTGTGCAATCCTCTGGAAGGATAACGTAAGAACAAATATGCAAAGCTTTGAAGCCACCTTTGGAAGCTCCTTCACAAATCAAAGTGAAACCGTTGCATTGCTTCCAAAGCCTCCCCTTTTATCTGCCTAATATATGGGACAGAGGAAGCTGTCAGGGACAAACAAAGGCCCCTAAGAAGAACATCACTTGGGGTCCCGGCGTGTGAGTGACGCTGACTTAATCCAGCCTCAAGCAACAGCATCGCTTCTGTGCCATGCTGAGCCCAACATCGCTTCCCCAATGTGAAGTGCCTCACTGAGATGAACAAAGCCCACTTTGTACAGAATTAATTATTACATATCATTTGAAGTTGAAACAGCAGGCGGTGCTATCAAAAAGCAATATTTAGCCCTTTGATACATTTGAGGAGTGGAGCAGTGTTGCCCTCATTCTCTCTTCCAAACGGCACACGTTGGAAATTTAGGATTTTAAAAAAAGAAAATTTGAAATTAAAAAAAAAAAAGATCATTTGACTCTTAGCTATATGACGTTATCCTAAGCTATGAAGCTGGTGAACGTAATATTGAAAGAACCATGTACATAATACTGAACGTAATACTGAAAGAACTCAAAGTAAGATCAAAGATTCTGTGGATGGCATAAACAAGCCAAGAGGCAAACCCTGGAGGAGAGAAATAAATGGCCACAATGTCAATCACATCACCATCTGGAACACCTGCACCCGTAAAACCAATTTAAACTGTTCCAAAGTCAACATGACTGATACCTCTGTAATGATATAGGCCATTTATTCACAAGTGGCTTATATTATTATCTGACCATTGCTTCAGCTGTCAAACAAGATTGAAAACAGGTTTCACACTGCTGCAGTGGTGACCGGGCAAAAGTTGTGGGACATCTACAAGTTGAAGTCATCTGAGGAGAAGGCCAACAACCTGAACACAATTGCCGGGTTTACTTACAGTGATGTATGTTGCTGCATATATACTCAGAGCTGCTTCTTTGGAAGGAAAAGTTTTTCGGGCTTTCATGACAAGATCAGGATTTCCAGAGCAAGCCTCTGCACCACCGACGAACTGTGTAAACTGCTGACATCCCAGAGCTGTGTAGTTGGGCTTGCAAAGTGCAAGGAAATGAGGTGCAAGATTCCCAGTTACTACTTGTCCAGCATTTACAAATATGTCTGTTGCAAAAAGTCCAAATGCATAAATGCCTAAAGAAAGGGAAGGAAAACAAATAATTAAGTTGCTATTACAGTAGCGCAATAAAATGAATAATCTGATTAATAAAACAGTTGATTAATAAATAAGTAAGATATTTTGCATATAAACTTGGTGAAAGGCACACTGCTAAGAGAAAATGAAAACAATATAGAACCTTGTCCTGTCTTTGAACATACCAGTGCAGACATGCTAACTGAAATCTTGATTTATTTTTAGGTGTGTTATGTTTGTAACAGGTAGAATCATTGCTCCTCTCTCTGTGTGTGCCAGTGAATATTGGTGGTGGGGCCGATTCTTTACTGGTAAATTTTGGATCCTATAAACCTCTCCTGTGCCATCAAAGACTTTATAGATGATAACTAGTTCTCTGAACTACATCTAGAATCTTACTGCTAATCAATTCAGCTCTTGATAATGAAATGCTCTATTGGCATAAGGTGGCATGCATGCTCGTAATTCCCTTAGCAGCTGCATTCTGGATCAATTGCATTGCTACAAGTGGTCTTCATTGCTACAGTCCACACGTGAGGTTACCAAGTGTGTGTGATTATCTGGTCCAGATATGGGTGCAACTGGTGTGCTGGATGAATTTGTAAGAGTTTTATTGTTACATATCTTCTAAGCAGGAGCTGAGAGTTCAAAGAGACCCTCAAATGGTGCACCAATCCTAAAGAGAGAAGTGTAATTTCAACCCATGGAATCCACCCCTGCACAGCTTCCAAATACTGGGACAAGATCTTGACAGAAAGATCTGGTTGGACTGAGATTGAGATGACATCAGTGCATTGGTGACAGCTGATCTCAAACTGCTGAATACCTCACCTGGTAGCCTTATACAAATGTTAAACAGGAGGGGTGAGAGCATTGAACCCTGAGACACCCCATATATCAGGGGTCTCTGGCTTGATTCTTTTCCCCTGCCAATATTGTCTGGATCCAACTACAAAGAAAGAAGGAGAACTGTAGAACTCATAATTCCCACAAATGGTCCAGAAGGATAATATTAGAAACCACTCTGAGATTAAGGTGAACCAGGATGATTGATTGCACTATAGCATCCCATTCAACCAGAGGTCAGTAGCAAATATAGCCAAAGCCTTCTCAGTTCTATGTTCTGGTTTGAAACCTGACTGGAAAGAGTCCTAGTTTGTCTCCTCCAGAGCCCTCAGTTGCTGCAGCCTGCCCATTTTCTCAACAATGTTCCCCCAAAAGGGAAAGGATAGAGACTGGATGAAAATGGCCAGGCCTGTCAAATCCAGCAGTCTCTAATTTTAATAAGGTACAGAATCTATGGACCAGAGGTGGGTCGCTACCGGTTCTCTCCAGTTCTTGCGAACCGGTAGTGGAAATTTTGAGTAGTTCGGAGAACCGGTAAATACCACCTTTGCCTGGCCCCGCTCCCAATCTATTCGCTGCCTCCCGAGTCCCAGCTGATCAGCTAGAAGGAAAAAATTAGGGCTCACTTGACAAAGAAGAGGAAAAAAAACAAGACACAGTAGGTTTAAATTGAGAAGCCAAGAAGCCTCCCAACTGATCGGCTAGAACCGATCTGGTCCTTGTAAACCCCTCGGTGGTGGCAGATTGGCAATTGAGGCCAAGCTGCCTGAAAGCGGTTTCCAATGCTCTCGGTGATAGCAGAGCGGCAAAAAACTGTTTAACTGTTTAAACTCTTGCTGCGGCGCTTCAAAGGGCCACCCTACAGCTGATCAGTGGTAAAAGTGTAGTGGTAGACCAGTGCACTCCAAAAACAAATGGGTAGACCAGAACGCTCCAAAAACAAATGGATAGACCGGTACGGCTCTGCAAGTAGTTAAAAGCCCGGTAGACCAGTATCTCTGCTAAATCCTAAAGAATTGTTTGTCACATGATCATCAAATCACACCCACAGAACCAGTAGTAAAAAATTTTAGAACCCACCCCTGCTATGGACTAATTGCAAACCTTAGCTGTCCCCTTGTATGTTCCCTGGCAACAGTAAATAAAATATTAGTCATTTCTGACATATTTCGCCAGTATGACACAAATAAAATCCAAACCAACTTTTAACTTCAACCGTGGTCATGTCATTCTATGCAAGTTAGGATCTCTACTCTACAGGCCATCTTGCTAATCCACACATTGTTGCTTGCATCTCAGCCATATGGAAGTACAGTAGATGCAATGAACTGATACAAATTGAGAATGTTGGTTTTTTCAATGGCATCATGGCTTGAATCTTATATAGCATGAGTTCTCAAGAGCAGAGTTTATTATTAAAGGAGTGATGAGAGTTAAGATCAGGGTGGATAAAAATCAATGATTTTTTTAAAAAAATCAAAAAAATCAGATTTTTTTGATTTAAATCGGATTTTTTTGATTTTTATCGAATTTATTTTGATAAAAAACTTTTGGGGTAAAAATCTATCGGATAGTTTTCTATTTAAGATACATAAATAATTTAGTTTATTCAGCATGAAATGGAGCTTAGTTATGTAGCATGAGGCTGTATATTCTGTAAAACTGGGACTATCGGTGAGTCAACAGTGGGTCAAAGGAGTAGCAGAGATGACAGTTGCTCTTTAAAAATTATGATTTAAATCGAGTTGATTTAAATCAAGCTTTTTTACTAGTGATTTAAATCATGATTTAAATTGTGATTTAAATCAACTCAATTTAAATCAAATCCACCCTGGTTAAGATTATAGCTGTATATGGGAACCTCAAGAACCCAGAGACAATTCAATTGAGCAAGAGGTTTACATAACTGGATGACACATCCTAATGCATGAAGATTAGAAAATAACACCCAATATTCTTACCAAGGAACCTGACAGTCCTGCGCACCAGTGGGTTTATATAGCAACAGTCTCCAGTTAATATTGTTTTTTCTTGGTTTTCAAAATCCCGTGTGGCCATCTGTAAGAAAAACACTGCAGTTTCTCCAACAATAATCTGGAAACAATGAAAAGAAAAGGAAGCATTAGATTCCATAAATACAAAGCGATGCTACACTAAAGATATATTTAAATCCATCCACAGGGGAAAGTTCATTTCATTTTCCAGAAACAAATTAAAGCAAGACTAAAGCCTAACAACACCTTTAAAGGGTGCTGTGCACAAAACACAGACAAACACTAATAATGAGATATTCGATTGTAAATTACCTTCTGAGTCCTTCTTTCTCAAATGGAGTTTTATAGAATCCTAGCATTACATGATAGATTCTGGTTGGAAACAAAAGTCTGAACTTTGCACATTGCATAATGCCAATTCTTGCAGTGATGGATTTTTTTTTTTACACACTATAACTCACCTGCTGGCCTACTGCTTTGCTGTTGTAAATATTGTAACAAGGATTTGGTAGGTCAGAAATGAATTTTGGATAGATAATCCTTATTTAGTGACTGCAATGTTCAGTGAGCATTTAAAATTATGACTATGCTAAAAAAGTAACTTTACAACCAATGGCTACATTTACAACCACACGATTGCCTTTCTAAGTCAGTATGGCTTCTCCTATGCCTCTCGTGTTACTTTTCTTTTTTGTGCCCCCTTGCAGAATGGAGAAATTGGAGAGAAAGGGATTATAAGAGAGTAAGCAGGCGCACAATGGGGAATACACATTGGAAGGAATGTGGTGGCACCAGCAGCGCCCCCCCCCCCCCCCCCCATTGAGAGACCCAAGTGCCTGTGACAAGCAGCCTGGTGTATTCCCCATTGCGTGCTTGTTTACTGTCTTGCAATCCTATCCTCTCCAATTAATGTAAATACAAAGATTAATTCCCTTCTTGCTAATTATCTCAGCACAAGAGTAGCCATTCCAAAGGGCATGAGAGTGGGAAAAATGAAAGCAGGGTCATGGTCATGTGATTCCCCACTTAGCAAACGTTTCAATTAATGACAGAGTTGATCGCAATTATGATTGCTAAATAGTGATCCTTCGGAAGATGAAGAAGACCAAAAGAAGAAAATTGGGAATATAAATGTGCAATGCTTCAATTCCACTGAGGTGTTTCAGATGGTGGTGCAGGTTAACAGCTGCATCTTTTCCTTGGATCACTCAGCTGTTGCAGGAAGGCTTCTGTTGCAGTTAATTGATTGTAGAAGAAGATGCAGCTGCTTCAATAAGTCACTGCCAGATTTGTTTTCATGCTTGTGCGTATTTTGGAACATCTCTTTTGAGTCAAAACGTGGATAGTCCCAGACCTAGCAACAGTGCTGCAATTTTAGCCTCCGTGGATAAAGCCACAGTCTCACTGTCCAGTCCATAGGAATCCCTGTCTTCGGGTGAAGAGTTAAACACCAGGAAAGCAGAGAAATGTTCAGTTGCACAGAGGAGCAAGTAGCATAAGTATGTCTACTTAGGGGCAATGTGGTGCTGAAACCCAGAATGATCAGTGGCAACTGTGCTCAGTCAGGAACTCCAAGCCTCCTCTATTTAAGATCCCAGGTCAAGAAGGTAGCTTACTGCCAAAACAACTTATCCCACCTTGCACTTTCCTTCAAACTCTTTAGTAGCTGGCTCTTGGTTATCTAGTCTTGCTGTGAAACATCTTTGAATCCTTGCCCCTACCTTGCCCCATGAACTCCAGTTATAATAAGGACAGACCTTTCCCCTGGAACTCAAACTATATATGCACTGCCCAAAAAACTAAAGGGAACACAAGCAGAAGACATCCGAGATCTGAATGAATGAAATAGCCTTATTAAATACTTTGTTCTTTACATACAGTACAGTAGTTTTGTGTTCCCTTTAGTTGTTTGAGCAGTGTATAAACAAACTACTGTATGTAAAGAACAAAGTATTTAATAAGGCTATTTCATTCATTCAGATCTCGGATGTCTTCTGCTTGTGTTCCCTTTATTTTTTTGAGCAGTATACATTTATGTCCACGTCTGCTGGGTTTAGGAGTCTCAAACTGTTAAAACAACCAACTCCAGCTGGGATTGGGGGCGAGAAGATTCAATAAGTACTTTCTTGCTTTCGGTAAGGATGAGGTGCAACACCAAGAAATCAAAGGTGTAGCCTACATAAGCTCTAGTGGGGGAAAAAGTCTAGAATTTTATATAAGGGCATGTAAAGAAAACAAAGGTATCCTCCATAGACTATAAAAAAAAGAATCAAAAATTTTATATGAGGCCCATACCTTTCTTACATACAAGCTTCAAGTTCTCCAAGAACTCCAGAGTTCTTCAGGAGTGAAGATGGTAAACAGAGCTAATAAAATAGTAAACAAATGGACAGAGGGAAAGAACAACCCCCACCGAAGCCATCCAGTCTTCATTTAATTATGCTCTTAAAAGTTAATGTGGAAAAATATCAATATATTCCACTTGCTGGTGAGATCATTTTTGAATGTCACCAGTATCTACCCCTGCTTTAAAGTGAAGAGGATGACAAAAGAACTAGGTGGGAGTAGAGAAAAGACTGTGGATTGACTTGTCTTAGCTACTGGCCCTTTACAAATGTCATGGCAGGCTGGATATTGTACCGAGTACAATTAATGACAGCATCATTCACCATGGATCTGTTACAGAAGAGGTTATCATTGGCAAAACGCTATATGGGGGCCCACCATAACCATTGCACCAGTATCATTGAGGGAAATAATGGTGGCTGGTATTCTTACCTAGTGCTTAGAAAACTACTGGAATAAAAGAAGAAAGGAATAATGTTCCCCTATTTTTGAAACCGTGTAATTAATCTGTTTCTTAGAACTTTATCTATCACACGCCAGTGTAATTAAGTTTTAGACCTTCAGACATTGGTAGAGAAATTTGAGAACTGTAGTTAGATATAGTTTAAGATTTCTTTTTTATAGCATGTTAGTATAATGGGAATAATGCAACACTGAACATGATTAAAATAGAAGAATGTGGCAATAAAACTTAATAGAGTAATACAGGCAAATGAATAAAAGCAATAAAATATGTACCACACTGTATTTACAAGTGAAAGCTTTAGGGGAAAAAAAACTAGCAGCTTAAAGAGATTTATAAAGGAAATTATTCTGAGGATACAGGCAGTGGCAGTAAAGTATTTTTCAACCAGATGCCCTCTAGAACAGGGGTGGGCAACTGTGGCTCTTTTATAACCTGTGGACTTCAACTCCCAGAATTCCTGAGACATCTAAGCTGTCTCAGGAATTCTGGAAGTTGAAGTCCACAGGTTGTAAAAAGGCCACAGTTGCCCACCCTGCTCTAGAAAGATTGCCAGCAGTGGAGGGAATATGCAAGTTATAATCCAACAGATTCAGAAGGAATCTCTTTCAGGAATGTTCAGTTTTATGTGGCCCACCAATTTTTTTTAAAGTAATAAATTCACAATTACCGTGTTTCCCCCAAAATAAGATCCTGTCTTATATTTTTTTGAACCCTGAAATAAGCGCTTGGCCTTATTGCCATGCGCTCAAAAGCCCGATTAGGCTTATTATCAGGAGATGTCTTATTTTGGGGGAAACAGGGTACTTCAAAAGACTTCCTCCCCAGTGCCCCCAAGCTTCATAATCACCACCAGCTCCAATGCTGCCTTTTCTCCACTAGTCAAAGAACAGCTGATCAGCATATTGTTTTTTTCAGCCTGTGAGGATTTTTAATTTATCAATATGACCCCTTTGCCTCCGTGCAAGACTCATCTAGAGTACTGCATATTTATAGAGGCCTTTATATTGGTTTTATATTCAAAGCACATCTACAACGGGGTGCTCTCAAAAATCTAAACAGTTCTTTTTAGATGAAAGAACTGTCCTTAAATGAAAGAACTAATGAAATTCTAACCTATGGTTTTCCTTCACTTTTCAGGTTTGGTTGATTTGTTTTTTTTTAAAAAAATTCTGAATTAGATTCAGGTCATTTCTGCCTGTGCATGTATGCATCCATGCATGGCTCCTTTGCTTCGCTGGCTCTTCCAACTGAAGCTTTCCCCGGGTTTACACATGATGTGCAGAGAACTGGAGCAAACTTTCGATGCAGCTGTGCCAAGCCTTCCAGACAACGCAGCTGCCTTGGCATTTGGAGGAAAAGCCATTCATTCATGCCCGCATGCTTTGAAAAGGGCTAACAGATAGACGGCTGGATCATCACATATGTAAAACATCTTTACATTTATTGCATAGTGATATAAGCTGCCCAGAAAGGACTGTGCACCTTGAGGCAATTATATGCTTTTCTAAGTAAGCCGAGCTATTTAAAACTAATATGCATACACACAAATAAAAATAAAGAAATTGGGCGATATATGTTTCATTGACAGCAGAATTTTTAAAATATTCTAACTCAGAATCTCAGTTATAGCCAGAAAAAAAAATATCTACAAGTAAATCCTCTGAATTCCTAACTAGTACAGACTGTCTAACCTCAATGATTTGAAAGACGTAGCTTCTATATCTGAAACCCTTTTACGAGAATAGGATTCAAACAAGGTACATAAATTGAACTTGACCTGGAAGGAATGATAAACAGAATTATTTGACAGTAACAGCATTGTTTGCCAATACTGGATTTTCATCAAGAACAATTGAAATGTTATTTATTTACGTGATATTTTGTCTGAACCTTTCACATGACTATGTAGTTCAGTGTCCTCCATCAATACCACTCTGGTAAACAACACCATCAATGTTGTTTACCACTCTGGAAAACAGCAAATCCACCATCCAAATCCCCACAGCTTCCAGATACTGGGAAAGCACAAATGATACTACTTGACCAATCAGGCAAAAAAGTATATTGATGATCCCTTACCCTAGGGCAGTGAACAATCTCACCAATAGTTCCATGCAGATAGCAACAGCACTATAGCACTTAGACTTATATACCACTTCACAGTGCTTTACAGCCCCCTCTAACCAGTTTACATATTGCCCCCAACAATCTGGATTCACATTTTACCAACCTCGGAAGCACGGAAGGCTGAGTCAACCTTGAGCCCGATGAGTCCTGAACTGCCAAACTGCTGGTAGTCAGCGATCAGCAGAAGTAGCCTGCAGTACTGCATTCTAACCACTGCGCCACTGCGGCTCTTATGTTAAAGAAGAGTGGGGACGGAGTTGAGCCTGAGAATCTCAGAGAAGATTCTCTCAAGCATTCTCCTTCTCTCAAGCATTCTCCTTCAATAACATCAGCTGGAACCAACCTTGGAAGAAGAAGAACTGCAATACTGTATCTTCCTGCCTATTCGTAAGTTGATCTAGAATAGAGGTGTCAAACTCGCATCATTGGGACATCACGTGACATATCGCGACTTTTCCCCTTCACTAAACTGGGGGTGAGAGTGGCCAGCGTGTGATGCATTCAGCCCATGGGCTGCAAGTTTGACACCTCTGATCTAGCAGGATACTATGATGAAAGAAACAAAATTTGTTGAGAGATTAAGGAGGTCAGATATTTGCACTACCACCCTGATCCCATCAGAGATTGTCCACAAGTGCAATCAATGGCCTTTTAGAACTTTAACTATGCATCCTGACTGAAAAGTGTCTAGGTAATGTGGATGATTAACTATAATATAAAATTTCCTTTTTCTGTATATGTTTGTTTCTGTAACTAGAGAATGAGAAAGGAGGATCAGATCTACCATACTTGTTCCCATTTTCCTTTGTTCAGACATGGAGCCTATACATTTTACAAGTAAACTGAAGGCCTAAATTGAGATGAGAATTCATGTCAGCAGCATTGCGGTCCATTAAACAGATCACGCAGTTATGGATCTGCACTAATTTTCAAGAATCAAAATGAGGCAATTAAAAAAAGTATTTCTGGTTCATATTAGCACATTTAAATTATAAAACTTACATTTAGTTCACTCTTGATTTCAAACACGTGACAGAGTTTACACAGAAATAAAATAATCAAATTGACAGATGAGGCTCACATCCATTTGCTCAGTGTACCATCTGCAGAAATCAAACACTCTACCTTTATTACTATTTTCCCCTTCCCTCTACCTATTCTGCAACCACCCATTTTATTACTCTTTCTACATACAAGCCTGAAACATCTCCTTGCTTTTGAATTGTTCTGGAATGCATCTTGATAATTTTATTTGTTTGAATGAGCATCTGCAGTTATATGGCCATTTAAAAGCTCATTTTCTGCCTAGCAGCATTATTGATGAGTTACGAAAAATATTAAAAATGGGCTCATAGTTCTGATTGTTCAAAATATGGGAAAATTCAGGATCAAGAAGAAACATCTTCCTTTTGAGGAGGATAGAAAAAAGATATTTTTAAAAGACAGAAGTGAAATCAGTAGTCCTGGGAATAGTTCCAATGTCACCAAAAATGTAGATAGTTCAGTAAACTATTATTATCTAGCTCCATGTGATAGTCCCTCCTTCACCATTAATAGCTGAGCTTCTGAAGTATCTTGACATAGGATAGAAGAGGCAGGCTGAACTTCAACTCAACACCAGTGTTTGACACTGCATACATTTAGATCCTTTCTACACTGGCATCATTTTTACTTCCTACTTCTCAGAAGCAACTTCAACAAACAATCTACCCCTGACCTTGGAATGTCTGGTCACTCCTCTGTTGCTGGGCTTTCTGCCAAAGTCACAGTGGGGCTTTTGCAGAGATTTTGGAACTACTGACATGATGTTTCTGCTCGCACCAACTACAGGAGAAGTGTCAAGAGCAGAATCCTGAATGCTATACAGCCTGTGTTGAACTCACAAAAATCCTTGTTACTATCAGCCGACAAAGCCTATGGAGGATCATGTCAACATTTGGTTGTCCTACCAAATTAATTCAGATAGTATGCCAGTTCCATGGTGCCATGATGAACAGAGTGCTGGATAGTGGAGAATGCTTTAAGGCAGTTATATTCAACCCACAGCCTGCGGACAACATGCAGCCTTGAACAGCTAGCAGTGCAGTCCTTGTCTGTCTGTCTGTCTGTCTATCTACATTAACTATATTATATACTATCTATCTATCTATCTATCTATCTATCTATCTATCTATCTATCTATCTATCTATCTATCTACAGTACCTATCTATCTATCTACAGTATCTATCTATCTATCTACATTAACTATATTATATACTTTATATGCGGCTCAAGACAAATCCTCTTCATTCAAGCCAAAAGGTTGGACATGCCTACTCTAAGTCACCAATGGTGTTAGACAGGGTTGTATGCTTGTACCCACTCTGTTTATTACCATAATGAATGATGCCTTTCATGACAGTGATGCTGGATTCAAGTACAGAGTGGATGGGAAGTTATTCAACCTGAAGAGACCTAAAGCTATTACCAAAGTGGGGAAAAAAACTGTTCTGAGAGACTTCCTCTTTGCTGATGACTGCCTTCTGAATGCTGGCTCAGAGCCAAAGAAGAAAACCAGCATAGGCAAATTTTCTACAGTTTATGGACAATTTTGGACTCAGCATCAGTATCGAAAGACCAAAGTCATGCACAATCCTACTCCTCATGCACTATACACAGAACCCCAAAATCACAATTAAAGAACAGAAACTACAGGCAGTGGACCAGTTCAATTATTTTGGCAGCACCCTCTCTTGAGTAGTGACCATGGATACAGAGGTCTACTGCAGAATAGCACAGACAAGTTCTGCTTTTGGTAGACTGCACTCCATTGTGTAGAACATCAAGGATTACTGTGGCAGTAAAATTGAAGGGTATAGAGCTATGATACTCACTACCCTTCTGTATGCCTGTAAAATGTGGTCTGTATGTAAAAGGCAAACAAGACACTTAACCATTTCCACATGACTTGTCTTCACAGAATATTAGGTATCAAATGACTACGTAAAATATCAGACAATGAAGTAGTGTCTATAGCAAGTCTAGCATCAATCCATAGACTACTAATGAGTACACAGACCCATTGGGCAAGTAACACCATCCTTATGCTAGATAAGTGCATACTTAAGGAAATCCTTTTGGGGCAACTTTCTGCTGGAAAATACTCCCATGAGAGGCCTTACAAAGTGAATTAACATACACCCAACTGCCTGAGTAATGCTGGCACAAAATCGCTCTACCTGGCATGGCCTCATTGATAAAGGCTGCTGAGCTTATGAAGTAAGGTGCAATGCAGAAACACAGCATAAGGATGAACTGCATAAGTCTAGAACCATTTGTGCAACAAATGCAGTGTCTACACATTTTGCCCAACATGTGCCAAGACAGTCATCTTGGGAAACTCACATTTACTTTTAGTGTGATTAATGGTGTTGAGGTCTTCATTGAGGATGATGATGAATAAACATGACATACAGCCATCTAGCATGCTCCATTCTATCAAGGAATCCCCAAGCTGGTTGGAAAAAAAAGCATGTTTTGAGGGCCTTCTGGAAGACCAACTGTGCAGACAGGACCCAACTTGGCTTCTTCACTTGTTCCCTGCAGTGCATTTATTTACATTTAATTTCTAATTTTGATTGACCTCACATGGGCCAGACAGGTACAGCCAAAAGGCCAGATATGGTCCAGGGGCAATAAAATGTCCAGGTCTGTGATAGCACAAGTAAATGTAACTTAGTCCGAAGGCATGTAAGACTGTACAGGTCATAACACCTTGAACTGAATCTACAAGCATATGGACAACCAATGCAGTTAACGGAACAAAGGTTGTCCCACGTATAGAACAACAGGCATACATGATTTCCGGCACTGATGCATTTTGCACCAGCTGAAGTTTCTGGACACTCTTCAAGGACAGCTTCATGTTCAGTGTGTTACAATAGGACATCTGAGGTTATTAGGGCATGAGTGACTAAGAGCAGAAGGAATGCTTTCTAGGAATACAATGAAGACTTGATCTCTGCATAACCAAGAGGAGTAAAGAGAAGTTTGCCCCTTCCTGCCACCTCAAAGAAATCCACTTTAAAACATTGACAGATATTGATTGGAAGAAAAACCCACCATAGCATATAGCAGTGATGGCTAACCTTTTCTGGACCAAGTGCCCAAAGGGGGCGTGCCCAAATGTGTGCGCACATGCCCGAACCTCCAAGTGCAATGCGCACACAGGCTCCTGCATGCGCCCCGCCTCCCTGTGCATGCGCGTGTGGCCTCCCACACGCTCCCCGCGCGCCCCCTCCCCACGCATATGCAGCAGAGACCCGACGACCACCTGGTAAGCAGGAGGAGCGCGCGCATGTGCAGCAGAGCTGAACTGGGGCGACAGCTGGTGTGCCCACAGAGAGAGTGCTGCATGCCACCTGTGGCACGTGTGCCATAGATTCGCCATCACAGGCATATACCATGGGTGCTTACGTTCTTGCAAATGAGAAATAAGCTTTCTGTAAAATGAAACTGATTTGTGAGGTGAGAACAATGGGAAGTTAGCAAAGTAACAAAGCAACTATCCGTGGCAATTCCAAGTGCATTATGCTGAATGTTCCCTCGAGGCCAGTTCTGTGGCACTTGCTTGTTCATCCTTCCTTGCTGCTTTGAACAAATGCAGAATGCCTCGCTTACCGTAATTTCTTCATGAGCAGTTCTTTCCCTCCTACTGAGGGAAAAGAACACAACATCTTTGTGGATAAATTTAGCTAGTTACGTTATTGATTAGAATACACACTAAGACTGAAAGTAGAATTTTTTTCAGACAGCCTGAAACTGGGAATTGTTCCATTTTGGGGTAAAACACGTTAGACTAAAGGCAGAAAAGGCATGATCTACTATGCTTCTAGCAACATTTGCACACTTTAAGATTTGTTCATCTCCCCCCCCCCCCCCCCCCCGGTAGAAAGCACCACACACTAATCCACCTACTTGCGCTAGTTCTTGCTTCTCCAGCTTGCAGTTTGACACTTTAATTTTCAGACCCATTTTCCTCCCTGCATCAAGCTAGCATTTGCTACAAATCATTCACATTCTCAGCCAGCAACTTGGCACTGTCTGAATTAAAAATATATGCACGTTATTGGTTCCAATCAACACACTTCTATCATCACCAGTCGCATTCCTTCTACATTTATCTATAAATATACTGAACAATTTAGAAGGATATTGTTATCCATCTTTCTCTAGCTTTCTGCTTGTTGTTGGAACCATTTTCAACATTTTGCTTTCCACAGAGTCACACGCACACTTTATTGCCATCATATTCTGTTCTTAATATAACCAGCAAACAACCTTCAGCTCCGTATTTCTGCACAAACTTCCATATTTCAGGTCTATTCATTTAATCATATGCCTTCACTAAATCAACAAGCATACAATGAATTTTTTTCTCATTCAGACTGTTGGGCTAAACTGAAATACTCCTTAATTGGAAATAGCACGAGCATTATATTTTTCATGGCTTGTATTATGCTGATCACGTTTCTCCATCAGCCAATTCCTGCTTTTATCCTGAAATCTCTACACCCTGTCAAAATCTAATTAAATTTTGGAACGTAGAACATCACTGGATAGAGGGAAATCAAGGCAAGAGGTCTATAGTACTTGTGCATCACTGAATGTTTCTCCAAGAAAAAAAACCTCTGTAATTTATTTTTGTGTGTACAATATGAACAATATTTTCAGCTTTTTATGAAAATATTTGGATATTAAGAACTTTCAGGCCATTGGGGGGGCGGGGGTAGCAAAGAATCTTTAACAGACAGAAATGACACAGATAAATTTCACAAGGTCAAAATATAAACTTTATGCAATTCACCGACAGCAAAAACTATTTATGTTAAAAAGATACCTCACAGGTACTATTGTTTTGGGCCAATAACTAATTTCTCTGTCTCTGTGCAAATCTAGGAGTATGCTCATGCTATTTAAAATCAATCTTGGTACCAGAGAAAGCAGATCATTTCATATTCCCTTCACTACTTAGTCCTGTAAATTTAATTCTACACCAGTGATGGCTAACCTTTTTGCTATTGTGTGCCAAAAGTGGGGGGGCACGGGGTGTGTGTGTCACACACGTGCGTGCCCACATGCATAATTCAATGCGCCCCCCCTGCGCATGCCCATGTGACTCCACCGAGCTCTCCCCACTTTTGGCACATGATGACAGTAGGACTATTTTTCGCCCTCCCCAGGCTCCAGAGGCTTTCTTGGAGCCTAGGGAGGGTGAAAATGGCCTTCCCCACCCCTCTGGAAGCCAGAAACAGTCTGTTTGCTGACTTCCAGTGGGACCTAGAAAGCCTCTGGAGCCTGGGGAGAGCAAAAAACAGGCCTTCCCTCCCCCGGAGTCCCTCCAGAGGCTGGAAACAGCCTGTTTCCCGACTTCTGGTGGGCCTGGAAGGCCCAAAAATCAGCTGGGTGGGGTGCGCATGTGCTCCGGAGCTGAGCTAGGCCCACCAATATGGTGGTGGCATGCGTGCCATAGGTTCGCCATCACGGTTCTAGACTGTAGATTCTGATGAATTGCAACAGTGAGCATAAAAATTCACAGAATGTAAAGTCAAACAAGTTTACTATAGCAAGTCACAAAGTATCTGATAGCACAAATGTAACTGACATCAGAGTTAGATATCATCATGATCATAAAACTGCACATTTCCACTGCATTATTAAAATACAATAACTGTATTATATGATACCTGCCATTATAGCAATAGCAATAGCACTTAGACTTACATACCGCTTTACAGTGCTTTCCAGCCCTCTCTAAGCGGTTTACAGAGTTAGCATATTATCTCCAACAGTTTGGGTCCTCATTTTATCCACCTTGGAAGGATGGAAGGTTGAGTCAACCTACCTAACATTAATATGTAGAAGATGATGTACAGTATAATGTATTGGATGGATGGGATAAAATTGCACTGTCGCACAAAATTTCCTTCAAGATATCCTCAATTTAATTAATCTCCTTCTTACAGACAGCTCTTATACTATCTTTTATACTCAAATATAAATGAATTTATACAGAATTAAGAGTCGGCTAATTGCACAACATCACAAATCACATTATAACTGCATTTCAAATTTCTAACAAAATCCCCACTCTTGTTTCAACAGTAATTTCTCAACAGCAATCAATGATATTTTTTTAAAATAAAAGAAAATGGAATTTTTAAGGTTTAGTGATGATAGAAAAATATGAGTGCTACTTAACAATGCTTTGGCGCTTATTTTTGTGACAATAAAACAAGGTGTAATAAATCAGCTTAACTCTGTAAAACTAGTTTTACAGCTGCTCTATTAAAATTAATATAAAGCACACATTCTACTGCCTCCTTGATCTACTTCTAAGAATGAATCTGAAAAATGATATCATAGATTTATTACTATTTCATTTGTCAGATAGATTTCTGGCAGATCAATCAAATAGATTTTATGAAAATACAATTACTACATTTAATGCAAGTTCTTTTTAAGATTTTACAGGGCTGAGAATCACAGTTTTCCTTTGTGATTACATAAAAATACATCATTTGCTGCATTCATTGATTTAAAACATATATTCATCAGCCCTCATTTTATCGAAATAATATCTGATTCACTGAAGCCCAATTATATCAGACTTAGATTACATTGTGCATGGTGGACCAAATTCTGCTATGATATATAACATTTGTAGAAAGCCATAACTCAAATGACATAAAATAATGCAAATGGTGTGATTTGCATAGTCTGCATGATAACCTAAACATGCCAATTAAGTAAATCCCTGCAACACCCTATTTAATGATTCATTGGTTAAAGAGAGACTTCCCTGTTAATGCCAAACAGTCCTAATAGCCTAATACAGTGTGCTATATTGTCTTGTATTTCATAATTAATGCAAACCTCTGTGAGGGAGCAAATGGCAACTTCAATACTTCTAAGCCTTATAGGAAAAGAGAAAATAGTTGATGACATGTAAAAAAGAATCCCCCAAATTTTAATTTTCCATTTGGAAAAAAATTGTTTGGTTGACGTTTCAGAAAAAAGATGTCGGAATTCAGGAATTCCCTTCCCAATCTTTCTCATTCTTCTTTTGAGTCTCCATTTAATCTAATCTGCAACATAAATTATATTTAGCAATAAAACATAGCTGACGAGTGAGTAGGAAATGTTGCAGAGTATGGCTTCTCCAACTCAAGAAATTCAGAGCATCTCCTCTAGAGCTATTGAAGATTTAGTCTACTGCATGAGGCAGTGTTATCTAGGGCAGGGGCCACAATCCCAAGTCCATGGACCACTGACAGCAATTGGTCCGCGCAAACAAGCAAAGCCCCATCTGTGGGATGCAGGCAGCATGCAAAACCACGTCCCCCTTCAGTCCGCAGAAAAACCTTTATCCATAGAACTGGTCTTTGGTACCCAAAAGGTTGGGGCAGGGATGAAATGCTCCCAGTTTGGACCGGATCACCCAATCCGGTAGCGATGGAGGCAGGTGGTTCGGAGAACTAGTAGCAAAAAACCCTCCCCCATGCCCAGCTGAGCCGCGCAATCAGCAGAGGCTTTTTAAAAAAAAATTTAAAAGCATTTTTTCTACAACCTCTTCGGCCGAAAAAATGCTTTTAAAAGTAAAAAAAAAAGCCACTGATGATCGCATGGCTCAGCTGGGATCGTCAAAGGCTTTTAAAAGCATTTTTTCTACAACCTCTAAAGAGGATGTAGAAAAAATGCTTTCAAAATTAAAGCCTCTGACGATCCAAGCTGAGTTGCCTGATCGGCAGAGGCTTTTTTTCTTTTAAAAGAAAAAAAGCATCTGCCAATCAGGCAACTCAGCTGGGATCGTCAGAGCCTTTTGAAAGCATTTTTTTACAACCTCTTCGCCGAAGAGGTTGTAGAAAAAATGGTTTTAAAAGTAAAAAAAAATATTGGCCACGCCCACCCAGTCACATTACCCCCCTCCACCAAGCCACACCCACAGAACCGGTAGTAACAAATTTTAGATTTCACCACTGGGTTGGGGGCTCTAATCTTGAGCCCTCCTACAATCATGCCTTCAAATTCAAACAGGGAGTAAACATCACAAAATCACTCTGTTTGCAGTCATCCATTTTTTTAAACAAGTCCAAGTTAAGAGTTGTTATTCCCCACTATGATAATTTAGTCAGTCCTAATAATTCTTATCTTATTGGCTTACGGGCTGGCTTGATCCCACAGTTTTGGGTTAAATTTTAATTGATTTTAAATTGGGTTTGTTTTAAATCGCGGCCAAAAATATTTAATTCATTTTAAACTGTTTTTAAATTTTGTATGTTCTGTTTTTATTTCGGCTGTTCACCGCCCTGAGTCCTATTGGAGAAGGGCGGTATATAAATTGAAACAAACAAACAAACAAATAAATAAATTATATAAATCTAACCCTTCTTAGCACATGTACTATGCCTTTTTTAAAATAAATAATAAAATAAGTATTTGGTGACCACAAACATGAATTCCTAGTGTCCGTTCATCCATAGTTCCAGTGGAACAAGATGCGTATGTACGGATTCCATCTGTTCTTTAGACTTCATGTTGTATTGTGGAATGATTCAATTCCATCATTAATAATAATGGAAGGCCCAGTTTACTGCCCACAGCATTGTGATTTGTAACATATGGTCCTGTTCAGAATAGGACATCTTGACTATTGCATTTTAAGAGTTGTCATTGACTTTTTTTTAGTTATGGGGCTGACACCAATCAGTGGCATCAAACTCGGTATGCCCAGAAGGAAATGTTGGACATTTTTATACTTCTTTCATTGCACAGACATTGTCTATGATTAGAAACAAAAAAAAATGCCCATCAACCATGTTTCATTGTGAACAGTCTGGAACATTCATCAGCTCTCCTTAAACAAGCTTAACTATCATTACATCTTGCAAAACTGAATGCCAAGACAAACAGATGGAAACTCATTACTTTTTTCTCCTGACATATGCTTACCCATCATTTCACTGCATAAAAACAATACACATGTGGTTCTCTGTTTTCAAGGAACAGAGTCCTTTGTATTTCATCTATAAAAAGACATTTCACTGGTTACATCATGTGGCCCATTCAGAAACATAACCATGAAACACCATAGCTACTGCACAGAACAGGTCTGTTAACAACTCACCACAGCCAACTTCCCACAGTCAACTTGTCACAGCCAACTTGACATGTCCAACTTGCCATGGGGCAACTTCGAGATGTGGAGGATTCCCGACTTACACACCTTCCGCCGGGCCCTCAAGACGCTTTTATTCCAACAAGCCGGGCTGGCCTAATTTTTAAATTTTTTAATCGTTAACTCTTAATTTTTAAATGTCCAAAACGGGTAGTTTTATTTTAATTAGATATGGTCCAAACTATTTAATATTTCTTAAATTGTTTTTAAAATTTTATATCTGTGTGTTTTATTTTGGCTGTACACCGCCCTGAGTCCTTCTGGGAGAAGGGCGGTATATAAAATAATAAATAAATAAACAAAAAAAAAAAAAAACAAACTCTCCATGGGACAACTCTCCATGGCTAACTCTCCATGGGGCAACGAGTTAGACTAATATCAAAGAAATGGTGGAATAGAATCATTAAAGAAAGGATGCAGAAGGAGAGACAGAATGAAATGTGAATGACAAAAATTAAAATATTTCTTAATTTTATTTTAAATGATTACATTGAATTGTTAAATTATTCTGCGTTGAGTTGTCTTGCGATGAGAGTTGTCCGTGGCGAGTTGTCCCACAGCGAGTTGGCTGTGGAAAGTTGCCCATGGCAAGTTGGCTGTCAGCTTTGGAAATCATGATTAGGCTGGAAGCTTCCATGCTGCCACCTTCTCATGTGTGGGAAAGTAGGAGGGGGGATTTAGTAGAGGGGTTGTCTTTAGACATAATAGCATTCTTCCTGTCGGTCAAGGTCAGGGCGATCCTGCATCTGGAGAAGGAGTGGTCGGAGTGATGTCTCAAGATGGGACAGATGGTGACTGGAGCATGTGATCATCTGAGGAGTGAGAGGATGGTTTTGGGGGTTTTGATTTACTGAGGGAAAACCCAGACCTCTCAGATTCGGGTTTCCCCAGATGTGCCAGTTTACTTATTCTAGTAAATAGAACTGTGAAAAATGCTTGCTTCAGAGTTGGGTTTTTTTCTGGAACACTGACATTGGCTGTGACGAGTTGTCCCATTCCAGCACAAAGAGCAGCTAGGATCCACAAAGTTTCAATTCCCAGTGAAAGGTTTTGCCTTAGGTTATGTTTTCCTCTGAAAAACAGTGTGAATCCCAGATATTCCTAAGTATATTTTTTTATGAAGACCACATATACATTTCCATTTTTATATGCCAGTCTCCCATAAGATTCACAGGAGAATCTTCAGTTTCATTATGTATACAAGTTGTCACTTCTATGGAGACCCTCATCTATATTATTTATGGATTTCTGATGCACAAGAATCAGCAACTGGATTTATTGCTTAGTCTTCAAATTTTTATTATGCCGGTAAAAGGAGGGGGGTCAAACTTCAGATTATTGCTGAGCCTCAATTTCGTATCTACTGGAATCCAAAAAATGAAGGCAATGGTTTTTGGGTGATAGTAACATTGATCGTTTCCAAAGACTTCTCTCTAAAGCTTTTCTTTAAAGTTACCGTATTTGGTTTAACGCTCCAAATGGTTTTTACATGAGCTACAAATCTTCCTTCTGACTTTTCTATTGTTGAGTGCATTGATAAAATGTGTTTTAAATATGCCTAGCTATTTCTAAGGTCACAAAAGGTTTGTGTTAAATTTGTAATTCTTGTCATGCATCTTTCTTCCCAGGAATTCATGGGCTCTCTTGCAGCATTGTATAAAATTCTGCTTCTCTATCAGCGCCATTTTTAATATGAATTTGAATGAAAAATATTTTGAATCAGTGAATTCCTAAAACAAAATATGGCACCAGGGAGAATGGTGAGAATCATAAGATTTCACAGATCTGGTCATTGGGAAACATTTCACTAGAGGTCAATATATTGCTAATATAATGGAGAAAATAATCTACTGACATCAATGACAGTTAAGTGATATTCAGAGCTTTTCTAGATATTTATAAAATCATGAGCTCAGATTATGTTGCAGGTCTGATATGGACTATACTTCTTATTCATTTTATTTCTCTTCCAACCTGTGAGATAACTTGATTGGGAGCTGCCCAGAGATTGGAATGGATGGCTGGATGGCTGAATGGATGGATGGATGAATGAATGAATGAATGAATGAATAAATACTTTGCTGTGGATATCAGTTGTACCATTCGAGATCATGTGATTGAATAGTTAAATTTTAAAAAGTACAAACAAAAATATTCTCTTTGTATCAGAAAAGAGTAAGTTTGAATCCAGCTGATGTACTTCCCTATGTCACTTTTTTGTTCTTTTTGTGTGAAAAACATCCAGTGGTATATAAGTATTTTCTTGTAGGCTGAAATGGGTCTGTCTAGGCCTAACTGCAATACTAGATAATCTTTATAAGGTATCACTATTTGTCTTAATTTGTTTTTTTAGGAACCCAAAATACAAAACCTGGAAAATACAAGTTTGACAAAATAGGCAGTTGGGCCACAAAATAATATGTTCCACAAGCCGACTGGCAAAAACCAACAAAGACTATGTTCTTCCAGGAGAGTGGAGAATATATGGTCATTCCCATATATCAGTGATGGCTAACCTTTTTGCCGTCATATACCAAAAGCGTGGGGAGCATGGGGGGATCGCGTGTGCGTGTGCCCACACCCATAATGCAATGCTCCCCATGTGCCCCGCCCCCCGCACATGTGCTCACAACCACCACACTCCCCCCACCCCCCACCCATGCATGTATGACCTTCCCCGTGCATGTGTGTGCACCTCCCACATGTGCCCTGCCCCCACACCAGAGACCTGAAAATCAGCTGGCCGGCGGGAGGTGCACACACATGCGTGGTGGAGCTGAGCTGGGCAATAGCTCATGTGCCTGCAGAGAGGGCTCCACATGCCCCCTGTGGCACGTGTGCCATAGGTTCACCATCATGGCCGTATATCATCACAGACTAAATGAACCACCTAATATTAAAATAATTAAAAATACATTTTTTTTTATTTTGAATTTGTATACCGCCCTTCTCCAGAGGACTCAGGGCAATGAACAGCCAAGTAAAAACATCAAGTACAAATATTAAAATACAATTAAAAAGACATATATAAATTTGGCCCCATTAATTAAAAACGATAAACAAAACAATTAAAAACATTTAAAAAGTGTTAGGCCAGCCCGGCTTGCTGGAAAAAGAAGGTTTTAAGGGCACGGCGGACGGGACCACTGTGATCATTAAGTTTGCAGATGACACCATCGTAATGGGTCTTTGTTACAGGTGGAGATGAAATGGCGTACCGGGGGGGTGGGAGGAGGTTCAAAAACTATCCACATGGTGCTTAAAAAAACAACCTGCACCTGAACATCAGCAAGACCAAGGAGATGGTGCTGGACTTCCAGAGGAAGAGAGAGGAACCTGCCCCACTTTACATCAAGGAGGGCTGTGTGGAGAGAGTTTTCTCCTTTAAATTCCTGGGAGTCCATCTCAGCAAAAACAACACAATCCTGGAAACAACACAATCCAGGTGGCCAGGAAGGCCCAACAGAGACTCCATTTCCTCAGGGTCTTGCATAAAAACAGGGTGGAACAACAACTGATGTCCAATAGAAAGCGTCCTCATTGTATCACGGTATGGCATGCCAGTTTGACAGCCACGGATAGAAAAACATTACAGAGGGTGGTGAGCACAGCACAAAACATCGTGGGCTGTCTGATACCACTAGATGAGATCACTGCGGCTCGCTGCCTTAGAAGAGTGAGGAAAATCCTCAGGGATAACTCACACTCTGGTCACCACTTCTTTATCCTCCAACCATCGGGAAAGAGATAGAGAAGCATAGCCAGCCCAGGGGTGGGTTTTATTTACCTTTACTACCCAGTTTGCAATGGGGCCGAAACGTGCGCTCGCTTCACTTGCGTGCATGCATGCTCTTCTGCGCAAGCGCAGAAGCGTTTTCATGACATCAGGGTCAGTGGGCAGAGCCTCCTGCTGGTTTTACTACCGGTTCTATAGAACCAGTGCAAACCAGGAGCAACCCACCACCGAGCCAGCCACACAAATAGACTTTTATCTGTGGGCTGTCAGACTCCTAAATGCAAAATAACATCATAACTACATAGTACGATGGACTTGCAGGACCCGCGCAAAATGTTGCAAGGTGCAATAGGCCTGGGTGGTTGTTAATATGATTTATTGGGTTAGGGATTTTCTGTCATCATTGTGAGTTGTATTGTATTGGAGGGGGTGTCCACTGAGGGAGCTCAACCAATCTCATTGTACATATGTTGTGCATTGACAATGAAGATTTGAATTCAATTGATATTGATCTTGTTTGTTGAACGCTGACTTGGAAGTTCACAAATGGCAATCACATGAGTGTAGATCACTGCAACAGTGTGAAGTTCAAGGGCTGGTTGTCAAGTTGCTTTTTCAGCACCATTTTAACTTCAGACAGTTGCTAAACAAGGGAGTCATTAACCAAGGACTACTGTGATTTATACAGATTAAGTTTTGTCAACACTTGAATACATATGCAGGGCAGAACGGAGATAAACCAATGGAAACAATTTCACTCTCCTTCCATAGATATGTCAGAAACTGATCATTAGAGCAGGGAAAATAACTGTATAGAACTTTTACCATGTTGATTCTGTGTATTATTTTATTGATAATAAAAAATATTACTTTTGCTAGGTGGAAAGGAAATCACATGGGTTATGGGTTATACTTTGTGATTATTAAAAGTAACTAAAGTTTAAGAATGAACTTCAAATAGACACTAATTTTTTTTAAAAAAAAACCGTTTAATGATGACATGGCAGGATAAGAGGGTAAAAATCGAGAACCTTCGAGAGGCACATGATTTCTACGAAAATCAATTTAATATAAGTGAACACGATAGTGAAGAAGAACTGGAACAAAAGAGCTGTGAGAACCAGAAGAGCGGTAGAACGGAAAAGGGCGGGAAACTGAAAGAGACAATGAAAGGAGGAAAGAGTGATATAAGTGGAGATGAAACCCCAGGAACCCGACGAGAAACAAGACAAACATCAAAGGCGAAAGCCACAGCGAAGTGAAGAGGTGGAGAAGATTGGAAACTTGATATTAATTAATATTAATGGATTAAATGCCCCAAGAAAATGAAATAGGATCTTTTCAAAATTACATAAATTAAAAACTGGTATAAGATGTCTCCAGGAGGTCCACATTAGGAAGAAACACATGGATATATTAAGATGTTCACGAGTGGGGGAGATATACGTATCTCTGGCGGACCAAAAGAAGTGGGGTGTGGCAATTTATGTTCAAACTTATATAGAATCTAAAAAGATATACTCAGACGAAGAGGGAAGATCGTTAATGGCAGAAGTAATAATGTATGGTAGACGTATCTTGCTGGTGGGTATTTATGCTCCTAATGGTGGCAGGCATCTTATTTACTTCTGTAACTACAATAAAAAAAAAAAAAATCTTCAATTTTTAGTTTACAAAATTTGGGCAAGCAATTTACCACCTTTACCAGCATACAAAACTAAGCTAACCAGTTATTTGCAATTAATCCAAAGCAGATGCAGAAGCGAAGACCCTACCAGCTTAACTTCTAATTTCATTCTGCCATATCTGGTTGATGAAGACAAAGGCAAGCGGTGAATACAGGATTACAATGGAACCTGAACTAAAACAACAAGTGCCACCACTTCCCTTTCCCCATCAGCTTATTCCCCTCTCTAAAGCAGGGGTCCCCAACTCCCAGTCCACGGACTGCTACTGCTCTGCGGCCCATTGGAATCCGAGCTGTGCAAGCAGCAGGTGAGCGTGCAAAGCTCCATTTGCACATGTGTAGGATTAAGTTGCGTGTACAAAACCATCCCCTCCTCCCCTGCTGCTGGTGCCCATTAGCACCGCCAGTCCACGCAGCTGGAAAGGTTGGAGACCACTGTTCTAAATAGATAAATTATAAATTGTATATATAAAAGAGTTCCAACTGGACATTGTCTTATATTGATCAAACTGAAGAACTGTGCCCTGTTTGGAGCAACATTGATAATCAACAATATAGTCCTGACATATGTAGGAATTGAGTGATACTGCTAGATTTCGTAAGTAAATGTTTCTTTTATAAAATATTAACTACTGGTTTAAGGGATGCGGTGGCTCAGTGGCTAAGACGCTGAGCTTGTCGATCGAAAGGTCAGCAGTTCAGCAGTTCGAATCCCTAGTGCCGCGTAACGGGTAGGTTCCCGTTACTTGTCCCAGCTTCTGCCAACCTAGCAGTTCGAAAGCATGTAAAAAATGCAAGTAGAAAAATAGGGACCATCTTTGGTAGGAAGGTAACAGCGTTCTGTGCACCTTTGGCGTTTAGTCATGCCGGCCAAATGATCAGAGACATCTTCGGACAGCATTGGGTTTTCGGCTTTGAAACGGAGACGAGCACCGCCCCCTAGAGTTGGGAACGACTAGCACATATGTGTGAGGGGAATCTTTACCTTTACCTTTATAGAGCAACAAGCACAAAATTTCATTCTAAATTACCAAAAGACAATAGAATTGGATGAGTCATGTCCTATTAAATGACAAGCTGTCCAACCAGCTCTCAAAACTGCTCTGTGATGGGGAAAACCCAGAAAGGAATGATTAGCCAATTCATGATGCAGGCTTCAACACAAGTGACCATGCATCCAGAAATGAGCAGGTTTTATTATTGCTTCAGATTATAAACAGAATTCCTGATGTTAATAAACTTATTATAAAATGAATTATGAAACAGATCTGTTATGTGCACTGAATGATGGATTTTCTTTGGTTAGCCATGCCCTACAAGTTTGGAATTCCACAGAGAATGCATTGTATTGCCTGCCATGAAAGCACATCAAAAAACCATAACTCAGGGGTAAAATAAAATCATGCTCTGCATACAAAAGATCCCAGATTCCTAGTTGTAGAATCCAAGAAAGCTACTGATATCCTGAATTTTAAACTATGGATACAGGCTGGATCCTTAAGACACACTAAGCTAAAATGTACTTTGTTTATTTGTGGTTCAGTATGTCATGTAAAGACAATTAGTGGAGTTTATAACAATTATCTGCAAAACACAATTTTCTATATGTACATCTTGGTAAGATTTATTGATCGACATTCAATTTATGTAGCCACCCATCTTGCAATTACCAACTCAAAGTGGACAAGGAAAGATTAAAAACCAAGAGAGCAAGAAGAAACAATAACAGACAGCAATACCACAATGATAATATACAGCTAGGAAAGGGAATGGGCAAAACATCAATTAGAATCACTCTACACTTTCTTCTCACAATGGCATCTAAGCAAGACTGTGTGGCTATGCACCCGATTCTGAAATAATTCTTAAAATTCTATTTTAATTATCACTTCTACTACTGTGTTTCCCCGAATACTATTTTTTTGAACCCTGAAATAAGCACTCGGCCTTATTGCCATGCGCTCAAAAGCCCGATTGGGCTTATAATCAGGGGATGTCTTATTTTGGGGGAAACAGAGTACCACTAAAGAAAAATATGGAGTTACTTGATTATTTCAAAATGAAGTCATGATTTGGAAAAGGTGCTGCTATTATGGATGACTTCCTCAACCTGATGATGCCACAGTGACAGACATCATGGCAACATGACAAAAGTACATTAAGGGCTAGTATAATAATTCATAATTCATCACTTGCTCATCCCTAAATTCTCCTACAGATACCTATGACCAGTGTTTCTCAACCTTGGCAATTTAAACTTCAACTCTCAGAATTTGAGCTGAGGAATGCTGGCTGGAGAATTCTGGGAATTAAAGTCCAAATATCTTCAAGTTGCCAAGGTTGAGAAATATTGCCCATAATAATATTGACTATTATTTACAGGGTCCAGAGTTAGTGCCTCTTTTCAGAAAAAGCATGGCCATGTACCAACAATGCAGGTAACCCTTGACTTACAATGGTTCATGTAATAACCATTCAAAGTTACAACAGCACTGAAAAAAGTAACTTAAGACTGTTTTTCATACTTGTGACTGATCATGTGATCAATATTCGGATGCTTGACAATTGGTTCATATTTATGACAGCTCCAGTGCCATGTAAATCACCTTCTGCAACCTTCTGACAAACAAAGTCAATTAACAACTGTGTTACTATCTTAACAACTGCAGTGATTCACAACTGTGGTAAGCAAGTTCATAAAATGGGGTAAAATTCACTTAACAACTATCTCACTTAGCAAACAGAAATTTTGGGCTCAGTAGTGGTCATAAGTCGAGGACTACCTGTATGTATCTCGGGGTGGCTGGTGTTATCAGCTAAGAATGGAATAATTTCCATGTCCTCTTTTCCTCTCTTGCATACTTTCTTTATGAACATCATCAAAGGCTTAAGTACTGTACTAAAATTTCAATTCAGAGATCCTGTCCAAACTTCTTAAAGGTAAGTGGATTCAGGAACATGAGCGGTTGGAATTCATTTCTCAGACTTCCAAACAGAGAATGAATGTTTAGTTTTCTACAAAAGATCAATCATTTCCCATCCTAAGTATGAGCTGGATTTATTAGTTAATTATTTCAGTAATTAGGCTGTGCTGCTTCCTACCATTATTAACTTTATCAATCCATTCTTTTTTTTTTTTTTTAGGAGAGGAGGTCATCTTACGTCTATTCAATTAACACAGCTGCTATTTTGAATCATGCTAGGGTAGGCAATGCAGGAAGAAATCAATTGCAATTCAAAGTGCTAATTTGGACTTATAAAGCATTACATGGCCTGGTTCCCAAGTAGTTGCCAAACCACTTACTCTAACCAGGCGTAATCTATCCAAACAGGTTGTGAGTGAGTGCTGCTCACTCACTTCTGTGAGTGAGCAGAACTAAGGTCTGTTTTCTATTACATCACAGAATAGCCTCCCTCTAGATCAGGGGTATCAAACTCAAGGTCTGGGGGCCGTAAATCTGGCCTGTGGGGCCACCATGGAAACAGCAAAGGACCGGCCCACTGTGCCTCTGCCAGCGAAAATGGAGCTTGGGAGGGCTGCCCGCGGCCCTTGGATGAGCTCCGTTTTCATTAGCAGAGGGTTGCAGGAAACTGTCAAACCTGAAAACGGAGCTTGGAGCTTGTTTTTGCTGGCAGAGCGCTCAGGCCACCATAGGTGCCCCCAATAAGAGTGACATCGAGCTGGCCACGGCCACCCTGCTCTTCCCGAGGTCAACCACAACCCTGATGTGGCCCTCAAAGAAATCGAGTTTGACACCCCTGCTCTAGATCAAGGGTGTCCAACCTTAGCAACTTTAAGACTTGTAGACTTCAACTCCCAGAATTCCCCAGTCAGCAAAGCTGAAGTTGAAGACTACAAGTCTTAAAAGTTAACAAGTCTGGACACTCCTGATCGAGATATTAGGCTGACCTCCTCTGTAACAGCCTTTGAGAGATTTTAAAAATCAAAGGGAGGGACTTTGATTCTCTGCTGTAGCTGCTTGAAAGAGTCTTCAACTATCATTAAGCATTACGATTATTGTTTTTCTTCAGGATTTTTTACTTTTTATGCTAATTTTAGTTATTTTAACCTGCAGAGAACTCAAAAGATTCAGTAAGGTTCAAAACAAACAAAGCAATAAAATAAATTCCACCTGTTTAAAGAATTGTGATGAGGTTCAGAGGCGAGTTGTAACACTTCCCTCTGCACCAATGTCTTCTTTATAAAAACAGTCCCAATATGAAAGTTAGAATTAATCTTTGGCAGAGTTCTGTTCTTCCCCTCTCTGCCCATCATATTAATAAAAGTCTCTGCCATAGCAAATGCTTTGCATTGATTAAGGGACATGGCCTGAATACAACTCTATTTTTCAACTGAGGCGATGAGCCAAATGCTACTAGAAATTGCACCTTTGTGTAGATTCGGTCTACTGAATCAATTCTTAAACATCTGAGTATCAAAGACTGTTTTACAGGAAGCTAACAAGAAACATGAGAATGCTATCAATAGAAGACATTCAAAACAGAGTCTCTATAATATTAGAATTGGGCACTGTTTTTATTTATAATAAACTTCTATTTACAGAGAGCCTGGTTTATTGTGGCATAAAGTGTCATAAGTTGTTACTTGGAAGAAATAAGGTTACCACCAATGATTTCAGCTGAAATTAAGAAAATATCTCATTCACAGATCCACTCCAGAGGTGGGTTTCAGCAGGTTCTGACCAGTTCTGGAGAACCGGTAGCGGAAATTTTGAGTAGTTCGGAGAACTGGTAGTAAAAATTCTGACTGGCCACACCCCCATCTATTCTCTGCCTCCCAAGTCCCAGCTGATCGGGAGGAAATGGGAATTTTGCAGTAACCTTCCCCTACCACGCCCACCAAACCACATCCACAGAATCAGTAGTAAAAATTTTTGAAACCCACCACTGATCACTCCCCTATATACTCCCCAGGGGGAGAGCCTTCTCTGTGGGGGCACCCACCCTCTGGAACGAGCTACCCCCAGGAATACGACTAATCCCGGACCTCCGGACCTTCCGTCGAGCTTTGAAAACCTTCCTATTCCAGCAAGCTGGGCTGGCTTAAAATTTTAAAAGGGTTATTTTAAGGGTAATGGGTTTTAATATTTTGGGAAGCCAATTTGATTTAATTCTGCTTTTAAATTATTTTAAATTTTGTATTGTATGCATTTTAATTTTGGCTGTGCACCGCCCTGAGTCCTTCGGGAGAAGGGCGGTATACAAATTTAAATAATAATAATAATAATAATAATAATAATAATAATAATAATAATAATAATAATAATGCCATAAATACCTGGGCTATACCTGTGATTAGATACTCTGCAGGAATAATTGACCGGACCCAGATGGAGTTAGACAATTTGGACAGAAAAACAAGGAAGCTTATGACAATGAATCATGCCTTGCACCCTAAAAGTGATGTTGACCGATTATATTTACCAAGAGCAGAGGGTGGTCGAGGACTCCTACAAGTAAAGCAGACTGTGGAAGAAGAAAAATGCAGCTTGAATGATTACATCCAGAAAAGTGAAGAACCAATGATTAAGGAAGTAAATAAAGGAGGCCTTTTAAAGACAACTAAAACAAAAGCAGAATATAAGAAAGAAGTAAATGAGCAGCGAGCTGAAAATTGGAAACACAAAGCTCTGCATAGCCAATACTTGAAAGGTATTGAAGGCAAAGCTGACCAGAAACTAACTTGGAACTGGTTAAGATCAGGGGTACTGAAAAAAGAAACAGAAAGCTTTATTTTGGCAGCTCAAGAACAAGCCCTAGCCACAAACTGCATGAAGACAAAAATTCAACATGTTACCACCAACAGCAAATGCTGCCTCTGTAATGAGAAAGATGAGACAGTCAACCACCTGATCAGTGGGTGTAGCACAATTTCACAAACTGACTACCTACAACGCCATGACCGTGTTGCTAAAATAATTCACTGGAAATTGTGCCAGAAGTTTGGATTTGAGTACAGCAAAAACCACTGGGAACATCAGATTGAGAAAGTTTTAGAGAATGAGAAACTCAAGATCTTGTGGGACTTTAGGATTCAGACTGACAGGCACTTGGTCCACAACACATCTGACATAACAATAGTTGAAAAGAAAAAAGTATGGTTCATTGACATTGCAATACCTGGTGATGCAAGGATTGAAGATAAGCAGCAAGAAAAAATCACAAAGTACCGGGACTTGCAAATTGAAGTTGAGCGACCGTGGAAAAAGAAATTGTGTGTTGTCCCGATTGTAATTGGAGCCCTTGAAGCAATACCCAAAGGGCTACCCCGCTATTTAGAAATTCTAAATTTGCCGGACTTGAACATTTTGACTTTACAAAAAACCACCTTACTCGGAACAGCTTACATCCTCCGACGATACCTTAACAGTTCCTAGGTCCTTGGTTAGGACTTGAGCTGCTGAGCTATTAACCAGCCTCAAAGGCTGTGAATCTCACTAAAGATTAAATAATAATAATAATAATAATAATAATAATAATAATAATAATGTGAAGTCATGCAGCCAGTTACCTATGTGAGGTATCTCTGCATCAGAAGGAAATTCTTTGCAGGCAACTCGCTTCTCTTCACACTGGTTTGCTGATTTTAAGAAAAGCAGATGGGCGTTTATGCAGAAACCTGATGGCATACAGAAGTGGTTCCCTTGACAGGAGAATGGAGTTGCAGGCGCCAACAAAATAATGAGACAGGAAGATTTAAGGGGAACTGTGCTTTCTCTCTTATTTCATTTAAGATAAGGATACCTGCATGCTGTGCAGATAGAAAAATCTGTCTTCCCATAGGACACGCACATCATTCCACCAGAAATGATGGCAGAGAAAGTATACCTAACTCATAATTTATGTCTCTTGTCTGGATGGTGTAAGATAGACCATAACCTCTAAAATGTGTTAATCAATACGATCTTTCAGCAATTCGTATATAACGAAAGGATGGATAATAACTCATCAGCTCACACACCTCTCATCTAATTTAAACATTCCACAGCAAAAATGCATCAGTTACACACATTCAATTGTTTACACTGAGACTTTTATCTATGGAGTTTTTCAGTCATCCAAGTCATGGTTGTCCCAAAGGTGCTTTTTTTCAAGAGGCAACTGGACTTTTGAAGAAAAAGAAGCTGAAAGAAGCTTCTTGGATGAGAAGCGAAACATCTTCAAAGAAAAACCAGAAAGTCAAGTTGCCTCTTGAAAAAAGCGCCTTTGGGGCTGAGACTTTTAACGTCACTTATATATAGAAGATATGAAGAAAAACTCTTTCTGTTGTTAGACTTGATCTAATATTTCCAAGGCAATGTGGAATGCATACAAATTACTTCACCAGAAATGCTGCGTTATTATTAAAAACATTAGAATAACATTCAGTTGTTGCAAAGAAAGGGTTTTTTTATTATACTGATTCATCATGATTCAAACTCTGATCTTGGGATAATACTGCAGGAATAATTGGGGGAAATTGGGATTCCCAATAGCATTCATAAGCAATGATCGATTTGGTGTCACAGGATGAGATCTGTGAACCAGGCATTTTGTGTAGAATACTTGATGGAACTTCTCCAGGCCACAAAGTCTACCAAGGAATTCATTTTTATTTTCAGTGGACTCTGTACATATTAGAAATTCCTAGTTGTGGTCAAAAGCATCTACAGCTTCTATTCTTTTCACGCATGGCAGGAGAAATTTGGTTCTTCAGAGAAGTTCCCTGTTTCTTGTTTGTCCACTTTAAAAAATCCCTATCATCTTCTGGGAAGGCTAGGATTTCTCAGGGACTACTTTTGGGATGGGAGAAATAATAAAGAAAGAACAAGAATTGTTGTTGGGTTTTTTTTAGGCAAGTTTTATTAAATTTTTCTTTTACATACATATTTTATGAACAGAGTATTGACCAGGCCACATCTTTTGCAACTTGTAACATAATTATATATTGATTTTTATAATCTATTCCAATCTTTTTTGTTTTTTCCGGATACAATTTACATATTTCATTTTCTGCCATAATATTCTTTTTTCTCTATTTTTTAATTTTATCTTAATCTCTTCTTAATACTTAATATATAAACAGTATCACCATCCACCCTTCAAATCCTAATTTCTTAGCATTGCTTCAATTACTTATCTTATTTCTCCATTTATAAAATATATTTCTTATAATCCCCATCACATTTTTTGGTTATAAACAATAAACTTCATCTTATTCAAATCTTACATTGAAACCCTTTAATTTAATTGATCTTCCACCTCTTATCTCTTCTTAATACATAATAAGCAATATCACTCTCCGCCCTTAATTCTTGACTTCTATTATAGCATCCATTATTTTATTTCCTCATTTGCAACATATTATTTCAAAATCCCCATCACACTTTTTTTTCAAATCCAAATTGCTGATATTAATGGCACTTAGACATGCCAATTTTTTTTAAAGAATTTAATAAATTCTTCTGCCTCCTAATGTGTACCTGCTTAACAGACATTATGTCATAGGATCTAAGCCTGGATAACAGATTTAACAGATTAACAGAGTTGGAAGTGACTTTATAGGTTCGTGATGGCGAACCTATGGCACGCGTGCCACAGGTGGCACGCGGAGCCATATTAGTAGGCATGCCAGCTCAGCTCTGGGGCACATGTGCGCGCTGGCCAGCTGATTTTCGGGCCTTCTGGGCCCACCAGAAGTAGGGAAACAGGCTGTTTCCTGCCTCTGGAGGGCCTGGGGGCGGGGTGGGGAAGGCCCGTTTTTCTTTCTTACCTGGTTCCAGATCCTCTCTGTGTATCTTGGAAGGGCGAAAACAGTCTTTCCCACTCCCTTGGAGGCCCTACGGAGGCTGAAAGGGCCCATTTCCCGACTCCCGATGGGACAGGAAGTGACATTTTTTCCTGTCCCAAGCCTCCACAGACTCCTAGAGAGGCTCCTAGAGACTCCTGGAGAGGCTACTAGAGACTCCTAGAGAGGTTCTGGAGGCTGGGGACAGCAAAAAATGTCACTTCCTGTCCCACTGAGAGTTGGGAAATGGGCCCTTTCAGCCTCCGTAGGGCCTCCAAGGGAGTGGGAAAGGCTGTTTTCGCCCTACCCAGATACACAGAGAGGATCTGGAACCAGGTAAGAAAGAAAAACGGGCCTACCAGGCCATCATGTGCCAGGAGCGGGGGGGAGGGGGTTGCGCATGCATGCACGTGGGCACATGTGCACACGACCCTCCCCTGCCCCCCCTCTTCTGGCACGCGATGGCAAAAAGGTTAGCCATCACTGTTATAGGTCATCTAGTCCAATCCCTTGCTCAAGCAGGAGACCCTATACCAGTGATGGCTAACCTTTTTGTCATAGCATGCCAGGAGAGGGGGGGCGGGGGAAGGTCGTGCACGCACGTGCCCACGCACATGCACGTGCAAACCCCCCCCCCCCCCGCTCCTGGCACATGATGGCCTAGTAGGCTCTTTTTTCTTTCTTACCTGGTTCCAGATCTTCTCTATTTATCTGGGAAGGGCGAAAACAGCCTTTCTCACTCTCGCGGAGGCCCTCCAAAGGCCTGAAATGGCCCATTTCCCAACTCCCGGTGGGACAGGAAGTGACATTTTTTGCTGTCCCCAGCCTCCAGAGCCTCTCTAGGAGTCTCTGGAGGCTGGGGACAGCAAAAAAAGTCACTTCCTGTCCCACCGGGAGTCAGGAAATGGGCCCTTTCAGCCTCCGTAGGGCCTCCAAGGGAGTGGGAAAGGCTGTTTTCGCCCTTCCCAGATAAATAGAGTGGATCTGGAGCCAGGTAAGAAAGAAAAATGGGCCATGTACCATGTCTAACAAATGGCAGTCCAATCTTTTCTTGAAAGTCTCAAGTGATGAAGCTCCCACAACTTCTGAAGGCAAGCTGTTCCATTGGTTGATTGTTCTCATTGTCAGAAAGTTCCTCCTCATTCCTAGGTTGAATCTCTAGATAGTATCTAGATAGTATCTAGCGATCAAAATTATTTCTCCATTATGATAGGTTAGGAATAAAATTATATTTTTGTGTTCAATTGAAACTCGAGAAGTTACCTAATGTTTCCTTTTAGAAAAACACATTTCTTTGGCAGACAATCTTCTGTCTCCTTCTCCTCTTCCCTTGTGTTGCTTACATAAACACATCTCTTATTAGAGGACAAAAGTATTTTTTTCTTTGCAAGGTGTTTGAAGCAACTGAACCCAAAAGAGATGGATGCTAACTAACATTGGTTGATATGCTATGCAAAACACCTTTCGCTGATGTAAAAAAAAAAAAAAGTAAAAGAAAGGTCTTTAGTTATAATAATCATTCATAGCAAATTCATTCACTTCGGTAGAATAAAGTTGAGTTGAACTAAATCTAGAGAACAATATAAGTAATTCAATGAAGACTTCTCTTGAATTATATATCTGAAGGACCACACTGAATCTCAGTACAATTACTAATATATGGCTAACCTCCCATCTTCTTTACATGGATGTAGATTGATCAATTTAAAATATATTGTATCATGGATATAATAATGATGTATGATATGAAATCTTCTCTCATAGTTTGTATACTGACTATATACTTCTATATATTTCTAGTGTTTGGAACATGGTATTTTCAGATCTACAAGGATTTGATGGAGCTTTATAAGAGCCAAAGGGCAAAAAAGAAAGTTCACTCAAACATAGGGGAGCATCCACAACAACTTGGAAAAAAACATGGCTTCTTCTTCCATGAATTTATGCTAGATCTGTCATTTTGCAGATCTTGGGCTCTGAAATTTTTTCTAATAGGCCCTATAGGTTGAAAACCTTTGAAAATCTCTAGGGTGAGACACCCCTCTCTCAGAAATTTAGAACCACAATTATCATAATTTTCAGAGAGAAATGTTATTAAGTATTATGATAAGAATTATGGAAGTTTTAGGAATGTACAAAGTTGGGGAAGACTATACAATTTGCTCATCCTTATACTGATTTCTAACCCGACAGAATATAATGCTTCTGTTGGAAAGTTACATCTTAAATATATACCAGACAAGGAAGGCATGAGAAATGAGCTATAAAAAGCAACAAAATAGCTGTCAGTATAAATTATAGTGTCCATTTGGCCTGCTTAATGATTGACATTTTAAAAACATTTCTGAAAATGTTTGTCCAAATGAAAATTGACATGGCTTGAAAACAACACATTACATTGCTTAAAAATAATGGCTCGCTGGCAGAAACTTTTATCTTCCATAATGCATTCATCATCTAGCATCTGAAAGTGTGAACACCTCCACTGAGATATTATTATATGAACTGGCTTGAGCAACTATAAAATATTCTGCCTGATCATTGGCACCCATTCCTAATCACAATGATGCCAAAATGATGAGTGTGCATCATGACATGTTACTGCAAACTCTATCCCTCAAACTTGCGTTGCAATATTGTACACACGCACGTAAGAGGTGGAATTGGTATCACAATGGTGTAATACACGTTTTGTCACTTGTTCCCTTTGCCTGCTCCCACAGACACCTATGCCTAGCATTTTGGATCATTGTTTCACACAAGAAAATCATCCTAACAGAATAGAAAAATGGCCAAGTGTGATAGACACACAAGGAATTTGTCTCCGGTGCATAAGTTCTCAGTGTACATGCAAAGCAACAAAAGTAATAATAATCATAATAATGCTACTAATTTAACAGATTAACAAGAGTTGGAAGGGACCTTGTAGGTCATCCAACCTCCCGCATACGCAGGAGACCCTACACCATTTCTGACAAATGGCAGTCCAATCTGTCTTTGAAAGCCTCCACAACTTCCGAAGGCAAGCTGTTCCATTAGTTGATTGTTCTCACTGTCAGAAAATTTCTCCTTATTTCTAGGTTGAATCTCTCCTTGATCAGTTTCCATTCATTATTCCTTGTATGGCCTTCAGGTGCTTTGGAAAATAGCTTGACGCCTTCCTCTCTGTGGCAGCCCCTCAAATATTGGAACACTGCTATCATGTCTCCCTTGGTCCTTTTCTTCATTAGACTAGCCATGATAATTAAGAGAAGGTAGTGGGACAGATGAGAAGGGTTAAAAAAAATTAATCCTAAAATCATTTTTTTATTTCGTGAAACAGAAAATATATATATTTAATATTATTAACATCAATGGGACTTCTGGGATACTCTCTGGTATCAGTGGGCTCTTCAAGATACATAAAGATTGCAGTGTAACTGTCACTGCATTTACAGCTTTTCTAACATGTAAGTTAAAGTCCACTTGTTTGTTCAGTAGCCCATAGACTTATCCTTTCCTATGTAGCCTTGCAGCCTTGATTTTATATCAGCTGTACAAGAAAAAGCAAATACAAAGACTTCTTACAATGTAAATAAAGTATGAAACTTGCACATGAGAATGTATTGCTTCTGCTTTTTTGTGAAAACAGTTAACCTTGAGAATTGCAATTTGCAAAAGATGGAACCAGTCTTGGAAAGTAATTTCCTCATATTCCTCGGCTGCCAAGCAAGCAGATTCCTCCTTTTCCCCCTTGTAAATACAAGCCAAGCCTTATGTACTCCAGCATTAATTACAGTGAAAGTTAGCTATAATTCCTTCATTACACATACTATATAATGGCATTGCTTGCTTTTAACACAGTATGATGGGTAAACCAGGCTTCTACAATTTATTAATTCGGGTTTACAGTTCAGTAGTAAATATGAATCAGGTTCTTGTTTAACAAATCATGATTAAAGTAAAACATGACTTAGAGCTATATGTGAACTCAAGCATCAATTTCAGAATGTGGCTTGAAAAGGATTTGCAGTCTGTGGGTCCAAGAAATATCATAATTGTGGTAGTGTCAGTAAATTTATTGTACTTAACACTGCAAAGAGGGGGAAGAGATAATTAAACAAGGAAAGGAAAGGTGGGGCAATTCACAACCCAGAAACTAGATTTTGATTTCCAAAACTATACTTCTACCAGTACCAATGGATTATCAAGCAAACACACTATCTACTTAATAAATACTACTGAAAGAGGCAATAACTGGAAAATCTAACTGTACCCTCGAAATATGAGCTAACATTTTCTAGTACGGGTGGTCCTCGATTTACGACCATAATTAAACCCAAAATTTCTGTTGCTAAGTGAGATAGCTGTTAAGTGAAATTTGCTCCAATTTTATGCACTTTCTTGCCATAGTTGTTAGGTGAGTCGTTGCAGTTGTTAAATTAGTAACACAGTGGTTAACTGGCTTCCCCATTGACTCTGCTTGTCAGAAGGTCACAAAAGGTGATCACTTGACCCCAGGACATTGTAACCATCATAAACATGAGTCAGTTGTCAACTGTCTGAATTTCGACCATGTGACAATGGAGATGCTACAATGTGTGAACAATGGTCTTAAGTCAGGGGTGGGCAAATATGGCCCCTTTATGACCTGTGGACTTCAACTCCCAGAATTCCTGAGCCAGCTTGGCTGTCTCAGGAATTCTGGGAGTTGAAGTCCCCAGGTTGTAAAAGGGCCACATTTCCCCACCCCTGTCTTAAGTCACTTTTTTCAGTGCCGTTATAACTTCAAACGGTCACTACATGAATTGTTGTAAATTGAAGACTACCTGTACAATCTTAGATATTCTGAGCCTATCCTTTAACAAGAAAATTATTATTCCTTAACCAACCTTACACAGATTATCGTGGAGTTATATTTTTTTCTGTGTCTTTTCTTTCTTTCCATGTAAAGAATAAAGAGGGCTCTCTCTGAGCTTGGCTGTTTTCTTGCAAACATTTCAGTTACCCAAACTGAACATCAGCAGTGCCAGTCATGAAGAAGTGCATGCCGTAGCAGGGTGAGAGACGTCAGAAAGGTAAATTTTACTGTTTTCCATGATGAAAAAATCTTCCATGATGGATTTCTCAGTTGTAAGGACCACAATGCTCTCTTTGAGTAATAATGGGGTGGTTTTTTTTCCTAGCCTAGTTTTTGGCCTAGAGAAATGTGCTACAGTAGCAATAAAATCACAAACAGTAATGGAATTGAAATGTAGAACGGCCAAACCACCAGGAAAACGCAGGCAAAGCAGATAATAGGAAGACCTGCCAATGTCTAATAGCATGGAAAATTGAAGAAAGAGACAGAGGGGCTAATTCCGGCTGCACAAAACCAAGCCTGAAGAACAAATGCATGCAAAGACACAGTTGAGAAGACAGCAACAGACAGCAAATGCTGCCTCTGCAAAGAAGCTGAGGAAACAGTAGACCACCTAGATAGCTGCTGCAAAAAGATCCCACAGACTGTTCTGCCCCAGCTACGGACCCCAAAGAACGCAACACACACAAAGTCCGTACAAACCTTAGTTTACTAATTAAGGACTACTAATGAGCTTTCTTAGTAGTTGTTCGAACACAAGTACAGTTTAAATCAGTCTTTTCTGAACAAGGGCTGTTAATTTAACTTCATTAACAGCTGACAAGACTCCAAAGAATAATAACTCAATTCCGAGGCACAGTATTTCAGATAACTGTAATCTTACTGTGGTTGACAGAATGCCCAGAAGCAATTTGCAGGAAAACTGACAAGAGAGAAACAAGAGCCGAATCAAACGTTTCTGGAATCAAGACGCGAAGGAATATGAACGAAGTTGTTTCCTGCAAATTGCATCAGTCATCGTCCTTTCTTAAATAGGCTAGGGGAGTGGCCAATTAGCCCCAAGCCTTACTCTCGAGGAGACCTCCTCCTGAGGAGCCACTCCTGCCTTTTAACAGCTCTGCGCGCTTGTGCATCGAGAAGAGGCCTCTCCTCTTCTTCCTCTTCATTTATGGGAGCTTCTGGAGGTTCTGAAGGCCCTGGCTGAATCCCCGCCTCTGGCATCACATCTTCTCCAGCCTCCTCAATGTCTGACTTGAGCGCCAGCTGCACAGGCTGCTGGCGCAGCACCACATCACCCTCCTCGCTGTCAGAATCAGCTACTAACTGCACAGGCCGCTGACGGGCCACAAGACAGACTGACTACAAACAACAGCATGACCAAGTTGCAACAATGGTACTTTGGAATATCTGCAAAAAATACCATTTGTCTGCAGGCAAGAACTGAAGGGACCATAAAATAGACAAAGTAATGGACAATGAAAAAGCTAAAGCACTCTGGGATATTAGAATTAAAACAGACATGCACCTGCTGCATAACACACCAGACTTAACAACTGTCAGTAAGGAAGACAAAAAGGTCTGGATAGTGGATGTGGCAGCTACCTGGAAACAGCACAATAAACAATATAATCTTTCTTTTGTTGATGTTTCTGAAAATATAGTAAGTTATAGAATACTGGTCTAGAAGACCAGAAACATAATCAGTGAATCAAAGAGAAAAATTCATAACGTAATGAAAGAATTCATTAACATAAATTGTGAAACGGAAGAAAATATATTCCAACCCCTTCTATAATTGCTCTATTAAAGAAAGGCACCATTCAGAGGGATGGTATAATGCTTGTAAAAAACTTTATTTTTATTTCCAAGCTGTATTTTGAAAATGATTCCAAATAACTTGGTAAGGCATCAGAAGGAAAGGACCACATAGGTGATGCTAATATATAAAGAGAAGACAACAATATCGCTTTATTATCTTTATACTACAAGCAACTTTTTGAAAGCCACCCTGTTCATATTAGTCAAATAATTATCCAAACCCTGAAAGCTACAACACAGATCTTAGAAGTCCTAAACAACCTGAAAACATCATAGAGCTAAAACACTGATCTATAAAATCTCAGTTTTACAAGAATCTATCCAGGCAAGGAAAACTGTGTATACTCAGTTAATGCAGACTCTAATCAACTGTTCATTATCTCAACAGAAAACAATGATTGCTTCAAATAAAATATAATCACAACTGTTTTAAGCGATGTTGATGGAATGTGAAATACAGTTTGAGAGTGTAAGTTTTGGCAGCTAAATAATACAGACACAACCGGTATTGTCTGCCATTTGAAAGGAAAACCTTCTCTAAACACTGTACGTGTTACCCAAGTTCCATTAAGATCAACCTTCCTTAAAAATGTATCTTCTGAGTATGCTAGACCAGGGGTCCACAACCTCACAGCCGGGGCCCACGACTAGGCCTTGAGTCTTTCAGAACCGGGCCACAGAACTGGTAGATGAATGCTCACACAAGCAATGAACCTGTGTATGCATTCCGTTTGAGCGAGCTGCAGGCGCGAGTACCTGCCACTCATGTGGAACCATCTCTTTTCCCTCCCCACTGGTCCCCAAAGCCGAAAAGGTTGGGGAACACTGTACTAGACAACATTGCCCATAATTTCCAGCCTACAGAGCCAAACAGAAAAATTTTGCTTAGGAAATATGAGAACAGCTGGAAGATACCATCTTGGGGAATAATCCACTAGGCAAAGTGAAACTGTCTATAAAATACAAATACCACAAATCATTTATTTCCTCTTCGGGTGTTCAGATTCAGTTGCTGCTATTTTACTTGCAAATGCTAGACAGCTCCATCTAGGATTTCAGAAACAAGCTAAGTTTTAAAATATACTCGATGTTGTGGTACAAGTAGTCCTCGACTTATGACCACAATTAGGAACGCAACTTCTGTTGCTAAGGAAGGCGGTTACATGTTTACAACCTTTTTTGCTATGGTTGTTAAGCAAATTGTAGTCATTAAGCAAATCTCACTTATTGAAGCCAGCTGATAAGCAAATCTACCCTATTGAAGCCAGCTAAGCAAATTTCCCCTATTGAAGCCAGCTGATAAGATTGCAAATGGTGATCACATGACCCTGCAACACTGCAAGCATCATAAATTCATTCTGATTACCAAGCATCCAAATTTTGATCACATGACCATGTGGATACTGTGACAGTCATTAAATACAAGGAACAATCTATGGAGATTCTTAGTCATCCAGGTCATGGTTTTCCCAAAGGTGCTTTTTCAAGAGGCAACTGGACTTTCTGTTTTTCCTTTGAAGACGTTTCGCTTCTCATTCAAGAAGCTTCTTCAGCTTGGATGAGAAGCGAAACATCTTCAAAGAAAAAACAGAAAGTCCAGTTGCCTCTTGAAAAAGCACCTTTGGGATAAGGAACAGACTTAAGTCACTGTTTTCAGTGATGTTGTAACTTCAAACAATTGCTAAAAGAATGGTAAATGTACATACTTATGTACATGTATATACTTATATATGTAGTATATACATATACTACATGTATAGAGTCTCTTGTTCAGGATTTGGACCAACCAGATAGTTGTTACATCTTTCAATGCATACTTTTCTATTTTATTTTCTACTCAACTGCACTACGTCCCTATATGAGCACTTAATAAGTCATCAATATCAACATGTCCCGGGATACTCCGATAGTCATTGCTTCTCTCTCTTTCAACCTACTCCCCACCTCACCCAAATTTTGTGCTTAAAATTCTTACTCCTGTAAACCTTGTGATTTCCTCCCATTTCTCAACATCTCCCCGATGTACCTGCAGATGTTCTTGTAACAGCACTTACTCCTCAACTTAAAGAGAATGAGGGAACATTTATGATCAAACTTTCAATCTCTTTCACTTAGTTTAATTTCTTTTACAAAACAGCTGCAGGTAAAGACGGATTGCCACTGAGGAGATAGAGGAGTTTAATTTTTCATCCATAATTGATGAATGCGGCTTACAAATTGCAGTTTATTCCGGTAAAAAGAACTACCAGCATATGTGTTTTTTTATGTTGGGAGCAGCAGCACAGCATGGAGAGAAATACAAACAATCCTTGAAAACCATTCACGTTTGATTGGCTGCAAGTTATCTCATCTTGGGGAGGGACTTATTTCTTTACAGAATAAGAGATGGAAGGTCCTCTAGTCCAACCCGCTGCTCAAGCAGGAGACCCTATACCCGTGATGGCGAACCTATGGCACGGGTGCCACAGGTGGCACGCGGAGCCATATCTGTGGGCATGCGAGCGTTGCCCTACTCAGCTCCAGCGCGCATATGCGCGCCAGCCAGCTAATTTTCGGGCCTTCCGGGCCCACCTGAAGTCGGGAAATGGGCTGTTTCCGGCCTCCGGAGGGCCTCCTGGTGGGGACGGAAGGCCGTTTTCACCCTCCCCAGGCTCCAAGAAAGCTTCTGGAGCCTGGGGAGGGCGGAAAACGGGCCTACCAGGCCCACTGTGCCATCACGTGCCAAAAGTGGGGGTAGCGCAGGGGGGGTCATGCGCGCATGTGCGGGGGATAAGGTGCATTGAATTATGGGTATGGGCACACGCATGTGTGACCCCCCCGCATGATTCTCACTTTTGGCACGCGACAGCAAAAAGGTTAGCCATCCCTGCCCTATACTATTCCAGACAAGTGGCTGTTCAGTCTCTTCTTAAAAGCCTTTAGTGATGGAACACCCTCAACAAGTCGTTCCCCTGATTAATCGTTCTCACTTGTCAGGAACGTTCTCCTCAGTTCTAGATAGCTTATCTCCTTGATTAGATTTCATCCATTGCTTCTTGTCCTGCCTTCTGATGCTTTGGAAAACAGGTTGACCTCCTTTTTTTTGTGGCAGCCCCTCAAATATTGGATCACTGCTATCATGTCTCCCCTAGTCCTTCTCTTCATTAAACTAGACATACCCAGTTCCTGCAACCGTTCTTCATATGTTTTAGCCTAACTGGCAGAGATGATAGGTTGCTTATCCAAAAGTGACTAGGATGCTATCGTTTTAATTTGTGTGTGTGTGTTTTTAAAAAAAACATTCTTTAATTTGATTCAAAGAATTGCTTTCTAACTTTTCTTCAAAAAGGCCAAGGATTTTATTCTGATGGCTGTGGAAAGAGGTCACTGCACTTGAAGCTCCTTGACTTTTATTCTGCAATCATCTCTCCAGAGGTCTGCAGCATCCATGGCTAGTCCTTCTTTTCTCTAGACTAGCCATACCCAATTCCTGAAACTATTCTTCATATGTTTTAACTTTTAACCTCCAGCCCCCTGGTCATCTTTGTTTCTCTTTTCTGCACTCTTCCCAGAGTCTCTTTTTTATACACAGTGACTCAAACTGGATGCAGAATTCTAAGTATGGTTTCTTCAAATGCAGATATCTAGGTCCCTCAATCAAAATCTCTAAAACTGTCTCCAATTCATATTCTCTAACAGGTCCTACTCAATTGAATTATATATCATATTTCGCAGCAACAATGCTGTTTGGAAGATACAGTATTTGCAGAAGTTTGGCATGGAAAAGATTTTAATGCAAGTGCTTCCCCCACCCCCACCCACCCCCTGCACATACTGAACAAAAGCGTGATAGTGAATAACTCTGCTTTAGAATTGGTCTACGTCCATGACTGGAATGGAAATCCTGATAATTTTAGCTAAGGTATTGAAGATCTTAAGGAAAAAAGCTCTGCACTCTAATTTTAAGTTTAGGGGTTGTCAACCAAGAGCTACTAACCTTGTACTGCCAACAGGTATACTAATTCCCGCATAGTAACAAATCACACACTTTAAAAAACTGCAATATTTTATCAAGACTCCGTTTAATGGCTCTGTGGCATCAGATGGGCTAGTTATTTCTTATATTTTGGCTGCCTTGAGTTTAGTGGAATATAAATTCAGTTAAGTACAAATTAACTAAATAAATTTGCCTTTTACAGTACTTAAGATAAAATAATTGCCCATAAATTGGTTCGGTTTTGAAATCTAATGACCATACAAATATAAAAATCTCGCCAGATAAAAGTAAAAGATAAATCCACCACATTCATTTATGTTGTGCCCATTCAGCTGCCCGTGAGACATTCACAATAGGACTTAAGAGGCAGTACCGCATCCCATTATGTTGTCTAAAGTCAATATATACTAGAAGTCATAAAAGTACTGTATGTATGAAATATGGAATGGAGGAAAACCCAAGCAAATACACTGTTTCAGATGTCTAACATGACATCAGCCACAATAGGTAGAATAGATCAAGAAATCAATTCCACCAGAAGGCTAAAATTAATTTTATTAAGATTGGTTGCAATATTAGAATTTTGCAAGTCTAATTGTGCTACACCTCCTACCCTTATACTCCAATAAATCTGGAAGATGTCTGCTTAAGCCATTTCCAAATGTTATCACGTTTTGGATTTAAAAAAATAATGCTTCAGTCCCTTTTGCCTAGATACCAGTTCCTGCATATTTCTGTCAAAGTCATCTTCTTTACCCTCTAAAGACACTTACACAATGTCACCACAACCGAACTTCTTTCTTAGATAGGATTGGACCCTGGAATTCTTAAGACAGAGGAGGAATGCAATCAAGGAAGTAGAAAAGCAAGACTGTGCTAACTGTATGTGTGTGGGGGGGGTGTCCGCGGCAGAGGCTTTCAGGAGGCCGTCGCAGCCAAAAATGGAGCTTGGAAACCCATTTTCACTGGCAGAGCACTTGGGTCACCACAGGCGCTCCCCTACACAAGTGATGTCAGGGTCACGCCCAGCCTGGCCACGTTCTCCCAAGGTTAAACACAACCCTGATGCGGCCCTCAAAGAAATTGAGTTTGACACCCCTGAGTTAGTCAGTAACTATGCGCTAACTATGGCCAAACTCAAAACAGCTAAATATTTCAAACCTGGGAGAACCTGTCTGGAAGAAAACTAAGACGCCTCAGGACTGTAGACTGCAGGTAATCTTCGACTTACAACAGTTCATTTAATAAACGTTCGAAGTTACAACAGCACTGAAAAGAGTGACTTATGACCATTTTTCACACTTATGACTGATGCAGCATCCTCATGGTCATGTGATCAAAATTTGGACACTTGGCAAGTGGCTGATATATATGACGGTTGCAGTGTCCCGGGGTCACGTCATCCCCTTCTGAGAAGCAAAGTCAACGGGGAATCTAGATTCACTTAACAAATGTGTTACTAATTTGACAAGTGCAGTGATTCACTTAACAACTGTGGCAAGAAAGTTCCTAAAAAGGGGGCAAAACTCACTTAACAAATGTCTTGCTTAGCAACAGAAATTTTGGGCTCAATTATGGTCATACATTGAGGATTATCTGTACACTGGAATTAAGAAGAAATAACCCGGCAGTTAGTAAATCACTTCTGCAATAATATTACATAAGTCTGTTAGTAAAATCAGGCTGCTTCTTCACCAATCAAGGTCTTCTTTCCCAAAACCTACTGTATTTAGGTTACCAGTCTGGAATGCAAAAATTAGGATCACCGTTTTTTAAAAAAATACATTGTGGCATATTTTCTTGTGCCTAAAGTCAGTCACAAAGCCACAAATGTTAATTAAGTTACTTAGTACCGTGTTTCCCCGAAAATAAGACATCCCCTGATAATAAGCCCAATTGGGCTTTTGAGAGTATGTGTTAAAATAAGCCTCCCCAAAAATATTTAAATGCAGAGTTAGAAATCAGGTAAAACAGCAAGAGGAGCCCCATCTTGCTCCACGCGCCCCAAAATAATAAGACCTCCCTGAAAATAAGGCCAAGCACTTATTTCGGGGTTCAAAAAAATACAAGACAGGGTCTTATTTTCGGGAAAACACGGTAGTACACCTAAGGTCATGGAGTAATTGTAAAAAAAAATTTAACAGAGTCTAGAGTTGCTACACTAATCCCACTTTCATTGTTGGCCAATTGTATCTTTCATTGATAGCCAAGGTCACCAGGACTGCTGTGAGAATGGCTGACTCCAGGGAAAGCATATGTGTGAAGTCACCATTTCAATACCATATCATATTCACTTACATTCAACGCCAGAACACAAAAAGGAAACTATGCATATATCATTTGGGCATCACCATTTTTCCTGAGGGTGCTGCTACTTTTTCTGCACACTCTGACTTGAACTCCACTGCCCATAGCAATCCTGGGCATAGTACCGCCCCTGGGCCATATCCGAGTGTCCCTGTCCAGCCCACGTGAGGTCAATCAGATATTAGAAATCAAATGTAACAAAGTGTGTTGGTTCAGCCCTGCAAAACATGCGGCCCCTTGGCAAAATTATTTACCCACTCCTGGGTTATAGCACAGAATTCAGGGAAAACATTTTCATCCAGAAAAAGCAGTAACAGATGAAAGCTTTTCCCAATCATACCTAAGAAATTAATTTCTTTCTTATCTCCTGTCAGCATCTCTAACTCAGGCTGTGGGCCACCATCTTGATGTTTCTACCAAGATACAACAGTGATTCTCAGTGTTGTGACACAAGCTTTTCCTTCTGTTTTTATTTCCAAATAGGGCAATGCCAGATTAGATTTTAAACAATACAACACACACATTGTCAGTCTTAATCTTGATAAATCTTGAAAAACGTACGTGCATGAATATACACTGTATTCAAATGAGCTTTCTAAACCATGACTGTGCTCATGGGTTGACAGCCTGCTCACCAGGGGAGGGTGTCATATTATTATCATTGTCGCCATTTTTTTTACCGCTGCCACCAATTTCTGATGGATAAATTAAGATTAAACACAGTGGACTGAATCTCAAATAAAGGACACTGGAGACCAAATAACTTAAGTGAGGAAAAAGCAGCGGAAGTGTAAGAAAAAAAATGTTTCTTTGTCAAATTATGTACATAATCAAGTTTTTAAATGCTCACTTTTGTTATGTAACTCATCCAATTTCTGCTTCAGGTGCTTAATCAGCACCAAGGCCATGCTCCTACTGGATGAGACTTAAAAGTTGTCTCTTTCTTCTCCCAGGGTGACACATGAAATATGCTTACTCTGGATGTGACTTTACATTGGTCTTCTAGTTCCAGAACCATTATGTCCTCCACTGGAATTCATCCATCATCCCATCCATGGCTTACTAACCTTCACACACAATAGATGATGATAAATACACTGGTCATTGATCTATCTGGGCAAAACTGGGTGTGCTCAGAGGAAATCTGCATGCTGCATACTAGACACATTCTGGTCAGTAGCAAATCACAATCTTCAGAGAAATCAGTGGTCTTGATCTTTCTTCAGGTATCTTACGTATAAATCACTGCCTTTGTTTTTCATTTTAAGGGAAAGCTCAGTCACTGATATGGGGAAGATTTATTTAAGACAGGTGAGTAGAAAAGCAGATAGGTGAAAAGGAGAAGTTTGGCAGATCATGTTTATGCACATGCTCTACTGTTCTTCAATTCAAAACAAGGAGTGTAAATCTATTTTAAATTAAATGTAAATGTATTTCTATTTCTCTGCCCAGATTTTCTTCTGATGAAATTTTAGAGGCAGTTTGATTTTTGTTCTGCTGGAATACAATCAACTCCAAAGGGACTTTCTTGGTGGAACTATTTTATTCTGAGCTCCAAAAGGAATTTCATTCAGTTTTTTTTAATAACTACACAATATTTTTATTTTTTAGAACTGTGCTCTTATATGTTCTTCACCTGGACATGCATTTTTCTCATTTTTATTATATTTATGACAAGTGATATGTGATCCTCCTACAAACCCTAATAAGAAAGCGTATTATATTTCAAACTCCTACTTCTTCAATTGCACCACTAGTCAATTAATGTATGCTATATGACTGCATTATATGCACAGCAGATAATCTTCTGTATTTATTAACATGTGGTTACATATCAGCAAGTGGTGATTGGTGTCTAGTTAACATAACAATGAAGTAGATAAATGACTGACATAAAAACAATGGTCATTTATCAAACCCAAACTGGAATGAGGTATTAACTGGTGTCAATTTTAGGGGCTTATACCGCTTAACATTTTTATTAATGATGTGGATGAAGAAAAGGGGGAAACATTTATCAAATTTGCAAGTGACACAAGATTGGGTTGACTAGCAGATAAACTGGAAGACGAAAATAAAATTCTGAACACTATTGTAAGATTACAGAAATCGATTGTATATAACAGAGTGGAGTTTAATAAAGACAAATGAAAAATCCGTCACTTGGGAAATAGCTCAAGGGCACCGGTATAAAAGATGTCTGGCTTGGGAGTAGTACTTGTGTAAAAGACCTGGAATTGTAACCAGATAAAACTGAACAGTCAACATCAACAGAATTATGGTTTCTCAAGCATAGAAAGAGATTTGATACACAATGGAACACTCAGTTCTATTTCATTCTGAATTGGTCTGAACACTCATCAATTATCGTGTCCAGTTCCAGGCATCATATTGTATGAAGAGTTCAGAGAAATTGAGAGAGCTTCAGAGCAGGGCAACAAGTACCACCCTCAAAAAATAAGTTCTACAAAGAGAGACTAAAGAAACTGGAATATTAAGAGGACTGACAATGGTAGCTCTCTTCAAATAACTGAAATATATCTGATAAATAGTCAAGATAAACTGGACAAAGTATTGGACAGAAAACAATAGATTTAAGTTAAGGAAAGCAGATTCTGGTTCAATCTTGGAAAAAGCTTCTAACTCTCAGACGAGTTTGACAGTGGAAACAATTACTCAGGGAAGTTGTGGGCAGAGGCTAGACACTTATCTGTCAATGATAGTTTAATTTGGATCCGCGCACTGAACAGGAGATTGAACTCAGGGGCTAAACCGCTCCTTCCAACTCTTGTTATTTGAACTGCATGTAAAAACTCCAGACAGAATTCTGCCTTTGGATCAAACAGGCATTCTACCTGTGCTGCTTTTACTAGTATAAATAAGAACCTTCACAACATTTAATCGCTTTCTGCTGTGATCAATCTGGGCTTCCAACCAAACTTCCAGCCTAAGGCAAAGACAAATTGACATTCCCTCCCTCATTCTACGTATGGAAGCTGATTAGAGAATCGAGACTGGCAGGATGTCATGTAATTGTCAGTCTTTCCCCACTCAAAAAAAAAAAAAATAATTAGGGGGAATAGCTAGAAGTTAGAGCCAAAGACTGCCTCTGCTAGCACCTGTTACCTAATGGTGGTTCTTCATTTATTGGTCTTGCTGGCCAATAAATGTAAGATGGAACTCTGCTAGGCAGAAAGTAGTAGGCTTGGTACTTTGGACAGAGAAACACCAGGAAGAGACTTAATCGTAACCTTCGCAGTGTTCTTAATACAATCCTTCACCATTTCTGTCTTTTTTAAAAAATTTGATTTATATGCCGCCCTTCTCCGGAGACTCAGGGCTGCTTACAATGCGCTAAGCAATAGCCTTCATTCTTTTGTATATTTATACAAAGTCAGCTTATTGCCCCCACAAACTGGGTCCTCAATTTACCTACCTTAGAAAGGATGGAAGGCTGAGTCAACCTTGAGCCTTGGCGAGATTTGAACCTGCAGTAATTGCAGGCAGCTGGTCTTAATAACCAGCTTAATAACAGGGTGCCTTAGACCACTGTACTACCAAGGCTCTTTTCTTGGGGGAAAAGACTAAGCTTAGGGCAAAAGACTCAACTTGAGAAGTGTATTTTGTTGGAGCTAAATTTCAATTGTCTCTGCAATGGACAGTTTCAGTAGACCCTGAAAGAAACACAGTGCAGAGCAAGACAGGTAACCTTGGGAGGTAGAAGGGCTGAGGACTGTCTTTTTATCTTTTCCAAAAGACTATGGGACAAGATAATGACATAGTGGGTGTCTCTGATTTTATTTTTCTCCTTCAGAGGTGATTTTACTTCTATAGGTTTTACTGTCAAAAGTCTTTATCCAGATTCTTGTAGATATACCATACTTTCCGGAGTATAAGGCACACTCCCCCCCTCCCAAAAAAAGTGGGTGAAAATTATAGTGTGTCTTATACACCAAATGTTGCCAAAGCCCCATCCACCCACTGGCCCCCACCGTTTGGCCGTTTTCAGCCTCCACACACACCGTTTTAGACCCGTTCCAGGCTGCGGGGATCGCCATAGCACATCGCCACTAATCGCCGCCTCTATGCGCCGCATTTTCAGCCTCCGCACACCCAGTTTTTGGCCTCCATGTGTCACATTTTTGGCTGGTTCCAGACCATGGGGATTCCCCACGGCCTGGAACCAGCCAAAAATGCAACACATGGAGGCCAAAAACATGGGGTGGGGAGGCTGAAAATGCGCGGAGGCCAAAAATGCAATGCGCAGAGTCGGTGATCTGCGGCGATGTGCTGTGGCGATCCCCACAGCCTGGAATAAATTTAAAATGGAGCATGTGAAGGCCAAAAACGCAATGCGCAGAGGCCAAAAACACAACGCACAGAGGTGGCGATGGGCTCTGGCGATCCCCACAGTCTGGAACAGCTGATTTGCAGTAATCTGGGAGGCCGATCCAACTGCCAATCAGATATTTGTGCTAAATCAGACTGCGATAAGGTGCTGAAGTTGACCAGGCTGTTTGCTGCAAGGACACTAGCCAGATGAATACCGATGGATGCTGGTAGGCAGAGGGAGAATTTTTTTTTTTCTTGTTTTCCTCCCCAAAAACTAATGTGCATCTTATACTCTGGAGCGTCTTACTCTGAAAAATACAGTAAATCCTATGAAAATAACACTTAAGGTCTACTTCTGATCTTTGAACATGAGTTACCCTTCCTGATGTGAACATCCAAGCAAACTCACTGGCTGTCAGCAAAATTATAGATATCTACTAACAGTTCATTACTCCCTGAGAGAAATAAGTTTGGCCACTTTGTCTTCTCTAGGAATGAGTATGAAAGATTCTGTATATACAGTAACTGACTCTAAGAAACAAAACTGGGTAACTCCATGTCTCCTTCCTTCCTTCCCGCTATCAGAACTTGTAGCAGACCTCCATCTTGTAAATATAAATGAGTCAGTTGGCACCAAAAGGAATACTTTGAAAGAACATATTTCAAATTATATAATCTATTGCATTTCAAGCTCCTCTGGACTGCTGATCATATTAATTATAGAAGCTCTTCCAAAGCAATTTCATTGTATTCATAATCCTCTTCAGAGAAAACAGAGCAATCTGTTTAATATATACTAGCCATAAATAATGTAGCTACCTATTTGCAATGTAACATTTCAGGGGATAAATAAAAAAGTATTTTAATGGCCATTTTAAAATAATATTGCCAGAGCAGCGGGTTATTAATATTTCACTTGGCCACAAATCTTCATAAAAATTAATATTTTGTATCTTTGGAAATAGCCTGCCAGCAACGGTGTTTGGGATGTAATGATTTAACCTTGTGAATAGAACTGATTAATAAGGAACTCTTCTCTGTGTTTCTTTCTTCTCTTCTGTTGCGAACACTCCCTGGGCCAGTTCCAGGAGGATCATCTCTACGGTCAAAAAAGAACAATCCATATAAAAAGCAGGGTGGTGGGGAAGCAGACTCAGCTATGAAATAATGAAGAATGTTCAGCTATATGGAAGCATTTATCTGTAGCTAAGGCAAGGTTTGTCAGCCATTTTGAATCCAGAGTAAACATGAAGAGATTGGTGCAAATGATCATGGGTACACAGATTAAAACTATTCAGCTTTCTGCTCCCACAGCGGCCAAGCAAATCCTACAAGAAACCCACAAGTAGGACAAGAATACAAGAGCATTCTTCCATTCATGTTCCCTAGCAACTAGTACTTACAGACATACCAGAGGTAATCTATAGCCACAGTGACTAGATGAGATGAACTTAATGTTGCTGAGAAAATCTGTGTGTTGGGGATAGTAATCTAGAGACACAAAACACATATCTTTAACCTTCTCTTAAAGCCATGCCTACAGAAATAACAGGTTTTTGACATCTCCTTCTTCCAGTTAACACTGAGGTGATGCAACCACACCCACAAAGCTAGTGTGAATTAGTGACCATGTTGGGACTAGAGGAGGTTATGTATCAAAATCTGGACTGGGGAAGTAAAGAATAACCACTGTAAACATTCTCTGGATTCTATTTTTCCCTAAATACACATGTCTAAATAATTGTGACTGCCAAGAAAAAAGAAATTTAAAATATATATTTCATAGGGAAAATAATGCCAAGCTAACATAACATATATATAACATAAAGAAATAACATAAAGAACATAAAGAAGACTCATCACCCTCTATACAATTCAATCAATTCTGCAGCAGGGTGTTCATCAGCAATCAAATTGTCTAGGGAAACACAAAATTAATTTGATACATATTTGGAAAAACAAAGCACATTTCTAAGTTTCTATTTGCTAATATGCTTCTTTAAAGGCCCACATGTGTCAGACAACACACATCTTTAAGATGTCACAACAATACATCTTTAAATGGTCCTCTTCGTATTCTCCTTATGCTAACAAGCATAAGCAAGAAATTATATGTACCCATCTTTAAGACATCATAACACCAAACTGTAATTGATAAAAATATATGATAAGCCTATGTGCAAATATGGGTGTGATAATTTAACGCAATGGGAAGGAGGCATTGGTTTTCTAGTTTCCCAGACATGGATGTATATTATAACAAAATATTGTAATGTGAACTGATTTTTATCTCGGAACAGGCTAAACATTCTGTTCAACAGGAGAAACCATAATATATAATGGGAAGAAAAACTACCAGCTCAGCTTCAAATACTTTATCGTTAGGGCATAAGTGGCTTTATGGCTTTAAATCAATGTGAAGGGCTCCAGAATGTGCTAACCAATGAGATTTCTAGCATAGCCCTGCTGGCATGATTTGTCTGTCAGAAATTCATAAGACAGTGTGTTTATAAAACTGCACATTCCAAATTATCCCTTTCCATTTTTCTTGCCTTAAATTTATTGCTGGGAGGGAGAATCCCAGCAGCATCATTTTATCAGTGTCTTGCACATCTAAGCGTGTGTGTGCATTTGTGTCTAAATATATCCCACTTTGAATTGTCACACCCTCCCTTTTTTGTTCATGGCTTCAATATGCTAAGGGGCTATTAAACGCTTTTGTCTAATGACATTACAACTTGTACCCTGAGCTTTTTCAAGACAGATGCTCCTTGATCACTCTTTTTCCTGGGAAGCCAGCTGAATGCCACTCAACAGCCTATTCATGTATCTTCTTTTAAAAGATACCGCAAAACCCCACATCAAGATTTTTGCCTATATCCCACCTTCTGCCACCCCCTAACCATACAGAAAGGGTTGAAGCAGAAGTAAGAACAATGCCTATCCCTTTCTCCTTTGACCATCAGAAACAGACAAGCTTGTCATTTTTGCTAGCAGAAATATTTGCTACACATCACCAGAAACTGCCTGCTCATCTGTGACTAACCAATGCACTGAACAAAATAAAGATGCAATTAAAAATAGCATTTTTAAAAATAAAAAAATTAAAAAAAAACATTCCAGTGCTGTGTCTTTTTTCCAAAACCAGTGCTGTCAGCTTCAGGAAAAGGGGAGGGGGCTGAATATACTAGCAATCTTTAGAAAATGGCACTTCCAGCTGAGGCAAACCCAGAAAGGGCTTCCACCACCATCTCCACTCTGGCAATTGTAGCCGGGAACCCCAAAATAGGCTGAGATGGGCAATCCTGAGATAGGGAAAAAGCAAAGGGGGCTGATAACGGGCGGGATGAAGGTCTTGCAAATGGGAGATAATCCACCACCAAACCAAGGAAGGAAAAATCAGCCCAGGCGTATATATGGATGAACCCCGCTGGTTTAAAACCGGGCCAGGACAGATTATACCCTCAAAGACATAATACATATGCATATGTATGTGGGTGTGTGGAGGCCTCTTTTCTTTCTATCTTGCCCAACCCGGCTCGGGATACCTGCGCCGCCTCGGGGAGACTTAGCAACAAGTTGAGCCAACTTGAAAGGCGGAAAGCAGCACTTTCGGAGCGGTGGTGGAGAAAAGGGAGAGCGGGCGGAGAAGGGAGGGAGGCCGGTCAGCTCGCTCGCGAAGATGCTTACCACCAAGACTGGCACCCCCGCCGCCAACGAGTAGAGGAGCACGGGGGGCACCGCGCTGCTCTCCTCCGGGCCCGGGTAAGGCTTGCGGTAGGCGCTCTCGTAGCAGAAGAAGCCCTGCAGGTTGACCGTGAAGGTGTCGGTGTACTCGAAGTAATAAGCCAGCATCACGGTCCCTGCCATGATCACCATCTGGAAGTAAAGCATTCTGGTAGGAAGAGGAGGAGAGGGCACTGGCATGTACTCCGGCGGCCGCGGCAGCCCCCCTCCCCGGCTGCGCGCTCCGCCCGCTTCCCGGCGGCATCCACCGGGGAAGGGGGCGGCGGCTAGTCCCAAGCACCAGCGGCAGCAGCGACGGTAGCGGCGACGGCAGCTGGAGGAAAAGCAGAAGAAGGAGGAGGGGGAGAAGGAGGAGCACCGGGCGTACAACCAAGTCCCCGGGAAGGGGAGAGGGCCGTCCCCCTCGCTGGAACCGGCAGCACGTGGAGCGGGAGCCCGGCCCCGGACAGCTGCCCTCGGAATGAGAGCGAGCACGTGCCCGGTCGCTGGCAGCGCCTCCCACCCCCGCGCCGCTCGAAGGAAGGAGGCGGCTCGCCTTCCGAAACTCCGCCGGGTTTTAGACGCCGCGATCCCGGCGCAGCGAGCGTGGGAAGGCGTGGGAGGTGGGGGAAGCCAACGGCGAGGCGCCGGCCCGCTCAGGGGTTCCCGCGCGATCCTCCCTTCTCAATGGGACTTTTGAGTGGGGGAAGCAAAGGGGCTGGGTCGGGTGCCGCCGCCTTAGCGCGGTGCCCCCGGGGACGGAGCGGGTACCACGGGTTCCATGCTGCGAAATCGCCTCCCTGGAGGGGAGAGTCGGGCGCTCTCACGGAATCGTGAGGAAAAAAGGCAACAAGAAAAAAAAATCCCGGCTGATCCTGAGATTGGAGACCCAGCAACTCTTCTTCAAGGGCAACCGGCCCGGGTTTTTGTTTTGTTTTGTTTTTTCCCCTCAGGAGGTGGCGAAGATTCGCCGCCGGCTTCTGCAAAGTTCCTGGTTCCCCCGGGGCGGATTCAGCCCTTCCCACCTCGCAGCCAAGCCTCTGTGCCTATGGGCTCGCCTCGGCCGCGATCCGCAATTCCGCGCTTGATCCCTTGCTTTGAAACGCGGCTGCGAAGGCAGCGCCGACGCCGTTTCTGAAGCTGCATGGGAGCTGAAGGGATGGGAAGAGAGGTGGGTGGGTGCTTGAAATTTCTCTCTGTTTGTGTCTGTCTCGCTCCCTCCCTCTCTCTCTCTCTCTCGCCCCCCTGCAAGGGATTTTGCTTTCAGTCTTAAACACACACACACACACACACAGAGAGAGAGAGAGAGAGAGAGAGAGAGAGAGAGAGAGAGAGAGAGAGAGCAGAAGCAGTAACTCCCCGGTGCCTCAGTTGGAATATTTTTTTTAAATTTGATTTATATGCCGCCCTTCTCCGAAGATTCAGGGTTGCTTACAATGCGCTAAGCAATAGCCTTCATCCTTTTGTATATTTATACAAAGTCAGCTTATTGCCCCCACAACTGGGTCCTCAATTTACCTACCTTAGAAAGGATGGAAGGCTGAGTCAACCTTGAGCCTGGCGAGATTCGAACCTGCAGTAATTGCAGGCAGCTGGTCTTAATAACAGGGTGCTTTAGACCACTGTATTACCAAGGCTCTTCTATATGTGTGATCTCCTCCTCCTCTTCCTCCTCCTCCTGCAACACCTACATGTTTGCAAACTCTGGCCTTGCTGCTGGATCCCAGTGTGTCCGGGACTAGCCTTTGAGAAGCAGAGAAGCATGCTTTTCTACTTGAACCCAGACCTGGGTTAAAAGCAAGGTAGTTTCCTGAGGAGGAAGTGGCTATATTCACCCATCGAACAGCCCAACCCCAAAAGCAACTGCTTCACTCCTTTGACCACTGGGCTAGGCAGATCTGCCTTCAAGATGCTCCAAGGAAAACCGGTTTGGGGTGGTTTTTTTTTGCAAAATGCAAAAAAACACTGCCACAGAAGCAATCAAAGCGAGGCATTTAGTGCATCAGTTGAACACAAAAGTGTATGCACAATCACTGTATAATTTACACTTAGCTATCGCATTGTGGTGCCCTGTCCATACGGATAGTCCTCAACTTATGACAATTGGGACCTGAATTTCTGCTTTTAAATTAAGTGGTTGTTAAGTGAATCACAGTTTTACAACCTTTTTTTGCCATGGTTGTTAAGCGAAGCATACAGTTGTTAAGAAAATCCAGCTTCCTCCCATTGACTCAGTTTATTAGTAACAGCTGAGAAGGTCAGAAATAGCAATCATATGAGCCCGGGACAGTGCAACTATAATTTGTCTCCAACCTTCTTCAAACGATTTGCCTTATCTACCGTTAATAAGGGAAGAGGTGCTGGCACATAAGCCCAAGATGCACTTCAACCTCTTTGTAGAAGGAAGACAATTTCTGAGAAAACTAAAATATAAAACTTTGCAAACTAGACCAAAACATCAGTATGAAAATCTTTCCAATTCAAGGCCTCTACAGGAGAAATTTAATATTTGTTTTAATTGGAGTTATGTAGCTTGGAGAGGGTTTGTGAGTAATAAGTGAGTAACATCTCACTTATTCCAATATAAATATTAGCTTTAAAGTGTGCAAAATTTCTGACTCATTACAGTAGCTGATCGACTGATCTGTAAGTGTGGAATTGCAGATAGGATTTCGAATGATGAGAAATGCAGACGTTGAGTAGCCTATATTAGCCAGAGTTATTAGCCACCTCTCTCCATTAGCGGTTTGTTTACTAAGCTTATTTCCCATGGATCACCTCTCCTGCCCCCACTGTGCTGGATACCACCTTCTTTCCTAGTTTCCCATAAGAAAGAGAACCTCTAGTCTTTCCACTGGGGAATAACAGATTTGGAAATACCTTGTAGGTCATCTAGTCCAACCCCCCACCCAAGCAGGAGACCCAACATCATTTCTGACAGATGGCAGTCCAATCTCTTCTTGAAAGCTTCCAGTGATGAAGCTCCCACAGCTTCTGAAGGCAAGCTGTTCCATGGGTTGATAGTTCTTACTGTCAGAAAATTTCTTCTTATTTCTAGGTTGAATCTCTCTTTGTTCAGTTTCCATCCATTATTCCTTGCCTGGCCTTCAGGTGCTTTGGAAAATAGATTGAACCTAGGGGTGGGTTCTACTTACCTTTACCACCGGTTCGCAACGGGATCACATGCACAGATCACTGATGACGACATCAGGGGTGGTGGGCGGGGCCTCCTGCCAGTTTTACTACCGGTTTTTGCGAACTGGTCCCAACAGAGGGCAACCCACCATTGGTTGAACCCCTCCTCTCTGTGACAGTGCCTCAAAATTGGAACACTGCTATCATGTCTCCCCTGGTCCTTCTCTTCACTAGACTAGCCATGCCCTGCAAACATTCGTCATATGTTTTAGCCTCCAGTCCCCTAAGAAGAAAGATTTTCACTCTTCTGCTTTAACAATACTTAGAAGGGATTTCTCTGCCACATCTAATCCTGAGGATACAAATTGAGTACAGATAGTCCTCGACTTATGACCACAATTGACCCCAAAGTCTCTGTTGTTCAATGAGATATTTGTTAAGTGAGTTTTACCCCATTTTACAACCTTTCTTGCCAGAATTGTTAAGTGAATCACTGCAGTTGATAAATTAGCAACACAGTTGTTAAGTGGAATCTGGCTTCCCCATTGACTTTGCTTGTTAGAAAGTCGCAAAAGGGATCATGTGACCTTGGGACATAGCAACGGTCATAAATATGAACCAGTTGCCAAGCATCTGAATTTTGATTACATGATCATGGGCATGCTGCAAAGGTCATAACTGTGAAAAATTGTGACAATTTTCAGTGCTGTTATAACTTTGAACGGTTACTAAGAAATGTGTTGTAAGTCAAATACTACCTGTACATCTATTTACATAAACTTTGAATTGCACAGGCTCACCTTCGCACTGGTTAAGCAATGCCTTAATATAGAATATTCAAAACAGCTACTGTATACACATTTCTCTGTTGATTGTAAATGAGATGGAATACTGTGAGACTGATTTAGCTAAACCCATCTAGCAAATTTGCCATTAAATCAGATTATAACTCAGGAACTTTTCCATTCACTTTATTGCTCTCTTACCACCACTACCACATCAGTTTTCTAAAGTTTATATTCTTTGCTTTATAAGAAAAGGAACCGGTTTTATACTGGCTTCAGCAACTGGCAACAGAGTAAACTTTGGCTGACCTCGTAAAAATAATCAGAATCAGGTCTGGTGACTATTTGGATAATTTGGATCACTATCTGAAAATTCCAGTACTGTGGATTGGATTCAAGAGTTTAAAAGAATTTAATGAAGGTGGGAGCAAATCATAGTAAGGCCTTTGTTGTTGTTGTTGCAAAGTCATGTCCGACCCATCGCGACCCCATGGACAATGTTCTTCCAGGCCTTCCTGTCTTCTACCATCCTCTGGAGTCCATTTAAGCTCACGCCAACTGCTTCAGTGACTCCATCCAGCCACCTCAATCTCTGTTGTACCCTTCTTCTTTTGCCCTCAATCTTTCCCAGCGTTAGGCTCTTCCCATTAGGTGGCCAAAGTATTTGAGTTTCATCTTCAGGATCTAGCCTTCTAAAGAGCAGTCAGGGTTGATCTTGTTTAGGACTGACCGATTTGATCGCCTTGCAGTCCAAGGACTTGCAGGAGTCTTCTCCAGAACCATGGTTCAAAGGCCTCTACTCTTTGGCGCCCAGCCTTTCTTATGGTCCATCTTTCAGAACCATACATTATAACTGGGAAAACCATAGCCTTGACTATATGCACTTTTGTTGGCCTTATGATGGTCAAAATCTACCCTGCGTTTACCCTGCGTATGTATTCTCCAAGAGCAGAACCTGACTCAGCCTTGTATTGTTTTCAATCAGTGAGTTTATTCAGATAGGAGATCAACTGAAGATTGCTACGGAAGATTGATGGAAAACATTCTGTCCAAATGTAGTGTTACCTAGACAAGCAATTTTAATAGAACAATAAAAAAATAAAAAGCCCAATGCTGCCTAGTAAAACCAGTTAAAGTTTTATTACACAATTGCTTAATTGGCACTAGAAGATAATATATGGGAACGGAACTTGTGGAATTGCAATACAAATGATAGATAGATTACCCCTATGGTTGGGCACACTTTCAGTTGGAAATTAAGTAGGTTCTGGGGGAATACAAATTGAGCAAGGCTGCACTATAACCTTATCTAATCTCGCAAGAGATTAATCCAATGTGAAAACAAAACCCAAATAACGAGTTCCTGTTTATGTATTAAATAAGGACAGGTTACATTTCCCCTAGGCTCTTTCAAATAAAGGAAGAGAAGGGGAATTGCCTTGAATAAACCTAGTGGCTTGTTATTCTTCCTTGAAATGGATCTGGCATTCCGAAGCAGAACACCGACAGCTGCTGCCAAAAAAAACCCAGCATCTCAGCTAGTTTTGTTAGATTCTCACACTTTAATATGCAGCAGCACATCTGTACTTCAAAACAGGGCAAACCTGAAAGTATTCAAGCCATTTAAGTCAACTTCCATAGTGCTTAGCAATCACATAGAGGAACTCGACGCTGACGTACAGATGCTGGGTTTTTTGCTTACCATGTGTTGAAAAAACAAAGTAGTTTTTATGGCAAGAAAAAAAAATATGCATTGAGACTGGTGCAGCCAATATTTCTAAAATATTTCTTATTCTAATATTTCTTTTAAAATTATTTGTTTTCAATGGGCCATTAAGGCCTGAGCCAGCTCATCCACAACACAAAAACATGGCCTCTAGCTCATAATAGGACCCATCTAGCAACAAAAACTCACAGCCATGAGCCTTGTTGGCGCAGCTGACTAAAGTGCTGTTAAGTAGCACTTAGCTGCCAGCTGCCTGCAATTACTGCAAGTTCAAATCTCACCAGGCTCAAGGTTGACTCAGCCTTCCATCCTTCCAAGGTAGGTAAAATGAGGACCCGGATTGTGGGGGCAATATGGTGACTGTATAAAAAGAACACCGCTTAGGGAGGGGCGAAAGCCCTACTATGGAGGTATATACAAAAGTATGAAGACTATTGCTTAACGCGTTGTAAGCCGCCCTGAGTCTCCGGAGAAGGGGGCATATAAATCGAACCAATAAATAAAATAAATAAACATGGCACCTGTGAAGATTACATCACCCAGCAAGGCTCAACCAAGCTTGGGACTCTAGAGTTGCCCTTGCATTGCCCCCTGGGAGTCTGAGTGCCTTTCTTGTGCACTTCTTGTGCACTGAATGCATTTTGATGCATTTCTTACACAGGAATAGGAAGCTCTAGGGTGGGTCCAACAGAGGGCATAAAACCAAGGCACTCTCAACATCTCTGCCCTTTTCTGTTCAGGAACCCAAACCATGTGATTCTGCTCAGGAACTCAAGCCATGTGATCCTGTTCATCAATAAACCTTCTTTCCAAGCAACTTCCATGAATCCAGTGTCTTTTCCCCCACTTGGAATTAAACCCAGAAGGATATTTCTTCCAACAGGCTTAAATTATTAAAAGAAAAGCTAAATTTCAGTTAGAGCTTATTGAAAATGTATTTTCATCTAAGTTCTGAAATCTATCCATGGAACCCCAGGGATGGGGTTAAATGTGTGATTAGTCAGCATCCAGTTCCTCTGCATGATTATTAAGTACATTTTCATATAACAAACAGGTTCCATACAAAAAAAAAACCCCAAACAGTTTATCAATAAGCAAGTAAATGAAGATTTGGGAACACGTTGCCACATATTCAGGATTAGTAGTGATAGTGAATGGCCCAGATGCACCCAGCATGTCTGAAACAAAGGATTTGCGTTTTTTCATTGCCTCCCTTGTAGTCACCTGGCATAAACTACTCCTAGAATCCTAAAGGAAGGAGGAAAGTCTACAAATGCAATCACACAAACAGGCAAAACTTTTTTAAAAAAAAAAAGTACAATCAAATAACTAAACATAAAATGCTATCATAAACATTCAGATCTTAAAATGATGCTGCTTTATTATTTTACATGCTTCAGTTATAAATCCACGAGGAAGAAGCATTGCAAATTGCTTGGCTTCCTTTACATCATCCTTCCACTGCCTGACAGCCTCCAGATATCCAGCAATAAATAAAATATGTTTTTTAGTATAAAACTAAACCATAAATGAACAGGGTGAGTAGAATCCTTTAAATCAACTGTTCTTCCTAACAACCTCTCTTGGAGACCCCCTTTGCAAAGCAGACGAGTGGCATAAAAATCAAACTGCACTTTACTTCCTGCATTTAAAATGTTTTTAAGCCTGCCTTACAGCTAGTGGATTCTATATCAAGAGGAAGCAAATATGATAAATATTTGCAGCATAAAACTTGAAAGCACGCAAGGGAATTTATCAGGATAACAGTAATATGAGACAGCAGCTAAAAGATATAACAGACAAATACTTCGAAAAATAAAAATATGTAGCTTGGTATCAAGCAGAACATACTGCAATTTGGGGCTGGGGGTTGAGGCTGGAGATGCAACCAATTTGTCTGTTAATTCATGCTGCACTTCCATCAAGGCAGAGGTTTGGAGACTTTCCCTAGAAAAACTCAAAATTTAAGAATGATGCTACAGAAAAAGACAATGCTGTGCTCTGGGCTGATAAATCAACAATAGCAATAGCACTTAGACTTATATACCGCTTCATAGGGCTCTTACAGCCCTCACTAAGTGGTTTACAGAGGCAGCATATTGCCCCCAACAATCTGAGTCCTCATTTTACCCACCTTGGAAGGATGGAAGGCTGAGTCAACCTTGAGCCGGTGAGATTTGAACTGCAGCTAGCAGTAAGTTGAAGTAGCTTGCAGTACTACACTGTGCCACCTCGGCTCTATCTCTCTCTATGTAAAATATGCTCCCCTATATCCAGAAAGTTTTCTTCCCCTGTAAAGATTCTGGGGGTTTGTTTTGCTTTCCAGGTGCTTTAGATTGATTGATTGATTGATTGATTGATTGATAACTCATTTCAAGGGATTTGGAATTTTCTTTTAAATTCTTATGTATTTTCCACCTTTATTATTTTTATTAATAACTCAAAGCAGCTACCGGTAATCTACTTAATACTACTTCCTCCTCTTATTTTCCTCGCAACACCACCACTGTGGAATGGAGTGAGCTGAGAGAGAAAGATTTGGCCAAGGTCATTTTGCCAACTTTTATGCCTAAAGTTAGATTAGAACTCAGTCTCCTGGTTTCTAGTCTGATACCTTAACCAGGTATCTGGCTCTAGTTCTAGCTCTACTGTTCTCTCTCTCTCTCTCTCTCTCTCTCTCTCTCTCTCTCTCTCTCTCTCTCTCTCTCTCTCTCTCTTTCCCTCCCTCCCTCCCTCCCTCTCTCTCATATGATACAAGATATTGATATTCTATCAAAGTCTTTTGTCATGGAAAGGAAGCCAGTACAATACAAACTGTTAGATAGGTGATTGTCCAGTAAAAGACAGGACTTTCTCACCACCTCATAATTAAATAAATGGGGGAAAAAATATTTCAACGCATTAGTAATCATAATGGCTTTAAAATGAAATAATCACTGTTCTCTTCTGTTAAAAAACCTATCAGTTTAAGAACTTTTAATATCTATAATACCCATGGGATTTAAAATAAAGCTCTATTTTTCTGCCAAAGGACAGCCATCAACTTGAATTAAGGATGTGAGATTATTTATTTTCCTTTTTAGTGGCATTTGGCTGGAAAGAATGTTATGCTTCCTCTCTATTGACATGTGTGCAGTTCTTAAAGGGAGATTTAAAGTGGCAGTTCGTAAGCTATTTAAAGCTGATCATCCATTAACTAAGATCTAAAGTGATGCCTATTAAAATCTGAAATTGGCCTAGGAGCATAGATACCAACCAACTAAAAAAAAATCTCCCACTCTTAATCACCTGTTGCCTAAGTGTTTGAATTTCAAGTTCTTCTCTCCTTTCTTTTGATAGGTCTAGGAGACCAGTAGAAGCCACAAGAGGTGTTTCCGATATTTTGGCATATTTTTAAAAAACTTTTGCAGCTTCTACTTCTGGTATTGTTGTCTCTAAAGAACTTGTGTAGAAGGTCTTGAATAAAATTGGAGTAGAGACTGAGAAAATAGCATATAAGAAAGAACAGGAGGGGAGCACAAGGTTACAGTGAACAGAATTGAAGTTCTATATGTAATCTCAAAGGAACGTGGTGGCTCAGTGGCTAAGATGCTGAGCTTGTCGATTGAAAGGTCGGCAGTTCAGCAGTTCGAATCCCTAGCGCTGTGTAATGCGGTGAGGTCCCGTTACTTGTCCCAGTTTTTGCCAATCTAGCAGTTTGAAAGCACGTAAAAAATGCAAGTAGAAAAATGCCGACCACATGACCATGGAGACGTCTTCGGACAGCGCTGGCTCTTCGACTTTGAAACGGAGATGAGCACCGTCTCCTAGAGTCGGGAATGACTAGCACATATGTGCGAGGGGAACCTTTACCTTTATGTAATCTCAGCCTATTGGCAGTTTAACACTTAATTAACCTAATTAACACTATAAAATATCCCAAAGCTGCTTAGGTGATCAAGAAGTAAAGCGTAACAACAGGAAAACACACACATTTTTTTAAAAAAACTAGCAAACCACAGTTGCGACTATTATTCTTTTTACATGAATAAAAACTAACTTAATGGAATATAGCACACAGGTGTTGGTGCCATGGAAAGCAGCAAACTATCAAAGTGCTAGTGCAAAAGAAAAAAATTAAGAGCAAAGACACTGGGCCACTCACTCTAAAATAAGTTCTGTTATTCATTGCATTGGCTAACAAGCTGGTGATAATGTGAATTCTAGCCCCACAACCAACAATAGGTTGTTTGCGAAGCTGCTAGGATTTGGGCAATGTATAAATTACCATAAATAAATAGAATCAACTGAAAAGAATTAGAGATATTAGCACTGTAGTTAAACAAAGAGAGGTCTAGATTCTGGATTTTATTTTATCGGCTAGACTAGAGACAGCGCTAGTTTATTCTATCGGCTAGAGACAACACTAGTTTTCACAAAAAGCTTAAAAAAAAGAACAAAGGGGATTAGAAGACACATTTTGTCACCTATATTCAATCAATCTCATTTTCTGAAGCTGAAATACTGTCACTTTCAATATATCTCCTCCTCCTGATCCATTTCACAAACTTCTTTAAACTAAAGGTGACAAGTTCCTATACAGTTCTGCATGTTTATTACCTGCTGTGAATATTTTTCCAATATTCAGCAATTTATTTCATATCAAAACAATTGTATTTTTTTAAAAAAGGAATTTTTTTCCCTAAAGTTTTTCCAATGTTTCCAGTTTTTAAGGGAAAATTAAAAAGGTATTTAAAAAGAACAGATTTTTCCCCCCCAAAAAAAAATTTCCCCCTTTTTTTTCAGATATCACATTTGTAGAGATATCTCGCTTTTGCATGGTCCAAACTGACAGTGGCATATGCTACATAATAATGATAAAAAAACAGGACTGTCAATTTTCTATCAGCAGCTTCTCCTGACATCTAAATTGGAAAGAGGGATAATAACAGAAGATGTATATTCATGGGTTTTTCCAACCAGCTATTCCGTATCTTCATCTAACAGCTTTCTCTTGGGTAAAAGTCATAATTTCATGTAAGGGCACATGTTTGCAAGCCAATGGTCTGAGATTTATACACTGGCAGTTGTAAATGGAGCTGATAGCTCCCAGTATAAAACTGGGAAGTTATATACATCAGTTTTGCTACAGATTTGTTGGGATTTAAGGAAATTGTAATCTCAACATGTCTTCTGATAGGCTGGAGAGAGTTGGTATCAGCTGCAAAATAGCAGTAGACAACCTTCACTCCATACACCAAATTGTTGGTGAGGCCCTCTCCCTCTTTTCTAAATCTCTTAGAATCCCAGATTGCCTTACTAACATTCAGCAGCAATGGGACATGTTTTTTTTAACTCCCCCAAAATAAGAAGCAAAATAGGTATATTAATTTTTGAACAGGGTGAACATTATTTTATTTATGAAAATCCAAAGTACCGTCTTAGAAAAAACCAGGCTGTTACATATGGAAAAACTATTTCTCTGTCCCTGAGTATCTTTCACTCTTCCAATAAATAAATAAATAAATAAATAAATAAATAAATAAATAAATAAATAAATAAATAAATAAATAAATAAATAAATAAATAAATAAATAAATAAATAAATAAATAAATGGATGGATGGATGGATGGATGGATGGATGGATGGATAGATAAATAAATAAATAAATAAATAAATAAATAAATAAATAAATAAATAAATGTATATATGTAGGTCTTTGGTTATTCGGGTCTTCTCCCACGTAAAATTGGAAGTGTCTTGGCGACGTTTCGACGAAGTCTCATTCGTCATCTTCAGGCTGGTGTTCTCGGCTTCGTGCTTCCAGGAGCAATGTGAGATCGCAGCTGTCTCTTCCTTTTAACTGCTAGTGGGGGTGTGAGCTGATTGAGTGGGAACTTGGCTGTGTTCTGATTGGGTGGAGGTGTGTTCTGATTGGTGAGGGGCTTGGCTGTGCTCTTATTGGATGGGGGGTTGGTTGTGCTCTGATTGGCTGGGGGTGTGTTCTGTTTGGGTGGGGGCTTGGTTGTGCTCAGCTTAGTCTGAGTTGCAGGGGGATTTGAGCTGGTGAGCTGCGTTGTTGTTGTTTGGCTTCGTGTTTGTGGCCGTGCGAGCTCTTCATGGTGGGTGTCAGTCTGCTTCATGTATGGATTGGAGGGGTTTAAAGTGGCTAATGATGCAGCTGCGGTCTGGCTTCTGGTCCTTTATCGTGGCTCATTATCAGGGTGGGTTTGAGTCTGCTTTCTGCGTGGATGTGTGGTGGTGACATCCTGTGTGGCTCTCGTGAGTGTGGGTCTGATGTCATTCATCGTGTTAGGGACTCGTTTGTCAATAAGGGCGGGTTTCCAAATGGCTGGTAGGCGGGAGGTATCATCTCCTTTATTCATGCTGTGTGGACGTTTTTCTATCTCGATGGCTTCTCTGATTATTCTGTTGTTAAAGTGTTCAGTTTTGGCGATAGTTCTGGTCTTTTTAAAGTCAATATCATGTCCTGTGGCTTTGAGGTGTTGGACCAGGGAAGAAGTTGGTTCCTCTTTTCTGACTGAGTTCTTGTGTGCTTCAGTGGGTGCACTTATTCGTCTGTTGGTTTGTCCGATGTATGTGGTGGGGCAGGCGGTGCATGGGATTTCATATACTCCTTGATTTTCTAACTCAATTTTGTCTTTGGGGTTCCTTAGGATGGTGGATATTTTTCGGTTTTTGGATTAGGTTGGTGATCTTATTTCTTTGGAATCCATTGGATGTTAGTACGTTAGTGAGGGTGTGTAGTTCGGTTTTTAGGTGTTGTTCGTCAGCTAAGCGTTTTGTTCTGGAAATGAGTGTCTTGGCTACAGAGTTGATCTGGGCAGGGTGGTAGTGTGAGAGTGCGTGCAGATAGTGGTTTGTGTGTGTTTTCTTCTGGTAGATAGTGTGTCCTAGGGAGCCATTGGATTTTCTGTAGACTAAGACATCCAGGAAGGGAAGTTGGTTGTTCACTTCTGTTTCCATGGTGAACTGTATTTTGGGGTGTAGGCTGTTGAGGTGTGTGAGGAAGTTGTCCAGTTTTTCTTTCCCATGTGGCCAGATTATGAAGGTGTCGTCCACATATCTGAGCCAGAGTTTGGGTTTGTGATCCGATTTTTCTAGAGCTTGGGTTTCAAAGTATTCCATATAGAGGTTGGCAATGACAGGTGAGAGGGGTGATCCCATGGGTGCTCCTTCTGTTTGTTTGTATTTCTGTCCATTATAGATGAAGTATGTGTTGGATAGGCAGTAGTTGGTCAGATCTAAGATGTGCTTGGGGGGGTTATATTTGTTTTGGATAACTGTCAAGGCTTCTTTGATTGGTACTTGGGTGAAGAGGGATATGACATCGAAGCTCACGAGTATATATGTATATGTGGTGTGTGTGTGTGTGTGTGTGTAGGTCTTTGGTTATTCGGGTTTTCTTCCGCATAAAATTGGAGGTTTCTTGGCAACGTTTCGACAAAGTCTCATTCGTCATCTTCAGGCTGGTGTTCTCGGCTTCGTGCTTCTAGGAGCAATGTGTGTGATTGCAGCTGTTTCTTCCTTTTAACTGCCAGTGGGGGGATGAACTGATTGGGTGGAAGCTTGGCTGTGTTCTGATTGGGTGGAGGTGTGTTCTGATTGGTTGGGGGTTTGGCTGTGCTCTGATTGGATGGGTGTGTGTTCTGTTTAGGTGGGGGCTTGGTTGTGCTCAGGTCAGTCTGAGTAGCAGGGGGATTTGAGCTGGTGAGCTGTGTTGCTGTTGTTTGGCTTCGTGTTCGTGGCCGTGCTATCTCTTCATGGTGGGTGTCAGTCTGCTTCATGTATGGATTGGAGGGGTTTAAGGTGGCTAATGATGCAGCTGTGGTCTGGCTTCTGGTCCGGGGTCGTGCTTCATCATCAGTGTGGGTTCGAGTCTGCTTTCTGCGTGGATGTGTGGTGGCTACATCCTGTGTGGCTCTCGTGAGTGTGGGTCTGGTGTCATTCTTTGTGTTAGGGACTCGTTTGTCAATAAGGGCGGGTTTCCAAATGGCTGGTAGGCGGGAGGTATCATCTCGTTTATTCATGCTGTGTGGACGTTTTTCTATCTCGATGGCTTCTCTGATTATTCTGTTGTTAAAGTGTTCAGTTTTGGCGATAGTTCTGGTCTTTTTAAAGTCAATATCATGTCCTGTGGCTTTGAGGTGTTGGACCAGGGAAGAAGTTGGTTCCTCTTTTCTGACTGAGTTCTTGTGTTCTTCAATGGGTGCACTTATTCTTCTGTTGGTTTGTCCGATGTATGTGGTGGGGCAGGCGGTGCATGGGATTTCATATACTCCTTGATTTTCTAACTCAATTTTGTCTTTGGGGTTTCTTAGGATGGTGGATATTTTTCGGTTTGTGCAGAATGCTGTCTTGATGTTGTGTTTGTGGAGGATCTTTCTGATTCTGTCTGTGGTGCCTTTTATGTATGGGAGGAGGGCTTTGCCATTTTCTTGTTCTCTGTATTGGATTTTAGTGGGGGTTTCTTTTTGGATTAGGTTGGTAATCTTATTTCTTTGGAATCCATTGGATGTTAGTATGTTAGTGAGAGTGTGTAGTTCGGTTTTTAGGTGTTGTTCGTCAGCTAAGCGTTTTGTTCTGGAGATGAGTGTCTTGGCTACAGAGTTGATCTGTGCTGGGTGGTGGTGTGAGAGTGCATGCAGATAGCGGTTTGTGTGTGTTTTCTTCTGGTAGATGGTGTGTCCTAGGGAGCCATTGGATTTTTTGTAGACTAAGACATCCAGGAAGGGAAGTTGGTTGTTCGCTTCTGTTTCCATGGTGAACTGTATTTTGGGGTGTAGGCTGTTGAGGTGTGTGAGGAAGTTGTCCAGTTTTTCTTTCCCATGTGGCCAGATTATGAATGTGTCGTCTACGTATCTGAGCCAGAGTTTGGGTTTGTGATCAGATTTTTCTAGAGCTTGGGTTTCAAAGTGTTCCATGTAGAGGTTAGCAATGACGGGTGAGAGGGGTGATCCCATGGGTGCTCCTTCTATTTGTTTGTATTTTTGTCCGTTATAGATGAAGTATGTGTTGGATAGGCAGTGGTTGGTCAGATCTAGGATGTGCTTGGGGGGATTATATTTGTTTTGGATAGCTGTTAAGGCTTCTTTGATTGGCACTTGGGTGAAGAGGGATATGACATCGAAGCTCACGAGTAGGTCGCTGGGCTGTAAGTTTTGTTTCTTTATGATCTCTATGAACTGGAATGAGTTTTTTACATGTGAGTTGATGGATTCTGCATAGGGCTGTAGTTGTTTGGCAAGAAATTTGGCTAGGTTTTGTAGAGGTGAGCCTATGGAGCTGACTATGGGTCTAAGTGGGGTTCCTTCTTTGTGTATCTTGGGGAGACCATAGAGCTTAGGGCATCTGGATGATTTCTCTCTGGGAATGATTCTTTGCTGGATCTCTTCGCTGATGGGGGAGGCTTTTATTTTGGATCTAGTGGTTTTTTCCAGGTAGGTGGTGGGATCTGTATTTAGGGGTTTGTATGTGGAGTCTTGGACTAGGTTGGTTAATTTGGTTTGGTAGTCAGATGTGTTCATAACCACCGTGGCGTTTCCCTTGTCTGCTGGTAGGATTATTATGCTAGTGTCTTTTTTCAGGTTAAGTAGTGCTGTCTGTTCCTCTTTGGGTAAGTTGCTTTTGGGTGGCTTGCTGGTGCAGAGGATGTTGGTGATTTTGAGTCTGATTCTGTTAGCGTCATCACCAAAGCCGAAACCAATGTCCTTTCCAAAGGATTCAACTTTGCAGTCGCTCCCAAACACATCCCCACTGAAACCATTATATGCGGAGTTGAAACCAGCCTGACCAAAGTCAACCCCGATGACGCTAACAGAATCAGACTCAAAATCACCAACATACAGAAAACAAGAAAATGGCAAAGCCCTCCTCCCATACATAAAAGGCACCACAGACAGAATCAGAAAGATCCTCCACAAACACAACATCAAGACAGCATTCTGCACAAACCGAAAAATATCCACCATCCTAAGAAACCCCAAAGACAAAATTGAGTTAGAAAATCAAGGAGTATATGAAATCCCATGCACCGCCTGCCCCACCACATACATCGGACAAACCAACAGAAGAATAAGTGCACCCATTGAAGAACACAAGAACTCAGTCAGAAAAGAGGAACCAACTTCTTCCCTGGTCCAACACCTCAAAGCCACAGGACATGATATTGACTTTAAAAAGACCAGAACTATCGCCAAAACTGAACACTTTAACAACAGAATAATCAGAGAAGCCATCGAGATAGAAAAACGTCCACACAGCATGAATAAACGAGATGATACCTCCCGCCTACCAGCCATTTGGAAACCCGCCCTTATTGACAAACGAGTCCCTAACACAAAGAATGACACCAGACCCACACTCACGAGAGCCACACAGGATGTAGCCACCACACATCCACGCAGAAAGCAGACTCGAACCCACACTGATGATGAAGCACGACCCCGGACCAGAAGCCAGACCACAGCTGCATCATTAGCCACCTTAAAACCCTCCAATCCATACATGAAGCAGACTGACACCCACCATGAAGAGATAGCACGGCCATGAACACGAAGCCAAACAACAGCAACACAGCTCACCAGCTCAAATCCCCCTGCTACTCAGACTGACCCGAGCACAACCAAGCCCCCACCTAAACAGAACACACACCCATCCAATCAGAGCACAGCCAAACCCCCAACCAATCAGAACACACCTCCACCCAATCAGAACACAGCCAAGCTCCCACCCAATCAGTTCATCCCCCCACTGGCAGTTAAAAGGAAGAAACAGCTGCAATCACACACATTGCTCCTAGAAGCACGAAGCCGAGAACACCAGCCTGAAGATGACGAATGAGACTTTGTCGAAATGTTGCCAAGAAACCTCCAATTTTACGCAGAAGAAAACCCGAATAACCAAAGACCTACATACAAACACCTGCGAAAACCTCAGAAAACAAATGTGTGTGTGTGTGTGTGTGTGTGTGTGTGTGTGTGTGTGTGTGTATATATATATATATATATATATATATATATATATATATATATATATATATATATATATATATATATGTAGCTCAGGGCTGAATCATGGAGTCTTTGGTCTTCTCTGAGCTTGGTCATTTTATTGCAGACATTTCATTAACTAATTAAGTAACATCATCAATAGAAGCAAATATGGGGTTGGTTTTCTTCTTGGAAAGAACCAGAAAGAAACCTCCACATACACACAAATACCCTACCAAAACTGGCAAGGCAAGCTATTGTATATGGACAGGGCGCAAACACCATACTCATTTGCATTGAAGATGTTACTTAGTTGGGTAATGAAATGTGTGCAAGCAAACAACCAAGGGCTTCACAGTCCTTTAGTCCTCCCAGGACCAAACCCTTCTGTACTGCATTAAATAGACTAAAATTGTTCTCTAGACCAGGGGTGGGTTCTACTTACCTTTACTACTGGTTCACAACGGGATCGCGCATGCGCAGATCACTGATGACGACATCTGGGGCCTCCCACCGGTTTTACTACCGGTGGCAACCCACCACTGCTCTAGACCCTTCTAAATAGCAGAGAAATAGGAAACCCCAGCCAGCACTAAGCCATCAAAAGTAGGCTATTGCTGACTGCTTTTTACCTTCTCACATTCTGATTCGAAGGAGCCAGCGTTCTTTCTGGTATAAGGAGAAGAAACTAGAAAATGAATTAGAACATTATTGCAACTCCAATCTAATCACTGACATGTTGGGTGAATCTAATAGTGAATTACATTCAGAAATTGGCTTTAGACTTAAAACTGTAAATTGCTTTGCATTTGTCAAAGCCTGGTTCTTTTGGGCACTGCTTGTTAGATAGAAATTGAATTTTCAGTCAGGGCAATTCAAAAGAAATGGCCCAATCTCATCAGCTTTGAATAAACATATTAAGTACTTTAACTTGAATAATTTGCCCCTTGGGATTCAGGAAACGGCCTGGGGATTGTTCATATTATCTGGGCTCAAGGAGATAGCAATGGCAATGGAGATAGATACTGGCAATGGAGCTCACATAGAAAGAATTCTTGCCTTATTCAATAAAATGGGTGTAACTGAAAAGGTAACAGGCGGGATCAGAGGTGGGTTTCAGCAGGTTCTGACCAATTCTGGAGAACTGGTAGCAGAAATTTTGAGTAGTTCAGAGAACTGGTAGTAAAAATTCTGACTGGTCCCGTCCCCATCTATTCTCTGCCTCCCAAGTCCCAGCTGATCGGGAGGAAATGGGGATTTTGCAGTATCCTTCCGCTGCCATGCCCACCAAGTCACGCCCACCAAGCCACGCCCACAGAACTGGTAGTATAAAAATTTGAAATTGAAATTGAGATTGAATTGAAAAAAGAAACAACAAGGGAATGGAAAAGGGGAGAGGAGTAAAGAGTGGGAGGGAGGAGAGTTGGGAGGTGAGAAGAGAAGAGAAGAAAAGAAGAACGGGAAAAGGAGGGGAAGAAAGAAGGGGGAAAGAGGAGGAGAGAGGGTAAGAAAGGGAGAAAGAAGAGAGGAGAGGGGAAAGAGGAGAGGACGTAGAAAAGGGAAGGAGAGGAGGAATGAGGAAAGTAGAAAGAAACAGAAGAGGAGAGAAAAGGGAAGAAAGGAAAGGTTGTATTAAAATAAAGGAAGGAGATGGTAGAAGAGCTGACCCAAACAACTAATTAGCAAATGGAAGGTAAAGAATAAGATGAATGAATAATGATTAATGATGGACAAAAGACTGTACATTTGAATATGTTGATAAAAAATAAAAATAAAAAACTTTTTTAAAAAATTGAAACCCACTACTGGGCGGGACCTATCAATTTCTTATAGGACCTATCCAACGGATCTGAATTTATTATTGCTGGCAAGTGTCACTGTTCTTCAATATGTTTTTAGCGCTAACAGTGTGACAAACAGGATGGAATCATTCCACTTTATATCCAAAGGGGTAAACACTTATTATACTAAACCTTGAAGATAATCCCTTTTCTATGACTACTTCAAAAACATGTTTTCCTAAACAAGCGTTCCTTGCGCTAAATCCAACAAAGTTTTTGGCTTCTTCCTGGTTGAGCATTACATGTGCAACTTACAAAGTATTCCCCATTACCATCTAGTGCCGTGATGGCAAACCTATGGCACGCGTGCCACAGGTGGCACACGGAGCCATATCTGTGGGCACACAAGTGTTGCCCTAGCTCAGCACCAGCACGCATGCACATGCTGGCCACCTGATTTTCAGCCCTTCTGGGCCCACTGGAAGTCAGGAAATGGGCTGTTTCCGGCCTCCGGAGGGCCTCCGGTGGGGGGGAGGCCATTTTTGCCCTCTCCAGGCTCCTAGAAAGCCTCTGGAGCTGGGGACGGCGAAAACGGGCTTTCTGGGCCCACTGAAAGTCAGGAAACAGGCCATTTCCAGCCTCTGGAGGGCCTCCACGGGGGTAGGGAAGCTGTTTTCACCCTCCCCAGGCTCCAAGAAAACCTCTGGAGCCTGGGGAGGGCGAAAAATGGGCCTACTGGGCCCATCGCGCCATTGTGTGCCAAAAGCAGTGGGAGCGCAGGGGGGTCATGCGCACATTTGCAGGGGGGACGCATTAAATTATGAGTGTGGGCACGCATGTGCGCAAACCCCCCGCGCTCCCCCCGCTTTTGGCACACGATGGCAAAAAGGTTAGCCATCACTGATCTAGTGTGTAAATGGTCGTCTTATACTCCTGTAGCATCGCTGTATTAAGTTCAACTGGTTTAACAGTGAGCCATATGCTTATTAAGGAAGAAAAATACGATTTTGAAAAGTTATTTCTAAAGTGACTTTCAATTTATAAGCGCCAAATAGGGCAAGGGTGGGGAATCAGTTCCCATTGAGACATGGATTTCAACACTATCACCATATTCAGCGGCGAGGGCTGGATGGCAACTGGTAGAACTGGGAGTCCAGAAAGATTTTGCCCTTAAGGTAGATCAGCTTTTGTCCTTCACACACTAGAGTTTTTCCCCTTATACACAGGCAGATATGAACGCAACAAGTAGTTTAATCAACTTATATAGTTACAATACCGATGAATATAAATGACTTGCAGCTATCATTTTGTCATGGTTACAAAAATAGAATCAGGGTTTTTTTTAAAAAAAAAAACCCTGAAACTTCCAGCGAGTGAAGAATTGGTGCCCATAATAGCTGCACAGATTTATGTTCTTTCTCAGAATGTAGTCATCTATGGGTACATATTAACTTTCTATTCCTGACACCTACATAGAGGTCTGAAGCCCTGTGCCTGAAAATTGATACCTAAGCTTAACCAATTATAAGAAAAATGAAGAAAAATGTCTGAGACCAAACTAGCTGTAACTAAGGAAACTGGATTCATTATTTCTGGGAAAGACGTGTGAACACCATTTTCTATCACTCCACAGACATCTTTCTGGTATCTAGCAGTCTTCTCATACTCAATCATCACCATCGAACCTCTTATGTCTTTGCTAGTACAGAAGCAGATCAGAAAAAGAAGGACTAGAACTTGTACCACCTCTACAATTAATCTCCAAAGTGCCTTATCTTCATTTTAAAAAGCAATTCAAGGATCACATTATTTTTTTAAAAAAAATGCTAAATATTTGACTGAGGCTTGCATAGGATGGAAGAGATGTTTGCCCGCCACTGTTTTGTTTATTTATTTAATTTAATTTTATCCCGCCTTTATAAATAACTGAAAGCAGCAAACATATCCAACGCACCTTCTTGCTCCTATTTTCCTCAAAACAACAACCCTGTGAGGGGATTGGGCTGAGAGAGAATGATTGGCCCGAAGTCACCCAATTGGCTTTCATGCCTGAGGCAAGACTAGAACTCACAGTCTCCTGGCTTCTACCTGGTACCTTAACCATTAGACCAATACTAAGCACTACAAAATTACATGTTTGTACACAAAATTTAACACCTTCCAGTGTTTGTTGTTCTTAGTTGCAAAGTCGTGTCCAACCCATCGTGACCCCATGGACAATGTTCCTCCAGGCCTCCCTGTCCTCTACCATCCTCTGGAGTCCATTTAAGCTGTCGCCTATTGCTTCAGTGACTCCATCCAGCCACCTCATTCTCTGCCGCCCCTTCTTCTTTTGCCCTCAATCTTTCCCACCATTAGGCTCTTCTCCAGTGAGTCCTTCCTTCTCATTAGGTGGCCAAAGTATTTGAGTTACATCTTCAGGATCTGGCCTTCTAAAGAGCATTCAGGGTTGATCTCCTCTCGGACTGACTGGTTTGATCGCCTTGCAGTCCACGGGACTCACGGGGGTTTTCTCCAGCAACATAGTTCAAAGGCCTCAATTCTTTGGCGCTCAGCCTTTCTTATAGTCCAATTTTCACAGCCATACATTGCAATTGGGGAAACCATAGCCTTGACTATACACACTTTTGTTGGCAAGGTGATGTCTCTGCTTTTTGGTATGCTGTCTAGATTTGCCATAGCTTTCCTTCCCAGGAGCAAGCGTCTTTTAATTTCTTGGCTGCAGTCCCCATCTGCAGTGATCTTGGAGGCCAGGAAAATAAAATCTGTCACTACCTCCATTTCTTCCCCATCAATTTGCCAGGAATTGAGAAGGCCAGATGCCATGATCTTAATTTTCTTAATGTTGAGTTTCAAGCCAACTTTTGCACTCTTCTTCTTCACCTGCATCAAGAGGCTCTTTAGTTTCTCTTCACTTTCTGCCATTAGAGTGGTACCATCTGCATATCTGCATATCTGAGGTTGTTCCAGTGTTATGCAGCCTTGAATCCTTTTTCTGCTGGTGAAAGATAGGTGGGAAATATATGCTTCGCAGGAAGATGCATACAGTACCCAAGATACCGAGTGATCCTGCACATTTCTCAGGTAGTATAATAATACTTACAGAGGTCATCTGTTTTGCTCAGCATGTTCAAAACACTTATTTCTGCTGAATCGGTCTAAACTTTTTTAAACGGGTGACATTTTTAAAATCTGGGATGGATCTTGAAATCCACCTTTTCTTTTTCACTATTAATTACAAAATGCTTTTCGTGGGAGAGAGGAGACCTGAAGACAAATTAGACCTTGCTCGTTTTGTTTAAAGTAGCAATTCTAAGTGGGGGGGAAGGCCCTTTTCACACAGGGTGGAGTACAAAATAACAGAGTTGGAAGGGACCTTGGAGGTCTTCTAGTCCAAACCCTTGCCAAGGCAGGAAACGGTATACCATTTCAGACAAGGTACTGTCCAGTCTCTTCTTAAAAACTTCCAGTGTTGGAGCAGCCACAATTTCTGCAGGCAAGTAGAAGTCCAATTATACGTTATTTTGGTAAATAAGGAATCTGGGAAGAAAAGGTTGCCATTTTGTGTATGAAAATGCTTAGGGTTAGGGTTTATTTATTTATTAGCAATAGTTGATAAATTATCACAACATGTTTATTTGTACAACAGTTTTGTGGGGGTTTTTTGCTAACTCTGCAGCATATACATTTGCCATTCGACAGATTGTTAGCTTTAATATCCACCACAAAACATCGTTCTTATCATAATTCACCAAACAACTCCAGCTTTTTGATTTAGGTTGCTTGACACTATTACAGTTTTGTCAGTAAAATGCACAACTATACTGTCTGTTGGTATATAGCAGATAAATGGCACAAAACAAGTACCTACCCATTTTAATGCTGAACTGAAATTTTCTCAGATTTTCCTCTCAGAAGGATAGAGTTTTATGGAGAAAAGTGGGGAGGCAGGGAGGGAGGGAGGGAGGGAGGGAGGGAAGGAAGGAAGGAAGGAAGGAAGGAAGGAAGGAAGGAAGGAAGGAAGGAAGGAAGGAAGAGCCAGCATCAAGTTCTGTTATTTTCTAAAGGGATAAAATGCTTGTATTTTATGTATAATTTGTTTTATATAAATTTTAGAGGAACTGTCCCATCTATTCATAGCACGGTCCTTCTGCAGAGATGAGCATTGACATTCCTGCTCCAAATAAAAACGAATCATTTATTTACAGATCATAACTCTTATATAATTGAGCAATGACAGCTCTAGATAGTTTCCAGCTGCAGATTTAGTAGGGAAAAAAATGTTGTGCCATAGAAGAACATTCCCAGCTTCATCTGAAGCTGTTCTGATGTCAGCATTTGGCCAGAAGTGAGGCCTGATCTGTGAAGTTGGGCCAAAGGGATAAGGCGGAGGTGGTGCTATTTTAATTCATCCTAGCTACATGGCTACATCCCTTATCTGATGGAATGTTTAACAGACCTTAGGAAAGCAGAGGAAGAAACAAGAGCATTGCAAAGGGAAAATCTCAGTCTAAAGGAGTGAGAAAATGATTCAAAGCAACTCTGCTTTATTTATGCTAGGTATAAATTCAGCAGGACAACTACTTTGTGAAGCTTTTAATTTTCTTTTACATTATAAGCAATAACGAGCTTTCCAGAAATCTAAGTGGTTCTTGTTCCTTGAATTTTCCCGCCTCAGACAGCTTGATATTTCTCAAGTTGCTTGATTTTATTGCTGGGTATTTATGGATTCTTCCACACAATTACTATTGGCTGACTTTAATCTCCCTTTCTGGTTCAGAAGGCAGCTGCAGATTTTATGACAATGTGACTCTGTCCCAGGTCATCACTGGCTTGACTCACACAGCTAACCATGCTTTAGATCTATGGAACAGATGTACCATGATCTTGTTCTGGAGGACTTTTCCATCAATCTACTTCCATAGACCTTCCTTAGGATGATGGGATCAATTGGAACCATCAAACTTAATGCATTGTAAGCTGCCCTGAGTCTCCGGAGAAGGGCAGCATATAAATCGAACAAATAAATAAATAAACAAACAAACAAACAAACAAACAAACAAACTCTGCAGGGAGGAAGAACCTATGAAAATGCCCAGAGATCTAATGGTTCTGGTAGATTTTCTAATTGTACTTGAGGAGTGTTTCGCAATGATCTGAAAGGTGACCATGACAGCTATTTGATTGGAATGACACCCCATAAGTAACAGCCCAGATCCAGTAAAAGCATCGTGACTTCTGCATCTTAATTGCATTTGCAAAATGTCAGGAGGAGAATTATGAAGAGTCCGTCTACTCAATGGCTCTTCATTCTGCTGTGGCTGTCAGCTGTGCTTTTTGCAGGGCTGTCTTCAGTTCATCATTCCTTCCTCGGAAATTCACTTCATTGATATAAGCTATACTGATGGAATCTCAAAAGCCTGGCAGAGAAAAAATGGATTAGAAGAACCAATCGGTATTAATTTTGATCATTTGGCTGAACATTTCTTGGATAAAATCACTGAGATTCAGAAAATGGACAGAATCTATGGAGATGTCACAGGTGACATCTTGTGGTGTTACCTAGAAGATTTTTGAGCCTGCTGTCACCTTTCAAAGTAGTCCAGACAACAAGCATATACTAGGAGTAGTAACACTACCTTTATTGTAAGGTTACAGTAACAGAATTTTGCAAGTCCGAAAGATCTCTCCTTTATATTTAGCTAGTTTTAACCATTCAGTCATGTCCAACTCTTGGCAATTTTATAGGCAACTGCGCTGCATGCTACCCTGTCAAGCACAGCTTCTTTCAGTTGTTGGATGTTCATCTTTGTATCAGTTTTGATGGTATTAAAGAGCCACAGTGGCGCAGTGCTTAGAGTGCAATACTGCAGGCTACTTCTGCTGACTGCCGGCTGCCTGCAATTGGCAGATCGAATCCCATCAGGCTCAAGGTTGACTCAGCCTTCCATCTTTCTGATGCCGGTAAAATGAGGACCCAGATTGTTGGGGGCAATATGCTGACTCTGTAAACTGCTTAGAGAGGGCTGTAAAAGCACTGTGAAGTGGTATATAAGTCTAAGTGCTATTGCTATTAAGCCAGCGAGTTCTTTGCTTGCCCCTTCTTCTCATTCCATTAACCATTCCTAGCTTAATTTTCCCAATGAATTTGCACACATGACATAGCCAAAGTAAATCAGACTTTTGGTTTTAGTGATATTTCTGATTTTATACGATTCAGCACCTCTCTGTTGATTGTTCTAGCTGTCCACAGTATACACAATAATTTGTGCCAGTTCCACAGTTCAAAGGTGTCCATTCTTCTTCGATCAGGCATTCTTAGTGTCCAACTCTCACACCCGTACATCATTATAGGGAAGATTATTGCTCTAACTAGCCTGATTTTTGTGTTTATATAAATATCTCTGCTTTTCTGAAGATTTATATTTACTCTCCTTTATATTTACTTTCCAGAAAATTAGGGAGAGTCTTTTCTGAAATTTTTCCATTTTGTGGTTGTGTTATCTGCGGCTCTTCCTGCTATCTTGTAAGACTATGCCACATGCCCATACTCTGTGGATCCAAGAGTATCTCTTGTTAAGTTAATGCTGCCATTCCCTCTGTTCCACCTGCTAATAAAAGTGTCTAAGGAGTTGGGAGTTAAAGTCCTTTAAAGGTTAACTATAAGCAAATGGTGCCACAGTACAGGTCAAAAAAAATTTAACTGCTACTCTTAGTATTGAACTGTGAGTTGAATTTTGATCTCTATCATTTCATGAACTTCTCATGAAACATTAACAGCAAATTCTAACAACTTTAGCAATGAATACACCTACAGATTAACATTTCATTGGAAAACGTACATTTGAACACCCTGAAAACCATGGGATAAAACAATAGTTTACGTAGATGTGTTGTAATTAATACATACTAGCTTCCTTCTTTGTACACCAATTTTTATCTCCAATTTTGAACATTCCTCTGGTATATGTTTTGATTTCACCTTCCCTAATCTGGTCCTCACTAAATGTATTAGGATTATAAACCCCAGTGTGTATGAGTGTTTTGGAGGTTACAGTCCCGGTATAAATGAGACATTTGGGAAGGTAAAATAAGACTTACACCAGGATTAACTCATTCTTCTATAATATGTCATAATATGAAAATATCTATGATGTGATCATTCCATATTCTAAACCAGTGATGGCTAACCTTTTTTTCCTTGGGTGCCAAAAGCGCACGTGTGTATGTGACAGTGCATGCACGAGTGCCCACACCCATAATGCAATGCCTCCTGCATGCCCTGCCTCCCTGCACATGCACATGTGCCCCCCATATTTCCCTGCCCCCCTGCGCATGCGCATGTGACCCCCCCACTCCCCCACCTCCTGCGGTCCCCCCTCCACACATGTGTGTGTCCCCCCAACATGTTTTTGGTCCCAGGAGGCTTCACGGAGGCCTGCTAGGCCCAAAATGGGGCTGGGGGGCACGCCACATCCCCCCGGTCCCCTGTGCATGTGCACATGAACCCTCAGGCCCCCTGCACATGTATGCATGACCCCCCCAGCCCCCCCCCGCACATTTGTGCGTGTCTCTGCAGACCAGTCAGTTGGCCGGTGGGAGGCATGTGCACATACACAGTGGAGCTGACCTAGGATGATGGCTTGCGTGCCGCAGAGATGGCTCCGCGTGCCACCCGTGCCATAGGTTCGCCATCATGGTTCTAAACCATGAAGTGATTTGCAGCATTATGAAAAATAAAATATGGATCAGCCCTCCCTCCCTCAACATCAGTTTTTAGCTTGAGAAAAATGGAAATACTCCAAGAGTTGAAACCAGAAAGAAAACTTATCTAAATTGTTCTGCCCAGCTGTCATTCACCAGGAGGAAGATTCAAAGAAACTCAAAATTAAATCAAGGACAATATCGCCTTACACACCATTCAATCAAGTATAGGTTGTCCAAGTTAATTTGATTCTTGCCATGAGGGGGAAAAACCCTTTAAGGTTCAGTGAAAAATGGATACACGTGCTCGCTTCGGCAGCACATATACTAAAATTGGAACGATACAGAGAAGATTAGCATGGCCCCTGCGCAAGGATGACACGCAAATTCGTGAAGCGTTCCATATTTTTAATGAAAATTAAATGCCTTGAGAAATAAAAAAAAAAAAAAAGAAAAATGGATACACAACAAAAAGCTAAGTGTAGCAGAGAGGTGACCTTTCGGCTTTTTCTTGAAAACATTAACATCTCAATCTGGCAGTCATTTCCCACATTTGATAAGGATAACAAGGATGTGAAACATCTGCTTCTCATGTTCCTACAACCACCAGCTGCAAAAAGAAATGCCACTGAACCTCTGTACATGGATACAGCATGGAACCCTGCTTTGCATGAGAGAATTTTTGCAATTCTGCAGCAGTGCCAAATTTCACATGTGCCCAGTATGGTGAGGCAGTGCAAGTCAAATAAGTCAGTTTACTTTCCTTGCATCTTAGCTTGGATACAGACCTGTGTATGAAGCCCACCCGCTTCCCCAGATTAAAATATTCTTTATTCTTAATATTAAAAGAGGAAGGATAGAATATATCCCCAAAGGAGAAATGGAGAAACTTGTCCTTAAAGGCAGAAAGCAGCCCCGTAAAACAGCCTCAACAGAAAAGACTGGCCTTTTGGAATGGAGATTTTGTATTCATTCAGAAAGACTGGGCCAAACTATTCATAAACAAAATGCACAAAAGGTTGGAGCTGATAGGATTCAAATCTACATTCCCCCACGCAAATTCTAAGGACAGGACATGACCTTTAGGACATAATAGGATTAACCCACCACCATTAGAATAGCAAAAGGCACAAGGCCCACTACATTGCGCAACACTCCTGAATCATCTCAATCAGAACCCTATAAAAATCCATCCACTCACTCATCCATTTGGTTAGCCACCCCAGAAACATTGTTGCTGTCACTGAAGTTTCTAAAAATCAAATAAACCTTCTTTCCTTGTAGTCAGCCTCCATTTATTTCCAAAGCCTTTCTCCCGGCTTGGAACTGGACTGGATTTTTTTTCCTATACCTGTCTCCATTTAAATGTGCATTATTAAACAAATGAAACAATATTTGTAGAGAGGCATCTATAAGGGATCTACAAAAACTGCCACAATTGTTTTGAGGCCAGATCTGAGATTCTAATATAACTTAACCTTCTGTAGACTGATCCAGGGATAATTTATGCTACCTCATACCCCAAGAGAGTTATTCAGGAAATAGAGCCTCTTTCACACAAGGAGGATTTTCCTTGATTTAATCAAAAAATCCCGACATCTCTCTTTCTATTCTATAACTAGAAAAGGTCAGTGCCTAATCATTACAGTTATGCTTTTGGCATCTTTGTATAGTTAAAATATGCAAACTAATAGCAACTCTCTGAATTAGAATCCATATTTCTTTCCTTTTGAATATTTCTTACATGTATTATATATTGCCTGCAGCAAAGGAACAAAAATGTGCAGTAAACAGATGTGCTTTTCATAAATGAACCCTATATTTCCTTTCAAATGTACTCTCCCAAATGATCTTTTATTGATTTTTTTTAACTTTGCATAAATATGTTTGCATGAATAATAGTGTACCAGGTGGTTGAAAACCATAGCCATGTACTCATTCCACTCCAGGAGATCGGTTAGATTGGAAGAGTGATGCTATCCAGGGGTGGGTTCTACTTACTTTTACTATCAGTTCGCAACAGGACTGTGCATGCACAGAAGCTTCCTGACGACATCTGGATCGGTGGGCAGAGCCTCCTGCCGGTTTTATTACCGGTTCTTGCGAACCGGTCCGAACCAGGGGCAACCCACCACTGATGTTATCTGAGCCTGCTCTAGTTGTAGCAGAACAATCTGGTTCATTCACACATGTATGGTGGCATTTCATAGTCATTTGATAAATCTGAGTGTGTGAACTATGCTCTGATGATAGAACTTTCCAATGTTCTTCCGTGGAGTGCATTATAGATATAAGAAAGATTCAAATATGACCTGCCCTGAGCTTCAAGGACTTCATTACAAATATAATCAATACAGGTAGTCCTCAAACTTATAACCACAATAACCAAAATTTCTGTAGCTACATGAGACATTTGTTAAGTGAGTTTTGCCCTATTTTACAACCTTTCTTACCACGGTTGTTAAGTGAAATCACTGCAGTTAAGTTAGTAACACAGTTGCTAAGTGAACTTGGCTTCCCTGATGACGTTGCTTGTCAGAAGGTTGCAAAAGGTGACCTTGGTATACTGCAACCATCATAAATGCATAAATGCAGTTGCCAAGCATTTGAATTGTGATCCTGTGTCCATGGGAATGCCACAAGCGTTCTTAAGTGTGAAAAATGGTTATAAGTCACTTTTTTCAGTATCGTTGTAACTTCAAACGGTCACTAAATGAACTGTTGTAAGTTATGGACTATCTGTAGACCCAGAAGAGTTTACATATCAATATTTTTCAATGCGGAATGAATGAACGAATGAATGAAGGAATTATGAAGGAATGAAGGAATGAAGTCTAACTTAAGTTTATAAGTTAGCAGAAAAAGCGATAGCAGAAGAAATCCAGAACCTACATTGGTGTAATTACAAGGAAGACAAATTGCAAGATACATTATCAGCGGCAGTCTGTGCTCCTCAGAGTGAGCATCGCTGAACAATGTTTCTTCTGGAACTGGATGATTCTGGAAACGAGAAGTTGTTACTACTTATTATTGGTTAAGACAGAAGAAGATGCAGCACTTTTCAATCTTCAGAAGGAAAAAAAACAATGAAACTTTTCAAAAGCCTTCTCGGCATCTGAAAAGATTAATGCAGCTTGTTTTTCATTATGTAGTTCCAAATATTCCAAAATATCCAACACTTTTCTAACAATAGCTCTTAACCAACTTTTAGATAAAAACCTACATTGATCTCCATGAATAAAGTCTTGCAAAATTATTTTCAGTTGTTCACTATAATCATTGGAAACAATGTATAGTCATTATTCAATAAATAAATGCAGTTTCTTGTTAACGTCAACTCTTGTCCCTCAGTGTTAGACCAGGATCTTTCAAAGTCTTTGGTATATTTTCTTCCTATAAACTAGAGTTCATTGTACTTTGTAGAGGTCATAAAATTTCATTCTCAAAACACTTACAATGCAGAGTTTATAAACCATCTAGTCCAGGCACTTAATCTCTTTTTAATAGCTCTTGAAACTTCTCTTGTTGTTATAGGTCCATTCATAATTTGTCTTTCTTCTGTCATCCTCAGTAAATTTTGCTTTCTGAGGTATTCATTAATTTTATCCAATGATATATAATGTCCTCCATATAAATTTGAATAATATTGATAAAATGTTTTTGTTTAACTCTATTATCCATTAATACAGTATCCCCCTCTTGTAATTTCAATATCTTTTTCTATTCTCTCTCTCGTCATAGTTTATAATCCAATCATTTAGCTGGCAAATTCAATTTTTTTTTCACATTTTATTTCCGTTTCTCTTATCATTAACAAGAATAGCTGTTTCTGTAAAATCTAAATTTGTTGAGAAATATTTTTATTTAAATTGCCTAGGGAATTTTTTATTTGTTCTTCTTTTCTTTGTATGTCTTCCAAAATATTTTGTGTTATCTCATGCCTCTTCTTCTTAAGTTTAGAATTTACATTGTATCAATATTTTAATTTATTTTTATTTTATTTTTTATTTAATCTGTTCTTACAATCTTCAACAGTTTCTTCTTTCTGTAACAATGCTTCATTTAGTCTTTATATAAAATATTAGATTTTCTTTTATAAACCAGACTCACAGGAATATGCTGTGAAGAATTCTTTGGCAAAATCTCAATTTTAGAAATTCTAGTAGCCAATCTCAAAATCCAAATCATGTCAATTCTTGAAAAGGTTCTATGTCTTTCTGAAAATACATTCTCTAAAACCTCTGGAACAGCTCCAAATCTCAAACAGAATTCTTTCTTTCTCAGTTCCAATTCAGCCAGGTTTTCTTACTCTCTAGAATTTCCACTTTGCATTGATTGGTTTTATCTCTCAAGACACTTGCTTTATAGAACTTTCCATCTTTTTCAAGATCTTCTTTAATTTCCTTTCTCAACTTTACAAATCGTCCATGCATTCTTGTTTCAAGAGCTTCCAATGTATGTTCTATCTGTTCAAACATTTCTCAAGTATATCTTATATAACAATTATTTCTGCAGGTTGCTCCACCAAGCTACTCCTGCCCTTTCTTGCCATTTTTCTAGCAGTCATTTTTCTAATAGTAATTCAAAAATGAAGGTGTCTCAAACAAGCAAAATAAAAAGACAAGCCACAGCTTTTTCACTTACTATCTTTGTGTGGCACTTGATACTTCAGTATCACTCCATAGCTTTAGCCACAACACACATTACATCGCTATGGCAACTAAATTTCAAAGTTTGATTCTGTACCTTATATTTTATTGTGTAAAGTCAACTAATTAAGTACATTCTTTAAGAATAAACAGCAAGCATTCCCATGCAGGACAGGTGTCTAACTGGCTTAGTGCAAATTTATATCAAAGTAATTTTTGTCAAAAGTAAAAAAAAATGATAAAAATAAAAATAGTTCCCTTATCTGTTTTAAAACTTTCTTTAATTTTCTTCTTGTTCAGCTTTTTGCAAAGGATTTTCAAATCTTTAAATCGAAGTCTCTCTTTCTTGTTTGTTTGTTTTTAATCCTGAAAGCTGGGTTCATTCAGCACAAGTGGTTTTATTTTTGCTTCAAGCAAATCTCTTTTTATCTGTAAATTAATTACTTCCCAAAGTAATTAAGACCCAAGGAAGTCTGTCACGAGTGTTTCCAGGATTGCTGTGGCTATCTGCCTACTCACAAACAGTATGGTTTTAATCAAGCCATCTACTGTTGCCAATTACCTGCAAGCCTTCCCCGCCCTGGATAATTGCAGGTTGACTCCTTACATAAGCAAGGACCTTTCGCTTGCTACTCGGGCCTAGTCTTCTAGGCCTAAATGCACAGCTCCTGCAGGAAGCTTGGGCAATGCCGCTGATGGGAGAAGAATGCAGATAAGGACTCCAGACGTCGTTACAGAGAGACTCCCACGGATGCTTGCCTTTTGCTGTTTTGTAGCACGCAAGCTATCATCGGGATTGCTGTTGCTGGACCTTCTTCCTCCCACAAGCTTCAAACAATGTTTGCTGTTTGAACTGTTTTTACTTCAGGTGACTTTCAGCTGTGAGGCTCGTGCTGCCCTCGTTATGATTGCCTTGATGATGTATCGACGCCGAAGCTGCTTACCTTCATGCTAGCTTTATTCTTTTGTGAACTGTTTTCGGTATTGTGGAGAGGGATCTAGGGAGATAGCCTTGCCTCACATACCCAGACAAGACTTTGTTTTTAATGTGTTTTCATAAAGACATAGTGCTTTTTAAATGTTTTAAAGTAAATTATATTTTTACACAAGACGCCTCTGTTAGAATCATTTCAGTCTCAGTGTGTTTACTCATGAGCTGGTTCACGGTCCGGGGTACCCCTCAACCCCATTTCGTCACAAAGTCAAAGCTTAATGTCATATCAACTCCACAGGGTTAGGAGTGCCGATAGTATCTCAGGACTCCTGGCATCTCAACTTCTGTATCAATTGCAAAAACGTTTTTGTTTTTGCAGTTTACTTATGGAACAACTATCCACAGGGCACATGGTTTATCTCATGATCTCATTTGATCTAGGGAAATTGCACTAGCCAGTATTGTAGAATGCCAGTGAAGCTAAATTGTAAAATCACAGTATGTGTGTATAAGTGCATGAATTTCTCCAAAATAAATTACACTCTCCTTTGAAGGCATTGGCAAAATCATCACTTCTGTACTCTTGTCCCAAAAGGTCTATAGCTATAAGAGAAGTCTTATAGCTAAGCCCTATTTGTGGGAGGATTTTAACTTGTTTGAGAACAGTTTCAGTTTCAGTTTCAGTTTTATTTGATTTGTATACCGCCCTACTCCCGAAGGACTCAGGGCGGTGAACAGCCAACAATAAAATACATAGATACACAAAATTTAAAAACCCAATAAAATCAAATTAAATTATTTGGCCCAGACAAATTAAAACACCCCGATAATTTAAAAACAGATTAAAATTTAAATATTTAAAAAGGGAAGAGATTAGGCCAAGCCCGCTTGATGGAATAAAAACATGGAGCTGCCTAATTCATGTTGCACTTGTATGGCAGAATGAAGAAGTAACTGTGCATCTTTTACTTGAGTTATGCTGTCCAGCTAAGAGTAGGATTATTAGTTAGGTAATTTGTTTGGGAGGGCTTTTCTGTGTCAGGTTCCAATATAAGGTTGTTGGCTTTTTGTACCATGGAAGAAGATATTCAATTCCTCCACCTCAGATATCCCATATCTTGTGTGACACCCACCTTCTGGAGGACCCAAATTCCCTTAGGATTTAATCCAATAGCAGAGCAGAGCAGAGCAGAGCAGTTCAGAGGAGAGGAGAGGAGAGGAGAGGAGAGGAGAGGAGAGGAGAGGAGAGGAGAGGAATGACTTCACAGGGAAAGGCCAGCAATTAGGGTTGCCAGGTCTGCTTCCAAAAAATAGCGGACAAGCGGGGGGGGGCGCCGGGGTTAAGTAGTAAAATTTTTTTAAAAAAATTTACAATTAAGTTATATATTTTCTTAGAAACATTTTAACACGTATTAAAATAATCACTTCAAAACTTTACTTAAAATTCAAAACATCAAATATATTATAATAATATGTAAAATATTAAATTACATTTTAATTTCATCATAAAGCTTTTGAATAAAAAAAGTCCACTATTTTGTGAAAAAAAATAGTGAACATAATGTGAAAAAAGCGGACTGTCCGCTCAAATAATGGACACCTGGCAACATTACCAGCAATTCCCCTCTTGCTTGCCCCTAACTGGGTTAAAGGCAAAAGAACTAAGGTGAATACCACCAACTTCTTCCTCCAAACACACACGTTGGAATTGCTGTGTTGTGAAGGAAGGGTAGACACCATGCAACTCCGTTATTGTACTTTGTAGGTGTTTTGCTACTTGATGACCAGGTTGGCAAATATTCTACAGTCAGGCAGCTCTGAACATCTACCATGAAATCCTGACAAAGAGCAGGGAATTTGGAGCAGATGTTCTAGTCTTGTGGCCTGGCCAGTCAGGACTGTTTTAAACTTCCCTGTAGCTTGCTGAGGACTTAAATGAAACCAAGTATGATGAAAAACACATACTGTACAACCTAATTCTTTTCCATTGGTACTCATTCCTATAGAAAGAGAATGTAGTACACGCTAGTTGTCCACAAGATATTTGCTAGAAATGTTCATCTGGCATTTACTGATAACTACTGTTTTGTAAACATCTGAGAAGATCCCCAGAACGTACCTGTAATTTGAAAAAAGCTTGGTGGAAGCTAACAATGCATATTTATAGAAACAGCAAAATACACATTTTTTCCAACCTAATAAAAAAATGGGCAAATGTTCAGTTGAATTCTGTTTTCTTTGAAGTATTTTTTTAAACAAATATAGCTTATTTGTACTATTATAGCTTATTATGTATTACATACCGGCTGTCTTCTCATAGAATAAAATGCCAATGTTATTAAGAACAATGTCATACCTAAGAGACATTACTCTACGCTGCCTTGAGCTCCTGGAAAAAAGGATTGATGTCAAGCCATCAGACAAATGAATGATCCCTAATCCCTACTTGGTTCCACCTGTCAGTCAAATTGGCTAAAGAAACCCAGATGTCTCTACCTCTGTTTGGTTGGCATTATCAAGAATTCTGTCTTTCTTTTTACAAGAAAAACCCAGAAGGCAGAGTTTGTTCCTAGTGGTATAAGCTATAATACCTAATTTGTATTATAGCAGAATACAGAGATGGCTTTAAAGAAGGAATTCAGCAGTTGTCACGTATACACATCAACAGGGATGAGCTTCAAAAACTTTAGCAAGGGGTTCTCTGCCTGGTTGCTGGGTGGACGTGGCCTAGTTCGCCTCCTGCACCACAGCGTTTTTGCCCTCCCTGGGCTCCTGAGACTTTTTTCGAGCCTCCGGGAGGGTGAAAACAGCCTCCCCAGGCAACAGAGGCCTTCTGGAGGCTGGAAATGGCCCCGTTTCCAGCCTTCCTGAACTTCCAGTAGGCCCATTTTTTTGCCCTCCCCAAGACTCTGTGCACGCCCTGCACTTACCTGCATACAAAACGGGCCGGTTGGGGACTCCTGAAAGGGGCGGGGTGGGGTGAGCGTGGCCAGCCAGGAATGGGATTTGGGGGTTCTCTGAACTGCACAGAATCTTAACTAGAGGTTCTCTCGGACCCCTGTGAACCCCCAGCAGCCCACCCCTGCACATCAACGTAACCTCAGATAAATAGAAGGTGAAGAAAAAAATGGAGATTGCCCTCATCTTCTTTCTCTTTGGTATAAAGGGGGATGAGACAGAATTTCTGTCAGACTTTCAAGAGTCTATTACAGAGAGTCCTCGAATTACGACCACAATTGAGTCCAAAATTTATGTCACTAAGCGAGACATTTGTTTAGTGAGTTTTACCCCATTTTATGTGTGGCAACATTTCTTGCCACAGTTGTTACGTGAATCACTGCAGTTGTTAAGTTAGTAACCCAGTTGTTAAATGAATCTACCTTCCCCATTGACTTTGCTTGCCAGAAGGTTGCAAATGTGCTCACATGACCTTGGGACATAGCAACAGTCAAAAATATTTGATCACGTGATAATGGGAATGCTACAAGGGGTCATAACTGAAAAATGGTCATAAGCTACATTTTTTAGTGCTAATGTAACTTTGAATAGTCACTAAATCAATTATTGTAAATCAAGGACTACCTGTATTATATGTCATGTATCAAATATTATTTTTATCCTATTTATGTGCCTTCCTTTAACTAGCATGGTAATAAGACAGTTGGGCTGTGCAACATTGCCACAATGAATCACATATGTATCTATCTGTTTTACCCAGTGGTGAAATCCAAATTTTTTTACTACTGGTTCTGTGGGCGTGGCTTGGTGGGTGTGGTGTGGCTTGGTGGACATGGAGGGGAAGGATACTGCAAAATCTCCATTCCCACCTTACTCCAGGGGAAGGATGTTGCAAAATCCCCATTCCCTCCCCACTCCTGGGGGGAGGATATTGCAAAATCTCCATTCCCACCCCACTCTGAGGCCAGCCAGAGGTGATATTTGACAGTTCTCCAAACTGCTCAAAATTTCTGCTACCGGTTCTCCAGAACCTGTCAGAACCTGCTGGATTTCACCCCTGGTTTTACCTGTCCTTTTCTGTGATGATTTGGCTTCCCTGCACTTGATTTCAAGAACTTCAGAAACATTATAGTGAATCCCCTCCTTCCACCATTAATGAAAAATTGCCGATGGGCAATGTCAGTGAACAAAGCTTGCTTGTTTCTCACCCCTACGAAGACTACAGCATAGTGATTACGAAGACTGCAGAAGGCATGAATGATTACATTTATAGCTGTGGAAGGTGATTATAGAAAATAGATAGCGCTCAGTAATAGCAGATAAATGGTTATTTCAGTTCACAAAGGACACAGAGATAAATAACAATGTGTTCCTTTTATGGGAATACCCCTCCCCTCAAAAAAATACAAAACCTAAATCTCCATAAATAGGCCAATCTACAAAAGCATTTCCATCTTTTTCTTACCTCAACTAAAATAAAACATGGTAAAAACGTGCCGATCCTCTGAGGCCGCATCTTACTATAGGAAAATACGTTCACCTGTGAGGGAAAAGAGAGAGGAAACATCCTATTATGTAGGCCCACATTCAGAGTGACAATGTTTATTCAGAATTTGGCTCTACATAGAGCAAAATTATCAAAAGCTTTGGCACAATTGTAAAGTCCTTTCTCCATTGCATTGATTTTGTGATCGTTATTCCAACCACTAAACAAAAAATGACAACAAAGTCTCTATATTCCTTGGGGTCTTCCCAACTGCAGCCAGGAAGGCTTTTACACAACTTTATCTGATGTGCCAGTTGTGTTCTTTCCTAGATCAGGAGGATCTTCAGACAGTCAGTCATGGCCTGGTCAACTTGTGTGCTTGACTACTACAATATACTTTACATGGGTCTTCCCTTGAAGACCACCAGAAGTTTCAACTGGCCCAGTTGATGATACAGTAGGTGCGACTCAATAGGTAACATCATCTTATGAGCTGCACTGGTTGTCATTTTGCTTCTGGTGCAATTCAAGGTGTTGACCATTATTTATAAAGCCTACCTGGGACTGCCTATCTCTTACAGTATCTACCCAGCCAATTTGATCAGGCAGGATTGGTGTGCTCTGCGTTCCTTGATTAAACAATGCCATTTATCGGTACTTTGAAAGTGTGTCTTCTCTGTCATAGCATCTGCATTCTGGGATGAGGTCCCCACCCCCACCCCAAATCCAGACAACTCCCATTCTACTGGTGTTTTCAGAATCTTGAGAATGTGGCTCCTTACCCATGCCTTTGACTAGAATAGTTGAAGCTTCTTTTAAATTGTCTAGGAATGTTTTTTTTAATGCTGACCAGTTTTGCCATCTTTTGTTCTTGTCTTTGTTGTCTTGTAATTTTTGGGGTGTTTTTACTTTGCGGTGTAGTAAGTTAGCACCCTTTCCCTTTCCTGGAAGAGTGAAATATTTTAGGAAATATGAAAAAGGCAGAATATTATATTTCCCTAGGATAAGCATGTTTTGAAGCAGCTCCCATCTTCTTGCCCCCACCCTTTGTCAATGGGCCATTAAGATCTGGGCCAGTCTATTCTACATAACAAAGATTTACCTCCTTCAGGCAGAGCCATAGTAGGAATTGCCAAAGATCCAACAAAGATAGGATTAGCCGTCTACACAATAGCAGCAGAAACTCACCACATGTGACCTGGGAACCACATGTGACCATCAGACAGCAAGGCTAGCTAAGACCCCAACCCACCTGGGAGTCTGACAACCAATCAGGATACTCTTTTGGGGCCTCAAGAAATGCAGAGCCAGAGAGAGCATAAAAACCCGAGGATTTACTGTATCTGCCCCTTTTCTGTTCAGGAACTCAAGCCATGTGATCCTGTCCACCATTAAACCAACTTTCCAAGCAATCTCCATGTCTCCAGTGTCTTTTTCCCCACTTGGAGCAGAACCTAGAAGGAGATTTCTTCCAACAGTGGAGTACCCAAACTCACTGGGAAATAAATGGTATGAAAATTAACTAAAGATGAACTAAACAACTGCCTAAACAAACACACAAATAAATAATAGGAGTTTTTTCATAGTTTCTGTAGCTTGTTTCTTAGTTCTGTAACACTTTTTGTCACAATATTGAATAAGTGTGGAAAGCTGCATAGCAGTGTAGGAACTTAGCACCCACCCCCTCCTAGAAAATGAAATATTTTAGGAAATATTAAAAGGGCTGAATATTTCCCCCTAAAAGGGAGGCAGAAACACATCTGCCCCCACCTTTGTCAATGGGCCATTAAGGCCTGAGCCAACTCATCTGCAACACAAAAGACATAATAGGACCCATCTAGCAACAAAAACTCACCACATGGCACCTGGGAAGATTACATCAGCCAGCAAGGCTTAAGCAAGCTTGGGAGAGAGCCTACAAAGTTAGCTAAGAACCCCACCCTGTGGGAGTCTGACCACCAATCAGAGTGCATTTCTTATACAGGAACAGGAAACTTTAAGGTGGGGCCCAACAGAGGGCATAAAACCAAGGTACTCTCAGCATCTCTGCCCTTTTCTGCTCAGGAACTCCGGAGCTCAAGAAGCCATGTGATCCTGTCCACCATTAAAACCATTTTTCCAAACAGCCACCATGTTTCCAGTGTCTTTTTCCCCACTTGGAACTGAACCCAGGAGGATATTTCTTCCAACAGCAGTAGATTCAATACCTGAAAATGTGGGAAAATGTGGAGGAGCAGGAAGGAGATGAATGGAGGCAGGTCAAAATGCTTCTCTTGAGCTTTCTTAGAAGATTTGCCAAAAGTTACTACTCTTAATTTTTTTTAAATTTTGTTTTGGGTTAAAAAAAACAAAACAAACAAACACCAGTGACCCCGCAGGGGTTCTGACAGATACTCTCTTAGACACTTTGTCATGAAGGAATTTTAAGGGCTTAAGATTGCTCCTGTTAATTTGCCAAAGGACAGCTTTTTTGTTTCATTCTAGACAAAATTCAGTGATCTTCATATGTATGGAAGCCTTCCTTGACAAATATAAAGTATGTACTGTACTTCAGTTTATATATAGTATTATTCTATAGTTACACCCATATTTTAATAGAGAAACATTTTCTAAAACACATAGCAGTTGTTAAATGGAGTGCAGCCAAAGAAATATAATACAATAGTCAATGAGAATAGGGACAAATAAAGAAGATAACAGCAGATCAGGAAACAATAGCATCTTTATGAGATAGCTATAGAATAGGAGGGAAGAATGGCAATTAAATATAACTGGTCCAAGAAAGGGAATATTTATTTATTTTAAATTTATATATAAAATAAAAATAAATAAATAAATAAAAATAAAAACAGGAGAAGAGAGATGGGTAACAAGTCCGTTCTGCTTCATGCATTACTTCCTTGAGTGCTATCTGATCTTGGACTTCCTCAAATCTACAGATTTGAACCTGCAACTGCAAAATGGTTTGCTCCTTCTGTAAGAATAGTTGTTCTACAGATTGCATACATTGTTAATTCATGGGATGCTGTAACTCAGGGGTGTCAAACTCCTAGCCTGTGGGCTGGATGCATCATGGGCTGGCCACACCCATGCCCAGTTTAGCAAAGGGGGAAAAGTCGCAATACGTCACATGACACCATGAGTTTGATACCCCTGCTGTAACTGATAACCTTCTGCTATTGGCTTTTTATGCGATGATGATTAGATCACTTTTACATGGAGTTTGTTAATGCATGTACATGTATATTCTCTATAATCTCTCTCTCCCTCTATCTATCTATCTATCTATCTATCTATCTCATCTATCTATCTTATCTGATCTCTATCTAGCATCTATCATATCTATCATCTATCTATCTATCTATCTAGAGTTGGTTGAATGATGGGCAGCTATATAAATGTTTTAAATTAATTTATTGCATTATTGTATTAAATTAATTAATTAAATAAATAAAATTAAAAATTCTGTATAACCTGTACAGTATGCTCCAAAGACTGACTGACTGAATGAATGAACAGAGAGAGAGAGAGAGAGAGAGAGAGAGAGAGTGTGTGTGAGAGAGAGAGAGAGAGAGAGAGAGAGAGACTATATACAAATACACATATATAGTATATATGTAGATGTGTAGATATGTCTGTATGTGTTCATTCAGTTTTTGGAGCATGCTGCAGAGATTTTAATTCCATAGTTTTTTATTGATATGTAAACTCTGCAACAGAGAAGATCTTCTGACAGTGTATCAAAGCCAAGCAAGAATTCACAAGAGGTTGCTTCTTACAAACTGATTTGGTTAGATAATTGGACTATAAATTCTATACCAAACTATTGGAATTATTAGGATAGTGTGTTAACTACCTTGAATTAATTATTCATAATTATACATTCCGTCCATCGTATTCTAAAAAGAAACATAGCTAGCTCAGTCAATAGATTATTTACAGTTGGTTTCCCATGGTAAAAAGGCAGGTCTTTTAATGTGATGGATTCATGCTAGAATGTCAGGGCCAATGCAGGTTCTTGGTGCATGGCCCCGAGGAGGAATGGACTACTGTGTTACATTTTAAAAGTTTCTTCTTTTTCTTTGCTTTTTTTCATTGATATTATATTTATCAATATTTAATGTTTGAAATATAAAATAACATTGATTTACAGCATTTGAAATATTATTTTATTTTTCTTGTTTTAATAGTAGGGTATGTTAACCACAGGAAATTAAGATCTCAGTAAATGAGTTTTTTGAGAAGAGGCTGGGGAGGTTGAAGAGGTTGCCATCTCTCAAGGGTGATCTGATTGATTTTTATACTCACTGCAGAAGATTGAACTAGATGATTCTCACTGTACCTTCCAGTTCCGCAGTTCTGTAATTGTATGATTCTAGTGCAATGTATCTATAACGATGAGAAACTTCAGCCATCCTAAAAATGGGAAGCAACTCTAAGCCATCCAATATAACGACTAGGTAACCTATAAAATAGCTGCACTGTCACTAGCAAGAAGTGATTCAGAAATCAGATGCATCGTTGGCGTTTCTCTTTCCAGCCCATCCTCTTCCAAAATGGTTTCACACCGATCACTACAACTCCAAATAGCACAGGGGTTTTATGTCCCTTAACTATGCATGACTGGAGAATATCTGATCTCTATAAGTTTTATTATGCAATCAGTTAAGAAATTGCAATGAGTAGTGCGGTGGCCTAGAAGTGGAGCTCTCGCCTCACAATCAGGAGGCTGTGAGTTCGATCCTAGGTAGAGGCAGATCTTTCTCTTTCTGGGCACGATGAGAATGTAGTTGCTGAATATAACTCCGCACTGGCAACAGGAAAGGCATCTAGCCAGTAAACACTCAGCTCCATTCAGTTGCCCAGACTCCACCCCTCAAGGAATTATGGGCTTGTTGAAAGAAGAAGATGATGAGTTAAGAAATTGCAACTTGATGGGGAACACAGGAATTGGGAAAGTCTATCAGTGTCCTAAGTTCCTCCATGTTGCATTCTTTTACTATTGGTGAACTAGTGAGTGAGACCATAGCTGGAACAAGTGAGTGATGGAGCTCAGTGAGAACCAAATTATAGACCAATAACTTTTAGTATATGACATGTCTATGCTATCACATTAAAGCAGTTGCTCAGAATTTTCTGTTTAGAATGAGGGAACAATTGCAGCCTACAGACTGCCATCAAAAAGCAGCATTTAGTAGCTCCAAATTTCTTCTTCTCAGTGCTAAACCAACAATGATTAAAGCATGGCTGTGTGATCTGCTCTCTCCCTGTCTGTCCCCGAGACCCATTGTCCTCTGTCCTTTCCTTCTGCTATAATCCAATCATTTATTATTCACGTTTGGAACATAATGACATTGGCTTGCTGTTCATGTTCAAAGCCAGAGCAATGAACGGGAAAATGGCTCATAAAACTGGGGAAAGGACAGGTTCCTTAAATTGTCTGGTGATGACTAAGGCCCTGAATAAATATAATGTCCTGGGGTTTTTTTTTTAAATTATAGTTCTTTTTATAAAACAATAATTTATGTTTGGGTCTTAAAGACTAACTCCCAAATCTTTTCCCCCACACAAATTTTACTCACACAATTTTTCCTAGAATCCTCTTTGGCACATAACCCGGTAAAGAAGACAGTTACATAACGTATGCTATTAATATTGCAGATAGCAGCAAAAATGCCATACTAAACTGAGAGGCACAGCTCACTGAAGGGAGAAATTTGCTATTATTATAATGTATTATTCATTAGGGGCTGACAAAATGCTAGAAAGAAAAAAGAGGTTTTGAAGTCATAGTGTGCTTGAAAGTTTAGAGTATTTTTCCAAATGAATTCAAGAACAGGATGGGTGAATTAGTCCATTTGTTGACTGACTTTATTTGTGTGGTTATGTGTGTGTTAATCCATAGAAAAAAAAGCTCATATTCTTTTATGCTTGCAACATCTTCTACCATTCAGAGCCATTGTATATATTTTTCCCAATTTATAAAGCTATTAAACAAAAATAGTACCTTTTTTGAAAAAAAAAAAAGAAAAAAAGAAAATTACCCTAATTTTTTGCTTTGATGCCTCCTTTTTTCCCTTCTGCCAGTGTTCTTAGTGTAAATTTCTCCAGTGTGAGTTCTTCTTTAAAATATAACTTTCATTGTTGGAACATCAAGTTTAATACTTCCGAGAATATCTCACCATGGAAAGAAACAGGCTACTTGACTCTATTTGATGCTAATTTTCAGATACTGCAAAATCTAGAGAGAACCAAACATCCTAATTCGCACAACAGAATCTGTGAGAGGACCATTTTCATCCTTATTCAATGCTTTGGAGGGATTGCTATCTTTGCTCAGAGATGAAAGCTGTTCTCAAAGAAAACATTACACAATTTCACACTCCAATATGGCCGTGATACATACTGGAAGAAACAACTCATTTCTCACAGTAAAGAAATTAGTTTACCTAAAACAAAAGTTAGCTGCTAGAGACCCCTGACAGGCAAAAGGAAGTATTTTAACAGATTTATAATCCAAGACACAAAGCTTGCCATTATTTTTGGTGGTTTTAAAAGAGAATTGCATGAATGGTTACCAAAGATGTCCATTTGGGTTACCATGCAATATGCCTCTGGGTAAAGTAACTGAAAAACAGTAACGTGAGACAGTGGTGGGTTGCTACTGGTTTGCCCCAGATCGGGTGAACCGGTTGTGGTGGTGGGAGGCTCCGCCCACCTGCCTGGATGCTTTTGCGCATATCAAGCGAACCGGTAGCAAACTAAATTGAAACTCACCGCTGACATGAGAGGGATGTTACTTTCTTGTTCTTTGCAAAGTCAGGCAGAACTCATTGTGGCCAACTCACCACGGCCATGTCACCGCAGCCAATGTACTGTGGCCAATTTGCTGTGGGACAAGAGTTACACTAATATTGAAGAAATAGTCAAATAGAATCATTAAAGAAAGGTTGCCAAAGGAGGGACAAAATAAAATGTGAGTGACAAAAATTAAAATATTTGAATTGAACAATTTCATCAGTAAATTGAATTGTTGAATTGCCCCACAGCAAGTTGTCCCTTGGTGAGTTGGCCATGGCGAGTTGGCTCAATGGTGGGCTTCATCAAAGCTAGAAAAGATGAAGGCAAGCTTTAAGATCACAGAGTTATAGAGGAGTGCAAAGTTCTCAGTGAAGTTTTGCTTCTTTAAGAAGCAAAATCTTTAGGAAGAAGTGACCCAGTTGGGCCATATGTAGATCAGTGGTGGGTTGCCCCGGGTTCGGACTGGTTCACAAGAACCCATAGTAAAACCGGTGGGAGGCTCTGCCCACTGATTCGGACGTCATCATAGGTGATCTGTGCATGCGCAGAAGAGCGCGTGCACGCGCTGCAAACCAGTAGTAAAGGTAAGTAGAACCCTCCCCTGATGTAGATAATAGAATACTCTAACTAAGACAATATTGGTAGTTGTGGAACAGCTTGATGGTGCTTTTCAGAATTAGTATAAAAAGAGTGGAACTTGCAAGAACATGGTACGGGATGGATAGTTCTTGTTCAGAATGTCAACTAATCAACCTCTCTTCTATTCCTTCCCTCTCTTTGGCTGGTTAAAGCTATTTCAAACCAGCTGATACCTCCCTCTGGAAAGGAAAGACCTGGCTACATTAGAATAGACATTCGGAGAATAAGTTTATTGTTAGTGTAAATTATGTTGGTTTGGCAATTAGCAAAGCAATCCTATTTGATGTTATGGAATGCTCCAACATCAGAATGTCAGATGAACGCAGTATTTGGCCAGAAAAACAGAACAAAATAAATATTTCATTTAGGTTTCTTTTTTTCCCTCTGAAGTAATTTGAAATGTTTACTTACACAATGTCCCTTCCACCAGGCAATTATTTTCACTCCCCAATCATAAACAATTTCAAGTTGTCCCATTGTGACCATCACTATTTTTAAAATGCTGAAGACTCCATGTCCATGTCAGCCAATCAAGAGTCTTCCAGTTGGCCAATGGGAAAGCATAAAAAAGTGCCACTCAGCCAATAGCCTACCTCTCTATTTCACTGTATTCATTTGTGTAGTGATTTGTAAAGAAATCAACATAACAGCAATTATAGGGGAAAGCTGTCATGGCAACTATCTCTAGGTTCACAGTTTAAAAAGCAGTTTAAATACCATCTTGTCATAATATTCTACAGGAAGATGCAATACTCTTAGAGTCACTTCTGTGAAATGAATGGCCATATAAATGACAGATAATAGATGATAGATAGCTAGATAGAAAGATAGATAGATAGATAGATAGATAGATAGATAGATAGATAGATAGATAGATAGATAGACAGATGAGAGATGAGAGAGAGAGATGATGGCTGGATGGATGGGAGAGAGAGAAAGAGAGAGAGAGAAATGAAAGGCAAGAATGCAAAGCAGGAATGAACAAATGAACTGATCCCTAACCTCATATTATAGTCCAACATTTAGATGAGGTACTATTGACAAACTCTGGTCATTCAACATTGCATCATCATTTATCTTATTGCAATTTCTGGCTGAACTCAGCCCTGGGAAAGTAGTTATCAATAATTCATTGAAATGAAAGATAAATAATGTCATCTAATCAAATGTATTTAACCATTATCCATACTCATTATGGGTTAATGTGGGTTTTTAACGATCCCTAGAAAGGTATGAATGTAAAATGCTGGCTGAATGTAAATAAAGAAGTACAGCTAGGGAATGCTGAGTTTATCTTCTTAATAATAAAAGCAAGAAAATATGGGTGCACATACTTGCCTGCACTGTGATTGTGAAGCTAAGCAAAAAATATTTTTGTCTTTCAAAATTAAAAATGTAAAAATAATCTACTCCTATTTTATCCTGGGATGACAAAGGTAGCCTTAAACAGTTCAGGGGCCAGTGCAGGGGTAAAATCCAGCAGGTTCTGACAGGTTCTGGAGAACCGGTAGCGGAAATTTTGAGCACTTCAAAGAACCGGCAGCGGAAATTTTGAGTAGTTTAGAGAACCGGCAAATACCACCTCTGGCTGGTCCCAAAGTGGGGTGGGAATGGAGATTTTGCAATATCCTCCCCCCCCCCAGGAATGGGGTGGCAATGGAAATCTTGCAGTATCCTTCCCCTGGAGTGGGGTAGGAATGGAGATTTTGCAGTATCCTTCCCCTGCCACGCCCACCAAGCCATGCTCACAGAACCGGTAGTAAAAAAAGTTTTGATTTCACCACTGGGCCAGTGCTATGGGAGAGAGTCCTCTCAGCTTCAGAGTGGGCTTTGGGACTGGTCACTGTGCCTCATACTGTAGGAGATGACCAGGCTGAGACCAAGGATGGGTGAAATGCATCATCAATTTGGAGTCACTGCTCTTCCACAAGAGACTTAAATCCACCACCAGGACCACCTCACCTTACGTTCATTGACTCTTATCTGGCACCAATTTGCCTTGACCGTTAGTAGATCAGATTCTTGTATATAGGTGGCATGGAATAAACTTGTAGTATTTTTGGACCCTATCCTGGTTCCTGATTTCTTGCAGATGATGCATACAGCCTGAAAGTCTTCCAAGATAAAGGGAGGAGACGTCAGCTAAATCTTCACTGCATGCCCCATGGGACTACTCTAGAGCCACGCAGTGATGAGAATTCAGTATTGCAGGCTAACTGCCCATAGCCTGGAGTTCGATCCTGACCGGATCAAGGTTGACTCGGCATTCCATCCTTCTGAGGTCAATAAAATGAGTACCCAGATTGTTGGGAACAATATGCTAACTCTGTAAACTGCTTAGTGGGGGCTGTGAAGCACTATGAAGTGCTATTGTCTAAGTGCTATTGTTATTCTCAGGAGAGAAAGGACATTTAAAACCTTGTCTGCCACAGTGCCTAGTCCTCTGCGACACATTCCTCTCTCTCTTGCCTACCAGTAATACTTTATCAGTCTTTGTCCTGCTGGCTTTCACAGAGTTTTAAAAATATGGCTGTTTTCCCTGGACATGTGGGCTGGGAAGCTAAATGGAGGCTGGGAAGTTGGTGATGTCCTCGTTATCCATTCTGTATTTTTTATTTGGTCATTTACTTTGCATTATGAGGTCTTTTCCCATTTTATGTTAGCTGGCCAGAGTCACTGCTGTGGAATGGCCAGCTGTATAAATCAAGCAGATAAATAGCCCTAGTTCAATCTGTCAAATGTTTTGGAGAGCCAAAGTCTTCACATCTAGGGCTACTCAGCTTAGGAGTCCTTCCTGGATGGATATTGATGGTTGGAGAACTGCAGCTGTCAAGTAGCACAAAGCAGTGGATCCATAAATGAAGTCAGGTCACATTTGCTGAGCTCTCTGTCTCCTACCAAACTTCAGTTTATTGATTAAGACTTCAGGAAGAATTTTACTCCAGAATTGAATTCCTTCCAGTTGCTTTTATTTTGTATCTGTGCTACAGGAAGAAGAGAGCTTCTTTATAAAGGAAGACAGTGATCTAAATGAAACCAAATTCCATTAAATGGAAAATGGAAGGTGAAAAGGAAAGCAAGAAAAGTTCTCAATAGGGAGAGGAAAAACAGCTGGGAAATCTCATTTTACAACTGACAGACCAGATTATATCTACTCCAATTTGTATCACTTTAGCTTTTAGGTTTCTTTGCTTTAATACCGTACAAAAATCTTCTCCCTTAAGAGTTTAGTCTAGTATTTCTCCGCTTCAAGATGTGTGGACTCCAACTCCCAGAATTCCCTAGCCAGAAACCACCCAGGCTGGCTGGGGAATTCTGGGAGTTGGAGTCCACACATCTTGAAGTTGCTGAGATTGAGAAACACTGGTTTAGTCAATCTGCATATGTATTTCATGGCATCCTCTCAACAAAATGACCGTCTTCAATAAAGTCATTGTCCTCAGACAAAGGATCTCAAATGTGCCTCTGTGTTTTTCTCTGTTTGGTTATACCAATATATTTAAACAAATGTGGTTATATTTATATTGGATTGATTATGGCCCTATGCATCAGAAAAGCTTTAGATCTACATTAAGAACAAGCCTTAGCTCCCTTTTTCTCTGTGGTATTAAGAGAAATTAGAGCTAGTTAGAGAGCACTAGAAAAGGAGACCAGCCGGAAGTCCTTTGTGGTGCAGTGAAATGCATTATTCAGATTGCAAACAACGTTGTTCAAATTGGTAACACGGATTAATTAATTTATTTATTTTTTTATTGCAAAAGTTTTACAATTACATTTTCACCCCTTTTTCCATTCTCCCTCAACCCACCCCAAACTTCCCAACCTCCCTAACCTACTCTAACCCTCCCCTCCCCCCCAGACTTCCACACAGTATACTCATATCAAGTAAAAGGAAAAACCCTCCTTTATATATAAAACTTGAACCCCTCCCTCCCCCTTATAAATTTTCATCTTCATTACATTAACCTATTTCTATCTTAATATAACATTTTCAAATAAATTTTCATCCTCATTGCCTTAAAATATTTCTATCTTAATATAACATTTTCAAATAAATTTTCATCCTCATTGCCTTAAAATATTTCTATCTTAATATAACATTTTCAAATAAATTTTCATCCTCATTACCTTAAAATATTTCTATCTTAATATAACATTTTCAAATAAAAGCTATTTGATACTTCCTAGTTTGATATTTGTTCTGAACATAATCTATCCACTTCTTCCATTCCCATTCATAAGTCTCTTGTGAACAATCTTTTAGATATGCTGAAATCTTCGCCATCTCTGCAAAACTGGCCATCTTCAAAGTCCATTCCTCAATCGTGGGCAGCGCTTCATTTTTCCAGTATTTACCTATCAACAATCTTGCTGCTGTTATCATATACAATATCAATTTTGTTTCACCCAATGTAAAACCCTTAACTATACCCAATAAAAACAATTGTGGAGAAAATTGAATTTTTTTCTTCAAAACATTCTGCATGACCCACCAAATTTTTATCCAAAAAGCCTTAACTTTCTTACAGGTCCACCAAACATGATAATATGTAGCATCTAGACAGTCACATCTCCAGCATTTAGGCTGCACATTAGGGTACATACACGACAATTTTTTGGGGTCTAAATGCCATCTGTAAAACATTTTATAAAAATTTTCCCTCAGATTCTGCGACTGTGTAAATTTAACATTCTGAACCCAAATTTTTTCCCATGTTTCCAACATCACTGGTTCCTCAAAATTTTGTGCCCACTTAATCATACAATCTTTAACTAGTTCAGTTTCTGAATCCCTTTCTAACAAGACATTATAAAGTCTTTTAATATGCATTGGACCTTTCTGTTTTATGTGTCTGACCAATTCTTCCTCATACATCATAATACCAGTTTTTTGGTCCTCTTTCCATCTCAATTGCAATTGATTATATTGTAACCAAGTTAGATTAATCCCTTCAGCCAACAATGTCTGTAATGTCTTCAGCTGCCATCTGCCCGCATCTGTAAAAAGAACCTCTTTATATAAAACCCCCCCGAGTGACATTATATTTGTATTCCACAAAGTATGACCAAGATCCAGCCATAGCGGTATTTTATAATCCCATTTGAGTCGGTGCTTCTTCCAAACTCTCAACAAAGAATCTCTAAGTATATGGCTTTTAAATGCTTTATCCACTTTGTTGTCATAAAATAAGTAAGCATGCCATCCAAGTTCCAAATCAAAACTTTCTGCATTCAGTATTCCAGTCTTTTTTCCTCCAAACCAATCACTTGTTAAAGTCAAAGCTGCTGCATCATAATATAACTGTAGGTTTGGAAGTTTAAGACCTCCCCTTTCTGGAACATCTTGCATAATTTTCAATTTTACTCTTGGTTTTTTCTCGTTCCAGACAAACTTATTCACTCCAGTTTGCCACACTTTTAGTTGTTTATCACTTTTAAGCACCGGAATCATTTGAAACAAAAAAAGAAATCTTGGCAAAATGTTCATCTTAACTGCTGCTATTCTTCCAAGTAAAGACAGCTGCAGTTTTTTCCAAGTCTCCATGTCTTTTTGCACCTCTCGCCACAACACCTCATAATTATTTTGAAACAATTTCATATTTGATTCTGCAACCTGAACTCCTAGATATTTTACCTTTGGTACAATCTCAAAACCTGCCCTCCTTTCAAGCTCATGTTTACGATCTTGTGTCACATTTTTGACTATCATCTTAGTTTTTTTCTGGTTCAGTCTAAAACCTGAAACTTTACCATAGTCTTGTATAATGTCCTTCATCTGGATTATTGATTCCATTGGCTGTGTTAGGGTAACGACCAGATCATCTGCAAATGCCTTTATTCTGTAATCCTCTTGCCTTATCATTATACCTTTCAAGATATTAGAGTCCCGTATTGTGTTTAACAAGACTTCTAGTGTTAAAATAAACAACAGTGGGGACAACGGACATCCCTGTCTTGTTCCTTTTTCGATTTTAAACTCTGTTGTCAAACTTCCATTAATAATAATCTGTGCCTTTTGCTCTTGATAAATGGATTAATTTATTTTTTATAAAGATCTAATAAACCAGGCCTGTTGTATTTCAAGTCTCTTTTTTTCAAAGATTTGATTTCTCTCCCAACATCCTAGTGCTCTGCACCAAGCAGCTGCATGATTGTATGAACAGTTTGATCCAGTGGTGAAATCCAAATTTTTTTACTACTGGTTCTATGGGCGTGGCTTGGTGGGCGTGGTGTGGTGTGGCTTGGTGGGCGTGGTGTGGTGGGCATGGCAGGGGATGGATACTGCAAAATCCCCATTCCCTCCCCACTCCTGGGAGAAGGATACTGCAAAATCTCCATTCCCACCCCACTCTGGGGCCAGCCAGAGGTGGTATTTGTCGGTTCCCCAAACTATTCAAAATTTCCGCTACCGGTTCTCCAGAACCTGTCAGAACCTGCTGGATTTCACCCCTTGTTTGATCCCAAGTTGTTTGCATTTGTACTTGGGCACCAGCAGTGGGATTCACTTACTTCCCTACCGGTTCGCAAATATGAGCTCATGCGCCTCATCTGTGTATGTGTTACTGCCTGCGCATGTGCAATGCTTGTGGATTATGTCTGGATGGGTGGGCGGAGACTCCTGCAGTCACCGCTACCGATTTGCCCGATCCGGAGAGAACCAACTGAATCCCACCACTGTTGTGCACATAAATTAATAGGCCATGTTATATTACTTATAATTCCCGTTACCTGTGGCGGCAGTATGTGCAGTTCATAGGACCAAAAGAAAAAGATATCCGGCCATAATTTAGACAGTACTCAGTACTGTACTTTATATCCTGAGTCCCCAACATCCGGGCCGCAGCCCAAAACCGGGCTGCAGACTTTTTGGAATCAGGCCGCACCAGCAGCAGGTGAGCATGCGTGCACATACACACAGCTCTACTTCAGGGGTGGGTTCTACTTAACCTTTACTACCAGTTCACGGGATCGCGCATATGCAGATTGCCGATGACGACATCCGGGGCGGTGGGCGGAGCCTCCCCCTTCTTGCGAACCGGTCCGAACCGGGGGCAACCTACCACTGCTCTACTTGCGTGAGCAGTGGGTACTACCACTCGTGTGCAATGCTCCTTTTGTGCAAGGCGTGGGTTCACGCAAACATGCCTGCATCTCACAAAGAACCATCTCCTCTCCTCAGCCATCCCCCACTGGGCCGCCAAGATGGAAAAGTTAGGGACGGCTGCTTCTACATATTTACATCATGGTTGTTGAAAGATTCAGTGCCAAATCAGAAACAAGTACTGCTTTTACCTCTTGACAATCTAAAAGGATATTTTCCACAAGTCCTATCTTGTGATAGAATAACTGTATCATGTAAAGATTCAAACCAAAGTACAAGCCATTAGTGATCTACTCTGGATCACTTTACTAATGGCTTCAATCTTGCTATGGTAGTTCACACAATGCCATTGTTAATAGCATAGTGCAGCACAAAGACAGCCATCACTAATATCTATAAGTAAATCCATTGTAAACATACTGTGGATCTATGGCACATCTTCCTTATCTCTTGAATTACGAAAAATGTTCTTACTATAGTCTCTTCCAGGGTATGTGAATCATTTGTTATTTTTTAAGAACATCAAAAAACTCTTTCATCAATAAATGTGTTTAAACATCAATTGAAAAATTAGATTACATGTGGAGAGGCAATCAGTAGACGGGGAAAAAATGTTTCTGAAAATCTGCTTATTGTTAGTATGCCGCTTTTTAGCAGAGTGCCAGTTTCATATATTGCTTAGACTTAAAGTCTTTAATTTTCGTTCCTTGGATCAAAAAAAAATTGTTTTAGGAGTAAGAAAATCCATTTGTGTCAACAAAGAGGCAATACATTAAGGGTACTACTTCTGACCTCCCACTATAACTTTAACTTTTTATGCAAATGTTGTTGAGAATTCTCTCAACATATTGAAAATATATTGAAAAAGATGCAAATGAATACAGGTAATCCTCACCAAATGACCACAATTGAACTCAAAATTTCTGTTGTTAAGTGAGACATTTGTTAAGTAAATTTTGCCCCATGTTACGACTTTTTAGACACAGTTGTTAAGTGAATCACTATAGTTGTTAAGTTAGTGACACAATTGTTAAGTGAATCTGGCTTTCCCGTTGACTGTGCTTGTTAGAAGGTTGCAAAAGGTGATCACATGACCCTGGTTATATATTCTATATATTAATAAATAAATATTCTACAAATGATCAGCATGAGGCTAGACAATGAGACTCTCATACAGTACAAGGTAACATGGGAAAGCTTCAAGGCAAAGATTGGTAGATTCTATCCAATTATTTTCCTCCCACTCAACATTCTTATTGGCTGGAAAACCAACTTCAACCACTTTTCCATCAATCATGTGGCTGGAAAGATTTGTGATTCAAGCCTTAATGTTTATGATTTACTGTGTCTCTCTTATGATGAGACTATATTGCAGTGGTGGCTAACCTTTTTGCCATCGTGTGCCAAAAGTGGGGGGAGTGTGGGGGGTCATGCGTGGGCGTGCCCACACCCATAATTCTATGTAACCCACCCCCCCATGCATGCACGTACAACCCCCTCTGCGCTCCCCCTGCTTTTGGCACGTGATGGCACAGTGGGCCCGGTAGGCCCGTTTTTTTCACCCTCCCCAGGCTCCAGAGCCTTTCTAGGAGCCTGGGGAGGACGAAAACAGCCTTCCCACCCCCCCCCGAAGCCTGTTTCCCTGCTTCTGGTGAGCCCAGAACAGTGGTGGGTTGCTCCTGGTTCGCACCGGATCACAACAACCGGTAGTAAAAAATTTTAATAGTTCGGAGAACCGGTAATAAGATTGGCTGGCCACGCCCCTGAACCAATTCCCATCCCGGTCGCCATTCGCTTACTCCGCCCACTCCCAATCTATTGCTGCCTCCTGTGTCCCAGCTGATGGCTAGAGGGAAAAAACTGTTTAAACTCTTGCCGTGGGGCTTCAAAGGGCTGCCCTACAGCTGATCAGTGTTAAAAGAAAACAAATGAGTAGACCGGTGCCTGCAAAAATAGAAAAAACAGCCCCTTTCAGCTTCAGCATAAGTTAATTAGCACAAGTTGATTAGATCGGCCTCCCAACTCTCAGCTGATTTGCTCTCAGCTGTTTTGTGCAGGGTTCTGTGGTTGCTAGCTGCAGAGTGCTGGAGCAGATATTTTTTCCCCTAGCTATGCTGAAAAAATGAAACTGAAAGTAAAGCAGGGTCTTTGCTGCAACATGACAAAATGAGGCAGAGAGAGATTTCTTTTTTTTTTTCCAAAAAAGGTAGGTGCAAACAATGGGAAATTTAGGGCAAAAGAGGAGAGTTCAAGATTTTAAAACACAAAAGAAAAAAAGCTCTATTTAACTAGGGAATTGTAATAATTGAGATACTATTAATTGTGTTGTGTTGAAAGCAGAAATGGTTAAGTTGCGGTTTGGAGGAATATATGGGGGAAAATATTTGGTTTATTATTATTGGTAAATATAATTAATTGATTTGTAAGAAATTGGATTGCATGGAAATAATTGGAATATTCATGTTCATATTGATTAATATACAAAAAAGATAGTTATATAACTAATTGATTTATATTAAAATGTTGAATTTGTATTAAACAACTGTATTACATAATTACATAATTAACCAATGTGAGGATGGATATAAAAATAGATGACAACGAGAAGGGGTATAATATAGAATAGAAGGGAAAAAATGAATTTGATTAAGATTAGAGATGAGGATGAAGGGTAATATTGGTTTTTTTAAAAAATAGATGAGGAATAAATATGGCATAAAGGAAATATAGAAATTGTAAATTTAATTGAAATGACTAAACACTGTTTAAATTTGTGAACCAGCCAAATATTCTGTTCAAAGAAAATACATTGTATGTTTGTATGTGTTGTAAGGTCCCAAAATATACTTGAGTCACCAGAATGCCAAAGAGAGAGACTCAAGGCGAGGCTTGCAAAAAAGCAGATTTTATTTATGGCCAAAAACAAAATACTGGGTGGAACTATATCCAGAACATACAGATACAATGCATGCGAGGAGATAGCCACACCTTGGGGAAGGTATGGCATCCTTTTATACCCTCAGAGACGTCAGTTTAGTACCCAGTTCTGGCCTCCTAATTTAGGTTTGTGTATTCCTTGTTGCCCTGCAAGGGGGAATAGAAACTTCCCCAATTAGTATTATCTTAAGCATTTCTTTGTTTATTCAATTGGCCACTTAGCCCTCTGGCTCTGGAAGACAGGAGTTTATCCAGATCAAACATAAATTAGGCTGAGGTGTAAATTATCCCTTTGTTGATGGCTGTAGTTTCAACTGAGATATGTACCATGCTTTTAGATAGCACAGAAAGAAAATTGATATGAGTTCAGGTCAAATGGCAGGGACATACGTTTGACAAATACCAGATACATTACAGAGGCCTAATAACAGAATATGTTTGTTACAGGAGATACAAATATAAAGGCATAATATATGTGATACAAATACAAAGGCATATATGTATTACAGGAACCTAATGGTTACAGAATCTAGTATACCAGTATATCATATTCTAGTATTATTTATTATATCCTTATTATTGTTTCCCTTCAGTGTGTTTCTAATTATTGCTATTTATTCATATTTGTTCTCTTTTATTCTTTAAAGTTTAACAATTCATTCTTTATCTTAATATCTTTATATTTGTTTGGGGTTGGCTTTCTTTCCTTTCATCTTTTTTATTGTACAGCAATCTTTCTCCTCAAACTTACCACCTCTCTCTTTTCTTTCCTTCTTACTTTCTATTCCCCCCCTTCTTCTCCTCCCTACTTCCTCTTCCTTTCTCCTTCTCCTCCTCTCTTCCTACCTCTCTTACCCTCACTCCTATTTTTATTTCTCTTCCCTTCCTTCACCCCTCTCTATTGCTGTATCCTTTTATGCATATGGACTACTCAGAGGGCTGAAAAAGTTATTTTTGACTGGTCCTCGCACTTTTGACCAGTCCTCGAACTTACGACTGTCCTCACATTTTATGTTTTTGCCCTATCTTTTCACCATGGTGAAAAGAAGCAGTTGTGAAATGAGTGACACGGTTGTTAAGAATGCTGCACGGCCATAAATGTGAGGATGGTCATAAGTACGAGGACCAGTCAAAAGTGCGAGGACCTTTCAGAAATGGCTTTTTTCAGCCCTCTGGGTAGTCCTTTTGTGCATATGGACTACTCAGAGGGCTGAAAAAGTTATTTTTGACTGGTCCTCGCACTTTTTACCAATCCTCGAATTTACGACTGTCCTCACATTTTACGTTTTTTGCCCTATCTTATCACCATGGTAAAGAGAAGCAGTTGTGAAATAAGTGACATGGTTGTTAAGAATGCTGCATGGGCATAAATGTGAGGATGGTCATAAGTGTGAGGACCAGACAAAAGTGTGAGGACCTGTCAGAAATGACTTTTTTCAGCCCTCTGAGTAGTCCCTATACACATAGCCATGGTCATCCGGTCACATGACCAGCTAGCCACGCTAACCCAGTCACATGACCTCCAAGCCACACCCACAAAATAAGCCACGCCCACAGAACCGGTAGTAAAAAAAATTTAGAACCCACCCCTGGCCCAGAAGGCCTGAAAATTAGCTGGCCTGCGCATACATGTGCGCTGGAGCTGAGCTCACGTGCCCACCGATATGATTATTTTCTGGTTGGGGCTTATTTTGGGGGGAACACGGTCTATAACCCAGCCTTCTGTTACCACACATCAGAAGAAAAGATGAGAGAAGCAAGTAGGAAGTTTTGTTCATCACCAGCACTGAAAATGTTACCTAGTTTGGATAATGAAACACCTGCAAGAAAAAAAGCAAGCTCAGAGAGCATCAAGTTTTGTTCCCAGTTCTGTTCATGAACATTTTAGGCATACACAATTCAGGGCAGGGTAGGTGAGGATTTCTCACAAAACCTTCTATTCAAGAGGAAATAATAGCTTTTGTTCACTTTTTATTTGGTGATAGAATGAAATTTGCAAGCACCAATATCAGAGAAATTGCTATAGTAATTTTGTACCTAGGCTCATTTGAATTTCTTCAAATGGATTTTCGTTTGTTTGAGAGGAGAATTAACGGACATATGTAGGAAGATATATGTTTTCTTGAAGATCAAGACTGCTCCATTTCAGATTAGTAGACAAAGGAAGGCACTGGATCTTAGCAGATTGGAATGGGGAATATTTGCTGATCTCTCTGTTGTAGGTGTAGAGATTTTGGAGCTATGGTGCCTTGAACAATTCTTTATTGTTAAACAAAAACCAGGAAGTATCTCTTTTTTTTTTTGACCTAGGATTAGATTTTGTTGCAAAACAAAGAATGATGTAAAACACAATATCCCGTTTCCAAAGCACTATGAGAATTAATGATGAATCAAGTCTTGTGTTAGGAAACAGACATCTGATTCATACAATTCCTTTCTATCCAGGCTGTCACTTTATAGATAAACAAAAGCTTTAATAGGTTTGAGTTTCTTGCTTGCTTTTGTGTGTGGGAAGTGAGGTGGAATAATGTAGGGCTGGGGGGAATGTTTGATATCCTGGGCTTGTTTTTCCATAATGCTCTCCAATTTTGTTGTTGTTGTTAGTTGCGAAGTCGTATCCGACCCATCGCGACCCCATGCACAACGTTCCTCCAGGCCGTCCTGTCCTCTACAAACCTCTGGAGTCAATTTAAGTTCAAGCCTCCTGCTTCAGTGACTCCATCCAGCCACCTCGTTCTCTGCCGTCCCCTTCTTCTTTTGCCCTCAATCTTTCCCAGCATTAGGCTCTTCTCCAGTGAGTCCTTCCTTCTCATTAGGTGGCCAAAGTATTTGAGTTTCATCTTCAGGATCTGGCCTTCTAAAGAGCAGTCAGGGTTGATCTCGTCTAGGACTGACCAGTTTGATTGCCTTGCAGTCCAAGGGACTTGCAGGAGTCTTCTCCAGCACCAGAGTTCAAAGGCCTCAATTCTTTTTATGATGGCCCAATTTGGCTTTGGTCACTATAAGGGGCATTTCATTTTTCAGCCACAAAAACTGACTGAAAGCAACTCCATTTCCCTTAAAACTGAACTGATGGGTCTATCAAAAGATTGCATTTCAGGCTTGCTAGACACAGAATTTCGAGGGATTAATGTAAGAATATACAAAGAGCTGCCCGTAATCTCAACCAAATGAAACTAGGCAGCTGATAAGAAATGGTTTTCTTGGCAGTTTGACTCCTAGTGACAGCATGGACACATTCATGCAGTTTTCTCGGCAATGTAATTTGTTACTGCCTTTTTTTTTTTTTTTAAGTTCCTAGTCTGTTTTTATAGATTTTTATCTGGAGGAATCCCATCCAAATATTAGCCAGGTATGACTCTGTTTAGCTTCTGGGCTCCAGCAAGTTCAACTACATGTTGCCAGCTGTTGAAGGTAACAACTTGGCTTAACACCATATCTGAACTATGTGGGAAAGCATCCTCCCTAGAAGATTAAAAGGCTTCTCTTTATTTATTCATTTTTATTTGTAACCCACTTTTACAAATACGGCAGTGAATATATCCAACATACCTTCTTCCTCCAGTTTTCCTCACTGTGAGGTGAGTCAGGCTGAGAGAGAGGGACTTACTCAGAATCACCCAGCTGGCTTTCATGGATAAGGTAGGGCTAGAATTCACAGCCTCCTGGTTTCTAGCCTGATGCATTAACCACTAGGCCAAACTGGTTCTCTTGCATGCTAGGATAAATCATCCTTATGGTGGGGATCAGTGCCATCAGGTTAAGAAAAGGCATTCACAAGAAAGATACAGAAGGAATAGAAGACTAATCAAATTGCTTAACGCATTGTAAGCCGCCCTGAGTCTCCGGAGAAGGGCGGCATATAAATCAAATTAAAAAAAAAAAAAATGACCAAATACCAAGAATGCCCCCAGCAAAGACAATCTGAAGATCTTCTAGAAAGGGCTACAGTTATAGTGTTCTGAACCAGGTCGTGTAAGCAAATCCAGGCACCAATAAAATCTTTTATTGCACTACAAAACCAGTGGTAAACCTCCACTCTACTTTTCCCCACAAAACAACCACTCACAATGTAACCCAGTCCAACTAGCTAGGTCCACTAGTCAACAGAAGCAAGCCCCCAAACAGGAAGAAAATCTAAGTCCACAAACCAGGTGCAGAGTTTGCCGAACAAGGTCCCTAAACCACAATCCGGAGTCAGAGTCCGCAAAGCAAGATATGCAAATCCAAAGGCTGAAACATGAGTTGAAATCCACAAGTCAAGGTTTCCAAAAATCAGGGGAGAGCGTGCTAAAACAAACGGGTTTTCCTGATGAACGCCTCCTCCTCCTCCAGCCTCTGGTTCAATCACCCCGAGCCATGTGTTCCTTGTAGGTGGGGGGGAAGCCTCCTCACAAGCAGCCTTGCCGACCTCCTCTGAGTTTCCTTCCGCTCCACTCTCTGCACTTGCGGATCGGGTGGAGGAGGCAGCTATTCCTTGTCAGAGGGGTTCTGTTGTCTCTCATCACCTCTGCTCGTCTGCAGCCAATCCTCCCCTCTGTGCGTGAAAACAGAGGTGGCTCCCTTACAGGTAGACTGGTTCCCCTCAATGCAAGGGGGGCCTGGGATAGCAGTTCTCAGCCCCTGGACTCTCTGGATGTTCCAGGGGATAAGTGCCATCCCCATTGGATGGTCCCAGTTCTACTCCTGCTCCTCTGAACTGGGATCCGATGGGTCCATGATATACAACATTTAAAATAATTGAACCTTATCTGAATAACTGAACCTGCCCCTTGGCACTTAAAATTTCACTTTACCCAAATCTAGTTGACTCTAGTTTCGGTAGTCAAGAAAACTAGTTGACTCTAGTTTTGTAGTCAAGTTAACTGCACTTGAGGGACTTCAGTGAAGCAGCTGCACAGCGCCGAGTTCTCTTGTATAGGGTAGTCTCTGCAGTAATTGTTTAGGCTACCTACCTCAGCCTTACCCTGCCTTACCAATCCTGTCATCTCCTCAGTAAAGCTGGATGACAAAATTGACAAACTCATGGAGTTTGGAGTCCAGCAGAAGTAATTAACTTGCAAATGACTATTTACACTTACAGTGACTATTTAAAGTTACCATGGGGTGATTATGATATGGTTCTGAAGTTCTCATAGCTGCCTCACCCTTCGTAGTCACATGACTGCATTTTGGGTGCCACATTTATGGCCATTTGCAGCAGCCCTCGATCACATGACTGCATTTTATGATGTTTTTTGCCAAAAAGATGATGTATTTCCAGTTTTCAGCAAAACTGGTCCATAGCAAACAATGGATTTGCTTAACGTCCACAGTGTTCACTTAACAACTGTGGCATTTGATTTATAACCAGCATGTCTGCTTAACCATTGCAAAAAAGGTTATACAGTTGGAATGGTCATGTGGGTGACCTGTTTTACAACCATCACAACTTATGCCTAACGGAATGGGCAGGTTCCATTACGGTCGTAAGTCAAGGACGATGTTGTGGCCCACAGGCACCCAGCAAAGCTGGCAGCAGAGTCAGATAGTGAGGAGGTTAGTGAGGAACATGGGCCAGTCCTGGGACCTGGGGAAAACTCAGACGAGGGCTCTGCATTGGAGGCAGAGAGGGGGATAGTAAGCAGCGAGGCAGAGGAATGGCTGGATCCTGTTCCCAGTGTGTGCATGCTCAGAGCTGCCAGAAGACAAGAACAACTCAGAAAGTAGGGTCGACTTGGGAGTGAAGCCACACCTTGGAGATGATTGCCCCCCACCCCATAGAAAACAAAAGAGGAGCAAATAGGGAAGGGGCTTTTGCAGGAAACAATTCATTTGTTCGTTCAGTAGTTGCAAGAGTGGAAAGTTCTGTTCGTGACTTCAAGAACTCTGTGCCAAGTTTTGCATTACTCTGCATTTGGAAACAAGTTTTCGTGGCAGCTTGCCAAACGAGATAAGGTGTGTTGAGCAATATTCCTTTGAAAAACTATTTGGACAAATCTTGCTGACTGTGAATGAATGTAATTCACAGTCGTGTAAATAAAAGAGGTTTTGCTGGGCCCAATTCCTGCCTCCTGCTTGTTAAAGGGAGCCTAGGTCAGAACAGACTATCTGTATCAGGAAATCAAACTGCTTAAGCCCTTTCCTTTTTAAATTGTGAGGCATCAGACATCCAGATATAGCTTTAATGTGAAGGAAGGGACTTGAATCTGGGAGGATTGCCATATTGCCTTTAAAGCTTTAGGAGCATAAACTAATTTGAAAAAGCTTCAATGAAACATGCCTCCTCTTTTTTTTTTTCCCTTAGGTTCAGTTGAAGGACTATGAAGAAAAGAAAGTACAGTAATGGAAAATGTTTTAGGCCATGACAAAAAAGATAACTCAGTTAGGAATTGCATCAAGGGTATAAATATGAGTAGAGATTCTCTCTCTTTCAATCATCTGGGAGAAAGTGTCACCTAATGGTATTGAGTGCCAAAACATACACCCTGTAAAACAATCTTGTTTACACAATAAATGCCTAAGTAATGGAGCTTGCTGCAAGAAGATGTGGCCTTGGCTACTAGCCCAGAGCCTTATTCATCTAACACTTGTGTCCCGCTCTGATGGCAGAAACGAATTGTGCTTTTCTCCGCATTCTTGGTATCTCTTCTCCAGTTCTGACTTCTGTGCATGAAGCATGGACATTTATAAGGAAATTCAAACGGACTGGCAGATGTTCTTCTGCAGGGGTTCTCCTGCATTGAAATACTTGCTTCTGGGGGGCAGTAAACCAGCCCTCTCCCCAACTGTGAGCAGCTGCTTACATGTGGGGTTTCCTTGCTGATAACTGCACTCAATATCCAGATATTTGACACTGAGGAGCAATCACTGTGGGTGGAGCTAATTTTTCTTAACAGCAGGAAACAGGTTTTTTTTTAATGCAACTTAACTCCCACAACACATGCACGCGGGCGTATAAACACAAACACACACACACACACACACAGAGAGAGAGAGAGAGAGAGAAAGAGAGAGAGAGAGAGAGAGAGAGAGAGAGAGAGAGAGAAACTTGAGGGCTCTTCTGAAGGCTGTTTAAATACACAGTGGCTGCTAGAGGATTAAATACTGGATGACCCAAAATTCATTTTGGTAAGCATGTATTTGAAGTTGTTCTATGTTTAATTAACGATTGCTGTGGAAACAAACAACATTAATGCTTTCAGTTTTCTGTTTTCTGGGTTGATGAAGCCCTGATTTGATTTAAATTAACTTTTTTGCAGTCCTTTTGACTTCACTGGCTTTGCAAAGGGCTCTGCAGGCATCCAGTCTGTTCCCAGTTTTCTCCCAGAGCTGAACCTATATAAAGGTAAAAGTTTCCCTCGCACATATGTGCTAGTTGTTCCCAATTCTAGGGGGCAGTGCTCATTTCTGTTTCAAAGCCAAAGAGCCAGCGCTGTCCAAAGACGTCTCCGTGGTCATGTGACTGGCTGACTAAACGCCAGAGGTGCACGGAACGCTGTTACCTTCCCACCAAAGGTAGTCCCTATTTTTTCCACTTGCATTTTTTACGTACTTTCAAACTGCTATGTTGGCAGAAGGTGGGACAAGTAACGGGAGCTCACCCCGTTATGGGGCACTAGGGATTCAAACCGCTGAACTGCCGACCTTTCAATCGACAAGCTCAGCGTCTTAGCCACTGAGCCACCCTGTCCCTTCTGAACCTATATATGTAAGGTCAAATATCATACAATATACAATCATGAATAGGGGCTGAATTCTTACTTATGTAATCAAGAAGCCATTTTAAGATAATGGTTTAAAAAAAAACCTTCCTGCCTTCTTTTTTGAATTAGCAGATTCATTTATCTACTTTCCTGCCTAATCAAATCAACAGGTGTTAAATGTGAAATACTCTGCATTATGAGAGCATTTATCAATTTAACCACCCGATTTTTATCCAGCCCTTTTTTCATATACAACTCAAGATGGCAAATATACCTAATCCTCCTCCTGTTTTCCTCACAAGAACCACCCTGTGAGGTGGGCTGCATTGGAAGAGCATTGCTAGCCCAAAGTCACCCAGCCAGTTTTTCATGCGTTAGGTAGGATTAGAACTCACACTCTTCTGGTTCCTAGCCTGGTGCCTTGATCATTGGCCAAAATGTATAAGTATTCAGAATAAACTGCCCCATTTGAAGGCTTCCTGCTTTTGAAGATCTTACTCTAAGTTTAGTTTAATGACCAAAAGAAAGAAGGACAGAGCATTCAAATTTGTCCATTGGTATTTAGCAGCTATTGAGCAAGAGTAATCCTTGGTCAAAGGATTCTTCAGTTATGTCTTATTTGACAATTACAAATTTTGCTTGCCTGTGTAAAAATCAGCACGTGCAAATCTAATGCAAATTGTTGCCGTTCTTTTGGTTCATTTTTCTTTCTCTTCTATTCCTTTGCATGTGTGGAGAATCAATGGATTATGGAACAGTGTTTTTGAAGGAAACAAAACAATAGAGAAAGCTATATGTGGAGACTCTAGAAGGAGTGCAGAGAAGAGCAACAAAGATGATTAGGGGACTGGAGGCTAAAACATATGAAGAACGGTTGCAGGAACTGTGTATGTCTAGCTTAATGAAAAGAAGGACTAGGGGAGACATGATAGCAGCGTTCCAATATCTCTGGGACTGCCACAAAGAAGAGGGAGTCAAACTATTCTCCAAAATACCTGAGGGCAGGACAAGAAGCAATGGGTGGAAACTAATCAAGGAGAGAAGCAACTTAGAACTATGAGAAATTTCCTGACAGTTAGAACAAGTAATCAGTGGAACAACTTGCCTCCAGAAGTTGCGAATGCTCCAACACTGGAAATTTTTAAGAAGATGCTGGATAACCATTTGTCTGAAATGGTGTAGGGTTTCCTGCCTAGGCAGGGGGTTGGACTAGAAGACCTCCAAGGTCCCTTCCAACTCTGTTATTCTATTCTATTCTATTCTATTCTATTCTATTCTATTCTATTCTATTCTATTCTATTCTATTCTATTCTATTCTGTCTGGTTCTCACATCACAGTGAGTACACCTGGCTCCCCTTTTGTATTTCTTTCCAACCCATATGAATGTCATTGTATGCAGTAATGCATTCTTCCTCTTTTCTAATAACATCTCCCTTCCCAGTTTCATGAAGAAAGAGGCTTGGTTTCTCAAAATGTAAGGTCAGGGTGCTTCCCTTCTAACTCCCTCTGCCCAAAATTAGCTTGATGTGAATCCCCAAGTGCAAAAGGCCTTGGATTGTTGGAAGATAAAAAATGTTTTTTTTTTAACTTTTTAATCTCTTCTATGAGTTATAAGTGACCCTTCATGTCTTATTTGTTATAATGAGCTCATCTAGACTAATTCAATTGGTGGTCTGTGTGCAGCAGGATCTGGCTGTCACAGTGTATTCAGAATTAGAAGCTTATTAACACTGGATTAAGGAATTAAGATATTGAGACCAACACTGAGGCTTATTATCTAGTCAAATATATTTTCCTGGTAGCTTTCAAATATGGGTCACTTCGGTCATTGTCAAATTAAATGTAAAGCCTGAGCTGCGGAGTTATTTTTAAGACAACTGGTAGAAGCATTGGTTTAATGGATCTTGGTTTAGCAGACTTTAAGTACAGGGCTCAATATTATCATCCAGATAGCATTGGGACAGCACCAAGAATTATATCCATTGGACTCAATGGTGGGATTCAGTCAGTTCGGGCTGGTTTGGGCAAACCAGTAGTTAAATTGCCTGCTAGCCCTGCCCCTTCCTGTCCCACCCCTTCCAGGAGTCCCCATATGCCGTATTTTGGCTCCCAGGTAAGTGCAAGGAGGCCTCCTAGGTCTAAAATGAGGTGCGGGGATGTGGCGCCCCCCCCATGGTCCGTTTTCGCTCCCAGGAGGCTGTAGGGAGGCCAACTAGGCCCAAAGTGGGGGGGGGCACATCCCCCCAACCCGTTTTTGCTCCCAGGGGGCACAGGAGGCCAAGTGCTGCCTGTCACACATCCCTGGCCATGCCCACCAAGACCACACCCACCCAGCTGGTCATTAGGGCAGAGAACTAGTTGTTAAATTATTTGAATCCCACCACTGCATTGGAGGGCTCCCTTTGTACAAGACTACAGGAAACAGCAACAAAAATAATGATGAGAAATTTTTCAAGAGTTTACATTCTGTGGCTTGTGTATAGATTAAATTCTGGATGATCAAACCATTATTTGAGGGCCATGCCCTCAAAACTTTTCTATTCCAGCAAGCCGGGCTGGCGTAGCTCTTTTAATTGTTTTTTAATTTGTTTTTTTTAAAGGGTTTTTTTTTTTAATTAATATGGGCCAAATTTGTTTAATATATTTTTAAATTGTTTTAAATTTTAAATTCTATGTTTTTATCTTTGGCTGTACATCGCCCTGAGTCCTTCGGGAGAAGGGCGGTATATAAATTTAAATAAACATAAACATAAACATTAAGCAATCCGTCCCCTGCTCTGAGCATCAGAATCTACAACTCTCTTTTTTCCTCCCTCCATCCTTCAACTGTTTTCACATTGGGTCCATCGTAAGCCAATCATTAGGATTACGTGCCTGACTCAGGTGTGACATCCCCATGGCTTTAATACCGTAGCATCCTTGGACAGAACAGCTGCCTTTCCTCTCTCTCCCACAATTCCCACTTCCACAAATGGGAACTTCACTCCGGAAAATGAAGTCTGCCATACTTAGGCAATGCAATTGTAAAGTCCTTTTTATACTACAAAAAGAGGACTGACTTATTTTGTAGCTAAGTCAGTTGGTTAGTTCATTCTGTTTGCCTGGCACGTCCAGCATACAAATGGATAAAAACCCCTTTATTCTTTTAACACCTTCTTGATCATCCAAAGATGCTGTATATTCTGATCTATATTTCCCACTAGGATAGAAAGCTTCTTAATGTTGAACTGTCGAGTAACCTCCTATTTTCTCCTACCACTTTCTTTTAATAAGAACAGTGCTTTCATTTGGAAACCTTAGGCTTTCATGAAAATGTGGAACACACCTTAGAGAAAGTTCTTTCTTTGCTAGGTAGCTTCCTTTAACTTTCATCTTGTTGGAAGAAAAATCTGGTCCGGTTCCAAGCCGGGAGAAAGATGCTGGAAATAAAATGGAGGCTGATTGGAAAGAAGGACTCTGTTTATTGACGAGCAGAACCACAGCATGCAGTTCTGGGACAGCTGACAAAATAGCTTGATGAGTGCAAAGATTTTCATACAGTATTTTGTAATTTAGAGGTTTGCTTTATGTGCTTTTATTATTTGATTGGTTAATTCTATTATGTCCTAAAGGACCTGTCCTGTCCTTCTTAATCCCATCACCTGGAACCGAAGATGTTTTGTTTATGAATTTATTGGCCTGGATTTCTTACCATTGACGGAAAGACTCTGTTCCTGCAGCTCAGAAGAGGTGGAGACTGTTTGTCATGTGCTCCTTAGATGTTCCTTTTATACAGGGAATAGGAAAATACATATTCTGCCAATAACTGCTAGGTATCCTGGCCATTCCAACACTAACTATCTTCAGTGGCTGCTTAAGGATGAACAGTCCATAACTACAGTGCAGGGGGCCATATTCTGTGCAGCAGCAGTGGGGATTCGTTGCGAACACGTGTCTTCTCCACCATAACGATGTTATATAACACTTGTGACAAACCCTTTGCACTGCTTAGTACTTTCCCTTTTAGTGTTGAACCTACAATGGGCCACACAGTTTATGGAATGTAACTATAGTATAGTCAAACCATGTATAATTGACAGACTGGATTTTATTATAGATTTTAGTTGTTATTTATTATTTTATACTAGAATTTTTAATTGTATATATACTGAGTGTTTTTATTTGTTCTAGTCTCTGATCTAAGACCGTAATAATAAATTGATTGATTGGTTCGGATTTCTTAATGGGCATAAAATCTCCATCTCTGAAAGATTTCAGGTATCTGCTGGAGGTTGTTGGGGGAGGTTGTTGCTGCTTTCTGCCTTTGTTAAGATTTTTCCCCATTTTTTGTTTGGGAAAATATAATATTCTGCCTCTTTTAATATTCCCCAAAATATTTCATTCTTCTGGGGTCGGGGTGTGTGTGTGGAGCTTCCCACAATATAATGAGAAATAAATGGAAAACAGGCAAATCTTACCTATTTTTCCTTGCTAGGTATTTAGTTATTTATTTCCAGTGTTTATTCACCCCAATTCCATCCAACCACATAATAAAATCAACTATTCAAGTCTTCAAGTCAGTATTATGATAAGAGCCCTTTCCCAATCACCTGAAACAAAAGGCTCACTGAAACAATATAGCTTTTTGTGGTTTAAGGAAGACTCTCAGGTAGAGCCATAGGAATTTGTAAGGGGGAAGAATATTCCAAGGAATGGGGTAATTCTTGCTGGGGTGGGGGGTTATTCTCAGCAGACTCTCTCTAGATGTCAACCCTTTGAGATAGTTCAGATAAGAAGCACAAATCATGAATACTAGCAGAATTTATATAGTACATTTTTTAATAACTAAATACAGGAGCCCCCCAGGGTTGTATGCTAAGCCCCTTCCTTTATTCCTTGTATACACATGACTGCACTCCATTGTATAACACCAACGCAATTATTAAATTTGCAGATGACACAACAGTGGTGGGGCTCATTAATAAGAAAATTGAGTCTACTTATAGAAAGGAAGTACAAGGGCTGACATTGTGGTGTAAAGAAAATAATCTTACACTTAATACCAAAAAACCCTAAAGAACTTATAATTGACTTCAGGAGGAAAGAGATGTACATTAACCATTGTACATAAATGGTGAGGAGGTGGAGAGGGTTGGTAGTTTTAAATTTCTGGGCATTTATATCTCGGAGGACCTCTCATGGACTATGAATATTGACATGCTTGTGAAGAAGGCACAGAAGAGGTTCAGGAAGATAAGTCTATCTCAGCATCTACTTCTGTCCTACTATCGCAGCATCATTGAGAGTGTCCTGACATATGGCATTCTTGCATGGTATGGGAACAGCTGTGCAGTGGACATAAAAGCTCTACAGAGAATTATTAAAACTGCCCAGAATATCATCGGGCTCCAGCAACCAGCCCTGGATGACATCTTCGCATCTCGCTGTTTGAGGAAGTTGCACAATATTCTCAGAGACTCTTCCCATCCTGCTTACAATCTTTTTGGACTGTTGCCTTCTGGCAGAAGATTCAAAACAATTCAAACTCAGACCACACGTCTTCTGAATAGTTTTTATCCCAGAGCTATAATTGCACTCAACAATGAACTAAAGGGCCACCATCAATGAGCTGTTGGACAGTATTACTTGGTCTGCTGTGTGGATGTTTGAGTGGTTTAGGGGTGGGGAATTTTTGGTAGGTGGGGGTGTGTCTGGGGATTGTCATGTGTGTTGGGCTTGGTCTCTGGCTGCTATGTGAATTTCGTTGTATGGGTATACTGTGTATATATGTACAATGACAATAAACTTTATATATATAATGAGTTTTTTTCAAATTGAAAGAAAAAAGGAACAACTTATCAGGAAAGTCCCATAATGATAGCCTCCCCAGCCAACTCTCCACCTTAGGAGTATTTCCTTATAAATCTGGATACTCCCTTATCCTAGATGACCGCCAACATTGGTTTAAAGAAATAAATTTATCCAGACTTCATGCCAAGCTGGATCCTTCATTTTGTGCAGTTGCTTTCAGAAAAATAAACATAGTGATAACTATTTCTTAAGGAGGTGTCTAAAAGCACTAGAATCAAGGTAAAAAAAATAATGTTTTAGAGCCTTCACTTGGATGGTAAAATATTCCTGCTTTCTGGCATGACCCTTCCCAATAGACAGGCCATAGTGAACTTACAAGTTGGAAGATAGAAGCTTTTCCACCTTCTGGAAAGACAATGGATTCTTGGCTATTGTATGGGTTAAAGCACCGTATAGACCCAAGCTCATCTTAAATAGTTGCCTATAGTTTAGCCTTTGCAGCTAATGAGATAAATCTTAAGAAATTGGATTTGGAGTTAATCATCATTTATTTCTACATTGTATTTTCCACAAATTCATCTGGCTCAAAGTGACTCAAGGAACTGGCACTTGGAGAACAATAGCCTGAACGAATAAAAATCTAGTGACATGTCAACTATTGCAATTTCATTTTAAAACATTTCAGACATTTACAATTAACAGAAAACATAGATAGATAGAATTCTTTATTGGCCAAGTGTGACTGGACGCACAAGGAATTTGTCTTGGTGCATATGCGTGTACCAAGTGTACATAAAAAGAGATTGTGTACTTTATGATTCAAGAATCATAAGGTACAACGCTTAATGATAGTCATAGGGTACAAATAAGCAATCGAATCATACTAGGAAACGATCAATATAAATCGTAAGGATACAGCAACAGGTTACAGTTATACAGTCGTAAGTGGGAGGAGATGGGTGATAGGAACGATGAGAAGATTAATAGGAATAGTAATGCAGACTTAGTGAATAGTTTGAAAGAAAACATAACTATAGGTTTAAGAGCAATATTTAATAGTAATAATATTGACCTTAAGCTTGTAGAATACGTCTTCTTCAGGATCCCCAGGGAGCCTTTTCAAGTGCAGCTGTCCTAGGGAATACATTAACCCCAATCTGTTGGTTTTTCAGAAAATCATCAAAAAAAAAACCTTTGGGAGCAAATGCTGTGTGTGGTGAATCTCTTTATTTGAGGTTCTGTCTTTGGTTAACCCCCGTGTGCCAAGGATCATCTGTTTATTGTAACTTTTTCTCTAGTTTGTAATTTATTCTTAGGATTTATGTAAGCTAGTCATAATCCTTTCTGATTAGAGCACATATTAACCCTCATATGTTCGTAAATAAATCTGTACTGGGGGAGGGGTGTCATCCAAAAACCAAGATGGCAGCTGAAACTTTTCCCCTTTTATGTTTATAAAGGATGAAGTTTTAATTGGGTAGCCAAAGCCACCATCTAGAGCTTTTATGCCCCTGCCCCAGGGGTTTCCCCAAATACATGCATACATACATACATACATACATACATACATACATACATGTGTGTGTGTGTGTGTGTGTGTGTGTGTGTGTGTAAGATCCCTGAGGAATGAACAGGAGGATTTCAACTAGAGCTAATTCAACGTTTTCCATACAAAACTCACATTCTTAACTAAACAGGGCATCTTCAAGGTTCTTCTGGGTAAGGCCTTAAATATAATTAGTGGTGGTAATAACAATTCCTGGGAGTGATCACAATTTTACCACAAAATTATGAAGAAAGTTATTATTACTTTTTTTTTAAAAAAAATTACAGCATGCCCCTTTGAAGGGTAATATCAAAGAAGAATATATACTGCAAGTCAAGGACATGCCAAACAATGATTAACACAGTAAACTGACAGTGTGCCCTCTTTTTATCTGAAGTGATGAAAAGTAAAGGTAAAGGTGCCCCTCGCATATATGTGCTAGTCATTCCCAACTCTAGAGGGCGGTGCTCATCTCCGTTTCAAAGCCGAAGAGCCAGCGCTGTTCAAAGACATCTCCGTGGTCATGTGGCCGACATGACTAAACGCTAGAGGTGCACGGAACACTATTACCTTCCCACCAAAGATGGTCCCTATTTTTCTACTTTCATTTTTTACGTGTTTTCGATGTAGGATGACGCAAATGTTTTTTTTCCCCCACTGTTGTGTAAAATTCTTTCCTTTCTCTTCCTCAGGTATTTCATTTCCTTGACAAGTTTAATTGCATTGTATGCCGGGCAGGAAGAAATGCTTACTCCTTTTTCTATATTGCGCAATGCGTTCCTTTAAAGCAGGGGTCTCCAACTTTTGCAACTTTAAGACCTCTAGATTCTGGGAGTTGAAGTTCACGGGTCTTAAAGTTGCAAGGTTGGAGACCTCTGCTTTAAAGTATTAGCAGATCAGCCATTCCAATCCAACACCCAACCCAATCCGATAACAAAGCTATCCTCCCCCATCATCTTTCTGGATGTGATAATAGGATAAATGATTGTAGATTTTTTTTCTCCCCTCTCTCTCTCTAGGAAATAGAATGAAAAGTTCCCCATTTTTTTCTGTCCACAAATCAAGTGAGAGAAATTTCAAAAGGCTGTTAGTGGTGGGTTCATATACTTGTTTGAGCATATACTTGTCTCTCCCATCCTAAAATCAATAAAAACACTTAAATTGGGGCAAGATCGCTTTCTAATGACTGCACGGCAAAGGGGACATGCTGTTACAATCAAGAATGCGCTGAATCGATTCCCTTAGTATACTGAGGTGACTATTTTGCATTGTTCCACCACCAAAGCTGACACATGTCTACTTTTCACTGGATCGCCTTTGATGCAGTAGGTTTCTGTTTTATCAGATGGCTGCATTTTTATTTTATTTTTTTTACATCTGTAGGTAGGAATGCACATCTCTCCACAAGGGGGCTGTTCAAAGGAATTCAGGGTTGTTGTTTTTTTGTACCATCACCATCTGCTTACATCTGTGACTCAGGAAAGAGGAAAGACGAGCAGCCATTAGCAATACATTAAGCTTGCCATTAAAATGTGAATTTATCTCCTCCAGCTCAGTATGGGTGCTTCCTAGAATCTCTTTATTTTCTAAATACATGATGCCATTGCTGGGGGGGAGGGGGGAGGAATGGGCCTTTTTTATTGTCTGTCTTTACCTATTATATTATTATCAGGACAGCAGAAAAATTCAAGATTGTACTGCATAAATGACAAATCTAAAAATGACACTATCACGAAGAAGTGCCAGCCATATGCAAGACATGTCAAGAGTCTCAAGTCTAAATTCTATTTTATGTGTATGTGTGTATAAACATATAATTTTTGTTAAAAATTTTTTTATTATAATAGTAAAATCTAACACTGATGACATTACTTTTCTTGGGTAATGAAACATCTGCAAGAAATCAACCAAGCTCAGAGAGCATCAAAGATACCTTATTTCAACCCTGAGCTACAAATACTCTCCTTTATTAATATCTAATCTAGTAATTTATTTATTGGTTCGATTTATATGCCGCCCTTCTCCAGAGACTCAAGGCGGCTTACAATGCGTTAAGCAATAGCCTTCATACTTTTGTATATACCTCCTTAGTAGGGTTTTCGGGTGCCCCTAAGCGGTGTTCTTTTTTATACAAAGTCAGCTTATTTCCCCCACAAACCAGGTCCTCATTTTACCTACCTCGGAAGGATGGAAGGCTGAGTCAACCTTGAATATATCTAGTCTGATGAAATTAAGGGCTAGGGGAGACATGATAGCAGTGTTCCAATATCTCAGGAGCTGCTACAAAGAAGAGGGAGTCAAACTATTCTCCAAAACACCTGAGACTAGGACAAGAAGCAATGGGTGGAAACTAATCAAGGAGAGAAGCAACTTAGAACTAAGGAGAAATTTCCTGACAGTTAGAACAATTACTCCGTGGAACAACTTGCCTCCAGAGATTGTGAATGCTCCAACACTGGAAATTTTTAAGAGGAGATTGGATAACCATTTGTCTGAAGTGCCTAAGCAGGGGGTTGGACTAGAAGACCTCCAAGTCCCTTCCAACTCTGTTATTCTAATAGTAAAATTTGCTGCAAGCTAAGTGCAAAGAAAGAAAAAAGAATAGAAATAAGTAAAAAGTGCAAAAAAAGAAAAGGGAAAATAGGAATGCAGTAAGAAAAGAGAAGATAAATATATTTAAAAGGTGCTCTTTTCTGATTCCATTCTTCAAAAATCTTCAGTATTTTAATTTTTACAATGCTTTGCAGGTTTGTAAATGTTTTCTTTACCTAAAAAACTTTAGTTTTCTCTAGTTTCCAGTTTTTGAAATCATGGCATTGCTTATCTTTTGTTTGATTTGTTAAAGCCAAAATACAACCTATTTCCCATTAATTCCAAAATCGTATTATAAAAGTTTCAGCAATTCCAGTTTTATCTGAATGCTTTATCTGTTTATTACATAATAAGATCAAAATTTTGTTTAGATTTTGATCAAAATCTTGTTTAGACACTGGTCTCCTCAGTGTTTCATTGGTCATAGCCATAGTTGTCAGCTCCACTTTAACAGAGCCCTCTTCAGTTCACCATACCAACCCCAGATGTCCAGACCAAAGCCTAACATCAAGAGAGGAATCTGATAGTTGTTTTGTTAGGATCGCTGTGACAAGGAAAACCAGCTACTTAGTAAACAATGAGTACCTCAATCACTCTGACTCCCCCTTCATCACATTGTTTGTTTAGTAGCTCTAGATATAAAAAACCATTCTTGTTAAGATCAATATTCATATTCTTGAACATAGGAATACTGAACATGCCTACTTTAGCATGGCATGTGAGAGGCATTGGACATCTAGCATCCAGACTAGGTCTGTCACCATGGAGGGAGGGGCCATGGGAGTCTCCCAGGAGATGGGGCGTAAGAGAGAAGGAGGAGAAGGAAGAGCTTTGTTAACGTCCACAAGAGCTCCATCTGATTAGGCTTCTCTTCCACTTTCCTCCCTCCCTCCCTCCCTCCCTTCCCTGTGTGATAGGACCATTAACTTTCTAGAACAATTGTCCTCAACTTACAACCACAATTGAACCCAAACTTTCTGTGGCTAAGTGAAGCATTTGTTGAGTTTTGCCCTACTTTACAACTCTTACTACTTTACAACTACTTTACAACTGCCATAGTTGTTCAATGAATCACTGCAGTTGTTTAGTTAGTGACACGATTGTAAAATGAATCTGGCTTCCCCACTGATTTCACTTGTCAGAAGGTCACAGAAGGTGATCACGTGACTCTGCGACATTGCAACCGTCATAAATCTGAGTCAGTGGCCAAGCACCTAAATTTTAATCATGCGACCATGGAGATGCTGCAAAAGTTGTTAAGTGTGAGGAACGCTCATAAGTCACTTCTTTCCCTGCCCTTCTAACTTCGAACAGTCACTAAATGAACTGTTGTAAGGCGAGGACTACTTGTATTGTCTTATATGGCAATAAATAAATCTAGCTAGCCAGTTGCAGTAAATAGGAGAAGATTGGGATGAAGCAGGATGGAGCTGGTAGGTTGCTTGTTTAGTTTGTCACTCTTACTGTTTAATATGCCGTATTTTTTGGAGTATAAGACGCACCTTTTTCCCCAAAAAAAGAGAGTAAAAATCTGGGTGCATCTTATACTCAGAATGTAGCCCTGCCCAGCTTCTCAAACGGAGGTTTCAGAGGCTGAAAAAAGCATCAGAAGCGAAGCTTCAGAAAAGAAGCTCTGTTTCAGAGGCTTTCAGAGGCAGGAAAAAAAGTTTTTTCTGAAACAGAGTTTCAGAAGTTTCAGAGGCAGAAAAAAAAGCAAAAAAAAGCAAGGCACAGAGCTCATAACCAAGGAACCTGTTGCTAAAATTCACCCCTGGGAACAGCTGATTGGGGGTATTCTGGGAGACTGATCCACCTGCCAATCAGCTTTTTTCTTATTTTCCTCCCCAAAAACTAAGGTGCGCCCTTATATTCTGAAAAATACGGGTAAGAATATTTTCACAAGGATGCCTGCATAAGAATATCCAGACTCGGCCTATGGAGCATAGAAGGGCAACCACATCCTATCACGTGCAGTTGTGGGTTATTTTTCTCAACTGTAGGACCTGCTGGGTAGAAGAAATAAAAGGAGACTGTGAAATCCACCATCCTCAAAGTATCCCCCATTAAACCTTTAATGACAGCCTAACTTTCTAGCCTCCTTGCTGAGACACAGTAAAACCTGGTTATGAAGCATCATAAATTATGATGGTATATAGTTTCTGCCACTTCAAGGATGGGCAGAACGTATATTAATATGGCTGCGAAGATGTGTCTGTTGTCTGGCCTTCTTCGTCGTATTTTATCTTCCCTATAATTTCTCCCCTTTTCAGCATTTTATAATCAAGAGTCAGCCCTTGGGAACCTATTTGATATATCTGAGATTTTTTTCCCCCCTTTATAAAAGGTGTTTTTTTTTCCCCTCCTGTCCCTGAGATTCCCTTGAGAATGCTGCTAATCACCCTCTGGTTTCTTAGCAGTCTTGTTCTGTTGGCAGAGTACCTGGGCTAGCTATTAGAAAGAGTATTAGAAGTAAAAAAGAAAAAAGTTCACCTCGGTATTCATGTTCTAGTCAGTGATCTGAAGCAGCTCCTTTAAGAGCCAATAATTTTATCACATGCCTGTCTCTGAAGTGATTCAGTGCTTTAGACAGAATTAACCATCTCAGCAAAAGCTAGTTGATAGCAGATAGGGAAGAGCAGCTTGTCATGCAGAAACATATTGATCAGATTTTGTTGGGGATGGATATTTTGATTTATTTATTTATTTTTAATCAACCTTGGATTGAGATTTTCTACCCTTTCTGGGTGAGTGGGTGGGGCAAATAAACCAAATTGGTATATTCAGCCTCCCGGAAGTTTAGAAATCCTGTTTTGTTTCATACAGCTGAACATAAATCAGAATATTATCGGGACCGCAGAAAAATTCGAGATTGAACTGCATAAATAACAGATCAAAAAATGACAGTATCATAAAGAAGCACCAGCAATACGCAAGATGTATCAAGAGTTGCAAGAGTTGCTTATTAAGCACTCGTATATGTTAAAGGAAAATGTATAAATAAAAAACTAAAAGAGAGTTGCATTTGCATTTGCATTTTGCATTTCAGTGACTTGATCCGAGATTCGAATTACTCCTTTCTTCCACAGCAGTTCCAACAAATGGGATGGGAAACACTACATTTAAATGGATGCACGCTTTTGAGATCATGTCCCGTAGTTGAATTCAGACCAAAGGTTATTTGGTTAAGCGATCTGAGCAGGAGCCTTTCTCAGAATAGGTAAAACACAAAAGGCTAATTTGTAGCAGCTGTTTGATTGGTTTGCTTAGATTTGTCATAATTTCCATATGATTTAAATATAGTTGTCCTCTTTTCCTTGATTTGAGTGTTTTGGGGATTTTTCCCCCCTGATTTTTCCTGAAAAGTGTCTATTTCATCTCTCTTGGTTCTTTGGTGGGTCTGACTGGATGTGGACAAACCAACTGTTTTAGAGTATCTTTTCCAAAATAAAATTATGCAATCAGTGTGTTATTTTCGCCTTCAGGGGCAGCTTCACCTCCTTTCTTCAGAATACATTGGTTTAAAACAGCAATCCTGCCATCGTAGCTGTGCTTTCCAAATGGCGAATGATTCACTAATTCAGAATAAAGTTGGGGGGTGGGTACCGCTGTGAGCTCAAATCCCATTCCATAAGCAATTTTTCTTGCAGCCACCAGGTGGCAGGCTTTTGCAAACTATGGCCAAGGGGAAAAAAACCATGGAGAAGACTGAGTCTAGCGGCTCTAGCCAATGAAGACAGGGCAGAAATGTCATTGCTCTGTGTTGGCCAGCCTAATATTTGCATGCAGATGCCCCAATTTAAAGAAAACAACCCTGAAGCACAATACAATCTTTTTGCCCTCCTTCCCTCGCTTATCTTTTCACACATTCCGTCACCACCAAGAAAAAAAAAGCAAAAGGCAAAGCAAACAAAACAGCAAGATTAACGCAGGGGTTTAGCACAATAATATTTTTTTTTAAAATCCTTCAGGCTTCAATATAAAGAGAATAATGCTCAGCAGGGAGCATCGTCATGAACGCTCCCATCCCCCATCTCTGATCACAATCACCATGACAACTTGGGCAGTTGCACAAAGGTGTCACTAAGTAGTTGAATTAAAGGAATAGTACGCAAATCAAATCAAAACAAACATATTGCAATAGGTTGCTCTTCTAAGCATTCATATCAAATTCCAGTTATGCGTCAGCTGATGCTTGTGTAATATTTCCAGAAGGAAGCATAATGTTAGGGCAGATCTTCTGATCTTGCACTGCAATCCATCATGTCCATGGCATCTCCTCTGCTGGTGTGTACAATCAATGCCCCTGGTCTTTATGTACCCCCTGAAAAACCTGGATGTTCTTGCCCTCCAACCAGATCTGCAGAAACATCCATCAAATTGTAATCTCACATGTGGCAGAATGGCAAAATTATTAAATCATCAAAAGGAACAATCTTCTCGCTGTACAGTAGTGGCCAAAATTGTGGAAAGCTTTTGGGAAAAGTGTATTTTTGAGGTTTGGTGGCTAATAACAGCACCTTTTTTTTTGGAGTTTCAAGATAATCATATTTTTTTACTCTTTAAAAAAGTGCTGTTATTACACAAGTTTTAGAAAATACACTTTCCCAAAAGTTTCCACAATTTTGGCCACTACTGTATTTAATTTTAAATTTCTAAAATTGACTTTCAGATACAGGATGCCTTTTAAAGGCCCAGTAAGTGATCTACTCTACAAAGTCTCACACACACCCTTTGTTTGCACAATTGATCACAGTGTCTTCTCTTCTCATTTCCCTTTTGACAATGGATACAAAGATCCAGCATTAGTTATTTGCCAAGCATACATCTGGGCCAGGGGTAGGTTCTACTTACCTTTACTACCAGTTTGTAACGGGATTGCATGCATGCGCGAGCAATGCGAGTGCACGTGCTTTGCTTCTGCACATGTGCAGATCACCGGTGATGACGTCCGGGGGGTGGGCGGAGCCTCCCACCAGTTTTACTTCCTGTTCTTTTGAACCGGTCCAAACTGGGGGCAACCCACTACTGATCTAGGCCAATTTTTCATTTCTGTGTCTAAAGATTTAAGGGAAAGCAAACCACTCAGTGTCTTCAGAAATTTTGGACTTCAAACCCTTGTAGAACCAATGAGCAAGTGTTTGGGATTAAACAAGGGATTAAGAGAGTTGCCTTAAATCATCCAGAGCCCCTCAGGTGGATTTCTTAATTTAAGGCAATTAAGTCTCTTGACTCGAGAGAAACACAATCAGTAGTCTATTTTCCTTCTAATATTTCTGTGGCATGATCTTGAATTGTGTGCCTCTTCAATGTGGCCCTTCAACTGCAAACTGAAGATGTGCTCAAAACAACCCACCACAGCAGGAGAATTTTAAATTTTTCAACCCATCTTAAATACTGGTGTGAGTATTGAACCTGAAAATTAAGACCCATCCCTGACAGCTACAGTAACTTTTGCTTTGACATCTCTGTTTCATGTAACTGAAGCAAGCGTCTCTTGGTCCCATTGATAAAACAATGTCACCTGACAGTTCTTCTCTGTCCCTTGTTCTTGACATCTACAACAGCATTTGCCCTGAGATTCTCATAGCTTTCACCCTCGTCTTATTTTTGTTGTTGTTGTTGTTGTTGTTGTTGTTGTTGTTGTTGTTAGTTGCGAAGTCGTGTCCGACCCATCGCGACCCCATGGACAATGTCCTTCTAGGCCTTCCTGTCCTCTACCATCCTCTGGAGTCCATTTAAGCTCACGCCTACTGCTTCTGTGACTCCATCCAGCCACCTCATTCTCTGCCGTCCCATTCTTCTTTTGCCCTCAATCTTTCCCAGCATTAGTGTTATGTCCTTATAAGGACATCCGCCCGGATTGGCTGCCAGCCACCGGGCGGGAAGATTTGAATCCCTGTCAGGGGGCGGTGCGTCTGCCGGAGCGAATATAAGGAGAGCCCCGGCAGCGCACAGCCAGTCTTGCTACTGTTTCTGTTCTCAATAAAAAGTACTAATGTAACGAGCTGGTCACGTCTTCCTTTCCTGCGCCGATCTAACACTGGCGACGAAGGACTGAGAGAAGAACGAACCTCGCGGCACCAAGCCAACAAGACAAGACTCCGGCACCGGGAACTACAGTAGGCATTTCCAAAGGCATGGCATCCGCTGAAGTCACTTTGCCAGCCCTTGCTCCTTTCCGCCCAGGGAAGGACAAGTGGAAATCCTACGTAGTGAAATTCCGGCAATACCTGAGAGGCAACAACATCAGGGATGCCGATGATGACCGGAAGAAGGGCATCTTCCTGGCCAACTGTGGCTCTGAGGTCCTCGACATGGCAATCGATCTCGTAGCACCACGAGACATCGAAGAAGTGCCATGGACAGACCTGCTGCAGATCCTGGAGGACCACTATGCCCCAACAGGAACACCGGTGGCGAACCGTTTCACCTTCCACCAACGGGACCAGAAGGAGGGTGAGACGATCAAGGAATTCGTGGCCGCCCTACGCCAGATCGCAGCCAGCTGTGAGTTCGACCACGTGGACAATGCCATCGCTGACCGCGTGGTCTTCGGCATGAGGGACAGAGGCCTGCAAAAGAAATTCCTGAGCAGGAAGAAGCTCGTGCTCAAGGATGTGGTGGAGGAAGCCACCGCATCCGAAATCTCGGAGAAAGCAGCTGCCGCAGTAAGCAGAGCCAAGGGAATCCACAAGATTCGCTCCACAGAGCAATCTTCAACAGAGGATTCCACGGCTGGATCCGAGTCGGAGGGAGAGTCCACCGTCCACAAGGTATCCAGACCCCCAAGGCGGGAAACCGCCCAACGGAACTACAAAGGGGAGCGCTGCGCCAGCTGCAGAGGGGACCATGCCAGAGCAACCTGCAAGTGGAGAGATGCGACCTGCCGACGCTGCAACAGAAGGGGTCACATCGCCGAAGCTTGCAGAGCTGAGGAACCAGCCCCAGAGCCCTCCAGCCACCGTCCCCGCGAGAATCGGAAGGATTACCAGAGGTCATCCAAACAGTCCTCTGGCCCTTCCAGACGCAGAGACGACGAATTTCCCCGGAGCGGAGCGGTCCACCAGACGACCATCGCTCACACGACGTCAGACAGTGCCACCAAGTTCCATGTGACCATCCACGTGGAAGGAGCACCCTGCAAAATGGAGGTAGACTCCGGCTCGGTCTACTCCATCATGGACTGGCAGCAGTTGAAGCGCCTGCAACCCAGCATCACCAAGCGAGAGCTGAAGCCACTACACTCCAAGCTCGTCGACTTCGGGGGAAACCCCATCGGAGTGCTAGGAAGAGCCAACATCCGGGTCACCTACAAGCAGTTCGAAGGCAAGCTCCCCATCACCGTCGTACGGGACAGCCGACCGAACCTGCTAGGAGTGGAGTGGTTCAAGCCGCTGGGGCTCTCAATCGAGGGCATCAACCAAATTGGCAGGGACGAACTCGACTACCTCATCGAAGAGTTCAAGGAAGTCTTCGATGGTAAGCTGGGGAAATTTGTGGGGAGGCCAATCTCCTTCAATCTGGACAAGGGAATCACCCCAATTAGGCTCAAGCCCCGCCGAGTTCCGTTTGCCCTGCGGCCCAAAGTAGATGAGCAGCTGGATAAGCTGATCGCCCAGGGCGTCCTGGAACCGATCGATCATGCTTCATGGGAGACCCCCATTGTGACCCCACTGAAGCATGATGGGTCTGTGCGCATCTGCGCCGACTACCGTTGCACCATCAACAAGGCGTTGGCACAGAGCGCATACCCAGTCCCAGTGGTGCAACATCTGCTGCATTCCCTGGGATCTGGATCAATTTTTGCGAAACTGGACCTGGCCCAGGCTTACCAGCAACTGCCAGTGGATGAAAAAACGGCGGAGGCTCAAACAATCGTCACGCACAGGGGGGCATTCAAATGCAACCGGCTCCAATTTGGAGTCAGCGCTGCCCCCGGCATCTTCCAATCCATGATGGAACGCCTCCTCCAGGGCGTTCCAGGGGTGGTGCCTTACTTCGACGATGTGCTCGTCTCCGGTGACTCAAGAGCTCAACTCCTTGAAAGGCTCAGGCTTGTCCTGCAGCGATTCAAGGCCAAGGGCTTGAGGGTCAGGCGGGACAAGTGCATCATAGGAGTACAGGAAGTCGAGTTCCTGGGCTACCTCATTGATAGCACAGGCATCCACCCCACCAAATCAAAAGTGGAAGCAATCCATGAAGCTCCAAGCCCAAAAAACAAAACGGAGCTTCAGGCTTTCCTTGGGTTGCTCAACTTCTACGCCATTTTCTTAAAACAGAAAGCCACAGTTGCTGAGCCACTCCACCGCCTGCTGGGGAAATCGGCTTCCTGGAAGTGGGGCCAGGAAGAGGAAGCAGCGTTCCGGGCCATCAAGGGACTACTGACGTCCAAAAGCGTCCTCATCCAATACAGCGAGACGCTCCCCATCAAGCTGACCTGCGACGCGTCGCCATACGGGGTGGGGGCAGTCCTCAGCCACGAGCTGCCCAATGGCACGGAGGCCCCCATCGCCTACTTCTCGAAAACCATGTCCGGCGCAGAGCGGAACTACAGTCAGCTGGACAAAGAAGCCCTGGCCATCGTGGCAGGAGTGAAGCGCTTCCACGAATACCTCTATGGAAGGCGCTTCACCATAGTCACCGATCACAAGCCACTCCTGGGACTCCTCGCAGGCGACCAACCCACCCCGACCTTCATGTCCCCGCGGATGACGAGATGGGCCATCTTCCTGGCCGGCTACTCCTATAGGCTCGTGCACCAGCCGGGCACAGCCATAGGAAACGCCGACGCACTCAGCAGATGCCCATCGAAGAACCCGGTGGAAGACCCAGCCCCCACGCTCCATCTATTCCACATAGATGACGATGCCAGCTGTCCAGTCTCCTCCGCAGATGTGGCCGCGCACACCCAGAGGGACCCCACCCTCCGCCAAGTAAGGTCCTGGATCCTCAGGGGGTGGCCAGCGAAACAGACGGAAGAGAGGTTCAGCCCGTTCACCAGGAAACAGACGGAGATGTCCACCATAAAGGGCTGTCTGCTATGGGGAGACAGGGTGCTGATCCCAAGCACTCTGCAACGGCGGACGCTAGAGACTCTGCACAACGGGCACCCAGGCATCGTCCGCATGAAGGCCCTGGCACGGAGCTACGTCTGGTGGCCCTCACTGGACAGAGACATTGAACAATGGGTCTCCAGATGTGACCCGTGCCAAGAAGTCCGCCCAGCACCACCACAATCCGAAGTCACGAACTGGGAGACCCTCAGCAACCCATGGTCGAGGGTCCACATCGACTTCGCGGGCCCGATGCAAGGACAGCACCTCCTCATCGTGGTAGATGCCTTCTCCAAGTGGCTCGAGGTGATACCCATGGCATCTACCACAACGGAAGCGACGATCCGAGCCCTGCGCCGCCTGTTTGCCACACACGGACTACCGGACGTGCTGGTCTCGGACAACGGCCCCCAGCTCACATCCCTGGCCATGGAGTCCTTCCTGGCAGGACTGGGCATCCGCCATGCCCTCTCCGCTCCGTACAGGCCGGCCGGAAATGGACAAGCGGAACGGATGGTCCGGCTCACAAAGGAAGCCCTCACCAAGATGGGCCCGGGAGACTGGCAAGAACGCATCGACAACTTCCTCCTCACCCAGCACATCACGCCGCATGCCACCACCCACAAGAGCCCGGCCGAACTCCTGATGGGCAGAAGGTTGAGGTCACCCTTGGACCGGCTGCACCCCCAATACAGCCCGGAAGTGACCGCAACCGCCAGCCGCCCGCTTCGCGCCTTCAGCAAAGGAAATTCAGTTTTCGCGCTGAATTTCAACGGCTCTCCTAAGTGGCTGAAGGGGAAGATTGCCAGCACAACCGGCCCCAAATCCTACACCGTCGAGTTGGAAGATGGACAGGTCGTGAGACGTCACATCGACCAACTCCGGAAAAGGTGGGGGGGAGCACACGAAAACCAGCCTGACGAGGTAGGCCTACAATACCCAGACGAGGTAGGCCTGCAACACCCCGGCGAGGTAGGCCTACAACACCCAGACGAGGTAGGCCTACCACACCCCTGCGAGGCAGAGCAACGCCATCCCGACGAGGTCGGCCCAGCACACTACCAGGCACTGTCACGTCGGCAGTGCAGCGAGGTAGACCGGGGCCAACCACACGGGGGATGGCAACACCAACCCGACCAGGTGGGCACCCGGCACAGCAGGCCCAGGGACCCCCGACCCAGCCCGCAGGTAGACCGGGACCTGCCCAGAAGGGGAGCACCGCACCCCACCAGTGACGGCAACCCACGGCAGCCCTACCAGGGAGACCTCAACGCAAGGCGAGTAGACAGGGGACCGTCGCAGATGGGCACACCACAGCACATGGGCGAGGGTGGCACACGACTCCCCGGCGAGGGGGACCCCCGCCCAACGCAAGAAACAACCCGGCAACAACAACCCAACCCAGACGACCCCAACCACCAACTGGCGGTAGACCAGGGACTAGGGGGAAGGGAAAGCCGACAACAACCCGGCCAGGGAGGCCTGCGCCACCCCGGCAGGGGAGACCTCCACCAGCCCGAGGAGGAAGCCCCACAACGACACCCCGACCAGGTCGACCACCACCAACCCAACGGGGAAGGCCAGCGCCAGCCCGGCAAAGGAGACCTGCGCCACCCCTGCAAGGTCGGACACCGCTACCCGAACCAACACCACCCACAGCGAGCAGACCGGATCCAAGGGCACCGGCCCGAACCACCCTCCGGACCACAACGAACCGGGCCGCAGCAGAACCGCAGCCACCGGGAGACCCAGGAAGAGCAAGTGACAGCCGGGGCCTTACCGAGACTCAGACGCTCTTCCCGGGTCGAGACCGAACAGCACCGCCGAGGCGAAAGATCCACAGGCCAGGAGGAAGACCACCAGAACCAGCCATCCAAGGTCTGCGGTCCGGCCGGAGGCGCTGAGGGTGACCCCGCACACTCGCCAGCCGAACCGAGCCCGGTTCCGGGGAAGGAGCCAGGAGCCACAGGAACCCCGTCCGTCCAGGGCGGGGACGCGGAAGAAATGAGACTGCGCAGGTCAAGTAGGGTGCCTAGGCGTCCTACGTACCTGCGGGACTACGTCACGTTCATTGACGAACGCTGAACTGTTTTTTTTCTTTGGACTAGGGGGGAGGAGTGTTATGTCCTTATAAGGACATCCGCCCGGATTGGCTGCCAGCCACCGGGCGGGAAGATTTGAATCCCTGTCAGGGGGCGGCGCGTCTGCCGGAGCGAATATAAGGAGAGCCCCGGCAGCGCACAGCCAGTCTTGCTACTGTTTCTGTTCTCAATAAAAAGTACTAATGTAACGAGCTGGTCACGTCTTCCTTTCCTGCGCCGATCTAACAATTAGGCTCTTCTCCAATGAGTCCTTCCTTCTCATTAGGTGGCCAAAATATTTGAGTTTCATCTTCAGGATCTGGCCTTCTAAAGAGCAGTCAGGGTTGATCTCGTCTAGGACTGACCAGTTTGATTGCCTTGCAGTCCAAGGGACTCGTAGCAGTCTTCTCCAGCACCATAGTTCAAAGGCCTCAATTCTTATTTTAAAAAGCCCTTAATACCTGTTATTTTTTTTCTCCAGAGCTTGAGCAAATTACAAGGGCTCTTGTCAATAAACGGGGGGGGGGGGATTTTGATTCTTATAGGTTGCTTATCATATTTTCTTAATTACTGTTTTTCATCTTGTACACATGTATGTGTGTTATACATCATCCACAGTCATTTTGAATTGAACAGTTTTTACTAACCCAATAAAGTAAATTAATGGTGACACAGAACACTGATGTCCAGTATTTTCTGCCTCTCTTAAAAATAATAAAGGAATCAGACCAGTGGTGAAATGTAAAATTTGTTACTACCAATTCTATGGGTGTGGCTTGGGAGGGGGTAACATGACTAAGTGGGCCTGGCCAACTTTTTTTTTTTTTTTACTTTTAAAACCATTTTTTCTACAACCTCTTTGGCTGAAGAGGTTGTAAAAAAAATGCTTTTAAAGCCTCTGACGATCCCAACTGACTTGCCTGATCAGCAGAGGCTTTCTTTTTTTTTTAAAGCCTCTGATGATCCCAGCTGACTTGCCTGATCGGCCAAAAAGGTTGTAGAAAAAATGTTTTTAAAAATAAAAAAAAGCCCCTGATGATTGCGCGGCTCAGCTAGGCAATGTGGGGGGGCAGGGATTTTTGCTACTAGTTCTCCGAACCATCCGCCTCCATCGCTACTGGATCGGGTGATCCGGTCCAAACCGGGAGCATTTCACCCCTGAATCAGACCTTGAATTGGTCAAGCATCCTAGATGCAACATCCCGTATTTGCTGCTACCATCTCTTGTCCTGTAGGTTCTTGCAAGTGGTTATGAGCTCCCTTCGCGACTGTCATTCAAATTTCAGTCTCAAGGCTTATATTTGCCACCTGAGGTTGAAAATATCTCACATGGCATTTGTTCTCCTCTGGCTAATGCAACATAATTCAAACTCTAATCTTGTACACTAAGAGTACCAAATGCTCTGTGGAACGTACATACTTATTCCTGTACTGCGTTTAGGTTAGGAAATTTCTCCTTAGTTCTAGGTTGCTTCTCTCCTTGGTTAGTTTCCATCCATTGTTTCTCTTCCCATTGTTAATCCTCTGACCAACGGGAAGGAAACAATTCAGCTCTGAAGCTAATGCAGGTAATCCTCGACTATTGGGACCAACATTTCCACTGCTAAGCAAGACAATTGTTGAGTGACTCTCACCCAATTTCATGACCTTTTTTTGCAACAGTCATTAAGGAAACTCTCTTCTGAAGCTTCAGTGATCAGCCTACTTTTGATTTCTCATCCCAGTATGTGTAAGCAGAGTTAAGTTGATCCTCTCAGTACAATTGGCCACAGATGAGGATGCGAGACCATGTTGTACACATACTCTTTGACCGATGACCACAATTGGGATCAAAACTTCTATTGCTAAGCAAAGCTGTTGTTAGGGAAGCCAGACCTGATTTTACAATCTTTGTTTTTACAACTCTTGTTAAGCAGATCGTTGCAGTTCTTAAGTGAATCATGTAGCCCTTAAGCCAGTGTTTCTCAACCTTGGAAGCTTGAAGATGGGTGGACTTCAACTCCCAGAATCCCCCAGCCAGCAGCGCTGGGAGTTGAAGTCCACCCATCTTCAAGCTTCCAAGGTTGAGAAACACTGGCTTAAGCAAATCTGGCTTCCAAATTGATTGTGCTTGTCAGGAGCTGGCTGGGAAGGTCATCAATGATGATCACACACATCAAAATAAGTATCAGACCAAAAAATATCAAATAGCTTATGAATGATTTCTTTTAACTGTATAAGCGCTATATAAGTGATATTAGAAGTTTTATGTCTAAGAAGTAGGATTTTATCTATGGGGGGTTAAGAATTTTTTTTAGGGGGTGTTAGTTTAATGATTGGTTAAGCAATTTAGTTTATTGTTAAAAGTTAATAGAAATACCTTGTGTTCTGCTCTGGGAAGTCGGGGAGGGGGAGGGGGGTTGGGTGGGAGGGTTGTGGGGAAATTGTGTTTGTTTTACTAATAAAACTTTTTCAATAAAAAAAAATGATGATCACACATGACCCAGGGACTCTACAACAGTCATAGCTACATGTTGGTTGTAGTTATGACAAGTATCAGAATTTTAATCACGCAACTGTGGGGATATTGCAATGGTTATAAGCACAAGCACAGGCCATAAGTTGCTTTTTTTTTAGTGCCATTGTAACTTTGAACTGCTAGACCAGGAGTGCTAGACCAGGTCAAACTTTTTTTTTTTTTATTGCAAAAGTTTTACAATTACATTTTCACCCCTTTTTTCCCCCCCCTCGACCCGCCCCAAACTTCCCAACCTCCCTAACCCACCCTAACCCACCCCTCCCCCCAGACTTCCTCACAATATAGTCATGTCAAATAAAAGGAAAAACCCTCCTTTGTATATAAAACTTGAACCCCGCCCTCCCCTTACAAATTTTCATCTTCATTACATTAACCTATTTCTATCTTAATATAGCAGTTTCAAATAAATTTTCATCCTGATTACCTTGAATCTGTTGAAAAACTTCTTTCCCCCCAATATCAACACTATCAATAGTCCGTATGCTTTGTTTCTTCCTTAATGTGTAAGCCAACCACCTGCCTGGTTTGTTAGCATTGCAGAATGTATTATGCTTCGCATATTGTAAGTTTGTTGCAACTTGTTCCGCTATAAGCATTTGGAATTGGTCTTTCAGAAGTTTTATAACACTAAGTATTCTTTCATCTGTTGGGTTTTTAATAAGTAACTGTTCTTTATCCTTTATTTCTGCTTCCAATTCAAGTCTTTTCTTTTGTCGAATCCGCTTATGTTTAGAGTTCATATATATAAGCACCCCTCTCATATAAGCTTTGCTTGCGTCCCACACAATTTCCATTGGGGTGCCTTTATTCAAGTTCATTTCAAAAAACTCTTTCAGATGCTTTTTAAGTTCTATTATATTTTTCTCATATCTAAACAAGTTTTCATTTAATCTCCAAGAGCGTCTCTCATTCTTACATGTCTCGATTTCTATCCAGACTGGACTGTGATCAGTCAAAGTTCTTGGCAGAATCTTTGTTCTTTTTGTCCTAACAAGTAAGTCATCAGACAACAAAATAAAATCAATCCTGGAGAAGGATCTATGTCTGTCAGAAAAGAAAGTATAGTCCAGTTCTTTTGGGTTATGTATTCTCCAAATATCTTTTAATTCCAGGTCTTCTTTCATATCAAAAAAAGTCTGTGGTAATCTAATTCTTGATTTTGCCAAAGTCTTTTTATCTAATTTAGAGTCAATTACTCCATTCCAGTCTCCCATAATTAAAATAGATCTATAATCCCATTGAAGTATTTTAGTATGCAGCATTTTATAAAAATAGTCCTGTTGTTGATTAGGAGCATAAATTCCTATCAGAAGAATTTGACTATTGGCAGAAAGTAATTCAATTGCTACAAACCTACCATCTTGATCAGCTTCTATAAGTTTGGCTGTTAATTTTTTGTTTACATAAATAACCACACCATTCTTTTTTTGATTAGTTGAGGATATAAAATGTGTTCCTAATTTGGAATTTTTCAAATAGTTTTGATCTTGAACTGTAATATGCGTTTCTTGTAAACAAATTATATCATTATTATGTTGTTTTAAATATGCAAATATTTTCTTCCTTTTTTGTGTTGCATTCAACCCATTCACATTCCAAGATAAACATTTAATCATCCTTATTCTCCTTCTGGAGCGAAGCGCAGAACCTTAGGATGTCATCTGAGATCCTCTGTCCTGCTTTTCCCACAGCCCCAGCCTTGTCTTGACTCTCCTGCTGTAACTTTTCTTTAAGTTCCTTGGCTTTTGCTCGAGTTATACGCTGATCCTTAACTTCAGCCGCCCAAGCCAGCTCCGAGATTGGAGAAGGTTCCAGCAAAGGCTCATCCAAAAAGCCTCCTTCAGCACCCTTCAGCTCTGCTAATTCCTGCTTAGATTGCTGTTCTTTAATCTCCAAAACTGTAGATGTGCGTGGGGATGGAGTTCTTTCTTTAAAGATGTCATTGTAAAATTGCTCCGCCTTCTCCACAGTATTCAGACGGTGTTTCTCTCCCTTGTATCTCAAAATTATGCCAGTTGGGGCGTCCCAACGAAATGGGATTTGATTATTCTGCAGTTCTTTAACAAGAAAACCATACTCTTTTCTAGATTTCAACATCTTAGGTGGGAGCTCCTTGTAAACTGTAATCTTGGATCCACTCACTTGCACAGAAGTGAGAAAAGATTTTTGCAAAATGTCATTTCTTATTGCTCTATCTGTAAAATATATGACCACATCTCTAGGCAATTGTCTTTGTCTGGCCACCCACGAGTTGACTCTATAGATTTTATCTATTTTGCAAAAAACCATCTCAGGTTCAACTTTTAAAATCACAGCTAGGGCTTCAGCACAGATCTGTCTCAAATCTTGTCTCTCCTCCTCTCTAATTCCTCGAAGCCTTATAGCAAATTCCATTGCACGAAATTGCATCATAACAATATCATTCTCAACTCTCTGCATCTTGTCATCAACATCAAAAAATTTATGATCATTATTTTTCATCTTAGCATTAACTTCTAATTTAAATTCATCCACTTTTGTCTCAACTTTCATAATAAATCCTGCCAGACCAGACGCCACATCCGTTATTTTTTTGGTCACCATCTTTTGGCTCTGCTGCATTTCCTGCATGATTTCCTGTTGTGACTTTTGAATTTTTTCATCTATTTTATTTATTTTGTCATCCATGTCTTGAAATTTCTCATCCAAAATATTTGAAATGAATGCTTTTAATTCTCCCATATCCAAATCTTTTTTTTGGGCTTGTGACTGCGTATCCTGCTTACGTGGGGGGGATCCCCCCCCTGTTTTGCCTTCCTGCTTTTTTGAAGCCATCCTGCCACGTAAGCTAGCTTTCTTAAAAAGGGAGGGTCCGCCTCTTCTGCCACCTCCACAATACCTTCTAAAAAAGTCCCCCAGAATTACTCAAAGCAAAACTATAATGCAGCAAAGACAAGTAAAAGGGAGAGATTTTCCTCTTATTTCTGTTGCAGCCGGAGCAACTCTGTAACAACTTTTTAACTTTGTAGCAAGACAAGATAACTTCACCAATCCACACCCACTAATTCATTTGCTGAGCGCCATATTTTTTCAATCACTTTCACTCATTCCGAGACTTTCACTTCAGTAAAAAAGTTCAGCAAAGGTCTGATACTTGCAGTTCAAAGTTTCAGGGTTCAAGTGGATTGCGGATGTTTATTTGAGTTTTTTCCTCGCTCTTTAAAGGTTTCCTGAGGTCGGCTTGTTCCGCACAGGCAGAAGACGTCCCACGCCGCCCGGAGTTTCAGCAGGTTGTAAGGGAGCCGCGCCTGCTTCCTCCCCAGAAACAGTTCCCTGGGGGGGTTGCAGGGGCTCTACCTGTGCCCTGCTGCCTCTTCTTCTGCAATCCTAGGGATTTCGAAGATTTCGAGCCGCTTCGCAATCAGGAAGCGGCTCTACAAGCGGCGGGGGTGGCGGTGCCAAAGGAAAGCACCGTCGCCGCCGAAGACGAGGAAACCGGAAGTCCCCTAGACCAGGTCAAACTTGATCGCAGGCAGTATCAGGATTTTGTTTGCCCTTGTGGGGCTGGGGTGGACATGGCCTGGTGTTCTGCCCCAGCTATGGACCCCAAAGAACGCAGCACACACAAAGTCTTACAAACCTTAGTTTACTAATTAAGGACTACTAATGAGCTTTCTTAGTAGTTGTTCGAACACAAGTACAGTTTAAATCAGTCTTTTCTGAACAAGGGCTGTTAATTTAACTTTATTAACGGCTGACAGAATCCAAAGAATAATAACTCAATTCCGAGGCACAGTATTTCAGATAACCGTAATCTTACTGTGGTTGGCAGAATGCCCAGAAGCAATTTGCAGGAAAACTGACAAGAGAGAAACAAAAGCCGAATCAAACGTTTCTGGAATCAAGACGCGAAAGAATATTTAATTTAATTTAATTTAATTTCCAATTTATATACCGCCCTTCTCCCTGAGGACTCAGGGCGGTGTACAGCCAAGATAAAAAACAGAATACAAATATTAAAACATTTAAAAATATATATAAATTTGGGCCGAATGAATGAAGTTGTTTCCTGCAAATTGCATCAGTCGTCGTCCTTCCTTAAATAGGCTAGGGGAGTGGCCAATTAGCCCCAAGCCTTACTCTCGAGGAGACCTCCTCCTGAGGAGCCACTCCTGCCTCTTAACAGCTCTGCGCGCTCGTGCATCGAGAAGAGGCTCCTCCTCTTCTTCCTCTTCACTTATGGGAGCTTCTGGAGGTTCTAAAGACCATGTCTGAATCTCTGCCTCTGGCACCACATCTTCTCCAGCCTCCTCATTGTCTGACTCGAGAGCCAGCTGCACAGGCTGCTGGCGCAGCACCACACCAGCCTCCTCGCTGTCGGAATCAGCTATTAACTGCACAGGCCGCTGACGGGCCACAACACCTGGTCAACACGGCCAACTGGGTGGGTGAGGCCAACGTGGGCCAAGGCTGGGGCAGCATGGACCAGTACCCACACGGGACAACTCAGGGCCTATCGCAGGCCAGATTTGGCCCAAGGACCGCATGTTTCACACGTCTGTTAGCCAAATTGTTAGTCAAGGGCTACCTGTATCTTTAGAGAAAGAAGGTGCCAGTACTTAAAGCATTAATATCTTGGTGGCACATTGAAGATGACTTAATTTATGTTGGTATAAAGTTTGGTGATCTGCATGACAGTATATAATATATGTATGAGTCTTGAAGACACTATACGTGACACTGTTGTTTGTGTGACAAGAGGATAATATGGTTCAGGAACATGTTCAACAGGATGTATAAAGATGAAAAAAGTGGTAACAGGATTTTTAAGAAAGAGATTCATAGCTTTCTCCTTTCCTGTTCCATCTCTTATTACAGTGTATCAGTGCTTGCTTAAACACAGACTGGTTTTCAAATTATTGTACTTGCCCATTTCTCTTGGGGCGAACACTCACGTGGGCCTACATACCTGGTCACCCACCTTCCAACTCTTGTACTTAGTAGACACTTATATACACTGCTTATGTACTGGATAACCATCAGAGGTGGTGTTCTGGCCAGTTCTGGAGAACCGGTAGCGGAAATTTTGAGTAGTTCAGAGAACTGGTAAATACCACCTCTGACTGGCCCCACCCCCATCTATTCTCTGCCTCCTGAGTCCCAGCTGATCAGGAGGAAATGGGGATTTTGCAGTAACCTTCCCCTGGAGTGGGGAGAGAATGGAGATTTTACAGTATCCTTCCCCTGCCACGCCCATCAAGCCATGCCATGCCCACCAGGCCATACCCACAGAACCGGTAGTAAAAAAATTTGAATCCCACCAATGATGACCATGTAAACTGAAGAACAGCACTAGCAGGGCATGAGTAATTAGTGACTGAGTTAACATGGGGGGTATCATGTCTGGGGCAGGATCAAGAGCATGGGCCTATTTCTTTACCTATACAAGAATGCTTCAGTTATGAGAAATGTTTGCATAGAACCTTTGAGACAGTCTAAGCCGCATTTTAATTTACCATTATTTCTTTTATCCAGTTTGAATGGTCTTCTTGTTGTGAGACCAGTTTGCTTGGATGTAGGAGAGTGGTTTCACATCAGTGAACGATCACATCAGCTGCTGTGGGTAGTCATTTAATTGAAATGGCCAACAGCTGGAAGCAACACCTACCTAATCCCAGTTGATTTGCCAAAAACATGGCAGGCTTGGGACTCATTAATTCTTGGATAGAACACCACAAGGAAAACAGGGGACTGTAGACTAGGGTCAAAATATTTTTTAAAAAATAAAAATTCCAGAAGAAGGCAGTCTTAAACCATGCTGTTGCTAATTTGGGTGGGACCAGTGATGGGTTCCTCCTGGTTCGGTCTGGTTCCGCCGAGCCGATAGCAGTGACGATATGATGTCAACAAACCGGTTCTCCCCCCGCACTCCCCCACCCCCCCCACGTTATTCTTACCTTTTATTTGGTCCCACCCCCAATCTATTGCTGCCTCCTGAGTCCCAGCTGATGACTAGAGGAAAAAAACTGTTTAAACTCTTGCCGCGGGGCTTCAAAGGGCCATCCTAGAGCTGATCAGTGTTGAAAACAAACAAATGAGTCAGGTCGTAAGTGCAGGGACTGGTCGTAAGTGCGAGGACCTTCCAGAAATGACTCTCACCAGCTAGCCATGCCCACCTAGTCACATGACCTCCAAGCCACACCCACAAAATAAGCCATGCCCACAGAACCGGTAGTAAAAAAATTTAGAACCCACCCCTGGGTGGGACCCTACAGTCACTAGGAATCAAGCTCAACTGAATGGAATCTTTAGCTTTATTTTTTTTTTAAGCCAGAAAATCCATCAAACACAATTATAAATAGTTCCGATTATAATAAACCAGTTCATAATTACCCTTTCAGAAAATATAAAGAGCAAACAAACCATCTTGAAACCCATTTCAGCCGGCACTAAAGGCTTGACAAAATCAAAAGGAGAAGTAGTTTGCCTGCAGCTAAGGGAGAGAAAGCCAGCAGAACAGCAAACCAGTTTCTCCCAAAGGATAAGACACGACACTATTTTATTCACTAGTACAACAAGGACACTCCCCATGTGGCTCTAGAACAATAAATCTGAGGCTACAATAAATGTACCCATCAAGTCCCGGCTTCCAGCCACAACAGAAGAGAATTGATGGTACCTTTAATAGTTTGGGTGACCCTGATACAGTCAAATAGTATATAGGGAAATGTCTGTTGCTCTCTCTAAACTGAAAATGCAGGACAGAGGGGAAAAGAATGACCTTGCAGCAGCAACTCACCGTCGGCTGCAGTAGGACTGCTGTACAAGGGGTTGATATCTGAGTTTACTCCGACTCTTTGCTAAGTTGATTCTGGTCTGCCTGTTCCATTACTAAAACTTTGCCCTGAAAATCAGACAATGTGTTCCCCTCCCTAATAAAAGTATCAGGATGATGTGATGAGTCCTCCTTAATTGCCATTATTATCTGTAATGTAGCCCAGCAACATGTCCTATGTCTATATTGTATTACTTCTCCCAGCCTTTGCTTTTTGATGCGGCAGTCAAGAGCAATTCAGATTCCTGATAATAGCACTAGCACTTAGACTTATATACCGCTTCACAGTGTTTTACAGCCCTCTCTAAGCGGTTTATAGAGTCAACCTATTGCCCCCAACATTCTGGGTCCTCATTTTATCGACCTCGGAAGGATGGAAGGCTGAGTCAATCAACCTTGAGCCAGTCAGAATCAAACTGCTGGCAGTTGGCAGAATTAGCCTGAAATACTGCATTCTAAGCATTGTGCCATCACGGCTCGTAAGGCTTTTGAGAAGAAGAAAAAAGTTGTGTTACTTGTTCCTCTCGGTGGGAGAATTAATTATGTGATTAATTTATATCATTGGTGAATGAAACTCAATATTCATGGACATGTAAAAAAATTAAGGCATTTTGGATTAAGATATGGTGGATTATACAAAATATTCTTAAAAAGAAGATAAAATTTACTCCACAGTTGCTTTTATTGGGTATAATTACAGACTGTATGGTTATAGAGACTAATTTGATTTTGAACTTAATAACTGCAGCCAGACTTTTGGTGGCGCAGTATTGGAAGAAGGAAGACGTACCTACCATTGAAGAATGGACATTAAAAGTAGCTAATTTGGCGGAGATGGCTAAAATCTCTGCATATTTGAAGGATCGCTCGAATGAAAGATACATATTGGAATGGAGAAGATGGATTGATTATATTCAAAACAAATATGGGACTAAAAAGTTGCAAATAGCTTACGAATGAATTTAGATGAATTTTTATATTCCTATATTTTGGTATGTATGGGGGAGTTAAAATGTGAGGGGAGTTAAGAGCTTATAGTTAGTTTGTTTGTTTGATTATGTTTGCTGAATGCTATACCCTGTATTTTGCTCTGGGAAGTCCGGGGGGGGGGAGGGAGAAGGGAATGGGTGGGGGGAGGAAGGGGGGGGATTTGTTTGTAAAAATATTTTTAAACTTTTTAATAAAAAAAAAAGAAAGAAACTCAATATTCAATCAGAAACTCAGTACCCAATGTACAGGTAATCCTTGGATACCAATGGTAATTGGGACCATAATTTCTGACACTACGCAACATGGTTGTAAAGACTGATATCACACGATTGCATCACTTAGACATGGCAATCCCAGCAGTCATTACTGTCATTAAGCAAACAATTGGGGCAGTGATGGGTTTCAAAAAAATTTACTACCGGTTCTGTGGGCGTGGCTTGGTGGACGTGGCTTGCTGGGCATGGCTTGCTGGGCGTGGCAGGGGAAGGATACTACAAAATCTCCATTCCCTCCCCACTCCAGGGGAAGATTACTGCAAAATACCCATTTCCTCCTGATCAGCTGGGACTCAGAGGCAGAGAATAGATGGGAGTGTGGCAGCCAGAGGTGGTATTTGCCAGTTCTCCAAACTACTTAACATTTCCACTACCGTTTCTCCAGAACTGGTCAGAACCTGCTGAAACCCACCTATGAATTGGGGGTAATTAAGTGAGGACCTCCTCCCAACTTTTTGCTGGTTTCCAACAAGCAAAGCCACTGGGGAAGCCAGCAGGAAGTGTCAAATCCCAAGTGGCGTGCAAACAGGACAGTAAGCTGATGCAGGGCATCAGGAGGGTCTGGGTGTAGCATGGCATAAACACAGCAAGACTCGGGATGACTGCTCTAGGGCGGGGATGGGTGTAGGATAGGAGAGCATCATTTGTGACCTCCTGCCAGTTTTCCCATTGACTTTGCTTATAGGATGCCAACAAAGAAAGTCACAAATGATAATCATATGATCACAGAGATATTGCAATGGCTGGAATTTTGAGGACCGTTCATAACTACTATTCATTCAATGCTGTCAAATTCAAATGGTTGCTGAACAAGTGGTCATTAAGTGAGGACTACCTGTACCTCTCCTCTCCTTGAGGTTACATAGCAAAGGAGGAGTTTACTATAAGCTTTTGTGCTTTGAAGCTTCCCAGCTGTAGCTGATGGCTAGGGGGAAAGAAAGGAAGAATGCCAACCTATTCTTGGTTGATGGGTGAAATTTTCCAGGATTTTTTTTTCTATGTATCCAAATTTTTGGATGTATTCAAAACTTGTTTAATTTCTTTCAAAGTTAGCTTCTCCCCCCGCACCCAAAACTTAACTTTAACCTTGGATGGGCCTATCCATTATTCATTTATTAACCTTGTCTCTTCCTTTGCTCGGAACATAAAACCTAGCTGTGTTTTCTTTGCCAATATTGCTGTAAATAAACTCTAAATACACTTTCAAACATGTATTTTTGTTTTCTGAATGGTTGCAATTTTCTGATTTGCTTCAGAAGGCCTAGGCCATCTCAAGACTAAGCACCAGGTACCTTTTAAAGTTTTCTTTGTATTTTTCAAGTAATAGAAAGGAGAAATCATATTCCCTTTTCTTTTTGCCTTGGTCCTTTAACCCCCGTTGATAGGAAAAATAGAAGGTGGAGGCAGTGAATATGAATTAAAACTAATAACTCTTGCATTCCCGTAGGCTACATGTAGTCCTCAACTTATGACCACAATTGAGTCCAGAATTTCTGTTATTAAGTGAGACATTTGTTAAGTGAGACATTTGTTAAGTGAGTTTTGTCTCATTTTATGACCTTTCTTGCCTCAATTGTTAAGTGAACCACTGCAGTTAATAAGTTAGTAACCCAGTTGTTAAGTAAATCTGACTTCTCCATTAACTTTGTTTGCCAGAAGGTCACAAAAGTTGATCGTATGACCTTGGATCACAGTGATGGTCATAAATATGAACTGGTTGGCAAGCATCTGAATTTTGATCACATGATCATGAGGATGTTGCAAAGGTCACAAGTGTGAAAAAATGGCCATAAGTCTGTGATGTTGTAACTTTAAATTGTCAATAAATGAACTGTTGTAAGTTGAGGACTATCTGTATCCTGTTTAAAACAAGACTGTCTGATGGTGATGGCATTACACTTCTAGTCCTCACTGTATAGAAGTAAAGCATGGAAAGGTTGTATTTATAGACAGAATGAACAAGAAGAAATATAGCTCTTCTTTCCATCGGTCTCCCTTGCAATAATTCAAATATGGGAGCTCTAGGAATTAGGAGCAGAGCATAGAAAAAACTTTCTATGCCCTGAAATCAGGGGTGCTATTCCGGACGTTCTGACATGTTCTGGAGAACCGGTAGTGGAAATTTTGAGTAGTTCAGAGACCCGGCAAATACCACCGGGCCCCAGAGCGGGGTGGGAATGGAGATTTTTTTTTTCCTTAATTTGATTTATATGCCGCCCTTCTCTGGAGACTCAGGGCGGCTTACAATGCGTTAAGCAATAGCCTTCGTATTTTTGTATATTTATACAAAGTCAGCTTATTGCCCCCACAATCTCAGTCCTCATTTTACCTACCTTAGAAAGGATGGAAGGCTGAGTCAACCTTGAGCCTGGTGAGATTTGAACTTACAGTAATTGCAGACAACTTGATGTTAATAACAGTGCTTCAGTCTGCTGCGCCTCCAGGCTCCTATTTTGCAGTATCCTTCCCCTGCCACGCCCACCAAGCCACACCATGCCCACCAAGCCACACCATGCCCACCAAGCCACGCCCACAGAACTGGTAGTAAAAAAAATTGAATTCCCCACTGCCTGAAATGCAATGCCAGATTGTTTTAGTGAAAGTGGGTGGCAATATTCATCAAACCCCACATAATTGGGTAAGATCAAAGAATCACCAATTACCAATAAGCTGTGGTGGCGCAGTGGTTAGAATGCACTATTGCAGCCTAATTCTGCTGACTGCGAGTAGTTCAATTCTCACCAGCTAAAGTTTGACTCAGCCTTCCACCCTTCCGAGGTCAGTAAAATGAGGACCCAGATTGTTGGGTGCAATATTCTGACTCTGTAAACAACTTAAAGAGGGCTGTAGAGCACTGTGAAGCGGTATATAAGTCTAAGTGCTATTGCTATTGTTATTTGCAATAAAAGCTGTAAACTGACTTGCTGACTATCCTTTCCCTTCTTTTCCAAGCTTTCTTACAATGTTGAAAATACAGGGCCAGGAGAGAAACCTATAGCACTCCATTTGATACTATTATCAATAATCTCCTTCTAAATTAGCAAACACTCTTTGGACATGTCTATTTGGCTTATTGTGAATCCATCTAACAGCAAAACAATCTAGCCCCTTGTTTCACCATTGCACTAAAGAGAATATCTAAGAATCGTCCCTTAAAACCACATTCCTTTGAATTACCGATCTAATAATTCTCTCAAACAAGGAGATATTCATTTGAGACCATTTGCAGCAAGCTCAAATCAACCAGCTCTCGCTAATTATAGCACTACCAAGCGCTCACCCATTTGCTGGAGGACATTTGCCAGTTTTAAGATGACACACCTACAATTGCATGAGTCCTCCTTCTTAACTCCTTAAGAAGTTCTACCTTCTCCCCAAGCTATTACCAGCTCATCATCTTCTGCTTATAGTGCACAGTGCTCTCCAGTTAACATAGCCAACAAACCTACGTTTTCTATTTGCTTGTGGTATCTCTTGCAAACATAAATATATCCCAAACTTTAGTACATGTTACCTTGTAATTTATGCTAATTATGTCACCTTGCTCCCCTTTCCTGTCCATGTAATTTTTTTTTCTTCGGTTTTGATTCTGCCCTTCGTATCTTCATTTTGTGGGATTGTCCATCCTTCCTGGACATTTTCCCCTTCAGAATATCAAGCACTGGAACCAACCTATCTTACTTTGGAGTTCTTCTCCAATCCAATGCCTATTTTTCTTTTTCATGAACAAATAAAGATGCAGCTAGACAAAAAGCTTGGTCATGTGTAACCTTCAGAACTATATTATTTCAAAAAGGCCTAATTTCAGCCTCAGTAATCTTTGACTCATAAAGTTGAGCATAAAATTAAAGAAATTGCAAATTCATTAGATTATGCTTTGCTTTGAGCATTTTTAATAGTAGAAATGATGTTACTTTTATGTTGCTGCATCATTTGGGAAGCCAATAATTTGGCAGACCATTTATTTTTCATCCAAAGTACTTGCTTTATATAATTCAATGAATATTGCTCTAATTTAGCAGTCGCAAAGGGCTTATATGGTTTCAGTATAGTATGTATTGCCTATCTACTCAAAAATTGCTTAACCTTATTGTGCAAATGTTCTTGTTTAGATATTTGATTCTTTTTACTAGAAGCACAAACAAAAAGTCAACCACAAATATGTGCCTCAAAAATCCCAACAAGTATTAAGTTTGTGTATTGTTTAATTTAAAAAATCAATTTTGTTTCACTCGATTTAGAAAATAATTATGTACTTAAATGCTATTTTGAAAAAGTAGAATAACTTTCTTTAAATTGATAGTGTTACTGTGATATAATCATATTTTGCAACATGTTCTATACTACAGTTATCTTTACAATTAAGGATTTAGATATTAAGCAATAATCAAGTTAAGAACCAATCTAGTGTGGAATTGAGAAAAAAAATTATATTCCTGCTGTAAAGTCTTTAAAAGTCACAATGTATCTACCAATTAAAGTCCAATCCTATAAACCTGTATCAGTTCCCTGTACAAGAACTAATTTTAGATGAAACAGCATTCATCTGGCAAAGGATCTAAAATCTGGCTAAATTCTGGCCATAATTATCAAAAGCAAGCTTAAAAAAATACTCAGAACTATATAAACATTATAATGGTTATTAGTAGGACCATATCAATTAAGAAATGTAATTCAACTATTTAAAAAATCATCAATATTAAAAAAAAATCATGAACTTTTTTAAAAAAAACAATAATTCTGTAGTTCAAGAAGGAAGAAAAACTTTAGTCCTATAAATAAGACAAATTTTAAAGAACTAAAAAGAGAAACATGAAAATCAGACATAAAACAAAAGGCAAACATTTCTTTAAATAAGGAAATTAAAATGATAATAAACTTTTAAAAATACAAACAAAAAAGATCTTAGATTTCTGGAAGAGACATACTGAAAATACAATTCAATATCAAATTCTTTCCTTTTTCTTTTTACCATGTTGTTAGTCTCTCTATGTTATATACTATGTAAAGACTTCTGGAGTCTGGACATTCTAAATGCATGAATTATACTATTGATACTGCTACTTATCACTGATTTTTAGGAAACAAAAGATTGGAGACCTTATTTATATCAGTCTTCTGCTTTGTACCCGGTGTTTGTTGTTTCTATACCATGCAAACATCTTCATATCCCAAAGAAATTTGATTGGACAAGAAAGATACTAAGATGTTCTTAAGTAACTACCTGGGGAACGTATGAGGGTCTGAGTAAATATTAGATACAATTCACATTCAGGCCATTAAAAAAGTAAGAAAAGTAAGACCTCAAATTTATAAAAACGTAGCCTTTCTTCCCCTTTTCCCTCTTTCCTTCTCTTCTAATATCCCATTAGAAATAAATATGTTTGGAAGATGTTGAGTTCCACCTTCCACCTTCATGATCTTTGCTTGACCTTTGTAATTCTTTTACAAAATGGGGTGGATAGAGAGATGGTGTTGAATGTTAACATTACCAAAACACCTAATAGCAATTTATTTGAATAGACTTTTCTAAACCAGTAGTCAGTATTTTGAAATGAAAGGAAAGAGCAATATAATAGCTTTCTGAAGGTGCTGATTTTCAGCTCTCTGTACAATATAAAACATCTATTCTTCCAAGCCATATGCTCAACATTTCATTTGTAATTCTTCTTCCTCAAAAGAAATCAATTCCAAGACTTCTAAAGTAACTAGTAATTTTGTGCAGGCAAAATTTCTATTCTAAACTCTGTTCCTTTACTTACTGCCACGTAGAATATAGCCAACTTGTCTATTGATCTCAAATTGCTTTGTTGGTTCTGTCTTGAGTCATTGATTCTGCACCCGCTAAGCATCTACTGGACCAAAGAAACAACCAAGAGGAAACAGTTTCCTATTTTAGTTTCCCTAGCTTTGCATTAAATAATTTGAAAGCCAATAAAGAGTAAGAGACAGAATTAAATGATCCAATTGCCTTATGTATAAATTCCTACCTTGGACAGCTCCTTCAGCAATCCTTGCCCTCCCTCTCTAGAACACAAAACTATGATTTTAATCAATGATATTTTTGACATCATTAATTGATAAAGGATTAGGTGAGCACAATTGGGGGCTCAGATGTTGTGGGAGGTGAGAGGTTGATGTTATATGATATTCTTCCTTCTTTTTCCAACTGAGTCACCTGGTTTCTCCTTACTATTTCAATTAACGAATTGTTTTGAAAGCACTGTCTTTCAGCAGCTGGCAAGGAACACGGAGGGCAATGGAATGGAGCTAAGGCAGAACAGAACATGAGACCCTGAGACAAAAAAAGATCTAGTGGGAAAAAGATACAGACACCAGAGAGAGGGTTGCTCATACTAAATGGCATGGGATACAGGAGGGGGAAAGAGGTAGAGAAGGAAGAATAAAAGAGGCAGAGAAAGTGAATGAACAGAGAAAAAATCAGCTAATCATAGAAATAAAGTAGATTGAAAGTTAAAGAGCATAATATACAGGCAGGGATATCTAGGCTTGTAGGTGAAAAAATAGATAATCATTTGCTATTCTTTTAAGTATACATTAGGAAGAAAAGAAGGAAATCTGGGGAAATGATCTTTTTGCTCTTTTGAATCAGAAAGAGAAATTGCAACTCTGTTTACCCAGCAGGTGAATCAGTACTGATGCTGGATGAGTCCCTCTGGGAGAAGGGCGGTATACAAATTAAATTAATAATAATAATAATAATAATAATAATAATAATAATAATAATAATAATAATAATAAATTATAACTAATAATAAAAGTCATTTTCTGTCTTTCTGTTATCTGGAAAAATCCCTTTCTTCCTATGATCAGTTCCCATTCTCTGAAAAGCACAATCATAGAAGGAGGATTATGCCAAGAAAAAGGAGAGAAGGATTTTCTATTTCTGTTCCCACAGTCAAAAAAACCCGAAGTACAGCTCACAGTGTCATGGTTGAACCGCTTTTGAAACGTTTAGGTCTTATTGCTATTCAACTTGCCAAAGAACTGGGGGGAGGGAAATGGAAAAAGAATGCAGATGCGCCAGAAACGGACCGTGAGAGCCAAGAAACCACCAAGGTCACTGGTGCAGGTGTCTGACAGAAAAGTGAACATTTCTCAAAACAAAAGGACGATTCATAATTGCACAATGTGTCCAACCAAGGCTGTAGAGAAAGAGAAGCTATTGTTTAACTATACATGCATTGCGCAGGACAAACCAGAGTTGGTTTTGATTCTTGACTACTGAAATGGTGTCTCCAATAAAGTTTTGCTTTTGGGATTTTAAAGTTCCTAAGAGTGTCTACTTCTCTTGGGTTTGCTAGTCAGACCAAAGACATACACCTCTAATCAGGGGTGGATTCTAGTTACCTTTACTACCAGTTCGCAACAGGGCCGCACGCGTGCCCTTGCTTGCTCTGCGCGCACACTCTTTTGCACATGCACAGAAGCATTTTCATGATGTCAGGGTCAGTGGACGGGGCCTCCCGCCAGTTTTACTACGGTTCTATAGAACCGGTGCGAACCGGGGGCAATCCACCACTGCCTCTAATAGCCAGTTTTGCCAAGTGACAAAGCTACTGTCAGAGCAAAGCAAAGAGATAGGATGTTCCTGTTTTGCTTTCAGAAATGTAGTGCATGGATTGTTATTGAAGCAAACACAAGCATAACATATAACTCAACACTTTCCAGAGTTAGATATCAATAGTCATATATCGCATTCGATTTATTAAAAGAATCACAAAAGGTTTGGACCACACAGTGATCAACAAACTTTGTCCATGAATCTTGTGTCATTTTAAATAATACCATTCATAGGGCCGCAGAGAACTCTATCTTGACTAAGCAAAGAAAAATGAATACTGTACTTTTATAACTTTTTCAAAATGCATAATTATCATCATTAATGCATACCTTAAATAATAGTTAGTTTAGTTTATAGTTTATTTGATTTGTATACCGCCCTACTCCCGAAGGACTCAGGGCGGTGAACAGCCAAACAATAAAATAACATAGATACAAAAATTTAAAAAACCAGATAAAATCAAATTAAATCATTTTGGCCCAGACAGAATTAAAACACCCCAATAATTTAAAAACAGATTAAAATTTACATATTTAAAAAAGGGAAGAGATTAGGCCAGGCCCACCTGATGGAATAAAAAGGTCTTCACAGCGCGGTGGAAGGAGCGCAGATCCGGGATCCTCCGTATCTCCGGGGGGAGCTCATTCCAGACGGTAGGTGCCCCCACAGAGAAGGCTCTCCCCCTAGGGGTCGCCAGCCTACACTGTTTGGCTGACGGCACCCGGAGGAGTCCCTCTCTATGAGAGCATACTGGCCGGTGGGAGGCTATTGGTGGTAGTAGGCGGTCCCGTAGATAACCAGGTCCTAAGCCATGGAGCGCTTTAAAGGTGGTAACCAAAACCTTGAAGCGCACCCGAAAGACCACCGGGAGCCAGTGCAGCTCGCGCAGGAGAGGTGTTACATGGGAGCGCCATGTCGCTCCCATTACCACCCGCGCGGCCGCACTCTGCACCAGTTGGAGCCTCCGGGTGCTCCTCAAGGGGAGCCCCATGTAGAGAGCATTGCAATAGTCCAGGCGGGAGGTGACGAGGGCATGAGTGACCGTGCGTAATGAGTCCCGATCCAGAAAGGGACGCAACTGGCGAATCAGGCGAACCTGATGAAAAATCCTCCCGGTCACGGCCGTCAAGTGCTCTTCTAAAGACAGCCGTGAATCCAGGAGGACGCCCAAGTTGCGAGCCCTCTCCGTGGGGGCCAATGATTCGCCCCCAATAGTCAGTGATGGCGTCAACTGACTATATCGGGATGTCGGAAACCACAGCCACTCGGTCTTGGATGGGTTGAGCCTGAACCTGTTCCTCCCCATCCAGATCCGTACGGCCTCCTGGCACCGGGACATCACTTCAAGGGCATCGTTGGGGTGATCTGGGGTGGAGATGTACAGCTGAGTGTCGTCAGCGTACTGATGGTACTCCACCCCGAAACCACGGATGATCTCGCCCAGCGGCTTCATATAAATGTTGAACAGGAGAGGTGAGAGGACCGACCCTTGCGGCACCCCACATATGAGGGGCCTCGGGGTCGACCTCTGTCCCCCTGTCAACACAGACTGCGACCGGTCAGAGAGAAAGGAGGAGAACCACCGCAACACAATGCCTCCCACCCCTAACTCTTCCAACCGGTGCAGCATGATACCATGGTCGATGGTATCAAAAGCCGCTGAGAGATCTAACAGGACCAGGACAGAGGAGCACCCCCTGTCCCGAGCCCTCCAGAGAACATCAACCAACGCGACCAATGCCATTTCCGTGCTGTACCCGGGCCTGAAGCCCGACTGGAACAGATCCAGATACGTCGTTTCATCCAGGTGCTGGGGGAGCTGTTGCGCAACCACACTCTCAACAACCTTCGCCACAAAACGAAGGTTGGAGACCGGACGATAATTTACCAACATTTCCGGGTCCAGGGAAGGCTTCTTGAGGAGAGGCCTCACCACCGCCTCTTTCAAGGCGGCAGGAAAGACACCCTCACCCAACGAAGCATTTATAATCCCCTGGAACCAGCCTCGTGTCACCTCCTGAGAAGCCAGCACTAACCAGGAGGGACACGGGTCCAATAAACAAGTGGTCGCGTTCAGTCTACCCAGAATCCTGTCCACGTCCTCAGGGGTCACAGGATCAAACTCATCCCAGATAACATTCTCAAGACCTGCCCCAGTCCCTCCCCCTGAGACTACCCAGTCGGAGTCCAGATCTTCCCGAATCTGAGTGATTTTGTCATACAGATACTGAACAAAATCCTCGGCTCTACCCTCCAAGGGGTCCTCCCGTGCTTCCTGGTGGAGCAGGGAGCGGGTCACCCTAAACAGGGCGGCCAGGCGATTATCTGATGACGCAATAAGAGCAGCAAAATAGCCACATTTTGCTGCTTTTATCGCCACTAGGTAATTCCTAATATGAGATCTTACCAGTGTCCGGTCAGATTCAGAAAGACTGGCCCTCCAACTGCTCTCTAGGCGTCTTTTCCGGCGCTTCAACTCCCTCAGCTCCTCAGTAAACCAAGGAGCTAAATGAGATCGGCGCCGGGTCAGAGGCCGCAAAGGCACGACCCGGTCCAGAGCTCCAGCGGCCGCCCTATCCCAGGCGGCCACTAGGTCTCCAGTCGAGGCGTGTGCCAGAGCCTCAGGGAATGGCCCAAGCTCCATCTGGAACCTGTCAGGTTCCATCAGGCGCCTGGGACGGAACCATCTTACCGGCTCCGCCTCCCTGTGGCGGGGTGTAGCGGTTCGAAGGTCGAGACGAAGGAGAGAGTGATCAGACCATGACAAGGGCTCGGTGACTATATCCCCTATCTCGAGATCACTCAACCACTGTCCAGAGACAAAAACCAGATCCAGTGTGTTTCCCCCCGTGTGGGTAGGGCCATGAATTAACTGGGTCAGGTCCATGGTTGTCATGGAAGCCATGAACTCCTGAGCCACCTCTGACGCCTCACCCACGGACGGCAGGTTGAAATCCCCCATGACCATAAGCCTAGGGGTCTCAACCGCCACCGCGGCGATGACGTTGAGTAGCTCAGGCAGGGCTGCTGCCACGTGGCAGGGAGCCAGGTACGTGATCAGCAAACCCCTCTGAACCCCGTGACCCCATTTCACAAGGAGGGATTCACAGCCGGCCGTCTGAGGAACAGTGGCCTCCCTCGGTCTCAGGCCATCTTTAATGATAACCGCTACCCCCCCACCTCTCCCCTGTGACCTTGGCTGATGGAATGCGTGGAAACCTGGTGGGCACATTTCAATGAGGGGAACCCCCCCTCCTGGCCCAACCAGGTCTCCGTAATACCTGCCAGGTCCGCACCCCCCTCCTGAATAAGATCACAAATGAGGGGGGCTTTATTTACTACGGACCTAGCATTGCATAGCATCAGCCGAAGGCCTGGGCCCTGAGGGTCTATGCAACCTGGAGAACGGGTGGAGCCTAGGGGGCCGGAGCACGCCACTGCTCGAAAACAGGTATGCGTGCTCCCCTAACACGATATGGCCCCCTGCTCCCGCCATATCTACCCCTCCCACTCACAGTATTGATGTTTGAAACACTATCCGGATGAGCTCTAACACCCCCCTCGACCCCAGGTCCGCCACCCCCCCCACCGCACTTCGAGGCCGGACCCAACCCTCCCCCTTGTGGGTTTTCCCCCAAACCCACAACCCGATTTCTAATTCGACCCTCCCCCTCCCTGGGACCCCTTAAAAGTTTAATTAAAAAATTTGATAAAAAAACCCTCAACCCCCTGGTTTTCACATGCCACCTCTCTGGGTCCCAAAACCCGTCCTTGAGGTAGGCCCTCGATAATGTGGAGGGCCAGATCTGCGAGAGGGGGGAATCTCGCAGCGCAAGAAGATCACAAGTAGTATACATCTTAGGTTACAACAAGGGAGGCGGAGGTCATAATCAGGGGTCCATTTGGTAATCCCAAAATCAGATGTAACACACAGCCATGCGGCTCCACTGGTAGATACACTGTCCTCTGTCCTCTCACAACAGTTTGAGGGGTCTTTCACAGTTTCAGCCAACGGAGAATGACATCCAGCCCGCCCTCTCTATCTTTAAGACTACAGCTTCCTAATATGGTTTATATTTTTTAAGTCATTAGACTTTGGTAAACCTAATTAATTAATAATAATGTATATAATATCCCCCACATTTTTTCTTTCAAAAATAATGTGTAAGCAGTAAACCCTGAATGAGATTGCATTTTGGTGAAGTCCATGTAGCTCATCTAAACTCAAATATGTTAAACTTGGAAGCGTATGTTGTGACTTGACATAGTGTGTGAAACCAGCCTCTTTGATATGTGTGAGGTTCACTGTGTTGAGCAAATCCATTATAATGGATTGATTCAGTTGTTAGATAAAGAATGTTAAATGAACTTAGCTATTATGAAGCAACAACAAAGTCCCAAAATTCAGATTTGTCCCACAATGCAAATGCAGGCATAGAATGAGCACAAAGAAGAGAATTAGAAAATTAGCTTTTCTATACTTCCTTACAGATAAGATAAAACAATGCCCAGTTTTCTGGCATCAAGTTTGTGTCCTGAATTTCAATTCATGAAAAAGGAAATCCACATGAAATTTTGAGTGAACTTCATGTGCTTTTGTCTTTTCTATTTGCCCTGGGGGATTCAGGAGGTGAAGTTGAGAAGTTGCCTTAATTGCCTCCTTCATAACCAGCATCTGATGTCTGTGGCAATCACTTCAGTCTGTCTTATATTAAAGTGGATTCCAGGGGGGCTATTTCAAATTAGAACATTAGTCTTCAATGGAAATACATCCACCAGATTTCAAACCATCATCTACAATTAAATTCTTAAAGGAGGGATTCATGTACCTCTATAGTTTTGATTGAAAACTGAATATTACATTCAGGAATTGAAACATACTTTTGAAATAGAGCTGTCTCTAAACATTCTGTGCATTTTTTCCATTCAGCCTCAAAAACATTTAATTATTTTTCCCATATTGCTAGTAGATGCGTCAGCCAAGCAATGTTGGACTTAAGTACATTTCTGTGCAGAACATGATGTTTCTCATAGGAGTCAGCTGGTTACATTTGCTAGAGAACTGCTGCTCACATCAAATCACCACAACCACTTGTCCTAGTGAAGGACAGATATTCTTCAATATCAGGAATTATTCTCGTGATAGCTTAGCTTCGTGATGGTGAACCTATGGCACGTGTGCTGGACGTGGCACGCAAAGCCATCTCTCTGGGCATGCGAGCCATCGCCCATTGCTCTACTGAGTTCTGGTGCACCGGCCAGCTGGTCTTCATGCATGCGGGAGCACCAGAAACCGAAAGAGAAGCTGCCCGGAACGCATGCGCGCACTGGGAAGATGATCTTTTGGTTTCTGGCCTGCACAAGCGCACCGGCCACCTGGTCTTCCGATTTCTGGCACACATGTGTGTGCACACCAGGTGGCTGCTCTTTTGATTTCTGGCACTCCCGTACACATGAATCTAGAAGAGCAAGAGGAGCAGAGCTGCCAGCCAGGCCGGGGCTTCCCTCCCTCCCCGCCAAAGCGGACTTCTTGCATGGCCATAGCTCTCCAGTCCGGGCACCAATATGCATCTGCAGTCCAGAGCACCTGGCCAGTTCAGGGGCATGGGGCAGCGGGGCAGTGTTTGCTGGCTGGGCGGCCAGCTGCCCCGCCTGCTGCTTCTGCCGCCCTGAGGGGCGAAGGGGCAGTGGCAGTTCTTGCACTGCCACTTCTTTTTTTTTTTCTTTTTTTTAAATCTTTCATTTCATTTCATTTTCATTTCATTTATTGGATTTGTATACCGTTCTACTCCCGAAGGACTCAGGGCGGTGAACAGCCACAGAATAAAACACATAAATACAAAATTTAAAAACAGAATAATACCGAATTAAACAATTTGGCCGAGACAAATTAAAAACACCCAATAATTTTAAAAACAAATTAAAATTTACATTTTAAAGGGGAAAGATTTAGGCCTTTTAAGATTTAAATTAATCAACGTTTTATTTCTTATTGTGGGCAACTTTTCTTTTTTTTATTATTTTTTTTTATTTATAACACAACACAATATAACAAACACAAAACACAAAACACTTAGTATATGTTCCCTTTTTACAACTGTTTCGTAACATTAATCTTCTGATATTTACATTTTCCCCCATTTCCCCCTGTACTATTCATTTCCTTCTTGTCCCATTTTTTTACACTACAATTCCTAACAATTATAATATTGATTTTATACATTTTATACATTATCCTATAAATCGTTTACATTTATGATTTCTCCCTTGTCATTATTGTTCACTATTTCTAATCTTCAGCCAGTTGTACCATTTGTTCCATATTACATAGTATTCCACATCTTCCTTTTCTTTAAATTCTTTTGTTAATTTGTCCATCTCTGCACACTCTAAAATTTTTTTTATCAATTTTTCCTCTGTTGATGTATTTTTTTCTCCAATTTTGTGCATATGATATTCGTACGGCCGTTATGATATATAAAATTAAGTAATTTTTTTCTTTAGTATATTTTCTAGTGAATATTCCTAACAAAAATTCTCTGGTTTCCAATCAATAGATTGATCTGTTATTTTTTTCCAGCCATTTTTTGATTTTTGCCCAAAACTTTTTTGCGGCCGGACAAATCCACCAAAGATGATAATATGTTCCATAGATCTTATTGCATTTCCAACATATTGGTGAGCTGTTGGGGAACATCTTAGCAAGTCTTGTCAGCGGGAGGTGCCATCTGTAAAACATCTTCAACTGGTTCTCCTTGAATGCCGCAGGAATAGTTAATTTTGCATTTATTTGCCACGTTTTTTCCCATCTCTCCAGTTCTATATTGTAATTAAAAAATTTTGCCCATTTAATCATTGTTTCTTTAACTACCTTGTCTTCCATCTTATATCACGATAAAAATTATATATCCTACTAATTAATTTCTCCTCTGTCCCTTGTATAATTTTGTCTAATTCATGTTGCTCGTTTTGTATTTCATATAATTTTGTATCTTCTTTATGTGTAGACTGAATATGTGTATATGTCCACCAATCAATTTCCCTACTTAGATCCTGTTCCAATTCCTGTTTCAATTTCAAATTTCCTTGTTCTTTTAGCATGTCCTTATACCTTATTATCTTATCCCTCTCAACTAAATTTGGGTGCTTTAATGCTTCCATTGATGAAATCCAGGTTGGTACTTTTGTATAATGCTGTTTTTTTATTTTTAGCCAAATTTGTAGCAATGCATTCCTTAATATGTGTCTTCTGAAATAACTCTGTGTTTTGTGTTTTTCATCCCAAAGGAATGTATGCCATCCTACTTGTAAGTCGTGTCCCTCTATTACTAAGACTCTTTTATCTCTTAATTCTATCCACACTTGATAGTATAATTCCCATTCTGGAAGTCCCACTGCCACTTCTGGCTGGGATGCTGGAGCAGCCAGGAGGAAAAGGAGGAGGAGGCACTGTTGGGGAGGTGAGCTGCCCCAGGAGGGCTGGAGCAGAGCGCAGCATAGAGTGGTAAGAGGCGCAAGGGGCCAGCCGGGAAGTGGGAAGGCATCACCGATGGACAAGAGGGGGGCTGTGCTGGCTTGTTCTTGGTGGCGGGCTGGGGGGGACGCTTGATCACGGCCAGAGTTGGGACAAAGCTCTCCCACCTGCTGGCCCCCCAAGCCGAGCCCTGGAAATGCTGACACCCCTTACCTCCAAGGCCGGGAAGGGGATCCGGCTTTCCAGCAGAGGGACGCGGCATTCCTCGCCAAACTTTCTCTCCCTGTCCAGGGCTGCAGAACCGGGTCATCTGTGGGGATGTCCTGCCACCCCGACGGGGACAAGGCGGTGGGCAGGGAGGTGCAAGAAAGGTCAGATGGAGCCAGCCTATGTGCACTGGACAACTGGTCTTCGCACTTGGTGCCAAAAAGGTTTGCCAACACTGGCTTAGCTATTGGCTGATTCAACCATATCACAGAAGTCTTGTGGAAAGACCAAATGAAATGTGGTTCCAACTATTGTCAGTGATGAATAAATGGGAGGTGGGGGAGCCATATCACACTGTTTATCATCCAGTCAACATGGACCATGTCTGGTGCTCTTGGGTATCATTTCATAAATGGGCTACAGAGTTCAGCTACTTTGCTAGAAAACCAAATTAAGCTATAAAGGGACTGTAAAACCACACAAAGCAAAAGAAATAGTCAAGGAACAAATCATGAAATACTATTTCAAATAAAATCCTAAAACCAGGGGATTTTAGTATAGATATTTGGAAACATATTCTGATTCAGGAATTGGTGAATAATGATTAGTGAATCAGCAAAAATCTATCCTTAGAGCATAAGCTTTTATGAATACTGAATTTATAGCATTTTGAGAATGCTATAATATTTGGTAATGATATAATCTTCTGAAACGGAAGATCATCAGAGAAGTTTTTTTTAAAAAAAAGAGCAACGTTAAATTTTATTAACTTAGCAGTGATGGTAAAAGATATTGAGAAAAAGATACTGAATGTTAGCACTCAGGCAGACAGATGGAACTGAAAGGAAAAATTATTGAAAATTATAAAAATCTCCAATCTATAATTAAAGGCTTCCGGTGTTGAAAAAAATGAGTAGAAAGAACTGTATAAAGTTCTGAAATACACAGATTTGGTAGAAAAATCTTGAAACATACACATTGGCTGAAATTTATTAACTGCAACACAGCAGCAGTAATAAAATCAGAACTGCTGTAAAAAAAGGCAACAAAATCAATCACAAAATAAAAAAATTCTATTGGAAAGAAAGTTCAGTAAATTACCAGCTGATATGAAGAAGAATTTAAAGGAAAAAATGAAAAAAATAATATCAGAAAATGTTTACAGGAAATATAAAATTTTGGGATAAAGATTAGACAAACATAATTACAATCACAGCTATTTCATAGAAAATTGAACAATATAAAGAGAGGATAAATCAATTTTAATAAAATCAGCATAAATAATATGAACAAAAGAATATTTTGGTATAAACATCTGATGCCTGTCCATTAAGTACTGGCTATGCAATTTAATGAAATATTACAAGCTAATAAAGTTGGAGAATGGATGACAACTGGTAGAACATTTAATAATAATAATAATAATAATAATAATAATAATAATAATAATAATAATAATAAGGATGTAGATGTAAACAATAAGAGATAAATTATTTGCTTGCCAACAATAGCAATAGCACTTATATACCACTTCATAGTGTTTTTCAGCCTCTCTAAGCAGTTTACAGAGTCAGCATATTACCCCCAACAATCTGAGTCCTCATTCTACCGACCTCGGAAGGATGGAAGGCTGAGTCAACCTTAAGCCAGTCAGCCCCATCAGGATTGAACACCAAGCTATGAGCAGAATTAGCCTGCAATACTGCACTTTAACCATTGCACCACCAGGGCTCCTAATAACAGTGGAATATGCATTGCATCCATGAAGTGAGGCTAATTTATTATACTTAGCACACTCAAAAACACACACAAATGGAAAGCGTGGTTTACTACTATGATTGGCTTGAACTCTGATGATTGTGAGTAGAGGAATCTACTCTGGATGTTCAGGATGAGTGTCAATCTAAGGAGGCAGTAAAACACCTGAGGCTGAGTTCTCGATCATCAAGAGCAGTCTACCTGTAGAGGTTGAGAAACCTGTTCCCGGGTAATTATCTATTCCTTGGCACATTGCAGGCTGCATCAAGCAGAGCAAAAGAGCTATGTGGCTCCTCACCAGAAAGAGCATTTCCAACCTCAGTTAGATCTCACCAGGTGGAGATTGTATATAAGAGAAGTTGTTACCCATTCCATTGAGAACAAGTGTTTGCCTGAACTCCAGGTACTTTAAGTCTTCGACCTCTTGCCTGCCAAAATTCTGTCACTTTGAAACCAGACAAATTTGCAATCTCTGCACAGTGGCTAGACTTTGTATTTTGACACAACGTCTCCATTGTGTTTTGGACTCATTTACAGGCAATTTCAGGTCTCCTCTGCTGAGATGTGAACATTTAAGCACACACTTCCCGTCTGCCACTGTTTATACTTACTTTGTTGTGTCTGTGGTTACGTTTGGTCTGGAATAGGAGAGCTACAAGTAAAAAAAAAAAAAGGACAGTTGGAGAAGAAGAACATGGACTAAATGATCACATCAAGGTAATCAAATAGAAGGTGCTTGGTGCAGTTTGCAAAGTAAACATTTTGAAAGCAGCAGAAGCAAAATGTGAATTGTTGGGAAACCATTTAGAAAATTGAAAAAAATAAACTATTAGGTGGACAATGCATAAAAGAAAGTGAAAAGAAAGTGGATGAGGCCAGGAATTGGCAATTGTTACAACCTGGCACCATCAGGAAGAAAATGGAAGGCTTGATTTTTGCAGCTCAGCAATGAACATGACAAACAAATGTGATTAAAGCAAGGATTCAGCATGCATCAAAGAGCAGCAAAGGCAGATTTTTGTAAAGAAAAAGATGGCTCTGCAATTAGTGGATGAACCAAAAATGGTCAAACTGACTATGACCAAAGTCATGACCGAATAGCTATTAAGATCTATTGGCATCTTTGCAAAAGTTATAATTTCAGAATTTCCCAAATGTGATATAATCACAACTAAAAATGTTATTGAAAATGATAATGATAAAAATGGGATTTTTAGACAGAAGTAGAATTTGTGTATGGAAGTTAATTGGGATAGCGATACCAATGTAGAAAAACTGTTACTAGTACTTAAGTTTTGATGTGTTTGTTTCTGTTTGTTTGTTTTTGTTATGTGTATAGTTTTTTAATTTTGCTTTTTTCTATTTTTTGTACTGTATATTTTAATGTTTGAAAATTTAATAAATATTATTTTTTTAAAAAAATAATGGGATTTCTGCATGCAAACTGTTCCCAATTTCTCACACATTACAATAGATACAATAACTGAAAAGAAGAGTAATTTTTTGTAGATGTGGCAATACTTGGGGGACAACAGAATGAAAAAAAAAGAGAATTGGGAAAAAAAATAACAAAATCCAGAAATCTAAAAATAGGAATAGGTAGATTATAGAAAAGAATGGAATGAAATGCCTAGATTATTCCAAAATCATCTTTATAGTTACTGGTTCAGGCAGAATAACAAACAGGTTAAACAAAGTTTTACAAGTTTGTTGTAAATGTTTTTAAATGTAACTTTTTTGTAAAAACCACATTGTTGGGACACGTGATACCTTAAGACATTACTTGGATAAATTTCTGAGTTCTCAGCTGGAGCTTGAACTTCCAAACAACACAAATCAATTTTGTGATATCTTTGCTTTTACTTATGTAAATTATTCCCTGATGAATAATAACATAATGATAATAAGGACAACAGTAGCAGCAACATCAGCAACAGTCTTTATTATAATTCGTGACCAATTATACTTCTGACAAAGGTTACAATGCTCGGGAAACAAGATAAAACATTTGTAGAGAAGTTGCACAAAACAGATGAGCTGAAAAGCTATGAGAATGGAAATATTAAGTAAAGGAGTCTTTTAAATACATAAAAAGTCTTAAGTTACAAAACAGCTATTAAATAAATACAACTCTGGATGACAGAATACTAGAGAATCATGCTATTTAAATGCTAATTCAATTAGCTGTGAAAACATTAAGAAAATTGAAATTGATTTCTAGCTCAGCTATGATATTGGTTTTTATTCTAAATATGGATTTTGAGTATTTGAATATGGGTTGAATGTAGTTTCCAAACAGTTTTTTTTTTCATTCTCACCTCCCATTTCCTGAGCCTCAGGTCTTTCAAGCACAAAGATGACTTTGTGCCTTTTCAGATCCCTTCCTAGCAACCACTGGATTTGTTTTTTTCACCCAACCAGAGAAAGGTAGATTTTTACGAAGTGAAGATATGGCTGGAGGAATACAAGCAATTCCATTTGTATGGATTGACAGGGAGGTTATTTTTTACTACTGCAAAAGCTAGAGCATCTCAAAATGGGTCAGTATCTTTCGTTTGTCTCCCTATTTCTTTTGAAGAATTCAGAATTGGCAAGGCATTGTGGAACTACCTCAAATGAATTGTGGGAAGCCACCCAATTGTGGGAAGCCACTCCCCCAGAGAATGAAATATTTTGGGGAATATTAAAAGAGGCAGAAATTATATTTCCCCAAAGGAGAAATGAAGAAAAATCTTAATAAAGGCAGAAAGCAGCCCCAGCCATCCTGTCATAGCCTCAAGCAGAAGCTTCAAGTCTTTAGAGATTTTGTACCTATTAAGAAAGCCAGGCTGTCCTATTGATAAACAAAACACCGTCAGCCACAGCTCCCACAGAAGGCTGGAGCTGATGGGATTAAGAATTTACATTCCCACATCCAAATTCTAAGGACAGGACAGGACCTTTCAACATAATCCACCATCATTGGAATAGTAAAAGACACAAGGCTCATTACATTGCACAACCCCCTGGAGCATCTCAAATACCAAACACCAGAACCCCATAAAAATCCACCCAGCCAATTGGTCAGCCATCCCAGAAACATGCTGCTGCCACTGAAGTTTCTGGAAAACCAAATAAACAGAGACCTTCTTTCCTTGTAGCTAGCCTCCATTTTATTTCCAGCATTTTTGTCCCGGCTTGTAACTGGACTGGATTTTTTCTTCCAACAATATGAAGATATGAGAAGCACTAAAGATAGAAAATTACGCCAATTTTTGTTCAGAATCAGCTGGTTTTCAAAATAATCTTCTGTGACCATTGGTACAATAGGCAGTTATGCAAACCAATCAGAGAACTAAACTATTACAAAAATTAATTTGTTAGAGGAATTGGAGTGAATTTTCATCTCTGACAACAGCTGCTTGTCAAGTCCTGCAGGATAAAACAATGTTAAAGAAAGCACTGGCCTTAAAGTTGACACAGATACCCACAAATATATTATGATTTCAACTTCAAGATGTGAGAAGAGGCTTCAAAATTACAAAAGCACTTCAGCATGAAAAAACTTTAGGCCCTCAATTAGAATTCCACATGCAAACGTATGAAGTTTTAATTTTGCATAGGAGTAGTTCCCAAATTACAGTATAAATCACCAATGTGGCATTTGTAATGTTGCTGAATTACAACTCTCATCATCCTCCATCTTTGCTATATTTCCTAAAAATCCTGAAATTTATAATTCAGCAGCATCTGGAGTTTCCGCCTCTACTATAGAATATACTTTATGGAGCCAATGATTCACCGACAGTCATAAATTCACAAGTAGTAAAGAATACTCAAACATTATAGCTCCTTCTTTTTTATACAACTAAGCATACTGGTTTCTTAAAACCTTTGAATTTGTGACGTTTAAAACTTTTGAGGCTATTTAACTAGGTGACTTGTCATATAACAAACACTCTGATTACAAGGAATTTTTCAGGAAATTGAATAGTGTAATTTTTTCCCCCTGCAAATTTAGGCCACTCGGGGCAAAGATTGATCCACCAAGAATATCCTTCTACTACTTTGGTGGTTTGGGATTGTTTGTCTACCTAAGGGTATGAGGATTTAATACTAGTCTTACCTTTCATCCTTATGATCTGGATGATACTTTTGAATAACTCTGCACATATTACAGTGACGTGATATGACACAGGCAGAAACTCCACCAAGGAGTTAACACTTTTCATTTGGAGGCTATCGCTCTTCCATACTACTTCTAAATTAAATGTGTTGCAGAGTAAAAGACAGGATATATATTATTCCCTGTGAAGATGAGGTCAGTGAAATAAGAGTCTTCACCATCACAAGTCAATAAATATCACTTATGATTCTAATCAACGTGTGAGAGTAAGGAGGCAACCCCCCCCAAACTACTCTTTTTTTAAAAAAAAACATGCTAATGATTTGATTGGCACTTCATTATTTTGTATTCATATATATGGCGGAGCTACACTTCAGCAAAACCCCAATAAAGTATCTCCTATGAAAACCTGGTACAATTTGCATATGGTAGGTGTGCAAACCATTCAGAACTGATTAACAGAGCAGCATACAATAAACAAACAAACAAATAACAAAACAGCAATATTTGCAGCTTGGTAGTTGGCCACCATCACAAGCACATCAAACACTTTTTTTTATTTTAAACAGAGCAGAAATAAGTTTAATTTTAGTGCAAAACTGTAGGGATGTTGACTTGTAAACAATAATTGTTTTAACTGCAGGCTATGAAGGCGTGGATGAGGAGGAACTGACTTCGGTTCATGTAGTAAAATGCAGTAAATTTGGGGCTTTGCCCCTCCCCTCCCAGGGTTTGATGATATGTCATCTTTGCACACCAGGATTGCATTTCTGTGATTGAGTTGGTGCACAATTTTGGAGTGGGGAGGGGAGGGAGGCTTCCGGAGTCACAGCTCCCATTCAAAGAACAAATTGCAGCCATGGCTGGGGGAAAGATTTTGTAAAGATTTGTGTGCCAAGTACACCCTTTCCTGGACTAGAAGGCTCGTGGTCAGTCCTGCCCTCCTCTTTTCCTGTTTGGATTATTGCTATGCACTCTACATGGCTCTGCCTTTGAAGACAACCCAGAAGTTAAAACTGGTCCACCAGAATGCAGTGGGGTGTGCAGTGTTGGGCACTCCTAGGTTCACCAATATTACACCCCAGTTGTGTGACCTGCACTGGCTTCCAGTTTTCTTCCAGGTCCAATTCCAGGGGCTGGTCATCATCTTTCAAGCCCTAAATGGCATAGGGTCTGGCTACTTGCAGGAGACCCTCTCTCTGAGTGACTCTTGTCATCCCTCTAAATCAGATAGGTTGGGCACCTTCCAGGTCCCTTCCCCAAAATATTGTCAACTAGTGGGGCCTAGAAAGCATACCGTTTCTGTAACAGCTTATATATCTTATGGGACACCCTCTCCTGCTCTGATACTCCAGCAGGCTCCCACTCTCAGCCTTCTGGAAGGCCATTAAAACCTGGGTTTCACTCATGGAGTGGGATAGAGAGGTGGGCCCTGCAGAGATTTGCTGGGGCACCCTGAGAGATGGATCAAGATGCTAGGTTTTTAGTGTATATATGATTTTTATGCTTTTTATAGTTTTGTTGTTGTTGTTGTGAGGCACCCAGAGCTGATTTAAGATGAGTGGCCATAAAAATCTTAATTAATATAATGTAACATAACGTAACTTAATGCAATGTAATGAAAGGCAAGGCAATACAATACAATGCAATGCAATACAGTATAATAATATATTGGATGAGAGAGGAGAGGAGAGGAGAGGAGAGGAGAGGAGAGGAGAGGAGAGAAGAGTTTTCCCTTTATGGAGGAAGCTATCAGGATTATTTAATCCAATTGAGCCCCTCAAGGCTTAACTATTTTAATCAAAATCTAATCAAAAGTAGAGATCTATAGATATAAGCCAGCTTCAGTGATAAACAAATTAGCTCTATTCTCCCAACCATTCTCGACATGGAGAATTTTGAGAATTACTTGGGAGAAACTCCACCAGAGTCTATGAATAAATGTATTTATGTGCAATTACTGTTTTGAAACATTGACTGGTGAATGCAAAAGCCTGTGAGGAAAGGGCAGAGATTATTGTGCAAAAGTAAAATAATTATTGAGTGATAGTCTTCTGCTACCTGAAGCCATATTTCTACCCTTCCTGTTCCCTTGAAAGTGTTTTGATGTGTATCCTGAATTTGTCTGAAGTGTGAAACACTTTGCTTTCGGTAGAATTACATAACATTTTCTTGAGATTTCCCATGCAGATCAAATTATTTCTTGAAGAAACAAACATTCCTAGACAGGAACTGACAGTTGTTAAAAATTAATGAAAAAATATTAATAAGAACCACCTACTTTTCTCCAATTCTATCTCAAAATTCCATTTCAGTGGACTCCTTGGAATTGGTTGTTCCTTTGCTAATCTTTTGTGGATTTTGTCATCTGATTGCATGCTGCTAATAGTCTTGCTCAGTAGCTAAGATGCTGAGCTTGTTGATCGAAAAGTCGGCAGTTCAGCGGTTTGAATCCCTAGTGCCACGTAACTGGGTGAGCTTCCATTACTTGTCCCAGCTTCTGCCAACCTAGCAGTTCAAAAGCATGTAAAAAATGCAAGTAGAAAAATAGGGACCATCTTTGGTGGGAAGGTAACAGCGTTCCATGCGCCTTCAGCATTTAGTCATGCTGGCCACATGACCACGGAGATGTCTTCCGACAGCACAGGCTCTTCAGCTTTGAAACAGAGATGAACATCGCCCCCTAGAGTCGGGAATGACTAGCACATATGTGCGAGGGGAACCTTTACCTTTTTAACAGTCTTGAGCAAGTTATTTACAAGAATAATCATTCAGGGGACCAGTATCAGCTCTTTTCTCAGGAATCTGGAGGTGATGCCTTTGAAAGTATATATGATTTTACATATAATTCAATTTTGATAATATGGAATATATACGTATACACATATGTACACATATATTTCTATTTTATTTTATTTCATTTTATTTTATTTATATTTTAGCTTTTATTGGGTAGTTTCTGAGTAAATGACTACTTTGGTAAGCTGTGTTAATCATTCGTATTAATATATGACATTCTCCTGTTATCCAGATGGAATCTAATTTGCTCTAAATAAATAATGTGGGCATTTCAAAGATAAAACTGCAAAAAATACTCCTCCAAACCTGCTTCTCCACAGATTGTGGCATCTACAGTGCAGTTCTTTCTTCAGGCATGACTAGATTATCACATTAATGCAACCTCAAAAAGCTGTAGCATCTGTCAGTACTCCTAGAAAACATTCATTGTCCAAGGAAAGAACTGTAAATCATGAAATTGGCACAGGAAAGCATAGTAACAAATAGCAGTCTTTGTGCTGGGACTTTCATCTTCCCATGTAGACAGGTCCTCCCTCACCTGGTGGGACTACAAGTCCTAGAATACCCAGCCAACTTGCCTATTGATTGGGAATTGCCATTAAAATGTCTGTAAGGTGCTGGATTGTCTACCTCGGATTTATGAGAAGTAGCTCTCCAGATGTTGCCAAGCTACAACTCCCAGCCACTCCAATAGTGACAGATGCTTGGATTTCTAATTCAGGGCCACAGCTTTCCCACTTCTGCCTTATGGGAAAGTGAGGAAATTGGTGCTTACATGCTCATAGGTAAATGTCCAGATATACAGTGCATTTCAGCAAGATTACCATTAACTCCAAAAGCCACATAGACAAAGCGTCCATTTTCTGCTTCATGATATTGTTCTTCTAAAATAACACACCATGTTAATTTCACCATGGAAACAATTGCTCACCATAGAATCAACTTCCCTCAGGTTCCGGCAAGAATAATGCAGAGTGCCTTAACAGACAACACCAAGTGAGTCACTTCAACACAACTCAAATCCCCTCCCTCTCCCAATTGAAATAATGGCAGAAATTTAGCAGCAACTAAGAAATCTTTGAGAAGAGAGGGTCAATCCAACAGCACCCACTTCTAAGCAACAGGTAAAAATCCAAAGATTGGCAGATTTAAGGCAATGTGGTTAGCCTGAGCAGAATCAAAATGCCAGGCTTTAATTCTGAGCTACAACAACAGGGTTGACTAATTCAACAATATATGTAGGACCACAGGATCTCTACCCCTAATGTGGAGGATTACATGGTACAATTAATATTATCTATTCATTTTATATGACTTTCCACATACATTTTCATACTTTGTCCATAAGGCAGTTTACACTTTCAAAAACTTTAAATAATAGGGCAATGCTGTATAAGTCTATTTAGAATTGGGTCCCCTTAAATTAGGGAAGGTTAAGTCTTAGCTATCCCAGAAAGCTCTAAAAATCCAGCTTTTCCAGGGAATGATTTGTGATTTATTCTAGAGGCACAAATATAATCTTTAGTTTTATTATTCTTGCATTCTGTTTATCTTTTATATATGACTGCATTGATATAGGTGGTTGCAAGGGTGCCACAGTGGCTCAGTGGTTAAGTCACTGGGCTCATCGGCTGGAAAGCCGGCAGCCCAGGTTTGAGACCCAAATGCCACATGACGGGGTGAGCTCCTGTCCTCGACCCAGCTCCTGCCAAACTAACAGTTCAAAAATATGCAAATGTGAGTAGATAAATAAATAGGTAGCATTTCAGTGGGAAGGTAACAGTCCTTTGTGACATCATACTGGTAACATGACCATGGAAATGTCTTCAGACAGCGCTGGCCCAATGGCCTTGAAACAAAGATGAGCACCAACCCTTATAGGTGGCAACAATTAATGAAGTAAAATCCATAGGGACTACTTTGCCTTTATAATTGGTCACACAGTCAGCCAGATTTAGATTGGATTTGGTACTTTTAACCACCTATTAATTCCTTCCCAAGGGCCTGGCATAAACAAATGTTGTTGCTTGATGATATTAAGGGTATCATTGCAGAATGTAAGCAGTTCCAAATAAAGTTGCATTTTTGCAATTGTCTGATGATGATTTTGCCAATGCCAATGGTTTTCAAATGGTGCTCCATAGGTTTTGGGATTTCACCCAAGGTCCCTTTTACTATTGGTATTAACTTTTCTTGTTTTTGCCAATAGGGAGTTTCTATTTCTATTTGCAGTTCTTGGTATTTTGTGATTTTTCTCCAGTTCTTTCTCTTCCTTTATTATGATGATGATTTGTTGCACGGTCAGCCACAAATCCAGTTAGACTGGATTTGGCATTTTTATCCACCTGTTGAGTTTCACCAAGGAACTGGGATAGATAATGCTATTATTGTTGTTACAGTTGTTGTATTTTATTAAATTAATTTAGAGCAGATTGGAATGGGGTGGTGGTTAGATTTCATGAATAAGCAAATGTGAGAACAGTTTTGAAGCACAATTCAGATTAACACTAAAACCATCAAAATGGAAGATAAAAGACAGAACAATCTATTCTGATTTTAAAATAAGTGTCAATTTATGCATTAAAATATTATTCTAAAAAGGTTAAAGGCATTCACTGAAATTTCTTTCTAAAAAAACCTAATACAAAATGGATAGGTGACAACTTATCTACACAGATTGGCCTCATGGAAAGTTCAATGACCCCTTTAAAGGTGCCACGAGATTTGATTCAGCACAGTATGTAAAGAGAACAGTGGAAGTACTGATCAGTAAGACATTGTAAAACAAATTGTATGGGAAAATTGTGAACATAATGTGAAGGAACTGAAACTCATTTTTATATTCACACATTATAAAATTGTCTTGCCAGAAAAAATATGACAAATAGCTGCCAGAATATGGAAGAGATTTACCATTGTGTCCCATCCCCCCACCCCCAATTTCTCAGAGTAGCCTACACTTCCTGGTTTTTCAGATTATATCCCATCCAAATTCCAATCAATTAACATAAATCAAATTCAGCTAGGTGCTGCATTCAGAAATACCAGAAGTATATTTCTCAAAAGAGCTGTTAAACAAGTTTCTAGAATGAAGTCCTATATAATAATTTTTCAGAAATAACATCCAAGAAGCTACAATATTTCACTCTAGAAAGAAAAGTGATGGGGAAAATGAAAGAATTATAAATGGAGGATACCATCATCTGGACCCGATAAAAATTAAATAAAGCAGATGCATAGATGATCCAAGCTAGCACCCAAAGAATGCATTCACACAACACACTACCTTGTTAGTGTTTGGCTTACCATGGTGTTACAAGTCAAAATCATAGTTTAAGTGATTGATAATGTACATTTTGTACATTGTTGTAATTTCATTTTAATTGTGCTCTAGTGTGTGAAGCTAGTTTATTTCCTTGCTTCTCATTAAATGCCCATTTACTCCTTTAGAAAAATCTGGGAAATGAGCCCCTTAGATGCATCATGGTTGTATTTTTGCTGTTTTCAGTATATTCCAACACTGCTTTTCCCCTATCAGTACACAAGTGGTTTGCTTTCTATCTGCAACAGAAAGTGTGTCATGATCAAAAATTTTGGAATCATGCTTTTAATTTGAAGAGTCTCCTTTTTTAAAACTTGCAGACCAATATTTAGATCGTGACGTCAACCTTTTAATCTACCAGTTTAGCTCAGGAATGTCAAAATTTAAAGATTTAAATAATTCATTGTTTTTTTTTAAAAGATGTGCTATTCTAAGATCAGTGCAATAATGACTTTTCCCCCCTCTCCATATTCTTGCACAACTAGGCATATACCTGACCAGTGCTGCCAACTGGACGAAGCAGCAGGCAAAATGCAAAACTGTGGAGCCTGTGATACAATAGGAATAATGCAGAGTAAATAATAGAACTTAGATGTCATTTCTGTTATTCTTATCTGCTTTCCTTGGGGCTGCTTTAGATGCAGGGGAAGCTCATCCCTTGTGGGCTCTCACTCTTCTGTTGGATATTGAATAATACACAAGTGAGTCCGTGTTTGTTTCAAGTCTTCCAGATGGACCTTAGCCCAGGCCTTTCTTTTAACAGTTAGGAACAGATTAGAATAGCTTCTTCCAGTCTCCCAAAACAAAACAAGATTGCAGAACGAAGGATTGTTTCACACATGCAGAGGCATTGCTGAATTCCTGGATTCTGAAAGTGTGTGGTCCGAATGTATTCAATTAGCTAGGAAAGTACTGCATTTCAGAAACTGGGAGGAATTATGAAGTCTGTTTATCTTCTCTTTTCGTTGCCCATTCCCTCATGTTCTTATGCCGATCCCACCTCTCTGAACCAGTATCTGGGCCAAACAAGCTGCACTATATATGATGCACCATTGTGAAAAGGATCTGGGCTGAAAAGTGTCAAAGGAGATGGAAACTAGCCATTGTGATATTCTGGGCCAGGACCTGGAGAGGCAGAATCCTTGCTTGTTATAGTACCTATTGGCTTTTGTGATACCTGAGGCCCAGAGATCTTGAGATGCTCCAAACTGAGAGGTCCTTGGTGCTCTCTAAGTTTGCTTATTTTCTTACACATGTTTATTTATCCACACTAGGTAACATCATCAGTGCTAGAGTAAGGACTGAGGTTTGCTGTCAGTTTATATTTGATTTTTTAAAAATTGATTTTCTGTTAAATGCATTTCTTAGTGCTTTATAAACATGTTGTCTGGGTATTTAATTTGCTTAACAATACAAATTGCATTCTTTTTTCCAACCATTGGTAAAATAAATTCCATGTTTGATCATATTCTACATCCTCTTTCTCTTTAATTTTCAATGTCAATCTATCCATTTCTGCACAATCTAGTATCTTCTTAACTATTTCTTCTTCTCGCGGTATATCTTCATTTGCCAGTATTTTCCAGTATTGTCATCAGTGCTAGAGTAAGGAGTAGGGTTTGCTGTCAGTTTATATTTTAGTGGCTTGCCCTGTCAGTGTTGGCGGGAGTGGCCTTGGAGCAGTGGTGGGTTTCACCTGGTTCGCCCTGGTTCGGGCAAACCAGTAGTGGTGGCGGCGGGAGGCTTCGCCCACCTGCCTGGATGTCATCGCGGACCCTCTGTGCATGCACAGAAGCACTGTGCAATCAAAGAAAGTGCGTATGCACGATCCCGATTCCAAACCGGTAGCGAAGGTAAGGGGAACCCACTACTGCCTTCTACTGATTCCTTTGTTGGGCTCTTTATAGTTGGTTTTTTGGCAGTTTCTTGATTGGCGTATTGTTTACTTGACTGTTGGTTTGATATTAAATCCTGGAGTTATAATCTATGCTGTTCTGGGTGCTGATTGCTGGTGGAGAGCTGCTTGGGTCTTTTTGTTCCCCAGAGGTGGGTTTCAGTAGGTTCTGACCAGTTCTGGAGAACCAGTAGTGGAAATTTTGAGTAGTTCGGAGAACCGGTAGTCAAAATTCTGAGTGGCTCCGTCCCCATCTATTCTCTGCCTCCCAAGTCCCAGGTGATCGGGAGGAAATGGGCGTTTTGCAGTAACCTTCCCCTGGAGTGGGGTGGGAATGGAGATTTTACAATATCCTTCCCCTGCCATGCCCACCAAGCCACACCCACAGAGCCGGTAGTAAAAAAAAATTGAAACCCGCCACTGTTGTTCCCCTTTTGGCTGGTTGATTGTTTCTTTTGCACAGTCTATGGATGTTCATGTTTATGTATCTATTGAAGGCTAATTTGTCAGCGCGCCAGGTTTCTAAATTAGGTCCAAATTATCCTCAGAGCAACCAGGAGGAAAGGTGACCACGACTGACCCAAAAACTATCCCGAGAGAGCGGTGTTTTCCACAGCCCCAACATTGCACACATCATCTCCTCAACAAACCCCCACCCACCCACCGCCATCCCCAATAATTTCTTTTTTTTTTTTTCTAGAAGGAAGGAAATCTACCTCATTGGGCGAACGGGCCGCGTCGTGCCCAATCAGATGGCTGTGTCTGGAAAGGCAAACTATCGCATCTGCCAGTGATGTCGCCGACATCCACGGCTCACTTCTCCCCCCCCCAAAAAAAACGCAACCTGTGGGAAAAAAAAAAGCTTTTCGCCACGCCCTCCCTCCCTCGTGAGCTGGCTGATTTCCCCCCCCCACCCATTTCTCGCCCTCCCTTCCCTGACGTTCCGTAAATCTTCACCCAATAATGCTTTCAGACGAAAGCGGGAAGGGGTTAAGGGGGCTGCATCGCTCTCCCCCCGCCCGCTTCCCCTCGCTCTTCTGCCTCCTCCTCTTCCCTCTCCCCCTCCTCCTCCTCCTCTCCTTCTTCTTCTTCTTCCAGCTTTATCATCATGTAGACACCCGGACCCCCTTCCCCTTTTCTCATGGAGCAGGTTCCTTGACGTCAGATCTATGAATATTGCACGAAAAAGCCGGCTTGCGAGAGCTACCACAGCGGCTCGATGTAAGCCCGGGATCTATCCCGGCTTGGACCGCGGCGGCGGCGGCGGCGGCGGCTGTGGCGGCGGCGGCGGCGGGCAAGAGGAGGCTCTGATCGCCGCAGCTTTGGAGAAGGAGGAGAACCGGCGGCTGTTGGCCGAGAGCGGGAGAGGAGGCCGGCCGTGCAGCGCTGGCGGCGGCGGCGGCGAGCAAGGGGGCTTGCTGCTGCTGCTGCCGCCGAGAGAGGAAGAAGTGCTGGGCTGCGCGCTCCTTCCCAGGCGAGAGGTGGCCCCGGGGGAATGTGACATCACCGCGCGGGTCTGGGGCAGCCGAGCGGGAAGGCTTCCCGGCAGCGTCCCGGCCTCCCTGGCTAACGCGCTGCCGCCGCCCGCTCCCGCGCCGGCTCCCCACCTCGGCCCCGTCATCAGCATGTCTGCGAAGGAGAGGCCCAAAAGCAAAGCCGCCGCCGCCACCACCACCAAGGAAAGCGTCACCCTGTTGCCTTGCTTTTATTTCGTGGAGGTGAGGCTGCTCGCGCGGCTCGATCGGAGGGGAGGTGGGGGGGAAAGAGACAGCCAGGGGCTTCCGATCGCGCGTGGGGATGCCGCTGCCCCGGCCCCGAAAAAGGGCAACCGTCCGTGGGAGCCCACTAGCGGGGCTGCGCGTCTGAGCCGCACGAAGCGCGCCTTAGCGCAACCGCGGCGAGGTTGAAGGGATGGGGGGGGGGGGGTTGTTAGGATGGGTAGGCGCAGGTTGGAAACGGCGAGGGAGGTCTTGCCCGACGTGCCCAGCGGGGCATCGGCTCCGGACCTCGTATTTGATTCCGAGGGAAGGGAGGGAGACCACCATGTTCCCCGAAATTTGGTCCTTCGAAATCTCCCCGCGGAGCTTCGGAAGCTGGGCCGTCCTCGTCCACCTGCCTTGGAAACTCCACCTCCCTCTTTGTTACGGGAAGGGAGGAGGGAGCGTTTATTTATATTTTTTTAAAATAAATAAATAAATGAAAAGAAATGAAAGAGGAGGGGGTTTGCAAACGGAGGGGGGGGCGCGCGATGAGATCAGATCACGTGCACGCGGTATCATTCCCAATGTGGCTTCAGACGAAAAGAGGGAGGGTTGTGTTGTTCTTATACCAAGCATATATACTTAGACAAAAAAAAAGAAAAGGAAAGGAAAGGGATGTTAAATAAGTTGGAGGTGGCATAATTGAAAGTAAATGTATGTAAGATCATTAAACGATCAGAGCTGGGGGGTCTTTTTTGACTTAGGTTTGGGAATATTTGGGGATGCTTCAGACATTTGGGATGTGCTGAGAGTGTGGTTGCGATTTCTATAGGATGTCAAAGCTACACCGCGTAGCTTCATCATAGCAAGCCAACCAAGTGAGGTGCTATTTTATTTCTTTATTTAGCCAAAGATCTACTGGTGCTTGTGTGTGTGCATATGTGTCGGTGTGTGTGTGTGAGAGAGAGAGAGAGATTTCTGCTGCACAAGCATTCTCTTCTGCTCTTCTGGTGATGTAATGTACAGGCCCTTGCAGCGCAGGCAGACTAGGAATTCAGATTTTCCTGTTTATTGAAACAGCTCAGCAAAAGAGCAGAGGTGATCAGGATTGACACATGGAAGCCACTCAACCCGCGCCTTGCTTTTCAAAGTAACTCACATAGCAACTTAGGAAAAAGTTGCCCACAAGCATTGACTGTGTGCTGTCCCTGTGAGAGTCCCATCAATAGTGCAGGTTTGGGGATGATATTCTTGGAAGTAGACCTGTTTCACACAGACAAGAAGAAATCTAATAAACTTTCAAACAAGGAATAAGGCATGGAGGCTGATCAAGGAGAGATTCAACCTAGAAATTAGGAGAAATTTTCTGACAGAACAATCAACCAATGGAACAGCTTGCCTTCGGAAGTTGTGGGAGTTTCATCACTGGAGGCTTTCAAGAAGAGACTGAACTGCCATCTGTCAAAAATGGTGTAGGGTCTCCGGCATGGGTAGGGGATTGGACTAAATGACCTACAAGGTCCCTTCCAACTCTGTTACTCTGTTACAGTTTGACCAATACAGTGCCCATTTACCTGAATCAGAATGATTTGTATGTTTGTGAGTTTCAAACAAGGACTGTACCATGGTAATAGCAGTGCTGAAGAAGGAAGGATAAGAGGTATGGAAGGTGATGCAGATGAAAAGGGTATTTTGAAAATGAACCTAAATAGCTGTGTGACTTTTTATGAATGTTCTGAAAAGTCACAAAGAGTACTCTGCTTGTTAGTGCAGATGAATGTTTGTCTGAGTATATCTATCTTTTCATCCATGCATCCAGATAGAAATTTCCAAGATTCCTGATGTTTTCAAAGGGGAAATTGAGAGGAATGTATTTTCATTCCTTCTCCTCAATCTCTCATTGATTTCTTAACAAAACAAGAAATAGAAACTGAATAATTAAGAATCATCCTGTACACTGCACTCATCTGAAGTCTGTTTTTACTTTCTTGAGAAGAACGTAGTTCTACATTAGGTCTATCATGCACTACCAAAGCTGAGGGGAACATCTGGAAACAGCTATTTGAAAGGAACTTTAAGGAAGGGTCTCTGGAAAGGTTGCTGCTTTGTGAATTTCTAGATCTGGAGCTCCAGTTTAATGGTCAGAATCTCATATTATAACTTAAAATGGCAGTATTGAGGAATTTCAACCTGTCAAGTACATTCAGAGAAGAAAACGCTCAAATAAGCAGAGCTTAGATAAGTGTAGTTCTTTATTGGTTTCAGGATATTTTTTAAGACTTGATGCAACATGAATGTAAAAATCAAGGGCTCTTGGTTCTGACACTTGATGTGGAACTAAGTGATATGATGGACATATGGGAATTCAACAATATGTAAAAGTGCCTATAATAATTATGTGCTCTCCTAAACAGCAGCAGAGAAGTTCACAGCACTGGAAAGTCATTTTCTGTATTTTGCTTCTTTAGGGAAGAAAATAGGAAGATGTGAGTTGGCTTGTTTAACATTGTCTTTCAAAATACTGTGCATTGAGGGATGTGGCACTCCAGCTGAACTGAAATTTGTCTAAAATGCCTTTTGACTTCATTGAACACACATTGTAATGCACTACATTGTAGACATGGAACACAGATATTAATATTTCACTCTATTGCACAATATAAAGAGAAAAAGAAACACATTTGCTGGCTGTTGTTTCATAAAAGGCGACTAGCTCAACAAGGCAGCCAACTAAGAAATTTTGGAGATTGGAAAGTTGCAAAAGAAATATTTTTAAAAAGTGCGCTGTAGCTAGCACAGTGCACAATTAAGAGTGAAAAGAACACAGGAGTCCTCAAAGTAATATATGCAGAGAAGGCAACATTTTTTTCTGTTTATAATTTTTTATAATAAGTTTTACAAAGGACATAAAAACTAACACAAACTAACATACATTAGAAGACAACATTTTTGTCATGTGGAAACAAACCACCCAACCTGCAAGTCCTTCATGTTTAATACATCACATGTACAGTGCTTCCCCCAAAATAAGACCCTGTCTTATATTTTTTTGAATCCTGAAATAAGTGCTTGGCCTTATTTATGGGGATATCTTATTATTTTGGGCACTTGGAGCAAGACAGGGCTTCTCTTGCCATCTTACCTGATTTCCAGCTCTGTCTCCCTAACCTAACCAGAGGAAATGGCGGGGACTGGCTGCGCATGTGTTTAAATATGGATGAATGTGAGAAGATTTTGAATGAGTTTTCTAGAACCAAACCACCCACCCACCAAAAACCACCAAAAACACACCCACCCACCCCCAAAAAATCCCACTTAACTGTCTGACTACGGCTGATGTGTTCAGGAAATTAGAGGAGTTCAAATAGTATTCCCATGAATTTTGGCATTCCATAAGAATGCAAAATCTATAATAAGTACCACTGGTACTCTAGCATACCAGCAGGTCATTTTCATAAGACTGAGCACCAGTCTTCTTTTTCTTGGAGGTAAATGTGTCTGTTTACTTAGAACTGAAGTTAGATTCTGTTCCTAGTACTTATGGGGAGCCCACCCTCAAATTATTGGTTTTATGGGAGCATATTGAATAATAATGAATATTCATTTTTTTCAAATTCTAGTTAAGTCATGGGTCCTTGGTTGACATGCTCAGAATCCTGTACTAGTAATCTTACTATATTTGGCTATAGGAAAAATGATGAGTTTTTTTCCATCACTCCAATTCACGTTCCAGCTTTATCTATATCTTCTCTCCTTTTCTCCTGAACAGTAATTTTCTCCTAAAGCCAACTTAACCTCTTTATTCGAATGATGCCACTTCAAAAGCTCAGTGTGACAGAACCCATCCCCCATTTCAAGTGCCACAAAAGGAAAGCACAGTGGTGGCCATTGATCAAGCCAGATGGTGATCATTGGAGTTGACCTACAATACGCACAGAAGGGTATCAATTCTGGAATTATAAATTGTACACTCAGTTTGAGTGAAACTGAACAGCTTCGTTTATCTAATTTAGGCCTGTACAAACTAAGGTGTGAGCTATAGCAAAATATGCTATATATGTTTTGTGTAAACTATAGTTCCATGAGCGATTGGTGGGTTTCTGTGAGAGAATAAGGGCAATAATAGTAATAGGGGTAGTTTTCAACTTAACAACAGTTCATTTAGTGACTGTTCAAAATTACAACGGCACTGAAAAAAGTGACTTGTGACCGTTTTTCAGTCATGATCTTTGCAACATCCTCATGGACATGCGATCAAAATTCAAATGCTTGTTAACTGGTTCATATTTATGACCGTTGCTGTGTCCCAAGGCCATGCGAATCACCTTCTAACAAGCAAAGTCAATGGGGAAGGTAGATTCACTTAACAACCGGGTTAATAACTTCTTAACAACTGAGGCAAGAAATGTAAAATGGGGTAAAACTTAAGAAATGTCTCGCTTAACAACAGAAATTTTGGGCTCCGTTGTAGTCGTAAGTCGAGTACTACCTCTGCAATAATAATTTACCTACTTTACTCAGTCTAATAATTTTCCTTTACTAGAGTTTTATCTATTGATCAGAGATTCTGCTGCTTGAGAAAACTTTGAAAATCCCCATCTAGCATGTGCCTAGAATTATCTCTTCTTCAGTGTATGCATTTATGTCAGGGGTGGGCAAATATGGCCCCTTTATGACCTGTGGACTTCAACTCCCAGAATTCCTGAGCCAGCTTGGCTGTCTCAGGAATTCTGGGAGTTGAAGTCCACAGGTTGTAAAAGGGCCACAGTTGCCCACCCCTGATTTATGTGGAAAGGATTCCCTCAAGTTAAGACTGAAGACTTCTGGAATTAGGAAAGTGGAGGCATTAGAGCTTCAGTTGTCTATCATCCTATAAGCATCAGATTGGAACTACTTATAGGCTGGCTGTGTGTGAATTCTTGATTCAAGATGAGTATCACCAACCATTAGAAAGGCAATTCATTCCAGTCAACCTTATACTCTTCTAATTGTAATCCATGTCAGTTGTTATATGAAACATGTCATATTCCAAGACTCACTCACATTCAGATCTAGTGGGATAGATGAAAATGGACACCAAGAAGGAACTTTGCCATATCTACCTTGCAGGAGGAAAATATCAAAAAAAGGATGGCATGGTTATTTGATCTGATGTCCTGAAATCAACTGGACCCACTTTTAAATGGAGTTCAACTCGGACTATAAGTGAAGTTTGCCAGTTTGCAAATTAGGGATTTGACCTTTATTTATAATTACATTCGTACTGGCAGTTGAGGTATCAAGAGATTTTCTCACCTGCTCCTACCATTTCATCTGCTTTTGTCAGCTTTTGTGTGTGGCACAAGAGAGAATGAAAAAAAAAAGAGTTATGGCAGAGGGATGGGATCTGGGGAGGGACCAAGGGAGCTGTGTCATCTCTAATTCAGCAAAGTTAAACATTCAAAAGAAGGTATCCAGGTTGCAGCCTCGCAATCTGGGCGTAGAAATATCTCTCTTGTCTACAACTAAAGAATTAATTTCATTGTTTCTGTTGCTATGAGTCAAGGAAAAATCGTTCAAGTTTCTTGGAAGTGATGAGTCAAAGCAAGCATCTGAACTATATGCTTGGAAGCAAATTGGTATCTTGATTCTTCAATTAGAACATACGGCTGTGGTAGCAGTATCACACAAAGTGTGCGTACATGCGTGTGTGTGTGCGTAACCAAATGAATTATTTCAGAGCAAAGCAAGAAATCTAGAGAAACCTCCTTCCACCAAGCCTAACACTATATACTAGATAGAATCCAGTTCCAGAGAGAGAAGGGAATGGTCAGAACACAATTTAAACATTTTAAATTGTGGTGTTGGGGAAAACACACTGCCTAGGAAAGCAAACTAATCACCATCACAGTATTGCTTAAGCACATATGTGCTAGTCGTTCCCGACTCTAGGGGGTGGTGCTCATCTCCGTTTCAAAGTCGAAAAGCCTGTGCTGTCCAAAGACGTCTCTGTGGTCATGTGACTGGCATGACTAAACGCCAAAGGTGCATGGAACGCTCTTACCTTCCCACCAAAGGTGGTCTCTATTTTTCTACTTTAATTTTTTTACATGCTTTTGAACTGCTAGGTTGGCTAGGACAAGTAACGGGAGCTCACTCCGTTACGCAGTACTAGGGATTCGAACTGCTGAACTGCCAACCTTTTGATCGACAAACTCAATGTCTGAGCCACTGAGCCCCTCAGTATTGCTTACAAAGTCCTATTAGATCCCTCAAAGTTCCACTGGTCTAGAGAATTTCTAGAGCTTGAGCAACTCTCTCCCTCATCCAAATATATTAATAACTTACTTCACAAATTTTAAAGTAGGCTCCAGTGAAAGCAGGAATTCTATGAAATTAAAATTAAGCTTTGGTGCCATCATCTTTTACATTGCAGATTTAACATCCTAAACAGTTTTAATAAATTTATCAGGAAGATATGGCCTAAGCAGTGAAGAAATTAAATAAAGCAAGCTTGGGGATGGATTGCCCTAGATTGCATACCTTTGATTCAAAAAGTTTCACTGATGGATCCACTTATTTGGGGTAGGGGGTATTATTAGCCCTTTTTTTAAAATTTTTTTTTTAAATTTGATTTATATGCCGCCCTTCTCCGGAGACTCAGGGCGGCTTACAGTGCATTAAGCAATAGCCTTCATACTTTTGTATATTTTATACAAGTCAGCTTATTGCCCCCACAACTGGGTCCTCATTTCACCTACCTTAGAAAGGATGGAAGGCTGAGTTAACCTTGAGCCTTGGAGAGATTCGAACCAGAAGAAATTGCAGGCAGCTGTGTTAATAACAGGGTGCGTAAACCACTGTACTATCAAGGCTCCTCTTTGTAAGGGCTTTCCTGTGTACCAGATATATTGGTGTTATTGTTGTTCATTAAAATTAGTTTTAGACTGTCCTTCATGAATGCCAATAAATGCGAACACACTTAAGCATAACGTAATATCATAGCTCAGTAAACCAGATGTCTTTAAAACAATGTAGTCTAAACAATTTTCCTGATTTAATTTATCATGGCAGTGATGATAATAATGCTGCGTTGGCTGCCCATTATAAGCTTCCAGATGGAATTCAAAGTATTGGTTATCACTTTACGGCACAGAGGCAGGTTACCTGTGGAACCAAGGCCACTGTAGGCTAAGATTAAGTGGGCACTTGTCTCAGGCATCAAAGCTTAGACATCTCAATGCCACTCCTAATCATTTTAAAAATACAAATCTTAACATTGGTAGGAAGTGGTGCCATCAGTCAATGTGATGTAGAGATACCATATATCCTTAAGCCACAGTACTGTATAGCAGGGGTCTCCAACCCCTGGTCCATAGACCGACACCGGACCATGGCATGCCAGAAACGGATCTGCACAAACAAGTGAAGCCCCATCTGTGGGATGCAGACAGCACATGAAACCATGGCCCCCCTGACCCACAGAAAAAACACTCCAAGGAACCAGTCCCTGGTGCCCAAAAGGTTGTGTGACACTGCCATATAGGCAGTGGTGGGATTCAAATAATTTAACAACTGGTTCGCCCAGGGTCAGGTTGGCTGTCATGGGAAGCATGGTCCATCCCCGTCCTCCAGCTCCACCGCACATGCGGGACGAGCCTCCCGTAACAGCCAACCTGACCCTGGCGAATTGGTTGTTAAATTACCTCCCAACACTATCAAAGTTGATCCTGGGCACTGCACTGCAATGGAGAAATGGGCAACAGAGCAGCTGGCACAACGGAAGGAGGAGGGAAAAAGGCCTTCTCCTTCCCTCGCGTCTGCAGTGCAGAATCCAGGATCCACTATGATAGTGGGGGGGGGTTAGGTAATTTAACAACCAGTTCACCCAAATCGATGCAAACCGGCTGAATCCCACCACTGCATATAGGGCCATGATGGCAAACCTATGGCACACGTGCCAGAGGTGGCACGCAGTGACCTCTGTGGGCACGCAAGACATTGGCCCAGTTCACCTCCACCATGCATGCGTGTGAAACTCCTGCCAACCAGCTAGTCTTTGGGGCTCTGCCGTGTATGTGCAGGGGGCATGTGTGCATGTGTAGGGGTATGTGGAGTGTGGGGCCCTCGTGCATGCGCAGGGGGCGGGACATATGCGGGGGGCATGTGTGGGGGGTGGGACATATGCACAGGGGCTGCATGCACATTGCATGTTGGGGGTTTGGTCGCATGCATGCACATTTGGGCGCTCACACATGCGCTTTGGGCACTCGGTCCGGAAAAGGTTAGCCATCACTGATATAGGGTATGGTGCCTCTATACCCTAGGGCCGTGATGGCAAACCTATGGCATGCATGCTGAAAGTGGCACTCAGAGCCATCTCACCAGCCACGCCAGCCATCACCCGTTGGTCTTTTGGGTTCCGGCACACACATCCATGCTGACCAGTTGGTCTTCGCACGCACACCAGAATCTAGAAGATCAGGTGACTGGCGCACATGCATACGCCAGAAACCAGAAGCTCACCTTCCCAGCACACACATGCATGCTGGGGAACTGCTCTTCCAGTTTTTGGTGCTCCCCTGCGCACATGCGTGCGCTCTCGTTTCGGCACTTGGTGCCAAAAAGGTTCACCAACACTGCCCTAGGAATACTACATACCATATACCTCTGAGTCAACATTTTTGAGCTGGGACCACTTATATCTAATTACGTCATATAAGAGCCAGTACAATAGGCTTTGGATCACTTCTATAAAGCAATGTCATCTGGTGGGACTTGGAGGTCATGCCATCTCCAACATTCAAATGGCCCTGACCTTGATAGTTTTTCAAAAGAGCCTAAAAACCAGGTTTTCTCCCAGGCATTAGGCCAAACCAGGGATTTCCAAACTTGGCAACTTGATGACTTGTGGATTTTAACTCTCAGAATTCCTCAGCCAGACATACTGGCTGGGGAATTCTGTGAGTTGACGTCCACAAGTTTTAAAAGTTGTCAAGTTTTGTTTTATTTTATTTTATTTTATTTTGAATTTGTATACCGCCCTTCTCCCTGAGGACTCAGGGCGGTGAACAGTCAAGTAAAAACATCAAGTACAAATATTAAAATACAGTTAAAAATATACAGTTTATATACAGTTTATATAAAATTTGGAGACTCTGGGCTAGACTATGCAATGAGCCCACCCAAAACTGGAAAGACTACATTTGACTTCATTTATTTTGTTTTGAATGCTGGTTGTGTTCTGGGAGTTTTGTGCGTCTAACGATTTGTAACCTATTCAGAGTTGGGGCGGGGCTAGAAATTACATAAATAAATAAATAAATAAATTGTCCAAACATTCTAGTAATTATAGCTTGGTTGAATTCTTAAGAATTCTTTTAGATATCTCTACATGCACAAGTACACTGAAATCCATCCCATAATTATAATTTCAAGAAATTTCTAGGACTAGGCAACTGTTATTCATCTGTAAGAACCTTGGAAATGGCCTTCTACATTCAACCAGTGGCTGATTTCTCCACAAAAACGAACTGCATGCCTGCAAGGAGGCCCACAGAACATAGGGCTATTAGTCCTCTACTGCTGCTGTTCCCCAGCTGCCTATTCTAGAGGATAACATATGGGCACCGTAACTCATAGCTACTGTTAGGTTTATCCTCTGTGAACTTATCTAATGCTATTTGAAAACCATCTGAGCTGGCAACTGCAACATTAGTCTCTGGGTATCACTTTAACTGTGTAGCTGTACTGACAGAGGGAGAGAAAAATTGCAACTCTTGAAAATGGATCACTCATATAAATAAAGCAGACGCCTTGCTTTGCATGGCATGTTGTGAAATGGATTGGTTTGTAACTGCTCTCCCTTGCCTATTGAGTACTGGTAGAGAGAAATGGTCTCTGGTAAATCCCCTCCAATTTACAGAAAAATGTGAAAGGTTCTTCAGTTCTCTGTGTTCCTTAAATACTGTTTTGAAAATGTCTTTTTATGCGTCACCGTTCTCCTCTTGCAGTGTCTGCCACTGAGACGTCTAGTTCATGAATAAAATGTGGACATCTAAATTGTGAATATGGCTTATGCATGTATGTAGAGCAGTGTTTCTCAACCTTGTTAACTTTAAGATGTGTAAACTTCAGCTCAGTGGTGAAATGCAACCAGTTCTATTTGGCTCAGGTGAACTAGTAGCACCGATGGTGGGAGGCTCCGCCCACCCGCCCGGATGCCATCACGTCCCATTTTTGACGCTCTGTGCATGCGCAGAAGATCTTGTGCATGCACAGAGGTGTCATGCACAAGTACACGCTCCCATTTGCTTCAGCTTCCAGAATTCCCAAGCCAGTAAACTCTCGTGATATGCCTACACATAACATCAACACACACACACACACACACACACACACACATACCGGTTTTCTTATTTTAAAAGCATTGGCAAGATCTTACAGGATCAAGAAACACTGGATTGGAAAGTTTTATTATCTTGTGGAACAGTAAAGGTGTCCTTTCATTATTACATTGGAGTGTATTTCTCAGGCTTAGCCCAAGAACCCCTCGGAACACTCCAGCTAGTGTACAGTTTTTTATTTGCTTACATCCAACAGACAGAATCTTGCCAGACTAAACCTTTAGTACATTTACCTTAACGGATAGAGAGATTGGTCCTGGATGGCTGTCCTTATTTTCTACCTCTGCCTCTATCCGTCTTCAGCTGTCTCTTGTCTTGCCCCTCTTTCTCGAATGTGCTTCCTCCTCGCCTACCACTTCATTGTGGTCCATCACACCAGTTCCCTCTTGGTAAGCACCATCTCTCACAGTATTCAAATAAACAAGGAGCATTGATGAATGTGTAATATTGAAATCTGATTTTCATTCTCCAGATGGGTTGTAGAGGAAAGTTCAAGGATAGAGGAAGGTTCAAGGATATAGAGAAAAGGAACAGAAGGATAGGGATTAAACCAGGGGTGAAATGCTCCCGGTTCGGACCAGATCACCCGATCCGGTAGCGATGGAGGCGGGTGGTTCAGAGAACCGATAGCAAAAATCCATGCCCCCCCCATTGCCCAGCTGAGCCGCGCAATCATCAGACACTTTTTTTTTATTTTTAAAAGCACTTTTTCTACAACCTGTGGCCAAAAAAATGCTTTTAAAAGTTAAAAAAAAAGCCTCTGATGATCGCGCAGCTCAGCTGGGATCATCAGAGACTTTAAAAAAAAAAGAAGGCCTCTGCTGGTCAGGCAAATCAGCTGGGATCCTCAGAGGCTTTAAAAAAAAAGAAAGCCTCTGCTGGTCAGGCAAATCAGCTGGGATTGTCAGAGGCTTTAAAAGCATTTTTTTTACAACCTCTTCAACTGAAGAGGTTGTAGAAAAAATGGTTTTAAAAGTAAAAAAGAAAAAAATGGCCACGCCCACTCAGTCATATTAAACCCCCACCCCAACAAGCCACGTCCACAGAACCAGTAGTAACAAATTTTACATTTCACCACTGGATTAAACCCTACATTGCCAGGATCAGCCCCGCGTTTTAACTGCCAAACTTTGCATTATATGTTACAGAGAATTTTCAGCACCAAATCAGAACTTCAACTGAATTATTGCAGTCATTTAACTATTGTTGTTGTTGATGATTAAATTTATATCCCACCTGTTGTAACAGGAGCTCATGGCTGTATAACAGCGCTTGCTCTTTCATTTTCCATCCCGCCCCCAATGACCAGGTGGACTGGGAGAAAGTAACCCAGTGAGCATCAGGTTGTTACTATTATAATTTATTACATTTGCCTCCCTCCTCGTCCAGCATCTTAACAACTCCAGCACATTGGCTGTGCATTTTAAAACTCTTCAGGCTATTTTGGAAAACACGTATATTTTTGCACCTAGTATTTCTATTTAATAGGAAGTTTCTGCTAGACATTTTAAGCACCTCTGAAAATAACAACAGTGTGCCTCATTTCTACATCTAGATATAACACTAAAAATGGCAGTCTTCGCCAATATAAAGTAAGAAAATGGCCTGCAAAGTCAAACCAAAGTTAAAATGAACTAAGTTTCATCTGCTGTTAGATCTTTCATTGACCTAGTTAAAGAGGTTGTATGAACACACGATGCAATGCTTGAATTATAGACCAAAGGCTATTATTCTGGGTTCTTTCAATAGGGGGAGAAAGGACCTGTGTGAACTTCATTTCTACATGCTGTGTGACTCATAATATTTTACTACTCCTTAGGGGTACTTCAAATTCTAATTTAATGCACTGATTGAATAGCCTGAGTGGATATCTTTTGGTTTATGATGAAAAGTTTAATATGCCCCTATGGCAAATAAATATGTTCAGAGACACATATCGTTTTGTGGTTGCCTTCTAAAGAAGAAGAGAGAAAAGCAGACAATTTATGGCCATAGACAATGATATTAGAATTACAACAGGGCACAGGGAGGAATCACAGAAACCCTGCAATGGTCCTCTTCTTTTGAGCAGATATACTGATGTCACATACAGGTAGTCCTTGACTTACGACCATAATTGAGCCTAGAATTTCTCTTGCCAAGTGAAACATTTGTTAAGTGATTTTTGCCCCATTTTATGACTTTTTTGGCCACCGTTGTTAAACGAATCAATGCAGGTGGATAAGTTAGAAAGATGGTTGTTAAGTGAATGTGGCTTCCCCGTTGACTTTGCTTCTCAGAAGGTTGCAGTAAGGGAATCCCACAAGCCTGGGATACTGCAACTGCCATAAATATGAGCCAATTGCCAAGCATCCGAATTTTGATCACATAACCATGGAGATGTTGCAACAGTTGTAAGTGTGAAAAATGGCCGTAAGTCATTTTTTCAGTGCCATTGTAACTGAATGGTCACTAAATGAACTGTTGTAAGGCGAGGAAGGCCAAACTGCAGTTCTTGAAAATTCTTGATTTATGCTTAATTCCAACATGTTTTCAACGGGACTAGGATAGTGAGTTTGGGAGGGAGGAAATTATCCTGCAATTTTTCTCACCAAGTCCCATTCAATGGGGCCCAACTAACATAGATGTTCTATTTTAGGAGGTACAATGCCAGTCTGATAAAAGCTTTGCCATTTTTTCTTATGCTTCATCAAAGTCAGTCCTTTTTTAACCCTTGAGAAAGGAGTAAGTTTCTTACTACTTCAAAAAGCTATGTCCTCTTAAAATGATTAATGGGGCCATGTTGATGAAAAGCATCCTCAGGGATGGGGGAGTCAAAAAAAATTAAGCTGTGGTCATGTGAGCTAAGCTCTCCCTGTTTTTCATATGCATTGTGCATGCAATGCAAGAAAAAAAAAGGCTGGAGTTTCATTCATAGAGTCACATCCAGGAGTGAAATTCTCCCAGTTCGGACCGGATCGCCCGATCCGGTAGCGATGGCGGCGGGTTGTTCGGAGAACCGGTAGCAAAAATCCCTCCACACCCCCATGCCCAGCTGAGCCACGCAATCATCAGAGGCTTTTTATTTTATTTTTAAAAGCATTTTTTTCTACAACCTCTTCGGCCGAAAAATGCTTTTAAAAGTAAAAACAAAACCTCTGCCGATCAGGCAAGTCAGCTGGGATCGTCAGAGGCCTTTAAAAACATTTTTAAAAAATGGTTGGCCACGCCCACTCAGTCATATTATCCCACCACCACCAAGCCACGCCCACAGAATCGGTAGTAACAAATTTTACATTTCACCACTGGTCACATCTTGGGGGTGTTTTAATTAATATTTCCCCAATACGCATGCTTGAAAGTAAGAAGGAAAGACACTGAAGCTTAGAAGTCTAGAATTTTTGTTTTGATTTGCGATTGATGTCTCACTCACATTACAGTCATCCAGCAAACACTTTTTCTAAAGTGAACCACCTCCTCTTTTTGTGGAGAAATTCAGGATTGGCTTATTCAGGCTAAGATGCATTTTCCAATGTTACTTTGAAAAGCCCCTATCAATGGTTCAGCAGCCTGGAGAGGAGCTTTGGAAACCTTAAGGCATCGTATGGCCTCCAGAGCATTTCCTCAAATTGCCATGGAAATTATAATTTTTAATATGACAGTAGGAACAGAGGATTAAATATACACGTGCTTACTTGCATACCCAATTTCACCCTCTTATAATTGCCAAGCATAATTCATGCGGAATTCTAATTCAAAGTCTCTTTTTTTTCATATTTTGTAATTAAAGCAAATTAGGTTATTTGTATAAGTAGGTTAAAAAGCTGGTCCTATACCTGCATGGTTGAGGTTCCTTCTGTCTGCTTAACGAAACATTCGTTATAACTCTACCACAGATGTGTTCATCAGATTCTCATTAATAGGCATATATTTTTCATAAGACATGATAAAGCCTGGAGTTCATATTAGATATACTACTGGGTAACCAGCTGTTCTTGGAAAGCAAAAACACTTTTTTCCTATTTTATTTCTATTGTTATTGTTACTGTCAAAGTTTAACACTTCCCAAACCAAGTAGAGTCAACGGAAAAAGCTAAGGTAGGCATCAAACAGATGAATACAGAGACTCAAAAAAAGGACCTGGTCAAAAATTGGATGGCCTGTCACTAATTAAGATATTCCGTATTTTTCAGAGTATAAGATGCACCTTTTTCCCCCCTAAAAGGGGGTGAAAATTTAGGTGCGACTTATACATCGAATGTAGCCCTGCCACTGGTCCCCACCCTTTGGCCTCTGCCTTCCAGCAGTTTACCTCCTTGCAGCACAGAGCGAGAAGAAACATTTCCTTTCAGCTTCAGCACACCCTAATTAGCACAAGTTGATTGGATCGGCCTCCCTGCTGTCAGCTGTTTTGCGCAGGGCTCTGCTGCTTGCTGCAAGGAGGTAAATTGCTGGAGCAGATTTTTTTTTTCCTTGTGCTAATCAAGCTACGCTGAAAACAAAAATGAAAGTAAAGCAGACTGTTTGCTGTAACAAGGCAAAATTGCTGGGAGGCAGAGGCAGAATTCTTTTTTTTGTTTTCCTCACCAAAAAAGGTGGGTGCGTCTTATAGACCGGTGCATCTTATACTCCGAAAAATACGGTAATTCCATTATTTTCCCGTGGGTTTGTTGTTCAAACACCATGTCAAAAATTAAGTAAGTAATTGATTAAGTAAGTAAGTAAGTTGATTTCTCTTTGCCAGTTGACTGAAGTTTCCGTGCCATCCATACTGGACATGACTGGAATAGCTAGACTCACAATAAGCATATTATTTTTGAGCTGTTCCTGGGTTCTATTCCTGGGCTCCAACCCCCAGTCTGTGGACCAGCACTGGGCTGCAACATACCAGAAACCTGGTCTTCCTTAAATTGATGTTCTCAAACCAGTCTTCAGGACCATAATACAAGTAGTCCTCAACTTATGACCACAATTGAGCCCAACATTTCTGTTGCTAAGCGAGATATTTGTTAAATGAGTTCTGCCCCATTTTATGACTTTTCTTGCCGGAGTTGTTAAGTGAATCAGTGCAGTTCTTAAATTGGTAATATAGTTGTTAAGTGAATCTGGCTTCCCCATTGACTTTTCTTGTCACAAGATCACAAAAGTTGATCACACGACCCCAGGATACTGCAACTGTCATAAATGGGAACCAGTTGCCAATTCAAAATGTGCATTTTTATCACAGGGATGCTGCAATAATCATAAGTGAAAAACAGTCCTAAGTCATTTTTTTCAGTGCTGTTGTAACTTTGAATGGTCACTAAATGAACTATTGTAAGTCAAGAATTACTTGTACACTCTAGATATTGCAACACATCCAGAAGGCATTTGATTGTGGAAGACTAAAATGTTTGGCATGAGCGTATATTCACAACTAAATCAAATTACTGGATTTAGTCTACCAAATAATGTTCTTCTCTTTGTGTTCTTGAAACATAATTATCTTATTTGTCCTACCTAGTTGTATTAAAAAAAACCATAAAGTATTCATAATTCTTCGGCAAGAATTTGTAACATTATCTGTCCTGGGATATCAGAAAATGGTCCCTGTTGCCTGGTATTCTTTCTTTCCCCTAGGGATAATCTCTGCGCTTCTAACCATAGTATCTTATTAAAGATATGAATTTGCAAAGTTCTTTTTTAAAAATCTATTTTAAAATTAAAGATTTCAGTTCAGTGAAAATGTTTCTCCCTTTCTGCAAAAGAATTTCTTCCTGTTCGTTAGATGTCGCACACAGTAGCATTGGATAGGAAGGTGCTGAGCAATATTCTACCACAATTGCCAAGACAGTGACATTTCCAAAAAGGGAAACAGATACACTGTTCCATGAATGTGAAATTGCTTTTTTGTTCCGTGTGTCGTACAGCTAAATTATAGTCTTGAGAGATTTCTCTTTTTGGCATTCCTCTTCCCTCTTTCCCTGAAGCAGGTTACAGGGAAGAGACAAATATTCTAACTAGGCCTGAACTGGTCTCTTATATAGGAATTCTTAAATTTGCCCTAGGGCCGTGATGGCACGCGTGCTACAGGTAGCACATGGAGCCATATCTGTGGGCACGCGAGCGTTGCCCTAGCTCAGCTCCAGCATGCATGCATGCGGCATCCAGCTGATTTTTGAGCTTTCCGGGCCCACCGGAAGTTGGGAAACGGCCATTTCCGGTCTCTGGAGGGCCTCCGGGAGGGTGGGGGAGGCTGTTTTCGCCCTTCCCGAGGTCTAAGAAAGCCTCTGGAGCCTGGGGAGGGTGAAAAACGGGCCTACCAGGCCCACCGGTAACCTTTTTGCCATTGTGTGCCAAAAGCGGGGGGAGTCCAGGGGAGGTTGCACACGCGTGCATGGGAGGGCATTGAATAATGGATGTGTGCATGCGCGTGCGCGATCCCCCCACCTTCCCCCTGCTTTTGGCACGCGGCGGCAAAAAGGTCAGCCCTCACTGCCCTAGGGCATGTGACATTATCTAAACTGAGCTGCAACTTGCCTTCTCATGGTTTATCATAATGATGCTTCACCATTTATACTCGGGGGGAAAAAGTGGGTGGGTGGGTTGATGGATGGTTGCATGGATAGATGCATGGATGGATCGATGGGTGAATGATAGTTGTGGTTTAAGGAAGCTGTTAATGGTATCGATCATTTTAATATGCAGTCACCAAAAAATACATTTTACATTATTTCAGTTTTGGAAGTTGAATTCTACACATCTGAAAACTGCCAAAGTTGAGAAACAATGCTCTAGAGCAGAGTTGGGGAACGATGGCCTCTTTATGACTTGTTGACTTCAACTCCCAGCATGGCTGGCTCAGTCCTCAAGTCATAAAAGGCCATCATTACCCATCCCTGCTCTAGAACCTTAATGGGATGGGGGGGGAAACTTGCGGTTGGTTGGCAGAACATTCCAATTTCACCCCAAGCTTCTGATAAACACTTTCAGGTAGCAGGACAGGAAAAACTTGTATGAAAGGCCCGAAAGAAGATTGTTAGCAGTAGGTAAGAGTAGCAGTTATCGTGATGAAGCCATTTCACGTTCACCTATGATCCTATTCCTTCAAGTATCTGCATGATGTCAGACTTATGTATTTATCCCACTATTTATGAAAATAAAATGAACTAGCTCCGGACTTTCATCCAAATATTAACCAACTTTGACTGTGCTTAGATCTTTTTTTGAGATAAGCCAAGGTGTGTTGAATGTTGTTATATACACACACACAAACACACACACACTCACACATTTGCATGTGTATATCCATCCATCCACCCCAATAATGGCTAAAGGCTCACTATATTTTCACCTCTACATCCACTTGGAATGTTTTTTTAAGGACATAGTCTTACGTAATTTATTTGAAAATATGCCCCATCAAACTTATTTGAGTTATAATTGTGAGTAATCATGAATAAAAGAGGACTGGAATAAACGTTACAAAACATCCATTTTGATGAACGGCTGTCAGATGTTTTGAATCTCTGGATGAGTGAGCTTTCAAGAAATCCAAAACGAGAATTTTACGAGGACAATGTGCTTATAAAATGTGTCAAAAATTAATTCAAAATGCATGTATTAGAGAAAACTCTATATGCAGATGCCCCCCAAAAATAGCACAGATGTGGCACTTTAGATACATGAATACTTATGCTAATAAAGAATTTCATATGTGCATGCAGGCATTTGCCTTTCAGCAAGATGAATAGACTTTTGGGAGGACAGGGATAAACATTTGGATAACTTTAATGCATGTTATTAATTTATCATAACCGGTATCTTAGAATAAATGAATAATATAGATTAGAACTCTCAGTTGGTCTAAATCACAGGTGCCACACTCGCTGCGTCACGTTGCCATCACGTTGTTTTTCCCTTCGCGGAGCTGGGGTGGGTGTGGCCTGCGCGTGACGCATCCGGCCCGCGGGCCGCCAGTTTGACACCCCTGGTATGGCTACATGCTTTTGCATGCAAGATGGAATTTGAAAACACTACTCTTATTTTACACCAATTTTGCTGGATTAGTTTATTTTTGGTTTTAAACCCAGATACTAGCCTCGATCAGGGATGGATGAATGGATGGATGGATGGAGCTCATCCATGTAGCTCACAAAAACCTGCACCTTTTAATAAACCTTGTTAGTTGGAAAAATTGCTACTGGATTTCTTATGATTATTTGGATGAGAACAAGATATTTCTGGACTCTTGCTGGAGCTCAAAATTGATTCCATTCTAGAGAACTGCTCAGTGTATCTTTGCCATATGAAACAAGGATAAAATAACAGTAACCTTACATCGATGCTATCATGATTGCAAAAATCAAATAAATGTGACCATTGCTCTCTGCAGTCAGAAGATTTAAGGTTTTTTATTTGTTATATTTTTAATTTGTGAATTAACTTGTCCAACATTGATAGAAGGATTTTTTTTTTGTAGCATGAATGACTGAGTATTCTGGGAACAATTTAAACTTTTTTAATATTCAGAATTTTCCAGTAGGAAAAAAAATGCTGATCTAATTTTTTAATGTTCTGCCTTCCAAAGTATACTGTACAAAATAATGTGGTAAAGTTGCAACATAGCAACTTGTGCCTCAGCAACAAAGATATACATTTGCATAAAATTTGCACTTGCCAATTTATATGCATAGATGTAAATTTAGAGTGACTAAATTTTAAATAGAAATATTTATCCCACACTTGAGTGGGAAAGACTCAAAGTAGATTATGAGTGTACCTGGCCTTCCTATTGCTCAGGTGTGAATAGATGGCTTCAAGGACCCCATTCTTCCACCCTGTGTGTTTATTTAATATTTTAATCAGTCTTGGACAAAAATATCTTTACGTAGAGAGCTGTCAGATAGAGAAGAGACCTTGTGAGAAAGGACACACTACAAGATTCACTAGATTGCAGGATCCCATCTGGGTGAATCACATTCTAGTGGGAGAAAAGTTCCATGAGGATGGGCTCCAGCATGAGTCTGAAGCTTGGAAGACTAAACCTCTGATCCCGGAGATTGATCCAGATTGGATCCTGCAACATTATCCTGGGACATGCATATTTGCCTTTAACTGGATTGCTATAGAGCCCAAGAGCTATGGTAACCACCCACCCATACTGAATGATAAGTGCAGGAGAACTGCTTATAAATATGCAATAGCTAATGTTGGTGCTCAGTGTAGAGTTTAATCATCGTTTTACTATTCGTATTGTATTATACATTGTGATCTTCGGTTTTGTTGTAGCTCATATTGCATTTCTCAATTTTTTTAGAAGATATGAGCAAACTTAATAAAATGCCAAATTAATAAAATAATGTGACTAGCCCCACTTAAGAATTATGAATTTACATTAATTTAATGAAGTTATGACAGACAATTAAGCTGCACTTAACTCATTTGAATCCACAATGGAGGATTTAAATTTAAAAAAGCTTACTTTTTACTGAATCATACCTAGGATTATCAGTGCATCATTTCTTGAACCATATCCAGGGTTATCAATGCAAATAGTTTGATACAAAGAAGATTTGAAACAAAAGCTTCCTAGATATTCTGTTCTACACTTGCTCTCTAATATTTTTATTTTGGTCCCAAGCCCTTTTATTTGTAGCCATTGAGCATATGTGTTCTATACACAAGAATTTCTCAATGAATTTGCCCTGAGTCCCCTGTCCCACTTTCCCTCTGCAAAGTTTGTTGTTCTTAGGACCATGCTAATTTTTTCCTTTTTTTTTTAACATTCACACTGTCTCGGCCAGTGTTTCTCATCCCTAGTAGCTTAAAGCTGTGTGGAGAGTTTAAAGCAAACAAGATTGAAAAACATTGGTTTATGATCATGAAGTGGATAATTCATCTGCCACTGGGCCTAAATTGTTGGTGAAAGAAATTTCTTCTTCCCCTTGGCATTCTGGTGGTGCAGTGGTTAGAATGCAGTATTGCAGGCTAATTCTGCCGACTGCCAGCAGTTCGATTCTCACCAGCTCAAGGTTGACTTAGGCCTTCCATCCTTACGTCGGTAAAATGAAGACCCAGATTGTTGGAGACAATATGCTGACTCTATAAACCGCTTTGAGAGGGCTGTAAAGCACTGTGAAGCGATATATTAGTCTAAGTGTTCTTGCTCTTGCTATACTGTATAGCACATTGAGAGTCTACTAAAGAAGTGACATGAGGAAGGACAGCTAAGGGAACTCCTACTGTGCAACCAAATTTTTCTTGCATAAGGTTGCATCTATTCTAAAGCCTTCTTAAAGTCTGAGTTCATTATTAATATACACACCTTCAAGATAGACCTTAAATATATACATGGTTTTTTAAAAAGTAACTTTTATGTTTCTTTCTTAGCTGCCCATACTGGCCTCTTCTGTTGTCAGTCTCTATTTCCTTGAACTCACGGATGTCTTCAAGCCAGTACATGCCGGATTCAGCTGTTATGATAGAAGTTTGAGTATGCCATACATTGAACCTTCCCAGGAGGCTGTTCCTATCTTGATGTTGCTCAGTTTGGCGTTTGCTGCTCCTGCCATTATGGTGAGTTAGAGAATTTCCCATTTGTCCTATTCGTTTTATGTTTTGCAGGTGCTCAGAAGAGTGTCATCCCATTAGCAGAAGACCAGATCCTCAGATCTGCAATTCCTGTCTTCAAGAATTGATCCTATTATTTACTTGCAGAGAGCCCTATGATGAGTTTGCTCACCTATAGTCAAAAGATCCAGTGCTGACAGAGATGGGCAGCTGAGTCTAAAAAGCTGCCTGTTAAGTAGTGTTCTCCCCTAGGATAGGAAAGAAACTTTGACGGAGAGCATGTTCTCTTCAACAGCTGGACGGGTAGTCAATTAATATTAGTTCTTTTTAATGCTGCTTCATGTGATCAAGGCTGAATCTTGGCATTCATAACTTGGTTGTATACCAGGTTTTTAGCATGTCTTCTTGAACTTGAAAGAATAATGGATTGGAACATACAGATAAAACAGAAGTATTAGTTGCCAGAATAATATGCTTCACTGAATCAGTTTAAATGTTTCTCTGCTTATTCACCCATGTCTCACTTGTTTGGTTTCAAACTTAGTTAGTGTTTCCGTGGCTTGGCATATTTATTTAATTATCAGATTTTTTTTATCCCACCCTTGTTACTTTATAAGTATCTTAAAGTGGCAAACATATCTACCTCACACTCCTTCTTCCTCCTATTTTCCCCACAACAACCTTGTGAGGTGAACTGGGCTGAGAGAGAGTGACTGGCCTACAGGCACCTAGCTGGCTTTCATGCCTAAGGCAGAACCAGAACTCACAGTCTCCTGCTTTCTAGGCCAGCTCATTAACTCTAAATCGAACATAAACCTAGCCCATTCAGCTTATCTTACAGTTCATTGATACATGCAAAGCTGGAAAATTGGTTAACTGTGTTGTGGAAAATCATTCAGTATCTAAACCCCAATCAACAGCTGCATGGCTTGATTTATGCTCCTTCCAAGAGAGATCTTCATCTATAACGATCGAAAGCAATTGAGAATTCTGTAAAAATAAAAACGTTAATTTTCAATCCCACTAGTTGTTCTTGATCAAAGTCCCAGCACCATAATGGTTGTACTGAGGCCCATTATGTTATTGGAAGCTGATTTGGACAATAGCATTTAGCTTACTAAATCCCTTAAGTCCCCCCTTACTATCTACTTTATGGTGGAATTACACTATCTTCACCGTCCTTATGTTGCTGTGGGGGAAAATAAGGGAAATCCATTAAGGTAGGTAGTACAGCTGAGAGAAGGTCGAGCAATAATGTCGAACTACTGTACTCTCAATTACACAGATACCAGGAGATCTAGTGCATCAGCAGTTTTCTAAAAATGGCCTCCATAATTTTTAATTAATGCTTGAAAAAGATATGTCGAAAAGATTCTTTGCATGACTTTTTACCTAAAACACTTGGGGAATACTGTGATTCTTACTAACTAGAATCCGTTTCTGCTTGCTTTCTTTCCAACAAAAAAGGAAGCTGATATTAAATAATTGAGAGTTGGTTCATTCATGCTTCTTCCTCGGTATTGGGCAATTAAGTCTGTTGTTCTAACTAACATACCTCTTGGGGAGAATTACAAAAAGGAACAGACACCTCTGTCAACTATTGTAAGATCCAGGGGTGAAATGCTACCAGTTCGGTCCGGTTCAGGCGAACCAGTAGTGTAAAAAAAGCTACTGGTTCAATCAAACCAGTAGTTAGTTACTGGAAAAAAGCTACCGCTTCCTCTGAAGCTACCAGTTCCTCTGAACCAGTATTTCCAATGATCAGCTGTGCCGCGCGGTTCAGTTTTGCTAGAAAGCAGGAAATCCTGCTTTCGAAGCTAGTGAAGCTAAATCACGTGGCCCAGCTGATCCCCCCCCCTCGCTGTTCTACTTACCTTCCCAAGCCTCCTTTTGGTGCGTACTCCGTATGCGCGCGCACACAGTCTGCATTTGGTGCACACTGCGCATATGCACATGCACAGCACGTGCTTGGCATGCAGCGGGCATGCGCAGCCAGTGAACCAATAGGAAACTGGTTCAGATTTCACCATTGGTAAGATCTGTGAGCAAAAGATAGGCCACCTGGAGCTTTGGATAATGAGATGGGTGGCATCTAAATTAAATAAATAAATAGCAACAAAACTTCAGAAGAACCAAATTAAATCACATTCCGACTTCAGCAAAATAGGGAGATGGCCACAACAACAATCAAGCTAGGCCAAGTTGTTGATAATCTAAGGCAGTGTTTCTCAACCTTGGAAGCTTGAAGATGGGGGGACTTCAACTCCCAGGGATTCTGGGAGTTGAAGTCCCCCCATCTTCAAGCTACCAAGGTTGAGAAACACTGATCTAAGGAGTTCAGATACATTGAACAGTTCATGAACCACGGACCCTGTTCTTTTAGTTTCACCTATCTTTAGCTACTTTTGTTGTTTTACAACTGCAAGATAGGATGCTTGTGGCCTAAGAACTGGGTGTAGCTTCCTGTGATTGTGCTGACAGACTTGGTGGAAAATTAGCCAATTTTGGAAGTACGTTTTTAATTGCTTAAAATAAGAATGAGAAGTTTTCAGAGAAGCAAACCATTCATTTTCTCCTCATATTTTCCACTGAATTTTGATGACATAAATTTGAGGATAGCAATGCAGTTTTCAAGCCACGCCCACCCAAGCCCCTCAGGTCAAACACAACCCTGAAATCGAGTTTGACACCCTGCTCTAGCCATTCTGGAACCATCTTCATTCGTAAAAAGCCTCCTCCAGCCATCTAATCAACTTCTGATCTGAGCTGTGGATAATCTTAACTTCGAGATCTCAGAGTTGCTCTCTGCAAGAAGAAGTAGTAGTTGCTTCTTAGCTACTCACAAAATTGTGGGCACCTCTGCCAATATCATGCTCAATGGGACAAAATTGCCAAAAACCAGTCAAATCTGTTTAGCTACTCAAATGTGATAGAAATGAATGGAAATGAAGCCAAAAATACCTGTGTTTCCCCAAAAATAAGACCCTGTCTTATATTTTTTTGAACCTCGAAATAAGCACTTGGCCTTATTTTCAGGGAGGTCTTATTATTTTGGGGTGCATGGAGTAAGATGGGGCTCCTCTTGCTGTCTTACCTGATTTCCAGCTCTGCATTTAAATATTTTCAGTGAGGGCTTATTTTTGGGGGAGGCTTATTTTAGCGCATGCGCTCAAAAGCCCGATTGGACTTATTATCAGGGGATGTCTTATTTTCAGGGAAACGGTACTGCTGTAGAGTAGTACTAAAAATGTCTTAAAGACAGTCAGAGCTAACGCTGAAAATTGCCAACACAGGGAAGTGTTTTCATGAGTCAGTAAAGCTAATACAAAGTGAAACAGGCAATTTCAGCCCAGCCTTGACTGCTGTGATGAGCACTGACCTCTCAAAACAGTAGCAGGTATGGCCCAACACACCCAGAAAGCACCAAGCAAGAGAAGGAATATTTTCAGAATGGCAAAACTAAGTTCAAATCTTCAAAGTTTATTTAGCAGCCCTGAGCATTTCTCCCAAAGTTAACTACTTCAGAGGTCAATTTTGAAAGTAACATATTGTTTCACGGTGATAGCAGTATATACCCCTTTGGTTTGTTTGTACATATGAACATATTCATTCTCTGCTTTCAATCCAATTCTCCAAAAGCAATGTCAGAGAACTGGAAGAGATCTTAGATCAACCGTTGTTTCAGCCAATATATCTGATCGTTCCTCTTGCAAACAAGATCATGTAAACATGAAGTATATTCCCTGACCCCCCGCCCTGAGAAAATTGAATTAAGAGTCACCTGGGATGTAATAAGATAAGATAACTTTATTGTCATTTTTTTTTTTAATGTGAGCACAGTGGCCCACATTAAAAATGAAATTCTGTTGCCTGCTCTCAAAAGAAAGTATATATCTACCCAAACATCTACATAACAGCAGGTTCTGACAGGTTTTGACAGGTTCTGGAGAATTGGTAGCGGAAATTTTGAGCAGTTCAGAGAACTGGTAACGGAAATTTTGAGTAGTTCGGGGAAACCGGCAAATACCACCTCTGGCTGGCCCCAGAATGGGGTGGGAATGGAGATTTTGCAATATCCTTCCCCCAAAAGTCAGGAGGGAATAGAGATTTTGCAGTATCCTTCCCCTGCCACGCCCACCAAGCCACACCACGCCCACAGAACTGGTAGTAAAAAACTTTGGATTTCACCACTGTAACACACATATACACATGCTATATACATACATAAATATATACCGCAGTGGCGCAGTGGTTAGAACGCAGTACTGCAGGCTACTTCTCCTGATCAATGGCTGCCAGCAGTTTGGCAGATCGAATCTCACCAGGCTCAAGGTTGACTCAGCCTTCCATCCTTCCGAGGTGGGTAAAATGAGGACCCAGATTGTTGGGGCAATACGCTAACTCTGTAAACTGCTTAGAGAGGGCTGTAAAACACTGTGAAGCGGTATATAAATCTAAGTGCTATTGCTATTGCTATACCTGTGAGCATCCATACTTTGGTGAATGAAATTTGCACTACAATAATTACATATAAGTGCTTTGATTTGAACCAGACCCTGCTCAAATCGTTGCCAAGGTTACTTTGCACCCAACTTTTGTCATTGCAGATTATGGTAGGCGAGAGCATTCTCTACTGCTGCCTTTCCAAACGCCGGAATGGAATTGGAGCCGAGGCCAATATCAACGCAGGCGGCTGCAATTTCAACTCTTTCCTTAGGAGAGCTGTCAGATTTGTTGGTGAGTTTTTCTGATGGGGTTTCAGAGTTCTATGGAGACCTGGATGAAGCTTTACCTTCACTGCATATATGGCATCCAATATGGCTGTCTCGCCTCAATCCATACACTTGCTTGTCTGAATGAGTACTCACCATATGGATTGGCAAAAAAAAAGGGTCACTGGTTCAGAATTATAATACAGATATATAGAGAAATAACTACAGTGCTACCACATTATCCCCTTCATTGATAGATGGGGAAGAAATGGAGGTAGTGACAGATTTTATTTTCCTGAGCTCCAAGATCACCACAGATGGGGACTGCAGCCAAGAAATTAAAAGATGCTTGCTCTTTTAATAGGAAAGCTATGGTAAATCTAAGCATACTAAAAAGCAGAGACATCACCCTGCCAACAAAAGTGCGTATAGTCAAAACTGATTTTCCCAGTTGCAATGTATGGCTGTGAAAGTTGGACCATAAGAAAGGCTGAGCGCTAAAGAATTGAGACCTTTGAACTATGGTGCTGGAGAAGACTCCTACGAATCCCTTGGACTGCAGTGCGATCAAACTGGTCAGTCCTAGAGGAGATCAACCCTGACTGCTATTTAGAAGGCCAGATCCTGAAGATGAAACTCAAATACTTTGGCCACCTAATGAGAAGGAAGGACTCACTGGAGAAGAGCCTAATGCTGGGAAAGATTGAGGGCAAAAGAAGAATGGGATGACAGAGAATAAAGTGGCTAGATGGAGTCAATGAAGCAGTCGGCGTGAGCTTAAATGGACTCCAGAGGATGGTAGAGGACAGGAAGGCCTGAAGGAACATTGTCCATGGGGTCGCGATGGCTCGGACATGACTTCGCAACTAACAATAAAGATGCTAGTTTGCGTACCTTGGATTTATGAGAAGTAGCTCTCCAGATATTGCCAAGCTACAGCTCCCAGCCACTCGAATAGTGACAGATGCTTGGATTTCTAATTTAGGGCCATGGATTTCTCACTTCTGCCTTATGGGAAAGTGAGGTGCTTACATGCTCATAGGTAAATGTCCAGAGATACAGTGCATTTCAGCAAGATCACCATTAACTCCAAAAGCCACATAGACAAAGCATCCATTTTCTGCTTCGTGATATTGTTCTTCTAAAATAACACACCATGTTAATTTCACCATGGAAACAATTGGAAGAACATTGTCCATGGGGTCGCGATGGGTCGGACAAGACTTCGTAACTAACAACAACACCACATTACATTATCAGCTGGCATTTTACTTTGTGTGCTGATTTAGACCAGCCAAGAGGTCACCAGCTGTCATCCCAAATTAGAATAAATAGTATATCTGTTTGACCAAAGTTATTGGTCATAGCATTATCATACCATGTGGCATATCATACATGGACTAGCAATATAAATTAACATTTCAACTAGATTTCAACTAGATTAGTAGAACCCAATAATATATAAATGTCAAGAAGATCTATGTTCAATATCTAGGCCACCTAACCATTGAAGTGCAGCATTGTTTATATTAAAAAAAATCAAATATTGGACCGGTATATGCCCTCAGCTTACAGATTGTAGATCACAATATGATCTACAGTTTGACATGGAACCCCGCAGTCACACTGAGGGGAGGATACTATGCCCCATTTATACAGAGAGCCCTAGCAGATGCCATGTGGTTTGCCCCAGCTACGGACCCCAAAGAACGCAGCACACACAAAGTCCGTTCAAAACTTATTTTACTAAATAAACCAGTCTTTTACAACAACGGCTGTTAATTAACTGCATTAACAGCCGCCAAGAATAATAACTGAAAGCTTACTGTGGCGCCAAGAATTCAAACAATAATAACTGAAAGCTTACTGTGGTTGGCAGAATGCCCAGAAGCAATTTGCAGGAAGCTGATAAGATAAGCAAGACAAAACACAAAGGTATGTGAACTAAGTTGTTCCCTGCAAATTGCTTCAGTTGGCATTCCTCCTTAAATAGGCTAAGGCAGTGGCCATTTAGCCCCAAGCCTTACTCTCAAGGAGACCTCCTCCTGAGGAGCCACTCCTGCCTTTTGGCAGCTCTGCGTGCCCGTGCATCGAGAAGAGGCTCCTCCTCTTCGTCCTCTTCACTTAAGGGAGCTTCTGGAAGTTCTGAAGGCCCTGGCTGAATCCCCGCCTCTGGCACCACATCTTATCCAGCCTCCTCATTGTCTGACTCGAGTGCCAGCTGCACAGGCTGCTAGCGCAGCACCACACCAGCCTCCTCGCTGTCTGAATCAGCTACTAGCTGTACAGGCCGCGTACGGGCCACAACACCATGTGAGATGTAAATCCTATTCAGGGTTGTCTATTGCTGATGCGGTAGTTCAAAGCCTGTCACCTTTTTTGTGGGGTCATTTACATGTCTCCCTATAACTGGGTGCTTAGTGACCCATTTGGCTTTCCATTGACCAAAGTGTAATCATTTTTTTTTGTTCCATTTCTAGGTGTCCATATCTTTGGCCTTTGTGCTACTGCACTCGTCACTGATATCATACAGCTGTCAACTGGATATCAAACACCGTATTTCCTGACTGTATGCAAACCTAATTATACTTCCCTCAACGTATCTTGCTCAGAAAATTCTTACATTGTGGAGGATATTTGCTCAGGATCTGATCCCATTATCATCAATGACGGCAGGTTAGAAACATAATTAGTTGTATGTTATTCAGTATTTGTTATCTCTCGTTCATGGATGTACATCCTTGTCAGGCTGATTATAGTATTTGTCTGCATATTTTGCTTTTCCACAAGGCGAGCCTTTGCTTTGTAATTTACATAGAATATTTCAGTGTGTTCTTCAGACAAAAACGACTTCTAAAGATGCTTGCGACTATCACCAGCAAGCCAATTTTCTGTATATAAAAATAAAATGTGACACACGGGGTAAAGGAGGCTGCAAGAGATGAAGAGAAAAGAATCAAGCCAAAAAAAAAGTCTTATTTTTTATAGGTTACAGGTTTTGATTGAAATCATATGGGGGAAAATGTAGTTCGGTCAATTTTGGAATGGCTTTTTCAGGATGACATTTGGGAAGAACCCAAGGACATTGGAGTCGCAGCAGAGGGGATGAAAAGCTGTGTTTCTCTTACCTTGCTCTTAGCTACAACCCTAATGCATTACGGTAGCTGCCAATTTAATTATTAGCCAAAAGCAGGAAGTGAAATGCCCAAGTGTCCATTCCGTCATTCCCCTCCAGCTCTAGGAAGCACGATGTGATGCCTGATAGCTACAATTAGTATCAAAATTAGCTGGGACGAAGGTAGTTACCTTCAGGTAAATTACCTTTGTTGGACTGATTGACAGGTAGGTGACACTGGAATGAAACAAAGGCAGCTGGCCTTTTTTCCTCTACTTCTACTGAGTTAATGTGGATCAAACCCCTTGGCTGTGTTCTGCCATATATTAGCATATCCAAGATAGCATATTTAGAAACAGATTAAAGAGGATAGAATTCTACAGAGATAAATTTATGTAATTCTCATAAGGCTTTTGGTTTTCACAGCAAAAAAATTGCTTAACTACAGGTAGGCCTCAACCTACGACCACAATTGAGGCCAGAATTTATGTTGCTAAGTTAGAAACTTGTTACCTGAGTTTTGCCCAATTTTACGACCTTTCTTGCCACACTGGTTAAGTGAATCACTGCAGATGTTAAATTAGTAACGTGGTTGTTAAGTGAATCTGGCTTCCCCGTTGACTTTGCTCGTCAGAAGGTCACAAAAGGTGATCACATGACCCTGGGACACTGAAACCGCCATAACTATGAACCAGATTTATATCACGTGTAAATCACGTGACCATGGGGATGCTGCAACTTTTTTCTAGTGCTATTGTAACTTTGAACGGTCACTAAACGAATGGTTCTAAGTCAGGGACTACCTTTATAAGTAAGGATAATTACAAAATGAATGGACATTTCAGTTGCTTTGACAATGACAGCGAGTAAGCAGGCTACAATTGCAGGGGTTTGTATCTTACTAAAAAAGGTAATTTTGTCAACAAAATGGGTTGCAATAATGAGAAAGATTTCCCTAATAATAGGCCTAGGCCAGGGGTGGGCAAATATGGCCCCTTTATGACCTGTGGACTTCAACTCCCACAATTCCTGAGCCAGCTTGGCTGTCTCAGGAATTCTGGGAGTTGAAGTCCACAGGTTGTAAAAGGGCCACAGTTGCCCACACCCCTGGCTTAGGCAGTAATTGAACAATATTTTCCTGCTCCTATGCTCTTTCCCCAAATGCTTAATATAATGTTCTAAGAAAAACACACATTTAGAATTTGCAGAAGAGATGTGAATACCTCTCTGCGCATCCATTTTACTACCTGCACTGATTCCAAGAGTAATCACCATGAGTAAAATTAAGTGATTTATAAACAGATATTTAGATACCGTAATAGCATTTGCAGATAGCAAGCTAAAATGAGGCCCATGGCTTTCTTTTATCAGAGAACATTAATATATAAAGTCTAATTTTGAAAGAAGACAGTTCTTTAAAAAGAAGTGGGGGGAACCCCTAAAAATCTTATTTCAATTTCCCAGATTTACAGTAATTGTTTTTGAGAATGCCGCAATATTTTTTTTTAAAAAAATGCCTACCTCAGAATAGGTTATTATGTGTTCTCTAGTGATAATTTTCATGTACAGCTGTCTTCATACATAAGCTTTGATACATCATAGACTTTGCTTGAGTGCATCTAAGTCTCCTCAAGTGGACTTTGATTTTAAGTGACTTCATGGACATATCGCTATCATTGTCTTGACAAAAGTAAAGAAATGGTTTGCCAAAGCCTTCTTCCAAAATGTTTTTGGCAACCTTATAGTTTAGCAATAGCACTTAGCAATAGCACTTAGACCAGTGTTTCTCAACCTTGGAAGCTTGAAGATGGGTGGACTTCAACTCCTAGAATCCCCCAGGCAGCAGCGCTGGCTGTGGGATTCTGGGAGTTGAAGTCCACCCATCTTCAAGCTTCCAAGGTTGAGAAACACTGACTTAGACCTATATACTGCTTCACATTGATTTACAGCCCTCTCTAAGCGGTTTACAGAGTCAGGATATCACCCCTTACAATCTGGGTTTTCATTTTACCAACCTCAGAAGGATGGAAGGCAGAGTCAACCTTCAGCTGGTCAGGATTGAACTCCTGGCAGTGGAATGCAGAGTTAGCCTGCATTCTAACCACTGCACCACTAGGGTTCCTCAGGTTAGTCCAAGTGGTCTTTATCCTTATCCAAGTCCTAACCAGGTTCAACACTGCAGATCAGCCAAGGTTGGCTAGATGTTGAATTTAAGAAGAAACGTTTTCTAAATGTTGCCTTTTGGAGTTATATTCACTACAACAATTTTCAATGCTTTTTAGAGAGAGAAATCTTAAAATATTACTCCACAAGATTTTTAAAAATGAAATAATTAATTAAACACCTTTCCCCTACCTCCTAACTACCGCCTGAGTGCTTGCACTTTTCAGCCAACCCTTAGAAGTACTGTTTCTTGAGCTTCTGCTTTCAGGATCCCTTTCCATTTTTAAAAATAATAGAGGACTTCCAAAAAGCTTTAGACTGTGTAGGTTACATTTATCAATATTTACCATATTAAAAATTAAAATTAATGTATTTGTAGAATATTTATTTGTAGAATCATGTCAAAGTAACAGCATTAAACCTATGAAATAAACAATATTGAACATATTAAATGCATGTTAGATGTTAACATAAACATTAACATATTAAATAAACCTGTATTTTTTAAGAACTAAAAACAGTAAGAATCTTTGCAAATTGTTTTAATCTTTGCAAATATTTTCAATGTCTGAAAAATAATTTTGATTTCATGGACCTGTGAGAGACTCTGGTAAGGGACTCTGGGGCAGGGGTGCTACTCATTTACATTCGCTACCGGTTCACAAATGTGAGTACGCGCAGGGCCTTCTGCACATGCGCAGACCATCAAAAATGGAACATGATGACGTCCGGGCAGGTGGGCGGAGCCTTCCGCAGCCGCCGCTACCAGTTCTCCCAAACCGGATAGAACCAGCTGAATACTACCACTGCTCCAGGATCCTTGGGCCACACTTTAAGAAACACCGCATTAAGGTTTTCTAGATTTCTTTTGTGTTGCTAAACATCTTAACTGCCAGCATCACCATGGATCAAGACTCAGAGTACTTTTCTGAGATATCTATTTCTTTACATCTTTAAAAAACTGGGGGGGGGGGGTGATGTGATTATTAGGAAATCATCAAATAAGCACAAATAGAAATCCTGGAGGAGGAGAATTCTGCTGCCAATTTGGGGGCAGTGGGTTAAAGAGTTTTAATTGATGGGTGCAATGCTTATCCAGTCACTGGGAAAATTAATGGCAAGAAATGAGCTATTCCCAAATCTTTATGCAATATTCATTCTGCCATAATTGGAAATTTTCTTCATTCAGGATTTTAATCAGTGCAGTCAAAATGTCTATTACTCTTTGTTAATGTGAGCTACAGCAGTCATTCTTTACAAAATACCAAAAGGTCGGGTTTTTTTCAAACTGGTAATGTAATAATAATTTCTCAGAATATACAAGCTTGCAGGTTAAACATGGTAACCAAATTGGACCACCCAGTGCTTTTAAGTTATTTTTAAATCAGGCTTGGTGAAATGTCTTTTCAGTGAGAAATTTAATTTGAATGTCCTTCCTTTGCAGAAAGTCATTTCCTTCACAACACGCCACCCTGGCAGCATTTGCAGCTGTGTATGTTTCGGTGAGTAATTAAGCCTTTTCGTATTAATGTGTATAAGGGGGTGTGTGAATCAGAATGTCATTGCTTTCCTTGTATAAAACAGCCTGATGATAAAGAAGAATCACCCCAATTTCATTATTTCAAATAAGTAAAATATAAAAATTAGAGATTAAGGAGAATTGGTAGAAACACCATTTTTATTAAATACCCTGTCCTTTGGAATGAGGAAATACTTTTAAAAGCAGCATAGTGATCTGTGGCCAAGTCATAATAATATAAATGTCATAAATGTATACTCCTAAGTAACATCCAACATGCTCAGTGGACTTACGTCCAGGTAAGAGCAACATTTTATGACAGGTCACAAAAATCTATAACTTTCACTTTCACCATTAAATGATGTTGATTTATCTGAATTTAAATGAAAAGAACATTTTTCAGGATTGAAAATATATTGTATGCCATCAAAGAACAAGAAGCTTTCTCAGTTCTAACCGAATGGTGGAGAATGGAAGATTTTATATTCCTTGTAGTCATCTGGTTGTCAGCACTCGCTTTGAGAGTTGTAGGGGCCACTTGGAGGTTTATTTGTGCCCTCGGGGTCACCTGAATAGTGCAAATAGGTGTGGAACCTTCTTGGACCTGCTGAAAGGACTGTGTTGTAAATGGGAGATACGTGGTGTCGTATCCCTTCCCCTCTGTTGGGAGAGGAGAGAACAGAGAGAGCAGAGGTGGGTTTCACATATTTTTACCAATGGTTCACCGCCGTCCGCCTTCCACCCATGCGCCCGGCCTTCCGTGCTTGCGCATTGCTCACACGCATGCCTTCCACGCATGCACCCAGCCTCCAAAACGTGGCTAAATAGGATGGCATAGTGCCAGGGTGGGGGGGGCAATCCACGATTGCCGCTACCGGTTTGTCCGAATCAGTCCGAACCGGCTGAATGCCACCACTGAAAGAGAGGCGGGTTCTCTCAACAGAGAGGGGAGGAATACAATGCCACCTATCTCCTTTACCACATAGTCCTTTCAACAGTTACAAGAAGGTTCCACACCCATTTGCACTATTCAGGTGACCATCCCATCGCCCGCCCCAAGGTACAGATGAACCTCCAGGTGACCTCAAGGGCTCTCAAAAAGAATGCTGACAACCAGATGACTGCAAGGAATATAAATCCTTCCATTCTCCATCATTCACCACAGAACCAAAGAAGCTTCTTGGGTGAGAAGTGAAATGTCTTCAAGGAAAAACAAAGGATGTCCAGTTGCCTTTTGAAAAGGCACCTTTGGAATAACCATGACCCGGATGACTGAGAATCTCCATAGGCATCAAAGAACAAATTAATATCCGAAATGAGTCAGTATTTCAGTATTTATACCAGTCTTCTAATTTTTCAAACCAACTCACTGCAAATTCAGCATGAAAGCAGGTGGCTCATATTCCTCTTGACACATACTATTCTTATTTCCTGATAAGTGGGCATGGCATAGGACTGCACATGTTTTTCTCCGCCAAGAGCTTTTCTCACAATGCAAGGAGGATTTAATTTCTGAAATATTTGGAGGACTCCCAACTATGGCTCTTCACTGCTATTAAACCAAAGTGTCATCTCATCCAGACTATATTCAGACATCTCCAACATCATTAGTAGGAAGCAGCGATGTGAATGAAAAGACGGATCTGATTATTTCTAATGGCATTCACAGAGGGATGGAGGTTGGGGGGAGGGGCAAGATTATCATTGAAGTTATCCTATTATAATATGGGGGGAGGGGTGCTCCTTCTTTTCTCCAAAGGCTTTGTGGGATAAGCAGCTCTGATCTGGTTCCATTTAGCACTTGACTCTTCCTGTGCAATTTCCACAACGCCTCCAAAAAAATCCCCTGTCTGGTTCATACTGACAGGTGCTCAGTTCACACCTTGAGAAATTACTCAGATGGAGTTTGGAGTTCTGTGACAAAGAGGTTCTTTCACCTCTCCCTTCCATTGAATCAGAAGACATTTTGAAGATTGACTTGTCCTCAGCTGGTCCCACTCAGAGTTCGATGGAAGTTACTATCTGGAAGAGCCACTCCCAACTCATTCACTCAAGAAACTGAGCTATTCATTTTAATTACATTTGCAAACTAGCAATGAGACATAGTTCCCATCATTCTTATTTTCACTCCAAGTCATGGTTGTCACGTTGCATTTTCCTCCCAAATTCCGAATAGCAAGGAGAAAATCCTTGACTCTTTATCTCACAACATACAGTATCACCTTAATTATTATTTTTTCTTCTTTCAAAACAACCCAACGGATTTTTGTTTGTTTTCCTTTATTACCTTCCTTCAAAAAAGCAGGAAAAGAAAGAGTACCATTCCATGGGGAAATGTCACTAAACTTTTTTTTTAAATGTATTTCTTTTAAAGATGTACTTCAATTCTACGCTAACCGACTCCTCTAAACTTCTGAAGCCACTTCTAGTCTTTGCTTTTATTATCTGCGGAATCATATGTGGCCTGACACGCATCACCCAGTACAAAAACCACCCAGTGGATGTTTATTGTGGCTTTTTAATTGGGGGTGGAATTGCTCTCTACTTGGTGAGTAGAATGCCGGCGTTCAGAATTGCCTATATGTCTTATGAATTCAGAGGTTTTATGTGGTTTTAGATGTCTCGTGTACATTATTCAAATTGGCGCTCTACAATGTGCTTCTAAAAATGAACAGATGTCCTTGAAAAATGGAAAGGGCACCGATAATCTATTCACAAGATAACATAATGTATTTAGGGCTCTATAAGCCTTCATGGGCAATCATGAGCAAATCAGTCTCTCTCTTTAATATGAAATTGGTGAAGTCGGGAGCAAAACTACATATGCAGCTGCATGACAAGTTGCCTCATGTAGAGCTCTGGGAATCATGGATGGGATATCATGGTGCTTATGATAACCTAGTTCCAATTAGTCTTTTTTTTTTTTTTTTTTTGTTTTTGATATCAGTAGATAATTTTACAGCAAGAGTAACTAGCAAATACTATGTTCCTCCTGGTTTTTTGTTTTTTTTAAAGAAATTATTTTGATTAAACAATTGGTGCATGCAAAGTTGGCCCACTGCAAAATGTCAAATCTTTTTGATTTGAAAGGATTCCCATTTGAGCCCATGTAGATAACCTTGGAACAATTAAACTCTTATTGACGACAGCTTAATCCCTGTGCTCTTATTAAACTGCTGGACTTCGTTGATTCTGGTTTCCTTCCTCTGTATTAACCATTCCTTAAAGCTGGCAGAAGGCTTTAAAAAAGGCCTATCCATTTAAACACTTCTGAAATTGGTCTGAGACATTACAGCTTTTTTTAAAGTAAAGAAATGTGATAAAGGAGTGGAGATATGCCTGGATGTCTTTTCATGTTCTTTTGCCTATTCCAGCGGCTGATGAAACTGTTCCTTAGGGATTTTAAGACAGAAACAGGGTTCCTAAGACAGGGACAGATCCAGATAATTGCTAGGAATACGTGTTCCCACTATGAAAAAAAAATACCTTTGGCTGATACTTTAGCAGTTTTAAGAGTTCATTCCATACCTACAACACTTGAGAAATTTAACTATCTTTTGCTGAAGTGTTTATAAATACTTACGTTTCCATAAAAGGGTTCTAATTTTTTCCCCTTCAAATACCAGGGTCTGTATGCTGTGGGGAACTTTCTGCCAAGTGAAGACAACATGTTCAGTCATAACATACATAGAGAACCATTGAGACCTTTGCCTGACCTAAGCCAAGATCCCAATCGAATTTTACCAGGGAAAAATGGTAGTGGAAATGATGTGATCGCAACTCAACACATGGAGAACATGTTGAACAGGAACCACAGAGACACCGGCTCCTTGACAAACCTTAAGAGAGCAAACGCTGATGTAGAGATTATAATGCCACGAAGTCCGATGGGAAAGGAAAACATGGTCACATTCAGCAACACCTTGCCAAGAGTCAACACACCTGCAGTAGAGGAATCGGTTCGACGGAACGCGTCCATACATGCCTCCATGGATTCCGCCCGCTCAAAACAACTCCTCTCTCAATGGAAGAATAAGAATGAAAGTCGGAAGCTGTCCCTGCAGGTAATTGAAACCGATTCTGGACAGTCGCCGCCTAGGGCCATTGAAATGAGGTCAAGCTCTGAGCCATCTAGAGTGGGTGTTAATGGAGATCACCATGGTCCAAGCAATCAGTACCTGAAAATTCAGCCTGGTAGCATGCCAGGCTGTAACAGTGTTGGCCTATCTGGGGGACCCAGAGTTTCCATTCAGTCACGTCCAGGATCTTCCCAGCTTGTGCACATCCCTGAAGAGACCCAGGAAAATGTGAATACGTCTCCCAAAACGAATTCTGCTCGAGCAAAGTGGTTAAAAGCTGCTGAGAAGACAGTTGGCTGCAGAAGCAACAGCCAGCCAAGGATCATGCAGGTCATTGCCATGTCAAAGCAACAAGGAGTCCTTCAGGGCAGCCCAAAGAGCTCTGATGGCGGTACAGTAACCTGTACAGGAGCGATCCGTTACAAAACCTTGACAGATCACGAACCGAGCAGCATTGTAAGGGTAGAAGCCCATCCTGAGAATAGCCGTCAGATCATCCAAATGCCATCCGAAGGAGAAGGCAGTGGCTCCTGGAAATGGAAAGCCCCAGAGAAAGGAAGCCTTCGCCAAACGTACGAGCTCAACGATCTCAACAGAGACTCTGAGAGCTGCGAATCTTTGAAAGACAGTTACAGTTCTGGGGATCGGAAAAGAAGCAACATCGATGGCAGTGACCATCATCATCATGGGATCACCACAATAAGAGTGACCCCTGTAGAAGGCAGCGAGATCGGCTCAGAGACCCTGTCCATTTCCTCTAGCCGTGACTCGACACTTCGGAGAAAAGGCAATATCATTTTAATACCCGAAAGAGGCAGCAGCCCAGAGAATACCAGGAATATCTTCTACAAAGGAACATCTCCAACAAGAGCTTACAAAGAATGAGGGCTGGTGCTTCGGCCAAAACAACAAACACCACTACAATCAATACTTTTTGGGTGCAAGCGTTGCACTCTCTTTATTTTTAGAGCTGATGCCGAAATATTCTTGATGTGCCAACTATTGACCATCAGCCTGACTGTTTATGGATGTTGCTGATGTGTAGTGATTGTGCATGAATTTGTGAATTTCATGTCGCGGGGGGAAAAAGCACAATGCAAGAACCTAGTGAAGGGGAGCAAGCTTTTGTTTTCAGAATCAAAATGTTTTTCCAGTGGGATCTGTGTCAGCAAAAAGAGCGGTCTTAAATCTAGACCGCTTATTTCCTGAATGTGCCAACTTTTCAACTTATCTCTATTTCATGGTCAAAGGGAAGCAATTTTTTTTTAAATAAGCAAAAGCTGTACCAGAGTTGTACTTCATCTTTGCGGGTTTTGCACCAAAATTTAATACCAAACGGTGCTGATTCTAACTTTACATTTTTAGAAAACTTCTACTCCTGTGCAGCTCTCTAAACACAATACATTTTGATGTGCGAGTTCTTTCCGAGTATTCTAGCTGAAAACACCATGCTAACTGCAATCATTTAGAATAGAAAAATATCAAGAATCAATACAGCTTTGCTATAGTGCAGTTTTCATCTCAAATGATCGCAAAAGTTTTGTGTAGTTCTTTGAAAAATTTTCTGGAGCCAAAAAAACAAAACAGAAACAAAAGGTGATATTCCATGAAAGTTGAATTTTTTTTTTCTCCTGAGTCAGTTTAGTGTTTGCTTTTCTCCAAACTTTATTCAGTTACAGGTGCTACAGAGATAGATGTTGCTTTTTTAATGAGATAGTTTGGGATTAATTTAAATATTGTGCTGCTTTTTTTTTTTTTTTTTTTGAAGATAAGGATCTCTTACGGCACTAATTCAAATTCTTCATTTTGAACAGGGTTCTCAGTTTGCTTCATGGCTTACATTTTTTTTTTTTGTCAGTTCATCGTTGGTTAGCTAGCACTTCACCCTGATCACTGCCACTGTGTTGTAACAGTGCAAATAAATCTTACAAGTCAGATTGCCTAATCAATTAGCAGGCGTGGCCTTAAACATAGGAACATCATAGACAAGACAAAGGACCCCTGTTATTCTTTTCCCAAAAACTGGGTTGTACTTCTGCTCCCAGAAGTGACCTGAATTTAATGAGGGAGCATGATTGGAAGATCCAAGCAATCGTAATAGGCTTATCTTAATCTCCCATGGCTGGTGAAATAGTCAGTGGAAATGAGAACTGAAATTAAGTTGCTGAATCCTCCCCCCCTATGACAGTTTGCTATCTTAAAGCCAGATTACATTAGATCACCTATCCCCCTTTCTTCTGCATCGGTGTTGAACCTCTGCCTTCCTCTGAGTTCCTAATATACTAAAAAGGATTTAATAATTCTGATGTCAATGAAAGCAATGGCTGAGGTAACTTGTAGCTGACTACCTGGTGGCCTGTGACAATGTGAGATATTGGATAACTCTCCTATCCAGTAGATGGGCTGGTCTTATCATTTAGGGACAGCCACAAATAGAATCGATACTCGCACTCACACAGAGAAGTGATTCTCTTAGTCCATAGGTATCAAACTCGATCGTGTCACGTGACGTATCATGACTTTTTTGCCTTTGTGGAGTTGGGGTAGGCATGGCCTGTGCGTGATGCATCCGGCCCACAAGCCCAGTTTGATACCCCTGTTTTAGTCATTTGGAATATAAAATGACCCTTCAACTACTTGCAGCATGTTCATCAATCAGTGTTTAATTTTTTTATTTTTAAAAAAACGCCATGCCCAGTAACAATCATCAAACAAATATAAAGGTACTGCACGTACTACCAGTATCCATATTCAGTTAATATAATTTTCAATTAGGAATATAATTCTTTTACCCTTACCATGAACACATCTTGAAGCCGTGAGATGCTGCTAGAGTCCCACCCAACCAGGGAGAAAACTGGCCAAATGAAATGGGTTATCAAAAATATATCTCAAAGAATTTCCTAGAATAATAAATTATGGACAAATTGATTTATTTTGGGTCCACATCATGTCCTATGTTCGTTTTTCACCTCATAAGCCATATCTCTATAAATTATTTCATCCTACATAGACATTTCAAATTAAATAGGTTCTTAGAAAACACATTTGTTATTTTCCCATAAAACAGGCATCTTAAACCTGTTTTTAAGCTAATAAAACTGCCAGCATATTCAGGAAATGCAAAAACCAACTAATAATGCAATGGCTCATCTGTACATTAATCTAGGATTCACATCAGAACACTCAGCCAGGAAAGAAAATTTGAGAGGTATCTGGCATCTAGCGTTTCGAAGGTCCAATCCAAATGTTTATTTTCTAGAAACCTTAACCGGCCAACATCAACAATAGTTTCTCGATTATGTTTTCCATTCTCCCTCCAAAGAGCTTTGAGTGACAATCTAACCTCATTTCTATCCTACCGGAAAGAATTGGAATCCAATCTCTCTCTCGAAAATCTGTTGATTTTTCTTGTTAACAACAAAAACACTACATAATGCAAGAACATTTTGGTCATAATCATGCAGTAAAGCTATCTTATCTATTAAAGCAGTGTTTAAAAGCACTTTGAAAGCAAAATGCAAACATTGTACTTTCCACTATTTTAAAATGATGGCAGTGGGGGGCAGATTACTTATTATACTCTATTCATTGAATTCATATCCCCTTTTCTATCGGGAGCATAAGGCAGCAAATCCTCTTGCATTCCCCCTCCCACATCCCTGTAAGCTCAGAAAGCCAACAGCAGTGCAACTGTTCCACCACTTAGCAGTGGCTCTCTCAAGGCAAAGGTCCTTACCAGCTCACTTACCTAAGATTCTTTCATCTAGCACGACTATGCTGAAACTTAGCCTGTAGTCCTGCAAAAGGCAGGGTCTTCTACACAAAGAGCGTTCTTTAGACAATCATTCTGAAATCTATTGTGAGTTACACCGCAGGCAGTTATTTCTTGCATAGCCCACAATAGCATTGAGGAGTTAACATCTCTCATTGGATTAGATGGAAAGGAAGGCATTATCAAGGACACCATTTAGAACAGATGAGAATCATGTCTTCAGATACGCATCTCGAAACAGACCTACATTCCACTTCTTCCGGTCCCAAACTGGTCATCACACATCCCTAATCCCAATCCAGCTCAGGAATAAACCATACAATCCTGATTGCTGGGTGCAGGCATCCAGCCAATTTATATTTTTATCAGTGGTGGAATTCAAATTTTTTTACTACCGGTTCGGTGGGTGTGGCAGGGGAAGGATACTGCAAAATCTCCATTCCCACCCCACGCCAGGGGAAGGATACTGCAAAATCCCCATTCCTGGGAGAAGGATATTGTCAAATCTCCATTTCCACCCCACTCTGGGGCCAGCCAGAGGTGATATTTGCCGGTTCTCCAAACTACTCAAAATTTCCTCTACTGGTTCTCCAGAACCTGCTGAATTTCACCCCTGATTTTTATGTCCAGCACTCTTGTACCAACAGCTCCTTGCTTTATGTTGAACATTTGATAAGTGAAGCATCCTTGCTTTTTTCAGAGGAGACTCACATCTAGCCTTTAATTAGAATATCATGCCATGAGCTGCACTCAAAAAAGTAGGTAGGACCAAATGCACTAAATTTGATTTCAGTGTTGGTATAATTCAAACTTATATGATTGTAGAATTCCTTCTTCTCTCACATTAAAAAGGGTAATTCAGTGGCTAGTTTGAAGAAGCCCCGGAGCTTGCTGGAGCTCTGAGGCTACATTTTTACCTTAGCTGGATTGGAGGATTGACTATGTATTTACAGCATTTAATGTTAAATATAGTATTGAACTTTTTCTCCAGAGGAAAGGCTATTCAGATTCTTGGCTAAGATTTAAGTGTTTTTACTCCGATCAATTCTGATGAACTGTTGACTGGAAGGCAGAGGGGATTATTATTTTTGGTTTATTAAACTGGAAAGTCTTCAAAAGACTTAACAGTACATAGCAAGCAGTCATTGCTAGGCTAGACACATGATATACAAATGTTAATAAAATCCTCATCATGCGTACCACTCTCAGTTGGACTGAGCTCATCAGGACTTATACTTCAATGAATAAATATAGGATTGCGATCTGAACAACTGCAATAATACAAGCACTCCAAATAGCCATTCTAGATAACATCTCTTTTTTTTCTGTTGCATGTTTATGTTTTTGGAGGGAGTGGTTGCTTTTCTTTAATTCTCCTTCTTGCTTTGCTTTAGTTAGCCAACCACATATAAATAATTGTGAGTTGTTACTTGGACTCTAAACTTCGCTGCACTCTTTCAACGGCAGCGATACTTTTCCTATCTAAACTTTTCCTACTTACCAGCCAACAATTTTAAAAGCATTTGCAAAATCATTGAAATTACATTCTTTACTTAAAATACTGAAAATACTTTTTTACACAGAAGTGCCAAAGGCTACTCTTTTTAATAACGGCTTCTCAGTAATTACATTAAAGAACAAAAAGTGTAATAATAATATACATTGAGATTCTAACTTCTGGTTGTATATCATCTGTGAAGCCTTTTATAAAACAAATCTTTGTTTACATTCCACTGATACCTTAATTTCAAAACAAATCAAATTGACAGGTGGCATCTTCGAGTTTTTTTCTTACTTGCTGAAAGGGGCACCAATTTCTTTGTTAGGCTGTGCTTTACTAAGAAAATAAAATTGGGTAAAATACAGAATATGTTTTTAAATGAGAATTCTATATAAAGTATTGTGTTCTAATAAAATGTAATGCACTGTTTTAAAAAAAAACAAAAAACAAACTTTGTAAATTGCTATAAATGTATTTTGTTAAATAAGTACAAAATTCAATGCTACTGTGTGAGTTTATTGTGCTAATATCATTAAAAATGAATATTAATTCCGCATTGAAGTAGAGAAGTCTTATTTGTGTGTCCCAGAGTGTTTGTTCCTTTCTTTCCCCATATTACTAAATATATTTTATCTTTTCTTACAAGAAAACCAGCCGCGGCCGCAGCAGACTAATAGCCTGTTATTAACATTCAGCTGCCTGCAATTACTGCAAGTTCGAATCTCCCCAGGCTCAAGGTTGACTCAGCCTTCCATCCTTTCTAAGGTAGGTAAATTGAGGACCCAGATTGTGGGGGCAATAAGCTGACTTTGTATAAATATACAAAAGTATGAAGGCTATTGCTTAACACATTGTAAGCCGCCCTGAGTCTCCGGAGAAGAGCGGCATATAAATCAAAAAAAAAAAAAAAAGAGGGGGCGGAGCATTTCAAGACCATGAGCAACAACTAATAGTGTAAAATCTGCAGGGACTCCTCTTCCCTCTCCTCCCCTCTCCTCTCGCCTCTTCTCCTCTCTTTCCTTTCCTTTTTCTTTTCCTTTCCTTTTTTTCCTTTCCTTTCTTACAAGAGACAGAAAATCAAAGGTTTCCTTTTTTAAAAAACAGGTACAAATTTTGTGCTGTTAATAGATCAAAATACATACAATGGTACTACTCCCAACAACAGAGCAATTAAAAAACAAGAGACAGCAAATTTCTGGAGTGGCCATTATGGCCAATATACGTGTGTGTGTGCACGTGTGTATAGCAGGGAGAAATCAAGATGGTGGCAACGACCGTGATTAAAACCCCACAATTTTTTCTGTGTGTCAAATGTAAAAGGGGATGGAGCTTCAATCACAACTATCATGCTGATATTTTGACCCCTCACTTGTGGCCAATCCTGGCCATCCTAATCCAGCACCGCAAATACCAGTAATGGCTTTAAATCTAATTTTTTAACAGCTAAATGCTCTGTATTGTCTTCCCTTAATAAACAATCTGCCCACTTATACAAAGAAGATACACTGTCATAAGAAACTATGGTATTTCAGACAGAAAACCAACTTGAGCTTTATATATAAATACTCCTTAAAACATTTACTTGGCTGTGGAAAAAAATAGAAGTTCAGCTAAAATGTATGTTACATCAAACCATGATTGTGTAGTTTATTTCCTTAATTAGGATACAAATGTATGTTGCAAACGCATTCCATATGAAGAGAAAGGAATAGTACGTATGTTCACTGCATTGAGTCACTTATAAAATAATAAAGGTAGGGAAAATTATAAATAAATAAACTTCAAGTAAACTCCCAAGAGGGAGAAGCCTAACTACATTATCTTTGTTCAATCGACTAATCTCTGTAGAAGATTCTATGCACAATTTGTAAACTGAGTAGTTTCAGCCACAAATTAAGATTCACAAGCAGGGCCAGGAAAATCTAGCTCAGCACGAGTGCAAAAAACAGAAAGAACACCCAATATATTCAAAATAAATCAGAGGAAAAAAATCCAGAAGAACGGATGTGGTTTATTAAATGGTCATCTATTTTAGAAGTGAACAGGAAAATCCATCTGCAATTTAATCTCCTTAAAATCTATCCCCCATAATGCTATTATCTTACTGCAGTATTGAAATACTGACCTAAATTCAAATCACCATATGCCGAAATGCACAACTTTGTACTATTGTTGAAAAACAAAAACATTGTCTGAAGTAGAATCCAAAAGATACAGAAAGGATAAAATGGGTTTAGCCTGGGGAGACAGCTTTATGTGATCAACTGTAAAGATGCCCAAATTTACTTCCAAGGTGATCATATCTCTGTTGCTAGAGTGACGAGGCAGAAGATCTGTTGCCATGGAAACCAATCAGCATCCTATCAGCTGATTTTTGACAGCTTTATTGACTGCAAGCCCAGGTTTAGTATCACAGAGAATGGCTTCAAAATCTATAATTCATTGTTCCAATTTTATTTCTCAATCTAGAAAGATGACCACAACATTGCAAATTTGTGGATTTCAGTCTAGTTCCACAGTACAGGGGGGGTGGGAGAGGTGAAAGTTAGGTTTGCTTTATCTGCTTTTGAGTTTTCCAAATATGAATGAAAATTGAAGAAAAACTGGAAGATAGGCAATAGAAAAAATATATAGCTAATTGAGAAAAAAGCTGTATAGGATGGGGCTCATTTCTAGACGATCAAAGATTTCATTCAATTTCATTCTGACATTGTATTTTCTGTTCCCATGGCAACTAATCTAGTTATCTGCTTATACATAGCTATTTATATTGCAGCTTTATGGAAATGCAGTGTTTAATCATCCTTTAGCATTAACAGGGAAAAGGAATGCTGAAGTCAAGAGAAATGTTCTCTATGGACATCTAGCAGTTGGACTGCTGATGTGCAGAAGACCTTGCTGGACTCAAGAGTAAAAAGGAGTTACACATCAAAAGTATGTGATACCCAAGTGAACACTTAAGGGGTTGATCACTACTAAAATATGCATAGTTCTGCTATCAATAATTTATCAACTCTACATTTGCTGCCTTCTGAATTAATAAAACCTTGTTGGACCTTTTCACTCAAGCCCTTTCTCACAGCATACGAAAGCAACCCAAAATGTCTTCTTCGTAGGCCAGTTTGAGACAAGTTTTTTCAATGCACAGCAAGTTCACCTACTATATGATATGCTTATGTACTACAACAAAACTATAGCATTGCATAGGGTGGGTTTCTGGGTAGAGTGGCCATAAGGGATGATGGTGAGAATTGCAGTTCAGCAGTTTTGGAAGAGAATCAGATAGGTGGAAACGGATTTATTCTAACCAGCATTGGATTTCCAGTAAAAGGCCATAGTGTATCCACTTCCCAGAAAGTCTTGTATTTATAGATATAAAATATAAAGTGGATTATTAAGAAATTTTGTACGATAATAAAAGCAAACATGCAATATAAATTTAAAGAGAAGAAAAAAATAAGGAAAGGAGAAAGGAAAAGAAAGGAAAGGAAAGGAAGATAAGGAAGGCACTATATTAATGTAGACTTCTATTTAAATAGCAATATATTTTTAAATATAGAGCTTTTGAATCTCATATTTACATTGCCTATAGATACCGATTCATTTTTTCTGACTGTGATTTAATTATAACATTCACAGACACTCTCTAAATTAGGAACAATAATTTTGAGAAGAAACTCAGTTTGGCGTAGTGATTAAGGCATCAGCTGTGTATCTAATTTTCTGTACACAAACTGAATGAGAATGTTGTAGTTAAGACAAGTCAAAGATTGATAACACAATATTTCTATTTAAAAAGTAAATAGATAAATTCCTGGTGACTACAAGGACAAGTCAGTGTTGTTTTTTTAGCAATAACATGGATACCATCATATTTTCCAGGTTATTTTTTTTCAACTATTAAATCTAGTCCTTAAGAGTGGTATTTCCTCCCACCATACAGTAAGCACTTTTCTTGGCAAGATTTTTCAGAAGTGGTTTACCATTGCCTCCTTCCTGGGCTGAGATAAAGTGACTGGCCCAAGGTCACCCAGCTGTTTCCTATCCAAGGTAATACTAAGGTTCATGGTCTTCTCATTTCTAGCCAATGCCTTAATCACTACATCAAATGGAGTCTCTTCTCAAAATTATTCCACTCCTAATTTAGAGAGTGTCTGTGAATGATATCATTAAATTACAGTCAGAAAAAAATGAATTGGTTCTATATGCAATGTAAATATATAAATATGAGATTCTAGAGGAAATAAATGGAAACCACAGCAAAATTGCACATAAAAAATAACTTCTTGTGTGTTGCCTTTCTAAATATGTATGAACATTTATTTAACTAACATGCATAGCTGCCCATCTCACTAAATGTGATTCTGGGCAGTGTACAAACGAACAAAACAGCCATTAAAAACAATTAAACACAATTATCAATTAGATGCTGTTTTTGACATGAGCGTGCCACAAAGACTTCAGATTTTTTACCCAGAAAAAAATCTTAATTAAGATGATGTCAAACCAATTTAAGTTTGCTTTTAAATCATTCAAAAATCACCCACAATAGTTCTTTATTTAACCTGTGTTAAATATTTCCTTGATTTTGCAGAAGAGGTGTGCTGTATTGCCCATATACCTGGAGATTTTGTACTATACGAGACCTAAATGAGTAAATGTCAAAAGCTTCTGGGGAAAATAATAAAGCAATCCTAAGTCTTATGGGTGAATTCACTCATAAATCTATGCAACTTTTTCACAATCTCAGCATAATGTTAGTTGGAATCTCAAGGTATTAGCAGTTTGGATAGAAAGTTATGAAGGTAGTCCTACATAGTAATCAGTAAGATCAATAGGAGTCCAGGTTAATAAACGAAGATAATAAATGAGATCAGCAGGGACCCCAGTTTAATAAGTCAAGGCATCAGGTGGCTATAAATTACAAAGGAAGAATTTAGCCTGGCATTGAAGAGAGAAAAGATTACACAACAGCCAACAGAACTGAAGTGGTCAAATCCAGGGGTACTTCAGATCATTTGCTACCTGAATGAAAGAGCCTTCATTCTCCCATATCTGAGCTACACAAATCCAAGTAAATACTAGGTGGCAGCAAACTGTAATAGTATGCGGGAGTGACCTTGGATAAGACAAGAGGCAGCTATCCCACAGAAGGAATGCAGGCATGGCAAACATCTCAGAAGGGATCTTCCTAGTATCTTGGACTGTCAAGTCCAAAGGTGCTTTTTCAAGAGGCAACTGGACTTTCTGGTTTTTCTTTGAAGACCTTTCACTTCTCATCCAAGAAGCTTCTTCAGCTCTCTCTGAAGAAGCTTCTTGGATGAGAAGTGACTATCAGTGTTCCAGAAAAACCCCAACTCCTAGTAAAAACTCTGAAGCAAGCATTTTTCAAAGTTCTATTTACTAGAATAGGTAAACTGGCACATTTGGGAAAACCCGAATCTGAGAGGTCCGAGTTTTCCCTCAGTAAATCAAAACCCCAAAAACCATCCCTTCCCTCCTCAGTTGATCATATGTTTCAATCACCATCTGTCCCATCTTGAGACATCACTCCAACCACTCCTTCTCCAGATGCAGGATCATCCTGACCTTGACCGACAGGAAGAATGCTATTTTGTCTAAAGACAACCCCTCTACTAAATCCCCCCTCCTACTTTCCCACACATGAGAAGGTGGCAGCATGGAAGCTTCCAGCCTAATATGGCTTCCAAAGCTGACACGTCTTCAAAGAAAAACCAGAAAGTCCAGTTGCTTCTTGAAAAAACACCTTTGGGATAACCATGACCTGGATGACAGAATCTCTTGGAGTGTGAAGATGAGTGGTGGGTTAGAGATGTACTTTCAGACTTGCAAGATTCTGTTAATATGACCTTACAATAAAGTCAGAACTAGTACCTCTCGGTGTGTTTCTTGTCTATACTACCTCACAAGGCTGGCACAAAGAGTTTTCTGTATCTCTCTGCTGACTTTCAATGGTCATTTAGATTTTTGCAATACAGATGTAGCAGCCCTACCCGCCACTTCCTCCTGCACATACTTTGCTCAAACAACAGCAGCAGCAGTGGCACCACTCACTCTCCAAACAATCAAGTGATGTTTGGCCTTCTAAATAGCATCTGAGGCAGTGGTGGGTTGCCCCCGGTTCGGACCAGTTCTATAGACCCGGTAGTAAAACCGGCAGGAGGCTCCGTCCACTGACCCCGATGTCATCAGGAAGTTTCTGCACATGTGCGCACACGGCCCCGTTGCGAACCAGTAGTAAAGGTAAGTAGAACCTACCCCTGATCTGAGGTGACCTGGCAGCCAGCATGGCAACCTATTCCAGACAGCAAGATGTCTTTGGTGCATTCACGTAGTACTTCATATGGTGGCTTAGAAAAGTAATGAATGTAATTTAATTTTCCATTCATCTAGGTTCCCCCTAAAGCAGCTGCTTCATTTCGTTTAACAATTGGGCTAAATCTTCTTTTAAAACACACACACACACACACACACACACCAAGCATTTAGCATTCCCATAAAGGCAATGTGTTAATCTGTGTCTAATTATGAACTTTTCTATAAACTTTCCACATAACAGAATGTGAGTTAAACATGCAAGTGGGCATTTAGAATACCAACTAGAGATCTCTCCTGAACTTAGTAGCGTCAGATGGAAAGCACTCTCCTGCTAAGTAGCTATGAACCTCAGCAACCACCACAATTGCCCTGCGATGCCCTATAGGAAATTTGAAAAGTGGAGAGAAGCATATACACTCCCATTCCTGACACTGTCAAGAGGGGTGAGGAACCTCAGCCCATAGGGTAAAGACGTGTAAGCCACCCAGCCTAAATCTCTTTAATCTCCACAGCCCTTCCACCACACAGCTGTAGACATTTATTATTTGCCACTCTGTAACCCTGTTGCAAAACTGATTTAACTTTGCATAAACTGTGAAGATGTAAAGTTTGGATAAAAAGGTGTTCCTGCGGTCAACACAAGAAAAGTTAGAGTTCCAGTCCTATTTGTATCTCTTTTCCCTGTCTCTAGCTTTATCTGCTGCTAGAGTGCAGGGTCCCAGATAAATACACTTCCATCCCATTTTTTATTTTTATTTTTTGCACAATATACATCAAATGATGTCACATAAAGCCGCACGGGTTGTGATGGGAGGGTCCCATGTTACACCTCTCCTGCGCGACTTGCATTGGTTACCGGTTGCCCTCCGGGTGAGATTCAAGGTGCTGGTGATGACCTATAAAGCCCTACATGGCTTAGGCCCAGGATACTTGTCGGACCATCTGCAGCCAGCAACGGCTTCCCATCGCCCGGTGCGTTCTTACAGGGAGGGCCTTCTCTGGGTGCCGTCGGCTAGACAATGTCGGCTGGCGGCCCCCAGGGGTAGAGCTTTCTCTGTGGGCGCACCCACTCTTTGGAATCAACTCCCCCCGGGGCTTCGGTTGGCTCCTGACCCTTCCCGAATTAAAAACATGGCTGTTCACATCGCCCAGCCTGGACTAAGGGGTTTTTTGATTATTTTAATGGGTTTTAATATATGTTTAAATTATATATTTATACATTTATGTATTTTATGTATGCATATTTATGTATTTTACGTTTTATTGGGTTTGTTTTTATTTGCTGTGAGCCGCCTGAGTCCTACAGAGATAGGGCGGCATACAAATTATATTAAATAAAATAAAATAAAATAAAATGAAATAAAATAAAATACTCATCTCCTTCTAACTGACATTCTAGGAACCTGAAGAACTAAGAGCCATTTCAGCTATCTGTGGGCTGCTAAAGTCTACATGCCATTAAACCGCCAGGATGATGACCACAAGAATCCAACCCTGATGACATTTTGTGGCAATCCACATTTTTGAAGCCCAGATAGGGTAGTCTAATCTAAACTGTAAGAGCGTTATGAAGGTAATTAACCCTAATAATTAACACTATACTTCAGCTATTTTTATCGGTAGCTCCAAAGATGTTGATGAATTCATTCATTCATAGAATTACCTCACCTATCTCACACAGTGGTCCTAGGCAGCTCACAACAATCAATAAAAGCAACACAATGAAAACAGATCATACGCTTCCCACCAAACATAGTTTTGATCCCTGATTTAATCTCATAAAATTGAGGGGAAGAGTCCGGTCTTCATCACCTTCTAGAAGGGTAAAAGGTAGATACCTCTACAGATGTGACAGGCTTCTCCAAAGGGCATAAGCAACTATAGAGAAGGCACACTTCTGAGGTTCCATTACGTAGATGCACCACTGAGGTTCAACCAGATAACATTTGAGGGAAGGGACCTGAAGCATACCCACATCTAGTGGGACAGGCAGACAATCTCAGGGAGGCAGTCTGCAAGTAACCTGGCCCTGTGCCATATGTGGCTTTGAAGGTGATGACTAGCACCATGAATTCCACCCAGAAAGCAAATGAGATCCAGTACAGTTAACACAACAGCAATGCAACACAAGCAAACCATGAAACACTCAGAACGTCATATGCCACTGCTCACTGTGTTCTGACCTAGGCTTCCCCAGCAGCATGAAGCTGAGTCCTCGTCCTGATAAACCCCTTTTATTTAATTTACAGTGAATTCCTCCCCAGCAAAGTCTTTTGTCTCCCACAGTCTTTCAAGATAGTTCACAATTACCGACCTTTATCAGGCTTGGAGAGTGACCAGGCCGATATTTTTCAGATGCTGCAATACTTGGCAAGAATGCAGTAATGAACTAATTGTCTCCTGCAAACTCCACTTCCCTTTCGCTCCTCTTTTATTCCCTCTGGAAGGGGCCATTCATCATCCACCTGTGGCCTTACTCCCAAGTCGACCCTTGTTCTTTAGCTGTTCCCTTCGTCTGGCAACTCTGCGCATGCACACACTGGGAACAGGCTCCAGCTGTTCGTTTGCCTCACTGATGTCTGACTCCAACGGCAGCTAATAACTGGCATTTGGCTCTGGCCCCCTCTCTGCCTCTGACGCAGAGCCCTCATCAGAGCCTTCTCCAGACTCCAGGATTCCCCAACCTCCTCACTGTCTGAATCTGCTGCCAGATCCGCTGGCCGCTGGTGGGCCACAACACTCTGGACCAACTGGAGCTTCCAGATGGTCTTCAAGGAGAGGCCCAAGTCTAGTTCTTTGCAGAAGATAACAAGAGTGACTAAAGCATGAGTGAGCAAGACATTCTAGGTCAGGGAAGGGGAGAAGAGAAAGATGTCTTCAACAAGCAGCTTCTACATATTTCATTGCCTTTAGTTTGCAGAAGACATCTGCTTAACTTTTTCTGAAATCAGTACTGATATAGGAGACTTCTCAGAAACCTTATGTACAGATGCAGGCCATACTGGGAAATTAAAATTCTGAAAGAAGTCAATGGCAAGATCCTTGTATTTTTGTTGCTAAGAAAACCACGCTGATATATCCATGAAATTATCATGAGCTCAACCTGAAGGAAATTGCCTCCGTTGTAAGATCGACTTAGCTCCCCTATTGATGGGACCTGGTTTGTCATTCAGTATAGTCATTAGATTTTGTGCATTGGCAAGTACTTAAGTCAGGTTCGGATAGTCATCTGAAAGCAATGGTGCAAGATCACATCAAGCAGGATATTAGATACCATTCTTCCAAATCTAATAGTTCAGGATTCTCGTAATAATAATGATATATTTACTCATTTGGAATTCAATGTTCTATCAGCCTTACTTAAAATCCTGCTTGGATGCAATTGCTACTTTCTCCCCAGACAGCTTTCTTGAATACTCAAGCAGGTTCCCCTCAAAACAGAAGGTAGCTTGTGTGTTTTCATAAAGCACAGCTACTTTATGGGAAATGTAAGAGGCTGCTTTGTGTAGCTATTACCGGAGGATGTTTTAATAGCTTGGGTCAAGCAGATAACACAGAGACTTCCTCTCATTTCACAGCTCGGGCTGACCTTATCACACTCTCACAAACTGCAGCTTGTCTCCCCTGCATAAATGAAAAGGCTTTCTGTATCTCCAGAATATGAGGATTCAATTACATTAAGAAGCGATTAATTCAGAAGTTCAGCTATTCACTGGGGCTTGCAAAGTCTGCTGCCAAGAGTACAACAGTATTTCGGCAAACAGAGGTCTCCGTTTCCACAAATCGCCAGTCAATCATGCTTTAAAACCAAATGAGGATTTCAGTAAATTGCATCATTTGATTTTATCATATAAGAAAATAATATCAGGAATACAGTCCTTCATTCTCTAGAACAGTGTTGTTCAAATATGGCCACTTTAAGATGTTGGATTTCCATTCCCAATAAACCCCAACAGCATGCTGGCTGCAGAATTCTGGGAGTTGAAGTCCACACATCTTAAAGTGGTCATGTTTGAGCCACACTGGTTTAGATGCACTGAAGCAGTGGTGAAATCCAAATTTTATTACTACCGGTTCTGTGGGCGTGGCTTGGTGGGCGTGGTGTGTCTTGGTGGGCGTGGCAGGGGAAGGATACTGCAAAATCTCAATTCCCATCCTACTCCAGGGGAAGGATACTACAAAATCCCCATCCCCTCCCCACTCCTGGGGGAAGGATATTGCAAAATCTCCATTCCCACCCCACTCTGGGGCCAGCCGGAGGTGGTATTTGCAGGTTCTCCGAACTGCTCAAAATTTCTGCTACCAGTTCTCCAGAACCTGTCAGAACCTGCTGGATTTCACCTCTGCACTGAAGAGTACAGTAGACTATCACATGACTTTCTGCATCTTTGCTTTTTTTGAATTATGTATCTAAACGGCAGTGTTGATGTTTTCATTTTAACAGTTGGTTTCCAATATAATTTATCAAACGCCTCTATAATTCCATATTCCTAAGAATTAAGACTAAAGTCATGCAGATAGTTTGCAAGCTACTTTTTCTTAGTAAGTTTTTCAGCATAAATGTATCAAGGAAGTCATTATTTTCTCCAGAAACCTAAATGAGTTCCAGAATTTTGAAACAGTGGAGTTTTGATGGTTACCATAATCTTCCAAGGCTTCACAAACACCCAATAATACATAAATACATGTGGAGGGAGGGAGGGAGAGGGAGAGAGAGAGAGAAAGCGAGAAAGAGAGAGAGAGAACTGTTCACGTGCTAAAATCATTCATTAAATATCATTCTATATATTTAATCCAGCACATTCAAAAAATGGTGCTATAACTAAACATTCGTAACCCAGGTAGATTTCTGCTTTGTTGGTTTGTGTTGACATCAATTCCACATGGTATCCTTGCAGAAAATCAAATATGTGTTCTAGCAAAATCTTCTCTAACAGGGTTTCCCACTGATTTTTCAGTTAGCATGGTCAAAGAAATTTTGGAAGTTTTTGGCCCATGTCTGGCTGAGAAGCAAATTCTAAAAACTATACGCCATTTCTCCCATTATTTATTATTTTTTTAAAAAAAACATAGTAAATGCATATGATTTTGCCTTCGTTAAGTAACATATACTACACACACACACACACATACACACACCTATATGAAATAAGAATTGTATTGCTAACACATATGGAGGGAAGCAGATGGGGGAAACCCACAATATGAAACATTTGGTGTGTCAGTATCTCTCAACCAGTGATACTTATTCCCTATGTAGAATACAGAAATACTCCAGGTAGGATACGAAAACCAACTTAGTATTTAATTTTCAAAATTTTCATATTTCAGGGTTATCATCATAATTCAAAAACAAGGGATAAAGTGAGAACTTCTAAAACCAACAGCCAATCTCTGGCCATCAACACACCAATCAACCAATAGGAAGGCACCACACAAATATGACTCATAGAATAGCTCAAAGCACATATTCCAGTAGACAGAGCAGTGATGGGTTTCTACTGGTTCGCCCCAGTTTGGGCGAATCGGTAGTGGCGGCGGCAAGAGGCTCCGCCTACCCGCCCAGAATTCATCACGGATGCTCTGCACATGTGCAGAAACACCCCACGCGCGCTCACAGTTCTGAACCAGTAGCGAAAGTAAGTGGAACCCACTACTGAGACAGAAGTTCCCTGAAGATGGGTTCCAGCATGAGTCTGAAAACTCGGAAGAGTAGACCTCTGGTCTCAGTTTACAGACTCAGGATAGATCTTGCAACATTATCCTGAGACACATATATTTGCCTTCACTCCTAAAAACTCTTGGAACTTTTATCCTAGGTTTAGCTACTCAGGAACATCGGAACTGGGCTCACCTTAAGTAGGTTGCTGGATCCCACTGAAATCTTGGCGTTTACATGGGGTCTTTATGCGGGGAATCATTTCAATATCTGCATTTCATTTTGCAAGATCTATTGAGAAAAATGGAGTTGTATTCTGGCCTGTTTACCCATTTAAAACTTTCATCATATAATAATTCCAGAATAAAAAATACCTGCTTTGGCTGGGTGAACAAGGCCCCTTATAAAAAAAAATATTATTTTGGATCAAATCAGTTCTGTTGGGGCTATTTTAAAAACATATACATAATATTAAACATAAAAATAGATGGGGAAGAAATGGAGCTCCTGGGCTCCAAGATCACTGCAGATGGGGACTACAGCCAAGAAATTAAAAGACCCTTGCCCCTGGGGAAGAAAGCTATGGCAAATCTAGACAGCATACTAAAAAACAGAGACATCACCCTGCCAACAAAACTGCGTATAGTCAAAGCTATGGTTTTCCCACTTGCAATGTATGGCTGTGAAAGTTGGACCTTAAGAAAGGCTGAGTGCCAAAGAATTGAGGCCTTTGAACTATGGTGCTGGAGAAGACTCCTGCGAGACCCTTGGACTGTAAGGCAATCAAAACGGTCAGTCCTAGAGGAGATCAACCCTGACTGCTCTTTAGAAGGACAGATCCTGAAGATGAAACTGAAATACTTTGGCCACTTAATGAGAAGGAAGGACTCACTGGAGAAGAGCCTAATGGTGGGAAAGATTGAGGGCAAAAGAAGAAGGGGCGGCAGAGAATGAGGTGGCTGGATGAAGTCACTGAAGCACGAGGCGTAAACTGAAATGGTCTCCAGGGGATGGTAGAGGACAGGAAGGCCTGGAGGAACATTGTCCATGGGATCGCAATGGGCGAGGCATGACTTCACAACTAACAACAACAACAATCTTAAATGTGGTCTTTGTTACCTCCTTGTGTTTCTTGGTAGTGACAAGCAGATGGCAAGATAAAGACTAAGAAAGCTAACTTAAGTATAATCATTCATTAATATAGGATTCTTGGAAAAACAAGGCTTCTTTGTAAAGAAGCCTGAAGCTTTGCCATAATAAGTAGGAGAAACACAGGAGTGAGAAAATGAATAGAGAAATGTTTCTTGCTTCATCCATCAAACCAATTATCCTTAGGAGGACTGTGCGGTAGACAGTTTGGTGACAGCTGGATGCCTTTGCATAACACTAGAAGGAACTTATAAAATGAGAGGAGAAAAAGATTCATTAAAGGATACAGTCACATTACTCTGTAGGCAATCATGTTCTACATATGAATGATAACAGGATTGCATCCTCCAATATTACAAAGAGGAGAGGAGACTAATCCATAAATATACTCAAACTATATGTTAAAAGTTATTCTTATCACAAGAACTGTTCAGAAAGAGGGGAGAAGATGTGATAAGGAAGAGGATTTCCATGCTGCTGCAGTAAAAGGATATAGGATGTTCTGCCCTAAGTTACATATTCAATATGGATGTTTAAATGCCGTGGTGGCACAGTGGTTAGAATGCAGTATTGCAGGTTAATTCTGCCAACTGCCAGCAGTTCGATTCTCATCGGCTCAAGACCCAAAGGAAAACCAGAAAGTCCAATTGCCTCTTGAAAAAGCACCTTTGGGACAACCATGACCTGGATGACTGAGAATCTCCATAAATATTCACTGGCTCAAGGCTGACTCAGCCTTCCATTCTTCCGAGGTCGGTAAAATGAGGACCCATATTGTTGGGGGCTGATATGGTGACTCTGTAAACCACTTAGAGCGGGCTGTAAAGCACTATGAAGCAGTATATAAGTCTAAGTGCTATTGCTAATGCTATTTTTTTAAAAAATAAGCATTGACTGGGATACAAAGCGTCATTTAAGAAATTCTGTTTACTGATGAGGACCTGGCTGTCACAAAACAACTCTGAAAATGAAGGAGCATCCATTGCAGGATCATTTCCATATTCTCAAGATTGAAATGTCAGCCGTTCCTCTTGCTGCAATCTAAGTTTGCAGATATTGTGGCCTATAAGCGGCCTGTGCGGCTGGTGGCTGATTCGGACAGCAAGGAGGCTGGTGTGGTGCTGCGCCAGCAGCCTGTGCAGCTGGCACTCGAGTCGGACAATGAGGCTGGAGAAGATGTGGTGCCAGAGGCGGGGATTCAGCCAGGGCCTTCAGAACCTCCAGAAGCTCCCTTAAGTGAAGAAGACGAAGAGGAGGAGCCTCTTCTTGATGCACGGGTGCGCAGAGCTGCCAAAAGGCAGGAGTGACTCCTCAGGAGAAGGTCTCCTCGAGAGTATGGCTTGGGGCTAATTGGCCACTCCTTTAGCCTATTTAAGGAGGAACGCCGACTGAAGCAATTTGCAGGGAACAACTTCGTTCACTCTCCTTCGCGTCTGGATCTTAGTTCTCTGCAAATTGCTTCTGGACTTTCTGCCAACCATAGTAAGATTAAGATTATTTATTCTTTAGACTCTTGTAGGCTGTTAAGAAAGTTAATTAACAGCCTTTGTTTGAAAAAAAACTGATTTAATTTAGTAAACTAAGGTTTGTACAGACTTTGTGTGTGTTGCGTTCTTTGGGGTCCGTAGCTGGGGCAAAACAGCATAGAGATATTTTATCTGCCCATACAGTCCTCTCCAAATCCATTGTAAACTAGCCCGTCACTAATTGAGTGCTTATTCATATATAAGTCATTAGTATCTTCAGCCAAAAAAAAACGTGAGATGACCATAACTGAGGCCAGAATTTTCATTGCTGATCAAGACGTTTGTTAAGTGAGTTGCACCCAGGGGTTGGTTTGTTGTTGTTTTTTTGCCATGGTCATTAAGCGAATCACTGCAGTTGTCAAATGAACCACATGGTGGTTGAATGAATTTGATATCCCACACTGGCTGCTTGTCAGAAGCCAGTTGGAAATGGCACTCACATGACCCTGGAATGCTGCACCTGTCGTAAATACAGGTAGTCCTCGAATTACAACAGTTTGTTTAGTGGCCATTCAAAGTTACAACAGCACTGGAAAAAAAAGTGACTTATGACTCTTTTTCACACTTATGACCATTACAGCATCCCCATGGACATGTGATTTACATTTGGATGCTTGACAACTGACTCACATTTATGACAGTTGCCGTATCTCAGGGTCATGTGATCATCTTTTCATTGCTGGAATCTCATGCAAAATGAAAATATCTACTTATATTGGTGTAATGGAATTTCAACAATGTTCATCTCAGTCAAGAGAAAAATGAAACATCTCCTTATGCTGCAGTAATGTTGTATAATTATTTGTACGCCTGTCTACTTCCAGCAACTTAAAAGTAGCTTATAATAATACTGCAATATTGTATGTGTCATTGCATAACACATGTTTGTTTTAAAATCTCACTCCACGCAGGAGAACCATAATAAGAAGAAATATGGCATCATAAAATGTGTATTCTTCTCAGTCAAAACAAAAATATGTACTCATTTTGGTTATCTTTTTTTCTATTCTGCTGTTTTTATTTATTGTCTTGCTCAGGACAATAAATAACAAAAACAGCAGAATACACATACACAAAAAATAACCAAAATGAGTTAATTTTGGTTACTTCCGAGTCAACTGGAATTTCCTGAATAAATAAACAAATAAATTGCTATTGTAATCCTACTGTAATATCTACCAGAAGCATTTCTATCTATGGGAAGTTCATGATTTTTTACCACAACTGAGGCTAGAATTTGAGTTGTAAGTCACTGTGATACAACCAGACTCAAGTCACCATTTGACTTGAATCAATTTTATGGTTATTTTACGAGAGTCATATTTTTATTATTTATTTATCACATTTTTAAACTGCCCTTCTCCCTCACAGAGAGACAAAGAGTGAGTCATGTGATCATAAGAAATATAATAATGTGACCATGGGAGTGACTGAAACTTCAAAGATGGGTCGTACGTAATTTGTCCGAAATTGTCATAACTTCAAGCACTGGTTGTAAGTCAAGGATTACATTTATATATACTCTCCAGCAGTGGTGAAATCCAATTTTTTTTATTACTGGTTCTGTGGGCATGGCTTGGTGGGCGTGGTGTGGCTTGGTGGGTGTGACAGGTGAAGGATACTGCAAAATCCCCATTCCCTCCCCACTCCTGGAGGAAGGATATTGCAAAATCTCCATTCCCACCCCACTCTGGGGCCAGCCAGAGGTGGTATTTACCAGTTCTCCAAACTACTCAAAATTTCCACTGTTGGTTCTCCGAACTCGTCAAAATTTCCAGAACTGGTTCTCCAGAACCTGTCAGAACCTGCTGAATAGCACCCCTGCTCCAGACAATGATACATCGAATCTATTTGTGCATATGATTTTATTTTCCTTCCTAAAGACAGAACTTTATCAATGTCGTCACGGTGTTCTTCAGAAGCCTGTGGCAGAAAAAATGAAATAACCATCATTTAACAAGAACACAAATATAAATTTCATACATAAGTAGACCAGCAGATCAATGTGAGATTTCATACAGAAATCTATCATGCTGGGTTGAAATTATAACAACCCTATATAAGAAGATATAAAATACTTGCTTCATAATGTAGCTGTAACTGGATCTTTAAATGTCAAATCAAGAAACCACATGACTTGACATAAAGTAATGTGTCTGACAATTAAATATGAATGACAGCTGCACTGCTGCATTTATTACTCACTTCACCCACACGGTTTAATTTATTGTGAACAATTTTTGCATCTTTGTTTTCATAATCGTTTTTCCATAATTGTGGAAGAGGGGAAAATGCCATGGTCCTTAGGGCTGATCAAGAAGACAGATAGATGTCCTAGGGGAAAGAAAAGCTGGGCTGGAATGCACATAGAGGTTTTCTATTAAGCATTTCATTTATTTTTTTAAAAGAAAAACATACCAAGTCTAAATTACTGATGGGTCATTGCAGTTTCAAAGATTCTACCTCTGAAAGAGTAATTTAAAACAACACATTTCAGTGTTCATAATGGTAGGTTCCAAAAACCAGCAAACCGGATTCCTTCAAAGAGTTGTTACCTAACACAGTGCAGATTAAGGAAGGATGGCACCCAATTCCTGGCTTCTAACAAAGCTTCTTCATCACTCTCTCTCTCTCTGTTAATTAACAAATGCTAAACAACATCAGAGCTTAAAGCAAATCATTAATGGCCATTCTAATGGTATAATGTTAGCACTAACTAAACATGACAGGTAGCCCTGCAGACCTTTTCCTGAGGGAGTGTCAATTTGTATCCCCAGATCATTGTCTAACCTGGCCTACTTTTATGATGCCCTGGAAGTAGGTCACTCATGAGATGCCTTTCTGATATGTGATGTGATAGATATCGAGTTTGGGGGATGAAAGAGAAATAGTCTCTTTCTGGAGCAGTCTCTGTTTCTTACTTAGTTTATGTCTGTATTTAAGTCTTCTTTGGGAGTAATTTTGGCCATCTTTGGAATGACTGGGCATCAGAGCTAGGGGTTCAAACATTTATAGTTAAGAGAAAGAATGGGTGAAATCCAGTAGGTTCTGACAGGGTCTGGAGAACCTGTAGCGGAAATTTTGAGCAGTTCGGAGAACCTGCAAATACCATCTCTGGCTGGCCCCAGAGTGGGGTGGGAATGAGGATTTTGAAGTATCCTTCCCCTGGAGTGGGATGAGAATGGAGATTTTGCAGTATCCTTTCCCTGCCACGCCCACCAAGCCACACTACGCCCGCCACACCACGCCCACAGAACCGGTAGTAAAAAAAAAATTAGATTTCACCACTGAAAGAAACCCATATCTGAATAACTCATTTCTGACTGTCATTAATAGCAGCAATACAGAAGAAACAATTTCACTGAAATTCGAATCTACTGCTCAGCGTTATACCACCAGGGCTGGTTCAGAGTCAAAGTTAATATCTAGAAAATGATACTTCCAGTGTGGATTGATGTCAAAGATCAGGCAGGAATTAAGTGAAAAACTGAGGCTCAGCAGACACAATTAGAAATGAAGCAAATGAGATGGAGTGGTAAAGCACCACTATCACTCTTGCACTGTTTCCCATGGCTCATGAGGATTTGCAACCTTAAACCCTCAATGGATTTCCAACCCTAACTCTAACCGTAATGGACTTCCAAACCTTAAACAAACCCTAATCCTAACTTTAAATAGATTTTCAACCCTAGCCCTAAGTGAATTTCCAATCCTAACCCTAACCCTAACCCTAAATCTAACCATAACCGTAATCCTAACTCTAAATTGATTTCCAACCCTAATACCAACCCTAACCCTAACTAGATTTCCAACACTAATACAACACTAACACTAAATGGATGTCCAAAACTAACTCCTAAATGGATTTTCAATCCTAATCCTAACCCTAACCCTAACCCAAACCCTAATCCTAATTTAAATTGATTTCAACCTTAACCCTAAATGGATTTCCAATCCTAACTCTAACCCTAACCCTAAATGGATTTCCAACACTAGCACAATATTAACACTAAATGTCTATGGAGATTCTCTGTCATCCAGATCATGGTTGTCCCAAAAGTGCTTTTTCCACCTTTGGAAAGGTGCTGCAAGGAGTATAAATCCTTCCATTCCCCACCTTCCAGTCAGAGCTGAAGTAGCTTCTTGGATGAGAAGCGAAACGTCTTCAAAGAAAAAAAATAAAAAGTCCACTTGCCTCTTGAAAAAACACCTTTGGGACTAACACTAAATGGCTGTCCAACCCTAACCCTAAGTGGATTTCCAACCATAACTCTAACCCTAACTCTAACCCTAATTGAATTTCTAACCCTAATACCAACCCTAACCCTAACTGGATTTTCAACACTAACACAACACTAACACTATATGGATGTCCAACCCTAACACTAAATGGATTTCCAATCCTAACCCAAACAGTAACCCAAACAGTAACTCTAAGTAGATTTCCAATCCTAATCCTAACCTAATGCTAACCAAAGCAGAATTCCAACCCAACCCTAACCCTAATCCAATACTAAATGGAGTTTTACCCCTAACCCTAACTCAGGGGTGAAATCCAGCAAGTTCTAACAGGTTCTGGAGAACTGGTAGTGGAAATTTTGAGTAGTTTGGAGAACCGGCAAATACCACCTCTGGCTGGCCCCAGAGTGGGGTGGGAATGGAGATTTTGCAATATTCTTCCCCTGCCACACCCACCAAGCCATGCCCACAGAACCGATAGGGAAAAATTTTGAATTTCACCTCTGCCCTAACCTTAATCCTAATTGTAACCCAAAATCTAACTAAATGAACCCTAACCCTTAGTGAATTTTAAATCCTAACCCTAACCATAATCCATACCCTAACTCTAAGTAGATTTCTAACCTAATCCTATGCACATTCTCTCACGTACACACACACATCAGGCTCCATATGTCCTTCAAATGCTACCTGTGCATGTCACAGGTTTCAGAGACCTGTTTCCTTCAGTCATCCACCCTTCCTTGGGCAGCAGGGAAAATTAGTTACTGAGTCTCAATACAGATACAGGAAGTAAACATTCCAATGAAGTTCTTTTAATGTTTCCCATTACAATAAACAAGCTCCGCTGAGTCATGAGGTAAAATACAGCCCTGCTTTCTCGCTTGTAAAGATAAAGGAACACTGACAGAACTTGCCAGCAGGAGGACATATTTCAAGCAATCAAAAGCTGTAAGAAATCCATATGGTTAGCTTTCCAAATGACTTGACTTCCATCACAGGTCGAATTGTCCATAAAAAGATGAAGTGAAGTCTGGCCTAAATCATCAGAAGGGAGCTTTAATACCTTGACTTTTTGAATTACTATTTTCCTCACTTCCCCTGAGAGTGTGTGATCTTTGTTACTATTTAAGTTTGTTTGCAGAAAAGAGCATCTGGTGACCTCATCGCTTAGGGAGGTTAATCTTGACAGTCTAGTAACTCTAGGACTGCATAGGTAATTAAGTGGGAAGAGACAGGAGTGCCAGGTAAGAAGGTCAAAAGGTGCACAGGTGTGCAGAGGATGAGAGGGCACTATGAGCAGGGGCTCCAGAATGCAGATAGGTGCATGAATGCTACAAGGGGCAGGAAGGATGTAGGCAAAAGCTACTGAGTGTGGGCAGGTGCATAGGGGATGCGGATATCACAGGTAGGCACCGTGGAATGCAGGTGGGCAAAAAAACATAGGAGCAATTTCTGACTTCCTGTTGGCTCCCTAGTGACTTTGTGCCAAGCAGCAGGGGCCATCAGAAATTGTTATCACGTGACTGAGACTCACTGTGACATCATAATTGCAAGCCAGAGCCCAAGCACCCAGATCATGATCACATGACCACAAGAATGCTATGACAACTGGATTTTCGATGACTGGTCATAAGTACCACTCCTTCAGGGTTATCATAACTTTGAACAGTCACTGAATGGGTGACTGTAACCCAAGGGCCACCTTTTAGTTAAACTTTCATAGTAAACATTTGTGGCTCCACAATCCTGGACTGGAACATGCTTTTTTTCCTCTTAAAACAGTGCATTAAACTGATCTATAGAAAGTCCCTTAAGTTAATTAGTCTTCCCAAATAAAATCCTTGAAGTCTCTTAGGATGGCAGTTCTCAATTCCTGCATATTCTCCTACTTTTGTTTCTTTGTAAGATGGAGACTAGACTCCCATAATCTTCTGCGCTTTGAATGTACAGAGAAAACTGAGAATTCCAGTTTGGGGAACTGTCTGAGTTGCAAATTCTGTGACTTGCAGTGCCAGCGACTTTGGATAGTGCCAGCTTGTGAAGACATGTTCCAGATAGAGGAAGACAAGTGGAAAATCCTCTTGCTTTAAAAAAAAAAATAGTGATTTGTACTATTCTAGCAAGCAAATGAGAAGAATTTTCAGACCACATCTTGTCATCATTGTGATCCACCATTTATAATATGAAAGATGTTAAAAGCATGACCTTGTCCTTTGAATTAAGGCAATGCAATCCAGTGATTCTGGAATCTTCAATCAGAAAAAAAAAACGTTTCATTCTGAAGCAGCAATTTCATTTCTCTCCCACTCTTTCATGTTGCAAAACCTACTTGCATTTTTCTAACAATAAGCCTAGTCAGGCATCTTTAAGACTAAATTTCAATATTTGTGGAATATATATATATATATATATATATATATATATATATATATATATATATATATATATATATATATATATATATATATATTTGATCATAAGAAAGCTTTGTTAACTTCTCTCCTTCTAAGGAAACAGAAAATTATACATGATAAAACATACCTATGAATTACTGAAAAATTTAATCATCTTTTTAAAAATACATCAGAGTATATTTTTATTTGAACACTCTGTTGAAGCCCTGACAAGGGCTTTTTGTAGAGCACTATTAAACTTCAATAAAAGTGCAGATAAATTTCCTTTTCCTTAATAAACTAAGATGCTTAATTTTTGTGCCTGTGTGTATTTTAACTGTCAGTTGCTTTGAGTCTTCTTTCTGAACAGAAAAGCATATATATATGCTTTTATACACACATACACATACATACACACACACACACACACATGTATGGATGGCTAAACAATGCACCTACTACTATCATTATTATTTTCAGTGAGTTATATTTATAAGTTTGATTGCTCCTTAGAAGTCTTGTAGATGGGATGCAAATATTTGCTTTGTGGATAAGTGTAGTTCTGCTATTTTGGAATCTGCAGTTATAAGTTGAGTTATTAAGGTCCTTTAGGATCCTACTGGGTTAGAACACAGAGAGATTCTTCCAATCACCTGAAATTCAGTCCTTTTAACTGCAGAAGGGATCTTCTCTTTCACCTTATGGACATCCCATCTCACAGTTTGGGTAAGCAGAGTCAGCACTTCATAGTCTTCGAAGTTTAGACCGTTTTAGAGCTTAATACAAAGTGGGTCTTGATGATCCATACAGTTCATAAGTAGTGTACTGTAGCTAGTACATTAACCATGGTGCTAGTACAGAATGAGTACATATGGGCAACTATGAAGATGGGCAGGAGAAAAGCTATGCAGTATTTCTTCTTTGTCTCCAGAGGTTGAAACAAAGAAGATTGACAGAAAAGATTGAGTATCTAGAATTCTATGCCCCCGCCCAAATTTTGCTCTTCTCCAGTATTTGAGAGACACAGGTCAGATGAAAACTTGCCTTCCTTTTTTAACTAGAAACATGACATGGAGTCAGCTTCAGCACATCTCTACAAAGATTCATAGAATTGGAAGAGGTCATTTAGATTAATGAATTCATGTTTTTCTTAAACATTTCCTAAAATACAGAATCTGTCATTCTATATGCTGGACAGGCCTTTCTTCTGTATGAAATCTTTTCAGTACTTAAAAAGTACAATTGCTATCAGCTTTGGAAGCCATATTAGGCCAAAAGCTTCCATGCTGCCACCTTCTCCTATGTGGGAAAGTAAGAGGGGGGATTTAGTAGAGGGGTTGTCTGTAGACATAATAGCATTCTTCCTGTCGGTCAAGGCCAGGGAGATCCTGCATCTGGAGAAGGAATGATCAGAGTGATGTCTTGATATGGGACGGCGGTTGATTGGAGCATGTGATCGACTGAGGAGCGAGGGGATGGTTTGGGGGGTTTTGGTTTACTGAGGGAAAACCCTCAGTAAACTCTCAAATTCAGGTTTTCCCAGTTTACCTAGTCTAGTAAATAGAACTTTGAAAAATGCTTGCTTCAGAGTCTTTACTCAGAGTTGGGGGTTTTCTGGAATGCTGACAATTACATCTCCACTTAGTCGTTTTGCTAAGAGACTAAGCATACACAGGTCTTACAATGTCTCCCCTTAAGCCTTGGTTTTCAATACAGCGATTGCCCATTTTGCCCTTCACTATTCCTGTCCAGCTTCTCAGAATCATTCTTAAAGTATGGTGACTAGGAACTGGACACAGTATTCATTATAGATTCTGACCAATGCAGAATACAACAAACATTTGGAAAATATTTTTCTAAAATTTTTAGAAGTTGCCTCGGTGAGATGGGTGGCATAGAAGTCTAATAATAAATAAAAATTGAATTGCCATTTCAGTGCCTATGTTGCACTGCTAAATCTTATTCAGTATGTTATACTCTAGAGCAGGGGTATCAAACTTGCATCGTCACGTTGTCGTGATGTGACTTATAGTGACTTTTTTTCCCTTCGCTAAAACCAGGGTGGGTGTGGCCAGTGTGTGATGCATCTGGCCCCAGGGCCGTGAGTTTGATACCCCTGATCTAGAGCAGTGTTCTCAACCTTATGTAGACTTCAGTTCCCAGAATTCCCCAGCCAGCATGTTGGCTAGAAAATTCTGGGAATTGAAGTCCACACACTATGAAGTTTCCAAGGCTGATTTTACACTGCTTTAAAGTGTCAAAAATCACTCCACACATACTATTTTCAATGCTCTACGTTTATTTTTATGTTTTCTAACTTTTATTAGTTTCAGCCAATTTCTCTAATTCAAGAAGATCATTTTGAAGTTTGCTTCTGAATATTTATGATCCCATTCTATTTAGTGTGATCTGCATTCCTTCCCCTTTCATTATCCAAATCATTACTAAAAATGATGAATTGCCAGATCTTTTGGCAATTTGGCACCCAGACTGATGAGGATGCCTTGATGAGCACTCGTGAGTACAATTTTCAAACTTCTGTGATCCATTTAACAGATCCAAGATGAATACATAAAGTATGATTAAATAATACACAGTCACGCCCATGGGACACTAAACCAGAACAGGAAAGTTTCAAATATGAAATCAGGCTGTTTCATTTCAAGCTTCTTAAAAGTTCATTTGCATGCTTATGGACTTGGTTGTTTAATGTAACATAAATTACAGCAAAGTCTATGGCTGGATTTACATCTTCTAATTCAATATTTAATTAATCAGCTTTTTAAAATTTTTGGTACCTCAAGTCATTATTGACTCCTGACAATTGTCTGAGCAATTTCTCTGCAGTTTTCTTGGCAACATGCCACTAATTTCTTCCTAAGCTGAGAGGAAGTGACTGGCCCAAATCTTTCAGCTGGTTTCATGCCTTACAGAACCAAAACTTACAGTTTCCTAGTTTCTTCCCTGTGTCTTAAACCTCTACATCACACTGTGTTTCTTAAAAAAAAGGAGCACACAAATAGCAGCTGAATATTTGAGCTAAGCTGCTTATTATCAAAGTATGGCACAAAATTCTTTGATGTTTTGACATAGATGATATTTCTTATTAGAAGTTACATTCCTTAATGGATGCATATAAGAGACAATGTATGTAAATAAGACTCATATTCAACCCCTCTCCAAGAAGCTTCTAATCACAACCAGACTGTGCTCATTGTGATTTGGGGTGGAAAAAAGCTTGTAGGAGATTTTGGCTGGCTATTTCTAACATCCATGTCATTGCTTCAAGAGCATTCTTGCCAAAAAGGCATCCTGCAAGAAGCAATTGGGCAATTGTGCTCAAAACAGAGATATAAAAGATCATTGGGGCACTGTAGGTAGGACATGTGACAAGCAGTTCAATACTTCTCCATGCCTTGCATGAAAATAACTCTTTTTTTAAAAAACCAAACATGAATGGTATGTTGTCCAAAACATTTTCAAATGCAAAACTGCAAGGAAACCTAAATGCTATAATAAGCATGTCACAGTTTGTATGTCATTTGGAAAGGCAAAATGCCGGCTTCTTCTGTGGTAGTGGACCCTCCCATTTCTTGCCTTCCGTGTTAATCAGGGTAATTAATAGCGCTCAAGGAATGTTACATTCAACTCATTTGCATTTAGGCAGTCCCACTCTTCCTTCCAAAGAGACAACAAGATGTTATTGTTGTTGGCATTCTTGCTAAAAAGCTGTCAGACTTTTATTTACCCTGAAGTACAAAATGTTTTGTGCCTTGGCCACTTGCCTATGAATGTGTTAATTAAAAAGCTTCTACTGCCATAGAAACTACTCCGAGTAAGGTTGCAATGATCCACAAGAGCTCCCCAATTGGTAGGGATGGGGGGGGAAATGTCAGGAATGGAGCAGAGTGTTGCCTTCCGAACACTCATCCACCTCCAGAATTAATTATGGGAACATCCTTGCTAGTTCAGTCTTGCAAGAAATTCTATTGCGCCGTTCTAATGACTTCGGTGGAGACTCCCCATTCAACCGAGAATTGAAGTCACACTTCTTTTCATCCCTTCTACAAAAGACATATTACTAAAATGAGCACAAGAGAGAACTTCTGATGGGGAGTGGAAGGGGTTGCAACAGAAGTATTGGTTGGCTTCAACTAAATACGGTACTCATTAATATTTCACCCAAACAAGTTCTCTTTTTGTTCCTTGTCTCGTGTTTCCCCATTGTCCTGGTCATTGTTCCCATTCTCCTCTGAACATACCGCCCTTCTGTCTTTTCCAGGTTCCAATACAGTATCTAACTTTTCAAGCCCATTCTGCCAGTATGGAAGTACAAGCAGTCCTTGTCTTATGACCCATCACTTAGTAACCTTCAAAATTACAACAGACTGCCCCCCCCAATGTACTGATGTCCCCACCCACCCATGATCAAGTGACCGCATTTCTAGAATTGGCAATGAGCTTGCATTTATGGCCATTTGTTGCATCTTACAGTCATTGACCTCGACTTTACGATATTTTTGCCAAAAACTGGCATTTATTTTTGGTTTTTGGCAAACAAGCCCGTGGTAAAAATAGATTCACCTAACAACCATTGCATTCAATTGACAAAAAAGATTGTTAAAAAGGTCTGGTTACATGGTGTCCCAATTTATAACCATTACAACTTATGACCATAGTTGAGGATTACCTGTATCTTCCATTTTTGGTTAGCAATACCCACCAATCAGTCCACATGCTCTTTGTCTCACATTAGTGAATTCTCCTGACCTCTTACGGAAAATATATTGAAAACCTGAAGAAATCATAGTGCTTGGGTAGCACATAACATACGTTTCATGTAGTGGTGGGTTTCAAATTTTTTTACTACCGGTTCTGTGGGCATGGCTTGGTGGGCATGACAGGGGAAGGATACTGCAAAATCTCCATTCCCACCCCACTCCAAGGGAAAGTTACTGCAAAATCCCCATTTCCTCCCGATCAGCTGGGACTTGGGAGGCAGAGAATAGATGGGGGCGGGGCCAGTCAGAATTTTTACTACCGGTTCTCCGAACTACTCAAAATTTCCGCCACCAGTTCTCCAGAACTGGTCAGAACCCGCTGAAACCCATGTCTGGTTTCATGTACCTGAGCAACCTCCTCAACACTGCCAAAATCAAAACTTTGAAAAGGTCTAAAGTGTGTAAAAGAGCAAGCCCTGAATAAAATCTACCAATTAATAGCTAATTATACACAAGTGCCGCCTAAAGCTAGAAACTGACTGAGATTCCAAACAACCCAAAACGAATCTCCTAGAAAACCTAATCTTATTAAAATAAAAGTAGAGAATTTGGAAAATCTAATCACATCCCTTTGAGTGGTTTTATTAATTAAGCTAACCACATTTTGAAAGAGAAGATTTTATATCGGGAGGAGGCTGCATGCAATGAGCAAGGATGTTTTTGGACATCAGGTTGACAGTGCTTCTGAAATTGGATGAGCCATGAAAGTGGAAATGTTGTGTTAATCAGCATTCATTCCTCCTGAAATATTGACACCACACAAATTACACTATGTAGGTCAGGATAAATCTACTTTGTTTTCTTTGTCATGTTATTAGCAAAATATTCCAGGTTATCAAGGCCAAACTTAAAAGTTCTTTTCTTTAAAAAAAAAATCATTAAAATATTTACTTCCATTTTAATTCAGAACTTTCTTTAAATAAGCAGTGCTTCTGGTATGTGCAGTTTACCTAGCTATAATTTTGTATTCAGTTCCTAGAAGTTTGGGAATGGGAAGCTTAGTCCTAGCCCTCTGCTTTGCAGAGAGTCTCCAGGCGCCACCCTCTTTCCATTCCTTCTAACATCTACATCAGGGGTGTCAAACTCATGTTGTCATGGTGACATCACATGACATATCCCAACATTTTTCCCCCTTTGCTAAACCGGGCATGGGCATGGCCAGCACATGATGCATCCAGTCCGCAGGCCACATGTTTGACAGCCTTGATCTACATGAAGCTCCTGGGTGAGGTCATCAGTTAACACAGGATGAGGTTCATCTGTCCTAGGCTGAGAAAATGACACTATCAAGGTTCTTTGCCAAATCTGAATGCTGCAGAAATCTAGATAGGAAAGGTTTCAGCCCAACTCTGGCAAGATTAAACAGATGTAGGTTTTTAGGTTTTTCAGATAATTTTCCAGATTTGACTCAGGCTGGGATTGCTTACTCATATACATACTTGGAAATCCTCTGGAACTTGTGGCTCTTGCTCAAAGAGCAAGTGGCAACTGTGGCCATCATTGCAGAATTCCATCATGTGTGCCAGTTGTGGTTATGTCTAGACTGGGAGACCTTGCTTACAGTCACTCATACCTGAGTCGCCTTTTGTTTTTGTTTTTTGGATGTACAACAAAGTGCTATACATGGGGCTGCCCTTGAACAGAATTTTTTGAGATGTACCTCAAAGTGCTTTACATGGAGCTGTCCTAAACAGAATTTAGAAGATGTAACTGATCCAGAATGCAGCAGTGTAGGCAGTTTTGGACAGACCACAGTAAGCCCACCTAACATCGTTGTTTCACAAGCTGCACTGATTCTCAGTAGGCTTCCAGGCAAGAGAGGCATGCTCCAGATCCCATCCGAAAGAGAGTGTCTTCTACCAGGACCCAGGAAGAAAACTTTCTACCATGGTGCCCATCTTTTGGAACATCATTTCCCCCAAAGATCAGACCTTCTTGACCCTGTTGGCTTTTGCAAAGCATTAAAAACTTGGTTTTTCCCTGCAGCTCTGATAGTGAGTGTAATTATATTATTGTTCAGTGTTCAGTTATTTTCGGATGCTACTTTATCTTACCTTTTATTATTTATGTTTTTATTATTAAGTGTTGTACCTTATGATTCTTGATGAATATATCTTTTCTTTTATGTATATGCAGAGTATATGCACCAAGACAAATTCCTTGTGTGTCCAATCACACTTGGCCAATAAAAAAATCTATTCTGTTCTGTTCTGTTCTGTTCTGTTCTTAATCATCAGTGGGGTTTTACTTTGCTCTTTTGTTTTGTTAACCATCCAGAGTCACACATATCAGAGGCTGGTCTTATAAATCTGTTAAATAAATAAATTGAAGGTGCTCATTATCACTTTAAAGCTCTTTGTGACACAGGAGCAGGTTACCTCTCTCCAATTTTTTCTGTCCATTCTACCAGATCCAACAGGGATGGCATGCTTCAAGAATGAATGCATTTCTTGTTTTCATTCCTATTCTATTCTTCCTAGGCCAGGAGGGCTAGCAAATACAATTCTTCTTGTGATTGCCGTCCAACCCGCACAATTTGGAAAATGAGCCTTCCAAAGATCACAAGAATGGGGCCCATTTGCAGGATGGTTTGAGGTGACCTCAATAGGAAGACCGTACCCCACATTGGATAGGCATGGCTTCAGCTACAGAAAATGGCAAAAGTAAGGGGACCTGGGCATGGTTGGGCAGGGAGATGTCTTGGGCCTCCTGGATCTGGTGGGGCAGGGAGAGGGCCCTTTCCCCAATGTTCCACTTAATGACCCCACAATCAGGGGTGAAATGCTCCCGGTTCAGGCCGGATCGCCTGGTGGTGGGTGGTTCAGAGATCCAAAAATCCCTGCCTCCCCCCCATGCCCAGCTGAGCCACGCAATCATCAGAGGCTTTTTATTATTATTTTTAAAAGCATTTTTTCTACAACCTCTTCGGCCAAAGAAATGCTTTTAAAAGTTAAAAAAAAAGCCTCTGATGATTGCGCGGCTCAACTGGGATCGTCAGAGGCTTTTAAAATCATTTTTTCTACAACCTTTTTGGCTGAAGAGTTTGTAAAAAAAAATGTTTTTAAAAGAAAAAAAAAAGCCTCTTCCAATCAGGCAACTCAGCTGGGATCATCAGAGGCTTTTTGAAGTATTTTTTTACAACCTCTTCAGCCGAAGAGGTTGTAGAAAAAAATGGTTTTAAAAGTTAAAAAAAAAAAAGTTGGCCACGCCCACCCAGTCACATTACCACCACCACCCCACACCAAGCCATGCCCACATGGAAGTAACAAATTTTACATTTCACCATTGCCCACAATCACTTAACAAATGCCACTGGGAGAATCAGGAGTGTGGTCATTGAACACAAAGGTCACATAGGCATCTCACTTAATGGCCACTTCACTCAATGACCAAGATTCCAGTTCAAGTTGTAGCCATAAATTCAGACTAACTACTTGTTAGTCTTTTAAATAAATATATACATTATAAAACTCATTCCTTGCCAAAATAGGTACAAAATGGGACCCAAACTAATAAAGAAAATAGAAGACTATGGTGACATCGCAGGATTAAAAATAAATAAAGAGAAAACTAAAATCCTAGCTAAGAATCTTACAAAGGAACAGAAAAAAGACTTAATGGAAAAGATAGACATTCAGATAGTAAAAAAAAAAGTAAAATATCTGGGAATACATCTATCAGCGAGATGTATAACCATAAAAGAAGACAATTATTTAAAATTAACACAGCAAATTAAATTGGATCTGGAAAAGTGGGAAAATATGCAATTATCACTGTTACGAAGAATAGCCACCATCAAAATGAATATCCTACCAAGACTGTTGTACCTGTTCCAAACAATCCCAATAAAGCTAGAAAGGAAATATTTCAAGGAATTAAATAGAATGGTAACCAACTTTATATGGCAAGGCAGAAAGGCAAGAATCAGGCTGAAATTAATGCAGGACTCTACCAATAGAGGAGGCTTTGGGTTGCCAAACTGGGAATTATACTATCGAGCAGCTGCCCCTTACCTGGCTGAAAGAATGGATAACTTTGAGACATAGACAATTACTGGTATTAGAGGGACACGATTTACAACTGGGGTGGCATGCCTTTCAATGGTATGAGAAATACAAAGCACATAAATACTTTCAGGGACACTACATTAGAAATGCCTTACTTTCAATATCGGTAAAAGCAAGGAAAAACACTATTTGAAAATACCAGTTTGGCTCTCCACAATGGAGGCACTAATATACCCAAATGTGATGGATATGGGGAAAACTGTAAGAATCAAAGATATTTTAAATTAAAAGAGGGAATTGAAAAAGAAACAGGAATTGAATAGCCAAGGGGTAAATTTATTATGGTGGCCGCATGTACAATCTAGATACTATAAACCTGTTAAAACATATGGTTTTTATAAAGAACCAACAGAATTGGATCCAATTTTAATAAGACCGGAGGAGAAACCGATTTAAAAATTCTATAATTATTTATTGACTATTAGAATGGAAGAGGAGCAAGTAAAGGAAACTATGATAGCATGGACTAAAAATTTTGGGTATTCCATAGAATTGGACAAACGGCAAAAGCTATGGGACAGACATCCACTGCATATAAAGAAAACGTATACAAAATGTTTTATAGATGGCACTCCCCCACCCCCCAGCAAGGTTAGCTAGTATGTTTAAGAATATGTCTGCCAAGTGTTGGAAGTGCAACCAAATCCCAGACTCGTATTATCACATGTGGTGGACATGTCCGAAAGCAAAAAAATACTGGACCAGAATATACACTTGGCTAGAAAAGATGATAAAGGAACATATAGATCTAAAATCAGAAACATTTCTGTTGGGCATCATACCAGACAAATACAGTAAAAGAAATGCATTCTTAATAATATATGTGTTAAAAGCGGCCAGAATCGTGTTCGCACAACATTGGAAGGGCGAGGAGATCCCCACAGAAGAAAAGATAATGCTAAAAATTTTAGAATGTGCAGAAATGAATAAACTAACATTTGAAATTAAAGAAAAGGAAGACACTGAATATTTTGAGGTATGGGATCTGTTCTATTGAATGTTGGATGAGAGAAACAGGAGTTAGAACTTCGAAAATTACAAGAGAAAGATTAATTTTAGTATTAGGGTTGTTTACTGTAACTTATAAATTTTGATTAGTATTAATAATTAATATGTATTAATATTATGAGGGGAAAGCATTGTTATTATAATATTACTATTGGAGAATGTGATTATTATTACTATGATGAATGTTACTCAAAAGAATTGTAACCAGACAACACACTGTTTATATAGATTTTGAACATGTTGCTCTTTTTATCTATATTAATTAAAAAAATTTAAAAAAATATTCCAGTTCGAGTTGTAGTCATAAATTCAGAACTGCTTGTTAGTCTTTTAAATAGATATATACATTATAAAACTCATTCCCTCCCAAAATAGGTATGCTAGGAGTGCAACTCCCATATTTTTGTAAGGATATTCTAACAGGCTCAAATTAGGGAAGGTTGCTTAAAGGCATTGTTTCACCTTGGATTCTTGAAGCAGCACCAATTCAGTAGCTATCATTACATCACACAATAGTGAATTCTATACTTTCTGTCTTTTGTGTGCAGGAGTACTACTTTAGCCCTGAACCTACTACCATTCAACCTCATCAAACAATCTCAGCTTCAAATAATAGGAGAGATGAAGATGAAGGAGAAACATCCTCTAAAATATTGTTGTATGGGAGGTTTTATGAATATAGGAGACAGGCCAAGGAAAGAGCAAAAGCAACTTTAATTATGCATTTCCTATAGCAGTAGGATGCCCAGTCATGTTTTGCTTCTCTTTTGCTTCCTTGCTGTTTTTTTTGTTTTGTTTTGTTTTTTACCTACCACTGAAATAAAGCTCAAAACTCTATCATCTTTCCTTTGGTAGAATAGACATAATGGTTATAGGCACAAAGCTGAAAGACTGAGGGAAATTCCCCTGAATGAAACAATATTCCTTTTTACCAGCAGGTAACATGGCAATAGATTTTTATTTTATGGACAACAGCTCTTCCAAATTGCTTCTCCTTCCTGGGGAATGCATAACAGTGGTGGGTTTCAAATTTTTTTTACTACCGGTACTATGGGTGTGGCTTCGTGGACATGGCATGGCTTGGTGGGTGTGGCATGGCATGGCTTGGTGGGTGTGGCAGGGGAAGGAAGGAATGGCCTAGATCAGAGGTCCCCAATCCCCGGTCCATGGACCGGCACTGGGTCATGGCACGCCAGAAACCGGGCCACGCAAACAAGCGAAGCTCCATCCGCGGGATGCAGGCCGCACACGAAACCATGCCCTCACCATCCACAGAAAAGCCTCTCTCCATGGAACCGGTTCCTGGTGCCTAAAAGGTTGGAGGGCGCTGGCCTAGGTGCTCTGGACATTCTACTGAACTACAACTCAGAGCAACCTTTACCAATGACCACACCTCCTGGAGTTGCCAAGAATTGAAATTCAACAACTCCTGTGCTTTAATTATTCTATAGAAGTTCCATCTGTGCAAATTTTCTCATCCTGCAAGACAAACTGTTCTTGTCACAGTATCCTCCCACACACCTAGACATACATAATAATCAACCCACTGTAAGTCCAGATGGCAGGGGGATCATCTAAAGGAGGCAGCAAAGTGATTCCAATAATCATTTGCAACTCTCACAGCCAGAGGATGGGTCAGGCAGAAATCCTATCCCGGCTCACCTCTTGGGGGTTCAGGGTGCAGCTACTGCAGATGTCATTGCTGCCAGACACTATAGCTCTTGCCTGCAACAGTGATTTCTAGCTCTACAGAAGGGACCCAAGGCTTCACTGCATTTGCCTGGTGAATTCTGTTTGTCATGAACCAGACCAAATCAGCTAGTTATGATCCTTGCTTCATGAAAATGTGAAGTAGATGCTTTTGCAGGTGTACAGATTTCTATGAGAAAGGCTGCAGAATGCATGGATGTTCTTTGTTCATTGTACAACATATCTGCGATGAGGCGTCCAGGTACAACACGAATGTCATTTTCAGGTAAATTCAGAGGCAACTCTTCGATCTATCTATGAGCCAGTTATGTTCAGTGAGACCCTTTGTGATCATCTAATTAATTTGATAGAAGTAGTGTTCTGCCCACTGTAAGGATGCCAGCTAATCAGAGAACTGGTCAATTGTTTTAACAACAGTTTCATTGGTAGCAATCAGCAGGCAGCATCTTCTCCAATAGAAAAATGAATACAAAATTCGTAAAGTTCATATGACTCACTCCTTGTTTTTCTCTCCTTTTCTCACAGAACTGAGCAATTACAGTGCTTACATTATATCACACCCCTAATAAAGACATTTGGGCCCCCAAACGTGCAGATAGAGTGACAGAACAGTTTTCCTCTTAAATGTCTCTTATAATTCAAACCAGAAGAGAGGATTTGCTGGTCCTCCATGTCACAGTGGACTATAGCATTTGTTCTCCTGATGATACTTCTGATTGTTGGCTGCTTCTGATCAGAATTTAATTCCAATATCCAGAGAACACAGAAGTCCCATGCTTGCTTGCTTGCTTGCTTGCTTGCTTGCTTGCTTGCTTGCTTCCTTCCTTCCTTCCTTCCTTCCTTCCTTCCTTCCTTCCTTTATTTTTATTTATTTATTTATTTGCAAAAAGTTTTTTTTTTTTTTTTTTTTCCCAAACATACAAATTACATCTTTTTGGAACAGAGCTTTGATCCGGCCATCAATTTGTTCAATTTTTTGTCATCTTTAACAAAATTTTATCTATTCTATTTTGCCATAACACTTATTTTTTAATCTTGAATCATATATAAAACTAATACCATCTTTAAAAAAATTTAACACTTGATCAAAACAATTACCCTTCTATTAACCCACCTTAAATCTTAATTCAATTAATGACTTATAATACGTTTCACAATTAATCTTAAAAATGTAACAATTTAACATTTACACATATGTAAAATATGTGTAAGTTCAAATAATGCTATTTAATGCAATTTCCCAATTATCCTAAATTCTATCTATTAAACCATACCATTTATATAACACTAATTAAGTAATTTTTGTTTATACATCATAATCATATATTGTTTCAATTTTCTTTTCTTTTTTACTTAGGTAAAAAATGTTCAAATTATTACAATTGTTGCACATATTTAAACAATATCCCAATTGTTGTAGCTTTTAATTTTCTAATTTAACCTTTTCTTTTATCCTTCCACTGTTAATCCCATCCTTTATTTTTGTTACTTGACATTTCAATCATCTGGTAAGATTTCCATTATTCATCCAAACATGGAAAAGTTGCAGCAGGAAGCACATCAGATAGAAATAAACCATCTATGATCTTCCAGGTACAGGTAGTCCTCCACTTACAACAGTTCATTTAGTGACCATTTGAAATTACAATGGCAGTGAAAAAAGTGACACTTAGGACCACTTAGGTCCTTCACACTTAGGACCATTGCAGCATCCCTATGGTCATGCAATCAAAATTCAGATGCTTGGCAACTGACTCGTGTTTATGGCGGTGGCAGTGTCCCAGGATCATGTGATCTCCTTTTGTAACCTTCTGAAAAGTCAATGGGTAATCCAGATTCACTTAATAACCGTCTTACTAATTTAACAACTGCAGAGATCCACATAACAACTATTGCAAAAAAAGGTCATAAAATGGGGTAAATGTCTTAACTTACTTAAGTCTCCCTTAACAAATGTCTCACTAAGAAATTTTGGGCTCAGTTGTGGTTGTAAATCAAGGACTAGCTATAATGCAGAATCTCACCTCCCAACATTGCTCACCATTCACTATAATTTGGGCTGCTGTTACTTCTCTTTCTGTAATGTCTGAAAGGCCATCATAGCTTTTCCCTCTTTGACTTAACAAATAAGTCCCATTGAACCTAATGAGACTAAAATCCAAGAAAACATTTTTAGGGCGATTGATTGATTGATTGATTGATTGATTGATTGGTTCGATTTATATGCCGCCTTTCTCCAGAGACTCAGGGCAGCTTACAATGCGTTAAGCAATAGCCTTCATTCTTTTGTATATACCTGCTTAGTAGGGCTTTGCCCGCCGCCCCCCCAAGCGGTGTTTTTTTTTATACAAAGTCAGCTTATTGCCCCCACAAACCGGGTCCTCATTTTACCTACCTCGAAAGGATGGAAGGCTGAGTCAACCTTGAGCCTGGTGAGATTTGAACTTGCAGTAATTGCAGGCAGCTGGTGTTACTTTAACAGTGCTTTAGTCTGCTGCGCCACCAAGGCTCTTGGTTTACAGGGCTCTGCTGTAAATGGCTATTTTCCATTTTTGTTAACAATTCTGATAAATGTAATAATGAAATATGGGTGTATAATACAGCCGGCAATGACTAGTGTTTTCAGACATTGGACTTCCAGTGGCTAAAACTGTCAGCAGGAAGCAGAAAATAAGCCACATTTCTTAGAATAAAAGCTTCAGAATATCAATCTTCAAAGATTTCTCACTGTGCTATCTCAGTCAATGAAGTTCCAGGAGTGATTCTTTTTTTTTAATTACATCCTAAGCAGGGTGCTATTGACCAAGTAACGTCTTTGAAAGATTACCATTTGAGCACCTTGAATGCTGCTGGGTCTTAGAAGAAAGGGAAACAACTCTGGCTTCCATCTTCCATCCTGTTACTTACAATGCGTTCAGATTTTCTTCTAAATTGATATTCTTAAGATCAGGAATATCATCTTAGAGAAACTAAAATTGTAATGTCAATTGGTCACGTCTTATACTTTTGAACTGAGAATCAGTTATCCTTCAACAATCAGAGTGTTCCCAATGTTTTGAGATAATTGTTTTTTAAGGAAAACAAAAAAATGCACACCTCGTGAAAAGAATAGACAAAATTGTATTCAGAAAAATGTTGCAGGATGAAGGGCTGTGTGTTTGCATGCAATGGCATCTGCAGGAAGAATCAGAGCAGTTTGACTTAAGATTCATTCCTTTGAATATGTGTTGCAATGCTGAATAATGCACTTCCATCACTGTTAGAAATTCTGTTTATATACAGCACCACAGAGCTAACAAAGACTACAATCACCATGTGCTTTACTGCTCAACTGTTTAACTGCATAGATCCAAACTTGTAAACACTGCCATCTACTGGCTGAATACTACTGTAGTTGTTGCATAAATATATATTCCAACAATGAATTCCAACAAAAATGCATGGAGTTTGTGGCACAATAGCAAAATGCTATATTTGTTATTTTGGCAGAAACAAATAGGAAGCTGTGAATAAATACCCACATGTGCATGGGAGCATGCCTGAGACTGGGACTCTGACTGAGCAGTCATTAATGGATTAATGTTTATAATAATTAAGGAATTTAGAGATTTATTTACAGCAATACAATATAGAGATGGACAAAGCCTACCACCTAACTGTCTACCACAGGGGTGTCAAACTCGTGGCATCATGTTGTCGTCATGTGACATATCAGAACTTTTTCCCCCCCTTTGCTAAAACAGGGGGGCGTGGCCAGCACGTGATGCATCCAGCCCACGGGTTTGACACCCCTGGTCTACAATCTACCAGAAGAAAAGCTAAAAAGCATGTGCTTTATGTATTTATACCTGGAAACAAAAAGCAGAAGGAAGCACCTTGGTTTAGCAGTCTTTTAGACAATAAGCAGGTTTCAGACCTCCAGCTGGAAAGGAAATCAATAAACTAATTTCAAAAGTTTGACTGGAACTATAGTTTATTGATATACACCCATGCGACACAGACTTGGAAGCCTGGCAGTATGCATGTATGTATGTATGTATGTATGTATGTATGTATGTATTTATTTATTTATTTATTTATTTATTTATTTATTTTTGGGTGCATGTGTGTGTGCCTCCTTCTCTTGACAAGGAGTTAAGGCAGAACCTGAAGTCTGTTTTTTCCTGTTTTCTTTATTTCCCAACCTTTTGGTTCATGTTTTTGTAACCATCACTGAAATGGTTTCTCAAGGTTATCTCTGTAACTTTCTGCAACACACCAAGCCAAAGTCGGAGTAGATAGAGGGTAAATAACTACTCAATCTATACGCTATTGACTCCTTGTGGTCAATAGGTCATCCATTACTGAAAATTCTGAATTTGGCCGCCAACAAAGAATGTTTAGAAAAATAGTGGAATTGCAATTATATGTTTGCACCTGCTATTTAAAAAATTAAAATTTTTGTTTAGTAGAACTTGATTGATTGATTCATTCATTCATTCATTCATTCATGATTCTTTGCAGCTACATAGATGGACCTTAATCAGGTTAATGGAAATGGAACCAAACAAGTCTAAGATGGTTGAAATAACAAAGAAGAAAAATGAAAGGAACAAAACTGCCCATCCTTATTTTAGATTACACTGAATGCAGATGAAGCAAATCTTTTTCACAAAGGCACAAAGGCACTAGGTTTAAAAATATTCAGAAGATGTGAGATGTGTGATTTCTCTTATAGCTGGCTCAAATTTCTCTTTGTTTTTAAAAAAGCAAAATAAAAGCCTTAAAGCAAGATCATTTACGAGATCCTAAATTACCAGAGCATAACCATCAAAACAACAATTCAATTTGATTAAAAATATATATTCTTTGCACGCTTTAAAATAGGAAGTTGGCAGAAATAGGTAGATCACCATTATCTGCAGCCTTTCGTAATAGATGGTTTCTAATGAATGAATGAGATGAAAGCGATATTTCCTGGTTGTATGTACAAGAGTCATTTCTTACTCTTTTAATCCAGAAAAGATTGCCCCACAGCCTTAATATACTAGGCCTGCCACTGAGAAAATTTGTATTCTACTGTTTTTCAGGGTAAAAATTGTGATAATAATAGCAGCTAAGTAACAGTGCGTGCCATGGTGGGGAGGGATCTCTCCTGTTGCTAGGTTGTTTAAATCAAACACTTGCAGTTGCAGAGAGCACAACGATGAGTTTCGCTCCCACTGACTTCATCATTACTGTTGTCAATCAGGGATCCAAATCATTGTTGAGCTTGCAAATATAGCGGATGATCCTTCTCTTTATAGACTATCCCAATATGTCAATGGTCAGGTGGGATGGCTAGCTGAAGGAACCCAGTAGGCACAGCCCAAACCTCCTATCCCAGATTGCAAAAAAAATTGCACTGTTTTTCTAACCATCATGTCCCTTTTGCAATTACCACACATGGAAAACCTCAGATAAGCAGCATTTCCAATCCAATCAGCACATATGATCCTTTGCACAGCATGTATTTAACAACTACATGAAGGCGCTGAGTGAGGCCATTCAGCAACAGGGATACTGACAAAACCCAGCTCGACATCTCTGCTCAGACCAATCAAGCAAGGTACAGACTTTGTGTCTTCAGACTGCAACATCTGGCTGGGGAAGAAAAGGTGTCAACCCAACCCAAGTAAAGCCAAATGGCTTTGATTTTAGGGTCTGCTGGACCTGGGGATTCCCCCCCCCGCCCCCAATTCTCGGTTGGGTTGCATTGCCTCATGGAGAACTGGTGTCAAATTTGGTGGTCCTCTTGGAGTAACAGTTCCTGCTCAACCACCAGACAACAGCAGTAGCCAGGACAGCTTTTCACAAGATCATGTTATTTATCAGTTGCACGCTTTCCTGGATCAGGAGGCACTGCACATAATTCCTCATGTTTTGGTTATCTTCTGGATGGATTACTGCAATGCGCTCTACATGGGGCTTCCCCTGAAAAATATCTGGAAGTTGCAATTGGTCCAGGGTGGACTGGCAGAAACAATTATGGGGCTGCCTTGGGAAGGCCACATTACATCTTTGCTTCATGAGCCAAGCTCACTAGATCCCAGTAGACTTCCAGATGCAATTTAAGTGCTGGGTGTCAGGTATAAAGCCCTTGTGGTATGGGATAAAGCTATTTGAAGAATGACCTCTCTCCAAATTGTATCTATCCCTGCTGTCAGATTTGGCAAAAGGGACATGCTCCAGGTCCCAGTGCATATCCCCTAGTAAGGCCCTAGGGAGCCTGGCTCTTCTGTCATAGGGCCAGGCCTCAGAAAGGTGATTCCTCCTGAGATTACATTAGCCCCCACCATTCAGAAAATCTGAATAAATGTGTTTATTCTGCCCTGTGTCAACCCTGAAGCTGGCCTGAGCGAGGCCATTTTCTGGGCTTCAGTGTTGACACACTGGAGCTGAGGGATAGGGAGGGGGAATAGAGCTACCTCTATTCCTCTATTCCTCTAGACAGTGGTGGGATTCAAGTAATTTAACAACCGATTCTCTGCCCTAATGATTTCTTCCAACAACCAGTTTGCCAAACTGCTCAGAAAGTTAACAACCGGTTCTCCCAAAGTGATGCAAACTGGCTGAATCCCACCACTGGATAGAAGGGGTTTTAATCAAAACAAGAACCAAGGACATTCCCAGAGGTGGTCAGAGAGAGGTGGAGGCGACCAGATGACACGATGATTGGACCATGTGACTTTGGGAAAGGGGAAAAACATTTACTTTTAACCTGGTGAAAACCGAGGGAATATTCAGAGTCGGTTTTCATCAGCCTGTGCCAATATGATATTTCCAATAAACTAGTTCTTTCAGGAATCCATTTGCCTCAGAGTTGTATTTATTATGGAGGTATTACTTGGAAGCCAATTGGACTTCAGTGGCAGTTGAACTAAATCTGGCCCATCCCTAGAAGGATATACACACTGAAACGGTATTTAAAAGTGCCGCTCTAGTATTGAGCTTCTTTGAGCAGAGCTAATGTTTAAACTTTCATGGGCAGTTCCTTTTATTCACATTTACATTTTTCATGATGAAGAGTTAATGCAGCCTAGAGTCTTGTCTCCAAAAAGCATTAAGCCCAACAGTGCAGATAAATTCAGAAATATTAATAGTGTTTCCATTTAAATATTTAATATCACAGCAAAACACTGATTGTTACTTATTGGTTGCCTACAAATTAGGCTTACCTCATTGGCTAGCCATGGTGTGCAGATAAACTAAATCTCAATCAAGCATTTTTTTTTCTTTATGAACTCCTGCAAAACTTTAGAAGGAAGATAATGTTAGCACATCCCATCCACTTCTTGGGCAATACCCACACAAGCAAAATACTAAAGTACGTGCAACAGAATTAATACAACAGTTGGAGCCATGAAATTTAACAACCTAAATCGTTACTCAGGTAAGATATACATTTCTCTTTTTTTAATATTAGGCCAGTAGGTGTATAGTGGTTAAATGGATCAGACTAACAACCCGGAGACTCTGACTTCTAGTCCCACCTCAGGCATGAAGCCAGACCTTGGACTAATCACACCCTCTTAGTCCTAGGAAGCAGACAAGGGCAAACCATTCAATAATGCTGCCAAGAAAACTTCAGAGATTTGTCCAGAAGTCAAGACTGGAGTAAGCAAAAGAAGAAGAATTGCTGTCAACAGATTATTTTTAAAGAAATTTCAAGTGAGGCAAGGCAATTGGCTAGGGCACAAAAAGCTTTAAATAAACTTCTGTAGTATTTTACACAGACATATCAACTTATAATGGGATTATTATAATTTGCTGCCCTTGGGGCTGCCCTTGAAACTTTGACTGATTCAAAATGCAAGGGTTAGTATGCTTCCTGACCACACTGCTGTGGCACAGCTGCATTAGTTTCCACTTTGTTTCTGGATGTAACTCAAGATGTTATTTGAGGACTCTTAATACTTGTTCTGAGTGTGGCTCAGAATAAGGTATCTAAGAGATCATAGTTTCCAGATAGATTTTTGCCTGTCCAGTCTAGATGCCCAGAGAAGGTTTCTCAAAAGTGCAGTGGGAAGGGGAACAATGAGGTAGATTCTGTGTGGAAAGTCTCTACCTGGCCTGAACTGAGGATGCCTCTCATTCTTTACGGTCTTCCAACAAGTTATAAAAACCAGACTGTTCTGCAAAACCGCTTATAAAGGGCTGTAAAGCACTGTAAAGCGGTATATAAGTCTAAGTGCTATTGCTAATGGGAAGTCTGCAGTGGGCAAAGATGCTCCAGATCTGAGATGGAAGCCCTAGCTATATCCCTCAGCAGCTTCTTAAAGGAACTATGCTTTTTCCTGGGCTCTCAAAATAGTTGCACAATCTCAGGGTGATACATAGATAAGTTCAGGAGGTATTGAGAATGCATTAGGGTACATCCATGTGTACCTTGATTTGGGGTTATTTCTTTATTAGATTTTCATCCTGCCTTTGTAATTTTTAATGTTTTCACTGATTGGTTTGCCTTGTATAAAAAGTACTGCTCCATCTTATCCATCCAAAAATTGAAATCTGTTTTAGGAGGTATATGTGGAGGAGGACAATGGTCCATGCTTCCCTTTTAAAAGGGAATATCAGTGACATAGATGACAACAGGGGAGGCAACGGCAGGCAAGTGACCACATTGCAATGCAAGTTTCACAACTTCTGCCATGTGACACAAGCATATAAAATAACAGAGCTTGCATTTTGGCAACACGATGCAGGTTCCTTTTGACATCATCACCATCACGGAACAATTACTACGCCTTGGAAAAGCATCAATTTCAGCCTGCTGGTCTTCAGGCATGAACTCTTTGTGATGAGTTACACATTAGTGCAGAATCCAACTAATCCAATAATTGATTGAAGAGAATATTTGGGAGAGAATAATCCAATAATCCAATAATGACAATTATGTCATTAAATTCTACCTTTGCTGACTGATACATAAGTGTTCTGCTTTTATATTTTCTTTTAGTGTCCATGCATACTATTCAAAATCCACACACTCTGGAATCTGCATTCTTATTGTTTCTTACCTGCAATCCTTCCAATTGCTTTAAGCTTCCTTGGAAAATCAACCTTGGGGATCTGGGGGAGAAAAACATAATATATATATTATACATACTAACTGCAGACTCAGCTAGAGAGTGGTATCACCCTTAGGCCGCCCTCATTTCCTCTTCGTAGGAAAAGGGTTAAGACTTTCTTATTTAGCTACTCCTTTTCTGCTTCAGTTAATTAGCAATGCACTATTTAAAGTTTATTTAGCATTTGTTTTCTAATTATTTTATTGTTGGCTGTTTTGAGTGCCCTCAGGTAGAATGGCAGAATACAAATAACCTGTAAAATAGAAATAAATAATGAATAAGAATAACCAAAATTGAGCCAATGACAAACATGTGGGAAGGTTCAAGCAGGGTGCAAAGGTTCATAATGAAGAGAGAAAAAAGACCCGAGTCATTCCCTGTCCACACAGAGCTGCATAACAGGACCAAAAGCCATAGAAACTGTCAGTGTAAATATATTCATGAACTGGAATAGGCATGGCAACAAGGTCAGCCAATGGAGTAGACATGGCAACAAGGTCAGCTAATGGGGACTGTTTGGTAACTGAAACATAGTAGTTGCTGTGTGAGCCACAAGAGCCAGCTAGGAGCCTGGGCATGTCTTTGCTCAACTGTTCTGTATATAGAAGTCTTGTCTATGTTGAGCCAGTCTGTGTTTGTACCTATTTACAATCTCTTCTCTCTACCACACTGGAAAAACCAGCATGGGTATTGTATATTTGCCTTACGTATTATTATATATATAAAGAAGTTTTGAATCCTGCTGAATTGTCTGATTGTGTGTGCTGCAACAAACTCTGACAGAAACTTAGTTTGTTCATGCTTGCAATAGACTGAAACTTTACACTCCTAGAACGATTCCAAAAGATCCTTCCATTTGGGGAAAAATTTGGGGAAGAGAGAAGCAAAGGCCTGCACAAGTTACCGTATCCTATGCCCCCAGAGCCAACATGCCCAGTAGCAACCTTCGTGCAAATCTGGAGAATATCCAACAAATACACTAATATCATAGACTTTCTTCCTTGTGTGTCCAATCACACTTAGCTATTAAAGAATTCTACTCACCCAAATCACTCCTGGGTTTGGCATCCAGAAGCTGTGATTTGGTGTTATGATTTTCCTTGAATTTTCATTAAAATAAGGAATCAAATAAATGCATCAAGTATTACTAAGGGTTAATGCACTGATTTTGACCTTTAACACATCCCTGCCTCAGGGACAGAACATTGTCTTGAAATATGCTGTCTGTGCATGTTGAGGCCAAAGGATCAGTTTTTTAAAAATTGTAGCTCTAAGGCCATTTCTTTTTGGAGGCACCGGTCTATTCATTTGTTTTTGGAGGCATCAGCTGTAGGGCGGCTCTTTGAAGCCCCGTGGCAAGAATTTAAACAGTTTTTTTCCTTCTAGCCTTCTAGCCGGGAGGCAGTTAGTAGATTGGGGGCGGGGCCAAATAAATGGTAAGAATAATGCGGGGGGGGCGGCGGGAGGGCTCAGCTCCCAAACAAAGAGAACCGGTTCGGTGACATCATATCATCACCGCTACCAGCTCGGCCAAACCGGGCCAAACCGGGAGGAACCCCTGCAATACAGTCACTGAAATTTTACTTCAAATAGATTTCACAAAGAAATCATTGTTTTTTTATTCTTCAGCTAGTCCCATTAAACATGCTTATCTCTTTATCCTTCCTTTCTTCTTCCCTCCTTTCCTCCTTCCCTCCCTCCCTCCCTCCCTCCCTTCCCCTCTACTAAGGCAGGGCAGTTCCATTTAAAGATATTCCCCATGGGGGCAGAAGCTTTTGATTTAACTAGATTGAGTATATATATTTTATTCTAGAATATCCATTCAGCATTCAGTCCATATACAAGCACAAATAATTTCCATGGAAACAAGGAGACTTCCTGGAAAGTCAAAAGAAATCTACATGGCAGTTTCAAATGGCTTTTACCCTGCCTATTCAATCATTTTCCTTAGGTAAACTGGTGAAAAATGTGTTTATTACCTAAATTGCTACCCAAATAGGGGTTAACCCTGCTGGGAAAAGACAGGAAAGGAATGAAGAAGATTAATTCCCTGTTCAGGTGCCACCTGTATCTGATACTGTTGGAGACATGCATTTTCCATAACATATCAGGCAGTAATGCATTACCTTCCGTACCAGGATTATATGAACAGGGTTTCTGAGAGAAGGGTTCCTAAAGACAATGCATTTTTGAATGGACTTTCAATTAGCATGCACCACTGGATACTTTTCAAAAAAAATTACATACTGCATTGCAATCTTCTCAAAATATCAGAGAATACACAGCTCAGTTGAAACTGGTCCTTAGGCCATAATAGAAAAATTTGCACTGAACATTTTCTCTTCCATCCTATAGTCAGAACTAAGAAACCTGGAGCACTGACAGAAAAATATAGGTCAGTTCATGATTTCTTTGATGAAAGAGAAGATCTGAGGCAAATAGAGAAATGACAGGGCAGGCCCTAAAGAGAGGGGCCAGCAGAGTATTTAATTTCCTCTTCTTTCCCGTCACCCATCTTGTGCCTTTCGCTGTTTCTGCCCAATGTGATCGTCACATATTTTCGCAGCAAACAGCAGTCAGCCCATCTGTAGGATCATAACAATGGTGGGATTGTTGTGGCCCGCCAGCGGCCTGCACGGATCATGGCTGATCCTGACGACGAGGAGGCTGGTGTGGTGTTGTGCCAGCAGCCGGCGCAGCCGGCACTCGCGTCGGACAGCGAGGAGGTCAAAGAGAATGTGATGCCAGAGGCAGAGACTCAGCCAGGGCCTTCAGAACCCCCAAAGGCTCCTTCCAGTGGAGAGAGCAAAGTGGAGGAGCTTCTCCTCAATGCTCGGGCATGCAGGGCTGCCAAAAGGCAGGAGTGGCTACTCAGGAGGAGGAAGTCTACTCGAGAGAAGGGCTTGAGGATAATTGGCCACTCCCTTAGCCTATTTAAGTGACATGTAGCTAGTGCTTTCTTGCTAGAAACGTCTCATTACTACAGAGCATCTTGGAGGGCGAGCGACTTCTCATATCTGGTTTTCTGGGCTGATTGCCAACCTTTGTCAGACTTTGTTCTTAATAACTTTGATAAAGACCTTTGCACGGGAAGCCTGCATTCTTGAAAGGGGTTTGTTTGGAATTAAACAGTGTTTGGGAAGCTTGGTGTGTGTCACATTCTCTGGGAATCCGAAACTGGGGCAGAACAGGGATTCAAAAAAATTAACAACCCGTTCTCTGCCCTAATGACTGGGTGGGTGGGTGTGGCTGGTTGGGGGGGCATGACAGCACTCAACCTCCTGCAGCATTCTGCCAGCCAAAATAGGGTGTGGGGTTAATTACAAAATATGGGCTTTGCTTTGTGACATCAGATCCAGAGGGCGAACCACAACAGAGCAAGGGGTGTGAACTGCAGAGAAAATATACTTTTGTTTGGTTATGAATAAATATCCCCAAAGTCAGATGTATGTAGATTGACTTTTAGCTACACATCTCCCCAGCAAACAGCAAATGTTGAAGCTCCAGGTAAAGAGGATTCATTTTAGGATGAGTAACCACAGTTTGCATGTTGGAGGTTCCTAAAGGAATGCTGGGAAATTCTGTATTTTAAAGAACATTTGAGGGAGGGGTGCAGAATAGCCCTTCTCTGTAGAGACCCGGCACCAATCAAAACACTTTTTGTGAAGCAACTGATTAACACTGACAGGATAAGCCACCAGTATATGAAAATAAGAGCAAACTCCACTCTCTTCTAGTATTGATGATGTTATCTAGTAACCCACAGTTCAGCCCTGAGCTACAAATATTATCTTCTATCGATAAACGCTGTTTGGTTAGAGGGACTCAGAGCTTGCCTTATATGAGATGGCTCCCAGTGGATTTCATTCTAAATTTTGATATGATTTCTGTAAATAAGGAATGTAGAATTATAATGGCTGAGTATTTGATCCTTCAAACATCAAAAAAGTACAAAGCTAAGGGATAAAAAAAAATTGAAAATGAATTTGAAAAAAGAAAAGGCTCAGGAAAGAAAAAGAGTGAAAGTGTAAGAAAAAAAGAGGAAAAGAGGAAAAACTGCAAAAGAATGACTTCCAACTTTCTTTGGTTCAGATATAAGTTAAAAAAATATCAAACTCTTACTCTAAGATTGACATTTGTCTACATTATTTCCATAATCCCTTATTTAATCATCAAAATCCAGATCAACTTTTAATTTCAGTTTCTCACAAAAAGTCCAGTAATGGCTCATATCGCTTTAATCACTATTTGTTAATGAAACCACAACTGATTTATTTAATTGCACCAAACTCTAAATAAAACAGGAATGGAATATCCTAAACTCTAGTGTAGACCCATGCTTCTCAAATTTGGCAACTTTAAGGTGCATGGACTTCAATTCCCAGAATTCCCCAGGCAGCATGAAGTTCACTCATCTTAAACTTGCCAAGACTGATCTACAGATAGGGATTTTTCCATTCCTCTTACTGGTTCCTACTTACTTATGAGCAATCATAATGCAAAATCCCCATTCCCAACTCACCCTAGAGCAGGGGTTTTGGGCCCTTCCAGCCTCCTGCACCACCCTAGAAGCCAAAACGGGGTGTGGGGAGCACGTGACACCCTCACATTCTGTTTTGGGCCTGGGAGGCCTCCTGCACCAACCTGAAAGCCAAAATGGGGTGCACGGGGGGATTCCTGGGAGTGGAGGGGCAGGATGGGCGGGGCCAGCCAGAGGTGGCATTAGCCAGTTCTCTGAACTGGGCAAAAAGTTAACAACCGGTTCGCCTCAACTGGTGCAAACTGGCTGAATACCACCTCTGGATCATAACCATTGGTTCAGAAGTAGTAGTCCGGGGTGAAATTCACTTACCTTGCCTACCAGTTCGCAAATCTGCGCATGCCATTGGATGAAAGCCATTAGCCACAATAGGAATTGCCCAACACCCTTTCAGAACACAAGCCCCTTCATTGCACCACCCCCAGAGAAGTCCAAACTTCAAAGCCACAGAAACCTGGAAGCCCAGATAAACAATAAACCAGAGGTTGACCAGATTAGCTCAAACAAGCACCTAGGATTTGCATTTCCTCTTTTGCCTATAGAGCCAGCTATGACCCCTACATAACCCCCAGATGACCCCATAGGAATCTGACAACAGCCAATAGAATATTAAAGGACATGTTCTTGCACAGGAACAGGAAGTTCAAATACAAAGCCCAAAGAAGGTATAAACCTCTCTTTCCAATCAACCTCCATGTTATTTCCAACATCTTTCTCCTGGCGTGGAACTGAACCAGACGGATTTTCCTTTCAATACTATAATAGCACAATGCTCCCAGTGATTCCAGTGATATTGTTCACCCTATAATAGCACCTTTATGTGTTTTTCTCACTATTGCTCTTTTGTATCTAATATTGCTGTGCTATGTGCTTTTTTGTACATAATTTTCTCTAATCAATATGTCCATTCAGAAAGGCATTCAATTAAGGATTTACTACAAAGCTACAATTATCAAGTATTCTATTAACCTGCATATGTATATAAGATTTAAAACTCAACAAATATCATACAATTTTTAACAACTATTATTTGCAACATTTGCAACCAAAACAGAGCATAAAAGCAAAAACCCAATCTAAAAGTCCAGAACGAATAAAAATGTTTTCACTTATACCAAAACCGGAACTGAGATGACACTTGCAGAAGGAAGTCACAGATTGATACCCCTTTCAAGAAGACCTTTGTATTTTATCTACTATATCCAATTCAGGGAGCTATGAAGCAGGATTTATGCTTGTGTCATGATTGCAACCCATCTGGAGTTTTATAGCTTAAACTTTGGTGTGATCAATTTTGTTCTAAAACAGATTGGAAGTGAGTATCACCCTTTCAAAACTTGGCATACCATGCCCTCATTGGCAGATCTTAGTCCAAAATCATGTTGTTATATGTTGCACTAAAAATAATTTCTAGGCAAATTCTTCTCTGGTTAAGAAAATATACTTCATCTTGCAGGGAAACGTTCTGAAATGTATAAAATCATAACAGGCAATCAACAACAATCTCCAGTTGAAGTCTTTCAACTCTATAAGAGGCTAGCATACTCAGTGTCCAGGCTGGGGATGACATACAGGAGCTTCAATCCAGTGGTGAGTTGCTCCCAGTTCTGTCCGGTTCTATAGAACTGGTATTAAAAGTGGCGGGAGGCTCCGCTCACCCGCCCGGATATCATAATTGACGATTTGCACATGCTCCCGTTGCGAACCGGTAGTAAAGGTAAGTAGAACCCACCCTGTCCAATCTAACACAAGGCTGGTAAGAAAGACGCACAGGGAAAAACCTTCTTGTGATGTGCTAAACTAGGTTTTCAGTAAACCTAGCATGTTGTAAATAGGAGTTTCAAACTAGCGGTGGGTTGGTCTCGGTTCTGTCCAGTTCTATAAACCTAGCATGTTGTAAGCAGTGGTGACACTGTGGTTAAGGCAGCTGAAGTTACAAGCAACTGTAAACTTACTTATTTTCAACCTTAGCTCATTGTTGCATCCAGTCTGAGATAAAAGTGCTACTCTGTGATTAACGCTTCCATCAGTCTTCCAAAAAGGGAGTTGGGAGGCTAAAACAGTTACCAGATAGTGTCATGTTTTTCAAATTTGTTTTTCAATCCTCACTAGTATATGTAGCGTGTGTGACATGAAATCACACAAGGCCAATAGATCTGTATATTTTATTTATGATTAATGCCAGGTTAGTATCCATGTGCCATATTGTGGGAACATGCCCCCAGACAGAGAAATTTGGGGTAGAGAGGTAGAGAAAGAATTGGAATAAGTAAACAAAATGTTACTACTGTAAGTAGAAGTGCTTTGACTCCAGAGCTATTGATGGAGCAATCTTGCCAATCAAATATCAGAGGAGAAAGACCTGAATAAGCAAAACTGGATTCATTCCTACATACGCATAGCAAGAATGCATTTTAATCTAAGCTGAGATTATTTTAGCACACCCACGATGATGACTTTTCCAGATAAATACAGAATGTGCTGAACTTTCATCTTTCACCCCCTCTTTTAAAATTATGGTGTTATAAAATGGCTCAGTAACATGGATGACTCAAAAGTATAGGGTTCATGGGAGAAACAACTATTCCTTCTTTATTAGCAGAAGAAAACTGGCATATTGTGGTACTGCCTACTACAGAGATTTGGGGGATGTGTAGTTTACTTCTCCCTCCCCCACCTTCACTGAATATTTATCTGATTCTGCCCCCTAATGGTTATCAGTGGCTTTGCATTAAAATTCATTCATTCCAGGAACAAATGTGTGGGAAAGATTTAGTCACGAATCATCTAAAAATATCTAGTACATTATATATGTTGCTTTAAAACTTCAGTTCAGGAGAAAAAAATCAGTGGAATAAGCTATCTTCTTTATTAGTGCATGAATGCTATCATCTTTCAGGATACATATGTGTGTTGAACAATAGTTTTGGTTTCATTTTAAAATTGAATTTGTACGGATGGATCAACTGCACCACACATGTTCTGTTGAGATAAAGATGTGTGCATCACATTAACAGAATTGGAAGAAATTCTATGCTTGGCTAAGATATGCATTTCTTTATTTCCAACATGAGATTTATTTATTTTTTTAATCATTATTTGTAGCTGCAGGCTGAAATCAGGAAGATCTACCTGTTCACCACACACCCAGGATGATGCTGGTGTGTGAATTACATAACATTTCTTTCACCTCCCAACAAAACAGTTTTAATTCTTTGTGAAAAATAGCGTTTATTTTATTCAGGGAAATGGAGGAAGCAAATTGGGCAGCTCCCAAAGAATTAACCCCCCTTCCCTACCAAAGATTGTCACTTCCACTCAGAAACTTCCCATTCTCATTAAAGTTTTTCTCACTTATCCATGCCTATGCTTCCCCCTCTGTAACAGCATGATATAAGAGCATAAGCATAAGAGCCAAGGTAGCGCAGTGGTTAGAGTGCAGTACTGCAGCTACTTCAGCTGACTGCTAGTTCAGCAGATCAGCGGATCAAATCTCACCGGCTCAAGGTTGACTCAGCCTTCCATCCTTCCGAGGTGGGTAAAATGAGGACCCAGATTGTTGGGGGCAATATGCTATTTAGTATACTGTCTTTGGTGTGAGCCGCCCAGAGTCCTCGGAGAGTGGGTGGCATAGAAATATGACTAACTAAATAAATAAATAAATAATGATAGGTTGTCAACTTATCCAAACTCTGCTGTCAATCTGAAGAAGGATGTTCAACTGGGAACTGAGGAGGCCATTACCTAATCATCTGCTTCCATCATTGAACTGTTCTTCTGCCATTCAAGACTATAAAGCAGCATCTGAGATGGAAAGAGATGGCTAGCAAACAGCCTAAGGTATATACATGGTATTTTCTCCCTTGAAAGGTGCATTCTTCATCTACTGAGGTGTGCCGTGGACAATAATAGCAGTGATGATGATAGTATTTTGAAATGGCATGTTGAAAGAAAAGGAGTGGTCTCTACTTGAAAAAAAATAACACTAGTCTCCCAGTATTGATGGTTTTCCTTGTTCCTTCAGTAAAATAAGATTCATTAAGGCCCCTACATCAGGAAGCAACTATTGGGAAAGAGAGCCAATCCTGCCTTTGACCAGATGGCACATGGCTCTAGATGGGGACTGAAAGCCTGAGACTTTTACTGCAGTGGTGGGTTTCAAATTTTTTTACTACCGGTTCTGTGGGTGTGGCTTGGTGGGTGTGGCATGACTTGGTGGGCGTGGCTTGGTGGACGTGGCAGTGGAAGGATACTGTAAAATCTCCAATCCCACTCCACTCCAGGGGAAGGATACTATAAAATCTCCATTCCCTCCCCAATCCAGGGGAAGGTTACTGCAGAATCCCCATTTCCTCCCAATCAGCTTGGACTTGGGAGGCAGAGAATAGATGGGGGCAGGGCCAGTCAGAATTTTTACTACTGGTTCTCCAAACTACTCAAAATTTCTGTTACTGGTTCTCCAGAACTGGTCAAAATCTGCTGAAACCCACCTCTGTTTTACTGGTAAGAAAAGTTTTGTAGCCATGTGAAGATTCCCCCTTCCCCTTCTCCTTTATTCATCAAGCAAAAGTGAAAAACGAAAAGGTTAGGTCGGAATAAGCTCTAAACTTGTAAACTTTTCTTAAGATGAACGAGAAATCAAAATATGCCACTAAACTCATTGAAATACAATGGTCTTCTGCATTGCCACCACAAACCCAGAGCTTGACATAATTGGCAGTTCCGTCTTACTTCAGTTGAAGTAAGAAATCTTACTTGATTTCTTGATCAGTTTCAGTTGATTTCAGTTGGAGCAGAAATCTCATTGTGTCTAAGAGCAACAGACCAGATTAGGGGAGGCACTATAGAAGCTGTACAGCAGGTGTGTTCAACCCACAGTTTGTGGGCTGCATGCGGCCCTGGACAGCTAGTAACGCAGCCTCACAAGATAGTAAACTTTTGATATTATGTGGTTTTATATATATTGAATATGTTCCTTTTCACTTAGTACAACCCAGACAAGCCAAACGGTTGGCCATCCATGCTGTACAAACATGTATTGTAGGTTTAGCTTACAACATCTGTTACTTATTCACCATTTCATCAAGGGACTTTCCCAGTCTGTAATATTTTTAAAAAAGAGTTTGGCAAAGAAGCCTTTCCATGGCCAAACCAGGAAGGTGAGATTGAGAACAGACCTGTGAGTATTTGCTGCTTGAGATAGCCTTATCGTACAGCTGATCTAGTAATTATCCATAGGATTGCACTGCATGAGTTTTATCTATGAGCTGGGAAGTTCTGGGTTAGACTAAATTCTTCATTATATGCTGAAGTATTGTAAGCAATTTTAGGGATTTGCTAAAGAGAAAATTATTACAGGATATGATGAATGTACTTTATTTTCAAGTCAATACAGTAACATACATTTTCCAATTATTTTCTTTAACATGGGAATGAGGGACTGATGATCCCTAAATATTGTTTGTTGCTAAATACAATTCTCAGCAGCTGGTAGTTGCAACAAACTCTGAAGAGCCAAATTTACTATGACAATCTTCTAAGAAAATTAATTGTTTCTAGTTCTAGGGACTCTTAAGCAGGTTATTGCTTCCCAATGTACTGTCCCATTTTAAAGATGTTCAGCCCAATTGTGGGAACTGTAGATTAATGCATCCACAGAATGACAGGTTGCAGAAAGTTAATATTTATGAATCCTAAAATGCTATATCATTGCTATTTTTATTTTACATAGAATGAGAATCAAGGTGGCTTATACATTGCTTTTTCTTCCTATTTTTCTCATTGGTTTGGTGATGAGAGAATGACTGACCCATAATCTTCCAGACTGTTTTTGGAGGTGGACTGGAACTCAGTCTCCCAGTTTCTAGTCTAGCATCTTAACCACTGCACTAAAATAGATCTCATATAATTATTTTCTCTTTCACTTCTTATCCTAGGGCAGTGATGGCTAACCTTTTTGCCATCGCGTGCCAGGAGAGGGGGGGACGGGGGAGGGTCGCAAGCGCACGTGCCCACGCGCATGCGTGCGCAAATTCCCCCTCTCCGCTCCTGGCACATGATGGCCTGGTAGGCCCGTTTTTCTTTCTTACCTGGTTCCAGATCCTCTCTGTGTATCTGGGAAGGGCGAAAGCAGTCTTTCCCACTCCCTTGGAGTCCCTACAGAGGCTGAAAGGGCCCATTTCCCAACTCTCGGTGGGACAGGAAGTGACATTTTTTGCTGTCCCCAGCCTCCAGAATCTCTCTAGGAGTCTATAGGAGCCTCTCTAGGAGTCTCTGGAGGCTGGGGAACAGGAAAAAATGTCACTTCCTGTCCCACTGGGAGTCGGGAAATGGGCCCTTTCAGCCTCCGTAAGGCCTCCAAGGGAGTGGGAAAGGCTGTTTTCGCCTTTCCTAGATACACAGAGAGGATCTGGAGCCAGGTAAGAAAGAAAAACGGGCCTTCCCCACGCCGCCCCCAGGCCCTCCAGAGGCAGGAAACAGTCTGTTTCCCTACTTCTGGTGGGCCCAGAAGGCCCGAAAATCAGCTGGCCAGCGCACGCATGTGCCCCAGAGCTGAGCTGGCATGCCTACTAATATGGCTCCGCGTGCCACCTGTGGCACGCGTGCCATAGGTTCACCATCACGGTCCTAGGAATTGGGGTGATTTTCCTTATTAAAGTAATCTTCCACGGTGATGGGGATAGAATTGATGACTGGGAGAGTTGTAGATCTTTTGTTGATCCTCCCCATCCTAATCTAAACCCACCCTCTTTTATGTCTTACATTAGGGCACCAGCAGGTGTGAGGTACAACTTTTTATTAAGTTTAAGTAAGAATATTAGAGATTAGTTCTTTTTCTCCAAAAGTGCTTTTTTCATTACCCTTGGAAGTTGTGATTTAACATACATTAGGGACCTGCAATGCCACCCCATGAACTATAGTAAATTTTTACTTTCTTAAATTCAATTCCAGGGCAATTTTGATATATCTATTTTTTTTGGGATTTGTTTTTATCATATGCACCTTTTACTCCCCACTATACATAATTGTCTCTTGGCTGCTAATAGGCTGTGACTGAGATCCATTGAAGGTGATGAACCGAGTAGAGTCTGATGCCTTGAATGAGCTGTTTCAACAGGGAAAAGAGAATCACTGCCATTAACAGATAATTTAACACTGTCACACAAAATAGTGTAGAGGTAACACTTGATTCAGTTCTAATTCTTACTGAGGTGGCAGATGAATATGCAGGCTTTCACTAAGGGGAAGTTATATTAGACATATGTTTAAGTGCATGCGCATGGAGAAAACTACAATTTACTCATAGCAATGGCTTGTTGAACTGTGTACTCTGTCCACCTTTGAATTATAAAGGAGTAAAGAAGATGAAGATTATGGCATAACTAACTCTAGCATATAGGACACTGTGCTTAAAGCTTTCTTTTTATATTTTACTATTATTAAGTTCAAACTGATTTTATCAATTCTTAACTCTGTGTGTGTGTGTGTTGTGTGTATACAGGTATGTATAAATAGGTAGTCTTTGCATCCTGGAGTGTGGTCATTATGGTTGTAAGTCATAACTTTTGTAAAATCAGTTTGTTATGTTCTTGATCTGATTTTTGTTATGGTCATTAAACAAACACAATAGTTATAATTGTTCTCTATAGCCCGATTTTGCTGAAAACTGGAAGTAGGTGCTGGTCTAAAACTGTCATAAAATGCAGTCATGTGACTGCAGGATGCTGAAAATGAACATAAACGCAGCCATGTTACCAAGCAACCAAAGTGTGGTCACGTGACTATGGGGAAGGCATCTGATGGTTGGAACTTTGGCTCTGGATTGTAAATTCCCCTTTTCAGGTAAGTTTTAACTCCAAACGGTTGCTAAGCGATCGGTCGTAAATTGAGGAGTATGCATATGTGGTGGCACAGTGGTTAGAATGCAGCTATTTCTGCCTGCAGTTCAGCAGTTCGATTCTCACCAGCTCAAGGTTGACTCAGCTTTCCATCTTTCCGAGGTCAGTAAAATGAAAAGCCAGATTGTTGGGGGCAATATGCTGACTCTGTCAACCGTTTAGAGAGGGCTGTAAAGCTCTGTGAAGCAGTGTATAAGTCTATTGCTATATGTGTATGTTATGTATATTACATATTATTATATAATATATTATATTATATATTATAATATATGGGCTGGGAGAAGCTAGGCTGGGCTGGGCTGGGCTGGGAGAAGTCAGCCCACCGTATCCAGGCCAAGCCTCCCTGAGCGGTGATCCCAGCACAGTCCAGCGGCCATCACTGCCTTGCGAGCCAGCCAGCCTGCCTAGCCCGTGCCCACCAGGCGCTTCTGGCCAGTCTCCTGGGGAGAGAGGCGATGCGAGCGGTGTAGCATTGTGCTCCCAGGTCGCCCCCTGCCCCCTGGGAGGCAAGGCCCAGTAGCTGCAGAGAATCTGGGCAGGAGGTGAGATGCAGGCTGGCAGGGAGCCGAGTGGCAATGGCTCAGCCCTGGCTGGCTCACCTTCCCCTCTGCCACCAGCTGTGGGAGGAAGGTACTGTCATGGGATGAAGAAAGAGGCAGTCATGGGGGAAGAAGCGGGGAGAGTAAGCAAGGGGCGTCTGAAGGAGGGGAAATGGGGCACAGGTATGTGAGTCAATTCGGGAAAGGGTGAGACCGCGGTGGAAACTTGCGGAGCAAGCAGGGAGGGGGAGGTGTCCCTTTAGAAAGGCAGGAACTGGCTCATCTCCTGACCCAGGTAAAGGGCAAGCGGGTGGCATGTGGGCAGAGGCCCCGAGGAAGACCAGAGACAGGGGCTGGCATGTCCCTGAACTGAGGTGAAGGGCGAGTAGGCGGCGTGCAGGCAGAAGGATGGCAAGAGCCAGGCCCAAAAGGCGGCCAAGCCTCACTGTGTCCACCCTGAGATGGCCCTTTGGCTGAGTGCCTTACCTTCGGGGGCAGCCGTAGTGAGCAGAGTGGGTGTGGCGCGGAGATCAGCTGGGTCATGTGACCGGTGTGGTAGGCCACGGTGAAGGCAAGTGGGCGAGGCACGGAGATCAGCTGGGCTGCGTGGTTTGGGCGAGCGAGTGAAGGAGCCAGAGAGCGAGCGAAGGAGCCAGACAGTAGCTGAGTAGCATGACTCTAGCCACTTGCCAAGATGGGCAAGGTAATATAAGGCAGGATGGGGCAGGGTTGATGGGGCCAGCCAGTGGTGCAATTAGCCGGTTCTCTGAACTGTGCAAAATCATAACAACTGGTTCACCTGAACTGGTCTGAACCGGCTGAAGCCCATCTCTGGACTTCAGAGTATGTATGTACTATGTATATACTGTTTATGTATATGTATGCTTTCCATCGATTAAGCACAATAAATTGTACTTTTAAACAGTTTATACTCATATGTACTAAGCTGGTAATTCTAGATAATAAGAGAATAAGATAACCATTTAGGAACTGGGAAATGCACTTGGATGAGGCCAATGGTGGTACGTGAGGAGTAGGGTGGATTGGCAACATGATTAAGATTGAAATGGCAGATATTGTAATCAAATGTCACTTTTAGATGTTTAACTTTATAATTTTTCATTAAAACCAGTAAAGAAACTAAAGAGTTTAATCTGGACCTGTTTGTAAGCTTTCATCCATAGTGCCTACTCAAAAAAATAAAAAAGTGGTAAAATCTGGGCCTGCAAGAATGAAATGCAGGTATGTGTTTTTGGCAGCAGTGATAAATTCAAAGGGCGTAAAAGTAGTGGTTCCTGTTCTAAGGACAGACACTCACCAGTCTGCCTGTAATTGGCGGTTACCTAAAAGGCAGATAATGGATGGTCCCCAGCATGACAGAAAAGTTTCAATCTGTTAGAAAATGATGTGAGTGATGAAAGATGAGAGTTCACAAGTAATGTCCTGAACCAAAATTAAACACAGCAGTGTCAGAAGAAGAGGGGAAAAAACTTAACAACTAAAGATGAACTTAAGCTTCCTCCTCGGTGGGTTCGGGGATGTGATGAAGGAATGCCATGAGGACACTGGATTTAAGAACAAGGCATCTCCATTCTTCTGTTTGTGGGACATGCGGAAGGCTCCATGTTTGTAACACGGAGGACTTCAGGATTGGCTTAGTTGAATCTTCTTGTGGGTCTTCATTATGCCAATGAAAAGGCCTTACGTTACTCTTTATTTAAAAATATAATGTAAAACCTGCCAACCTGGTTTGCAGCATGTTATGGGACTGGTTGTGGATTTAATTCTTCCCCTCTGCAAAGGTTTCCTGATAAAGATCTTACGTCTATGCTTCAAAGGGTGCAAGTATTTTTTTTTTTAAAAAAAGGTAAAGACTGTGGGGAAAAAATAGCAAGAGTGTTTCTTTGTTCATCTAATTATCAAAAGCAGCCTCTTTCCTGAAAGGTGAGTGGGAAACAAATGCATAAAATAAAAATAGGCTTCTCATAGGCTTAACATTTTTTTTTAAAAAAAAGATAAAAGCTCCTTTAAGTTGAGCTGTACTCTGGAAGATGACAGGTCTTGGCAGCAATATAGAGGTGGCTAACCACTGCATTCTTCCGACTTCCCAATAGTTCCTCCCACAAGTATTAAGAGGGCTCTTGCTTAAGCTTTTGCAATCAACCAACGTCAGCCAAATTCTGCAAATCAATCAAGCTTTCCATCTCCTGAAAACAGCCCTCACCCTGAAATCCCGCACCATCTCTGCTTCTTGATCCTCTCCTCTATTAGTGTAGCCCCTGGCTGCTGAGGATTTTTCTGCCTGCTTTTTGCCTCCTGCCAGCTCCATGGACATCACACATTTTCCAACCTTACAAGAATTGTTACAAAAAGTCTCTCTAAAAATGGCTAAATATGCATTACATACGTGAAATTATTTGTATTGTTCCACTTGGTCGGAGCAGCACCTGTGATGCTTGGTTGGCTTGGAAAATGGTCCCATCTTCTCGAATACAAGAATCAATTTTCGGAGTCTTTTCTTTGATAAAGCACAATTCAATTCCTTTATTTCCCGTAGAGATATGATTTAATTGTTCATTTTAAAATGCACTTTTTCCTAATCTCCCAAGGCAACATCGGCTCAAACACTGACTCCAAAGCCATAAGAAGAAACAGAAGTAAATCAACAATGACCTTGAATAAAATACTTGCTAAATGGTGTGAGCTGGTGGGAAGGATGGAAGGAAAAATGGATTTGGTGGGAGGGAGTGAAGGAAAAATGGATTTACAAAAAGAAAAAAAGATAAAGAAAAATGATCCCATCCTATCAGGCCTAAAATAATAAGTAGAGCAAAAAAACATACAGTGCAAGAAGACAGCAACAATTTAGCAGTCAATTTCTGACCACTGAACTGAGACTTAACTAGGTTTCTATGTAGTGGAGAAAGCAAATCTATCAAACAAAATGGAGGCTGCACCCTCCCTTCCTTCCTTTGGACAACACCAGGGTCAAACCCAATTCATCCTAATTCGAATTCTATAATTCCCAAATTAATCCTCCCTGCCCACAGACAAAGCCCCCAGCAATTCCATTTTACTAAAGAATAGAAACCAGACCACAGCAGTGCTCAAAAGCAGCCCTAACAAAGAAACCACAACCTAGAGAAATCCCAATTGTTCCATCCTCAATCAGCCTGATTGACTTCAACCTTCCACCTCCTTAACAATAAACTTCCACAATGTCATGCCCTCCTGAAATAATCCCCAAATACAGCAACAAACATCTGCCTAGTTTCCCCATACTGGCCAGCCAATCAGATCCCTAGGTTTGATTTAATTAATTAATTCCCCCTCCCTTGTAGCCCTCAATGTTGCTTTCCCATTATTCAGGGACCCTTTTGGGGGGTGGGGGGAAGGTGCCAGCCAATGATTGTCGCAATAAACATAGCTCCTTGGTGGTCTGCTTCTTCAGATTGAATCTACAGCATCCATCTGTCCCTGTTTTTCCTGGTCTGATGCACTTTAGATGTGTTGGTCTTCACAATTCTAAGAAATCTTTGTCAATTACTGGAATTATAAGAACTAAAAGTCAGCTCTTTTCAAGAGCATCAAGTAGAAGAAAATTTAGTCCCAAAATCTCCATCCTATCTCATTGAAGCTTTTCAAAGAGGGTAGCCACGCTTAACACACATCCCATTTAAAGAACTGTAACAAGGGTGAATCTGATTTAATAGCCTTGCAAACTTAGCATGGACCCAGGTTATCTGATCAATTTCTTTTGTAGTGAAGTATTCTGTATTTTGTCTTAAATTAATGATATTTCCAGAAATGTAAAAAAATAATATTTATTATGTATCTCACTACCTTCTTTTGTCCTTTCTTGCATTTTGGCATGGATAAATAGCTATCTTTTTGCAGAGATCACATCAACGGCAGTGTTACCAGAATTAGTGTAAGAAGAATTTGGATTATCTAAAATAATCTAAAATAATCTAAAATAAAATAAAAATGAATGAAATATATTCATTCATTCTTTTGATTTCACAATTGGGCCCCAGTGCATTAGCAGCATCTCAGAGGTGTTCACAGTTTATTTGTGAACACCTCTGTTATTGTGACATACTTTATTGTAACAATATGTGACACAATTTATTTAATTTAAAAAAATATTTAAATATTTAAAAATATTATTAAGGTGGATTTTAGTTATTCACAGAAATCTGAAACAAAGAGAACATCTCATATTAACGCATGCTTCAGATTAATATATTTTAAAGAATGTTTAGTGTATTTCTTAAGATTATCTTAATGCAAAAAGACATTATTTTTAATGACATAGGTAATTCACAGGAAGTTTAGAAAGAATTGACTTCATTCTAGAAGAATACAATGATGGACAGGACATTTATAGGGTTTCTCTGTTGTGGACTCATGTCAATTTAATGTGTTAATATGGTTTTGGGATGTGTAATGTGGCTTAAAGATGTGAAGTGGCTTTTAATTATAAATAAAATATTCAAACATATTATTATACAAAGAATTATAACTCCAGCAAGTATGGAACTGAGCAAAATATTGTTAGGTGTTGCAAGGACAGAGACATCTTACATTTACAAGCCTGGATTCATGACAGACATTTGTTCTGTGCTTCTGAACTGGCTCTCTAGCACAGTAACAGAAAAACTAATTAATAATATTCCATGTGGCCAAAGATAGTGGCTGAATTTTAAAACTGAGCTATTTTGTAATTTGCTATGTTAGGTTTTTGGTCCTTCCCTTTCTTTTTTTGTTTTTTTGTTTTCCTTTTTGGTAAACTTTCCACCTCCTTTACGTCTCTTTTTAAAAAAAAAAAAAACATTTTTAATAAGTATTATAAAATACAAAATACAAATGTAAATAAAAGAGCAGTGAGGAGGGAGAGGAAAGGGGAAAGAGAAGCGAGGAAAGTTGGGGAGGGAAGAAGAAGCATTGACTTCCGACATTCTCTGTTGCAGTAGAATAAGGCATTAGCATCAGATCACAGCTTTTTATTTTTCCGTAATAATTTGAACAAGTCATTTCTATAAAGATCTATCAATCTAATCTATAAAACCCAAAGTCAAAGTTACATTTTTCCACATCAAGCATGAAATTCAGAAGCAGTTTCCATGTGAAAACAAAAATACTTATGTTCTTTTATTTAATCAGAGTAGTCAGTTTTGCCATTTCAGTCATTCCTTTACTTCTCTTTATTAAAGCAAAAGAATAATTTTCTTTAAAAAAAAAAACCAGACCATGTTTGGATTGCAAAAATCTGGATGGGAGCAAAAATTGAGTATTAGTTTGTTTCCATCTCATGGTTGCCTGAATGTTTGCTCTTCAGGTACAAAGAAGCTCCTGACAGCTTGTAAGCAATTTGGATATCATTTTGCTCGATGTGTATACTTTTCATATTGTGCTTTTAAATCTTTTTGCTTGTGTTACTAATAAAGCTTAAAGTCTCTTTATTCACTTGAGTGCTCATTGATCCAAAAGAACCAATTGCCTAGAAACCTGATCACTGCTTTAACAAAACAGCAATATCAGAGGTTAGATGGTTTTTCAACTTCACCTCAGTCAGTAAAATATTTTGGACTAGCCCTGGTATTTTCTCAGAGTTCAGTTTTCCCTTATATTCCTCAGAGTTTGCCTCCAAATAAATATGCATACAGGCAGTGATGGGTTTCAAAAATTTTTACTACCAGTTCTGTGGGTGTGGCTTGATGGGCGTGGCATGGTGTGGTAGGCTTGGCTTGATGGGCGTGGCAGGGGAATGATACTGTAAAATCTCCATTCCCATCCCACTCCAGGGGAAGGATACTGTAAAATCTCCATTCCCTCCCCAATCCAGAGGAAAGTTACTGCAAAATCCCCATTTCCTCCTGATCAGCTGGGACTCGGGAGGCAGAGAATAGATGGGGGTGGGGCCAGTCAGAATTTTTACTACTGGTTCTCCAAACTACTCAAAATTTCTGCTACCGGTTCTCCAGAACTCTTCAGAACCTGTTGAAACCCAGCTCTGCATACAGGACTGTGGTCCTAGACTACTTCCAGACTGGATATGTCATAACTACCTACCTATCCTGGCTTTTTTTCTCTTTCATGAAGATAAAAAGGCAACATTTTAAGCACTGTGGCAAGGAAAAAAGAATGTCTTAAATACAAATGTCTGTTTCTCCCAGCTACCCACCCCCATCTATTTAAACCCTATTTTTACCTCAGACATTTTTTTCAAGGGAACAAGTGCATTCTATACCGCCACCGTCTGGCCTTAGAAATAAATGTTTTTTTCTAAATCCTAGCCCTCTATTATAAACAGCAGAGATGCAGTCACAGAAATTCAAGGTGGTATTTAAAGGCTTCTCCTGTGCCAGTGATGCCTTTGTAGTAAGCCCCAGATCAAGATCAAAAATAGAAAAGAACGATTCTATCTACTCTCCACTGTCTTGCTTCTCTCCTTTGTCCCCTTCTCAGGTTTTCAAACAGCAATCATTGTTCTTTGTGATTCAGATTAAAAAGAGTTGCCATTTCATTTATCTAGGATGCAGAGAATAGTTAATTAAAAGTTACTTTCATGGTTGGGATGCAAAATCTGAGAACACAACACTATAATCATTTGTTCTTCTTTATAGTATGATTGTTAAATTTGCAAGACAGACAGACAGACAGGCTACGCTTTAGACAGTTACTCACAAAATAGGTATGGATTAGGGACAAAACCATACAGAGTACAGATAGCCGTCAATTTACAGCCACTATTGAGCCCGACATTTCCTTTGCTAAGTAGGACATTTGTTAAGAGAGTTTTGTCCCCATTTTACGACCTCTCTTGCCACAGTTGTTAATGAATCACTGCAGTTGATTAGTTAGTAATCGGGTTGTTAAGTGAATCTGGCTTCCCCATTGACTTTGCTTGTCAGAAAGTCACAAAATGTGATCACATGACCCTGGGACACAGCAACGGTCATAGATTTGAACCAGTTGCCAAGCATCTGAATTTTGATCACATGACCATGGGGATGCGACAAAGGTCATAACTGTGAAAAACGGTCAAGACACTTTTGTCAGTGCCGTTGTAACTTTGAACGGTCACTGAAAGAACTGTTGTAAGTTGAGGACTACCTGTACAATGAATGAAAGTGATGCATAAATTATGATATTAAAAGGTTGGGAAAAAGGAGTGGAAAAAATTGAATTGATAAAAAGTTTCAAATTGTCTAAAAATATTTTCTTTAGATATCGTCGAGGTATCTTCAGTGGTTATGACAGTGTCAGATGTCATTGGCTGATGTCACGATTGTGTGCTGGCCGAAGTATTTCACCTGCACAAATCACATGAAGTCACTTTTGTCCATTTTGTCCATTCCTAGTATATTTCAGGGATCACCTACTCCAAAAACTTGCAGAAAAACTTGCATAAATTTGTGTAGGTCTTTCAAGCTCTTGCATTAGAGAGCACCAGCTGCCAGTGAGACTTTGTGAGATTTCAGCACACTTGCTTGCAATCGCATAAAGCAGCTCGTGTGGGATTTGGCCAATGTCCAAAGTATGTAGTTTAATTTTAGTTTCTTTTAGGATGGCAAGTAACACCATCACTGTATTGATGGAATTTGCTTGGATGTAATCTCTGAAACGCTGCTCCTAAAAGCCTTGCTTTGGGTGATATTGATATCAGCATGGCTTTGAGTGGCAACTCATGCCCTTCTGTTTTTAAGATGATTTTAATTTGAGGTCTTCTTAAATTTTAATCGGTATTTTCTCGTGTATGTAACAAAGCATTAAAATGCTTTAAGGCTTAATACATCAAACGGTCCTATTTTCCCAAATAGTGTAATAAATTCAGAATGATGAGAAACCAAAATCTAATGCCTTCATTGAAGGCAGGTTTTTACCCAGACTGAGATTTCAGTTCATGTGTGCAGCTGCCGTAACTGGGAGATACATTCATAATTAGCCAAGGGAACACAAAGTATCTGTTGCAGTGCAGTAGATGAAAATATTTTGCATTATTTACTCTCCTGCCAATTATGCACCATTCCAAGGAGGAACTTTTTTGTCGCACCTTAGTCAGAAAATGGAACAGCTCCACTGACCAAAACCTTGAATGGATAAGAAGGCTTTTATTCCTCCAACCAGATACCAGAAGTCGCTTTAAGAGCCAGAACACTACAAGATATCTTTGCTCTCTGGGACTGCAAATATTTGCCACCAGGAGGAATGACGTGTCACAGTTTATGCTCCAAAACCTAGTTGTATTGGTTTGAGAGTAATTAAATGGAAAAGCCTGTATATTTTTGCATCCCTTTAATTTGATATGCCTATATTATTGCATTACAAAGGCTTCTGCCTAAAGCCAATAAATCATCATAAATTGTGAAGATTATTTTAATCCAATGATATTCTTGAGTGATGCAAGGAGATTTTTTGCTGTGCCCTATAGCAGAAATAAGGCTTTCAAAGGAAAGGATAATAGATTACAGTCAGACCGTATACTAACCATGATAAACCCTAACACGATTTACAAACTGGACATCCATTCCTTGAGCAATTAGCAGTTAGCATTATTAATAGTATTATAATATCCTAGGATCCGCTTTTTATTTCTGAAGTGCATTATAGGTAGAAGTACCATCCAGAAATTACAACTGGTCCAGAATGCAGCATTTGTTGTTTTGGAAGCCTTTGTTGTTTGCCCATGTTACACCACTGCACTGCACAGTGGAAACTGCACTGACTTCCAGTTTCTTTCCAGGTGCAATTCAAGGTGCTGGTTATTACCTTTAAAGTCCTAGGTGGCACAGGAACAAAGAAACTTGATTGGGAGCTGCCTGGAGATTGATATAAAATGGGTGGCTATATAAATATTTTAAATAAATAAATAAATAATACTTACAGGACCTCCTACCCCTTAAGTTATCTGCCCGTTTCACTAGATCTGACAAGGTAGGCGTGCCTCCAGGTCCCATTCCTCAAATATTTGATTGGGAGCCACCCAGAGTTGCCTGAAAGAAGGGTAGCTATATGTAATAGAATATTGGAGTTGGAAGGGGCCCTGAAGGTTTTCTAGTCCAACCCTCTGCTCAAGTAGGAAACCTTACATCATTTCAGACAAATCACTGTCCAATCTTTTCTTAAAAACCTCCAGTGATGGAGCACCCACTACTTCTGAAGGCAATCCATTTCCATTGGTTAATTGTTCTAACTACCAGGAAATTTCTCCTAAATTCTAGGTGGATTCTCTCCTTCATTAGTTTCCATCCATTGTGTTTGTCCTGCTTTGGAGAACAGGTCAACTCCCTCTTCTTTGTGGCAGCTCCTCAGATATTGGAAATAAATAATGTCATATCTAGAAGTTAGGTGATAGACCTTCTTGGTAGCAGCCCCTGCCCTTTGAAACACCCTTCCACCTGAGATCCAAAAGGCTCTTTTTATAGCCTTCCTGAAAGCTGTAAAGAGCTTACTTTTTTTTTTTTTTTTTTTGGAAGCTCTGCAGTTGATACATCTGTGCTGTCAGGGTGGGTTCTACTTACCTTTACTACCAGTTCACAGCGGGGTCAGTGGGTGGAGCCTCCCACCGGTTTTACTACCGGTTCTATAGAACCGGTGCGAACCAGGGGCAACCCACCACTGTATGCTGTGTTTTGGGCACCAAGTATGTTCTGTGTTTGTTAGTTTTTAATCATAAACTCTGAGCAAAGTCCATTTGTGTCTTCACTTTGGAGGGAAACAGTTGCTTACTTGCACATCATCAAAGATGATACAGAATTTATCATATTTTTTACACATTGACACATTTGTATTGAGACCCAGCTATTGAAATAATAATAACCTGAATACATAATAAAAATGAAATATATTTCATCATGAAAAAAACTTTTCCTGTTTCATTTTTAAGTCATGTGTGAGGAAGAATTGCGGGGGGGAGGAAATTTAACCTAGGAGAAAACAAACTGCCCCCCAAGTCCATATGTATCTCCTGCATCCTGGACCAAAATTTCAGAACATTGGTGGTCTACATTTGAGATGGAGACATTCAACAATAGCAATAACACTTAGACTTATATACCACTTCACAGTGCTTTATAGTCCTCTCTAAGCAGTTTACAGAATCAGCATATTGCCCCCAACAATCTGGGTCCCATTTTACCGATCTCGGAAGGATGGAAGGCTGAGTCAACCTTAATGTGAGCTCTAAAATTGTTAACAACCCAAGAAAAATAAAGCAAAATAAGCCCATCCTTCATACTGTTTTGTATCAGCAATGTATCCACTTTAGAGTCTGACATCTGAGAGACCATTGTGTAGGATCTGCCCATCAAAAGCATGTCCATCTCTTCCTAAAGTGCATCTTGACCTGAATCTAGATTTGGAGATTACTGTACATGATTCTAAGAAAACAAAGTTTTTTTTAAAAAAGCTGTGTTTTTACATGCATAATATAACGCTTCATTTGAGCCTACGTTCCCTGCATGAAACTACTAAGACAATCTCTCATTCATCTTGTGATACTGCTGGGATATTGTGAAATCAAAGCATGCTGGCAGTGTAGAAAAGAAGCTCTTTCATGTGTTATAAGTTCTTTGATCTTACTGTGATAGTAGCATTTGTACTGAGATAAGAATGCCAGGTAACACTATTAAGAATAAGAAAAAAGCATTCTGTTTGCATTTGAAAACACCTTTGCACAAAGTCTAGGGAACTAGGCAGCTAATGCCTCCTTCCCAATTAATTTATAGTGGAAAAAAATTGCTTTTTTAAGTCAACTAGAACCTTGGGCAAGTTGTCTAAGGCACTGTTACTGCTCAAACTAATGAAACTCAACTGGAAATTCTTTGTTGGCCTATAGCAAACTGCATGAGATTTATTATGTTGGTTCACTCCAACTCAATGACTCTTCGTTAATAATGTATAATGCTAAAATATTTGTTCTTTCTTAAAGCAGTTGCATTTGTTCTTCTGGTTCCATATAACTAAGCTGGTTGCATGTCAAAACATTCCAAGATTTTTAAGGTTTCTTTTTTGTCTGGAAATAAGGGGACCCATGCCCATCATTATTCCTTATGAGTACAACCCAGGTTAAAAACAAAACCAAGGATGAGATGTGGAGCATCTGTTATTTTTTTCAATCTATCTATTTCAGATCTAATACTGAGATTTCAGATAATCAATGCTTTCTTGAAATATTTTATGCATTTCAGGCAATGGGGATTGCTCCAAAGTATTGCAATGCTCTATTACAATGATACCTTTGATTCTAGTAAAACCTGTAGCAGACATGGTGAACATGCATCCACTGAACTATCTATCAGGGAAGGCCTAATGAATCCTGCAGTGTACATGAAATTGGACTTGATGACTTCTTAGATTCCTTCTAACTCTGATTTTGTGAATTACAACTCTTGGCACCTCCTAGTATTCACTTCACTGGCTGTGGCTGCTGGGAGATTCATCTGAAGGTCCATAAATTCCCCAGTTCGGCTCTAGCACTACAGAAGACTCTTGCTAGGGGAGGAGAAATTGACATATCTAGTAGCTGTTCAACATATGTATCTCCAATCTTCAGCTGCCTGATCTAAGCGGTGGGGGATGTAATAGCAGCATTCCACCAGCTATATTTAGAGTCAACATTTAAGAAGAGATTCCCTATATGTATGCTGTCAGCTTTAGGTCCAGAAAGACTGAAGTCTGTGCTCTACTAGAAAGTATACAGACATCGAAGGAGGCCTCTTGTTCAAAAGGTGTGCATGGCGGTGTTGACAATCTCCTTGAAGTGTAATTTTTTTATATGCTGATCAAAAGACTAGTTATGATCTCCTTAATACAAATGCTATCAAATTCTGTTGTAATAAATGTTCTCATGATAAGAGGCAGAGAAGAGTACTTTTGATATTGAAAGCATCTAAAAGACCTTATCACAATTTATCACAATCAACAATTGTAAACTGCCCAGAGTCATTGGGAGTTGAACAATATATAAATTTAATAAATTATTATGGTGGGTCACATGGTCAACCAGATGCTTAACTGGAACTGGCATTTTTGTCCATCTATAGGGAAGGGAGGGAGGGAAGGGAGGGAGGGAAGGAAGGAAGGAAGGAAGGAAGGAAGGAAGGAAGGAAGGAAGGAAGGAAGGAAGGAAGGAAGGATTTGATGTTTAATAATATTAAATGCATCATCATCGCAATATGTAAGGTATTCCAAGGGATGACATGATTAATCTAGCATGCTTTCCCTGTAGCCAAAGACTGAGGAAGACTTTTAATTGGTTTGCTGCATGGTGAAAGCAAGTGTTTGAAGAGACAAGTAAATGTCTCCACATTCCTGGAATCTGTCATGCAGCCTTGCTACATGACAGAATAATAGGTGAATTATGAGGACCAGAGGCAATGGCACAAGAAGTGAATTATATTAATGAAGATCAACTTGGACTGAACTCTGACCTGGAGCAAAAAAGAGTTTAACATATTGTGGGGAATATATATCATTAAACCCTACATTATGGGTATTTTCAATTTCTGGTAACTACACCAAATTCCTTGAGAAAGAGATGGATGTTTTCATTGATCAAGAAAATCATTGTTGTTCAAAGCTCCAAATATTAAAATAGGAATGTATTTACAACAATCTATGTTCACAAAATGTCACATGATCATACATTGCTCCTATTTACTCAGTTGATTTAAAAATTGTTTAATTGCAAAGCACTTACATGATCCGTAATAATAGGAGAACTGGAGCTATATATTTAGCCCTGTCTCCAGGGCTGTGTTGTAGTTTACACCTTAAGTTAGACCCAACATCTTGAACAGGCAGTCTACTGTATTAACTGGCTCCTTTTATTGTGTCAACACCTCCAGTCATTGACCAGTTTTATGGAACAAAACTTGATCATTCTGAGACTGAGGACCAGATGTGTTTTTTTAAGAACTTTTTTATGAAGCTTGAAACAGCAGGGGACTTCACTACCTCTGACCACATGAGCCAGACAAACAGCATAATTATTATTTGAGGGCCTCCTTTGCCTTCCCAAATTAGGTAGGCAGTGAGCACAGATGTTTTTGTGCACTACCATACCCTATTGTCCCTTGAAGGATTTTAAGCCAAGAATTCAATCCTTCCTTCTCTTTTTTTTAATGGTTCATCCATATAACATTGATAAGACTGAGAGGTGAGCATTGTGTCAAGTCATCTAGCTAATTTCATGGCTTAAGAAAGCTTATAGCCTTGGCTTCAGCCCTCACAGCCTGGCACAATTCACCAAACCACACAGGCACTCCTTTTCAAGAAAGGATTGCTTGGCACCAGCAATGATGTATTTTAAAATCATTTTAATTAAAGGTAACAACAGCTTCAAACCAAGTTCAACAGGCAGAACCATGCAAGTTTCTTGGCAAAAGTATAGAAGTGGTTTGTTACTTCCATATATTACTATTATTAATATTAACGTTGTTTTTACTTTAGTCTACAACACTGGTAACCCATCCAAGCATAAACCATGCATAAACCAAGCATAAACCAAACCAAGGTTTGACCGTCTTTAGCTTGTGAGCTAGACTAAATCATTCAGGTGCTGCTACCTGATGAGACTTGTTTTGATTATAACTTTCTTAACCTGATTTTTAAGAGGTATCCTGAGTTGCATTAGATTAATATTATGATCAGGAAAATGAAAATGATGGTAATGATGACAGGACCCAGATGGTGTGATCTTTCTACTGTGGCTCCTATTCTCTTGAACATCATCCCCCCCCCCCCAAGGTGAGGTGAGCTCCATTCCTGTTAGTCTTTTGGAAATTTGAAAATGTGGTTCCTCGAGCAATCTTGGGGTTCCTATAGGGAAGCCCTGTGCAATGGTTGCATTGTGTTTCAATAGCCGTTCTCCCACTATATTGCTTTGTTTATTTTTGTAAGTGTTTTATTAGTTGTCGCACTGCCCAGAGTCACTTTCAGTAAGATGAGCACCTATATAAAGGTGTTTAGTAAAATATATGATGAGGCTGGTGTAGTTTGCAAATCGTTTTAACAGAAAGTCAGCTCTGCAGTCTTTCACATTAGCAAATGTGTGTCCCCAGTGTAGAAAGTTAGCACCCACCCCTTTCCTAGAAGAATGAAATATTTTGAGAAATATTAAAAGGGCAGAATATTATATTTCCCTGGATAAGAAATCAGGAAACATGCTCTTGGAAAGCAGCCCCCATCTTCCTTTATAGACCACAGCAGATGTCAGCACTTAAGACATAAAGACATAGCTAGCTCTATTCATAAGCAAATGTCTTCACCCAAGATCCAACAGAGGTAGGCTTGGCCCTCAGCTACGATAGGAATTGCCCAACACCCCTTCATTGCATCACCCTCAGAAACATCAACCAAACTTAGCTCAGACAAACTCCTAGGATTTGGAGACCATGGGAGTCTGACAACAGCCAGTAGAATACATGTTCTTGCACAGGAACAGGAAGCTCAAGTTGAAAGCCCAAGAGAAGGTGCAACAGCTTCAAACCCTCACTCTCAACTCCATGTGGTCAACTACCCAGAATCACACTTGCTTGGGAGTTCTGTTCATCGTTAAACCCGCTTTCCAATCAGCCTCCAGCCTCCATTTTGTCTCCAGTGCCTTTCTCCTCGCTTGGAACTGAACCAGATGGATATTTCTTCCAACACCAGCATTTCATCCAAGAGTTAATTCATGGATTGATTGAAAGAAAAAAGAAAGAGGCAACTGCTTTTTATTAATTAATAACAGAGATATTGGCAATTTAATTTACTGATAGGAACAGCTTGGCAAATCTGGTTTTCTTTAGTTCTTCACAGCTCTAGTTCCTAAAGTAACTGAAAAGCTTCCTTCAGCTGTTAATGCAATACTGACCTCTCTGTTTCCATGGTAGCTCTCATGCAGCCATCTCTGTCAACAATCTGCTACCAGTTCTAATTTAATCAGGCTCGTTCTATTAATAGAAAGATTCCGCAGGCAGCTATTCTATTCAACTCATTCAAAATATGAAGATCTGTTATTGCTGAGAAAATCAAATAGCAGACAAGTTAGCACCATTCCATCCAGGGCTTCATTTCAGAAGCTCTTTGACATTTTACTCTCAAGAGAAATTCACACAAACTAGGCTGATGTGTCGAAGGTTTGCAATAACTCAAAACTTTTTTTTTCCCCCTACTCAGATTCAAACTCTTTCTTCTCTCTTCTTCCATTTTCTTTGGTACCGAGAAAAAGACTACCGTCTCTGGAATTCCCTTTCAACTCCTGTATACCCAGCACCATCAATTTAGGTTGTTAAATTGATTTTTTTTCCCAAGGCCTGTTTATTTAAGGTGTCTGTTTCCTAAGATTTTATGGTGTATTGATGATGTTTGAGAAATCTCCTGCTGATTTGTAATGGCATGATTATAATGTCTATTAAAAATGGCCTGGAATTAAATCATACTGCTGTTTTAATTGATTGCTTCTGGAACGTAAATGCATATTATACTTCTGTATATGCCACTTTGTTAGTAGTAGGATTTTGTTTTCATTCTACAACTATTCCAATAAGCACTAGAGTTGACTTCCTTATTATATAATTCATATAATTTAATTCATACTCCAGAGTGTAGGGCTAATACCAGGGGTGAAATCCAGCAGGTTCTGACAGGTTCTGGAGAACTGGTAGTAGAAATTTTGAGTAGTTTGAAGAACCGGCAAATACCATCTCTGGCTGGCCCCAGAGTGGGGTGGGAATGGAGATTTTCCAATATCCTTCCCCTGCCATACCCACCAAGCCACACCAAGCCCACCAAGCCATGCCCACAGAACCGGTATTAAAAAAAAATGAATTTCACCACTGGCTAATACCCATTAGGAAGTGGGGAAATCCCAGAATCTGAACCTGGAATTTTGTGATCTGTATATCCTGTTATTGGTCTACGGCTATGGTACCTCCATTTCAGATGTAACAGGTTAGAAGAATTAAATACTATCTCACACAATTGCAACCAGATGATCACATGAAATTCCTAGATCATCTTAAACCCAAAGTGATAATCAGAACTAGTCTGGTTATTTATCGTCCAGCAAATTTAATCTGAAACATTATCATAGTGTGGGAAACCCCCGCCACCCAAATTCTAACAGGACATGACCTTTAGGACATAAGAGGATTAACCCACCACCATTAGAATAGCAAAAGACACCAAACTCACTACATTGCAAAACCCCTGCAGCATTTCAGAAACTGTATAGAAATGCTTGCACTTATCAAGCTAATTTAATAATTAGCCAGGAACAAGCACATCCTGGTTCTGCTCATCAATAAACAGAATCCTACTTTCCAATCAGCCTCCATTTTATTTCCAGTGCCTTTCTCCCAGTTTGGAACTGAACCAGATGGATTTTTCTTCCTACAATGGAAGCTAAAGTCTTTTCTTAAGAGTTAAAATAGCAGCTTCCTTTGGAATCCATATAATTCTTTATAAACATATTTTGGAAGAGGAGAAGGCAATGAAGAAGCTGTCGCTGAAAAACAATAAGCATTAGCAAATGTGTTGTAGTAATTAAGACTTTGGATTAGAATTGGGGTAACCCAGTTTCAGGTTCATTGTCGGCCCTGAACCTCCTTGGATGATTTAAGAGTCAATCACACTCAGTCCAACCAACTTCATACAATTGTTGTTGGGGTAAAAAATGAGGGGAGTTATGTATGGTAATTTGACCTCCTAGAGCAGTGGTTCTCAACCTGTGGGTCGCGACCCCTTTGGGGGGTCGAATGACCCTTTCACAGGGGTCATCTAAGACCATCGGAAAACACATATTTTCAATGTTTTTAGGAATAATTTTATGGTTGGGGTCACCACAACATGATGAACCGTATTAAAGGGTCGTGGCATTAGGAAGATTGAGAACCACTGTCCTAGAGGAAGGGCAGGATATAAACATAACATATAACTATAAACATTTTTTTTTCTTGAGAGATCCCTAATTCATAGCTTCTAGACAGCAACTTCAGAAAAAGCTGGAAACAAGATAAAGTGCTGCTAGAAAATGATTTAATGCACAATTAACCCAAACAACAAGAAGCAAAGGATGGAAACTAATCAAGGAGAGAACCAATCTAGAAATAAGGAGAAATTTCCTGGCAGTTAGAACAATTAATCAATGAAATGGCTTGCCTTCAGAAGTTATGGTCTCCATCAGTGGAAGATTTTAAGAAGTGATTGGAGAACCATTTGTCTGAAATGATATAGGGTCTCCTGCTTAAGCAGAGGGTTCAGTGGTGAAATCCAATTTTTTTACTACCGGTTCTGTGGGTGTGGCGTGGTGGGTGTTGCTGTGGAAGGATACTGCAAAATCCCCATTCTCTCCCCCCTCCTGGGGGAAGGATATTGCAAAATCTCCATTCCCACCCCACTCTAGGCCAGCCAGAGGTAGTATTTGCGGGTTCTCCGAACTACTCAAAATTTCTGCTACCGGTTCTCCAGAACCTGTCAGAACCTGCTGGATTTCACCCCTGAGAGGGTTGCACTATAAAACCTCCAAGATCCCTCCCAATTCTGTTATTCTGTTATCTCCCTTTTTGTTGTAAAATGGACACACACTCTTTTATTCCCATATATTAGCCAAAGCTTTCTTCAGCTGCAACAGAGAAACTGTAAGAGGGATTAGCACAAAGGATACTATTGGGAGTGTCTCAGATGTTGGACTATGACTGGGAAGACTTAGGTTCAATTGCATGAGTCACCATGGTAACTGACTGGATGACTTTGTCACTCTATCTTAACCTAACCAACTTCACAGAATTGCTCTTGTGGGAATAAAATGAAGGAAGATCACCGTGAGAGCTACCTTGTGCTATTGAAGGATATCAGTCTAGCAAGTCAATCAATAAAAAGATTCTTGCTTGAAATGGTTGTGCTAGAGAAGTCTTTTTAGAAAGAAAGCAAAAATTGTAGAAGTGAATAATCCACAGCATTCATTTTCCTAGAATAACAAACTAATTGCAAGTAGAGTTCAAACATTCTGATATAAGGTATTAGGAAGCAAAATACATAGGATAAGATTACCAGAGTTAATAATGCTTATGAAAATATATTGGAATATTCGAGAGAAAGGAATGTCCCTTCAAGTCACTCTTGATTCCTAGTGACTGTCTGGACAAGTTACTGCAGTTTTCTTGTCAAGATTTCGGAAGTGGTTTGCCCTTGCCTGCTTCCTAGAGCAGAGAGAAAGAGTACCCAGCTGCCATTGGGTCTAAGGTGGGACTAGAACTTACAGTCTCCTGGTTTCTAACCTGAGGCCTTAACTGCTGCACCTGTCAGGTGTGAACAACAAGGCCCACACTTGCAGAGTTTGAGCTAACTATTTTTTTATGTTCTGCCTATAATACAGGATTTTCCCCAATTATATAAGACTCCAAGGAACTGGGAGGTGGGGGTGTCAGAGCTCATCCTTGCGCAGTGACTCCAGGCCAGCTTCGTGCTTGATCCCTCCTTCCTGCCAGGCTGGATACTTCCCAACAACGCCAAACTGACTGTGACTGGAAGAATAGCTTATTGCAAATTTGAGTATGAACCAGCAGTATGTTATGCTGCAACAAAAAGGCAAGTGCACTTTTAGGCTGTGCTAAGAAAAGTGTAATTTCCAAATCATGGGATTTCATTGTTTCCATCTATTCTGCATTGGTCCAACCATTCCTTATATGCATTGCCTACTTTCAGGCACCATTTGTTAAGAAAGATTCAAAGAAATTCAGCCAACAGCAATTATGATTATTGGGGGACTTGAAATTAAACCCTAATTAAAGAACTGGATATGCTGAGCCCAGAGGAAAAAATGAGTGAGTGAGGACATGATAATACTGAAAGGATGTTCCTCAGGAGAAAAGCAAGGCTTAACTCTCTCTCATTCCAGAGTTCAGGACTTGATATATTAGATTTAGGTTGCAGAAGGCAGATTCCATTAGAAAAAAGTTTCTAACAGTAAAAGCAGTCTGATAATAGAGCCCGTCACATAAATATTGGTCCCAACCCAAACTTAAAGTTGTGAAAATGTAAAAAAGAGTGAAATTGAAATGGATAAAGCATCCCATCCCTGCTTATTAGAGGTATAGACCATGAACTGGTTTGGGCAATGCATTCATAGCAAAAAAAGCATTAAAGTATTAAAGATGCCTTTGTGAAACCCATCCAGTTCTTTGGTTTAATAGCAGAATAGCTTCTGTTGTAATACTGAGAAACTTCCACAAGGGAGAGACTTCTTCTCACTAGACTAGAGCCAACATTTTACTTGTAATGAAAATTCAGTGATTTTTGGAAAAGCGCAAATGGAATGTTAGCTCTGTCAATTAAGGCATGAATGAGAATGATAAGAAACACATCATTAGCTGATAACATGGTACGCCTTGGAAAAATAAATAAATATTTGAAAGGGAGCATTCTGCTTCATCCTTTTAGCTGCCTACAAATTGGTCTGTCTGTAGAAATCTGTTTCTCTGCCAAAGGTGATTAGACAGGGGAATGAAATTCAAAATCCGTGAGTCATTTTTCTGGCAAAATGAAAGAATCATCAGTAACGGCCACTCCTCGTGCTGCCACTGCCTTCCTGTTCACCAGTGTTTACCCTGAACAATGATGTTGCCAGGTACACATACATTCCAATCATTTCATAATTGTATTCAAACCCCTGCATTTACTGAGGTTAAACATTTACCAGATTGGCTTAACATAAGGCCAGGAAGTGCTTGTACAGTTGTCATGTTGAAATCAATACTCGATGGCTAGAATGTGCCAGGATTCAATGTGCCACCTTTCTTACGTCAATAAAGCCCAAAACCTTTTTAACTTGGAATTTTTATCTATACACTCTGACCTGCTCCTTTCTGATGTGGCAGAGGAAGACTACTACTTGTATGGATTCTTGCACTCTGATGGCCCAAAGGTAAGATGCCATATTTTTTATTCTTTTTGTAAAAAAGAGAAGCAATTTCCCAAACATCATCTCCCCCCAGTTTTACTTGTTAAGAATTCTAATGTATTGCTTCGTTGTGTTTTATCATTTCCATAAGGTGAATCAAAGCAGCTATGAAAAGCGGCCTCGCTTATCTGGTCCTCTCTAGATGTTTCAGTTTATAACATGTTAGTCATGATGTTTGTGAATAATTTATTTTTATTATTTATTTTATTAGTCATATTTCTATGCCGCCCACTCTCCGAGGACTCTGGGCGGCTTACACCAAAGACAGTATACTAAATAGCATATTGCCCCCAACAATCTGGGTTCTCATTTTACCCACCTCGGAAGGATGGAAGGCTGAGTCAACTTTGAGCCGGTGAGATTTGATCCGCTGATCTGCTGAACTAGAAGTCAGCTGAAGTAGCACTCTAACCACTGCGCCACCTCGGCTCATATAATGATTGCTATAATTCAAACTTTTGGGAAGATACCACCTTGGGAAAGACTGGAAAAGCTTATTCTGAGATAAAAGCTTTGAAGGACCTCTCCTCTCTCTATATTTCTCCCCAAAGGATCATGATCCTTATTCCTTGAGAGGTAAGAGGAAGAACTGAATTGTTTTAAAGCAAAAACTGGAGATGCTGTAATATGGATTTAGCCTAGAAAAAAAAGGGAAGCTTACTTAAGGAAATTTTAAAACAGATAAATGTTTTTGCAACCAGAAGTTCACATTTAAAATATTTTTAGCCTTTAAGGTTTGGGGAAGGGCTGTAACATCCTAAGCAGAATGTTCTCCCCTTTGTTGTGATGAGTTTAATAAACCATTTGTCTTCTTAGTTGTTTTAAAAAACATTATTCAATTCACAGTTTGCTATTGAAGTTGAAAGCCAGTGTAGTGTAATGGTTAAGCTATTGGAGACATATCCCAGAGTCCCCATTTGATCACAGCACCTGATGGGCTGATTCTCTTTCATCCCAAGCTACTTCACAAGATTGCTGTAATTAAAATAATGATTACAGCCCTAAGATAAAAGACAGAATATGAACATAATTAATAAATGAATAATGTAGAGAATTGGGCATTGAAGTCTACCATTAAGGCTGGAGAGAAACATATGAACTATGGATTAGCATTTCTATTTTACAATGAATAACCCCCAGACATGACCTCTAAGTCATATAGGACTCTGGTCAAAATAAAATATATTTCTGAATGAGCAGCAATTTAATAAATCCCATCAAACTACTCTTTATAATAAAGAAATCATCAGTAATAACTAATAGGAGGCATAATATTGAAAGAAGGATTCTAAGGCAAATTCTGGCAACAGAGAGACAGAGCAGAATTCATACTCATCACAGGATGGATCTTTAGAAAAAAGAATAGGAACAAAAAAAAAAAGAGATTGTGAACTTAGTTTATTTGTACTTCCCAAGCCAAAGTGGGAACTGAGAAGAATTCCATCATTTTATAATTTTTTTAAAATGGAGTTTTAATTTTAAAAGAACATACAGAAAGTGAATTATGAACTCCAGACATGGATTTTATTTTTTGAGAGAGTGTGCCATAATTTTAAAAACGTATTCAGGATGCAGGCTTTCCAGTAAAATCATACAAAGAAAAAAAATCCAGTATTGTTTTCCCAGTGAAAATTGCAAATTAAAGTTGCTTTTCCATTGGCAAGAGGAAAGTTATATGTACCGTGATCTTAATTCTTCAACATGTAACATTTATGATTCCCTTTGGGAAGAAGAAAGGAAATCCATCTTGGAGAAGAGCTATACACAATTCAATGTCACATGTATTTGGGCCCAAAACATGGAAATCTTATGTATTATGTATTTGTCTTACAACGAAGAGATGGTTTTTCACTATCAGAATAACTATGCAAGATCAGTTAAGAGGGAGGGAACTGGATCAAAATACTACATAACTTCAAATGTTCAAGTAAATAATATGTGAAGGGAAGTCATTGCTCTTGGTCTTTCAGACCCTGGCTAAATTCTGAAATGAATATATGGGGTCCTTGGTACTCACTAAGCTTCGTTGTTTTCTTGAGATGTTTCATTACCAAACTTAGTGCTATAAAGGAGTGGAGTTTGCTCTGTATTTATACATTTGTGGCTTGCCCTGTCACTATTGGTGCTTTCTTGATTAGGCATATTCATATATACTAATTCCTTGATTATGACATATTCTAAGGTGACCAGACGTCCCGCTTTTGGCGGGACAGTCCCGCTTTTGAGCAATTTGTCCCGCGTCCCGCGGCGTTTTTAAAAAGTCCCGATTTTTCATTCTGCCTCCTGAATCCCCGCTGATGGCTAGAGGGAAAAAAAACTCTTTAAACTCTTGCCGCGGGGCTTCAAAGGGCCGACCTACAGCTGATCAGTGTTAAAAAAAAAATGAATAGACCCATGCCTGCAAAAATAGAAAAAACAGCCCCTGTTAACAGCTTCCGCTAGGTTAATTAGCTGCAAAAAGCTGCAAAAAGTTCCTGGAGCAGATTTCCCCCCCCCCCCCCCAGCTATACTGAAAACAAAGGCGAAAGCGAAACTAAACCTGCAACATGACAAAATGAGGCAGAGAGAGATTTCTTTCTTTTTCTTTTTCTTTTTCCTCACCAAAAAAGGTAGGTACAAAACTGCAAACAATGGGAAATTTTGGGCAAAAGAGGAGAGTTCAAGATTTTAAAACACAAAAGAAAAAAAGCTCTATTTAACTAGGGAATTGTAATAATTGAGATACTATTAATAATTGTATATTGTGTTGAAAGCAGAAATGGTTAAGTTGTGGTTTGGAGGAATATATGGGGGAAATTATTTGGTTTATTATTGGTAAATATAATTAATGGATTTGTAAGAAATTGGATTGCATGGAAATAATTGGAATATTCATGTTCATATTGATTAATATACAAAAAAGATAGTTATATAACTAATTGATTTATATTAAAATGTTGAATTTGTATTAAACAACTGTATTACATAATTACATAATTAACCAATGTGAGGATGGATATAAAAATAGATGACAATGGGAAGGGGTATAATATAGAATAGAAGGGAAAAATTGAATTTGATTAAGATTAGAGATGAGGATGAAGGGTAATATTGTTTTTTTAAAAAAATAGATGAGGAATAAATATGGCAAAAAGGAAATATAGAAATTGTAAATTTAATTAAAATGACTAAACGCTGTTTAAATTTGTGAACCAGCCAAATATTCTGTTCAAAGAAAATACATTGCATGTTTGTATGTGTGTTTCTAATTATTGCTATTTATTCATATTTGTTCTCTTTTATTCTTTAAAGTTTAACAATTCATTCTTAATCTTAATATCTTTATATTTGCTTGGGGTTGGCTTTCTTCCCTTTCATCTTTTTTATTGTACAGCAATCTTTCTCCTCAAACCTACCACCACTCTCTTTTCTTTCCTTCTTACTTTCTCTTCCCCCCACCCTCTTTTTCTCCTCCCTACTTCCTCTTCCTTTCTCCTTCTCCTCCTCTCTTCCTCCCTCTCTTACCCTCACTCCTACTCTAATTTCCATTCCTTCATCCCTCTCTATTGCTGTATCCTTTAATGCATATGGACTACTCAGAGGGCTGAAAAAGTTATTTTTGACTGGTCCTCACACTTTTGACCAGTCCTCGAATTTATGACTGTCCTCACATTTTACATTTTGCCCTATCTTGTCATCATGGTGAAGAGAAGCAGTTGTGAAATGAGTGACATGGTTGTTAAGAATGCTGCACGGGCATAAATGTGAGGATGGTCATAAGTGTGAGGACCAGTCAAAAGTGCGAGGACCTGTCAGAAATGACTTTTTTCAGCCCTCTGGTTAGTCCTTTTGTGCATATGGACTACTCAGAGGGCTGAAAAAGTTAATTTTGACTGGTCCTCACACTTTTGACCAGTCCTCGAACTTACGACTGTCCTCACATTTTACGTTTTTGCCCTATCTTGTCACCATGGTGAAGAGAAGCAGTTGTGAAATGAGTGACATGGTTGTTAAGAATACTGCACGGGCATAAATGTGAGGATGGTCATAAGTGTGAGGACCAGTCAAAAGTGTGAGGACCTGTCAGAAATAACTTTTCAGCCCTCTGAGTAGTCCCTATACACATAGCCATGGCCACCCGGTCACATGACCAGCTAGCCACGCCCACCCAGTCACATGGCCTCCAAGCCACGCCCACACAATAAGTCACGCCCACAATGGTGTCCTTCTTACCAATGTTAAAATCTGTTCACCTTACCCTATACGCATAGCCATGGCCACCCGGTCACATGACCAGCTAGCCACACCCACCCAGTCACATGACCAGCTAGCCACGCCCACCCAGTCACATGACCAGCTAGCCACGCCCACAAAATAAGCCACGCCCACAATGTCCCTCTTTACAAATGTTAAAATCTGGTCACCTTAACATATTCATTCTTGAAATGAATATGTATTAAGACAAATGTAGCTCCCTGCTCCCACTTGAGACCTAACTTGTCAAGTTGAAAGAGGGTGGGCCCAAGATACTTGTTCTATTTCCTTTCTTATGGACTGTTTTTCATAATCAGGCCAATATCTAAAGGCCAGCCCACCGTTTTACAAGTCGAATTTAGAATCACTGGGTCTAACACCGGAAATAGAACTGGGAATAATTTATAGTACATTTTAACAAGGCCTGGGGTTCATCACTAATGGTACTTGTATATAAAACAAAATATCCTGAAAATATCAACGGCCAGAATCATTTAACAATTGCAAAATTAGATAAACACGTGGATCTCCATCTCCAAAAATTGAATCTTGTTACAAATTTGTTCAGTGCTTTTCTGTTTTTTTTAATTAGCCCATTTGAAAGGGAAAATGAGTGCAGTTTTTTAAAAAAATATTTAAGTTAGGAAACTGTCTTTAGAAATCCCAAGATGGTGTTGTGCCGAATTTGAGATGTAACAGAGACAAAATACCAGGTATTGCCTTTAAGCATATGTGTTTATTCAGCTGAACAAAGTTGGGGCCCCTAACAGAGAGGAAATGCCGAACATACAGAGATTTGTATATTTATATCTTTTCGTACACTCCACCCAGCAAGGCTGGCACATAAGAGATACAGGAATCACCCAGAAAGTCTGGCACACAGTAGATACGATATCAAGATGTTCTTAGTACATAGGGAGGTTCTTTAGGGACACTGGGTGGTCCCTGGTATCTCAAGACATTGGGTGTTTCCCTGGGGACTTTCCACAGCCCTGCAGGTGTCTAGAGATAATGATGCCATCTGTACATACTCACCTTCCAGGCTCTTCCCAGATTCTGGGTGAACAAATGGATTCTGATTGAGAGTTTTATTCTGACTGGTCTGAGCAGGAATAATCCTGAAATCCTATGCATGTTCATAAAAAAAAAATACCCTGAGTGTCAAACTGGATTAATCAACTCCTTAATTGAGGATTAGGAGAAAACTTTTAAATCCAGCTAAACATTTCATAGCTTTCAGAAAACAATAAAACAGAAGGGTTGACAATGGATTCAAGATAAAAATATCATAAAAGGGGCAAAATATTTGTTATTTCCTTTGCTTGACAACTGTCACCTAAAAACTCATGTTTTTACAGTACATCTGGCCCTGGCAAATTCTAATGTGAATTTAGTTGATGCACACCTCTTCTATTAAAATTTAGATCAGAATGTTATTAAGTTACTAATTTAATTTGTACTCTGCCTTTCAGCATATAAAGTACTCAAGACATAACTAAAATAAAAATAAAGGGAAAGTTTAAAAAACAACCACCAGGAAAATAAAAACAAATCTTTTTTTTTCCCTTGCTGCAATTGTGCCAATATTGATTCTTAGCATAATACTTTCAGTCAATGTAAATAATCAGAAATAAAATATGTACGTATTAATTTAAAACATCTGAAAACTGCTTCCCATTTTTAAAAAGCTCAACATAAATTATGATAAATAGTATATGTGCAATAAATAAACTAGGATTCTTCTCATGGATAATGCATTAAATATTTAAGTTTGAATTTTTCTGTAGTCTTTTTAGAAAAAAGACACAGATTAATACAAAAATGACAAGAACAGATTTACAACAGATAAGCACATATAAAAATAACATGAACTGGAAATAAACAGATTTTCCCAGTTCAAGGGCAATCTCTCTGTAAATATTTCTCAAAACAACAATACCCACAGGTGTTTGCTGTTCTGTTCCAGTATAACTTGGAATCCTGGCACTGTCAGTTCTAATTTTTTCATCAAGTTCTTTTAAAAATGTTGGGATTACAGCTCCATAAACTCCAGGCCAATGGCTATGCTGGCTGAGGAATTCTGGGAACTGTAGTCCTAACACATCTGAAGGGCACTAGAATGAGGTTGATCCTAAACAGCAGGGGTGAGTTTCAAAACCCATCGCTACCAGTTCGCTCGTGGGCGCGGGCATGCGCATGCACAGAAGTGTCTGGGTGGGTGGGCGGAGCCTCCCGCCACCACCGCTACCAGTTCGCCCAATCCAGGGTGAACCGGTAGCAACCCACCACTGCTAAACAGCAGATGTATCTGTGGTAATTTCATTGCACTATATTAACCGTAACTTCTTTTTATGTTAAAACAATGGATAGTATTACATCTTCAACTATACATCCCCCCAAAGTAGAAATGGTTAGTCAAGTATAATAAACGCAGTAATGACCTCAAAAGTCTGTAGAAAAAATGCTGATCTGCTGCTTTCATGACTCATGGCATTTGGAGTAAGAGGTGCTCAGGTTTCACAAGTTACATCACGGAAAAAAACTCTTTAAGCGTTTCCTCCAGATAAATTAATCTCATGGAAACCGAACCACTGGATAATGCTTTTCCAGAATAAAATGTCTCTCTTTCATTCCACCTGCATATAAACCAGTGAAAAGATTACAACAATCACAAGGCATTTTCAATGTCTTGATTTTAAAAGTTCGCTATACTCATCACAAGCTGTTATGTTTATTTTCTATAAAGATGTCTGCTGCCCACAGAACTGCCAACTGCACAAAAGTCTCCATTCAGTAGAAAGTTTTCCATTTAGGGCGTGAACTGATGAAGTCAGCAATGGAGTCAAGGAAACACAATATTACAACAATTATTATGCAAGACAAATATGTGGAAAAAAGTCATGAGTGTATTATTGCCATTGTCTCCAAGATTAAGAATTTGCATATTAACTATGAGGTGCGAAGCCTGCTTGGTAGCTAGTTCTAGATTTGTCAATATTATTTGCACATTGCGTCAATAAAATGCCAAGCATTTCACTTCCATGAATGGCTTTTAGCTTTAAAAAAGCCTGCTCAGTTCACAAGGTGAGCGTGTATGTGTGTGTGTGTGTGTCTGTGTGTACACCCCTTCCACACACACACATACAGCAAAACCCCCATTCTTCTTCCAAGCAGTTGTAAAGCAGCATTTAGAAAAGCAGAATTATCAGAAAGCTTTCTGACTGTCTCACCATTTGGTGATATTTCAATGAGTCAGAGATCATAATTCAGAACGCATCTAAAGTACATTTCAACATAGTCAGATACTCATGGAAAGCTTACATAACTGAGGGTTGTTCTTATATAGTCAGCATTCAGTATAAGTCAGGCCTAGCACACATTCATGTAAATAGTTACATTAATCAAATAAATTTTGATGAAGTCTCTCTAGGCATGAACTATAGCCTTGTGAAATATATGCAATTCTCTGAAATGGCTTAATCTACAGGGGAGGTTTGAGCCAGCAAACTCTGCCATTGCAATAATATCAGTTCAGCTTTCTATTCATTGTCAGAAACCTGTATGTGGATGTATTGCATGCACTGGAAGATAAATAAAAGCCCCATTCAGAAGCAGAAATTACATTTTAATTTTCAAGAGGTATTCTTCATTTTCTTCTATAGCCTAGATCACACATTCCAAACTTAAAAAGGATTGGCAATGCAATTACATATCCTTCTCAATTAAGGATTGAACCCCTTTCAATAAGAGGCCAAAAGAATCTGAGAAAGAGGACATGTTTAATATTAATGTAAAAGGATAAAAATAGAGAAAATAATATTTCATAAAATCAGATGTTCCTGGCATGGACAGCGCCATCCTACTAAATATAAGAACATTTGTTCTTCTATTCTATGGAAACTATGATAACTTCAAAGCTGAAAGTTATTTATGATGATATAAGAATATTAGAAGTCATTGAAAGCCTCTTGTAATTCAGTTAACCCCTTCAATGACTCATCCATACATTCTGTTTGCCTTTGTTGGAAATAATATCCGGTCCAGTTCCAAGCCAGGAGAAAGGTGTTGAAAATAAAATGGAGACTGACTGCAAGGAAAGAAGGTTTATTTGGTTTCCAGAAACTTCAGTGACAGCAGCAATGTTTTTCGGGTGGCTGACAAAATGGCTGAGTGAGAGGATGGATCTTTATATGGTTCTGCGGTTTTGTGATTGAGATGCTCCAGGGAGTTGTGCAATGTAGTGAGCCTTGTGTCTTTTACTATTTCAATGGTGGTGGGTTAATCCTAATATGTCTTAAAGGTCATGTCCTGTCCTTAGAACTTGGCCCAGTCTTTCTTAATAGATACAAAATCTGCATTCCTAAAGGTCAGCCTCTTCAAATTTCTTTGTTTGAAACTGTTTTCCTATGGCAGGAAGATTGGGTCTGCTTTCTGCCTTTGTTAAGATTTTTCTCCATTTCCCCCTTGGGGAAATATTCTACCCTGCCTCTTTTTAATATTAAAAATAAAGAATATTTTAATCGGGGGGGGGGGGGTTCCTACATCTTGGCACAGGAAGAGCTATTTACAGATACCGGAAGATAATAAACAAATTTCTTCATCCTCAGTCTGTCTCAGTCCCATCCCAAAGAGTCTGTCTCCTGTATTTCACGTGGCCATAGGCCATGCTTTTGCTCCTGTTCTACGCTTTGTCCTGGTTTGCTGGACTGATGAAACATAAAACTATTTGTTTGTTAACCAACCCACCCGTAAAATTGTATTCATTGGAATTTTGTTTAGTTCTGTGCTGTGCTGCTTGTAGAGATGTTTCGTTTTGTTTTTAAATCACTACTATGGAAATGATCTCAGCATCAATGCCAGTGGTTGAAATGTGAGCAGATATTTCTTAAGCCAGAATCATTTCTTGCCAATATTAATTAGCATGGGTAGCAAGCAGTTTAAGCCTGTCTTGAAGAACTGCTGTAAATCAGCCAGAAGTTATTTGGGAGTTATTTGTTTGTTTGATCTTTTACTCGGTTTGCATCTCTGGCATAGAATTCCTAATATGGACACTTGGGCCTTCCTGTATAAAATGAGTTTCCAACAAACCTGCCACCTTTTTAAATTAATTCATCACAAATTGTGTAGTACCAGTTGTCTGAATGATGCATGTTACAGCTCAACAGAGAATTGGTTGTTCCTCTACTTTTGGGATGGGAATGCAGGTCCTTATTATGCTACTTTGAAAACTTTTCAGCAAGCATGATAGGTTGGAAGTTTGCAAGTAAAAAATGCATGAAAACAAGTCGTATCCATAAAAACAGAATCTTCCCTGCAATCATATGTGAGTTATGCATCCTGACAAGATTTCTTGTAGACATACCTAGAGTCATTTTGTTCCAGGATTCATATATTGTTTCAAAAACGTGCTAGCTATCCAAATGGGCCAGTTGTAAAGTTTTGATATCATAAGAAACAGAACTACCATTTTTATATCAAAATTATTTGCAAGTAAATCTGTTGATCTCTATGGTGCTCAGTCCAGGCCTGTAATTTCTGTAATCTGCATACATGCATTTTGATTGTGGCAATGAGGAGAGAGGCCCTGTGCCAAACCTGGCTCTTTAAGGAGGAGCTGCATTCACCATTCAACCCAGATGACAGAAAACATTTGTAAGAACACTGTTCTCATGAGATGATTATTATGGCCAGTCTGGTCCTACCAGTTCTTGCTTGCAGGCGAATGGTATTTCCTGCAGATATTCTAATGTACCATTAGTTGCTATTTTGTCATGTCATTGTTTGTAGTCAGTCTGTGTGAAATGTCTTGCAGCAGCAAACTAGATGGTCCACTGTTTCTTCAGCTTCTTTGTGGAGCCTATTTGCTGTCTGTTGCTGTCTTTTCAATTGTGTCTTTGTATGCATTTGTTCTTAAGGCTTGGTCTTGTGCAGCCAAAAGTAGCCTCTCTTCAATTTTCTTGCTCTTAGCCATTGCCAGGTTTTGCTGTTATCTGCTTTGCCTGTTAGGGCTTCTTTTTTAAATGTACTGGCCATGTGATACTTTGCCTTGGTATTTCTCTTTTCTGTTCATTTGGCCTTTTTTGTAGACCAGTTTGGTCTCTATACCATAGAGGCCAATGCAGATAACATCAAGACCTGGCAATGGCCAAGAGCAAGAAAATTGAAGAAAGACACAGAGAGGCTAATGGTGTACTAGCTTCAGTGTATCTTGATTGTCTTTTAGATATTCTTCCAATGTTGTTTTTAATACTTCGACTATTAAGGTTCGTTACACAGTCAGTCAGGTGTTCAAACTGAATTTGGCATTTTTATCCACCTAACCAGTCCTTCCCAAGGATTTGGGATAGCCAAAGTTGATGATGTTAGAGGTATCATCGCAGGATGTAAACTATTCCAAGTAAAGCTGCCTTTTGCAATTGACTGATGGTGAATTTGTCAATGTCAATGGAGTTCAAGTTGACCTTCAGTTGTTTTGGGATTGCACCCAGGGTAAGTTTCTATTACTATTGGTATTATAATTACAGCAATAGCATTAGCAGTTAGACTTATATACTGCTTCACAATTCTTTATAGCCCTCTCTAAGAGGTTTATAGAGTAGCATATTTTCTACAGGTTCAAAATCTGGTGAATAGCATTTTCAGTAGAAGAAGATATTTGTACCTCAGGGTTGAACTCTGGAGTTCTTACTGCTCTCTGAGCTTGCAGATGATTCATTACCCAACTATGTAATATCAATGATACCAAACTAGATAACATCACTGACTTTCATTGATGATGTTATCCAACTGGGTAAATGAAACATCTGCAAACAGACAACCAAGCTAATTTGTCAATGAATAGTATTTTAAATGAGAACAAGGAAGAGCCTAGGGTAACAGTCCAGAGCTTTTATGCTTAATTGCAACTAACTGTGATTATTTCTATCACAATGAACGTATACACATTTTTAAATACAGTATATCTTAGCTTGAGTTTTAACATTTTCCTAATGCAAACAGAGCCTTAGGTATGTGATCCAAATAATAAAGCCTGAATCTGATATCGTACATCAAAGAATTTCTTTCATCATATGAACACTGAAAGCCATGGGTGGCTTCAGGTTGTTAGTGTAACTAGGATCATGAGGCATTATTATAACAGAAGATCACTATCAAACAACCCATCTTATCCTATTGAGAAATGCTGTCATGGTTTGGGAAAAACGCTTATCACGAAAAATAGAACAAATTAAACTGGATGAGCAGAAACATGTCCTATACAACTCTATATGAAATATAAGACCTTATAGAACACACATACCTCAACCTCTAGAATAAAACTTAACAACATTCCAAATGAATATTGGCTAACTATACTTGGGTTGACTAAACATATCTACCCTACCAAGATATGTGCTTCTGATCAATTTATTAGTTTTTTTCCCTCCAGATGCAAAGAAAAATACTTCGACCAAGATGTGCTAAGATTTTTTTTTTCCTCATGCGTTCTCTAGTTCTTCACAGAATTATAGTTTCCAGGATGTCTGCGGAATAAGAATCCCCTTCAAAAGTCTTCAAATTCTAGGCACCTGCCATATAAAAGTCCAGATATTGTAACCCTTTTGGTCATAAGACACTGGCTTCCCAAAGGCATATCTGCATGACAGCAACTATGAGAGCTTCGGCGATAGAAAGGATTGTGGTAAACAAGGCACAAAGAGACCAACATGAAGACGTTAATATCCATAAAGTGGCATGCATAAAGGTTTCCTGCCAACATTTGGCTTAGCACATAAGTGACTGCTGGAAGTCAACATCATATGAGCAATATTGGCAAGAAGCAGGATTTTTCTGGACTGTTCAAACACCAATTTAAAAATGTTTGAACAAGGCTATAAAATTGCAATTTAACCAGAACAGCTATATAAGGCTGACTTTCCCATAGGCCCTAAAATCATAGTTGTGTATGCTCAGGATTAAAGATATATGGCTGAATGGGAGTTCAAACTACGACAAATATTCTCAAACCATGCCCTTTAGTAATTTCTCGGCAAATAATTCTCTATATATCAAATCCACAGTTATTATAATGATTGTTTTAAGAATATTTTCTTAAAATATTCACAGGATATTTACCTACCATAGTTTTTATAGAATAGAATAGAATAGAATAGAATAGAATAGAATAGAATAGAATAGAATAGAATAGAATAGAACAGAACAGAACAGAACAGGGGTGGGCAACTGTGGCTCTTTTACAACCTGTGGACTTCAACTCCCAGAATTCCTGAGACAGCCAAGCTGTCTTTATGACCACAGGTCATAAAGGGGCCATATTTGCCCACCCCTGGAATAGAATAGAATAGAATAGAATAGAATAGAATAGAATAGAATAGAATAGAACAGAATTCTTTATTGGCCAAGTGTGATTGGATACACAAGGAATTTGTCTTGGTGCATACGCTCTCAGTGTACATAAAAGAAAAGATACATTCGTCAAGAATCATAAGGTACAACACTTAATGATAGTCCTAGGGAACAAATAAACAATCAAACCATATTAGGAAACATTCAGTATAAATCTTAAGGATACCAGCAACAAGGTTACATTCATACAGTCATAAATCGGAGAAGATGGGTGATAGGAACGATGAGAAGATTAATAGTAATGCAGACTTAATAACTAGTTTGACAGTGTTGAGGGAATTATTTGTTTAGCAGAGTGATGGCGTTCGTGAAATAACTGTTTTTGTCTCTAGTTGTTCTGGTGTGCAGTGCTCTTTAGCATCGTTTTGAGGGTAGGAGTTGAAACAGTTTATGAAACAATATGTCTTTGTGTAACATTCTGATTACAATGCAATGCATCCAAAATGCAACATTCTCAAATATATCCTGAGAATAATAGAAAACAGAAGACTCCATTAATTGTTACTTTCCACCTTACTATGGAGCCCACTTTGTTGAATGTTAGCACTTTGATAGAAGAGAAATCTGTATGGATTTCTTTTATATCCCAGTTCAGGGTTTCATTCATTCTGAACAAAAAAAATATGTTTAATTAATGCTTACAAAAATAAAAGCTTTTATTGTAATTTTCTCTGCAAGGTCAATCAATCCAGAGATATATGACTGCACTGCCGTATTCTTATCAAAAATAAATAGGCACATGGTTGTCGATAAAGCAGGATTGTGGAACGGAACAACAGAAACAGTGATTGGAGGATAACGGGAACTATAATTCAATAATGTTTGGAGGACTTCAGTTTCTTCACTCACCTGCAATAAACCAGTTTGTGCTTTCCAAAAAGATGTGGATGATGTATATTTTTAAATGGAGCAACTTTGAAATTCACTTACCATGTGCATATTATTTTTTATCTCTTTCAGTGATGTCGTAGATATGCAGCATTTTAATTCTATTTTTTATTATTATTATTCCAGTATCTTTTCTTTTCATTGGGGTACACTGCAGGGGTGGGTTCTAAAATTTTTTACTACCGGTTCTGTGGGTGTGGCTTATTTTGTGGGTGTGGCTTGATGGTCATGTGACAATTCTTTAGAATTTAGCAGAGGTACTGGTCTACCCGGCTTTTAATTGCTTGCAGAGCTGTACCGGTCTACCCATTTATTTTTGCAGGCACCGGTCTACCAACAAACTGCCTTTTACCACTGATCAGCTGTTGGGCAGCCCTTTGAAGCCCCAGGGCAAGAGTTTAAACAGTTTTTCCTTATAGCCCATCAGCTGGTACTCAGGAGGCAGCAATAGATTGGGGGTGGGGCCAAATAAAATGTCACATCATATCATCACCGTTATCGGCTCAGCTGAACTGGGCCGAACCAGGAGGAACCCACGACTGGTACACTGACTTTTTTCTATATTCTGGTGAAACTCTAAGAAAAGATGAAGAAGCAAAACAAATATTAACTGTTCAGAAGGAAATCTGAGCAATACTAGTCTTGCTTTGTTTTAAATATTGTTACATGAAGTTACAGGTAGTCCTTGTTTAGTGACTGCCACTTGAACTGGCAACTTGGTCTTTAAGTGAAGCAGTTGCTAAGTGACAAATCATGTGACGACAACTGTGCTTACAATTTTACTTCAGTTTTCCTTTGCTTTTTATCATCAGAAGGCTGAACCCCAAATAGCAAAATGAGCCCATACAGCCAGAAGATTTTTGAATTCCACTCACAAAGAAATCAAGTAAAAGGGCAAATGTTATAATCCCTTTTATTCCTTCTCCTGTCCTTTGGAATGGGATAACAGGAAGAAGAGAATTGTTGTTTGCATTTTTATATGCTGAGAAAAAGGGATTACAAGAGAGTAAGCAGGCACACAATGAGCCACACACATGCAAAGGAATGTGCTCCAGCTGTCTGTTTGTCTAGCCAACCTCTTAGGAGACAAACAAAAAACTTTAATGTGAAACTGATTCAGGTTTTGTCCATTTTAAGAAGCAGCTGCAGGCTGTCTAAATTAAGATCACAAAGTTGAGCTTGTTAATTTGTGGCTAGCATTTTTTTAGGGACAACCTGGGCTGGGCAGAAAAGCAGCCCAGGTAGAAATAGAGAAGACAAAAAAGGGTCAGGCACAGGACAACATATACTATTAACTGTAATGGTGAGCATCTATTTGAGAGATGCTACAAAGGTTATAAATGTGGATATTGGTCACAAAGTTACTTTTCATCAGTTTTGGCATTGCAAACGGTCACTGTCCCGAGAAGTCGCAAAACAAGGACTACCATGCATGAATAGCTAGAATTTGTGATCTACAGATAGCATTCTAAAATGGAATCTCTGATCTAAACAACATAAGAGATCAGGAAAATATTCTGTCTGAACCAAATGTTCTACATGAACTTTCCTAAATGGTTCAAAGATGACAAAACAAATTTCCTTCTGTGGGGTACCTCTAAATGGATAAGGGGAGAAATACATTTATTTTGTTCACTGTATTTATCAAGGCTTTGCTTGTGTCACCACAATGCAAAGAAGCCACACATAACAATTCAATAAATCAAATATGGGCTCAATTTCCATAATTATTGTTTCAATTGCATTCAGTATTCTACCCTTCTTAGTTCCATGCTTAAGCAAAATCCAGTGGTGGGTTTCAAAAATTTTTACTACCGTTCTGTGGGTGTAGCTTGGTGGGTGTGGCATGGCTTGGTGGGCGTGGCTTGGTGGGCATGGCAGGGGAAGAATACTATAAAATCTCCATTCCCACCCCACTCCAGGGGAAGGTTACTGCAAAATCCCCATTTCCTCCTGATCAGCTGGGATTCGGGAGGCAGAGAATAGATGGGGGCGGGGCCAGTCAGAGGTGGTATTTACTGGTTCTCTGAACTATTCAAAATTTCTGCTACCAGTTCTCCAGAAATAGTCAGAACCTGCTGAAATCCACCTCTGGCAAAATCCCAACATTCCAAATAGTACTGGGGACACTAAGAGAGAAAACATGATTATAGCAACCAAACGATCAAATCTTGTTGATGAAAAATATGAATTGCAGAAAGAATTAGACAATTACAGAAATAAAAAAGCAATTCTCTTATTGGGTTTGCAGTTGACCTCATCAGATGAGTTTCTAATCAAGAGATGGCATATCATTCATTTTAAACATTTTTAAATAGTTGTATTACCACAACCCTAAATTCTACATTCGGCTCACCAATTTTGCAAAGAGTTCCATTAGTCACTAACACTATATCAGCTATTTGTTCATCATCAAACAAAGCAGTTTTAAAAATTTAAGAGCAGTATTTTTAGAGGAACATTTTTGCTTAAAGTACCTGCTCCGATATAATTAATACCCTTGCCAAATGTTATAACATCTTATTATATTTATCCTCTCCCTTTCATCATAGAAACTAAATAAGTAAGTCTAATATGTAATTTATATGAGGTTATTCATTTTAATCAGCTAATAGCCTGGAATGATAGATTCCATATATACAAGTATATACAGAGAGAAAGAGTTTGTCAGGAATTCCCTGCCTACAAAACCAATGATCATGATGGGGACTGGAGGCTAAAACATATAAAAAACAGTTGCTGGAATTGGGTATGACTAGTTTAATGAAAAGAAGGACTAGGTGTGACATGATAGCAGTGTTCCGATATCTCAGGGCTTTCCACAAAGAAGAGGGAGTCAAGGTATTCTCCAAAGCACCTAACGGCAGGACAAGAAGCAATGGGTGGAAACTAATCAAGGAGAGAAGCAATCTAGAAGTAAGAAGAAATTTCCTGACAGTGAGAACAATTAACCAGTGAAACAACTTGCCTCCAGAAGTTGTGAATGCTCCAACACTGGAGGTTCTTAAGAAGAGATTGGACAACCATTTGTCTGAAATGGTATAGGGTTTCCTGTCTGAGCAGGGGGTTGGACTTGAAGACCTCCAAGGTCCCTTCCAACTCTGTTATTCTATTCTATGATGATGATCATCATCATCATGACTATGATGATGATTATCATGAGGATGGGGAAGAGGAGAGCAAAGTAAGGTAGTAGAGAACGTTGTGGTCCACCAGCAGCCTGCGGAGCTGGCAGCAGAGTCGGACAGTGAGGAGGTTGGGAAGGAACATGGGCCATTCCTGGAATCTGGGGAAGGCTTGGATGAGGGCTCTGCGTCAGAGGCAGAGAAAGGGCCATCTGGGAGGTATGTGCTGCCTCTGGAGCCTCCAGAGTCAGACCTCAGCGAGGCAGAAGAACAGGGGGAGCCTGTTCCCAATGCGTGCATGCGCAGAGCTGCCAGAAGACAAGAACAGTTAAAAAAAGGGGACGACTCAGGAGTAGAACTTGGAGATGATTGGCCCCTCCCAGAAGACTTAAAAGAGGAGCAAAGGCCCGTAGGTCTTTGCAGGAAGCAACGTTGTTAGTTCTGTTCAGTTTAAAGTCTGATGCTCTGTTTGATTCTGGACTTTGCCAATTAGGTCTTTGGCAGCGTGTCAAGGGAGATAAAGGTGGGTGATTATCAGCCTTATCCCGAAGAACTCTTTACAACTATTTGGATCTCATCTGTGAATGAACAGAATTCACAGCTGTTGCAATAAAAGAGGTTTTTGGGATTACTTGTGTGTTTTACTGACTCAGGGAGCCTAGGTCAGAACAGAGAATTTCTACTAAAGGTGGAGTTGAAGAGATAACTAATTTGTTTTCTGATAAAATTATTAAAAAAATATTTATGACTAATCATAATCACTCATTACATCTATTTTTAAGGAATGCACACAACTTTCCCCTAACTTTGCATATGGGCCCGCCAGCCAAGAACAAAACCGGTAGTCCTTGACTTACAACTGTTCATTTGGTGACCATTCAAAATTACAACAGCATTGAAAAAAGTGACTTATGACCATTTTTCACAATTACAACCATTGCAGCATCCTTAAGGTGACGTGATTTCAGATGCTTGGCAACTGACTCCTATTTATGACGGTTGTGCAGTGTCCCAGGGTTATGTGACTGCCTTTTGCGAACGTCTTACAAGCAAAGTCAATAGGAAAGCCAGATTCACTTAACAACCACGTTACTAACTTTATAACTGCAGTGATCCACTTAACAACTGTGGCAGGAAAGGTTGTAAAATGAGGCAAAACTTAACCACATAAATTTTGGTCTCAATTCTGGTTGTAAGTCAAGGAGTACCTATACCCATGATGGCAAACCTATGGCACATGTGCCACAAGTGGCACGCATAGCCATATCAGTGGACACGCGAGCTCAGCTCTGGCGCGCATGCGTGCACCGGCCAGATGATTTTCAGGCCTTCTGGGCCCACAAGAAGTTGGCAAATGGGCCGTTTCTGGCCTCTGGGGGCGGGGAGGCCGTTTTCATGCTCCCCAGATTCCTAGAGAGGCTCTGGTGCCAGGTGAGAGAGAAAAACAGGCCTACCGGGCCATCGTGTGCCAGGAGCGTGGGGAAGGGCGAAGGGGAGCGCACGCATGCGGGGTGGGGGGGCGCATAAAATTATGGGTGTGGGCACGTACACTCATGACCCCCCTGTGCCCCCCTCCTGGCACACGATGGCAAAAAGGTTAGCCATCACTGACCTATATCTACTCCTGATGCAAGGAGACAGGGTGAGAAGTTGAGAAGAGAAGATGATATCCTACTCTGACACAAAGTAAGAGATCGTGTAACAGTAGTAGGAAACCGATGCCCTTCTCACCAGATGCCACCAAAATGGAAAAGTCAACAGAGTCGACTGGAATAGCAACCCACACAACCACAACTGAAGTAAAAATCCAAGATGTAGTCAGCTCAGAAGGAGGCTATCATAGGAAACCACTGGGATGATTACTGGTTTTATTCTTCTAGCACAGGATGCCTTAAATTATAAGTGGAAGTGGTTTAAATATAAGCCTGCCTTAACAGCCTCTGCCATCAATGTGAGGTGTGTATGTCCAAAAACATATACCTAAAGGAAACACATTACAAAAGCCAGACATAATCCCTGTCTCTATTAGCAATTTTTAATGAAATCTGAACACTTTCCCCTTAATTAATAACCCTATTCTAATAGCCTTTTCTTGAGTAATTAGGGAAAATAATGACATCCAAGGGGAGTGCACACACACTTCTGATGAGACCACTGCAGAAAAGGCTTGTCTTAATTAATTTTTTTTCACAGCAGCAAACTGATTTTTCTTTTTCACAATAAGGTGCAGGGATTTCAAACACTAAGTAGCTGTTTCATCAAAGTAGACAGCTAGCAAGGAAGCTGGGAAGGCCTGATTAAAAGTAAACAGCTGGGAGGGGATTTGGAAACGCGTCACTAAAAGCCAAAAAAATGACTTTTAAAACTCTGTAGAGTAACTAAGGTGCTGCCCCTTTTATTTTTCTAAAACAAACAAATGATAGCAAAACAGCACAGAAATCTTTATGAACATTGAGAAACCTCAAGAATTTTATGCAAGAGTCAGAATACCAAAAAAAAACACAATTTACCTGCACAAATAATATATACTTTGCCAAAACAGACCATTTTTAGGGCCGTAGCAATTAAGTGATACCTGAGGTCCTAAAACCTATGGCAATCTACTGAGATTTTGTCCTTGCAGGCAGAAATGTAGACCACAAGGATTAAAGTTAAAGAGACAGGTAGTTCATTTTAACAATGTATAGACCAAGCATTTTGCTGTTGTTTTATATTCTCTGGCACCCGACATTTCCTATCTGCATGTTGACCAAAGCAAGTTAACAAAAAGAGCAAAGGCCAAGGAGAATGTTTCAAGATAACATTCTTATTTGCCTGGGTTATAACTGAACAAGGCTGGCCATTTAATTGCTCTTTTTCCTTTTTATTATGTGCTTTTAGTATCCATTCTTGCTTTGTGCTGTTTAGTTTTTGTTCTGTTGCAGTGTTATAGCTTTTGGGTGTACCATTTTGACTTGGAAAGGCATATTTTCGGAGTTTCCCTTCAAATCAAAAAGCAGAAAAACTGCCCCCTTCCTTTAAAAAAAGGTGAAATAAAAAAGCATCAGTGCTTATTTCAGTCTGATCTTCAGGGATCTGAAGGCTGAAAAAAGAAGGGATCGCTTTATAAAAAGGAGGAAATACAGGATTTGGAAAGTGTATACAGGTAGTCCACGAGTTACGATGGTTCTTTAGTGACCATTCAAAGTTACAACAACATTGAAAAAAGTGACGTATGATCGTTTTTCACACTTAGGACTGTTGCAGCATCCCCATGGTCACATGATCAAAATTCAGATGCTTGGCAACTGACTCATATTTATGATGATTGCAGTGTCCCAAGGTCATGTGATCACCTTTTGTGACTTTCTGACAAGCAAAGTCAATGGGAAAACCAGATTCATTTAACAACATTATAATTGCAGTGATTCACTTAACAACTGTGGCAAGGAAGGTCATGAAATGGGGCAAAAAACTCACTTAACAAATGCCTCACTTAGCACAGAACTTTTGGGCTCAATTGTGGTTGTAAACCAAGGATTACCTGCAATAGATTTCCAGTTTCTAGCAACTGTAACTGATGATAGATAAAGTAGATTGGCCAGATAGTGTACAAAATATAAATCCAAATTCAAAACAAAAAAATAAATAAATGTTGGGCTTGAATCTGCACAGATTAATCTTGAAGCTAGCTGCTAACAGCTATGCAAATTTAGTCAAACTAAGAAAGAAAATCAGCTATAATCACGGTTGTCACAGTGTAGTCTAAAGTATGGGGTACCAAAATAGCATAGAAGTAGGATGCTGGGGAATCCAGATTCAAAGCCACACTCAGTCATGGATGCTAATTAGATGAGTTCTCTCTTTAACCTTTTTGTTGGGGAGGGGAGAGAATTGAAAAATGGGAGTGTGATATGCATTCCCCATTAGGGTCCTGCAAGAAAGAAAAGGTATAAATCTCACAAATTTATCTGCCATTCTCTTCATTTGTGGGATGGGGTTTTATTTTTCCCCCTCCTGGAAACCAATATGATGGGGAAAATGGTAGGAAAAGAGAAGGGGTGATAAATGGAGATCAATGTCATTTGAACCTTACATCAGTGGTGGGATTCAGCCAGTTTGCACCACTTCGGGAGAACCGGTTGTTAACTTTCTGAGCAGTCTGGCAAACTATTTGGAAGAAATCATTAGGTCAGAGAACCAGCTGTTAAATTACTTGAATCCCACCACTGTCTTACATGCAATTCTGTGAATGTGGCAAGTGAAAAGGTTGGCTTGACTCGGATCGTCCAAATTTTTTTCTGGTTATAAACAATATGAAGATGAGATAAATGTGAAGTTAACAGAGTTCAGGGAAAACAACGAACTTGGAATAACAGTGTGATGGATCGGATCAAAACCAAACAGTGCATCATGTTTGATTCTATGGCTGAGCAGCTTTGCAGTCTCTGTTCTGAAAAAGTGCTTCAGGATACATGGATATAATCATGTATCTTTCTGCAACTAATTTAAAACAACTGCTTGTCTTGGGATCCCATGGCAGCTGTTGAGGGCATCTGTGTAATCTGAGAAGATGCAGCTGCTTTAAAGAGTTGCAGGCAGGTGCTAAGATTTTGACCCCCACCTCTTTTGCAATACTTTTTCCAAATGATTTCAAAAATGCCATACGGCTCTAATAGCTACTACGTACTCTACGCTTTCACATGCCCCCTACAGTGGGAGGCATTGAACTGTAGAAAAATCAGACTTTGCTGTACCATTACATGTATAATCATGTTTCCCAGTTAAAAATGTTTTATCAAATACTGTTTTAATCTTTTGTACATTGCAAAAGATGTAATGGTTTCCTTTGGGACAAACCAGATTGCTGAAAAGCACCATCGCTGAATATCTATACGTATGAAATAAATCATTCGTTCTGTTTTTCTACCTAGAATGCCCAAAGCAAATATCAAGATTCTTAGCATTACATTATTTTTTTCCCTTTATATTAAAAAAAAAAATCAAACAACAGGAAAATCCATACTAAATGTAATAACAGATACTGGGAGAACTATTCATTTTCTTTTAAATCATTTCCTTTCCATTTTCCCTCTTTTAATAAACTCATCTATATTCCAGAGCCTGCACAACACTCCTTTCATAATAGCGATCAGTGGGCATATGGTCTAGCATACATATTTTTTTCTTTGTCATCCAACTCCCTAGTGATTCTCAGTTTATTGTTCATGTGTTTGGGTATTTTGGAAACAGGAGGCAGAAGCAGATAATCCATAAATTTCCAAGCTGTGCACTATTATCTAATGATGCAATACCATGAGGAATTCACAAGACAGCCAATCAAAGAATAAGCTGATATCAAAACGATCCTGTTGGCAATGTGTGTGCCCTGTACAGCTTGTCCTCAAAATAAGATTATCTCATGGGTCATATGACTATCCACTAAGTCAATAGTCCACTAAGAACAGAAGGGTAGTAGTAAAGGATGCTAGGTTCTATAGTAGAATCTGGGCCCACTCACTGCTCATGTCTCTTACATATAGCATGTGAACTAGCATAGATCAGACTGGAGATGAGCCGAGAAGTATACAATCCAGTCCATGACATTGTAAAAACTGAATATTACTCCATATCTATTAATTTATATGCGCGGGCGGGGGGAGAGACATGAGGAAATAACAGAATTCATGGCCACGTCAAATGAGCTGAAATATCACCTACAATCACTCTGTATATTTAGAAGTTTAAAATTCCAACCAAATAATCACCAGGATTGTTGCATTGCATACAATGTTCACCTCATGCCTCCAGATCAGAAGTGGGTTTCAGCAGGTTCTGACCAGTTCTGGAGAACCGGTAGTGGAAATTTTGAGTAGTTCGGAGAACCGGTAGTAAAAATTCTGACTGGCCCCGCCCCCATCTATACTCTGCCTTCCGAGTCCCAGCTGATCAGGAGGAAATGAGGATTTTGCACTAACCTTCCCCTGGAGTGGGGGTGGGAATGGAGATTTTACAATATCCTTCCTCTGCCATGCCCCCCAAGCCATGCCATGCCACGCCCCCCAAGCCACACCCACAGAACCGGTAGTAAAAAAAATTGAAACCTACCACTGCTTCAGATGTATAAGAATACAATCCCCAGTAGTTCCAGAAAACCTAGCAGTAGCTGTGCAAGCTGGGAAATGAAGTTCAAAACATCTGGAAGCCAGTAAGTTGCTATCACAGTCCATGAGAAACAGAAGAAATGGAGTGGGCTTCACCTGATCTGGAAAAGCTAATCAGGATGGGATTTCATTTACACTTGTCTGACATCCCATAGTTATAAAACTAGAAAGGAAATCCCAGAATTGTAAACTAAACTGTTTTTTAAATACTAGAAGGCAATGACAATTATGTCATCATGGCTAGTCACAAATAGTCAAGCTTGAAAGATATTTTACCTTTATTACTAGCAACATGGAAAGGCAACACAAATATTATCTGGGAGGAAAATAAATTAATGGTGTGCAAAAATTCAGGATACTCATATCTACTGAATTCCTGCAAAGATGCTTCACCATCTCTTAAGAAGAAGGGGGAAAAAACCCTTATAGAGAGTCTATAATTTTATTCCTTTGGTGGTCAGGCCAATGTCCCAAAGCAGGATCTGAAAATAGCCTTCCTTACTCATAATCTCTACCAATATACTGGATAGTTTTCTTTAAAACAATCATAATAACAAAGTGGGATATAAATTCAGTTTTTGAAGGCCTTGCTATAGAACGCATATTTGTCTCAATTAAATAATTAACAGACTTTATAATGTGCATAAGGGCAGAGCTGATTCTGGTGAAGAGTTCGTACAAAACACTTCTGCTTCTCATGAGTTGTTTTTTAAAGTTTTCAGATTCAGTTCATGGTCAGTTCAATGGAACTTACAGAAACACTGTTAAATTGAATCAGTTTTTTTTTAAAAAAAATACATATACTTTACATGGTCAACATAGTTTCATGGTGCAATATTTACAGTGTATCAAATGATGGAGATGCAGAGGGAGACAGAAAATACTTTTTAAAGAAGATGATAAAGGTGGGAAACAAACCCAACTCATGTTTTTTGTGTACATAAGAGTGTTACATGCCAGCCATTTTTTTTTAAAGTGTATTGCAGTTTACAGAGAAAACTAGAACTCTATTAACAAGTCTTTTTTTCAGTCTTGAAAGATTTAACAGGGTTGTTAGTGATAGAAATAGGAAGGGAGTTCCATTTCAAGGAACAGAGCAATGGAAAATTTTCTTCCAGTGGTACAGGATGTAGAATTTCTTGTCCAAGGAAAAAAGAAAATCATTTGTTACTTGCTTGGATAAGATTATCTAAACAAACACCTGGGACAATGTTAAGAGAGCAGTGTAAGGTTTCCAAGTTATTTTTTCTGATATTAGGAAGAAGGAAAAAGAAAAAAAGGAAGAAACAAAATGGCCTTATGACAGTGACCCGTTCACTATAGAGAGGTTATAGAGAGGGAGTGTAGGCTTAACCAGCCTCTGTTAAAATTAAGCTACAGGATACATAAGAGAAAAATGATAATTAGTGGGGATAAGGAAGAGAAAAGACATGGGGCAATAGATCTTCCTCCTCTAGGAATAACATTTAGGCAAATAAGACTAGAGTTAATTGATAAAGGAAAAAAGAGGGGAGAGCAGCTAATTTAAAGGATTTAGTCAAGTGCCATTTGCTGGGTTTTGAAAGCAAAATTTTGACTTGCCCAACTGGATCTGTGGAGTAATAGATGACAGAATTGGGATTAGAATACAGCATTTGAACTACTGATTTTCTAGTTCTACACTTATGTCATCTTTTGTTGTTGTATGTTTTGTTTGAAGTGTGCCTCCCTTGAGTACCCCTGGGTGTACAAAACAATTTTGGCACTCCCACAGTTAATCTAACTCAGGAGTACATAATCCATACTTACATAACCCATACTAGGAACTGAAATTTTGAAAGAGAATGTAGAAAATTAATGTATATAACAACTGGAAAATAATTGTATAGCATTGACATTTTATTAAATTGATTTTTGAGCAAATCAATTCAAGATGTGAATTTAATTTAATGAAATTGTTTTTGCCTTGGCACTTTTGGGGTTGGGCAGGCCACTCAAGGACCAAGCAGGGAAAAATGCATTCCTAGTCTAAACCAATTTATGAAAAATCTAGAAATCAGATGAGATGGTTTCCTGAGCAAATCAAAGTGTATTATTTTATTTTATTTTATTTTATTATTTTATTTTATTTTATTTTATTTTATTTTATTTTATTTTATTTTATTTTATTTTATTTTATTTTATTTTATTTTATTTTATTTTATTTTATTTTATTTTATTTTATTTTATTTTATTTTATTTTATTTTATTTTATTTTATTTTATTTTATTTTATTTTATTTTATTTTATTATTTTATTTTATTTTATTTTATTTTATTTTATTTTATTTTATTTTATTTTATTTTATTTTATTTTATTTTATTTATATGCCGCCCTATCTCCGTAGGACTGAGGGTGGCTCACAACAATAAAATATCTGAATAAAAATGTGTTAAAATACATGTTAACACCCCCCCCCCCCCCAGTCCAGGCTGAACAACCATGTCTTTAAGTCACAGCGGAAGGTGCGGAGGTCAGGGACCAACCAGAGCACCAGAGGAAGTTGGTTCCAGAGGGTAGGAGCACCCACAGAGAAAGCTCTACCTCTAGGGGTCGCCAGTCGAGACTGTCTAGCCTGAGTAGGCCCTCCCTGTGAGAACGCACCGGACGATGGGGAGCTGTTGCTGGTTGCAGATGGTCCGACAAATATCCTGGGCCTAATTGCTTTTCTAAGAGACATAGATTCTAATACTGTGCATGTGGTTGAGTATGTATGTAACCATGCTAGCTTGCTTGTGTTTTAATGGCATTATAGTTTATTTTTAAGTGCCCAACCTGATGTGAAGCCTTTAGCAAAGGAACATTATTGTTTTCACCCCATTAAAAGCCTGATTGTCATTTCCTGCTATGAAAAGTGCACAAGCAAGCCAGTTTGTCCTGTATGTGTGTGCATGTGTCCATGTGTGCATTTGTCTGGTGGGTCTCTTTTCTTGGCATTGGCATTTCTGTTGGCAATTCTCCCAGAAAATAAGATTGCTCCTCATCCGGTAATTAACACAATGCAACATTTTGACCAGGCTGGCATGATGTATTTCCTTTCTTTCTACCACAATAAACCATCATGGGAATTCAAACAGCCTAATACATACCACAGAAATATGTAGAAAGACCGGTTATAATCTCTGCAAGCATTCAGGGTCAAATTAATAAGGAATTAACACAAACTTATAAATCTGGTGTCCTCCAGATGTTTTAGAGATGACTTCAAGAATACCCAACTAGCATAGCCAGAAATATATTGGCTAGAGGCTTCTTGCAGCTGTTGCCTCAATACAGTTAGAAGGCACCATCTTGAGACAAGCTAATTTAAAATGTCTTGGTGACCAGGGCATGCATGCAATTTCTGGACCCCAATGTTCCTACAAGCCTGATGATCCTGCAAGCATTAACCTTGGAGTATAAATGTCTGCAATAAGTTAATGAGCACATTCAGCTGATCCTCCATGTTTACATGCCCACCCTGTGATCTGAAACTAGGCCTTCCTTCCTTACCTTTTAATCGATTTTGATATTTTTGTATCTGCATAAGGAACGTCATATCATATAAATATAATACTCCCTAGAACTCAAAGGAAAAACAATATTAAAAAGCTAGAATAACATAAAAGCAGTCCAAAATAACTAGCCTTACTTTATTTTTACTGGGCCATGCTAAATACACAGTGAGAAAGAGCTGGAATGCATGAGGCAATATCCATCATATCTCTCTGTATCAACATACCCTAGGATAAAGAATGCCTTGACTTGTAATTAAGAAACATCTAAAAAGCCACACGTTGTCCAGCCATGATTTATATTTATTTTCCTCTGGTTCTCATTTTAACTTTTACTCATTGGTTTTCATTCTCCAGCCTGAAGTCTCTGATAAAGCTCCACCAGTACACATAATAACCATGTCAGCTCTCAGCCTGAAGCAGGCCAACTAAGTGTCCAGAACTGGCCCATAAAGAATTCCTATTGGCCTTAGCTTCTCTCTGCTGAATTCTGGACACAGTAACATCAGGATAATGTTGATTAATTAAAGGATGCATCAGTGCAGGGATCCAATTCTTATTTCAATAAATTATAGCATTTCAAATAAGCTTAGTGGAACAGCTAATAACTTCTCTATGTGAAGTTATTGTGTAAGGCTACAGAAAGCATTCATAAGAAAACTGCTCTGAGATGATGATGATGATTATGGGTGGTCCCACCAGTTCTTGGGTATTTCTTGCAGATATTCCAATGTGCCATTGTTGCTATTTTGTCATGCCCTTGTTTATAGTCAATCTAATGTGGTCATCTTGCAGCAGCTATCTAGGTGGTCCACTGTTTCTTCAGCTTCTTTGCAGAGACGGGATTTGCGGTCTGTTGCTGTCTTCTCAATTGTGTCTTTGTATGCATTTGTTTTTAAGGCTTAGTCTTGTGCGGCCAGAATTCGCCCTTCTCTTTTTTTCAAATTTCCTGCCCTTAGCCATTGCCAAGTCTTGCTGTTATCTGCTTTGCCTACTATTTTTTTGTGTAGTGGCCATGTAATACTTTTCTTTGTCATGACTGTCTTCTATTCTTCGTTTCTTGTAGGTCAGTCTGGTCTCTTTGATATTCAGTAGATCTTCACACTGTAGTCTCTTTGGTGCATCTTCTTCACCGTCCTTTCAGATATTTCATTTCAGATATTTCTTGAGATAGTTCTCATGAGATTATGATTGGGCAACCCATCAGCCAGGTAGTTAGACTAGATTTGGCCTTATTGAGTCCCAAGGACCTGGGATAGGCAGATGTTACGTCAGATATTTTGGGATTGCACCCAAGGCACTTTTATTATTGGCTTTCTTTTGCCACAATTGTTTTACTTCTATTTTTCAGGTCTTTGTATTTTGTGATTTTCTCTAGTTTTCTATTCTGTTTATTTCTACCACTTTACCTCCCACAATGCTTTGAATTAAGCCTAATTTAGGCTTCTATTCTGCATAGAACAGATATGACCCTCTCCTAAATGTTTTGCTTTGTTTTGTTAATTACTTCCAAGGTGCTTGAGGCACTGCAGCAGCTCTCTCCCTCACTTTTATCCCTGTTAGCAATTAATCATCACAACAGTAAAGTAATCCAAGAAATGGTAACCTGTACGAAGTTACTAAATGAGATTTTGGATCCAGGTCTCTCCTTTCCTAATCTGAAACCAGTGGTTCAAGAATAGCAGTGCATATACAACATACTCCCAAAGTCTTAACTACAACTCCCATTAGCCCTTATTACCAAGCATACTTATGTGACTTGAGGAATTTCTACATCAAACCATCTGGAACACGGCAAATGATCTCCCTTTATACTAGATTATTGTCACCAGAATGACCTCCTTTGAGCGAATGTAAACAAGAATTTTGCCCTGGTGGTTTTCAGTGTTATTTTTAGCAAAGAACCTAGCCATTAAATTGCTTTTGGGAACCCACTTTCCTGTTGCTAAATTCAAACTGTAACTTCTTTAACAACTTGTGTGGGCAACCTTGCTCCTAAAAGGGATAGATAGATCTTCCAAGGAGATGTAGCAAAGCTGTTGAAAGCAGATGGATATTTAAAAAAGAGAGAGAGGGAGAGAATGCAATTTTAGAAAGCAATGCCACTCTGGAAAACATAATATCCAGAAAGGTATTTAATCTGAAATAGATTTATACATCGAGTTAAATAAAAGATTGATACATATTTATACCCTGGGTTAAGTGAAATGAATTTAAACATAATGCATAATGCTAAACCCCACCGACAAGCTTCAGTGGTGTGGCCAAGGAATGTTATTCTTTCTGAGAACATAAGAATGACAACAATGACATTCAAGAACTATGTATCCTCTCTGCCGTTGAACAATGATATATTTTAGAAAAATAATTTCAGAAATGCAAGGCATCTGTAAAATGATATATTTATTTAGTGGTGTCTTACATAAAGTTCTAACCTCCAACCCTTGGCGGGAATGCCATTGCATGAAAATTGTCTGACCAACTTTGTAGGAGCCATAGTTCTAGTGTTTCTTCCATCCGATCTTGCTGAAAATACAGAGGAAATGTAGTAGAGTGATAAGCCTTCAGAGGAGGCTGTCAGTGTTGTGTTGTTTTTTTTAATGAGTCACTATTTTCAGTTTTCTTTTTGCCTCCCAAACAGAAACTAGGCAGGGAACTCTTGCCTTCTCTCACCATGTATTAATCCAGGGAATATAGCATAGTGAAATATGCCTCCAATTTAAAATCCAGATCAGGGTGTGTTCTACCGGTAGAGCTATTGCAATTTGGTGAAGCACCATTTTAGAACACGTCAAAAGCTACGGATGAAGCAACAGCAGCTGATGCAGTTCCTCAACTGTACATTTATTTAAGATTGCCTTTTTGGAACAAAATCCTGAGAACAAGAGCGTATCTATATTTCTTTCCAGTTGTTGTTTTCATCATGCAAGGCTCATATGATATTTTTTAAATGCAAATAATAATCATTCAATCTTCACAATCCCCAGTCAGTTCTTAATATAGTTATTTCAATATCCTCCGTGCAGGGGTGAAATCTACTTACCTACCCAACCGGTTTGGAAGTGCACGCGTGCACATCACATGCGGACGTGGACCCTCTGCGCATGCTCAAACCCTTCTGTGCATGCGCAGAGGGTAAAAAACAGGTTACTTCCTGGTTAAAACTAAGAAGTAAGAACGACCGGGCAGGTGGACTGAACCTCGTACCATCATCGCTACCAGTTCTCCAAACCACCGGCCGCCATCGCTACCGATTCAGCCGAACCAGTCCAAACTGGGAGCATTTCACCCCTGCCTCCATGGTAAAGCAGTGGCAAACTGCTACATACATACCTTTACAATCCGTGGAATGAAATAAAGAGATCAAAGGGGAGGGTCTCCAGAAGCAAATCTTCATTAGGCCAGATGTTATGTCTCCAAGCCTTGTATTGCTACATCTGCATCCATCACACCCAGAACCAATATTTGCCTACAACCGGTTATTGCAAAAGTGGGTTAAAATGTAAGAGCAGATTGCTTACTTTTAGTGGCATCAGTCATCTAAAAAAAATATAACCATAAAGGAATCTACTTTAATAAGATCTTGTGAAGGAAAAAAAACACTTTAATGCAGTGATACTTAAAAGCCTTAAGCATTGTGTCATTACTGTGCCAAACAATATGGAAGAAGTAGAAACATGGATAAGAAAAGATGATAACAATCTTACTAAACGTTTAAAACTCTAAACTATACATTTATAATGATCAGAAATAAAGCGAAGAATAGAAGGGGCATCATGGAGGTGAGCCAACACTGAATTGCTATATAATCAACAATGCAGTCTCATAAAGGGAAAGTTGACACAAATAAATAATCTTCTTGCTAAACTTTAACAGGTCAGTCGACATTCTTTTGTGGGTGGTTGTTGCAAAAATTAAACCTTTATCTTAGATGTATTCAGAGAAAGTTTAGGGAAGACAAAACCGGAAGGTCCAAATGCTTTAAAAAGATTTGAAAGATAAAATGTCAGCTGTTTGTTCAATAAGCCACAAGTTTAGGCATCAAGTTACAGAGCAGACAAATGTGGCCTGTTATTGAAAAGTTCTTTGTAAGATATTACAAAAAATTTTTTAACTTAGGTCATTGCATGATCTTTCTTTGGAGAAAAAAAAAATCATTTCGGAGAAATAACATTCTGTTGATTCTCTAAACCTTATTTAGAGGAAAAACAAAAAGCTGCAAGTTGTAAATTGATTTCATGTTTCAGTCAACTTTTTGCAATGAAATCTGTCCAATTTTAAATTTATTCTAGAAAAATACTGGGTTTTGTAGACAGTCATGTTCTTTTGCATTAGAGTATATATCAATGATTTGGCAAGCAATAGGATGATAAAAATTGGAATTGCATATTTTTATATTAGAAATGATACTATAAATTTGTGGAAGGATACTATTAACCCACTAACGGCCTGAAGAATTTCTGTTTTATTACCATGTTTCCCCAAAACTAAAACTGGGTCTAATCTTAATTAATTAATTAATTAATTAATTAATTAATTAATTGGCTCGATTTATATGCTGCCCTTTTCTGGAGACTCAGGGTGGCTTACAATGCGTTAAGCAATAGCCTTCATACTTTTGTATATACCTGCTTAGTAGGGCTTTCGCCACACCCCCCAGCGGTGTTCTTTTTATACAAAGTCAGCTTATTGCCCCCACAAACCGGGTCCTCATTTTACCTACCTCGAAAGGATGGAAGGCTGAGTCAACCTTGAGCCTGGTGAGATTTGAACTTGCAGTAATTGCAGGCAGCTGGTGTTACTTAACAGTGCTTTAGTCTGCTGTGCCACCAAGGCTCTTAATTTTTAATTTTTGCTCCAAAAGATGCATTAGGGCTTATTTTCTGGTTAAGTCTTATTTTGGGGGAAATACAGTACTAAATGCACCCATCTGGCTGACAATCTTAACTGGGGCTTATTTTGGGGGTAGGGCTTATATTACAAGCATCCTGAAAAATCATGCTTGTTAAATTATTTTCCGGTTGGGTCTTATTTTGGGGAAAACAGGGTACATACTGTGAGTCCCAACTGGACAATTAGAGATTTTGATATGGATATAGTACTTTATACATTTTTTCTTTATTAATTGCAAACATATTTTTTTAATGTTAAATAAACTTTGTTAATTATTAATATATTGTAAACATATGTACAGAAGATTAGTTTTGATAAGTATAAGTATAAATAACAATAAGTCAATTGTTATTTATGTTCCATATAAATTAATAAATAATGCACTTTTTCCAAAGGACAAGTCACAAAAATAAAATTAAATATTCACACACATTTATATAATCTATGCAAATGCTTTCCTGTATTGCCAGAAGATATTTTCTTGCAGATGCTTCCCCTGTTAGATGCCAACTTTATATATATATATATATATATATATATATATATATGGGTTTTCTGCAGGGTTTCTCCCTAGCACTTCCTGAATGGATACATTTTGTCCCACTGTAACAGGATTTAGACAACCTTTAAAGGCCTATTTCCTTCCCATAAATTCTATTTATTAGATGGCTATCACATTTATTTTACCATTATTTAAAATAAGTTCTTTATTTTATATATTTTCTTTATAGATATTATATGTCTCTTTATATATGTGTTTCCTTTAATTTTGTTAGCTGCCTGGAATGATCAGCAGAGCTGTAAAGCAGGGAATAAATTAAATAAAGTAACATCTATAATGGATTAAAACTGTCCTAGCATAAGAACCAAATTAAGCACAATTGTAGAAGACAGCAGTGCTAGGAGGAGCTTACCTTTGAAGCTGAACACCCAAAAGACTGAAATAATTATAAAGATCATATGACATGAACTTGATCTACTCAGAAATCTGGGAAAGAAATGCACAAGGATGACATGGCATATTTGCTCCATATGGTTATAGCTACAATATAATTAGGTCATCCTGATTTCCAAAGTACAACATTTTCAGGAGATTCCTTTAAACTAGGATTTGGAAGTTCCACTTAACAACTATAGCTGACAAGTCAGATAGACACAGTAATGAGAAAATGTTTCCCTCTTCATTTCTCCTTAAAATTAAAAATATTCAAATATAAGAGCCATATGCTACATTCACTGCACACTTTAAAGAAGAAAAAGAAGATAGTGACCAGTTCCCACACCCTTGCGTACTTGAGCAATTCATAAGGTAACATTACCTAATACTGAAGCTATGAAACAATGCCTGATATCATATAACATCTTAAATAATTCACATTCCACTTTTGTCAGAGATTTGTAATAAAAGGTTCACAAAACAACCCCCTGCTTCGCAAGCATTGTGTGTGTATTTTTAGAATGCTTGTCCTTTTAACAAGAAAAGGAAAAAACTTGCTCCGTTTCTCAAACAGTTTAAAGCCACTTTTGTCGTTGCCGTAAAGTTCACTCTTGTTTTGAGAGATTCAACATTCAATTCTAACTTTGAAAAAAAAAACATCTGTGTCAACTGTCCAATTAGAAAACCTAAAACAAGGAAACACTCTCGGGAGAATTGAATTCCCAAAAGTTAAATTTTATTGGATACACCATGTTGGTACTAAAGAAATAAAACCGTCTCTGGTTTCCCTGTGTAAATGCTTAATATCTTTGGCATTGTATATGGTACCATATCACAATACATTGCACCAACAATATTTTCTATTTTTTGTTCACTTTTTAAAACCTTCCTTTCAGGCAGAGTTATCCAGTAATTTACAGAAAATGAAAATCCCTAAGTCATTCATTCATTCATTCATTCATTCATTCATTCATTCATTCATTGATTTAATTATTTAATTTCTATACCGCCCTACTCCCAAAGGACTCAGGGTGGTGAACAGCCAAGATAAAATACAGATAATACAAACATTAAAAATCCATTAAAATTATTAAATTTTTTGGCCAAAACAAATTTAAAACACCCAATTTATAAACAAATTAAACGATTTAAAAATTTAAAAGGGAGAGTTAGGCCAGGCCAGCCTGCTGAAATAAAAATGTCTTGAGAGCACAACGAAATGTGCGCAGATCCAGGATCCTCCGTATCTCTGGGGGGAGCTCGTTCCAGATGGTAGGTGCCCCCACAGAGAAGGCTCTTCCCATGGGGGCCGCCAGTCGACACTCTTTGGCCGACGGCACCCTGAGAAGCCCCTCTCTATGGGAGCGTACTGGTCGGTGAAAGTCATCAATATCACCCTGAAGATCATTGGTTGCTTATTCTTCATATATGCTGTGAAGTTCGTTAGAGAAATAATGCTTTTATGGTGGGCTGGCTGGGTATACTAAGTACTGGAAGGGGCTGGCTTATAGATCTCAGAAGTCAGACAAGCGCACCAGTTTTTCAAACTTGAACTTGTAGCACCATAAAACTGGAATTCTAGGAAATGATCACCCTTGAAAGCTGCCAGGTTCAGGGAGAGGGTACATAAAGCAGTATTTGGCTGCCACTTATGAACAGTAGCCAAACGGGAAATGGTCTTTCTTACCAGAAGAAGATGGCTGTGGTGGCAACAGTCTTAGGGGGTTCCGTTTAGAGGCACACAAAAAAAAGTGTCCCAATCAACAAGAAGAATAGTGCCCAATCCATACTGGCCATGCCTGGAGTGCACCATTTGAATAGTAGATAGAGCAATTAATGGAATTCTTGTTGCCTTTCACCAACTACGATAAGTGCTGCCCTGCCTTAGTGTTGTTAGATTGACGCAACCTATCCATGCAGGTTCCTACAACTTATAAACTTGTCTGACCTTGACTATGTACTGTATCTGCCCTGTGGCCACACTTGTTGCTGCTCTGGACTTTGATTTCAGCTTAACCTGCTCTTCCAGTCATGTGCGTGCAAAACGAGACCACCGCTTCTACCTGTTGGAGTTTCCTCTTTGACTGAGAATCATTAGCCGGGAAGGGGGTTGGTGGCGCTAATAGTAGCCATTCTTCCAAATGTCACCAGCCTGTTTAGCTTTAAAGAAATAGTTTGTCAAATGGCCCTTTGAAAAGACTCAAAATTGGCATATAGTTTGAGCAAATCACTTTCGTTCTTTTGTATAATCCTTGGACATTTAAACTTGGCTTCCCGGCAAGGAAGATGGCACTCTTTTGGGGGGGGGCTGTTCTTTTTCATTCTCAGGAACTGCCAATGAGATAGACTGAGCCCTTGTGGTGGTATATAAATTTAATTAAATTTAGACAGTCCTTCCTCCTATTTTGAGGACAGAAGAACTAACTCTTTCTGGGTATACAGGTAGTCCTCAGTTTACGACCACAGTTGAACCCAAAATTCATGCTGCTAGGTGAGAAACCTGTTAAGCGAGTTTTGCCCCATTTTACAACTTTTCTTACCACATTTGTTAAGTGAATCACCTCAGTTGTTAAATTAGTAACACGGTTGTTAAGTGAATCTGGTTTCCCCATTGACTTTGCTTGACGGAAGGGTGCAACAGGTGATCTCATGACCCCGGGACACTGCAATCGTCATAAATGTGGGTCAGCTGTCAAGCATCCGAATGTAAATCACATGACCACGGGGATGCTGCAAAGTGTGAAAAATAGTCATAAGTCACTTTTTTTCAGTGCCGTTGTAACTTCAAACGGTCACTAAACAAACTGTTGTAAGTCAAGGACTACCTGTGTGTCCTGAGACCATTATAGATAGAATTAAACAAGAGTTCTACTCAAGTCCAAGTTTCTCATTGATTTTTAGCATACTTTTTTTCTCAGCCTGATAAATTCATTTTGACAACATGGGAACACTTCCACCTTGTAGAGACCCTGCTAGGCATCATTAAGATTAAGGTTTTTTAAAAAAAATCTTGCCATCTGCTACAGAAATGATTGCTCTTCTTTTTTTCTGACCTCTCAAGCAGCATGAAAGGATAAGCAGGGGTTAAAAAGGCCCAAAGTTTTCTATTTTGCCCATTAAAACAAAAACTGAAAAGGAATTCCACAGGCAAATATGATTGGTGTTCTGATTGGGGGATAGGAAGAAAAGAAAATATTTGGGCACTCCAGAGTTAATCTGTGGCATGCAAAGTGTGTGTATTATTACAACAAAGAATTGGCAGCTGCCGCAGAAGGAAAAGGCTTATGTTCTGCCGTTCAAACTTGTCAGTCAACTGATGCCAGGGTTCTGGACGTCTGCCTCTTCAGCACACCCTGTTGCATATGTCTATGTGAGCAATTTTGCTCTCTCTTCGGAGACACTCCAGCTAAGTCAGGCTCCTTCCTTCCTTGGTGGAATTAGAGCTCTGTCTTTCAAAGCATCTAACTGGAAAACTTCTTACACACGGGAGCCTGGTATTCCTTTGTAGCTTTCACAACCTGTGTGTTTGTTTCACTTCCAGAATGGAAGAAGAGGAACTGCTGAAGGAAAGATTTCAGGCCATCACAGTAAGTAAGAACATACATGTCTAAGAAAATTATACTTTCTCATTCTCAGTGCAGCTTGCAATGTAGTCTTCTACTCTCGGAAGCTCTTTGTTTTCTATTCTTATTTGACGTGACTGTGTAGCCCAGCAGTTTGAAGATCAGCATAATTCTTTAGCCCAACTGCCTTTACAGTGGGCATCATCTGAGCTGACAGCTCCACAGCACCGAATGCAACAGATGCTCAAGTCACACTATGTTTTACGTCAGGCTTCTGCAATGCTGCCATTAGGTTTGAGTGACTCTTTGAAGAAACTTTGCATTTGAAGGACACCAGGACAGAAAACTAGAAAAGAGAAGGCATTCGACAGTTCCATAGCTTGAACGTAAATAACCAGGGAGGGAAGACTTCTGCCTAGTGGAAGGGGTACTTGTGGATAATTCTGGAAAACACCAAAGTAGTTGAGGTTGTGATTGTTTAAAGAACAGCAGAGGTGAAATTTAGGTCAATTCATACTATAGTCAGGAGGTTTTGATTTTGTTCCTTAAAAGTCAATTGTGTGTGGTTATGCAGGTGGGAAAATGTCCTCAACAGTGTTGTGTTAATCAGAAGAAGATACAGAGGTGAAGACAACATAATGTCAAAATGTATTGTCTTCTGGTGTCTGTTGACCTAAAATGACCTTCACACTCCTGTGCTTTGACAAGTAGGGTCTACAGACTTTGCCTGCTCTTTAAAGACATCATTGGTTAGATCTAAGGGAACAATTTTCAAATGGACCAAATAAGGAAAAATAAGCTAACTTTTACCCTGTGCATATCTTTATCAATTGCTAGCCAATCTTAGATCAGCCATTCTTTCTCCATCTATGAATAAAATATCTCTCATTGATCAATAGATGTAACTATTACCTGTCTACTAGCCAGGTGTCCCAATACAGACACGTTTTTGTAGTTAGTGCTGAATAAAAATGTTCCAAATAACATTTGGAAAGCTTTAAAAAGAAAAGGAACACACCTGACTTTTCCCCATCTCCTTCCTAACTACCATGCCTTAAAAGGCTCAGTTAAAAATGAGCAATCAGGCAAATTATTATGAAGTATGCAGCCTAATAACTTTTACAAACTTTTTTACAAGCCTGCCATAGCCTCTTTTGGGCCAAAAGATTTTCCATATCCATGATAATAAAATAGTGTAAAAAAATCATCTTTATCATAAAGTACATTTTGCCCCTAGAGGAATTGCATAATTGTATATATTCTAATTGTTATTTGTATGCCACCATCCATATTCAGTTCAAGGAGTTGCCAAAAGAAATTAAATTGTGAGAATATATATATAATTCAAGGTTGACTCAGCCTTCCATCCTTTCGAGGTAGGTAAAATGAGGACCCAGATTGTGGGGGCAATAAACTGACTTTGTATAAAAAAGAACACCACTTGGGGTGGGGGGGCGAAAGCCCTACTAAGCAGGTATATACAAAAGTATGAAGGCTATTGCTTAATGCATTGTAAGCCGCCCTGAGTCTCTGGAGAAGGGCGGCATATAAATCGAACTAATAAATAAATAAATAAATAAATAAATAAATAAATAAATAAATAAATAAATAATACAAAGAAATTCTTCAGCCACCCTGGAAACCAATAAAAGGCATATTATTTGAAAAGCAAAAACAAAAACAAGCCAATATCACTCAAAACCATTAAAGGAAAATCCAAAATTCCCTGTTTGCAAATATAAATGAAACCTCACTTTAGGGGATTTTGATACAAGAGGCTCTGCATCCAGCAAAGCAAATTTCTTCTGCAGTTTGTCATTCTTACAATGATATCATTGCCCCAAAGGTTTAATTTGTATCATTTATGCAAAGGATGCAAAATGCAATATTTGCATAAAGTAACCTAAGTTGAAACAAATTATACAATTTATGTCCCTTGTGTAAGAGCTATCTATCATAATAATATGATTTTGTACTTAATGGACATTCCCGAATAGCAGAGACCTGCTTCCCCCCGTTAGTCTGTTAAAACAAGGTTTTCAATATAGTTCGTAAAAACATTCTGCTCAGAAAAGTAAAGGTAATTGGGGAGTTCACTTATAAGTACCAACTCATTCTGATAACCCATTCACAGTGGTGGGTTGCCCCCGGTTTGGACCGATTTGCAAGAACCGGTAGTAAAACCAGCGGGAGGCTCCACCCACTGACCCCGACATCATCAGGAAGCGTGAGGCCCAGTTGCGAACTGGTAGTAAAAGAAAGTAGAACCCACCCAGGGGTTGGGGTTAGGGTGCGAACCTCGCCCTGTTGCAAACCGGTAGTAAAGGTAAGTAGGACCCACCCAGGGGTGGGTTCTACTTACCTTTACTACAGGGCCGCAACAGGGCCGCACATGCGCAGAAGCTTCCTGATGACGTCGGGGTCATTGGGCAGAGCTTCCCACCAGTTTTCCTACCAGTTCTTACGAACTGGTCCGAACCGGGGGCAACCCACCCCTGCCCATTCAGTTAGGCATTGGATTTTCTCAGGGTGTTTATGTGGCATCATCAGGAAGAAAGGAAAGTATGTAATTCAAAGACTGGCAAGCAAGATGTTCTTGAAATCTGGATTAACTGTACTATCTCAAACTGCTTAGCAGAGGTGTATATAGTAAACAAACTTTAAAAACAGTTTCACACATAGGCTCTCATTCTATTCTACCTCTGCCAGCAAGAAACATTCTTCAGAGATTTATCATTAATTTAGGAATAGAACTCACCCACCTTCCAGCCCTTTGTAATTAAAGCTATTCCATCAACTTAATGAATTTTCCCTCTGGCCAGATTCTATCATGAGATAAAGAGAAACAACCAGTTGAAGCAGCAGGTATAGGGGCTGCCTTTCTGCATTTTTCTGTCTTGGAGGACACACTTATAATGCCCTCTAACCAACATCTGCGTTTCATGGGTGATAAAGGATGCTATCCTTTCAGAAGCATCCACAAAGAGGGTGTAAAAAAAATAATAATTAAGATGCAGCAGAATGATCAACACACTATTCCTGCTCTAAATGTGCCAATGTTGGCACACATATACATGAGATATTAAATTTATATACCGCCCATCTCTTAAAGGTGGCTCATGCTACCATAATCATCATCTTGATTTTATTTCCCCTGCTCTGCCTAGACACCACTGTACCCTATCAACAATTTTAGGGTTGTTTAAAGCAATTAAAAGATTAAACTCCTAATCTTCTTGACTTCGGTATATTAAATAGCAAGGGTAGAATCATTTTATCCTGTGGTTTAGGCAGCAAATGTTGTTAAGTGTGTTAAATGTTGTTAATATATTTGTAAAAAATATATATTTGTAAAAAAACAGAGAAGCATCTTTAGACCTTGGGAGATTCTTTTTTTCCCCTGAAATCAGAGTAAACTTGACATATTCTGCATGTGGCAAAAAATATAGAGAGAAAAAATAAATGCATGACAGAACCAAACCATTAACAGCAATTTTACTAGGAAATCTTTCATGTATTATAACTAGGTATTTAAGATCTATCAAAAATAAAATGGAAAGACTTATATCTTGTAATGGAATTCTGAAGTTTTCAAAAGCAGATTCTTTCCATGGACATACAGTGACTTCCTCAGTCTATGCAGAGAATTGTGGGTGAGGTCGTTCAGTGGGATGAAGGCAGATGTCACTAAGTCAATATAGTATACTTTTTCCAAGGTTCTTTGGAAATCACGAAATGCTACAGGTAGTCCTCGACTTACCACAATTGAGCCCAAAATTTATGTTGCTAAGCGAGACATTTGTTAAGTGAGTTTTGCCCCATTTTACGATCTTTCTTGGCACAGTTGTTAGTGAATGCAGTTACTTTAGTTACTTTAGTAACATGGTTGTTAAATAAATCTAGTTTCCCCATTGGCTTTGCTTGTCAGAAAGTCACAAAAGCTGATCACATTATCCTGAGACACTGTGATCATCATAAATATGAACCAATTGCCATTTTAATTTTGATCACATGACCATGGGGATGCTGCAACATTCGTAAGTGTGAAAAATGGCCATAAGTCTTTTTTTTCCAGTATCATTGCAACTTTGAATGGTCACTAAATGAACTATTGTAAATCAAAGACTACCCGTATAAAATGCCTGTTCCTTTACTTCTGTTTAAGACAAAGTTATTTTTTCCACCAAAACGTTTTCCCTCCATAGCACAGTCCCAGAAAGGACAATTTTTCTGCGCAATGAATATCTTAGATATTCTGTAATGCCCCATTTCTTATCATCTATTTTCTGTAAAACTTTCATGATATCTCAGTGATATAATTCTAAAGATTTGAAACTGTTAGGTTTAATTATTTCTTAATTTAGTTAATCACACGTCATTTTTCTATCCATATGCTCCTCGCAAGCCAACTTACAATACTTTTCAGTACAAAATTAAACAATAAAAACAGCCAGTTAGTAAAATATGATATAAAACCAGATAGGAAAACAATAATAAAACTGCATAAAATATCACTGAAAGAGCCAGCAAACATTAATGATCACGTGCCAGTCAGAAAGGGAAGACTAGATTATGAAAGTATTGTTTCAACATTTCTGTTACAAGCAGGCAGCATGTAAGAAAATCCTTAATGTTGGTGCCACCACTAAGAAGGCCCTGCCTTCTCCTGTTTTATCCATGCACAGAAATCAGGTAAATAAATAGAGTTCCTGGTTCATAATATAAATTACTATAAAGAAAAGGAAAAGAATACAAGATTTAAATCAGGGGTCTCTAAACTTGGCAACTTTAAGACTTGTGGACTTTAACTCCCAGAATTCCTCAGCCAGCTTTGCTTTGCTGGCTGAGGAATTCTGGCAGTTGAAGTCCACAAGTCTTAAAGTTGCCAAGTTTGGAGACCCCTGATTTAAAACAATCAAGAGATAGCAGACAAGATCATTAACAGCTTTAGCAAATGACAACTTAGCTCAATTAAAGATAAACTAGACAGCATTTTAAAGCATTCTGAGACTCCACCTTAATTAACTAACTCCCTATAACTGAATGTGGAAAAATTTCTTACAGTTTCCAAGATTCTGTATTTACCCCAGACTAGTTTGAAAGATATCTTATTGAAATCATAGATCGTTCTTGCTCCCTTGATTTTCCCCACCTGATTGGAGCTTGACACATATTGCGGAGATGCTTCATTAGATAAGCAGTACTCAAGGCATCAAGGAATTATTTATCAATGAGAATTAGTCCTTTGAGTGTGACCTATAAACCAGAGAAGCTGATGCACTCCCTGGTAGACACACCCAACAGAAATCTGCTCATTACTGTTTTCTTCAAAAATATCTCCACATAATGACCATTACAGTAATCTGTGCCAGAGAATAACCAGTCCATGGATAACAATAGGCCAGTTCAGTCTTAGCAAAGTTGGTAAAGTCAATCAGCATGTTAATAAATTAAGTTGAAAACACCTTTTGCCATCACACTTAGCTGAACATGCAGACCTGAGCCTCCTCTTCTAGGCCCATAGAAGGTCAAATATCCTCCAATCAAATATAATTAACAATAGTTAACCGCTCATCTTTATCTGGATTCAGCTTTACTTTCTTTTTATTCAAATCACAAGATGGTCAAAGCACGAGTCTACCATAGCTATTCTAATTTCACAGCTGTAACATCTAGCTGCGGAAATGAATATCATGCTCAAGGTTCTCACAAAATGTAGAGGGAGGGGGTCTGGTCTTGGTTCCCTCATTTATTGGTTTAAACTTTTTGGAACTTATTTTTAATCCCACAGGTACAAATTGTATTTATGGTAACTATTTTGTTTTTTTCTGAGTAACAGGATCCTATCAATCAATATTTTTCAACTTGAAAACACTTGGACTTTAACTTCCAGGATTCCCCAGCCAGCTTGCTGGGGAATTCTGTGAGTTGCAATCAATACAGTTTATCAAATTTAAGTTTATCAAATTTATATATCTCACTAGGAGTTGCTAAGATTGAGAAATAAAGCTATAGTTCATCTGCACATTTTTCACCTTAATCTCTGCTGAATGTAGTGTCTTTTAGCAAATGAGTTAGTTTGCCGTGGGCAAAGACCAAACTGCAGCTATAAATAGGTTTTTAAAATGTGGTAGTCCGTAGCTGTGATGAGGGAGACATAGCTAAGTACAGTAAAAGGGCTTTGGCCTAGTCTGTTTCCAACATTTTCATGCATTGAATGAAAAGAGACTTTCCATCCAAGTATTTGAAATTTGTAATAAGCTTTCTTCACCTCCTTTTAAACTAACAGTCTAACAGTAACAGAATTGGAAGGGACCTTGGAGGTCATCTAATCCAACCCCCTGCTCACACAGATCTGTACTAGGGATTTGAACCGCTGAACTGCTGACCTTTCTGATTGACAAGCTCGGTGTCTTAGCCACTGAGCCACCTAGTCAGGCAAACTCATCTGATATGCCTTTCCTCTCTGCCCCTCTCTGTTCCAAAGCTGACTTTGCAGTTCATACTGAGCAATCATCTAGTTTAGAATATATGAGCTCAGCAATTGTGGTTTGTAAACTGCTTATATGTGCAAACCAGACCACCATAGCTTCTTCCAAAAAAAACACCCCAAAGCAAACCACCATCAATTGCATTCCTTTGGGTTATGTGTTCTTTTTCACAGTTACCTCTTTCAACATGCCCTCCTTTGCCCTTCCTTTCCCAGGACAGTCTGATTGTCCTCTACAAGGTAATAACAATGCAGCCAACAACAGTGTTGGAGGCTCATTGGAGCAAAAGATTTTAGTTAGTGGTTATGTGCTTCTTAGGTTACAAGAAAGTCAACAAGTAAGTGCCTGAGGGCCTTCTATCTGCCCTGTTCTCTTATGATAATGAGGCAATAAAGACAGCACTTCCAGAAATTTAAGCAACTGCCTGCAAATCTTTAGCACACTAAATAATTCCTAAAGATGAATGTAATTACTTTTAATCCCATCTGTTAATGAGCACTGCAGTTGCAGCCTATGAATACACAAATATCTAGCACCTGCATAAAAACCTAGCAGGCTAGGAATCTTAAGCAGACTAGGCCCTGCTATTTTTGATACATCTAAAATGGCTGATTAGGAATTGCTTTGGTGATGTTATTGCCGTCATTAAGCAGATCTAAGGCAGCCACGTCAATATGATATATGGACTTTTTAAAAAAAAAATAATATCATTATGTATACCATCTCCCACTTTTGCTATTTTCAGGACAAGAGGAAACTGCAAGAAGAAATAACTCAGAGACGCCTTAAAGTAGAAGAAGAAAAGCTAAAGCACCAGCATTTAAAGGTAAATCTTCTTTTCTTTTTTCTTTTTTTTTTTTTCCTTTAAAAATGTATGGCATCCAAACAAACCAAGATTTTGTGATGGAGGAATAGCAGACAGCATACTGAAATTCTGTGGCAGCCTGCTCCATAGTGTCACTCTATATTCATTCAAAGTCCCATGCATAGTAGAACCACTTGCTGTTCTCTTTCATAGATAAATAGGTAGTAGACTAGGTGTTATCTATTCATTTTTTACTCCTGGGAGCTACATAGAGCCAATTTAAAGTTGTGGTTAAGGTAGTGGCCTAGAAACCAGGAGAGTGTTAAATTTTAGTTCTGTCTTAGTTATGAAAGCAAAATATTAGTTAATGCCCTTATTTATAAGAATACCTCTAGGCCCCAAACACATTCCAGAAGATTGATGGTTGGCTGTAGACTCTTATTTGGATTTTAAACTTGTTTATCTGCCAATCTCACAAGTAGACATCAATTTGTTAATATTCTAAATGTGTCCACCAGGCCAAAAAGTTGGGAGATGTTAGTAATTCAGCTTTCCATGTCTAGAGAGAAAATCTAATCTATTGTATGCTTAGAATTATGCTGTATGAATATGCCTACACATTAGTCTTTTATTTCAGCCTATCATTCCAACACTGTATGTATTGAACTAACCCAATTTAAATAAATTGTATAATCAATACAGCTCAAGCTATAAATATCTACCAATAATTCATATTTCTTTAATCGTTACAGCTTAAATTCTATTAATGCATTTTGAACTTCAATAGTTAAAAAAAAAGCCAACTCCATTAAAATAAGCTTAGAGGATTTTAGGAGACACACAAATGATTGGCTTGTGCTGCTTGGTCATGTTATTTCAGATGAGATCATTGTCAGAAATAATTCCTGTATAAAGTATGACTCTGCCTATGTGTATGTGTTTCCAACAGGGTGTGTTCACTCTAAAACTGGCACTTTGTTTAATATACCATAACACTGAGATCCAAGAAAGCTTCAGATCGTGCTAAAATCCTCACACAGTAACTGATTTTATCTGGCAAAACTTTAGTCAATTATAATAATGGGTCGAACGAAAAGATGTTTTAACCCCGCTTCCCACACCTTGGGGAGTCATCTGCAAATTTTACACTGATGTTAAACCTGCCAAGTTGCTTGGAATGGAATCTCAATTATAGATGAATCAAACGACAAGCCTGACATAAATGAAAGGGAAGAGGAAAAAATGACGACATGCTCTCAGCTCAGCTTATCAAGGACAGCTTGACATTTCATAGCATATTCAAAACGGAACCAACCTAAACTCCCCACAATGCTTATTTATTAAAAAGCAGTAAAAAAAAAAACATGCCAGAATCATAAATAGAGCCTTTCCCAGGGGACAAGAGAACAAATGAGAGTATTTGATTGTCAGACTCGGCTACAAAAATGTGAGAATTGTTAAAGTTGCAGAAATAATCTTTCTCAACTTTTCCAGTCTACCCACACTGGAAAAATCTACAGCAACAAAGGAATGTTGCTAATGGATTTTGCTCGGATTGCTCAGCCTGTTCCATCAGACAAGTGTTTTGGGGATCAAATTGCTAATGTTCCAGGGCTCTTTTCAGTTGTTGACTGCCACTAGTCTTCACTACATTAAGAGGCACATATCAAAGCAGCAATCTCTCCTCCCAATCTATACATAGTTACTGAACTAGCTTATGGTAAGGTTCATCTGGTTTTGCTTGGCTGTATAAATTGTACTATTTTTTATTATTATTATTATTACGTTCATCTGTATCCCGCCTACTAGAACATCTCTAGGCAGCATAGCAGTAATTGTGGGTTGTTCTGTGAACCATGGATGAAGAAACTATGGCATGGCATTAAATATATGTACAGGCAGTCCTCATTTAATGACATTGAGAACAGAAACTCCATTGTTAAGCAATGCACTCATAAGTTTTTAAAAAAACCCATGTGACTATGCCACTTAGCTGTGACAGTTTCAGCAGTTGGTCATGGATAGCAATAGCACTTAGACTTATATACCACCTCACAGTGCTTTACAGCCCTCTCTAAGCAGTTTACAGAGTCAGCATATTGACCCCAACAATCTGGGTCCTCATTTTACCAATCTCGGAAGGATGGAAGGCTGAGTCAACCTTGAGCCTGGTGAGATTCGAACTGCCAAATTGCAGTTAGTCAGCAGAAGTAGCCTGCAGAACTGCATTCTAACCACTGTGCCACTGCGGCTCTTAATGCCATAGTTAAGCAAGGACCATGTGGTTAAGTGAGGACATCCTGCCAGCTTCCCCATTGACTTGTGGGAAGGTTACAAATCATTAACAGATTACATGACTTCAGGATGCTGCAAGAGCTATAAGTACAAGGTCTTCTTATAATGACCTCTTATTCAGCACCATCTTAAGTTTGAACAGTAGCTGAATAAGTGGTTGTTAATCAAGGACCACATGTGGATGGATTCTCCCAATGTGATCCAGAATCTTGACTGAACCTTCCAACTAATGAATTTAGAGCTGGAACTCAAGGGTCAGTTTCAGATATTCATAAGCATGGCTTGATCCAGAAAAGTAAAGCCTACAGCCAGCGTCAGACTATGAAATCGGCTCCACAGGAAAGCTCCTTTTGAGATAGATATGATTAGCTACAATTACAGAATCTTGCAATTCTGTCTCTGTGCTGTACCTCCTTATGTCAGGGTTCCAAGTAACAACCCCAACACCCAAAGGAAAGTTGAAGTTCCTTACCCTGCACCCACATGTCCATCACATGGTCCAATCAATCCACTGTCCCAACTGGAGATGCCTCCCAGTCATACCACTCCAGGTGCAGGCTGAATGTCCTTGACTCTCAGAGAAAAAATGTTGTCATGGGTAAATAACTCTATCAACTCCATACAACCCCCCCTCCCACTTTCCCACAGCACTAAGTGTGGCAGCCCTGAAGATACAAAAGAAAAGATGCCCTCCAGGGCTGACACCTTATTGTTCAGTGAATTAGGGAGGCAACATCCATTTCTGAATGTTATCTTACTGTTCTGGGCTTAAAAATGCTTCAGTCCCTTCTGTTTAGGCAACAGTTTCTGCAATCCCCATTAAAATCATCTTCTTTACTCTACAATTTCTCCCTTCCCAAACCAGGTTATGAAACACATAGAGACATAGCAGTACATCTAAAAGGGACTTCCATGTCATTTCATTAAGGTCCACTTAATGAAATTCTACAAGACAGGGAAGTCTTTTTTAGAGAAAAAGAACAATCAATTACCTACTCTCTGGGAAATCCTTTTACCCTATTGAAAACCACCCTCTGGATTTGTTTGAGTCTGTCCTTTTTGAACTGTAGTACTCAGGACTGAACATAGATCTCCAAATATAGATTCTATCATAAACTGATGTTAGCCTTTATTAGAAGTTTTTATTTTATTTATTTATTTATTTCCAATTTCTATACCGCCCTTCTCCCTGAGGACTCAGGGCGGTGTACAGCCAGAATTAAAAACATGCAGTACAAATATTAAAAACAATTAAAAGATATATAAATTTGGCCCAATTAAAAATCACTACCAATTAAAACATTTAAAAATTTCTTCTTAAACCAGCCTGGCTTGCTGGAAAAAATGGGTTTTAAGGGCACGGCGGAAGGCACTGAGGTCTTGGATTCTCCTTATCTCTGGGGGCAACTGATTCCAGAGGGTAGGTGCCCCCACAGAGAAGGCCCTCCCCCTGGGGGTCACCAGCTTGCACTGTTTAATCCCTCCTTTATTATTTCATAAGTAACTCAAGGTGGAGAAAATACCCAATACTCCTTTTTCTTCCTATTGTCTCAATAACAACTGGCCTAAAGTCATCTAGCCAGATTTCATGCCTAAGGTGGGACTAGAACTCACAGTCTCCTGTTTTCTAGCCTGGTGCATTAACTATAGTATTAGCCCAAATTGGCATCATTATCATAGTAATCAAGCTTAAGTATACTGGAGATTTCCTATATAATTTGTGGTTTACTATTAGGTCTGGATATGTTTCTTTATTTACTATACTCATTATAAATATTTCAAATTTCACCATTTCTGCCAGAAACCCTGATTATATTAATTCTAATGTTTAAACGAAGGTTACCTCTTGTTCTTACTATCATAATTTAGTAACAGTATGCTCTATATTAAATAGAATTATGGCATTACTTTTAATATAAATCTTAACATTCTATATTATTATCACAGTCATAATTTCCAGTTTTATCCAATTCAACAGGATTTAAAATATTATTGATAATAACAATTATATTTTTATTGTGCAGAGTTTTAGATTCTATTATACCGTTTCAAGAAAATGTAATTAAAGAACAGTCAGACATTTCTTTGTAAAAGACATAATTAAAAAACCGATGAATCACTGAGAGAATTGGAGCTTAATTGAACAGCTGTTCTAATAAAGAAAGGTCAGATCTACTCTCGGTTACAAGCTGAAAAACCCGAAACAATGTCGCTTTGGCTCTCTCCTGCCAATATTGCCATCTTACAGCTAGGTTCCTGATTGCTGTTTTGAAGATATGTCTGAAGTACATGAAATTGTTGTCCACTTTTCAGATTAATCTCCCTAGTGCCATAGTGAATGCAGCATCAATTTGGGAGATGCCAGCTGTAGGTCAGCCTATATAAAAGCAATTTATTCTCCTTTAATCATGTCTGTCGATGTAAGCGAAGAGCAGGCAGAACTGGGGAACGGACTTACTGTAAACATCTCATCACTTTATAGTCATTGCATTCCCACAAGCAGGCCAAGTCCAACTCCTCCTGAATTCTGGTGCCCTTTTCTGGTGCCAGTTTACTGTTGAACTTTAGTTGACAAGATTCTTGTGTATAGGCTTGAATAAATCGTCTATGCTGCAACCTTATGAATGATCCTGATTCTTTATATCTGACGTGATATACTTTGTAGATCAGTGGTGGGTTTCAAAATTTTTTACTACCGGTTCTGTGGGTGTGGCTTGGTGGGCATGGTAGGGAAAGGATACTGTAAAATCTCCATTCTCACCCCACTCCAGGGAAAGGTTACTGCAAAATCCCCATTTCCTCCTGATCAGCTGGGATTTGGGAGGCAGAAAATAGATGGGGGCAGGGTCAGTCAGAATTTTTACTACCGGTTCTCCAAACTACTCAAAATGTTTACTATCGGGTCTCCAGAACTGGTCAGAACCTGCTGAAACCCACTTCCCTTGTAGATATGGGGAACTGGGAGGAATAACAAATTTTGACTTAGCAATAGCATTTAGGCTTCTATACTGCCCCATACTGCTTTACAGCTTTTTCTGGGTGGTTTACAATATAAGCATTATTTGCATATTGCCCCCAACAATCCAGGTCCTCATTTTACCAACGTCAGAAAGATGAAAGGCTCCTTCAGTCAATCTTGTAGCCCTCTCAGAATCAAACTCCAAGCTGTAGGCACAGTTTGCCTACAATACTACATTCTATCCACTGTGCCACTAGGGGTCCTTAAAATGTTCATGTGGGGTGGGGGGAAGCATTTGGATACCGCTGAAGAAACAAATCAACTTTGGTGGTTTCCCTTACGAGATTATTTTCATGAAAGGGATTATCTTTTGTGAAAAGATTGTCTGAGCATCTTTCAATGTAAGCAGGAAGCAATATTTTCAGACTAGTTCTTGAGTTCTCCATCTCTGATTAGGCAATTGCGTAGGATGTTTTAGGATTCACCCTGGAAGGCTATCTTCTCCCAATCAGAAAATAGAAGAATAAATGGAATTGTAGTTGCTATACAACCACAGAATTCATTTCTTAACCCCTTCAGGACAGTTCAGATGCTTGGATGTTTAGTTGCCTAACAAACGTGTGTGTGTATGTGTGTGTGTTTAAAAAAATAACAACAGGAAACTCCTCAAATCTAAAGCTTTGGCAGGAATGGAGGAGAACAAAACAAGACCACAAGGATGTTACAATAGTTATTGTAGTACTCTATTCAGAGGCACATGCTTTCAAGAAAATATGGGTGTGCATCAGATTCAGAAAAATCCACAACCTAAACATCTTGATTGAAGCAAATTCAAGAGCTATCCAAATTCAGTTCCTCTGAATTGGAGAAGAGCTTTATTGATCTAGAGTAGCCAAAATCAAGAATCTAATAGCACCTAACAAAAGGCATAAGTTAAAAGGCTTCACTTCACTTCAGATGCATAATGTAACTAAACTGAACTAGGATTAAAATTGGGTTGAGGGAAAGACATGGTGATTATTCAGAGGCAGGTAACATGTGGAAATGATTACAAACAATTTATCAATTAACAATTGTAATATGTAATCTTTTAAAAACCCATTGTGTCTATTGAGACTTTCTAAGATACATTTCTATGTATGCAAGTTCCACAGTTTCTTGTTAATTGTGTTGTTAAAGTTACTTTTTCCCCAAAAAACAGCTATGGAATGCCCTAGCAGGTTACAATAATTTGCTATTACTTTATCTTCTTTTGAGTTCTGATGTCAAATTTTGTGAGCATTAATCTTGTTACACAAATTTGGCTTATTTATTTTATGTAGATCCAGAGAAGCATTACTATCTTATAATGACATATATCCACATTAGACACACTTTCACCCACTCTTTCTCTAATCTCACATGAAAGTGGTTGAGACCTGTGATGGTGTTGTTGACTTAAAGAGGGTGATGTGTAAACATGAGTTTGTTAAAGGGCCTGATTTCCATGTTGGTATCACTGTCCTGTTAATTCTTGATACTTGTGCGAATCTGCTTCAGTGTTCTTAGGTTATGTGCAAATACTCCTGCCACCCAATACTTGAGAAAATACAGAGTCATTTGCCTAATATGGGATGTAGCTTTTAAATTGTACATTTCAGTGATTTGAGCTGTGTGCTGTACAGTAGATGACAACCAAATGTGTTTTGTTTTGTTTTGTAATCTGTCTTTAACAAGTTCTCTTGAATATCAGCTGGACTAAATTGATTTGCCCATTTATCTCATTTGGTGGATTGTTCATAGCTTGGGCTAATTCCATTTTTTTGGCCATCTCTTCAAGTGGGTCAGAACAAATATACAGTAGTTATAATTTAGAGCCTGGCTACAAATAATAGATTGTGGTGTGTTCTGGATGGAAGCTAGAAGCATGTAATATTCATATGATCTTTCCTGCATAATGTGGCCTTAAGATGTCCATTGTGAATTGTACCATGACATGAAGGAATGGATTTATTAGAGACTGAGCTTGGTGACAGATTTGATGATTCATTTTCATGGGTCCATATGAAATGTCAATAATAAATCTCAAGTAAAAGACTTGAGACTTGAAATTCTAGGTCACCCACAAAGATGCTGGCATATTGTGCCACGTGTACCACTGATCTGAAAATATGTTGCAAACAAGAACACCTTGTTTTCCATTGCTTTTATTAGTGTGATGTCAGAACTATGATGCTAATGTGATGAGAAAAAAGAAAGGATCAAAGGAGATTATGTGAAGAAGAGACCCACCCAATGAGGCTTGCGTTTCCAGTATGGATGGGAAGGACAAGAAACAGGGAATGACCAATCAGTTGTTACAGGAAAGGTTAGCTCCATTAGCTTTCCATAACCTCAGTTGCCCTTTGGTTAAAAGCAAAACTTTCTAAGCACTAAAGGAGATTTCACAGGACTGAGGAAAAGACACTTGCAAAATAAAAACGTATCAATTATGTAACTTATTTTATTTATAACTACTTAAGTCCATGTTTCATTAAAGAAATCCCTGAGCAGATACAATAAAACAAAGCAATAAAGAACACTAAATTTAGAAGTTAGAACTGTGCAAAATGATAAAAATTAAAGACCAAGACAATAACAGAAGCATACTAACTGACGTAGCAGCTTAACTTTATCCTAAGGTTTGGTGAAGAAGAAGATACCTTAATTTTGCAAGTTAACTGGATTTAATATCTATCATAAATGAACAGAAGTCAAAATCAATATTAAAAAGGCCCTCTTTGAATTGCTGCATAGCAAATGTTTGCTAAGGAACAAAACTTCAAGGAGATGTTGTATACTTCTTAATTGCCAGGTAGGTTTACAATATAATCTTTAGTTTTAAAAAAATCCCAGGTCACTGATCAAAAGGCAAAGTTATAGAAAATTGGTCTTATTTGGGGGATTTTGTTTGTTTATTGGTCCTTAATCTGTCACAGAATCTCATTAAGTTCTCGGGGAACCTTGGAGTTCCGCAGAATACACTTTGAGAAGCCTTAATCCGTTCCACCATACGAGTTATGAACCTATAAAAGTATAAGGCTCCATTTGTTGCACCCCTTCATCCTATCACTTTTTTCCAACCAAAAATAACATCTTCCCTACCAAAGCTAAAATAGCTGATCAGTCATAAAAGAATTCAGCAGGAAGTAGAGTCTCAAAAGAGGCGTTCTAAGATATTTTTGCTTTAAACATTTCTTCAAAATATAATACAGAACACCAGAAACATGGCTATCCCCAGGCAAAATTTATTTCAATTTATGGAATGATGGGTTGCTGAAGAACTATTACAGGAATTCTTTGCTTCTGGCTAGCTTGAGGGACTGCACATATCCCATGCATGCGTGAAGTCTTAATGGCAGGAGTTCATGCTACTAGCAACAGCAATAACAGTGAAGTGGAATGTGATCTATACAAGGCAAGTGTAGCCTTCTGCCATTCATGTCATTCCGAAAGTCTTAGCTTATCACTTGGTATTAGTATCTTCTCTTTGGTGTAATATACCGCAAGATATTTAAGAAGGCACTGCATAACATACAGAGTTCACACTTACATGTTTCTCATCTGCTTCCATGTATACATGAGAATTCACCTACACATGAATGAAACAATATGTAGATTGTTTTTTATCTCCAACCCAAACACAATACATTTCCCGTTGAGCCAGTTCAAGGGAATGATTGATGAAAGGAATGGGACATATATCATGTGTGTTTTGTCTTTCTTCAGACACCTTACTCTTTCCCATTGCTTTTCTGATTTGTATTTTCCCATCCTCCACTTCTTTCAGATTAATTTTGCTGCTGTTCTCATCACTCAGCTGTTGGCATAATTATTTTCAGATCATGCAGATGTAGTATTCCTGAAGTGCTCATGATTACAAGATAAGGAACATAAAACGGTCTCCCTCCCTCTGCTATTGTCTCCTCTTTGATCCTTACAAATGCACAGATCAGCATGATGCAAGAGGAGAGGGAACCTGTGATTCCCCATAGTTGATGACTTGCAGCTCCTAGCATCTCCCAGCATTAGCTGTGCTGGCTGAGTCCTCTGAAATCTATAGTTCAGCAAGATCTGAAAATCCAGAGTTTCCTACTCTGCAGGTTGCTTCATTGTACTTAGTGGAGTTGATTGAGCTATTTATATCAGAATTCATTTTTTAAAAATGTCTGGCATTCTTTGGCCACGCTCCATTCTCAAACTAAACAAAATAATCTGGTTTTTTTCCAGAAACTTCACATGGCAGTTTGCTTACAACCATCACACCAAAATGGTAGGAAATTACAGGTAGTCCTCGACTTACACAATGGAGCCCAAAATTTCTGTTGCTAAGAAAGACATTTTTTAAAGTAAGTTTTGCCCCATTTTCTTGCCCCAGTTGTGAATCACTGCAGTTGTTAAGTTAGTAACATGGCTTTTAAGTGAATCTGGCTTCCGCATTGACTGTACTTGTCAGAAGGTCGCAAAAGGTGATCACATGACCCTGGAACACTGCAATAGTCATAAGTGTGAAAAACATTCATAAGTCACTTTTTTCAGTGATGATGTAACTTTGGTCACTAAATAGACTGTTGTAAGTCGAGGACTACTGTGTACAAATGAAATAAGATTATGCCTGTCCAGCTGTTCCTGCCTCCCATAGAATAAGAAAGGGCAAGATGCTGAGCTTGTCAATCAAAAGATCAGCAGTTCAGTGGTTTGAATCCCTAATGCCGTGTAACAGGGTGAGTTCCCGTTACTTGTCCCAGCTTCTGCCAATCTAACAGTTCGAAAGCAGGTAAAAAATGCAAGTAGAAAAAATAGGGACCACCTTTGGTGGGAAGGTAACAGCGTTCCATGTGCCTTTGGCGTTTAGTCATGCTGGCCACATGACCACGGAAACGTCTTCGGATAGCGCTGGCTCTTCGGCTTTGAAACAGAGATGAGCACTGGCCCCTAGAGTCGGGAACGACTAGCACATATGTGCGAGGGGAACCTTTACCTTTGCCTTTAAGGAAAGAAGGCAACAAGTTAGTTCATGGAACCTTAGCAACTTCATTGGTAATGATAACAAACAATAACATTCATTTGCTTATTCTTCAGGACAGAACTGACATCTAGCTATGACGGCAGTATGTCCTAGAAGTATGATAGACAGATGAAATTCTTAATCAGTATTTTTAAATATATATCTGTAGAAAAAAGCTTTGCGTGAGAAATGGCTCTGGGATGGATTAAGCACTCTTTCTCCAGAAGAACAGAAAGAAATGCAAAATCAACATCGGGAAGATCAACACCGAATTAAGAAACTGGAACAAAATATTTTCAGGTACAACATACATTTTCTTCCTTATTAATGTAGGAATATAAGCACTTTGGATCAGAACAATGTTTTTTTTTCTTAATAGGATGATTAATATTTATGTATGGGGCCCTAGTGTTAATAACAACACTAACTTTATAGTTAAGATATCTAACATGAAACAGAGCAGAGTATAAAGAGTACTAACGTTATTACACCAGGCAATGCAGAAAAAAATAAAGAGTAAATGTTAAGCACTGGTCAATTATTGACAAAGTATTAAAACTTCTATCATTCCTAATAATTTATTCGCTTCATCATTAATGATTACGTACTCTATATTGGAAGTGGTGACCCTTTGAGAGCTGTATGCAACGAAATTGCATTTTAATGTATGCCGATTAGTGTACATTCGAAGTGCCAATAAAGTTATTCTGAGTCTGATTTGATAGCTACTATAAAAAAAAATCTGATAGTAACAAAACAGCAAAAACTTTATAAAATTAGATCTGCTAAGGCTAAGTCCAGATCAAAATGAGCTACCACATAAATATTACAAACCGATAGAATATGTTGCCTTGATACTATAGGGAATCTTTGAGTTATGACCACAATGGAGCCCAAAATTTATGTTACTAAGTGAAACATTTAAGTGAGTTTGTCCCATTGTATGACTTTTCTTGCCACATTTGTTAAGTGAATCACTGCAGTTGTTAGATTAGTAACATTGTTGTTAAGTCAATCTGGTTTCCCCATTGACTTTGCTTGCCAGAAGGTCACAAAAGGTGATCACATGACCCCAGGATACTGCAACCATCGTAAATGTAAATCAATTGTCAAGAATCCAAATGACCATGGGGATACTGCAACCGTCATAAGTGTGAAAAATCACTTTTTTCAGTGCCATTGTAACTTCAAACAGTCACTAAGTGAGCTGTTATAAGTCAAGGACTACCTATATTGCAACGGCCAAATCTTTGTGTGACAAATATACTATCAGCCTAGGTGATGGTAAGCCATTTGATCTAATTTTACTAAAAGTGATCCAGTATTTATTATAGCTAAGAAAAGTGATCCAGTATTTATTATAGCTAAAGGCCACCTGGAATTAAAACTGGTGTCACATTTCTATAACAAGTTCTCTATTGTCTTTTGAATAAAGATACCCTATAACCTTTGGTGTTTAATGTAAAAGGAAGGAAATTTATAACCCCTTTCGGGGAAAAAAATAGTCCACTTTCAAACCAACATGGGAAGTTCTCTTAATCATGTAATTCTAAAGCAGGTGAAACTATCATTCAAAAGTTCAAGCACTAACCTGCTTCTACTTTTTAAAACATATTATTTGGAGCCATATTTTACTGCAAGACATCCAGTCTTGAGTTTTAGAGAGAATTTCCAGTCTTGAGAGTAGTATTATTTGAAATCACTTAAGACATTTAAGGAACCTGCAGGAATTTTTCCTGAAGGTAAGTTTTAGCTTTAAAAGCTGCTTTGATTTAAATTGGAATTGGAATTGCCTAACATTAAAAACCCTGAATTATAGCTGAAACAAACTTCCCACCACCAAGGTAGAAAAAGCAAAACAGAACAGAGCAAATAGGTTCAACTTTCTGGAGTGCAAAGCTATGGTAGCAAAACCTAATCATGACTGTTAGAACAGTCTTCCCAATAATAATAAAATTTATAATCTGTTCTGCTGGCTGAAATAGATATCCCATCTATAAACAGTTTTTTCGCTCCAAAGCCAGGATCTTGAATTTTCCTTAATTTATTTTTTTTTTTTTCCTTTCAGAAGTCAGAAAATGTAGCTACAAAGCTCCTCAGCCCTAACCTAGTTTGTGGTAATAGCACATTATCTCTGTTTAGCAACACACAATTTTTTTTCTGGTACCCAAATTTGATGAGTCCTCTCCTGCTTGGAATAAAAAATCTTTTACTTTAAATTATAGTTTTTATAATCTACAGCCACTGGCCAGTCTGGGTTACACTAATGGAATTAATGTCAAACAGATCTTGGATATCCCAGATAGTCTGTTCCCTGCTTAAAGTTCTGGCTAATGTCTTTATAATAATATTAAAATGATATATTATTCTCTCTTTTCCCAGGCTAGCTCCAGGAAGACCCATTGTTCTTAGGCAACTGATAGCTACCTTGTTTCCCCCAAAATAAGACATCCCCTGATAATAAGCCCAATTGGGCTTTTGAGCGCATGGCAATAAGGCCAAGTGCTTATTTCAGGGTTCAAAAAAATATAAGGCAGGTTCTTATTTTCGGGGAAACATGGTATGTGTTAGAGGATTAACACAAAGAGGTCCATTGTCCTTCTTATGTTTTGGATTACAGCTCTCACAGTGCATTTCTATGGGCCATTTGCTGGTCCAAAACATCTGGAAACTTTGGTTGGCTATCCTCTGATATTTAGCCCATGTTTCCTTTTCATTTGATACTGACCTTTTACATGCAAATCTATTCCAAACTATTACCTCCTCTGGAATGGTTTTGTTTTGGTGCATATTTAAAATATGCCTTTTATTGGAATAGATATTAGAATAGAGATTGGAATAGAGATAGATTCTCAGCAAAATGTCACCAGGATTAAATCAGAAAGGTTGCCTGGCATTCACTTCACTCCTAGGTACAATATATATCATCCCAAAGCAAATGAGATGTTTGGCTTGAGAATTAAGTAAAAGATATGCCACATGATTCAGTATTGATTTTACTGTATTCTTTGCTCTGTGAGCACACTTTAAATAAGATAATACCAACTAATTCTAATTCTGGTAGAATGTGTCACCGATGTGAATCACTTTTACACTGACACTCTCCATCCAATAATCCATTTTCAGATAAACGTTGACAGCTGAAAACGTGTTCAGGCACATGTCAAATAAAAGCAATCCAGTTCCAAGAGAACAAGTCTCAATGGTGCAAAGAAATGTGTATTTTTTATATCAAGTTTTTCTACGGTGCTTAGCATGCTAAAAGGAGACTGTCCAGAATATAAAATGGAAAAATTTCTTTCCATCATCTTGGTCCATTTCAGAAAAAAATCCCTTAGTAATTCAGATCCTTAGAAGGTAATAATGGGACGTGGGCTGAGATTTTGTTTAGCAGATTTCTGCATTTTTAAGCTCACATTTTGAGATCATAGCCATAACATAAGCTCTTTCCACACATCTTTTTTTTTTTACTAATTTTTTAAATTTTAAAACATGTATATTGCCGCCCATCTTTCATAGTCTGGGTGGCTTCCAATCAAAAATTTAACCAATATTAAAAATTGTAAAATACAACCAGTTAAAACTTACAAAATTAAAACAAGAAAAATCTGAGGCAGATCCATGTTAACATGCCATCATCTCCTAAAGCTTGGGGGTGGGGGGAGGACATGTCTTTAGATCCTTACCCACCCTATCTGACCTGTGAGATGAGTTAGATGTTCTTCAGAAAAGGTGATCCAGCAAATAACTGGCCCTACTTTAAAGGGTTAGAGTTAGACCAACACCTTGAATTGCACCCATAAAGAAACTGAGAACCTGTGCAACTTGAGCAACAGAAGTGTTGCACAGGCAAACCTAGGGTCCCCATTACTGTGCGCACTGCTGCTGTCTGGATCACTTGAAGTTTCTGGGTGGTTTTCCAGGGCAGCCCCATGTAGCGTGCATTGCAGTAATCTACCACCTTTGCCTTCTGAATTGCCACCGGTATTTTTCACCACACTCTGGAGTTCTCATTATTGCCAATAATCTTCTGTCCTTTGCTTAAGCCTATATTATTTTAACCTGTAACTAAAATAATATTTCAAAAAGCTAACAGGTGCCCTGCCCTTTTCTTGGCTCTTGGGTTGACTTTATCCATGTTGGTGGGAGAGGGGAGTGGTGCAGAGAAGGACAAAGCCAACCCAGCCCTCTCCAGGGGCTCTGCAAAGCTGCTGCTTTTGTTGCAAGGAGACCTCAGCAAGCCTCTGCCTGCCTTTGCTTCAGAAAGTGAGGAGAATCCCAGCTGCCAAGAGTTCCTGAAAGTGGGAAACCGCCTATCTTGCAGCTAATGAGGGGATACAAAGCAGAATCACATTCTCTGTGTTTCCTTTGGGCCGGTGGCTATACCAATCTTGTTTAAATGATTCAACATGCAGCAATAACGGCAACCAAAGAAGCATTATTGGGGTCATAGCTATCAACAAAGCAGGGTTGGTCTGGCACAGCTTCTCCATATGGAACAGGTGCTGGATTTGGGTAATCCAAGTAATAAAGAGTTTCATCTGTTTCCCCAACTCTTTCTCGGTCAAAGGTTTTCTACCATTTGAGGATATGAAAATTGTATTGTTAAAAAATCGAAGCTCACCTGTCAAACTTTCTCCTCAATCAAAGGAAAAAATAGAAGATCTGTGTTTTGATCAAGTATATGATCAAGGCCTTGGTAGTACAGTGGTCTAAAGCACCCTGTTATTAAGACCAGCTGCCTGCAATTACTGCAGGTTCGAATCTCGCCAGGCTCAAGGTTGACTCAGCCTTCCATCCTTTCTAAGGTAGGTAAATTGAGGACCCAGTTTGTGAGGGCAATAAGCTGACTTTGTATAAATATACAAAAGGATGAAGGCTATTGCTTAGCGCATTGTAAGCTGCCCTGAGTCTCCAGAGAAGGGCGGCATATAAATCAAATTTAAAAAAAAAAAAGGCCAGTGGTGGCTAACCTCTTTCCCGTCGTGTGCCAAAAGCGTGTGCACAGACCAGTGGTGAAATCCAAATTTTTTTACTACCGGTTCTGTGGGCATGACTTGGGTGTGGCATGGCTTGGTGGGCGTGGCTTGGTGGCGTGGCAGGGGAAGGATACTGCAAAATTTCTATTCCCACCCCACTCTGGGGCCAGCCAGAGGTGGTATTTGCCAGTTCTCCGAACTGCTCAAAATTTCCGCTACCAGTTCTCCAAACTGCCCAAAATTTCTGCTACCGGTTTTCCAGAACCTGTCAGAACCTGCTGGATTTCACCCCTGGCGTGCATGCACGATGGTGCGCACATATGCCAGCACCCATAATGCAAAGCGCCCACCCACGCATGCACATATGACCCGCCCACACTCCCCTGCCCCCACCCCATGCATGCACCCCCTGTTTTGGGCCCAGTAGGCCTCCCTGCAACCTCCTGGGCCCAAAAACGGGCTGTAGGGGGGTGCTGCACCTCCCGCATGCTCCCTCCCATGCCACGCACATGCACTGGGAGCTGAGCTGGGCAACGACTTGTGTGCTCATAGAGAGGGTTCTGCGTGCCACCTGTGGCACACGTGCCATAGGTTCGCCATCACGGGCCTAGGCTATTCTTCCCAAATCCATTGTGGTCTTCAGCTCCCCTAGAAATACAGATAATCCTCGACTTACAACAGTTCATTTAGTGACCATTTGAAGTTACAACAGTAACTGTTGTAATAGTGACTTATGAATATTTTTCACACTTTTGACATTTGCAGCATCCCCCATGTGATTTACATTCGGATGTTTGACAACTGGTTCATTTTTATCACGGTTGCAGGGTCCTAGGGTCATGTGATCACCTTTTCAAACCTTATGACAAGCAAAGTCAATGGGGAAGCCAGATTCACTTAGCACTTATGTTGCTAACGTCACAACTGCAGTGATTCACTTAAGAAACATGGCAGGAAAAGTTGTAAAATGGGGCAAACTTGCTTAACAAATGTTCCACTTAGCAACATAAATTTTGGGCTCAATTGTGGTCGTAACTCGAGGACTACCTGTATTCAGTGCAGGTTCTGCCACCAAAAGGTTTCCTGATCCTGATCTAACCAAATAAGTTTTGAATCAACTTCACTGTTGCTCTATAGGACAGAGTCCAGTCCACCTAGCCATTCTGCGGATATTTGCTGCTTCCTGTAGCAAATGTTGGCAGATGAGATGGAGGATAGTGATAGTAGCCTACCACCACTTTTTCTCCAAGCTCTGTTTCCCATTAAGCATGGCATGATGATGTCCTGTTAAAATTTGAAGTGCTAGCTCAGCTAGATATAGCAATAGCACTTAGATTTATATACCGCTTCTTAGTGCTTGTACAGCCCTCTCTAATCAGTTTATAGCATATTGCCCACAACAATCTGGGTCCTCATTTTACCAACCTCAGAAAGATAGAAGGCTGAGTTAACCTTGCGGGATCAAACTGCCTGCAGTTGGCAGAATTAACTTGCAATACTGCATTCTGACCATTGTACCAGCATGGCTCTTCATATTGTATATGGATATTGTACATGGATATTATACACGTAAGCAGGCAATGAATTATCTTGGGGCAATCCTAATTCTGGAACAGACTTTTTCAAACTGGTATCCTCGATCTGAGTTGGGAATGCAATTCCCACCGTTTCCAAACCTTCAAATTCTAGGAGCTGAACTCCAACAAGTGCCAAATTGAGAAAAATGGTTCTCTGTCATGTACTCATTACTGTTAATCTGTGGTCCATCTAATATCACATCTCTGCAGGCTTGAGCAAGAAATTGAGGATCTCGAGAAAAAAGAATTGACAATCTCAGTAAAAGAAAAAGCCATTTTGAAGAAGCTTAAATCTGTTGAAAGGACCACAGAAGATATTATAAAGGTCAGCATCTAATTTTAAAATCCTGTTGCCACTGATACAGTCAACTGATCTGTCAGAAATAACAAATGGACCTTAAGGTAGGCACGGGGATGAAAGCAAGGAAATATTCAAGGCTACAATCTGATGCACAGCACTAGAAATTAATAATACCAAAAAACTTACAAAAGTGAAGCTCAGGATCAGATACTGTACACAAAGTAAATGTCAGGATCAATCCAGTTATATTATTACCAAGCCTGGATTGTTAGCACTGCCAAATTTGTTCCATGTTATAGAAAATTTTCCCTAAATTTCTATTTTAACCTGTAGCAGCCTATTATTCTACTTTGTTTTATACGCTGAAGTATGAAATTATTTTATGTTAACTAATAACTGTATCTATATCAAGGGTGGGTTCTACTTACCTTTACTACCAGTTCGCATAGTAAAAGTCTCGCTCATTTTTCAGCCTTCCTCCCCCTTCCTCAGTTCCTGTCAAAGCATGAGCCTTGGGCACCAAAATATTGCTCCTCCCTGTTTTATAGAAATTAATTTTCAACCCCAATTACTTTTAAAGCCAAGATATTATGCATATTTACTGAAAAATGTGCCATGGGATATGCTCCTGAATCACCACATGGAATTGGTTATATTGGCTAACCTAAAAGAAAGTAATAATCAATTGTATTGTATTCTTTAAATGATGGGAACCATCACTGAATTCTTTGTTACTTTTTTTTTTAGTCTGTGAAAGTGGAAAGAGTAGCGACTACAGAAGGTATGTTTCTCTCAAGTATAATTTTTCAAATTATTTTATGCAAAAGCAGACTGATCTATGTATTATTTAAAAATCCCTTTTTATAGAGCCAGCTGACTATATATATGCCAACATACCAGACCTTCCAAAACCTTTCAAACCTTCTGCACTTAAAAAAACAGGCCATCTACAAACAGATGATGAAGAAGAAAATCGAAAAGGTACAGATTAATAGTCGAATTCAAGGAAAAACCATATGTACGGTCTTACATTTTGAAAACAACCTCAGTTCATAAAAATAGCACATATGGTTGTTGCTGGTTGTTATTTCCTAAATTTGTAAGAAATTGCATCTGATCAACATTTTCTAACTCGGTGCCCTCTAGATGCATTCCATTCCATGTAATCACATTAACAGAATTTATGACTTGGGAGGGTTTAAATTGTTGAATTTCCACATGTGGATTCTGCTTCACTGTGAAACAAGTTCACATTTCCCAAAAATGTATTTAATGTTGGAGAGCTGAGACTTGTTCCCATCTCACATATGATAAAGCTGGTGGTAACTAGTTCTACTTTAGAAAAAGAACAGGGATGAAACTAAGACATTTTGCATCAATTTGTCTCTTCAGCACAAAGAGCTGTCATGAAAAGCATTAAGTTGTGAAATTTCTCTTTATTTTTTTGTGAGTGAAGTGAGGAAGGGGATTTTTGTTGCTGTAGGAATGGCAGCAGATCAGGCCAAGGCAGATGTTCTCTTCTTGTTTTTTAGTTTTCATATTGGAAGAAATTAAAATGATTGCAGGCTGTTTTCCAACCACTTTTGGGGGTTGATATCTGAGTGTGATTCTCTAGTCCTCTGTTATCTCTATTATTGATTTTGCCAACCTGATATCTTCCAGATATAGCACTTAGCAATAGCACTTAGACTTATATACCACTTAATTTCTCTCAGCCCTTTACAGCCCTCTCTAAGCAATTTACAGAGTCAGCATATTGCCCCCAACAATCTGGGTCCTAATATGTTGGAATACAACTTCCAGAAGACCAACCAGCATGAATTAAAATTCTGAGAGTTGTAATCCAGCACATCTGGAAGACATTCACTTGAGAAAATCAGGAATACATTAGTTAGTGATAGTTGCAGAAGCTTCAGATTGAATGCAAGTTTTAGCAAGAGATGGGCCCACTAAATTACTGGATCTTGCAACAACAACAAAAAAGTTTTCTATTTCCTGGCAATTAAATGGATCACAAATGATTTATAATATTGTGGATAAACAGATGTACTGGTAATTTTTTGGGATGTTAACTTGCATAGATTTCTTTGCAAAGCTGACATTCTCATTGAAATTGCTTCCAAACTCATCCCACTCACCCTCATCATTTTAAATTTGATCATCAATAACACAGAACCACAACAGGGAGGTGAGAACTACAACTCCTCAGGAGAGGCGACAAAAGCAAATAAGTCATATATGTCATCTCATTATTGGCAACGTGATAGTGATTGGTCATTTGTGAAAATTACGCTGTTTGCGTGTTTACATTATCATACGATGTCATCATGGCTTCTACCAGATGCCTATACGTATAGGCTCGGTTTTATTACAATAAAATTGAGCGTATACAAAGTCATACTGTATTATACAGAGATTTCTGCAGTGCAGCCAAAGCCATCTGCACCACCTTATTCTAATCTTTACTGGATAGTGGCCAGGTAAGAACAGCAGGGCAATTGTAGAAAAGATACTTTAAAAATAAGGAGGAAATTATATTTACTTCCTCGATGTCCTCTTAGTTGAAATCAAATTTTGAATTAAAACTAAATCAGACTTAAATAAAGCGGAGTTGTGTGACATAAACTAGAAGAAGCAGGTAGATTGGTTGGAAGTGCTCAGTCTTTCCCTACTGTTGACACCTCTCCACTTCCTAGCAATTTTTTGTCCCAAAATACTGTAATTTAATTCTTGCTTCCTATATAGAGAAAAAGAAGTGTAAGTGAAAAGCTAACTGGGGTAGGGGAAATTCCCCATGCACAAGGCTTGAAATTATTCAGCCTACTTGCTGGCACACAGATCTACTGCGATCTCATAGATTTTTATTATAGATTTTTAAGTTGTTTATTTGTAATGCAATATGGACCTGGAGGAGCAGTGAGGGACACTGTTGGCAACAGAGCTTTCCCAGAGAGAGGCCGGGATCAAGACACTTTGCAATCCTGAGCTAGATAGGGAATGGAGAAGACGTTCAGTTTAGCCACAGCCTAGAACTGTGATGATGAACCTATGGCACGCGTGCCACAGATGGCACGCAGAGCCATATCGTTGGGCACATGAGCGTTGCCCTAACTCAGCTCCAGTGCGCATGGCTGTTTCCTGCATCTGGAGGGCCTGGGGTGGGGGGGTGGGGAAGGCCCGTTTTTCTTTCTCACCTGGCTCCAGATCCTCTCTATGCATCTGGGGAGGGCAAAAACAGCCTTCCGGAGGGCCTCTGAGGGGGTGGGGACGGCTGTTTTCGCCCTCCCCAGATGTATAGAGAGGATCTGGAGCCAGGTGAGAAAGAAAAACGGGCCTACTGGGCCATCACGTGCCAGGAGTGGGGGGGGAGGGGGGTCGCATGCAGGGCACGGCGCATAGAATTATGGATTGGGCACGCATGTGCACGAACCTCCTCCGCCCTCCCTCCCTGGCACGCGATGGCAAAAAGGTTAGTCATCACTGGCCTAGAATCTCTCAGTATATGTCTATACCTTTTATTTGGAAAGTTATAACTTTAGTTTTGCAAGATTCTGTCCATTAGGTATAAGCAAATAAAGGATTAAAATGGATTGGATATCACTGTGTCCTCTCTGGGCTTAGACCTGACAATATCATTAGCTAATTACCTTTTAAAAGGTTGCTTGCTTCTTTCCTTACAGCATTGTTTGCTATGGAAATTAAAGTAAAAAAAGACATGAAGACTGGGGAGAGTACAGTTTTGTCAACAATACCCCTTCCTTCTGAAGAATTTAAAGGAGCAGGAGTCAAAGTGTATGACGATGGCAGAAAGTCTGTCTATGCAGTGTGTGCCAATGGAAGTGTAAAGAATGATGATGTGGATGATCTTGCTCCGGTTGAAGTGGAGGATATGTTACGACAAGCTACTGAGAAACAATCCAAGTCTCCCACTGAATATCATGAGCCAGTATATGCCAACCAGTTTTGCAGACCCAGAACTCCTCAGAAGAATAAATTCATCCAAGAAGCAAATGATGGAAAAGATAACATCCAGAATAAGATCAGCCACCTTGACAATTTTTCTAATGAACTTGTTGATAAGGATAAATGGCATGATATTAAAAAAGACGGTCTAGATACTTCAAAGAGCTGCCAGCAGAACTCTCACTGTCCAGTTAGTCAACAATTAGGAAGGCCCTTACAGGTTAGTCCTCAAAATAAGCTAGTATCTTCTGCCCAAAGAGAAGCTACACAAGAAACTCCTCAGCCATATCAAAAGATGAAGGAATACCAAGATAAGAAGATCAGAAACTCTTCTCCGGCAACACTAGAGAGTGAAGATAATTATAGCGTGGTCCAAGCTATGCCATGTTATGTGGATGATACAGAAGAACCGGTTACAATGATTTTCATGGGATACCAACATGTGGACGATGAAGAACTAAATAAAAAAATCTGTGGATATGATGGGATTATCCATGCAGAACTTGTTGTCATCAGTGATGACAGTGAAGATGAAGGGAAAAAAATTGAGACACCTCTTTATCATCCAGTGGGTCCTTATAGTCAGGTCTATCAGCCATCCAATCAGGCATGTGCAGTTTCACAGACTAAAACTTCTGGAGACAACATAAATAAGCCACTTTACAAAAATTCCATGTCACTGAAAGAACAAGAAGAAAGTTTGAGCTGTTCTACCTTTAATGGTCAACTCGATGGCCACTTAGCAAATGATGGAACAGAAGAACCTTCCTTAACAGGTAAAAAAACAGGCAAGTCACAGCATTGTTGTGCTCTCATTTAGCAGATTCAATACTCAGATTACTCTCTTCCCCTTCTTGTTTTTCATTTTAATTCTAATTCATCTGCAACCTCTAACCAATTTCCTCCTGCTTTTCTAAATTCTAAATTCTAGTCCACCCTTCCACACATTCTTCTGATGTATTGAATTCCCAGTTTCCACAATCCCTTGCTGACATTTTCAAAGGTTGAGTTGAGTTGAACATACTATGTTGATTATACATCATAGAAAATGAAGTCCAATACATCTAGAGGGCTGCAGATTGAGGAAGCTTGTTTGAGTGCTTCATTTAGTTTTTAATAATGTGCAGTCATAGCACTTTGAAGGATCTAAGTGGTCAGGACAGTAAGTTTGTTTAATATTACTAAAATCAGATCAGAATAATAACGCAAATCAGATATTTAACATTCTAATTTAAGCATGTTTTGAAAATAGCATTAAGAATTCTCATTGCACCTATGCAATATATGGCAAATCAAATCAAATTGTATTTTGATGATTAAATAATACCCGTTCTTTCCATTTTTGGAATTTACTCATATGTCCTGCCTTAATCATTATTGGATAGTGCCCGTTTCACTTGATAGGACTTAATTCAATTTTTAATATATAATTTTACCCTGTTTTAACAGAGAATGCCTGTTTTAATAGTCAAAAATAACAGAAATCCATTTCTGTCTGTACATTAATCTCAGACTGTGTATCTACTTTTAATAAAAGCTTTTCTAATCTTTTGCATGAAATCATCTCACTATTAATCTTTTGCATTCAAAATGTTTTACAAATCTTAATAGCTTTAAAATCAAGTGGCTTCAGAGTTCATATTTTTATTCTGCATCCATGCAAGCACAACTAATAGTAGCTTTCTTAGGCAAGCACAAAACAGATAGCACAATCTACATACAATCAAGTCTTTTGTCCATGCAAGCCTATATTTTGTTTAAGATGAAATGTTTGCTTTTCATCTAAGAGGCTCTAAATTGGTCTTTTAATCCTATTTAGTGGACAAAGCAAAGAAAGGATGCGGTATCTTCCCTTTATTCATTATTGCTTAAGTACTGAACAGGAAGTGATGTTGAGAAATAAGAGCATTGCTAGAATGTCTAGGGGACAATGACTTCTTTGGCAGATGTCTAAAGATCCCAACTGCTGATACATATCTCAGACTTATGATGTGGTTGGAATAGAAAAAGAAGTGCAAGTGAAAGCAACAGCTGAAGTTTCTTTCATCAGGCAGCAAAAAAATTACATTTGCTAGCAATAAATCACATGTGTCCTATTTATTCTTGAACTTTCAAGAAGAATTTTATAGAAGAAAAAATTATGTTGATGAACTAGTACAAGTTCTCGCCTCATTCAGTGCTTGGAGGTTGCAACCATCTCTTTGCAGACAAGACTCATACACGCAAACACACACACTTTGCAAAAATATATTGAGAAATGAAGGCCAAATCTTTCCTGTTTTATAACTATCATATTCTGATTAGTGTGTCCTGGGGTTTAGAATAGATATGAAGAATATAAAGCTTTCCACATCCAACTGATTCTTGTTTCTAGTTTGCCAGTCTCTCAAATATTGATATTAGTCTTAAAAGCCTCTTTACTCGCTCTCTTAGTAGAAGCACAGAATCCTGCTTTGTGGACTTGGACTTAGACCAATGGCTATAGAACCCTTAAGTCACTCTGTTTCCTACAGAACAAGTAGAGGAAGTATTGTTGCAACAGAGGCAGCACTGCAGATGGTAGATCATAAGCTTTCACAATACTGTACTATGATCCAGTTAGCATAGCATTTGGGCCAGGGTATACTTCAACCTGGACTGGCCCTGAAGGTGCTGCACTGTTGATTATAATTCTTTTACCTGGAAGCTGTCAGAGAAGTTTGGAAGCGGATATTCAGGACCAATTCCTAACTCTCATTATCTGAGCGTGAGTTATTCATGGCAGGCAGAGTTCCCCTACACATTGGTCCAATGTGGCATTCCTTCTCAGTGTGCCTGACTCACAGAGCTTGACAGTAGCCTGCAATTTATAGCTTGATGTCACATGTTAAAATGCCAGTTCAATAGCAGCGGGCTGATAGGAGAGAGAGCAATGTCCGCTTATTAAAGGAACAGCTGGTATATTCTTATACAAGCTTCACATTCTTGAGTGATGAGAGATTGCAAAATTAATGGCTAAGTCTGGTTTCCTTTGGGTAGGGAAAAAAAATCTTGGAGATTTAAACATTTGAAATGAACATAGTGGTGCCTGAGATCACATTTCTTGCATATTTATCAATCAAATTTATATACCACCCACCTCACCTAAGTGATTCTGAGTGGTTTACAAAGAACATTGTAAAATAATAGTTAAGGATGAAATTAAAAATGAAGGTAAGGTTTACAAGTTAAAAGTAAAAAATAAGAGTTAAGAAATTAAAACTAAAAGGGATATAGTTCAACAGTGTTTTCCATAAGTTAAACCTGACTATTTTTAAATAGTGGGGGTACTGGATTAAATCATCTTGATGATGGAGCAGAGGGGAAAGTAGATTTAACCTCCTCAAAATCATTGAAAAAGATACTTTATTGCATGATTATCCTGAGTATTCTTGGAATTTCCCTGCAGGGCAATCTAGCAGCAGATTTGATGATTGCTGAGAGATTCAAGAGATAAAAGAAGGAAATACCACTTCACACAGTGTAAAATTTAACTGAAACTGAATTGTCATCCATTTGCTTTTTAAAAAAAGATTAGAAGTGACTCTCCTGAGCTTAGTTTCAAGTGATTTCACAGCTAGATTCAGAAGTTCTCCTGGCAATATTATGGGAATAATTTGACATTGTCTTCTATTGGGATATTTGATTTCCCTTTCTGACCTACAAACCTGGGGATTCTTCGTAGTGGTCTGACTGTGCTTACCTTTTTTTTTTTTTTAGAGGGGGGTATCAGACAGTGAGTGTTAGTCATGATTGCTATGTAGTCCAGGATAAAATTCAGCATGCCTTGGGACACCAATTGTAGGAAATATCAACCAAGCTGAGAAACAAACATTCTTGGGTAAACCTGTAATGCATACTCATCTTCAAGCAGATTCAAACCAAAATATATTTGTGTCCAGACCTCAAGTCAAATCTCTCTCATCTTTCTAAGGCCTGTCTGAAGTAAAACAAATTCAGGATTATTTCAAAGCTATTTGTATGCATTTTGTGTATATATTTTTCTACCACTCAAGCATCGTTTTCACAGGTTTCTCTGTTTTTGTGCATACTTCTCTAATAATCTGGTCTGAACAGATGTTCTAATTCTGGGAAATTTTTGGAACCGTTAACTACAGTGCGTACACAAAAATATGAACGATATTTAGGAAATCTAGATTCTCTGTATGTTGTGGGAGCAATCTCAGCTTGGCTGTCTGTTTTGATGGGCCAAATTTCCCATCTGTTCCTAAGAAAAGGATTGGACAGCGATGGTGAAACTTTTTGGCATATGTGCCTAAAAGTGGCAAAATGCTCAATTCTGCTAGTCTCTCACTCTTTCTGTCCTCTCTCTCTCACACACACAGACATACACCTGAACAAAAGAGAAACCATTGTCCCTGTCCTAGGCCACCTTGAACAGTGGCACTTGATGGCAATGGCAAGGCTGGCCCTGAAGTAGAGGTCCAAGCCTTACTTCAGCCCTAGCGCCACAACTGCCACTTGAATGGGTCCCCTTGCACCATTCCCCAAGGCACACAAACCTTGGGGAATGGTGCAATGGCCCCTGTGGCTCAATGTTCCTCAGGATCTGCCATCTTACCTTCAGGTGACGTTCTATTTTTCTGTTAGGCCCCTGCAGCCTACCTGAAGCTGCTCCAGGTCACACAACTCCTTTGTTCTTGAAGCAACTTCAGAGAATGCTCTTCCACAGCCTCTGCACTTTCCAAAAGCGGCAAAAGCACACATGCACACACACACACACAGATTCTAATGTGATTTTCAGAGGCCATATGAGAACACAACCCATTCTCATTCAGCCTCCACCGCCTTTGAAAATCGCCCAATAACAAGGCATACTTTCAAGAATAGTTGTCAAGTGTTGAATGCTGGCATGTCACCCAAAATGTTGTGGTGTGTCCCCTTTAACACACAAGGTCATAGGTTGGCTATCACAGGGCTAGGACTTAAGTCTGTGAGGAATAGTATAAGAACTAATGACAGAGTACTTGCTCTGGAATCTTTGATTCCATGGTTATGGACTTCCCAAGTATTGAAGGACAGAATCTATAAAACATTTCTAAGATGCAGTTGCTAGGTTTTTTTTTGTTTTTCCTGCTTAACATATGAAATGTTGTAATGCTGTTTAAACAAGCCAACATACAATGAGTATCCTAATTTTGTCCATGAGGAGTATACTTTGTATGCTTTGCTAATTGATTTAGTCAGCGCTTTCTCTTTATCCACGATTTCCTTAATGTTACAGAGGCATTGCCCTACCAGTCTGAGCTTGTAGTATGGAAATGAAATAAGCCCATCAGCTGTAAATAAGACCCACATAGCATTTGCTATCTACTATTGAAGCAATTTGATTGCCCTTGCTTTGGTCCCCTCCTCCATAGCTTTTCCCACACATTGTCCCTCTGCCATAACACATACTGAATAATCAGAGAATGCAGGGAAATGAGTAATTTTCCAAAACAATCTCATAATTATACTGCTTGTTCTAAAAGGAAAACAAAGCCAGGAAGAGTAAGGTAGCAATGCACAAAGGGTTGTTTGTGAAGTAAGTAACGTTCTTTTCTTGGAATATTTTCAGGAAAGTTCCTTTGTCTAAAACCACTGAAATCAATTGCAGTCTTTTTATTGGAAAAGATAAAATAGTTTACATTGTAGAAAGCCAAAGCCTAAAAGGCACTAAGGAATAAAATAAAATATTCCGCACTAAAACTCAGTGTATAAGAAAGGACCTGTATTTTTGGTGTAAGAACAAAAGGAAAGCAACTCTAGACTGGAAGAAAGCCTCTTCACTTTATAATTGTTTCACATCTTGAAGTAGAAATGATAGGCTTAAAATCCTCAGCATTCATATTAAGAAAGTTGTCTTTAAAATATAATTCAGATTTCAGACCAGGCATCTTTGTACCCTATGACTATCATTAAGTGTTATACCTTATGATTCTTGATGAACGTATCTTTTCTTTTATGTACACTGAGAGCATATGCACCGAGGCAAATTCCTTGTGTGTCCAATCACACTTGGCCAATACAAAATTCTAATTAATTCTAATTCTAATCTAGATGAAATGGGAATCACTAAATACTTTATGGTAGTATTTTTCAAACTTGGCAACTTTAAAATACGTGAACTTTAACTCCCAGAATTTGTTAGCCAACATACAGGTAGTCCTCAATTTACAAAGTTCATTTAGTGAAGTTGCAATGTCATTGAAAAAAGTGACTTATCATTTTTCACCTTTAGACCATTGCAGCATCCCCATGGTCATGTGATCAAAATTCAGATGCTTGGTAATTGACTTGGTTGCAGTATTCCAGGGTCATGTGATCATTTTTTGCAACCTTCTGACAAAGTCAATGGGGAAGCCAGATGCACTTAGCATCCATATTACTAACTTAACAACTGCAATGATTTAACTTAACAACTGAGTGGTCAATGCCTGGAATGCATTATCTGACTCTGGTTTCTTCCCCAAACCCCCAAAACTTTAACCTTAGACTGTCTACGGTTGACCTCACCCCATTCCTAAGAGGTCTGTAAGGTGCGTGCATAAGTGCACCAGCATGCCTACTGTCCCTGTTCTAATGTCCCCATTTATTCGTATCCATTCCATGTATTCATAGTCATGTTTATACTTAATATCTGTTATCTTATACATGCTTGACAAAATAAATAAATAAATAAAAAATAAAAACTGTGGCAAGAAAGATCATAAAATGGAGCAACATTCATTTAACTATCTTGCTCAGGAATGGAAATTTGGGGCTCTATTGTAGTTATAAGTCGAGGACTACCTGTATTTCTAAACTTACAGTGACACGCTTAAGCCTTGAAAAGTGGACTGATGTTTTAGAAAGGTAAATACTGTAAGAAAACTTAATTCTATTTTAGATATTAGTGCAAGTGAACAAACTAAATCTTACATTGGTATTTTATATTCATTACGGACAGAAATCTAGACTTGTAATGAAAAGCCAAATTATTTAGGTAAATAGTAGACTGGAATGCAGATTCAGTTGTCACTATAATACACTTGACAAAAGTTTGAAAATCATTCTTTATTTCTCATATGGCTATGCTGTAAACTGATAGTATATTTATTAATTTCTGGTCTTCTTTTACACTAACTTAACAGTACTTTCTTGGACTAATCCTGTGAGGTAAGTATGGTACTCTCTAACTAATTAATACAATAATTTTACAATATCGTATCAATATATAATATTTTGCTTTTGCTTTTTTTTTTTTTTTACAGCTCTGAGAATGAGAATGGCAAAACTGGGGAAAAAAGTGATTTAAACAGCTGCAGTGATATAATACTAAAAGTCTGGCAGTTTAACAAAAGCAAAAGAAGAATTTTCTGTGTTTTGGACCCGAGTAGCTTTTACTTACTCAACTATACATCCATAATAATGGCACTTTACAGGAAAATGAATGTTTGCCAGTCCTGATATATGGATACTCTGATCCATAAATGAATATTGTTAAAACAGTGTGTTCCTCAAGGAATTATTAGTGGCATTTGTTAGGAATTTGTCAGCCTTGTTATATAAGAGCTGAAGTATTCAGTGTCATAAATACGAATGCATCTAGGGTTTTGTTGGAGTCTTGTCCATCATCTTCTCTGACTATACCTAAACATGAATATAAGATATGAACTGATTTTCCAATTCCTACTGAACTCTATTCCATTTCAGCAGTGTTTTTTCAAATTTGGCAAAAGCACTCTCCATGTGCGTGTTTGATATTGGAAGCTGATGACCGTGAGCATAGACAGCAGAAGCTATGTCATTTACCAGCAATTCACTTGTAAAGAATAAGAACTTTATTATGGCTGGTGGATAAAGCCTAATATTATCCATAGTAATGTATCCTGTAGAGGCAGCCATATCTCATTTTCCTTTGAACATTGGAAAATGCCCCATTGTTTGGGAAATGGGAAATGGGGGCCATTCTATCCTTCATGTCATTTGCTTTCTATATTCCTATCTGTGTTTATTGCTCATCTTTGGAATTTAGCCAGTAAGGAATCCTTGTCCCAACAGTTCTTTTTGTTTCCTCTAGCCCTTTGATAAAAAGTTTGCTTTTGAGCTGGAGTGTACATACCTCTCCCAGTTTTTGTACCAAATCTTGCATTTATCATCACAGTATCTCAATACTGAGATACTCGCCATTACTCAGAAACTGGGTTATAAAAAAATCACTCTGGTCGTTAGTAGCTACTTACTTGCTTCTGAATGCAGCTTGGCACAGAATTTGGAATTTTCTATTATGGTATATACAAGGCTTTCTTGTTTGGTTGAGTCTGTATGTTTGGAGACAGTATTTCATATTTGTGTTCTGAAAAATATTCAGTATGTAATTCAGATGTTTTGTTCATATGTATTTTTAAAACATATTTCTCTTGGAAAGATTAGACTACTATGGATAACTTCAACATGACTAGCTATGGCTATAAACCTAATCAATAGCACCACACAGTGTCTCAATTGTGGAAATGTTATTTCAGTGTATTTAAGAGTCTAATCTAAAAATACTTCAGAAAGCACTATGCACGTTCCCTAGAAATGAGAGAGGCCAGTAAAAAGTCCAAAATGGAATTAAAATGCACTTATCCAGTGGAAAATATATGAATACTACATTATACATGAGACGACGAAGCTATTTTCTTTCCCAAAAGACAACTTGGTCAAAGGCTATTTAAAATACAAATTATATTTTGAATATTTTCTGTTATACCTATATATTTGTGATGAAAAATATGAGGAAGAGGAAAATAATTTTCTTTTTCCAGAATCTACCTATTCTTAGTGGATTTTATTTCAGGTTGATCCTGTTCACCTTATAGCTAGATCTCTCTTTACCGTTTTGGATTTGGAAGTGGAAGACAGTTGCAGTTTTTAAAAACTGATCAAACTCTTCTGCCCACCTGTTAAAAAGAGCTCAGAAAGACTAAGACAGAAAAGTAACAATATTACTGCCAAAAATGCTTGGAAATAACTCAGCCAGTGAGCTTCATTTTCTACTTTTTTAAAAAAAAATTCTCAAAAATTCTAGTTGTGTACACAGGAGTATATTGTGAATCATTCACAAGACTGCTTGTAATTTTCTAATGGAAGCTGTGACCATCTTACTAATAATTTCTAATCTAAAGGTTGGAACCAGCAATATTTCAAAATAACTACAAAGGTCTTAGACGGGACTTCATGTCTTAAAAGAATTAGCAAGGTTTTCTTCCCATTTCTAGACATCACAATTCTCACAGATTCAGTATTATTTTAATGTTATCTTTTTATTAAGTTTTCAGACATTGATTCATAGGTGAGGGATACAGATGTTGCCTAGAGAAAAATCTCTAGCAAAATTACATTAGATAATACTAAGTCATAGAAATTTGAGAAGATTCAACACTCTTAACATAACAGGTGAAAAAACTCTTTAATGGAAAATACATTTGCAGCAAATAGTAATATGACTAGCAGCTATATATTTCGTTAAACATTGCTTAGAAGTTAGAAATTCCCTTCAAAAACTGGGACAAGAACTTCATAAAATTAAAAATATTAAATCTTTGGTGTGCAATATCTATAAAACTACAGTGTTGCTGGTCACGGACATCATTTTTATGGAGCATAAGTAATGGAAATAGTCTGACACCAAAGAGACTTGAGTTGAAATATTTTTTTTTACTGGACTCTCTTTAGGATCAGAGTCAAAAAGTCAATGTAAGTCATTTAACAATGTGGATTGGAATTTTACACTAACATTTTTAACCTATTTCCATATGCAGCTCCATCTAATTCCCGGCTTTTCCAAACCCAGCAGCATTACCTACATACATTGGACTTCTTCTCTAGAGGTTCTTCTAACCGTGTAGAACACACACACGGGTCTGTAACAAAAGGGTCACCAATGGATGAATACATCATCCATTAGAGATCATCCTAACTTTAGCAACAATATATTACTCATTATTCATTAAATACATGCTAAAGAGGACAATCTGTATAGTACCTAGTTACTTTCAAGAGAAAGAGGTAGTCTACAAACATATTCAAGTGTTTAGAAGTGACAAGAAACAACAACGTTCAAACAATTGTCATCACTCTTGGAATAATATGTGCACATCTCAATCTAAAAATCTGTAATAAATACTTCAAGAGAGTATTCTCATACAAATATCTTGAATTCACAAAAAGGAGCTTCTGGTAAAAATGTCTGTACTTGGAAATGGGCTTCATGATACTGAAATAGTGATTGTGTGTGGGAAGGAAGACAAAATGTATGAAACATGAGGCACATATGCAGCAGCATCTTTGGGGTAGGTGGGGATGATGAACTATGTTTTGTATATATGTGCTCAACATTCAAAAGACGTGGATCTTTCATCATTATACTCTATCTTCCGATTTGACATGCTGTGGGCCACATGGTTGTCAAAGACCACATTTTACCACAAGAAAACAATACTGTGTGTGAAATATCAGCCACATCTGACAGGTATGTCCTGGAACTTGAAGAGCAATGATCCATTGGCTCAAAATAAGATCCTCCCCTAGTTTTCACATAATAGATAAAGCTACAGAATATAAATATACAAAATATAAAGCAAGTAGTTAACTCAGGAAGAAGCCCAAGACAGATTCTTATCAAGACCAACAAAGTTTGCTCTTCAATGGCTGTGTGGTGAAGAGTTGTTCTCACAATCTTGAATTGAAGATAAATTTCGTTGACAGCTATGAAATCCAGTAAGACGTTATTTTGAACTGTAATGACAAACTCTCTAGAATAGTCAAGGCTTTTATGGAATCATACTTGCACAACTGCTGTTATGAAGGTGACAAGAAATGCTATGTTGCCACAAATGTAGATAAACAGCACTGCTTTTTTAAATGTATGGCCCTGGGGAAAGAAAAAGGGGAAAAGAAAAATTGAAGCTGTTTACTAATTTATGAAATGATTAAACCACATCAGAAAAAGGCAGGTCTTAATTATTCTTGATGGTAGAGGTAGAAATGAAAGATAGTATTAGGAAGTTAATCTGTGGAAAAATAGCATTTCAAGGATGATAAAATTAACAGATTCGTCTGTTAATGAAAAATCATCTGAAAATGAAAAATACTAGCCTAGTCATGACTCCCAGAGGCTTCCCTTTCCTAAGGAGAAAAAAAATATTCATATGCTCTAACCCTATTGTCTTAAAATAGTATAGATCTTAGAAGGTGTTTCTTGTTTAAAAAAAGCAGATTGTCTTTCCATTCTCTCCACCACCTGACAAAAGGCCACATTTACCTGGGCTTCTGCAGAAGATAAGGATTGCAATATTTGTACCCTGTCATCTTCCAACACCTCAACTATAAAAGAGAAGTAAAATTAAAGTTATTCTGCAGGAAAGCATTCTTCTTTTCACTCACATACATAGGTAAAGATTCCCCGTGCACATATGTGCTAGTCATTCCTGACTCTAGGGGGCGGTCCTCATCTCAGTTTCAAAGCCGAAGAGCCAGCGCTGTCCGAAGAAGTCTCCGTGGTCATGTGGCCAGCATGACTAAACGCCAAAGGCGCACAGAACGCCGTTACCTTCCCACCAAAGGTGGTCCCTATTTTTCTACTTGCATTTTTTACGTGCTTTCAAACTGTTAGGTTGGCAGAAGCTGGGACAAGTAACGGAAGCTCACCCCATTACGCGGCACTAGGGATTCGAACCGCTAACTGCCGACCTTTCGATCGACAAGCTCAGCGTCCCTGTATGTGAGTCATCACGTCCCTCACATACATACTATCACCTTAAATCAGTGTTTCTCAAACTTGGGAACTTTAAGATTCATGGAGTTCAACTCTCGGAATTCCCCAGCCAAAATAAAAGAAATATTTTATACAAAAAGATAATATTGTACATACAAACTGTACAACATACTAGGTACAGTGTAATACGACCACCCATCCATTCACAGTACAATAAAGGTCTATTTAACAGGTTATGTTTGAAATTCATTATGTTTTTATAGAGGATATTGTTTTTTTCCCTTTGTGTCGCATTTTATGTTTCACATTGGATGGCACCCAGGAGGTCAAACATAGGCCTTTAGAGACAAATATAATTACAATTCTGCCTTTTTTTTCTATATAGCTCTTTTTCTTTCTTCCAATTTGCAATAGCTGCCCCTTCAAAATACACATAAGGCATTTGGGGGGGAAAAATCCTTCCTGCCATTTGTTGCATTACAAAAATAAAATACTGGCCATAGTGGCTGTGGATGCCTTCATCTGAAAAATGGCATAGTGCCTCATATGTAAGTCTCTATATGCATATGTATACACACACAGATAAGTGTGGCTATAGGAGAAAGAATACTCGTGGGCTTAACTGCAACTTAAAACCTGTCCTTTCTTAGCATGTCAATCAAAGGCATTTTTATTGGCATTCTTTGAATGTCAGCACAGTGCTATTTTCTATAGTAACTAGCTGTCCAAATGACCCAGCATTATAGTTTTCTAGCAGGAGGGGTGAATTGGGATTTCTCTTTCACCTCCTCACCTGAAAATACTATTTGGATTCCAAAATGCTATTTTTCTCCGTTAACAGAAGCCAAACAATGAAATTCTCTTGATCTAGCTGAACAGCAACAGGACAAAGTGGTGGAATTTCCTCCCTTAAGTTTTATATCATGATTATGATGTTTCGTGGCATCGCAAGTTTCTAATTGAGAACAGATTTTTGTTCATATGCACAGAGTTTTGCACAGCAAAACCTCACCTTGCTAAAGTTAACAATTCAGTACTTTAAGAAATAGTAAATATAAGTCTTTGTGTTACAAGGCAACCAATATTGAGCTGCCTATTGTTTCTATGACTTGTACAGGAATATGTCACAGGGAAAAGTGTATGAAGTAATCATGAATAGCAAAAGCCAAGATCTTCTAGAAACCACCCCTCCCCTGCCAACCCCCCCTCCCAAAAACCACAAAAAAAATTCTTTTGCAACTTGATTATTCTCTGTGCAAACCTTTGCGGATGAGGCAGTAGCCATGTAACTCCAGAAGCACATCAATCCCAACATGCCAAGCTACAAATCCAATCATTGCGTAAGTATCCCATGGAGGAAGGTTGAGAGCTGGCAAGTCCATTCCCAGGAACATTGTTACCACTAGTTAAGAACAAGACCAAATTTTAGACTCCCTTTTTGAGCCATTCAAAAAGTACTGTGGACCAAAACATTCTTTGAAATCTTTTGTACAGCGGGAATTAGGGAGCATTGGGGCATATTTGCTTGTTTCCCTGGGGGAACTTTACATCCTCTACACTTCAATTGGCTGTGCTGCAGCCATTAAACCAGAGAACCCCAACATTTTTTTACCACCTACCCCACATAAAATCTTAGGAGCTTTTGTGGGCATTCTCACAAACTGGCTCCCACCATCCCATTTAGCCTGCGAGGATGCTCTGCTTCTTTGGCTTCTCTCTTTGTTTGAAGTACTTCAGCAGGTTTATTTATTTGAATTGTACCCTAATTTCTGGTCAGACATCGAGTTCTAGTCCTCTGCTGTTTTTATTTTCTAAGAATATCTTTAAAGTATATGTAAGGCCCAGAAGCATTGCTGTAAATAAAGATTATGCCTGGCAGCTTTATTTAGCAGGCTGCTAGCTTCCTATTCTTTAAACAATCTAAATGCACTGCTGTACTATACTTTTATAGATGTAGTTCGATTACAACCAGAAGAGTGAAATCCCATATATGCATTTCATGCCACAGTAGCATTTTGCAAACCGGTGCCTGCTATAGATGTGTTGAACGCAACTCCCTGAATTCTGAGATTATGCTGAATGGAGAGTAGTCAGAGAGTGGTCCAACACATCTGGAAAGCAACAAACTGCATTAGAGGAATTTCAAGCAGTCAGCAGAGAGCAGAAAAGTGGCTTTTCCTCTTAAGTGACATGCAGCTGTACATTTAAGAGGTAAAACAGGAAACTCACCAGCTAATATTCTAGCAGTTGTGCCAGCGCTCCAATGTAACCAGCCGAAAATCTGCCTTCTGTCCCCAGAAAGGAAAGAAGTAGTCATTTCTTATTTCAAGGAAAGGAAAGGAAAGGAAAGGGAAGGGAAGGGAAGGGAAGGGAAGGGGAGGGGAGGGGAGGGGAGGGGAGGGGAGGGGAGGGGAGGGGAAAGGACAAATGTATTATACATTTTCATTTAAACATTTATAGAAACTGGAAAAATTAGAGTCTGCAGAAGATCTTTGGAGATTTGCAGGGGCTAATTTCTTAAGATAAAAGACACAGAATAAAGTACTTCCACATGTGTTAAATAAAGTTCCTATAATTCCCAACCTGCAGGTCCAAACTGGCCAACATCAATACTTGGTTGATAATTCTAGAAGCTACACTTTGGCATCTAAAGGATACTAAGTTAAATGATGATTTAAAATTTCCAATAACCTACTAACAATTTTGTTAAGAAACATTTGAGCAATTAAGAGTACAGTACAAAATCAGAATACCTTGGTGCTTGTGGAGGGGGTCTGAACGCTGCCATAAGAGGCTGAAAAAGTGCCAGAGCCATCACAGTGCAGCCAAAATAGGGGTGAAAACCTGCTTGCTATATTAAAAAGAATGTTAGTTATAATTAGGCTTCTAATGTATTTTGTTTATTTAAAAGATTTACTGCATATAGCTGTCCTATATGTTACAGAGCATAATTCTGGAAAGCTTACAAATAATAATAAAACTAAAAAACATAAAACCAGCATAAACACCCCACAAAACAACCCTTGGTCTTCAAAGATTTAGGGAGGATCAAGAAGGTAGGGACCAGCTGGATCCCAAGGATGCTCCAAACTTGGCAAGTAGCACAATCATTTTCTTTTCTTTTTTTTGCAATATATCACAACAGTAAACTTTGGATATGATAATTTATAAAGGACAATTTCCCATGTATAGAATCCGAGGGAATAAGGTTATAATAAAATCTCTTTTGAAATTGGGAGTTAGCTTTTCTGTATTATAAAAAAATAAAGCACAAAATATAACACTACAAACAAATCCTTGATAGTGAACGCTGGAGAAATATGACTTTTCAAAAGTCTACAGTCCTTGAAACACCACAAGGCTGGTGTTTTGAATCTTCTAGGGTAGATCATGTATCAGCTTGATTTGACACTAATTCTACTTGGTTTATACATAACTGCTTCCCTATACAAAACACAATTGTAAAACATAGTTTTGTTTTGCCAGAATATGAGCTATAAAATTCAGATATTTTTCTGTTTCATTCTCTAACCTTAACTACATTAGTACTATTCTGACCTAATTCTCAGAGTACTTATCATAACTGCATTCTAGTCAAAATTATATTTTTCTTGCTTTTGTGAAAGATGATGGTCCTCTGAAGCAAGTTGCAAGTGAACATTAAAGCCTACAAAGTTTGCCATATACCTTCATTGTAGCCGAACCCTTTGGCACATGATTTAATTTTGCTCACTCATATATTGTATACACCCAGAGAGAGAAAAAGATGATGTCATTATAGAATACAGGGGATAACAAGCCCTTGAAATAAGATTTAAATGATTCTTGTTAGATTTTAAGCAGTTAAATCCATATTAATCTCATCACTTACTTTATTCCAACCTCCTCGATATATAAAAGGAAGAGCAAAAGATATGCTTGTGAGCAATATTGCTATTATCATCAAGGAACGATGAATCTAGAAAAAGTTATATTCAAAAATATAACATTAAGAGATGCTAAAGAGCAGCCTATTACACATACTCTATTACCAAGAACGTTTGGCAGAAAATTCATCGATTAAGAATAGAACAAACAAGTAAACTCTTGTATAAAGCCTTTTGTAAGGCTGTAAAAATTTGGCTATGTACTCAGGCCTGGGCCTTGGAATGTGTTGAGGGCCCCATTTCCTAGATTTACTTATAGTTGGTTACAGTGATGAAATCCATTTTTTTTACTACTGGTTCTGTGGACGTGGCTTGGTGGGCATGGTGTGGTTTAGTGGGCATGGCTTGGTGGGCATGGCAGGGGAAGGATACTGCAAAATTTCCATTCCCACCCCACTCTGGGGCTACTCAAGGTGGTATTTGTTGGTTCTCCGAACTACTCAAAATTTCCGCTACCAGTTCTGCAGAACCTGTCAGAACCTGCTGGATTTCACCCCTGGTTGGTTATCTATCTCAGCAGCTGAATGCATTTATTTTTGGCTGTTTTTATTGTTTTTAGTTGTTTTAACTGTTTTATAGTTTTAGAATTGTAAGTCACCAGAATCATTTGGCTGAGATAGGCAGCTTAGAAATTGCATGGATAAATGAATAAAAATAAATAATAGCAAAACATTGCTAAATATATTTTGTATACACCAAAAAGACACTCCACAATTCATTTTTTCCCCACCTGAAACCAAATCTCTTCTCCAAATAGTAGAATATTAGGCCAGACAGATTTGAAAAACCGGGCAACGATCACCCCTATGCTAACTGTAGTTATCCATCCAACAAACATTAGTGCACCTGAAAGAAAAAAATACAAGACACTTGCTAATGACTTGAGTTGCAGTGCTAAGAAGCCCTAGCTCTTAAAAATAAGTTTCCATTTTATTTCAGAGACAGAGAAGAGCAAAAGACTGTACTCAAGCCATTTTAGCTGCCTTCTTCCCTTATTTATTCTATTGCAAGCTAATCTTTTCACTGTATTTTGTTGGCAGAGTTTGAATACCCACAAGATGTCCAAATGGCCAAAAAAGTATTGCCATAGTATTTTCCCAAGTTTCTCTGCAATGTTTTCTGGAGCAAAACACCTTTCTTTGGAACTGAAGACAAAATAAAATAATCAAATCTTGTGAGCTATCCGACTTGTTAGGCAATAACAATTGGACCTCTTCATACAATCCAACCCCGAGCCATCGCACCACAAGAGCCCCATTTAGTAAATATGTATTTTATAATGTTTCACAAAATTGTAAAAATTAAACTTGCCATGGATTTTGATCAGGAATGGAGAGCGGGATCCTCCAATGTCTTTTAATGGACCTAGAATGTTGTATTTTCCGTTTGTAATCAGAGGTTGTTGTTGGTGTTTGTAGATTTCACCTTCTGTATGGGGGAGGAGGGGGAGAATAATAGATTATGCACTACCAGCAAAGGAAGAGTAAATAACATTATCTCCACAGGTGAAGACTTCAGAACAGAGATCCTGTTTGCTTCAGAGACTGATTTCTCAGTCTATGGAGTTCCAATTTGCTACCCAAGGTCAACCCCTCAATTGCTTTAAGGTGAAAATTAGCATTTCAGTGCATTCCATGTGTTGATATTATATTGATCCTTTGCCATGGAAAAATTAACAAGAGTATGCAATAATATCATAATCATCAGTATGCTGTTTATTTCTGCTGCGAGCCATTTAGGTGGTGCTATGAACTAGGTGGTCCTGTCTCAATGTCTGAAGGGTGTAGACCAACCTAGTGGCTTTGGGTTTTGAGGACCCCTGATTCTGGGGAGTTTCCATCTCTTGTTCTGGATGGGGTTGCACAAGCACAAGCAGAACTTGTGCACAATCTGGGGGTCCTTCTGGCTCCTACTGTATTCAAGGGATAAGTGGCAGCTGTGGCCAAGAACAGCTTTGCATAACTGTGTGTTGCATGTCAGTAGCCAATAGCAGGTAAAACCTGGGAGGCCCTGCTCACAATCCCTCACACAATCACACATCCCATGTGGACAATTCAATGCCCTTGAAAAGTATTGGAAACTTCAGCTAGTGCAGAATGCAGCTTTGTAGATGGTTATTGTGCACTCCTCATTCAGCACAAGTTACACCTCTACTCTGCAAGTTGCATTGGTTACTGATTTGCTTCTGGATTCAATTCAAGGTGCTGGTGATGACCCTTTATAGTGCAGGTTACTTGAAGGACCACCTCTCTCCAACTACATCTGTCTACATCTAATAAAATTTATTATTTTATTAATAAAATAATAAATGCTCTACGTTGCACCTACTAGGGATGCCACCTGGTAGGGCCCAAGAAAAGATCTTTTCTGTTGTGTTCCATCCTTTGGAACATTATCCCCATAGATTAGCTCCGATCCTACTGGCATTGCATAGGGCCTTAGAGACTTAGTTTTGCTATCAGTGTGGGGAACTGGGTGTGGATAGTGCCTGTACAGTGGCTATGGTGATTATTGTTGATGGGTTTTGCTGTGACTTGACTATACACTGTGTTATTACATGGTGTTTATATTGTTCTTACCACTTAAGGGTTTTTTTATATTGTTTGGGGTTTTTTATATTGCTTTCAATTACTCTGAGCCATCCAGAGTACTCTATTTGAAATGAATGGCTATACGAATTGAAGTAATAAATAAATATAATTGTGACATCAGAATCTCCTTTGTGGCTAAGATTTACATTCCAAATGTGTTAATTTAGAACTCTCATCTTAATCTCACAGTATAATAAAAATGCTGTTTAGGAATGATGAGAGTCATAGACCACCTCTGGAAAGCAGCAATCCAGATTAAACTGCTTGGGCATTTCTTAAAAATTTAGTATGAAGTCTTGTATGAAATTTCCATTGCTATTCATATTGTGAATCTGCAATAGAAAGATCACATTCAACCTCATGTACCAATAGAATTAAGGAGGAGAAAAAATTTATTTAGTGTCATATTGACAGTAGCTGCAAGCACGGTACAACTCTATAAAGTACAAATCCAATATGTTAAAGACTCAAGGAAGAGAAAGGTTGCCATATCTTTACCTATTATTAATTCCACAACCCCGTTACGATTAATCAAGAATCAAGAATTATTTTTCCTTCTCCAACCCAAACATTAGCTGGCAACAGGCGAAGACCAAGTAATGCTCAGAATTCACCATGAAAAATATGCCTGGTGTGAAACTTAATGTTCAGGCAGATTTTTTTTCCTACAGTCAAACTTTTTACCTGTGCTGATTTCACCATCAGCCAGAAATATGTAATAGTTTGCATCCAGATTATATCTTCCTGTAGAAGCTGGAAGGCGAATTCTTCTTCTGAAAGAACACTGGATAAGGCCATCAGCCAGTCTCCAAGATATATTCTGCAAAGCACTCTAAGAAACAGGCAATACAGATTTAACTTTTGTATCTCAAAAGATAAAACATCACATATATTGTGACTACTTCTGTCAAAAGCTTATCAGGTACTTATCATTATCAAAGAAGGAACATACCAAACCCGAACAGGTTTAATTAGCTGAATTTTACAAAGCAGATAAGAAATATTTAGCTAGACAAGTCATGGCTACTTCCCATTTTAAGTTTAGTGACCTTCTCAAATGTCTTCAGAACCATCCTGCTGGCTTATAAAAGCTTCAATGCTTGTGAAAACTAAAAGGCCAACATATAACTAGACTGATCATTTTTCGGCAGCCAATTTGGGGCTTGCTAACCCTATCGATCACGTAATTAAACAAAAACTGGATCCTTCAAATGAACCTCAATATTGAATCATTCAAAGGACACTTAAAACCTTAAAGTACAGTTCTCTTAACTCCATTATCATCATGTAGCATCTTTACTGGTTTTCTACAATACCAGTAAAAACAGATATATGCTGAACTTGTCAGGAAGGAGGCAATGGTTTCTCTAATATTTATTGTTGCAAAATGAAGCCAGTTAAATGCAAACACCTTGATCCAACTTGGGACCTAAAATGTTGATAGTGCATGTAATTTTTCCTCTCTGAGACATACTAATCTGTGCGTAGAGTAACAACCACCATATCTACATTCTGTAGAAACAGTTGAAGAAAGTCCATATATATTGCTTTGTTCAGCAACATAATAATTACATAGAACAACTGTATACAGACATATTAAGTTTAGAATTCTCCATTACACAGTACTGTTCAAAATGCATAAAAATAACTCTGCAGAGGAGAGCCAGAGACAGGATAAAGTTTCCTACAGTGCAACCCCTTTAAACAGCTTCTTTTAACTTTTGCAGTTGTTTTCCATGTCGTAAGTCGATTTTATACAGAAGTCTGGATTCTGTATGACAAAACGGGACAAAATCACAGATCTCCATGGATTTTGTTAGCAAGACAACTTATCTTAACCTATTTGTTTGTACTGTGCAAGGTATTTTGTAACAAGAGCATTCAGAGTTCAACCCTGTAATAACATGAAATTACAGTACCTTCGAGTCAAATTCTGGATAAGATCGCCCAACCAGCAAAGCTGTCCTGATGTTAGCACAATAAACTTCACTAATGCAGAGATATGCATCATCACCACCACCCTGGAAATAGCAAGAGATTATTAAACTCTTTTTCCACTTTAGTTCGCAAGTCTACATGGCCCATATTCAAATTTAGAGTAGGTTAATAATTAAATGCAGCCTCCCCAAATGGTATCCTCTAAACATGTTACATTAGGCATGCACTTAACATGCTAGCTGTGGTTTAGTCATTTCATAAATTGGTAATTTTCATTTTTTTATTTTTCTTTCTTTCTACCCAGGGTCATACTTTTTTTTTTAAAGTGCTGCTTATCACTTGTTACAATATAGCACTTCTTGTGACCTTTATAACTGCATTGTGCAAGTATGATTCTAAAAAAGATTTGGGTTTTGAGAACCATGAAAATTGTACATTAATCTACAAGCATTACTAATTGTAAATTAATCTGGAAGGTATCAGGTTGTAGAAGGATGAACTAGAGATACATCTCATTGATGTTTTATTTAGTAGACCCAAGGCTATGAGAATCATTACATTCCACCTCAAAGGACAAATACCGGTGGCTGAAAAATCTAGTAAACATAATAATGCAGGGTTTCATTAAAATAGTTTAGGGACAAATTCATAAGAAATGAGCCCTAAATAATACCATTGGCCCAATAAAAAAGAGAGTATGTCAGAAATTATGCAACATTTATCCTATTACCGTGGGTTAAGGGTTTTCTCAGACCTTGGATGTTAATACATGACCTCCCATAATTACCTGGGAATTCCTTCTGCCCCTATATTTTCAAATATCTTAATCTCATTGCAAGATTTCCAATAAGAATGGTAGAATCTGAGATTTCATGATTGCACAAGATTTTGACCATTGTTAATGTGCTTATTTAACTTGGACAGAATGTAGCTAGAATAGATGCTGTGCTAACCTTTTTTTTAAACTATCCCTGCTACAAGCTATGTCAGAAAAACATTACCATCTTGGGTGGTTTAATAAACAAATTCATATAGGAAACATTTTGATGAACACCACTCTTTTGCTCATGTATACTATAGAAATTACCCAAATTAAAACCATAATAAACAACCATAAGAATAGCCTCAAAAGATGCTGCCATTTTTCCAGGTGTCAGAGGACTTACTAACCATCCATTGATCATGAGATAATGCAAAGGCAATATAGCCTTCACTGGGACCGCTCATTTCAATCCATACTGAGTCATAATCTTGCTTGAAGGAGAGAAAGAAGCAATTGTTAGCTTTAGGGTCACAGTGTGTTGGATTTCTCACACAGAACTTGCGATCTCCACAGTCTGAAGCGTTGAACTAAGGAGACAAAAAGCAAGGTTGTATTACTCCACATACCAGTGCTTGAGAAATGGCGCATTTCCAGAGCATCAGTAACTCAGTTATAGGGTTTAAGGGAAATACATTAAATATAGGGTTTAAGGGAAATACAAGAGAAATACATTTCCCACAACCACAATGTTCTATTTACCGATTAAAAATTGTGCCCCAAAATACTTTTGTGGCTCTCGGCACAAGAACCATTTTATAGATGAGAAATAGCAGGCAAACACAAATGCCTAACTAGTCACATGATACTAGAATTTTGTTAAGGGTAATGTAAAATAAAATCAAGAAAAGAACTGATGGCTTAGGGATACAGTTAAAAGGCGAAAGATTTATATGATCAGAAGAGAAACCAGAGTATGAGTGGATAGAGAAAAGAAACAAAAAGTGAAGCTCGAGGAGTATAAAGTCCAATCTAATAAATTAATAATGATTATATAGAATCGAGTATTTCTACTTGTAGTATCAACTGCAATTGAGTAAGGATATAAGAATATGTAAATAAGTAAATAATAGGTATATATGATTATAAAGAATTGTGTATGACTATATGTAATATCTTTCAAACCAAATATAATGCAAGGAAGCAATACCATGTAAATAATAATAAGTAAATAACATGTATATATGTATTAACACCACAGAACCGGAAATGTTCAAATTGTATTATTATATTTTACAATACAAAACTTTTTTTTAAAAAAAGGGATACAGTTGTCAATGGTGTTCTTACAACTATTAGAAAGATTTAAAGTCTATGGTTTTGTAAGACTGAATTTGAAATAGAATTGTATGCAGATGATGAACATGTAATTGCTAAAAGGTATAAAGTTTTGTTGAAATTTGAAATAAGAACAAGTGAAAATGTATGATACAGTGAGCTAAAAATTTGGTTCTACATTTATTTATATTTCATGCTTCCAGATGGCCCATCTTCCTCAAGGAGGGGCTCTGAACAGTGTACAGTATAATCAACATATAAAACAGCATATAAAATTAACAATAAAACATTTAGGATTATAAATTTTAAAAATTGTAAGATTATAACATTATAAAATTTTCTTTCAAAGAAAGAAAAATAAGAATTCCAAGATGGTAATTTAACGTTGGTAATAAGGCGGAGAGAGGGCTCTCATGGCACCAGCCAGCCCCAAAGTTACATGGATCTTTGTGGCCCCTCTATCAAGGCCAGGACAGTGTGGGCCCATCTCACCCCTGGAGGAAGGATATTCCATAATGTGGAGGCAATGGCAGAGAAGGCTCACTTCCTAGACCCTGCCAGTCAAAATTCTTTGACTGACAGGATCTGCAGCATATAATTGAGTGGGTGGGCCTGATGTGATAGGGCACAGCTGGCCCCACAGGAAGCCTGGCCATGTGCCATGTAGAGCTTTATAGGTTATGGCCAATACTGGACCCAGTGCATTTTGTGAACCAAGGTTGTTATGCATCTAAGACGACCCTCAAGTTATGCACTGGGTCTTTCAGGGGTAGTGCGACTCCATTCAAGACCAAAAGTGATAAACTCCCAGATACAGGAGCCCCACTCACAGCCACTCTACCTTACCATGGTTCAGTTGAAGTGTCTTATTCCCCATCCAGACCCCCATAGCCACCAGACACCATGAAAGTATGTCCACTGCATCACACACTTCACCCAGGATGGAGATATATAGCTGGATATTATCAACATATTTGTGATACCTTGTCCCTTGATGAGGGATGATCTTACTCAGCAGTTTCATGTCCATGTTAAAAAGGAGCAGAGAAAACACTGAACTTTACAGCGCCCCACAAAGGAGGGGTCGTTTTAAAAAAAGCTAGAAAATTTCAAATACACACACGGATTCAGTAGGTTTTAAAAATTAATATACAATGGAAACCAGAAGTTTTTCTTTTAGGATTGAAGGACAAATCCCAATAAGGATTTTGTTCTCATATATGAGAATTGCTGCAAGATTATTGTATGTACAAAGATGGAAAGGCTCAGCATTATCCCACAAGAGAGGAATGGTTGGTAAAGATGATGGAACTTCTTGAGATGGCTAAATTGACTCAAATATGAAACAAGAAAAAGCTATCTATTTATTGCTAGCTGGAAACCCCTTATGGACTTTTTTGCATAAAACAGAAAAAAAAGCTTAGTGTTTATGGTTTTAATGAATTAAATTATAGAAAGAAGAGTTATGTTGAAACCATAGAAGTAAATTTGTAATTGTACTGATAACATTTATTATATTTACATATTGTAATAATATATTATATTAGTACTTGTAATTGGAAAGTATTACTTTATATCTTTTTTCTTTTCTGTTTTTGTTTTTTCTTTTGTTGTACTTTTAGCTTTGTTTCTTTTTCCCCGTATTTTATATTAATTTGTATTAGTTTTTAATCTTTCTTTTCAAAAATGTTAATATAAAATTATATTTTGAAAAATAAGTTTATCTATTTATATGTTATTTAATCAGTTTTGTTTTGTTGTTTCGGTTCATTTCTTTTCATATTAAAGCATTTTTAAAGAGTTCATTTTTCTGGCAATTATTATGCTCTAAGCCTCAAATCCACAATTCTGTTTAAGCCAGATACTTGACATCACAGCAATGGAAGTCTATAATTTGGGATGCACACTACAATTATAGCCCTATCCTAGACAGACACTTAATTGTACAATACAAATATAGATATTCATTCTGTAGAACAATTAAAGGCTTTTTAAACCAATGCAAAGTGCTCTAGTAATTACTAACTCTTTGCAGGTTAAAAATGCACAGGGCCCCCTTCTTTTTTTAAAGACGACAGAATTTTGTTCATTCTGCAAAAAGCCTAAAATAAATTATTTTTTCAAAAACAAAAAAATCCCACCACTTTATTTAGACAGCCATGACAGTCATCTTGCCATATAAATTTAGACAGACAGATTTAATATCTAGGAAGTGTGCTCAGGATAACCCACACATTAATCACTTCCCATTTAAACCAAGACATTTGAACCACTCTATATGGACATATGGTTGAAGACTCCAACCGGTCAAGTATGTAGCAGTGTGTACAGTTCTGAATGCTCTATATTTTGCCCGTGTTACACCACTGCTGTGTGAGAGCTGCATTGGCTTCTAGTTTATTTTGGGGTGCAATATAAGGTGATTGTTTTCACCTTTAAAACCCTGCATGGTACAGACCGTGTTATTTAAGATATTTCCTCTTCTCAATGACATCTAACCATCCCTCCATATTAAGTAAGGATGGTTGTGCCCAGTTCCCCTCTTTTAAATGTTGCCATTTGGTGGCACCTAAAAAGCCAGCTCTTTCTGTAGTTGCACTTTTGTATTTCGGACAGTCTCCCCTTGAGTTATGGAAGATCCCTACCATCTCTGCCTTCCAGTTAAGATCTGCCTTTTTTCTCTCAGGTGTTGAGCTAGGATGGGAGATGAGCTCAACATTTCTCTTCTGGAAATGCAGTGTTAGAGTGCCTGATGATAGGTTAGAGCAGTGGTTCTCAACCTTCCTAATGCCGCGACCCTTTAATACAGTTCCTCATGTTGTGGTGACCTCCAACCATAAAATTATTCCTAAAACCATTGAAAATATGTGTCTTCCAATGGTCTTAGGCGACCCCTGTGAAAGGGTCATTCGACCCCCAAAGGGGTCACGACCCACAGGTTGAGAACCACTGGGTTAGAGTCTTAATTTTGTTGTATTTTTTGTTATTTGTATATGTGGCTGTTAGTCACCTAGGGCTTGTTTTATACAATGTGAGCAGCCATATCAATGTTTAAGTAAATAAAGCAACCAAATATAAAGGAAACTCTAGCATTTTTAAATGTATAACTAACAAATAAATGATAAACCTAGAAGTATAAGAGGTAAATAACTGCCCCAATCATTTTATCAATATTATGATGTCACTGCTGGAAAGTACCTATTAAGTACAATTGTTGATAGTCCACTAAAATGCTACTAGATATGGCCAGGGATAGGCTTCAAAAATTTTAGCAAGGGGTTCTCTGCCTGGTTGCTGGGTGGGCGTGGCCATGGTGGGCATGGCTTAGTCGGCCTCCTGCACTGGGGGAGTTTGCCCTCCACGGGCTCCGGAGGTTTTCCTCAAGCCTCTGGGAGGGCAAAAACAGCCTCCCCAGGATCCGGAGGCCCTCTGGAGGCCGGAAACGGGGCAATTTCCAGCCTTCCTGAACTTCCGGTAGGCCCAGTTTTTGCCCTCCCCGAGCCTCCGTGACCACCCTGCACTTACCTACATCCAAAACGGGCTGCATAGGGAAGGGCTGGGAAGGGGTGGGGTGGGCGGGGCCAGCCAGGAGTGGGATTTGGGAGTTCTCTGAACTGCACAGAATCTTAGCTAGAGGTTCTTTTGAACCTCTGCGAACCCCCAGCAGCCCACCCCTGGATATGGTCAACAATAGGCATCAAATCAAGTTTGATTATTTGCAATTCAAAATAATACGTCATTTGAGCAAAATCTCTTCAATCAAAACCTTAAGGTATGTTAAATAAAGGATATTTATTTTATTTTTTTAATGCCTTCAGACTTACTTGTAGGAGAGATAGAAACAGTCAGACCTCCCTTGGCAGGGAAGTTTATAGCCTTGGAGCAGCATCTCAAGTTCCTGTCATATTGATCTCTTATTACGGCAGGAAAGAGAAAAGATTCTTCCCCAAAGCCATGAATTCCAGTCAGGCCCATCTGGAAACATGTCACTTTTCAAAGAACGTGTTTGCAAATGACATGTGCCATTATAGGCTCTAGACAGCACTTTGAATTTTGTCCAGAAACAGATCAATGGCCACATCAATGAACTTTCCAACTTTCTAAAAGAAGCCGCGTATAGAATGCACTACAGTAATACAGTAATTCAAGTGGGATATAATTAAGGCATGCGTTGCTATGGCCAGATCCAATACCTCCAAGCATGCATGCAGTTACACATTAGATTTAGCATGCAAGTATACTTCTAGCTGTCACTGAAACCTGAGCAAATTCAGGCCTAAACAAGGAGTGATCAAAAACGCAGATCTGAGCCTTTAAGGACTTTGTAACCTTGGCTAGATTGAATATGCTGATCTGCATTTTTCCATTAACTTATTTATTGGGCTTATGTGCTGCTTCAGATACAGATGACTGAGTGTAGATACAGTACCCAACATTTGTAAATCAAGTGAAACATAAAAATTGCAATATCTAATAAAAAAGCAAAATCACCATAATAAAACATCTAAACATGCCAAAGCTCTAGACAGTCTCTCGTAATTTTATTCATTTACTTATATTTTAAAAATTGTATGCTGCATTTCAAAAGAGTTTGGGCAATATAAAATCGTAATTAAAATACTGAGATAGGATTCCCAAACATCACCCCTAAAAGCCATTTTTCCAGGAAGGGCATATAATTTACCAAGATACTCTAAATATTGTACGCCTTCTAACCAATCTGAATCTTGACCCAAAAGGTCTCCATTCCTAAAATTTTGGAGCCAAGTTAAAAATTATATCTTCTAACCAGTAATTGTTATGTTTGCAACTGCTACAAAGAAGTTTGGAGAAGTCATTTTTAAAGATTTTTTTCCATGCTTTTTTGTTATTCATTTTCATTTTTACAAAAAAATATAATATTTTATAGTCTTTTTCCATTTCTTCTTCTGTTTCAGTAGCTTTTAAACTTTTTTGTAAAATATTCTTTTAATAAAAAAATATTTATTAAGAAAAGATAAATACAACCCAAAGAAACAAAAGCTCTTTTGGGGTGCTCCATAATTGGGGTGCTTTAATTTTTAAAACTGGGAAGTGGTTCCAAGAAAAGCAATTTTTAAGAAACACTGATCTAGAGAATGCATATGATAACTGAAATAAGGTTTTGCACAAATATTTATTCATGAAATGTATAGACCGCCTCAATACATTAGTAATAGGTTTTTCTGCTATGTGTAGGAAAATGCAGCAATAAACAATAACAAAAATCAATTAACTCATTACTACTTACTGGTTGGCTTAGGGAAGAGATAGGCAAGGATGTTGGAATGGTCCTATTAGTAGACATTATTGTTGTCAAAGGAAGTATACTAGGTTGAGAAATCTTAGGACCAGGAATTTTTACCCAGTAGATACTGAATTTTTGTACAACTGTGACTCTGTGAAGAGACAAAGCCTGTTAGTTAACATTTGAACTGTAAAGATACCCTAACACAGATGTACAATAACTTTTTAAAAAATGATCCCGTCAAACGTCCATCTAAATTAACCCAGAAGATCCAGCATTCATTCCTTTAAGAAGGCTACCCATTCCAGAGTTATTTAAATGTTGATTCCTAATTATAAAGTGATAGGACAAACAACCATACCCAATGACTACAGAGGCAAAAGTCCCAAGGATTCATACAGATATCAATCATAACAAAGGAAGAGACCATATTCAAACTTTGTGGTATTTATTCTGCAGATCTTTTGAGTTTCTTAATTGTATTGCAGGTGATCAGTCTAGATACAGAGAAGCTAAACTAATGAAAAGAAAATTTTCCGGATGTCTACATTATACCATTCTTCAGACTAAATAGAAGCTCTGAGATAGCTCCTAATTACCTAGAGCAGTGGTTCTCTACCTGTGGTCTGTGGACTCTGGGAGCTGTGATGTCAGAATACAGAATAACAAAGTAGGAAGAGACCTTGGAGGTCTTCTAGTCCAAACCCCTGCTCAGGCAGGACCATCTATACCATTTCAGACAAATGGTAGTCCAATCTCCTCTTAAGAACCTCCAGTGTTGGAGCATTCTCAACTTCTGGAGGCAAGTTGTTCCACTGATTAATTGTTCTAGGTCAGGAAATTTCTCCTTAGTTCTAGGTTGCTTCTCTCCTTGCTTAGTTTCCATCCATTGCTTCTTATCCTACCTTCGGGTGCTTTGGAGAATATCTTGACTCCCTCTTCTTTGTGGCAGCCCCTTAGATATTGGAACACTGCTTTCATGTCACCCCTAGTCCTTCTTTTCATTAAACTAGACATACCCCTAATCATTTTTGTTGCTCTTCTACTGCACTCTTTCTAGAATCTCAACCATTTTTTTTACATCGTGGCAACCAAAGGGGGCTGCAGTATTCCAAGTGTGGTGGTCTTACCAGGGCATTATAAAGTGGTATTAACACTTTATATGATCTTGATTCTATCTCTCTGTTAACGCAGCCTAGAACTGTGTTGGCTTTTTTGGCAGCTGCAGCACACTGCTGGCTCATATTTAAGTGATGTCAACACAGGGGGTCTGCAAAGGCTTGAAGAAATGTTATGATTTAAATCTTGAGTTAGGTCTTGGGGGGGTCTGTGGCCATGGTCCATGCCCACAAAAGGTATTTTAAGGGGGTCCATGGCAAAGAAAAGTTTGAGAACCACTGACCTAAGAGGGTTCAACCTTGGTTCAAGTTGAGCTGAAGCTCTTGCCTGCTGCTTTGTACAAATAAGACAGGGATTACTTGTAACACTGATAGGTGAAAACTGAAGGATCATGTAGAGCTTTGTCAACATGACATTCAATTCAGAGATTTGTATATCTTTCATATTCTACAGGCCATACATATTATTGAAAGGAATACCTCAGAACATCCAAACAGGAAAATTATTTTGATACACTTACAGGAATTGTATGTTCTTTGGTGCATCTCTAGGAGCAATCCAATAAGCATCCATATGGTCTTTCTTAGATTTACTGGTGTGACTAACAGCTGAGTTCTACAAAATACAGAAGCCCCATTTTAGCATTATATAATGGCTGGATTCATACATGGCACTTTATCAAACCACTGTATTAACAATGGCTTTTTGAATAAGCCACAACCACTTGAGTGCCAACAATGCATCAAGTCAGAAAGCAAAATATATAAAGACTTAGTAAAATGTATGAACCAACTCAAATATTTGATTTATAGACCATACTAAATTTCAATCTAACAATTCATGATAACTGGTTCACAAATACCAAGCCATACAAAAACTATGATTTGGTTCAACATACCATACTGATTGAGATATAACTGATTTGTTTAGCTTAGTATGTTATACGAATGCAACTTTACAGTAAAAAAAAAAGTTTATTGTTTAGCATTATACATAAATCCAATTGTGACAGGCACATCTTAAAACAGACAGCTATTAACAGAAATCTAACAAACCACTTTATGATTTAGCGTGATGTAAATCCAATTATTGTGGTGACAAACAACTTTACTGGAATAATTAGGGTTAATGTATGAGCAATTCCATATGAAAGGCAGTCTGAGTTCATACATCATAAACCATTTAAGGCAATGAATTTACGCACCAGGAGTTTTATTCTGCCTAAAAATGGATTATGTTCTCAGATGATTTACCTCAGCTTTTAATTTTAAAGATTTCAGTGGCTTACTGGTATTAGATATTTTAATATTTCATTTTAATGGTTCTTTTATTTGAAGGTGCTTTTACTATTTTATTATATTTTCATATTATAGCCTCTAGCCTACATATTCTCAGGTAAGCCATCCCTACAAAGAGTTGTGTTACTCAGAGAAAGTAGCAAATCATGTTTCATTTTAATATCAGCATACCACCTGTTTAAATTTTTAGCAACTTAAGGATTCATTTCTGTTATTATCTGAATCCACAAGAAACTCATCAATATTATCCAATCTGCACATTGCTCTAGAATTTGAATATGTCCATCAGAAAAATATTCTGAAAAGTTAACAGATAAAAAGCATACAAGGAAGGATATACCAAAAACATGGCAATGTAGTGTGCTAACAGTTACTAATTTATTCTGCATCGGATAACCAGCAGAGGGAACTCTAATATTTAAACATAATCTATAAAGGAAAAATAGTCTGTAAAGGAAAAAGTACTATTAAAGCATCCTTAGTGTTGACTAATTCCAATACAAAACTGATGCAAAAATAAAACAGTCATTTAAAGCAACAGTGTTAAGAGGTCTTCCTACATTATTTATTGCTCAAAAGCTAGTCAAAATTGACTGGCAGAAGCCATTTTCAAGATTTTCTTACCTTTACGTGTCCACATCTAAGGAGCTGAGATCGTCTCCGATCAGCTAATGCAAAAGAACCAATGGGCGGGTCTTCCAAGCGGTCAGCATTGCGAGCTTGTAGCAAAAAGCCTTCAAATGTAGGCCCAGAAAAACTAACTAAAATCAAGAATTTGAGAAAAGGAATGGAAATGAATCTCAGTTTATTCTGGCAAAAGGAGCAGGTTTCAAATCCAGCATTTTGTAAACTTGCCAATTGCCAGGTGTGTGTCGACTTCTACTCCCAGAATTCTCTTCAATGGCTAAGCTGGTTATGGGAATTATAATGCAACTAGAATACATTTAAAATACAATGTACCTTGTCATTGGTACCTGGAACAATGTTACCTTTATGTTTACCACATTACCACACACTCTCTTTTTAAAAAACAAAATCAAACCAGATACTATAATCGAAAATAAACTTCAGTTACAGAACCTGAGTTAAGACAGACAAGATGGCAGCTGCCTAGAATGGTACATGGTAATTTAGAAAACACTCTTGAAAAACTTATGTTGCTAGGATAATAAAAGTGGCATAGTTGCCCTAGGCTTCTCTTCTGGAAACAACCCAACTTTAAGAGTGGAAAAACCAGTAGAGTTTATTATAAATGTTGTTTATAGTTTATACTCGCACATTAGGAATGAAACATTATGAACTCAAATTGGGCCCAACATTCCAACCCACTAGGGAAAGCTAACCTATAACCAGCATTTCAACCACATCTCTGAAGGAAGATGTGGGGGGAAAGAAGGCAGTGGGGGGGAAATGGCCAAATTTGAATGGCTGCCCATCCCACCAAGAAAGAAGTGATCTGTATACAGCATGCAGTACAATTAAAAAAGTTACTATATAAATGTTCATATTTAAAAAGTACATTTAGTCCACGACTTACAACCAAAATTGAGTCCAAAATTTCTGTTGCTAACTGAGACATTTGTTAAGTGAATTTTGCCCCATTTTACGACTTTGCTTGCCACCATTGTTAAATGAATCACTGAAGTTGTTAAGTTAGGAACATGGCTGTTAAGTGAATATTGGCTTCCCTAGTGAAGGTCAGATGGTCACAAAAGGAGATCACATGACCCAGGGACACTGCAACTGTCATAAACATGAGTTGCTTGGCAAGCATCTGAATTTTGAGCAAGTGACCATGGGGATGCTGCAATAGTCATAAATGTGAAAAATGGTTATAAAGCCACTTTTCAATGCCATTGTAACTTTGAATAGCCACTAAACTAAAATGTATGTTGAGGACTACCTGTATATAACAAGCACAAAAACATGAGAAGATGGTGTTAGCACCATAAGAGAGCCCTGGCAAAAATCAATACCTTTCACATGATCTCCTGGTTTAAATTCTGTCACGTTCACTTCAATGGTATGCTTGGGAAATTTCTGGGGTGACCCTCCATGAAAAGGCAACATAGAGTCACAGGATTCGGATACTTTTCCATTTGGGTAACCAGCTGATTGATCCAAAAGGCACACAAGCAGCCAAGCAATAAAAGTCATTCTGGAAGACTTCATCTACCAAAACAAATTAAGAGTGAACATCATAGAACTTCTGTCTTGCAGTAACCTTGGTCTTTTAAAGTTTAACCCCAATCTCTTTCCTTTTTCTTAAGTGAATCAGAACAATAATTTTGATTCATCTCCAGAATTAAAGGGCCACGGGTTATTTTGAACTTGGACCAAACATGTATATTTTATCTGAATACAAACTAATTAAACCTATTGTGCTGCATAAATGAACAGGTTTTGCAGGCCCCTATTAGTGTACAACCCTGTTAATTCTCTGTAGGCCCAGATAAGATGAGCAAGTATAGTCACCTGCTCAAAGTTAAAGAATAAGAGATGATTTCTAAGATGATAATTTCTGCCACGAACAGACTTTTACTATAGTATACTAACATATATAGGTAGTCCTTCACTTATGATTGTGATTAAGCCCACAATTTTAGTTCTATGTTGTGATTATCACAAAACAAATGATCATGTGACTGCACACGATTTTATGACTTTTGAGGTGGTCGTTAAGCAAATGCAGCAGTTGTTAAATGAACATAGTGGTCATTAAGCGAGCTCATTATTTGTCATGGGGCTTTTTTTCCCTGGAAACTGGAAGTAAATGCCAGTTTCCGGAAAAAAGTTGTAAATCGCAATCACATGATTGTGAGATGCTGCAAACGGCCATAGATGTGGGTCAGTTACCAAGAACCCAAAATGCAGTCATGTGACCACAAAGAGACCCTGGACATTGGAACTTCAAATCCAGGTCATAAATAGCTTTTTTAGGGTCCACCATAACTTTGGTCACTAAGCAACCAGTTGTAAATCAAGGACCACCAAAGGTTACTTTTCTGCTCTTGCTATCTTCTGGCCAAGGAAGACTATAGTATTCTACTTTTCAGAAGGAAGAGAGGCATTATGTTAACTAGAATCCCGATGGATAAATTGGGCCAAGAGACAGTCACTGGACTAAGATTCCCGAGTACCCTTCATGGCCCATTGGATTTTTGTACTAAATTCTTTCCAGTTGTTTTCACAATGGTCCCTTAATTCAGCATGCCCAGTTTCTTCCTTCACTCCCCATGTTGCAAGATATTTATTTATTCATTTCTTTGCTTTAATTTTTTTTAAATTTAGACAACCTGGCTCCCGATTACTCTGGATGGTTTACACTTAAACATAAAATAGAGATCAAGAATCATGCACATGCAGGGAAAAAATGCAAAGCATACCAACGAGACAATTTATAGGGCCTTTAAACCCAACCTGCCCTAATGTTTGGGATTACACCAAGTTTTCAAGGGCTTTTGGAATATCATCAGGGTAGAAACAGATGGGTCTCTGGGGTGATGTTGTAACAAACAAAGCAGTCTTCTTTGATCCCCATGGATGACACTGTTCAATCATAGGGACTTGGGAGAGCACTCTCTGATCTTTCTGGATTAATAGCCCACAAGCCACTACTTATCTCCATTTTAAAATTTGGGACTAGATATATTGTGACTTCATTCTCTTTGGGCCCTCCATAATAATTTCTTTCAATGTTGTAATTATCGCCAGCGAGCAATATTAAAATCCTACAGGTATGTTCTTTCAACCTCAGTTTTGAATACTCTACCCCAATCTTATATTCTTAACTATCATCCAAGACAGAATAGCCATACTGTCTGAGGGAGTTAAATGCTAACTGCAGTTTAAACAAATACTTCCATTCATGTTTTAATATAAAGTCAATCATCATTATTCCAACTAGTGAGAAATGCTGACACAACTGAAACATACATTTAGAATGTAATAACCATTGGCGTTTGGGATTTTTTAACTGTAGATGTTTTTCAAGAAATAAAGATTCAATGAAGAATGACACCTGAGTTTTGGCATTAATTTAGTTGACATTCTGCTTTAAAATTGAATAGACTGTTTTATTGTGTATTTTACATATTTGTAAAATAGAAATACAATGCAGATTCCTTAAATTTCTAAATAACTTTTCTCCCCATTTTCACTATAAATTAAACAAACAAATATTACCTAAAGCAGTTAACAACAAGACCTGGTAATGGCTAAGAGAAGAAAAGTTGAAGAGTCAGAGGAGCTAATTCTGGCTGTACAAGACCAAACTGTAAGAACAAATGCATACTAGGCCACAATTGAGATGACAGCAAAAGACAACAAATGCTGCCTCTACAAAGAAGCTGAAGAAACAGTAATCACCAGGTTAACTGCTGCAAGAAGAACACACAGACTGACTACAAACAACAGCACAACAAAGTAAGAACAATGGTGCATTGGAACTGGAATATCTGCAAGAAATACCACTTCCTCCAAACAATAATTGATGGACCACAATATAGACAAAATAATAGAAAACGAAGAAGCTAAAGTGCTCTGGGACTTTAGAATTCTGACAGGCAAGGACCTGCAACAACATATCCCAGGCTTAACAATTGCTGATAAGAAAGATTTTTTAAAAAATCTGGATATTGGATGTGGCAGTTCCTGGGGACAGCAGAAGAGAAGAGAAAGAACTGGAGAGAACTAGAAAATACAAAAACCTGCAAATAGAAGCAGAATGACTATAGTAAAAGAAAGCAAAGACGGTACCCATATTAATAGGTCTTGAATGCAATCGAGAAACATCGGAAGGATCACTTGAACATCATCTGTATTGACAAATTCATTCATCAGTCAATTGCAAAAGGCAACTTTACTTGGACTAGCTTACATCCTGCAACAATACCTTTAATATCCTTAAACAACAACATCCCAGGTCCTTTCTACAATTCATTTGCATACCTTCCATTGTACTTTGTTATGTCTTAATTTTATATGATACCCACAAAGCTTACTTAAAAGGGATACAATTAGTATATAGGCACATATATACTTAAAGGCAATTAGTATATAGGCACATATATACTAATAGGCAATTAGTATATAGGCACATATGTATTTATTTGATTTTTAGCCCACCTTTATTACTTTATAAGCAACTCAAGGCTGCCAACATATATAATACTCCTTCCTCCATCTATTGTCATAAGATTATTTATATTTCACATTTCTAGACCGTCCATCTCTTTCAAGGAGATGCCGGTAACACTCATTCTTTGAATTCAAATGCAAATAATCAAAGTTCATTTCATGTTTGAGCTCTCTACAAATACAAAAATCCTTGAAGAGATTAATGAAGTTCAAAAATTTTCCTCAAAAAAAGGAGTCAGCACTGTGAGTCACTGATTTGTGATCAAACATCAGTGTGGAAGAACTGAGTTACTTGAAAGAAGTACTAGGAATTTCCTAGTGAAGGCAGTTAGCTGGTTTTGAAGAAAAAGTCTTAAGCGTCAACCCCACTCAGTTGGGCTAGAAGCATAAATGGGCTAGAGCAGTGACGGCGAACCTTTTTGGCAGTGAGTGACCAAACCAGAATGCACGTCCGTGCGCCAAAGCCCCAGAAACCTGAAGACTAGCTGGCCGGTGCGCGCAAATCCGAAGACCAGGTGGCCGGCATGCGTGCCCAGAGAGAGGGCTCTGCATGCCACTTCTGGCACGTGTGCCATAGGGTCACCATCACAGGGATAGAGTAATAAAAGCCTGTCAGTGTGATTGTGCTGTACATCTCCCACCAGAGAATGAGACAGGTATTTACCTGAATTATTTCTGAATGTTTCTCTCGTCTTAAAAAATATTTCAGCCCTTTTTGCCTAAGTAACAATTCCTGCATATTTCAAGTCCTCTTTGTTACTCTCACAGATAGTATAGGTTTAGGTAAGCCTAACAGTTTAGAGATGGGAGGGGGAGCACAGCAATACTAGGTTTAAATGCATCTTAAACTGTTTAATGTTACAGAGTAGTTGGGTTGGTTTGATCTGAGTGTAGCATGTCACGTGATCCTAGCCATAAACCATATTTTAAACCTTAGCAAGATATGTAACTCTAGACTAAGACTGGAGATACAGTTAGACATTTCTAACTGTATTTTATTTGAAAATATTTCTATAACTCTTAGTCTCCAAAAGCAGATCCCAAACAGATTTGACCACATTCTTCATAATTGGAAAAGACTAAATCCTAAGAAACGTATATTAAAAACAAAACCATAGGGACATATATGCTATTTATCAGTTGCCGCCAGTTATACTTAGTTACATATGTGTTATTTGAGGAAACGCGTAGCAAAACATAAGCTTAACTACCACTTTGAGTTACAGAAAACTTAATCAGTTATGAACTTCATTTGATCTATGAATATTTTCTGAGGTATAGCAAGTTCAAATTTATAGTCTAGGAAGGGTTCCATCATGTCACCCACTCATATGTCATCAGGAGAAGAAATGACGATAAGCAACTTGAAGGCAAGGACTGCATCATTTTTCAACATTTCTTTTGACAGCCTGCCAAATAAAATCCTGTCTTCTGTAAAGGAGAATATATAACCACTGTAAGAAAACTACTGTCATATTGTATTGAAGGAACTTGCAAAGGAAGCCATTTTCCCTCCATTTCTTGAATCATTCATTAGTAATATATTAACTCTACTTGAAATAATGACTACCATCACATCATCATACACCAATGAGGATATTAATGAAATGAAGGCTAAACAAAGAAGCAAATATATATAGAGAGAGGGGGGGGGAGAGGGAGGGAGGGAGAGAGAGAGAACTTGAAGAGCAGAGTAAGAAGCAAGGAGGTAATTTTCTAAATTCCCTCGATAGAAAAAGCAAGTGCACTTTTTGGACAACTACTCAAAAGAGCCATCTCTAATATTAAAGCATCTACAATGGTTTTGTAACTTGATGAAATGGACTACTTTTTATAATCCAATTATAGTATAGACAGATCTATTGTCCAAAAGTTAATTTCCGCATATTGAAATCACTTAACATAGCTATTTTATTTTCTACACACAATAGAAAACAAAACAGAGAATGAGGTTTTTGTGAGGGAATAATATTACAATCTCTTGATTTAGCTTCTTAAGAAGGAATATGGAAGAAATTGTCATAAAAGAGCAGTTAAACTAGGCTTCAGTAATGGTAAATATTAGGCATGGAGGACCAAGGAACCTCATCATCTCTCTGCCAAACTTATCTCACAGAAACATTGTGGATGAAAATGGAATGCTAGAATTACTGAAGAATAGGTAGAATATAAATTTAATGAATAAATGTTAAACATAATTACGAAGAAATAAAATGAATAAAGTATAGTAGCTAGTGAAAAATGATCAGAATTTAATATGAAGGATCAATTTTTACTAAAAATAAAATATATAAACTATAAAATATAGTTATGCTATTATCCACATTAGACATGTTAATATTATTATTTGCAGAGTAAGGTCAGAGAAAGAACAGGATTCAGGAATCATTCAACTTTCCAATGAACCCCTGATCATAAAGAAGACTGTGTATTATTATTATTTTTTTAAAAAAAGATAGGTAACATATTAAGAATGATAATGTTGTCCTTTATTGGCCATTGAGAAAATTAGACTACTGGGTTATTGCTATATCAACATGACCCATTTGGACTTTGCAAACAGAGCTCCATATACAAGGCTGAGTCAGAAAAGAAGGGTCTGATAACTGATAACATTTGAGAAACACAGATTAAATACAGCTGAGCTTCTAAAGGAGAAAAGCCAAGCTTCACTGGGCAAAAAAGTATTTGTTCTGAAGTACACCCAAGGGTATACATTCAGTGGAACAGCTCTGCCAGTTTGCGTTCAAATGAAATCTTCCAAAATACGATTTATTAAATGGCCTTTAGGTCACAACATCAATGAAAGACAAGATTATCAAGGAATGTCTACTCTGCTGATCTCTTCATCCCCTTAATTTATCTACTTTCCTCCAAGGAGTCCTATGGCAGTATAGGCCATCTCCATCACATTTTTATCCATAAATAATCTATAGTAAAAAAAAATTAGTCCAAAGGATACTAGGTTTCAAAAATGCTTATTAAGTTTCTTAGGGATGGATTTGGCCATCTAAGCATGAGGGAGAAATAAATAAATGAAGTTCAGTTATATTTTGTAATTGAATTTTGGAAGCAGATTATTTTAATTATTGCTTTTTGTGATTCATATTTCTATGATGTGCTAAAAGAATTTATATTTAGGAAGCTTCCTATATTTCAGCTTCTTTTATAGGTGGTTTGGAAATTGCCATTCTATGGTTGAGTACACATGGTTCTGAAATCCAAAAAAGTAAACATATATATTTAGGAAATATATATATTTAACAGATTTGTTTTAGCATTCTAAAGTTAGTTATGCAGTTTGGACTAGCAGAGATTAACCATCAAATGGCAAAGATGCTTTCAATATCAATTAAATCAGGATGAATAGTAATGATGGATTGAAACCCTCCCAAATCTAACTAATTAAAATAGTTTGCAAAGGTTACAACACAAATACTATATACCTCATATCCAGCAGCATCTCTCATGTCACTAAAACTTATATTTATCTAGAATATAACATAGCAGGATTGTCTAGGAATTATTTGAAAGCTTAAGAACATACTAATTTTTTGTATTTCTACTAGCAGTAAGTAGTGCTATCATAAAGCATCTTGTTAAACATACATGAAGAGGCCAATTCAAAAACAAAAGTTATATGAAATTTATCAGTGGGTTTTCCACAATATTAGCCTTCTGCGCCACTTTTTCTTTTTGCACACTCCATTAATATTACAGAATATATTTCTCTCTCTAAAAGAGAGACACATTTCTCTCTAAAAGAAAATATTTGCTGGCTGACAGTGCTCCAGACAATACTGGGATTTCATTTCTCAATATTGATGAATAAAAGAAGTTTCTCTAAAGGCACGTTCGCCACTGCCAACCTACGTAAAATGAAGAGGAAAGTGTTGCATGCAAGGCTTACTCTCGGTTTACAAAATAGCAGAGTGCTTCCAAAAGGCCCAGCCAGGGTTTAACAAAAACCCCTAACATTTCTTCATTTATACTTCGCTTTCAGTGGGGCCTTTTTAAAACCAGGTCACCAGCAACTCCTCTTTAAACTATTCCTAGTAACTTACTTGGGTAGCTTTACTACATACCAGAAGCAATGGCAATGAACTACTGGATACAATCTAATGAAAGCTTCCCAACAGCAAGTCCTTTTCGCAGCAAGCCCAGCTTCCCATAAACTTGCTCGCACCCGTTGCCTTACATTAACTGGAAGGTTGTATGTTGTAGTACAGACTATATCTCAGTCTAACCCATCCTTTACCTAACCTCTCTGAATGCTCAGAAACACCCGTTTCTTACCTTGTCAAACACCGCATAAACTTAAGCACCCAAACTTTTCCCCCACAACAGCAGCGAGGAATGAAGACTTCCTACACACAGCTATACGTTAACGCTATCAAGCACGCAGGCAAACATGCTTATCTATAGGCTCTTATAGCCGAGACTCTTCCTGTGTCGCATCCCAGAAGGGGCGGAGCCGAGAACACGAGCGAAAAAGCCCAAACTTACCTTTGAGAGAAGGTGAAGAAAGAAACTTTCACGCCGTGGGAAAAATGCAGGAGAATGACCTTCTCGTCCAATCTCTAAAAACTTGTTCGATCGCCTGGATATTTGACGGCGAGTCCTCTGGAGTTCAGCCTTTCTAAAAGAAGGTAGAATGCCTATGGAAACAACGGCTAAGGTTCGGCAAAACGTCGAACACATAAAGTGGTTGCAGGATTATGTCTTAGCGTGGGAACCCATCTACCACACCGCTAAATGAAACACACAGCTATGCTCAATTAAGATTTACACCCAGCTGGCTGAACGAGAAAGCTCGTCTGATTAGAGTAGTAAAACACCAATCTCCGCTTACTCAAGAGAAAACACTGAACTCTCTGGATCTTCTTTCTAAATAAGATCGGGTTCCACGTTAGATTTTAGACACTGCCTCTCTTTTGCTGAAAAGTCTAATGGGACGATGCTGAAAACAAAAAGGAACATGTCAGAGCAGGTACTCTGGTACTTGGATTATGTTGAGAGGGAATGATATGGAGATGGTTAAACAGATGGGCAGGTGACTAACAAATAGAGTTGTGAATATGTCCCTGACTTCAAAGAGATTGCTATAGAAAATTTATGGCAATACTTTGGATCTCAAGAAGAACAAATCATTCTGTACTAAATGAAGTAAAATCAGGATGCTCACCAGAAATACTAATTGTGAGCCAAATTAATGCATGATGGGAAAGTATCCATTTTTCTTCATTCAGCCTTTCCGATGATTAAACCACAATATGGTACAAACCAAGACGTAAGCCAACATTTACAAATCAGATTGGTTAGAGTGAGACAATTACATTTGAACTTTTACTAGTTCCATTAACTGGTCAGAGTCTGGTTTCTTTGCTTTGGGACAGTCACTCAGTTCCAACCCACCTCTTGAGTTGTTGTGGAGAAAATATAAAAGGGAAAGAGCGTTATGTTTGTCTGCCACCTTGAGTTACTTCTAAAGTAATAAAAATGAAATAAAAATCTAATAAATATGTTTTACATCAGTCAGAATGTCCAATCAGCCAACTGATTACATAAAGCCAATATTTGACTATAAGTGAGGTTCACACAATCCACCTAGCTAAGTCTAAGTAAAAAAAAACCCATCCATGTAGCATCAGATGCAGGAAGCAGAAATAAATCTGTGGTGACAATCCAGCAAAGCCAGTTTTACAGAGCCATTTTTTAAGTCAGTTGTGTTCTGTGACAACACAAACAGGATAGAAAATAGTTTAGTATCTCTCCACTATCTTTTTGTGCCCATTTAACCACCACTTCACACACCCATATATATTAGAGTAAGTAAAAGTACAACTAGAACAGCCCCATTTATGGATTCACTAAGCTCCGTTCTCTAATAACTGGCAAATCTTTCATAGTTCTTATGTGTGTTTATCTTTAACCAACAATACTCTAGGCATCTCTTGAGTCACTCCATCTCTCTCAGTTCCTCCAATAACCCTAGGAAAAAACAAAATCCAAGGTTAAGAGAGGGGGCACAATCCTATCCAGGACCTCATTTACTATCCTACTCCAGGTAGGGTCTAGGTTCTTGGCAGGACTACGCAGCAGATTCTCGGTTACAGCCCACAGCCAGCTCCCTCTGAAATCCATCAGGGTCCATTAGTTGCCAGGGATGAACTGATCTAATAAGTTCCAGAGGGATACAGCCTTAGAGAAATTCATAGTTATCAGACTGTAAGATGACCATGACAGTGGGACCAAAGATAGGCCCACCAATTCCACATCATAAAGGCACAGTTCCAACAAGAACACCAAATTGAGTGTGTGACCAATATTCCTAGTCAGGTCCTGGATATCTTAGGACGGGCCCATGGATGTCATTCCATGAACTCCTGAGCTATCTCTGACTCCAACTCCCACGGAAGGCAGGTTGAAGTCCCCCAGAATCATAAGACTGGGAAACTCCACACCCATCCCTGCAGCTTGGTTCAGGAGCTTGGGCAGGGAAACTGCTATGTAGCAGTGAGACTAATACAATAGCAGCAATCCTTAGGGACCACTCTAAGAAAAAAGGTCTCACAATGGGCATTTGTGGAGCTGTGCCCCTGGTAACAGTCAGAGACTCGTGTATAGCAACAGTCACATTACCTTCCCTGCCCTGCAGTCTAGGCTGGTGCACACACCTGATACCTGACTAGGCATATTTCTGAGAGAGGAAATCTTCCCTCTGGTCCCAGCCTCTGTGATGCATGCCAAGTCAGCCTTCTTCATGATGATCCAATCAATAATGAGAGGTGCCCTATTGCAGACCAAACTGGGTTTAAGAGTAACAGCCTAAGATCTGAGCCACTATTGATCTACTGATCAGGGAAAGAGGTTTAGCTCAGGAATGCACAACTAATACAAAACAGTGAGCCCCTCTCCCTTATTACATGAACTTAAGGATAACCCTGTCCATTTAAAACAGTGACATAATTCACTGATACTGAATAACAATTAATGGAGGAGAAGTTGCAGACTGGGTACCATGTAATTTCTACCTGACCATTTTTTCAATTATGTCATCCAGAAGCCCAGAACTTAATTACAATTCATGACTTTACTTATTCATTGTACTAATCTTATCTAATTATCTCTGGGCATAATGAGACAACTTGGTATATAAAGAACTGTAATTATTCTTTGTAGAAATTTATTTCATTATTATACAGATGGGTGGGGGAAACAATTCCAAAATTAATAAATCAAATAATCTTTTGAAAAGCAATCAACCTTTGCCAAGCTGATGAACTGAACATTCTGGGATCTGGAATCACAGCTTGATCAAGCTTTCAGTTATTGACCTTCTATTACAGATTGATTGTTCATAATTAAGTTTGATCATGTTTGGAACAGATTCTTGCTCCAATAATGATCATTTGACATGGAGATGCAATCTCCCAAACATCTCTTTAAGGACATAGTTATATTATCAACCAGTTGTTGTAAAGTGACCTGATTCAAGTTAAATGGAATCTGCAGGGAGAAAAAATGGCTATAGTCTAGCTTCATTCAATAAATGGACAGGAAATACATTGCAGGTAGTCCTTGACTTACAACAGTTCATTTGGTGACCGTTCAAAGTAACAACAGGACTGAAAAAAGTGGCTTATAACCATTTTTCACACTTATGACCATTGCAGCATTCCCATGGTCACGTTACTTACATTTGGATGCTTGACAACTTGTTCATATTTATGACGGTTGCAGTGTCCCAGGGTCATGTAACTATCTTTTGCGACCTTCTAACAAGCAAACTCAATGGGGAAGGCAGATTCACTTAACAACCGTGTTACTAATTTAGCATCTGCAGTGAATCACTTAATAAATGTGGCAAGAAGAGTCATAAAATGGGACAAAACTCACTTAACAAATTTATCACAAATAAAATAAAATGCTAACATTTATATACTATATAAGTGTTTATTTTTGTAGAAAGTAATGAGATCTTCTGTCTTCCTCTTACAAATAAGATTATATTTTTAAGAAATCTCTGTTGCCTTTAATATTGTGTAATTTCTGTAGAACTGTGTCTAATACACAACCTGAAAGAAAATGCTGTGTGATTGTTATAAAAATGTAGCATAAAGTATTTTCATTTCAGAAGTATTACAGCATCCTGTTAATTGATCTAAAAATAATACCAAGAGTAGCAAGCTTAGGTGAGGAAAAAAGAGAGATAGGAAAGCAAACATATTTTAATTAAAGTAGGTTTTCATTTAATATTTTTTTTAAATGTTCAGAATGGTAACAATATAACTAGTGCATATAAAAGATTTTTTTTTCCTGATGGGACAGAGCTGTGAACTCCATGGTTTCCTCAAGTGTCAAACAGACAATTAACTTGTGCAAACAGTGTATGTTTTAAAATATAATCAGCGTTAACCATTTTTGAGACAGTTACAATTATATTGCAATTTATAAAGTAGGAGAGAACATAGGCATTTACAGTATTTTCTTTTATAGTAAGATGTTTATTTATTTATTTATTTAATTTGTCAAGAACATATTTGGTAATAAGTATAAGCATGAATTGGATACATAAAATAGGTACAAATAGAAGAAACATTAGGACAGGGATGGTAGGCACGCTGGTGCTCTTATGCACGCCCCTTAGAGACCTCTTAGGAATGGGGTGAGGTCAACAGTAGACAGTCTTAGGTTAAAATTTTGGGGGTTTTGGGATGAAACCACAGTGTATTGTATTCCAGTGTCGTGTATTCCAGGCATTGACCACTCTGTTGCTGAAGTCATATTTTCTACAATCACGTTTGGTGCGGTTTACCTTAAGTTTGTATCTATTGTGTGCTTGTGTATTGTTGTGGTTGAAGCTGAAGTAGTCATTGACAGGTAGGACATTGTAACAGATGATTTTATGAGCTATGCTTAGGTCATACCGAAGGCAGCATAGTTCTAAGTTTTCTAAGCCCAGAATTTCAAGTCTGGCGGCATAAGGTATTTTGTTGCAAAGCAGAGGAGTGGAGGACTCTTCTTGTGAAATATTTCTGGACATGTTCAATTGTATTAATGTCGGATATGCAGTGCGGGTTCCAGACAGATGAGCTGTATTTAAGAATTGGTCTAGCAAATGTTTTGTATGCTCTGGTTAGTAGTGTAACATAATAAAAAAATAAACTGATTAAAAATGTCTATGCTAAGCTTAAAAATAATAAATATCTATTCCTAATTATCATATACTTGATTAATATAAGTAGGGCTGGGCAGTACTGTGGATTCATTTTCAGAAATGTGCTTTACAGAATCCAGGAATTATGAATTTGATATTTAATCCATCACTATTGATAAGTAATTTGCTTAACAGTCTCTGGCTTAAACCACTAGTTTAAAAAAAGCAACAACATTGCAAATGTGTTTGGGATCTTCAAGAAAAAAAATCAGTGAATGTTTAAGGGCTGCTTCCAGGCCAATGATTCTCTCTTTTAATTCCTTTCTCATTTTTGGATAAGGTTACTGTCGCTTCCAAAAGTTTATAGGTTTGCTTTTATGTTTTTCTATGCAAAGACCACAAGATGGCACCATATGTAAGAATTCTCTCTCTCTCTCTCTCTCTCTCTCTCTCTCTCTCTCTCTCTCACACACACACACACACACACACACACACACACACACACGTTATTTATTGCCAGTCTGAATACAACTATAAATCACATTGAACAATAATTGCCTGCTTCACAACACTGAGAAACATGTGGCTAAAACTGACAGTTTTTCAAAGTTGTTTGTATTTAACACCAGCATAACAGACTGCATAGACACACATATTGTCTTACCATGGTGAGATCTTTTCCACTGAAATTGTTGTCATTTATATGCAAATATGTTACCACCTTCTCTTGGGATATTTCTTACTTGTGGCAGAAGTTTTGAAGACAATTCGTATCTATCCCATTGTTAGCTGATCATCTTTTTTAAGCCAACTGCTTAACTGCTTGCAACACACTAAACCAGGAATTAAACATGCAGAGTGAGTTTGCATAATGCACTGAACAACAATTTAACCACCCATTCATTAGCAAATTATGATGCAATCCCAATGGGTTTTGAAGCAGCTCAGTCTTCCAGAGAGATATGCAAACACTGGACCAACAATCTGACCAATTGCATTTTCTTCTGCAAAATTATAAAAAGCATCCAATTGTAAATAGAAATGGTATTTTATTGCACAATGTCAAGAGGATGTAGAAAAATAACTGACAAGCTATTTAGATGCATGCATTAATATTAAAATGCTAAAACGGTAACCCCCGTTATTTGGATGTTTGGAATGTGATCATTCTGGAGAATTTATGTCACTCTTTTCTGCTTATTACCCAGTTTTCTTGCAAGTCCTACTGTTAGAGGAGTCAAGGGAGGGAATGATACAGTGATACAGATTTTACATGCCATGAATTCTACTTCAAAATTATAGTTCTATCATTTTTAAAAAATTAAAATTTCACATACTAGTTAACTAGTACATTATTGCTTGCCTAAAATTGTGAGGGGAATTCCCTCACTGATTTTGCTTGTTGGAAGCTGGCCGGGAAGTTTGAAAATGGCAAATCACGTGAGTCCATCATACTGCAATTGTGTTTCCCCTTAAGAGCACCAGCAGAGTTAGTTTTCATGTGGCTACAAACTGACATGTTTCAAAATCATTTGGTTGTTGGCAAAGGTAGGGGATGGGATCACCCAGGCATTCTGTATCTTCTAAGGCTGAGCCAGATATTCACTCCCTCTTCACTGTTCTTCAGGCCTAATCAGTTTTGGGCAATAGAAGAATCTCACTCATCAATTGTTGGGCAGTTATTGGCTAGTAACGTTCTGGAAGATGGTTAATCATAGCTACCTAATGTATTTGGAGAACCATCACATCCCCAAAGTGCTCATTTGAAAAATGGCAAGGGGGCGTGGTTATGGCCGTGGTGGTGTGAGGACGTTTTCTCCACTTCGCAGGGCATTTTACGGAAGATAAATGTGGATTAAAGTGTTTGAAATGCACCGATAAGGACCAAAATTTTATAAATTGTATCGGAAGAGCTACTGGCCCAGCAGATTGACTTTGGAATCGGTAGGTCACCCTGAACGACTCAAATTTTGAAGCTTTTTATAGCGTGGGAAAGTGGAAGGAGTGAGGGGTGACCAGATAGGCAGTCGCAATTGCATATTTGGAGTAAATAGCTGCCTTTGTTCTCATTACTACCGCGATCTGTGTTTGTTTTTGCTGTGGGATAAAAGCACGGAACATCAAAAGACTGGTGGAAGGGTTCTCTTGGAAGAATATGTAAACTTTAAGTTGATCTTTTGTTTGTGAAAGTGCTTGAGTTGAAGCAGCAAAACGCATTTCTGGGCAGTGCCTTCCAACGGATGTTAGCTTTTTTTCTTTTAGGGAAATTACGTAAGCTGAATTGAGAACTATAAACTTTTATTGCTGGTCCTTTTGAGTGCAATAATAAGCTGTCTCAGCTTCAATATTGGATTGTTGTCCCTTAATCTTCATTACAGACCCTCTTGGCAAAAGTGGATAATTAAAACTTATTAAAAAATGGCGACCCAACAATCCTTAGAAATGCAACAAGTTGCTGTGGCCTTAACTAAAATTAGTGAAAAGATATCAGGACTGTCAGATAGTATGGATAATATGACATTGGAAATTAAAAGAATGAAGCAAGAAATGAATGAAAATTTTGCAAAGCAAACAGTAGAAATGAAAATAATTAAAGATGAAATTGAGCAGATTCATACACATGATGCAAAGATAGATCGGCAAATTGGAGAAATCTTTTTTAAAAATGAACAACAAGATAAAAAAATTTGTCTTTTGGAAGAAGAAGCGAGGAAATATAATCTGGTTATTCGTGGAATTCAAGAAGAAAAAGTGGACAATTTGAAACAACGAGTTTTAAAATGGCTCAATGACTTGGATACACAAATCACATTTACAGCAACAAATCTGGCAAGTGTTTTTAGAATTGGGTTTAAAAGACAAAACGGTTTAAATAGAAATGTACTTGTCAGATTTGCAAATCTTAGTGACAAATTGGAAGTGATGGTGAAAGTGAGAGAGATGGGTGAAGCTTTGAAATTTGAGGAGAAAATTATTCAAGTCTTTCCAGATATATCAAGAGAAGAAAGGGCGTGGAGATTTTTTTTGAAACCAATCACAAAGGTTCTGAGAGACAATGGAATTAAATATAACTGGAGACCACCACAGCAACTAAAATTTTTTTATAAAGGAAGAATGCAAATAATTACTTTGGAAACAGATGCAGTGTTATACTTACATGAACTTGGATTGATTGTAAAGTATGAGGATGTAACAGAGATAAAAGATCAAATGCTCAAGATGGGTGGAACATATGCAAAAACATCAACACCAGAAGAAAAAGGGGCTGCTGGAGGACAAGACCCTAAAGGATTAAAGCGGAAGGAAATCTCACCTGCGATGGTTGAACAAAAGAAAAGTCGTGATGATATAATGGGAGATGGAGTGGATAAGAAATTGAAGGATCTTGAAAAAGAATTGCAGGAAGCTGAGTGCGGGGAAAAGTTACCACCCTTTTCTCTGAGAGATGAATTTAAGTAGACTACCCGAAAGAAGTGACCCGACCATTGGCACGTCCCCTCTCCCCCACTCTCTTTATAGAGGCAGAAACCAATTGAGGATGTGGGGGACGAAGATTGTTTGTTATTCAATGTTTGATGTGTTTTTTGTCCTTTTTTGTTTTTTTTTATTGTTTTTTTTCTTCTATGTTGAATGTTGTTTGGAATGTGGGAGATTGGTGTTGGGATCTGGGCACAGAAAGGAAGAGGAGGGGAAAGGATTAAAAAAATTACAGTTTAAATGGGTTTAATAAAAATAATGACATGGAATGTGAAGGGTACAGGGAATCAGATTAAGAGAAGACGATTGGAACTTAAAATTAAAAGAGATCTACCAGATATATTATTTTTGCAAGAAACCCATCAGAAATCTGAAGACTCAAATAAAATGTATATAAAGGGTATGCAAATTTATGAAAAATCTTTTGGAACTTCAAAAGCAAGAGGAGTTGCTACATTGATATCAGATAGGGTATATTTTGAAAAAGAACAAGTAATTGTGGATGAAGAAGGAAGGTATGTAATAATTGTGGGAAATATTAACGAGGAAAAAGTGACACTGGTTAATTTATATTTACCAAATGAGAAGCAAAAAGAATTTCTTGAAAAAATAACTAAAATTTTGGAAATCGAAAGTGTAGGGAAAGTAATTGTGGCTGGGGATTTTAATTTAATTAGAGATAAAATAGATAGTACTAACCCCACTCGTTGTGGAGAAGCAAATAAAATGGGGATCTTAAATAAATGGATGTTTCAAAACGGTGTGGTGGATGCCTGGAGAGAAGTGAAAGGAACTGAAAGAGTGTACACTTTTTACTCTAAGATACATAATACATATTCAAGAATTGACTATATCTTAGTTTCTAAAGATTTGTTGAATAATGTGGATAAGATAGATGTGGGAATTTTTAAGGATTCTGATCATGCAGAAGTTACGATGGAAATAGATTTTAATTTTGAGAAAAAAGGAAGTTGTTGGAGATATGATGAAAAACTGTATAAAAATGAGGAGGATAAAAAATGGATATTTAAAAAATGGGAAGAATGTTGGAGATTGAATGATAATGGAGAGGTTAAATTTGAAATTGTTTGGGATGCGATGAAAGCAGTGTTTAGAGGGGAAAGTATCAAGTTATCAAGCAGAAAATATAAAAATTATAAAAATAAAATTGAAAAAGATAAAAGCCAGATTAAGGAATTGGAAAATCAATTTTTGCTTACTAAAGAAAAGTTTTTTTTTGGAGGAATTAAATCTGCTAAAAAATAAATTGATAGAAGAAGATATAGAATTGGTAAAAAAGAATATGAGATATTTAAATAGGAATTTTTTTGAATTTAGCAATAAAAATTCTAAGTTATTGGCAAGGATGGCGAAAAATAAAAGAGAGAAGAGAGAAATTGGAGCCTTGATAGATGATAAGGGCATAAGACGCTATAAAAAATTAGAAAAATGTGAAGTGGTCAGGAACTTTTTTCAAAATTTATATTCGAAAAAATTAATTGATCGGGGAAAACTGAGAAGCTATTTAGAAAAACATGTTGTGAAAATTGACCAAACATATAAAGATTTAATGGAAGAAGATATAACACAAGACGAGATTAATGGAGTAATACAAAAAATAAAATTAGGGAAAGCTCCAGGTGAAGATGGATTACCTGCTGAGTTTTATAAAGAATTTAAGGAAATAATAATACCAAAATTGCAAAAACTATTTAACGGAATTTTACATGGTGGAGAAGTTCCGTTGTCATGGAACAGAACGGTGATATCTATAATCCCTAAACCAGATAAAGACTTAGAAAGGATTGAGTCCTATCGGCCCATCTCTTTAATTAATCAAGATGCAAAGATATTTACTGCCATTATAAGTAATAGATTAAGTAGATTTATAGATAGATATATAAGTTATAACCAAGTAGGTTTTGTGAAGGGTAGATATATGAGTGATATTGTCAGAAGAGTATTAAATATTATAGATGTTGCTGAATATAATGCTGATAAAATAGGTATAATATCATTAGATATTTTTAAAGCTTTTGACTCTGTACAATGGGAAACTATTAAAATAATTGTTGAGGTACTAGGTTTTGGTAATAAGTTTATACATGTTATTTCAAAACTGTATCAAAAAAGTAGTGCAAGAGTGAAGGTGAATGGAAGGCTGACAGAAGAGATAAGATTGGAAGCGGGTACAAGACAAGGATGTCCCCTGTCTCCAACATTATTTTTATTGGTTATGGAAATTTTGACTAAAATGATAGAAAAAGATGAAGAATTGGAAGGCTATAAGGGATATAAGATAAATCTGTATGCGGATGATACTTTGATTATTTTGAAAGATATAGAGAAAGATTTGAAAAAGATACATAAGCATTTGGAAGAATTTGAGGAAATGACAGGTTTGAAAATAAATTGGTCAAAATCTGAATTATTAATGAATAATAATGGTAAGGAGTGGGAGAATATGCAAGAACAACTTGGGATAAGGATTAAAAAAACATTGAAATATTTGGGCATAACACTTTCACTCAAAGTTAAAGAAATGAAAAAATTAAATTATGATGTGGCGATGAATGAAATTGAGAAAAAGATAGATAAATATAAAATGATAAAGTTGTCTTGGTTTGGTAGAATTGCAATGTGTAAGATGATGTTGTTGCCAAAGTTTAATTTTTTATTTGAGATGTTACCATTAAACTTGACAGAGAAAGATATTGAAGGATATCAGAAGAAATTGGATAAATTTTGCAATGGTGGGAAAAGACCTAGATTAGTGAAGAAAATGTGGTATCAAAATCAAAAGGAAGGTGGATTAGGAATCCCCAAACTACTCAATTATTATTGGGCTTATGCTATTCGGACTGTGGTAAAAATATTTAAAGGTGAAGATAGTCATTGGAGAGATTTAGAATTAAAGGACATTAAGAGATTTGGCTCAACATGGTTTTTAGATAAAGCAAAATCAAAATGTGTAATTAATAGCTATTGGTTAAAGGGATTGAGTAAAATTTGGAACAAATTTGTTAAAATTTTAATTCCAGATATAATTTTCTTAGGGAAGACAATTGAAAATTGGCCGATTAAAACTAATATAAGTCGTGATAGGGTAATGGAAGATGAAAATATACAAATTATAATAGATTGGTTAAAAACTTTAGAAAATGAAAGGAGGAAAAAAGAAATCATTGAAAAATTGGGTTTGGGCTGGTTTGAAAAAATACAGATAGAAAAATGGACTAAGAAGGTAAGGGACAATTGTTCGATAAGTAGAAGTAAAACTGAATTTGAATACTTAGTATTCCAAATTATGAAAGATGAAATTGGACTAAAGGGACTCGTTAGTAAGATATATAAGATTATAAATTTTGATGGAAAACCACAAAGGGTGATGAAGATGAATTGGGAAAAAGAACTTAATATTAAAATATCAGATTTAGATTGGAACGTGAATTGGAAGAGTAGAATTATGAAGACTTTATCTGTAAGGATTAAAGAGCACAATTATAAGGTTGTTTGGAAATGGTATTTGACTCCATTAAGATTGTCATTGATGGATAAAAAAATTAGTAAACAATGTTGGAGATGTGACATGGAATTAGGGACTTATGAACATATGTGGTACAAATGTGATAAAGTTAAAAAGTTTTGGCAACAATTGGAGGAAAGGATATTTGAAATGATGGGGAAAGCAATAATATTGAGACCAGAAACTATATTACTGTTGATAATTAAGGAAATAGAACCAACAAAATATGAAAAAGAATTGATTAGAATTATGATTATAATGGGTAGAATTATAATAGCCAGATATTGGAAATTAGATGTGAATTTTAGAATAGAAGAATGGTATTGTGAAATGTGGAAATTAGCTTTAAATGATAAAATGACATGTGATATTAAAATTAGAAATGGTGACTATAAAGAAGATATTTTCTGGAAAATTTGGAAACCATTTGTGGACTATGCGCTGGGAAAATTGGATGCTTCGGTACCTGTACCCCGAGAACGTGGATTTTGGCGATCATGAGGATATATCCGAAGAACCAAATCTTCCTTTCTTATGTATAGCACAGGGTGAAGTATTGTATATGTTGTTTGTAATGTTAGTAATTTAAAATATAAAATGAATAAAAAAATTTAAAAAAAAATGAAAAATGGCAAGACTTACCGTACTTTTCAGAGTATAAGATGCACTTTTTCCCCCACTAAAAGAGGGTGGAAATGTTGGTGCAAAAATGGGGGTGTTTTGCACTCCCCAGCCCCCAGGAGCACTCCACAGGCCTCCAAACCCTCTGTAGGCCCCATTTTTGCGAAAAAAACAGGCCCCTTTTTGCCCTCCCCAACCCCCAGGAGCACTCTGCAGGCCTCCCAAACCCTCTGCAGGCCCCGTTTTTGTGAAAAACGGGCCCATATTTCATAAAAACCCTCCGTGCATCCTGTTTTTGCAAAATATGGGCCAGTTTTTCACAAAATCTTGGTGTGTCTTATACTCCGGTATGTCTTATAGTCCAAAGAATACGGTAAGTCTATTATTTATTCGTTCGTTCGTTCATTCATTTGTTCATTCAATTTCTATAGCTGGCCAACTGAACCAAGTGACTCTGAGCAGCTTACAATTCTAAAATTATAAGACAGTTAAAATAATGAAAAAGAATAGACAATAAAAACATCCAGAAAATAAATACAAACAGCAGCCAAGGTAAAAATTTTTTGAATTTTTTTTTAATTTATAAACAAACAAAACATAAAAAATCCATCTTCCATAACAATTGCAAATAGTGTGTCGGTCGGTTACAAATCCCTTGTGCTTCGTCCCCATATTCATATTTTACTAATTATCTAATTTCTCATATCATCAGCAGCCAAGATAATTAATCAACGAACCATAAAGTCAAGAAACAGGGCCCTTAACATATTCTGAACCATAGGCCGAGGTACATAGCAAAGTTTTTAAAGCCTTATCTTTCAAAACATACCAACCAGCTCCCAGATCATGCTCCCCATCAATTACATACATTAACTTCTTTCAAAATGCACAAACTCCTAATCCAAATTTATAGCTAATAAATGTGGCTAGAAGTTGACTAGCTGGTTTTGAAAGATGGCTAGACCTGCCTGCGTTTATTCCGTTCTGCTTTCTATAGGCAAAGGCTGATTTAAATGGGCAAACCTCACTTCCTTGCCTGCACAAAGACAAGGATTGACTACAGGAATTACTCAATTTATGGCCATAATTGGATGAGAATTTCTGTTCTTAAGCAAGGAGGTTTTAAAGTTAATTTAATGATTTTTTGCTATATCTGTTAAGCAAATCACTGCAGCTGCTAAATCAATCATGCAGTGATTAAGGCAATCCAACTTCCCCCATTGACTGCTTGTAAGAAGCCTGTTGGGAAATTGCAAATGGCGGTCACACGACCTCAAGGCACTGCAACCATTGTAAATACATGCCAGTGGTCAAGCGTCTGATTTTTGATCACATGACTGTGGGGATGCTGCACTATTCCTAAGTTTGAGGACTGACTACAGGTAGTCCTCGACTTATGACCACAACTGAGCCCAAAGTTTCTGTTGTTAAGTGAAACATTTGTTAAGTGAGTTTTGCTCCATTTTGCAACCTTTCTTGTCACAGTTATAAAGTGAATCACTGCAGTTGTGAAGTTAGTAACACCGTTGGCTTCCCCACTGACTTTGCTTGTCAGAAGGTCGCAAAAAGTAATTACATGACCCTGGGACACTGTCACTGTTAAAAATATGAGTATGTTGCCAAGTGTCTGAATTTTGATCACATGACCACCAGGATGTGGCAATGGTCATAAGGATGAAAAACAATCATAAGTCACTTTTTACAGTGCCATTGTAACTTCAAATGTTCACTAAATGAATTGTTGTAAGTTGAGGAATACCTGTATAAGTCACTTTTTTCAGTGCCACTGTAACTTTGAACAGTGACTAAACAAATGGTTATAAACTGAGGACTACCTGTAATAAACAGGCTTGCACAGATATGTAACTTTGGAAGAGTACTAAATCTGTGTTTCAAAAATGCAATTGCTCCGTAAGGTCTGCACACCTGAAGTTATCACTATTCATCAGCAAGCCTGAGATAGGATATGGCTTAGAAGCAATAACAGCACATTTTAGGCTGGTATATATTTGCACAGGTTTAGGGACAGATGGAAAGCAATTTAACCATGGAGAAAAGCTCTTAAGACTATACTTGACAAGTATGTTGAATCCTTGCCAAGGTTGAACTCTCTTGAAGAGCCATGTTACAGTTGTCCTTGCAGCTGCTGGCCCATGGCCCAGAAGCCAGGAGCTGGCAAGCAGCTGGACATTTGACTGTGTCACTTATCTGTCATTTCTTTCTGGTCAATGCCAGGGATTGAGTCCATAAAAAAGACAAGTTCAAGAGGGACTCGCAAAGGAGATCCTGCCAAGGGTTTCTCAGCACCTGGAATGAGAACTGAACTAGCAAATTATGAAATACACAAAGACACTGTAAAGACAGATATGTACTAATAGGTTAATGAGACATAGTTAAAGATTTATTTTCTTTATGTGTGTGTGTGTGTGTGTGTGTGTGTGTATTTAAATTCTTAAATCTAAACAAAGATTTAGCCTTCAACAACTGCACTTTACAGACACTTCTGCAATTGGTGCCTTCCAGGTTAGGCCTAGCTTCCAGCATTTTTTCAACAGCAAGAACCTTATTATAGAAATTGTGACTCAACAAGCCTGAAAAGTTGAGGTTTAGGGGTGTACAAAGTATTTTGAATCTGAGGCACCTTTGCCATAGGGCAAAATGAGATTTTAAAATTATTTAGGAAATGTTTCAAGCTTGAGACAGAAAATTTCCCATTCCAAACCAAAATTAAAATATTAATTTTGAAATTAATATTTCAAAACCATGCGCATTCAAAACATTTTGCACAGCATTATAAACTATGATACACAGTTCATAGTACACAGGTCTTTGCTGCAAAGACTCATTGTAGCAACGATCAGTCTCTGAATTATATTCAGAGAAAGAATGAGCTAAATACTATTTTTCTTGACCCATCCTCATTTTCTAACCATCCTGTTCTTTTAGCTAAAATTCAATAATTTTAATCAAATGGAAAAAAATTGGTACTCTAATAAGACATTCTTTATTATAATTCTTATAATTGTGCAGAAGTAAAATCGCACCAGGGTAGGATCAAAATTCCTGGTTCTCTAAGTATTTCAGTTTAATTCAATTCAAACCTTTATTGTCAAGAGTACAACATGTGTACAATAAGATTGGCTGAGTCTCCCTTTGTGCACACACCCCCAACCCAATACAACTCACAGTAAAAGACAGTAAAGGAAAAAATCCCTAACCCAGTGAATCCTACTAACAAACATACAATCCTACTGTACCATGTCAACTTATTGCACATCGTGCCGGCCCCACAAGCCAATCGTACTATGTTGTTGTAAAGTTATTTTCCATTTAGAAGCCTGACAGCCTAAATCTGAAAACTCTGAGAAATGTAATATGCCACATTTTCTTTAGGAGTAAATTGGTCTTGTCTTATAAAGATACTCACTTTGTATTAGAGGAATTTTGTTTGATGTCAGTAAACATGCAGGGCCAATTAAAATGCTATCTTACTTTCAGTGTTCTGGATTCGCTGTCATCTTCATGCCACCATATGACATTCCTGAAAATCCAGCTCATTCCTGTAATCTGAGAATCTGTGTGAGTGTGTTTTTTACAGTTGTGACCATTGAAAATAGCCTGACCTTCAGTTGCTGCTGGTCTGACCTTTTCTGAGGCCCATAGTTAAATATATTTCTGTAAGATGCTGGCCTGTTTGTCTTACAGTGGTGGAGAAAGTATTAGGAACCAAAGATGCAAAACTCAGAAATTAAGCAAAGTGCAAGGCCCATGTCCTGAGACAGTAACTACTGCAGCAATTTTAAATTAACATGGTAAAAATAAGGGTTTTTTTAGGCGTCCCCCAGTCCATTCATTTCAGTTAAGTAAAAATCTAATTCTCAGAAATGCTTTAAATTTGCTGGCTGACTATTCTGAATAAATACCTTCAATTCTGTCTTAAATTGTTTTCTACTTTTCCTCCAGGAGCATACAAGGCCTTCCCTAGCCTCCCTTTCATTCTTACAGAAATCCTGTGGGTTAGGCTGATGTTGAGGAAAAAAATGATTAATCAAAACGGATGTATGTGGTTATGGCTAGAAAGCAGGGGACTGAATTCTAGTCCTGCCTTAGGCATAAAAGCTGTCTGGGTGACTTAGGGCTAGGCCAACTCACCCTACGGCGTTGTTGTTATGTGGAAAATAGGAGACAAAAAGAGTATTAGGTATGTTTTTGAGTTATTTGTAAAAATAAAAAGGGGGAATATAAATAAATAAAATAAACCCAGCTGTTAAATATTTTAAAAAGCACACTATGCTGTACCTGCATATGAAGTAAACCAATATTGTAGTTCAGGATTTGTAGGCCAGCCAGGTTCTCTTTCATGATATCCCATTTTTTCTCTCCTGCCTCCCCCCACCCCCAATCCTCTAATATTCTCTGGGCACATTTGATACTTGTGATACAGACAGTTCTTTAGGCTGTTATGGTTCCCCCTGATTTTAAAAATTAGTGTCCTCAATCAATCCCTGCATTTGCCCAAAGGTTTTCAAACCTTTCCAGACCATGGAACCAGCTGATTAAAAAAAAAAAACCCAATCAAAAGGCAAATCTCTAGTGATAAGAAAATTGGCTATGTCAGAGTTAACATTGTCTTTTGCATTCTGTCTTTAATGGTGTTCCCAAGATTTTTAGAATGGGTGTTTATAAATTACCGGTAACACAGCACTTCTGTTTTTTACATTAAAAATAATTTGATTGTGTATTTGTGATGAGATTTTCTCTACATTCTCCTATGTATGAGCTGGGGAATTCTGGGAATTGAAGTCCACACTTCTTAGAGTTTCCATAATTGAGAAACATAGTTTTACATCATGCCTGATGCTCAGAGCTAATTTCCCTTCTGATGAGCAGATGAGAGTGGCCCCCATTAGAAACTGTGTGATTCTTATTGCAATTATTCTAAGGTGCTGTATGCGATCAATACATAGCCGTAAGTCTGGCTTTTGTCGTGCATGTTAATTAAGCCTCTATTTCTGAGGTGCATTCTTTGTTAAATTACCTTCATCTAGCGTATCTTAATTTCTTGTCAACTTTGGAGACTATCATCTAAATAAATAAAACTAGTATTCTTTGGAAGGAGTTCACCCTTACATTGCTGCACACATAATTTAAAAATCCCTAATAAATGACTAAATAATCAGAACAGAATACATCCTGCTCACATTGAAGTTATGTGCAGCTGAACACCAGAAGTTTAAAGAAATGTTAACCAAACTGAGTCAAGAAATTACACCCTTTGACAACGATGTACCCAAATTCCTTTTCTCAGCGCACCAGTTTTATAGTACTATTAGCTACTGGAGGGACAGGTTTATCAGGAAAACTCAATGTCCTGGTTTTATTAACACCCTACTGACCGTAGGGTGTTAATAACTCATTAACTAACTAACACTAACTCATGCAGTGTTAACATTATAAGTTAACATGATAAACCACAATGGCTATGTTTCAGGGGTGAAATCCAGCAGGTTCTGGAGAACCCGTAGTGGAAATTTTGAGCAGTTCGGAGAACCGGCAAATACCACCTCTGGCTGGCACCCGAGTGGGGTGGAATGGAGATTTTGCAGTATCCTTCTCCTGGAGTGGGGTGGGAATGGAGATTTTGCAATATCCTTCCCCTGCCATGCCCACCAAGCCACGCCCACAGAACCGGTAGGGAAAAATTTTGGATTTCACCTCTGCTGTTTCATAGGACAAGCTGAGTCCAAAACAACGTGATTGCTTAGCCTTAGCCCAAGCATTGAAGTCACTATCGTCATGGGCAATTTGTGGTCCTCTCAATGTTTACAAACTACAACTCCCGGCATTCCTGCCGAGGAGTCACTCTTATCTATCGCCATGGGAGTGAGGGGGAAATGATAGCTCGAGCTCTCTCCTCCGGGGCTCGCGACTCTGACACTGGTTGAGTTCGAGAATACACGTGTCTAAGTGTCCTGGAAGGAGACGTGTTTTTGCTGAGGAGCCGCTTGCAAGCGTTCCAAGTGTTGCATTCCGGAGCGAAAACAAACGACTCCTCTAATTCATTGTGCATTGTGCAACATCTTCCCAGCAAGACCTCCTTTCGGCTCGCAATTTCTCTTGCCTGCCTTAACCAAAGCTTGGCGCCCTGCCTCTGTTCTCGCTCTCCCCCACCTTCAGCTCTGCAGCGGCGGCGGCGGCAGCTCTCGGTCTACGGCTGCAGCGTCGCGCAGGCTGTGGAAGGAGGAGGAGGAGGAAACCAAAGAGAGGCTTTCACCGGGCCTGCGCCCCACAACCAGGACAGTCCTTGCGCCTCAAGCCGTGTTTCTTCCTGCAAAGCCCTTCAGGCGTCAGGCGGAGCTCTCGGGTTGCCCAATCCAGTTCCTCCCTTTGCAGTTTTAAACCTTTTCCCTTCTATAGTTCTGTCCTTTTCTTCTCTTTCTCTCTCTCTCTGTCTGGAGCCCTCCTGCCCAGGCCCAGCTCCGCTTGTGTGCCAAACAACATCCGAACCGCCTTTGCCAACTGCGGGGTGAGTGAATCAAGGGCGGCCAGGCTTCGCCCTATATTTATAGACAACAGCGGTCGGGGATAATGGGGGCGAGAGGGGAGGGGGGCTGGGTTGCACCCTGGCGCCAGGACAGGTCGCATTGTTCAGATGGAGAGTGACAGGTGCCAGCCAGCCTCTCCGGTCCCAAAGGGAGAGCGCGCCCTCTCCCAGGGCTCTGGCTGCAGACCCGCCGAGTTCGGGGGGCTTGCCTGCAGCCGCGATAAAGTTGCTGGGAGGAGAAAGTTTGGGCGCCCCTAAGCGTGTCCCCCACTCCTCTTCCCTCCGCCATCCTTCTTCAGTTCTTGACAAGTTGTTTTATATGGACTGAGGAAGGACGAAATGTAAGTGTGGGTCTGTCAACGGTGGCTTTCAAGGTGACCCGTGGCTCGAACCCATCTCTTCGTTTCTCAGCCTGGAGGGGGGAAAAAAACAACAACCCAGCTCTCTGTGTATTTAACCTTTGGTTTGTCTATCTGATTATTCTCCTTGTTAGGGATCGCTTCAGTCTTTCTGAAGTTAGTTTCTGTGGCTGCCTACAAGAGTGGAAAGGTCTGGGCAGTGAAGATGAGCCATGGTAAGCATACCCGGGTACTTCTTCTCAACGACATGGAGAAGCTGGACAAAACCCTGTTCCGGCTCGAACAAGGTCAGTATCCCTAAGCAGCTGCCTGCATCTTTTCTCTTTGTTGAGCAAGTCTACTGGGGTCCTAGTTGTCCTTTTTTGCAGTAAGGAAATGCAAATGTTGCCCTAGCTCAGTCGATTTATGTTGTCTGCACATCAAGCTTTAAGAGGGATCCCAGCATGAACATCGTAAAAAGCATGCATTTTAAGACTTGGAGGGGCTGAGAAAAGAAATGGTATGCATCTAATTGTAAGAGGTATACAATCTTATGAAGAAAAAGATAGATGCCTTTTGAGGAAAGATTTCAAGAAACCGAAAGAGGTGCCATCACTTGTTGAGACATAACTGGTGGAACTATTTTAAGAGAGGAGACTTTGGCTAGCTGCATAATGCATGGAAGCATGCATACTGGAAAATAAGACTAGGTGAATTCTATGGGATACATTTCCCTTTACAAACAATTATCATATAATAAACTAAGTACTATTTGCCTTATTGATGGCAGTAGATATGGTATTGCAAATAAATTCACTGATAGAAAATTTCTGTTCTTTAAAGCTTCCCCAATAACTGTGGAGTCATTTTGCTGAGTGATTAGACTTCATTAATAAATCTGTCATACATTTGCAGATACTTAAGCTAAAGTACGAATCAATCTAAGAGCTTCCTTCCAAGTAAATGGTTTTAAGATTGATGGGCCATCTTTTACAGCAAGAACATTCTGTTCCTTTATATATTATCTTCAAATCATTTGGGGAAAATATTTGGATTATACAGTTTTTATTATAAAGAGTTAATTTCAAACAGACCTTTCTATAGTAAAGGTCTATAGAAGACCTTTAGGTATTTCAGAGTTCATTAAAGTTCATTACAGATAAAATTTTATTTAAAAATGCAAAGAATAAAAGAAAAAAGGCAACTTTGGATGTGATGCCACAGTGAAAAGCCATAATATCTATCCTTAAACCCTATTCCTCAATATGGAGCCCTTTTAAATGTTTTCCTAACTCTACTTGAGCCAAGTTGGCAGCTCTCCAAAAGAGAGATACTGATTTCACAGTGCAGCCCATGAAGCTAAACTTCACTCACATAGTTGGATTGCTTTAAATGTTACTCTAAGTACAAAGGAGCTATTTGCAGGAAAATGGCTCCTGTGCATCTATAGTATCTTATCAACTGTCATATCTGAAATAAAACATTCATATTTCTTTTATTTGTGGACAAGAAAGTTGCTAAAATTATATTTCGGTATTACTGTCTGAAAAAATAAGTTTTTAAACTATGCTTTTATCTGCAACATTTTAAATGAAGTTAATGTGTTTACTTTCTATAACTGTTGGAGCAATGATTCTGAGGTAACTTTTAGTGATGTAAACCTAAGAAATTGTAAAAGACCTATTTGTGAATCTTTTCCTGAAATCAGAAAGATCTGAATACTCAAAATGAATGCATTTTTGTTTCAAAAATTAGGAATCTGCTATTCTGTGATCCTGAATGATTATGACATTATTATTGTCACATGCATAAAATTATTGCTTCCTGACAGAAGGAAGTTACGAAGGATATGTAGCTGATTTGAATAATACAGTTTTTAAGTCAACACACTTTCTGGGAAATAAGATATTATGCAAGTATCTTTGTAGTCCGGTTTATGTTTAGCAGATGTGATAAATACAGACCAGTCAAACTTTAGCAAAGCATATTTTGATCTTTAAGTGCCTTTTATTTTAATAGTTGGCTAATAGGCCAACTATTTAAAATGTCCTCAACACAATTTTCTGGGGTTGGGAAAAATGAGGAAGGGTATCTAACTATCTAATGGAGGGTGATGAAAAATAGGTCCTCTTATTCATAGTCTGCCTCTTATTGTCACTTTTCCTGGGATGACAGGCAAGGGGAAGGGGAGATATTGTTTGTATAGAGAATGGTAGAAGCCTCACAGACTGCTTCACAAGAATGGGATCATGCTCCTTGGCTGGTGGGGTGGGGGGACAATGGGAGGAAATCTGAGGGACCACAAGTGTTTATTTGGAGTAAGTGCTGAGCTAAAAGTTCTCTTTCAAATTACAGAGTCCCTGGCAATTTGCACAGCATTGTGATAAGAGATCCAAGACAAAGATTTTTCTAATAAATGTCTGTCTTGCTTTCTTCAGGTTATGAGCTGCAATTCCGCTTGGGCCCTACTTTGCAAGGCAAGCATGTTACAGTGTCTACAAACTACCCAGCTCCTGGAGAAATGTTTGATCGCCACAAGTTCAGATGCTTAACTTGGCACAATCCAACAGGAAAAGAAGATGATTCTGACAAATATTGTAAATTAGACCTCCAGATTTCTGGATCATACCAATATTACTTCACTCATGAGTAAGCAAAAGCTAAAAACTTGTGGAAGAGATATCATAAGTAGTTGTCTTCTCTGTGGGGGCAGGATCATTAAACTTTTCTTGATATGCTTTTTGGGTAACTCTGAAACAGCCCATAAACCAAGGTATCTTCCTATGTCTAAGAATCTTAGGAGATCTCTAAGGAGATACATGAAAAGAGGTCCATGAAAATCCAGTCTATACCTCGGACTGATTTACACCGTTCCCCACTCTTAGAAATTGACATTTTCATTCCAGCGAGATTACTGCATGTATTTATTTTGGTATACAGGTATTGCTTCACATATTAAGTATTTTTTTTCCTTTTTTTTTATTGCAAAAGTTTTACAATTACATTTTCACCCCATTTTTCCCCCAACCCATCCCATACTCCCCAACCTAACCCTCCCAAACCCCCCCTAACCCTCCCCCCTGACTTCCACAGAATATAATCCCATCAAAATCCCCTTTTTATAAAACCTGAACCCCTCAAACCCCCATATAATTTTTCATCTTCACAAAATTCAAATATTTCTATTTTTATATAATACTTTCAATGAAAAGCTATTTGATACTTCCTAGTTTGATATTTGTTCTGCACATAATCTATCCATTTTTTCCATTCCCATTTGTAAGTCTCTTGTGAGCGATCTTTTAGATATGCAGAAATCTTTGCCATCTCTGCAAAGCTGGCCATCTTCAACGTCCATTCTTCAATAGTGGGCAAAGCTTCATTTTTCCAGTATTTACCTATCAATAATCTCGCTGCTGTTATTATATACAATATCAACTTAATTTCATCCAATGTGAAACCCTTTACTATACCCAGTAAAAACAGTTGTGGAGAAAATTGAATTTTTTTCTTCAAAACATTCTGCATAACCCACCATATTTTTATCTAAAAAGCCTTAACTTTCTTACAGGTCCACCAAACATGATAATATGTGGCATCTAATCACATCTCCAACATTTTGGCTGAGCATTAGGGTACATACACGACAATTTCTTGGGATCTAAATGCCATCTATAAAACATTTTATAAAAATTTTCCCTCAAATTCTGCGATTGTGTAAATTTAACATTCTGAACCCATATTTTTTCCCATGTTTCCAACATCACTGGTTCTGCAAAATTTTGTGCCCATTTAATCATACAATCTTTAACCAATTCAGTTTCTGAATCCCTTTCTAACAAAACATTATATAATCTTTTAATATGCATTGGACCTTTCTCTTTTATATGTCTAACCAATTCTTCTCTAAGGAGTTACATGAAGAGAGGTCCATGAAAATCCAGTCTATACCTCGGACTGATTTACACCGTTCCCCACTCTTAGAAATTGACATTTTCATTCCAGCGAGATTACTACATGTATTTATTTTGGTATACAGGTATTGCTTCACATATTAAGTATTGATAAACATTTGTACTCATTTCTGTTCATGAGAGTGAATCATAGTATGTGAGAATGTCCTAGAGAGATGGAAGAACAAGAGCAGCAGCAGACTAAGCAATGGTCTGACAACTGATAGTTTATCTTGTGGAAACAATAGGGGCATGGCATATGTCTCAGATGGGATTGTCCCAGATTTCTGGGACTGTAAAGGTCCAGGACAGATGGTTGTTCAGACTCAAAAAATTCTGTTACTGTAATCTTGCAATAAATGTAGTGTTAATGCTGCACTCATGGTTGGTGCTTCTTATCTAGACTACCTCTAATGGCCGACAGTATTGCCTGCCATAAATAAGGGTTAATATCAACCCATCATTTGTCTACTTGAAAACAATTCATAATGGGGCTTCCTCCCAGACACATTACTATACGTTTGGAATCCTAGAAGTACGGTACATAAAGCAGGTGAGAGGGTTCAAAGCAGAGGTGGGTTTCAGCAGGTTCTGACCAGTTCTGGAGAACCGGTAGCGGATATATTGAGTAGTCCGGAGAACCAGTAGTAAAAATTCTGACTGGCCCCACCTCCATCTATTCTCTGCCTCCCAAATCCCAGCTGATCAGGAGGAAATGGGGATTTTGCAGTAACCTTCCCCGGATTGGGGAGGGAATGGAGATTTTATAGTATCCTTCCCCTGGAGTGGGGTGGGAATGGAAATTTTACAGTATCCTTCTCCTGCCATGCCCACCAAGCCATGCCATGCCATGCCACGCCCACAGAACCGGTAGTAAAAAAAATTGAAACCCATCACTGGTTCAAAGTACTAAATCCAAACCACGTCAAGAAGTTAAAGATTCTTATGGTATCAGAAAAGCCAAAGATAAATCTGCTTGTGGCTTTAAAGTAAATCCCTATGCTTTTGTTGCAAAAAAAAATGGTCCTATTATCTACCTGTATTTCTCACAATTTAATATTATCCAGGTATAGCTTTTAGTGTGAAAAATATCAACTAATTTAAAAGCATGTAATATTTGTGTTGTCTCTTCTATTACTTGAGAACTTTGGCTCCTAACACACTACTCAAGAGACAAAGTGTGGCCCCTCAGCCCTTAAAATGTTGCAGGTCTTTTTTACATTCATAGTGGTTTCTGCTCTGATGCCAAAGCATAAGATTACTGTCTTACAGCTTTCTTTTAAAGGAAAATCTTCTAGGTTGAAAGGATTAAAAATATTTTATAAAGGGCAATAACATAATTGGTATTTTACATTTGATTGAGACCACATGATTGAAGTGAAAATATTCTTGAATCTAAGTTGTTTTTTGTCTGATTTTATTTTTGCGTTATTCTAAGTGATTAAGTATGTTTTCTTGAATCATTTATTTTGTGACCTGTAAGCTAGATAATTAAAAAATGGAATTGCATTTTCAAATAACAAGGCTAAACAAATTCTGAGTAAGTATTAATTATCTTACTGAGTGAAGATAATGTCTATTTTCTTTGTAGTGATATAAAATCAATACATGTGTCTTTTATTCCAGGAATCAGAAAGGCGGTGGAGGTTATCTAGTTGTTGATCCTATTTTACGTGTTGGTGCTGACAATCAAGTCTTGCCCTTGGATTGTGTTACACTCCAGACATTCCTAGCCAAGTGTCTGGGACCATTTGATGGATGGGAAGATCGTCTTAAAGTTGCAAAAGAATCTGGTAATAACCTTATTTACCCCAAGCCAAATTTTGACTTGAGATATAAAGCATTAGATAGTCATTTGTGTATTTCTATCTTTTGGACTGTGTATTTATCATCTTTATTCTAGTAATACACTGTAGAGAATGAGGAAGATGACTTTGACGGAGATAGAGGGAGATCTGTTACCAAAGGATCATGGAAAAAACATATCTTAAGTCCCAAGCAAACAGAAAGTATGTGGGAGCTACTCCAAGAGACATTTCAATAATTCACATAAGAATGGGAGGAGAATACAGCACAATCAGACTTGCAAAATTTTATTTTTATAGTCACTCTGAATAAAACTAGTGCTAACTTTTCTGTGGAAATCACAGTTCTGATCTCCCTAAATGGGGCTGACATACGCTAAAAATTCCAAGCAATCTTTGATCTTAGAATGGAGTATCCTCAGGCCTACCTGGTTTAACCACTTTTTTTTTTTTTGCATTATAGCTTCAAATCATAAATATTGCCCAGTTTGTAATGTCTGTCCTCTTATCCACTTGCAAGTGGAAAGCATCTATTTATACATTTCGTTATTATTATTTTACAGGTTATAATATGATTCACCTAACCCCAGTGCAGAAACTTGGTCTGTCTAGATCATGTTATTCGTTGGCTGATCAGCTGGAAGTTAATCCTGACTTTTCATCTTCCAGCAAAAAATGTTCTTGGAATGAAATCGGAAAACTAGTGGAAAAAATGAAAAATGAATGGAATATGCTTTGCATTACAGATGTAGTCTACAATCACACTGGTATGCTTATTTTAATTATATTTATTATTCTTATTGCTTGCTGATTTGCAAAGGGACTGCCATCATGTAATCATTTTCATGTGTCCGAGTCTTGTTCCTTTTGGTACTAATTGTACTTCCTTGTTTGTAGAACAAGGACACTACTAATCAAAAATTATGTAATTTTATATACATTTAAATTTTCTCCTTTAAACTAGCCCCAGGTTGATATTGAACATCCAATCCATATTTGACCGTAGACATTTGAAAATAGTTTTAGCTTGTAATTAAATCATGATTTCTTTAGATACTTTACAGGTGGTTTTTGCAACTATTTCTTTATAAACTGTTTGATGATATGATGACACTGAAAAAAGTGACTTACAACTATTCCTTGCACTTATGACCATCACAGCATTCTCACAATCATGTGATCAAAGTTTGGGTGCTTCCAGCTAGCTTCAAACATGCAAAATCAGTGAGGAAACCCAGATTTGCTTAACAACCATATAATTCACTTAACTATCCTTGCAAAAAAGGATGTAAAATCAGACAGAATTCATTTAACAACTGTCTTCCTTAAGCAGTGGAAATTCTGGTCCCAACTGTGATCGTAAGTTGAGGACCACTCGTAGTTAATTTAAAATCTATAGAACAGCTCTTTACTTCAGAAAGCTAAATAAATGTATTTATTTTTCAAAAACTCACTTTTGTCTTTATTTTGGCCATTTAACTTTTACCATGCAAATGGTACCACTTACCTGTACAGCCTTTCATATCCATGTAAAAAAAAAATGGAGATTGAATGGCCTTTTTAAAATAAATTTACGTATACTTTTGATTTTAGAAATTTTTATTAGAAATTGGTTGTTGTAAAGTTTTTCTTGGTTTTGCTCTTGAATTTTCCTTTGTAAAGCAAAGTTATAAACATATTTTTTTTTATCCTTATGAACTTCTTTTAGATTTGCCCCTTATTCAGCTTTGTCCTTTAATTTTTCTTTTTTTCAAGAAAATATGGTCACCTTGGTGAAGTGCCTAAAACCTTCCAGCAAGGTGTGCTACTAGTTGTGTGTTTCTTGTTTTTCTAAGCTGCAAACAGTGAATGGGTGACTCAGCATCCTGAGTGTGGATACAACCTTATAAACTCCCCTCACTTGAAACCAGCCTGGCTTTTGGACCGAGCTCTTTGGCATTTCACCTGTAAAGTGGCTGGGGGCAAATACAGTGATAAAGGACTGCCACCACTTATTGAAAATGACCAACAATTGAATGTAAGAAAATATAAAAATTATTGGTAGTGCATGTCATCACCTGGCCTGTTCTGGAATTATTAATTTTGCTTTCAGCCTTGTCTCCTTTTTCATCTTTCAAGTTGTTTCTTCCAGATATTTTTAATGTATTGCTTGTGTATTGGTTTCTGTTATGCTTTTAAATAGTTCTCCTGTGCTTTTAAAATTACATTTCCAGCATGTTTTCTGAAAACAAATATTTTGTTTCATTACAATCTGCTCGTCATGAATTATTTATTGTTACTTTGTAGATGGCAACACAAGGCATCATATAGTAACACATCCACTATAGTTCTGTTGACATAATTTGCTTTTAAAATAATCAAAAATACTTTTTAGTTCTTTGTTTTCTTCTGAAAGGTTTACAGAGTTATATCATAAAGGAATGATATTTCAAAGCAATTTTGAAACAAATATATTTATAGTGAATAGTGTTTGAAATGCTAATTTTTTTTAATTTACTAACTTGATATGGTTCTTATTTTTCCAGTGTATCCGTAAAATCTTTTGGGAGGATATTTTTTCCAAGATAAAATTATGGGAATTCTTCCAAGTTGATGTTAACAAAGCAGTGCAGCAATTTAAAACTCTTTTAACTAAAGGTAAACAAAATAACTCAGATTCTTTATAGTGTAAACATCAAAGAAACAATGGTGGAGATGAAAAAATACTTTTGCAGTCAAGGGAAATGTTTGATCATTTTTCTGGGTAAATGGAGAAAAATAAAATTATTTTGATTTCAGAAATCACTTATCTCACATCAAAGATTATTATTGTAGTTAACAATCAAAATGTTAACAGAAATATTTGAAAACCCATGGAACTTTCACCCTGATTATCTATTGGAAACCTGTAAAATCCATATAATTTTTGTTTGGTTAATAATATGAGGAATTATAAGAACACTAAAGTTGCTGTATTATGAATGGAAAATCCTCTGCCTCTTGTTTTTTGTGATTTTATGCAGAAAAAAATAAGCTTTTCTTCTCTCCTAAGCTTAAATGCAAAATAAATGATGAATTACATAATGAATTAGAGCCAGATATCACTTTTACCTTTTTAGCTCATGCTATAGAAATCCTACAATAAACTTATTTGATGCTTTACATTTAAATTTTTCAATTTGTGTTGGGTTTGGAAGAATCCTGAACTTGGGAGGAAGGCTTTATCAGTGTTATCAATCTTTATTAATCATTAATTAGCACAAAACATTAATCAGCACAAAGCAAATAGTGAAGCAAATATAATTACAAACCTATAAATCAGACAGGTTGAATTAAAATAAATAAAAGGGGTACACATAAAGAATTTTAACTAAAAAGAATATTAGGAATAGAAAATATTAAGACCAGTGAGTAAGAATACTCACTTGTCAAAATGAAATTTTAAGAATTCAGTAAAATAATTTTTAAAAGATTTAAGAACTGTAGACTTTACTTACAAGTTAGCTCTAAGAAATCCAGCTTTTTCTGTGATACAAGAGAGTTCATTATTATCCAGTGCTTGAGCTATGCAAAAATCATAAGTGGCGCCAAATGTTACGTTTCTACATCTCAATCAAGAAAGACATATGGCAAAATACAGCACAAGTGTATCCCTAAGATTGTGAGCGGATTTAGGAATGTTTTCTTAAGAATTTAAAAGGAGATGGATGTTGTGTGGACATTTTTTACTCCATTTCTGTTAAGTTCAAGGTTCAAGAGGCAACTCAGTTTAAATAGACACCAGAATACTTCTGTGTTCAGCTGATACCAGCTAGTACATCTTTTGGTTGATTGACACTTTGCTATACTCCAAAGGCAGATGAATTTGTGGATTATTTTGGACATTTTAAAAGATTAAATAGGTCTCACAGGCATCTAGAAGGCACATGTCACACATTTTGTCCCTTAACCCTTCTATCCTTGGGGGGGGGGATTAAATCACATGTTTTTATCTTGTCAATTGTGGGAGGGATTGATGGTAGCAATCCCATTTGAGTCCCAATTGGTACACCCTGATCTAGCAAATATTTTGAAAAAGTGTCCAATTGTGCACATTTTAACAGACTTAGAAGCTAGTCTTTCAGTGTGATTATTGTAATTCTTACAGAATGTCAGGAACAATGCACCTGTGCCACAGTACTTAAACTTCTGGGTTGTATCTATATCCAATTGCATTTGAGCTTTCAGAAAACTAAGAATTGCTGCCATAAATAAAAATACATGCCTTGAAACTGATCATAGATTCCCTGCAACAGGTAGCTCAAAGGTTAAAACCGATCCCAACCAACATCTTGCAATCATTCAAGATCCTGAATTTAGGAGGCTTGGCTGCACTGTAGATATGAATGTAGCACTGAATACCTTCATACCACACAGGTATGTATTTTCTAAAGACAAAATTAAATTCAACATTTGATGATCAAATCATTGTCAATATATCAGATGAGGAGGAACCTCAGAAATGTATCATTTCACTTATAATTTGCTTGCTATAATTCATGGCCAGAGTTGAAATCAGTTACTTTCTTCTTAAACTTCAGCTTCTTATTCAGAAATTTTTTAGTGCTGTTTGGTATTCACAGATCTACTGGCCTGTCCTTGGTGTACCTATATTTAAAGGGGAAATAGGTTTTTTAAAAAATACAATATATTGCAAACACCTTTAAGACTATAGTTTGCATTAAGAAGCATGCTTAATATAGAAGTTAAAATTTGTGTTAAATCAGAATATATCAGTTTCCTTCCTGATTATACATACATTAAACTTACATTTTTACTTGTTCTAAAAGTAGTCGCTTTCATTCGTGTGTTTTTTTAGCAATGGACCAGCTGCAATAGAAGAGTGTTGTAACTGGTTCCGCAAAAGAGTTGAAGAGCTAAATGATGGAAAGTTCCGACAAACAAATTACCATCATGAGCAGGTTGTAACAATCATGGGTCATGTGACCATTGTAGCTTGTATACTCTTTATTTCATACTTGTGCTGAACACTTAAATCTTGACTGTATTAACCTTTTAACGGCTTCCAGGCTATCAACTGTGTTTTGGCAACTGTGAGCTACGAACGACTGGCTGATCATGGTCCTAAGCTTGGTGCTATAACCAGAAAATATCCATTGGTTACAGGGTATTGTACCTTCTCTATTTTAAATAACATGTACAATATTTTTAAATGCACGTTTTCCTATATGAAGATATATAAGAATTGTTTGTGCTCCCTTAAAAGGGAAGCTTGATAACATAATTATGGTATAAACTTAAAAGAGATTGGGGTTCTTTTTACCTAGGGTATATATCTGAATTGTAAAGATGTATGCAATTCATTTATTAATTTAACCCATCTATAAAATTGCTCAATCACCATATCAATTCTAGGTTATGTGGACCAATGCAATGAATACAGATTTAAAAGGGAAAAAAAATCAAGCAATTATACAACCCATTACAAGTAGTCCTTGAGTTATGTCCACAATTGAGCCCAAAATTTCTGTTGCTAAGCAAGTCAGTTGTTAATTGAGTTGTGCCCCATTTTATGACCTTTCTTGCTACAGTTGTTAAGTGAATCACTGCAGTTAAGTTGAGACCAAAGTTGTTAAGTGAATCTGGCTTCCCCGTCGACTTTGCTTGTCAGAAGGATGCAAAAGGTGATCACATGACCCTAGGACACTGCAGCCAGTTGCCAAGCATCTGAATTTTGATCACATGGCCATGGAGATGCTGCAATCGTCATAAATGTAAAAATGGTCATAAGTCACTTTTTTCAGTGCTGTTGTAACTTCAAACAATCACTAAATGAATGGTTGTAAATTGAGGACTACTGTACAAATTCATATCATAAGCCCATTACAATCATTCTGCTCCAGAGTCTTGTAAAAACCCACAGATTTCATACAATCTGTTCCAGTGGGTAGGGGCAGCCACAGAGAAGATCTGTTCCTCCTTAACCAGTAATTAAGGCCATATTTCTCTAATTAACCATACTTTCTTCTAAGCAAGGATTATCAGATTTAAAACAAGCCATAGTCTTAATTTAACTTTAAACCTTGGTTTTATATTCTAGTTCATTTTCATTAACTAAAATTTCCAACTTCTAATAATAGGGTTGCTAAAACATAACCAGTGAACTTAGAATTTAGTTTTTGATGTTGTCAGTGATGAAGATGTGATTCACATTTTGTAAATATTGAAGATGTACTGTACCTGTAAAAGTAGACAGGTATCTCAACTGGATTGATAGTATCCAATAGTGTATTTTTAAATAGTTGAAGTTAAATAATATATTATTTCTGAAATTGCTATTTAATATTATTTTCACATGACTTTCAACATTCCTTGTGATGATGGCCTGCTTGAAGGGAATTTAGTAATGATTTCAGGTTCTTTCAGTAAAAGAAAAATGTACGAATGCAAGAAGGAATTAAACTCTTGAACAGAATTAGGTGACCTATACAATTAATTAACAAAAACATATTAATACTGTGTTTCTAGTTTTGAAAATTAAAGTAGAATAGCAGACCAGCCATTTAGATCTATTGTATGTGAGATTATATCTATCAGGTATAGATAGGTATATCCAAAATTCAGCTGTAGAAAAATAACTATAACATGGAAAAAAAAAAAGAATCAACATTACTAAGTTGGTTAGGAAAAAAAGAATACAGTATTTCTGTATTCTTGCAATATTATGAATGTAATTATTCCTCTTGAAGAAATGTATTAGTCATTTATCAGTATCCACTTCATTATTGCTTGTGCAGGTACTTTACCTACCCATTTAAAGAACTAACCCTGGATGAGGAGGAAGCTATGATGCATCAGCCTGACAAAGCAAGTTATTTTATGGCCTATAATGGTTGGGTGATGGGAGATGATCCTCTGAAAAATTTTGCTGAACCAGGTTTGTGACCTTTCTTTGTTAATTGAACAACTTGAAGTACTTGAATAAAGCATAGTTTTTCAAATAGCCTTCATCCATGGTTTGATTTAGATGATTTATGCTAAGGATTGATTAATTTCAGTTCTTCATGTTGCTTGCTGTACATTTGGGTTGGTATTTCAGAGACTTTTTGGTGACAATGCATTGCAGGTAAATTAATACAAATACAAATACTATATATATCAGAGGTGTCAAACTCAAGGCCTGTAGGCCAGATCCAGCCCTTGGGGCGCTTAGATCTAGCCTGCATGGCCAACCTGGAAACAGTGAAGGACTGGCCCATGTTTCCTCTGCCAGCGAAAATGGAGCTCGGTAGGGCCACGCGCAGCCCTCCCAACCTCCATTTTGCCTGGAAGAGAGTTGCAGGAAGTCATTGCAGTTGAAAATGGAACTCGGGGGCACCGCATGCAGCCTTCCTGAGCTCCCATTTTTGCTGGCAGAGGGTTGTAGGAAGCCGTCACAGCCAAAAATGTAGCTCAGGAGCCCGTTTTTGAAGGCAGAGCACTCAGGATACCATAGTCATCCCCGACAGTAACATTGAGCTGGCCACACCCATCCCATCCCCCCACAAGGTCAAACACAACCCTGATGCAGCCCTCAATGAAATCAAGTTTGACACTCCGGTATATATTGAATATCATGATGTCAAAATTTAAGAGACTCCACAAGGAATAGCACGTTGCCAGATTTTTGTAAATAAAACACACATATTAATTTTGGATATTCCAATTACATATTTAGTGTTATTGCAAAATCCAAAAGAGGCATTTAAAAATATCTTTATTTTGGATATGGAAATATAGAGTCAAAGAGTAGAAAAAATATGTTGTAGGCATTTGGTCCAACTTCTTGCTTAGTACAGAAAATCCACTTAAAGCATAAGTTAGTCTCAGTAGCATAGCAACAGAGTACACTTACAAATAATTATTGGGTTAAGTTGGTCTTTTCTCAAAAATATTTCTATTAATATTTCTAATAGCAGTAAAAGGCGCTATATATTTAATTTTGAAATAAATTTATAGGACAGCTGTAAATCCACCTAAAATTGAAGAAACGGAATTACAAACAAAATGGCTCAAAGTTCAAATGATTTTAGATTAAAATAGCATGTGAAACATTTAGGAATGATATCATTTTAACCAAGCTGAATAGTGAATTCTTAATAAAATGAGGATTTCATTTGTGGGCAAGGAAAATGAAAAGTAAAATGCATGCAATATCTTGTCTTAGGTTATCTTTCTTACTAAAAAGATGTTCCTGTAAAAATAAAATGTCAAAGTCTAATGTAAGATATTTTCCAAATCATCATAACTAGTTTCTAACAAATGTAAGAAAATTGTAACTTTGGGATAGCAGTTGAATTTTAATAAAGTAATATTTCATCTTGGAGCATCAATTTAATGTTGGGGCATAAAAAACCATGAATGCATAAAAGGCCTAAGTGAGTAGGGTTATTTTGTGTGCATCAATTTTTCAAGCATAATTTACAAAAAAATATATATGAGATTTTAGGTTGGTATTTCAGGGACTTTTCTATGACAATGCATTGCAGTTAATTCCATATTTTTTTGTAATTTATGTATCAGTTGAATTGCTTTTGAAAGACTACTTATCTCCAATTTTTTCCGCCTGTCCAGTACCGATGTCTATAATTAAAAGGACTAACCAAGAGAGTGACTTGCATAATTTTCCTATATCAGATTTACAAAAGAGGCTTGTTAAAAATTGTAAGAATTTTGTGAGCAGAACAAGGGGAAAAAATTAAGTTCTAAGATATTATTTGAAGGGACTGTTAATTTTTATTATTGTAATTGTAATTTTTAATAAAATTACTCTAAAAATAAATTCAAATAATAATCTAAAATGAGTAAGAATGTTGAAACCACAATTATTGTATTGTACCCTAAATTAGATTTTCCTTTCTATAGGCTCAAATGTCTACCTTAGAAGAGAACTTATTTGCTGGGGTGATAGTGTCAAGCTGCGCTATGGGAATAAACCAGAAGACTGCCCGTATCTATGGGCTCACATGAAAAAATATACTGAAATAACTGCCAAATATTTCCATGGATTGCGTCTTGACAATTGCCACTCCACTCCTCTTCATGTGGCTGAGGTATAGAAAAATGCATTTATACATAGTTATTTATGATATTAGAAAAATATATTTATACTAGATGGAGATAACTGACATCTGTCTTAGTCATTTTTACAGTAATCGTGCAAGGTAAGCTATGGTTATTAGACTTGCATTGCAGACAATTGTTTAAACTGAGACATCATAGTGATTCTGCAATAATAGTAAAATGCCACTTCAGTTATGTTGATATCATTCTAAACATCCTCGCATTTTTGGGTAAAAGAATCTGAATCTAGTGTAATATTGGGCCAGGAGAAAATAACCTGTTTGGATATACTTAAAATCTTGGATTTAAGATTAGTTTAAAAAGTAACACTGATTAAATGCTACCCAGCTGTATATCTCTACCCCGCGTCAATTCAGTGGTGCGGTAGATGTGATGTGCCTGTGCCTGGAGGCTGTGAGGGTCTGGATGGGAGTCAACAAGCTCAGACTTAACCGAGACAAGAACGAGTAGCTGTGGGTATTGCCTCCTAAAGACTATGTTGATTGTCCATCCTTGGTTCTGGGGGGGGGGGGGGGGAGAAATTGTCCCCCTCAGAACGGGCTCATAATTTGGGTGTCCTCCTAGATTCACAGCTAAGATTACAGCAACATCTGACAGCTGTGGCTAGGGGGACCTTTGCACAGGTTTGCCTGGTGCACCAATTGCGACCCTACTTGGATCAGGAGGCTCTCCTCACAGTCATTCATGCCCTTGTCACCTCACGGCTAGATTATTGCAACGCGCTCTACATGGGGCTACCCTTGAAAAGTGTTCGGAGACTACAGTTGGTCCAGAACGCAGCCATGCAAGCTGTCGTGGATGCATCTAGATACACCAACATTACACCAATTCTCCACGAGCTGCACTGGCTCCCTATTGGTCTCCGGTCACAATTCAAGGTGTTGGTTATTACCTTTAAAGCCCTACATGGCTCAGGGCCAGGTTATCTTCAAGACCGCCTTCTGCTGCATAGCTCCCAGCAACCGGTAAGATCCCATAGAGTTGGTCTCCTCTGGGTCCCGTCAGCTAAACAATGCTGGCTGGCGGGCCCGTCAGGGAGGGCCTTCTCTGTGGCTGCCCCAGCTCTCTGGAACCAGTTACCTCCTGAGGTCCAGACCATCCCCACCCTATTGGCCTTCTGAAAAGCGGTGAAGACCTGGCTTTTCCGGCAGGCCTGGGGCCGTTGATCTCGCTCTTGTGATCTGGCGAGATCCGGCCATTAATGGCGTGAATGAGTTTTTAATGTTTTTAATGTTTTTAATTTTTAAATGTTTTTTTATAATGATTTTTTAAAATGTATTGTGAGCCGCCCTGAGTCTTCAGAGAGGGGCGGCATATAAATTGAATTAATTAAATAATTAAATTAAATTAAATTAAATTAAATTGAAAGCAGTTTACTGTCAGATAAGTAGAACTAATCTGACTTTAGCAGCTTCACTTTCTCATGTGTAAACTGTACTATAAACGGAATTGCTTTTTTGCCCATATGATCTTCTTCACATGATTTGCTTTTAACTATAATTTAATGTTTTTTTTAATGAAGCAAAGTTAGAACAGTGGAAGATAGCCTAATGTCCTCAACTTCATTAGTCTTCAGCCAAAGTTGGCATGGTGTGTAGCAATACATTAAAATTCAAAATATCTGAAGAACTTTGCTTTCAATATTAGAATATGGAAACCCAGGTGCTCTTTTCACTGAATAGCAATAGCAATCGCACTTAGACTTGTATACCATTTCATTGTGCTTTACAGCCCTCTCTAAGCAGTTTACAGAGTCAGCATATTGCCCCCAACAAACTGGGTCCTCATTTTACTGACCTCAGAAGGATGGAAGGCTAAGTCAACCTTGAGCCAGTGAGGATCGAACCGCTGGCAGTGGGCAGAGTTATCCTGCAATACTGCATTCTAACCTCTGTGCCATCATGGGTTAGAGTAGGGCTGTGAAACTTCCGGCCCATGGGCCGGATGTGTCACGCACTGGCCACAACCACACCTAGTTTAGTGAAGGGGAGAAAAGTCCTGATACGTCACGTGATGCCACCGTGACAACGTGAGTTTGACACCCCTGGTTTAGAGGAGGATGCTCAATAGATGATGTTGGGTTATCATTCTCAATTAAAGCTGACTTTGTATAAAATATACAAAAGTATGAAGGCTATTGCTTAACACATTGTAAGCCGCCCTGAGTCTCCGGAGAAGGGTGGCATATAAAAAAAAAAAAAAGATTGAGTTATTGTAGGAATAAATAGGGATGCTGCTGCTGAGATTTTTTTTTATGAAGAAGTAGGTTGCAAATGCAAGTTATTTAATGAAAATATTCATTTCAATACTAACTAGAATTAAGGTTAAGCAGAATTTGACCTTGGCATGCAAATTACAATTCTAAAAGGCCTGGTTAACTTTAAATATAGCTAGAATACTATATTGTACCATACAGGTAGTCCTCATTTAATGACATTAAATGGTACTGGAGTTTCTGTCACTAAGCAAAAAAGCAATATTGCATGATTTCATCGCTTAGCAATGGCAGATCTGGAAGTGCCCAGTTACCAACAATAAGTGAATCATTGCAGGTCATTAAGCAAGGACCTCATGTGATCACTCCTTTCAGCTTTCCCATTGAGGGAAGCTGGCAAGCAACATTGCCAATTGTAATCACATGACTGAGGGACAATGGAATAGTTGAAACTTTGAAGATTGGTCATCAGTACATCACTTTTCTGTACAGTGCTGTCACAATTTTTAAGTCACTGGATCAGTGTTGTTAAATGAGGACTACCTGTACTGCACTGTTTGAATCAAAAAATTACGTACAGAATGATGTCTCTATCATTCTTCCCATTTTAATTTATTTTTTATGATGTTTATGTATTATTATGGAAACCATAGTAATTAGAGAATAATGGAATCAGAAAAGCTCATGCTGTAAGAAGGCACTTTTAAAAAAATGTGTTACAATCTATAGGAAATGCTGGCAGCAGCCAGGTCGGTCAGACCTAATCTATATGTGATAGCTGAACTCTTCACTGGCAGCGAGGTCATTGACAATGTCTTTGTCAACCGCCTAGGAATTACCAGTCTGATTAGAGGTACCATAAAAAAAAATGCTTGAAAGGTTTGTTGCAGGATTGCTGTGTTTATAATAAAGTCAAAATCTCTATGTTGAACTAATTTTGTCTTTTCATTTGTATTTATTCTTGTACCCTTGGCCAATTTCAAACACCTTTCCCTCTCTCCTTTTGGTTTTTCTCTTCCATCTCATTCTTCATTCTTTGTCTTGGGCTCATTTTCTTGAATCTTCATAACTGAACCTTTTTGGTTCTTTAAACCTTTGGCTTCCTAATTTGGTTTTGTCGCATGGTGTTTTTCCGTGATCTCCAAATCCATGCCTAGCTTTGCATTCTTTTTTTTCCTGCTGTTCTGCATTTTCCTATCTGTGGCTTCTTTGGCTATGCTTCTTGCAGTATATGATGGACACAGCTAGAAAATTACGGCCCAACTTGTATATAGTGGCTGAACTGTTCACTGGAAGTGAAGAGCTGGACAATATCTTTGTGAATAAATTGGGCATTAGTTCTTTAATAAGAGGTAGGCTTGCTTTAAATTGCTATTTTATTTAGTCTTTTACTATGCATGATTTGCTGTGAGTGAAGGACATGAACGTGTAAATTTTTGTTTGCATTCCTTTTTTATAAACGTGATAGTATTGTTTCATCATAATTAGAGATGAAAATTGAAAGATGGAAGTAGTGATGACCACTTTCCATAGCTCAACAAAATAATGAATAGGGAGATAACTTTGTATAAATGTTGTATTACATCCCACATGAACAACATATATTGTATATCTTGGTTGGTGCAGATGTGATGTGTTTATCTCCCTAATAATGGCTAAAAGATAAGGATTAAGGTACTTGATCAGGTCAGATCTATATTCACAGCAGTGGTGAAATCCAAATTTTTTTCTACCGGTTCTGTGGGCGTGGCTTGGTGGCTGTGGTGTGGTTTGGTGGGCATGGCTTGGTGGCCATGGCAGGGGAAGGATACTGCAAAATCTCCATTCCCACCCCACTCTGGGGCCAGCCAGAGGTGGCATTTGCCGGTTCTCCGAACTACTCAAAATTTCTGCTACCGGTTCTCCAGAACCTGTCAGAACCTGCTGGATTTCACCCCTGATTCACAGATTATAAGGCATTACTTTAACATGGTTTGTAACATGTTATAGTACTTAGGATATATTGGAACTGTGCCACATTCACTATTAGCAAAGGCTTGAAAAAGGCAAAGCCTGGTTAAGTATGTATGTACTGTATGTATTCAATTCATTCATTCATTCATTCATTCATTCATTCATTCATTCATCTGATTTTTATCCTGCCTTTAAAATAACTCAAGGGATATGGAATTAACCACATTTAAACTTAGTGTTGACATTCCTAAATGCTTGATAGGATAGGAAATGGGAGGAATGTGGCACATTATCAATCATTTGATTAAGATGATGGAGAGACTGTCTATGTTGCTTTTGAGATATATTAAACTACATGATAGTTGTGTTTGATAAATACAATCATGTTAGGCTACAAGGCTTTAGGCTTACTCAAATGTCTCTTTTATCATTCCAATACCCATAGATTTTAACTTCAAGACAGTGTGCGTGGAGTCTTGCATCATTACCAGTTATGCTCAAAGTGAAAATTCCATCGAAAAGATACTTTATTGTTCTTTAAATCCTTTAGTCAATAAAATCATAAACATATCATATTCTGACTTGAATAGGTGTTGGATTGTGCATGTTTTGGGACTCAAGGAAAGCAGAATTTCCATATGACCTGTGGAATACATGTTTCTGTTGGCTGTGTTTACAAATTGGGATTTATGGCCTGAGTGACTATTAACATGACTTAATAAGTTCTGAAAATTTCACGTTCCGATGAATGAATCTAACAATCAATGCTCATTTAAAGGGGGTTGGTTTTGTTGTTATGCAGAAGCAATGAGTGCCTACAATAGCCATGAGGAGGGCAGGTTAGTCTACCGCTTTGGTGGAGAACCTGTTGGATCTTTCGTCCAGCCACGTTTGAGGCCTTTAACACCTGCTATCGCACATGCACTCTTCATGGACATAACACATGATAATGAATGTCCGATTCAGGTAAGCATTGGCACTATAAAGCTCTCTAGTTGTTCAAAGTGTAACTTTAAAGATCTCATAAATATTATGCATTGAGTAGTATAATCCATGTTTTGACTCCTTCATAATAAATACATAATCCTATTTTAATATGAATGGACTTTTAATTTTATACTGGTAGTAAAAATTATGATTTAATGTGAATGCAAATTAAACTTGAAACACACAAATACAAATACACACAAATAGTCCTGAGGTTATCAAGACTCGTTCAGCAATCTTTCGAAGTTAGAATAGCGCTAAACAAGTGGTACCCATGACTGGCCCTCAAAGTTCTGGCCTTCAGAGCATCCTGATGATCATGTGGTTACAATCTGGGTTCTTGACAACAGCTCACACTTAAAGGTTAAATATTGTGCAGGGTAATGGAAGGCTTAGATGCAATCACATGTTCTCCATTTGTGACCTTCCCTGCCAGCTTCCCATAAACAAATTCAGTGTGGGACTTTTATTTGCACCACTTTTTTTCCCAAAGATCCTCACTATAGAGTATGAGATTCAAGGGATCTCATGTCCGTAGCACTTGTCCACATTCTATAATGCATGTCTACCCTGAGTGCCCAGACAGTCATGTTTTGTAGCATGTACCCAATAGACTGCACACACTCCCATCACTTGCCCATGGCATCCCTCTCTCTAGTGGTGTATTGTGCTCTTTTCCTGGGCTCTTGCCTCTTCCTGCTTAATAAACTGTATGGTACTGGAGTTACCACATGTCCACATAGTTTGTTCTAATTACAGGACCAACAAATGAAAGTTTTATATAGAAATCTAGGTAAGAAGTTTTACTTTAGCCTTCTTTCTGATTCCTAATTCTTTTTTTTAAAGTAGCCTGTGAGCTTTTTCCATAGGAAGGAATTCCTGCTTATAGCAAATAAACAATGCAGACAGCTGTTTTTCTGATTTTTTTTTTCCAAACAGAGGCTAGACAGTCCTCTGTGAAAAAGGTCTAGCTGTGTATTTCTTAATTGATCTGGAGCCCAGAATAGATTGCCTTGTTGATTCTAGATTTCCAACATACATAATTTTCTGTGAACCAGGGCTTATGAGTTTATCTTCCTTATTTTGCATATAAATAGGATCTATCATGTGAACTGAAGCGGAAAATAGTGTGTTTTAAGTCTCATCTGAATGAGATATATGAAAGCCAATTACCAGTATCTTACTCCTGCATTCCACTGGGTACTTTCCCTGTGTGCCAAATTTATAAATCAGCATTACTAAAATTACACGTAAATAATCTAGACATCAGCTCCCATTACCTTGCAAGCATGCTACCCAAGGCAAAGGATTGAGGGAACTTTAGGACATCAAGATGGGTTATTTTCCATGCTGTGCTGGATGGCATGTAGTCATGAACATAAATTACCTCACCTCACTTCTTTTATATATTATACATACTTCTTAAATGCATTGGATTAAATCCTGTTATTCATGATCCGCATGAGTTGACATTATTGTTATGGGATTCCTTCTGCTCCCAAATGTTGTGAAGATCTTAAGAAAATGTCCCAGGATGGAGCACAGATCCTAGAGAAAAAGCGATTTGCTGGAATTCAGAACTGCTTTGACCATTGTATCCCTATTTCTTATTGCTAGCATCGATCTGCTTATGATGCCCTTCCCAGCTCAACAATCGTTTCCATGGCCTGCTGTGCTACAGGAAGCACTAGAGGGTATGATGAACTAGTGCCACATCAGGTGTGTTTTTAAACAATGCACTCCTTGTATATGTTGGGATGATCAAGCAGTGTTGATGCAGGTTACAATAATATCCTGTTTATATTATTGTAGTGTGATATGCATAGAATTACTTCTGACATTTCTCAAGTTGTAGTACACCAGGTAGGGATCATTATTTTGATTAGTCTTGTTCACTCAGATTGTTTCACCAATCCTACAAGCCTCACTCATGACCTATTCATAGACAAGTCAGAATGTTGGTCCTGAGCCTAAGTTATAGGTACATGAAAAATAAAACATTTGATAATGTTACCTGGTTTGGTAATAGCAATAGCACTTAGGCGTATATACTGCTTCACAGTGCTTTACAGCCCTCTGTAAGCAGTTTACAGAATCAACATATTGCCCCCAATAATCTGGGTCCTCATTTCACTGACCTCAGAAAGATGGAAGGCTGAGTCAATCTTGAGCCGGTGAGGATCGAACTGCTGGCAGTCGGTAGAATTAGCCTGCAGTACTGCATTCTAACCACTGCGCCACCACGGCTCTAATGAAAACAACATTAGACATTGGACTACATTCTCCAAGAAAACAACCAAGCTCAGAGACCACCAAGGACTCCACAGAGTGTTTATTCTTATGTGTCAGCACTTCATAATTTGATCAATCTAAAGTCATGGGCAGATGGCCATTCTTCAGAGTGAAATAATTAGCATTCAAGTTGTCAGTGTCAAGCAAAAGTAATTTTAATTGATCCAGGTGCTTAGAAATATTTTTCACATATGTTAAAGCTCCTGACTTTCAACTGAACTTTTTTTTTAAAAAAAATTGTAATTGTCTTTTAAATTATAAGAAGCAATATAGAAAAGTTTTAAGTATTGAAACATGTGTACAATATATTCTGTAGAAGTTATTTGAGCATGGAAAAAATGATGAATTGCTATTTTTCCATTTATTGGCAGATATCCGTGGTCTCTGAAGAAAGATTTTATGCAAAGTGGAATCCAGCAGCAACACAGTTAAAACCTGGTGAAGTTAATTTCAAGACTGGAATTATAGCAGGAAGGCTAGCTATGAACAGATTACACCAAGAGCTGGGAGCTAAAGGTTTTAATCAGGCAAGAACTGGGTCAGCTTGTATTGTGGTTAGGAGAGATGTCATACTGGAAAAGGTTGAGCCAGGCACCGTGGCTTGATGCTTTGTTTGCATACAGTGGACTGAATCAAAGTAGTTGTCAGCTTAATGAGATGGGCAGATTTATGTTAAGAATATACCATAGTTCATTATCAGCAGCAAAATAATTTAAATCCACAATTACTTGTCTGCTGATTGGCTTATTACAATCATGACTGGAAACCAGAATCCTGATTTATTTGCTTTTTTGCTTTGCCAATTTTTTTTCCAGCTACAAGGAAAGAAAATCAAGAAATAGATTATTCGCCTTGAATTAATTATTTTATTTATGTGAAAGCCTGTAACTGGCTTTTCTATGACTAGGAACAAGTTATATGAAAGAGAATTCTTATGATCTTGATTAAAGGAATGAGATGCTAAATGTTTGTTTAAAGTTAAAATCCAAAATGATGTTACTGATTAACCAAATGTATGAATATTTCTTCTGATTGGGTATCTCACTAACTTTCTCTCTTTCAATGTCCTCTTGTTCATAGATTCTAAAAATTGTGACACCTGCCCTAAGATGCCCTAAATGAGAATTGCAATATGAGTAGTATATTAATTTAAAATATACCCATGATCTTATTTTTTTTCTCAAAATACATTTTTAGGTGTTTGTAGACCAAGTTGATGAAGATATTGTGGCTGTGACCAGACATTGCCCTAATACACACCAGTCTGTTGTGGCTGTTTCTCGAACAGCTTTCAGAAATCCTAAGACTTCCTTCTATAGTCAAGACGTTCCCCAAATGTGTATTCCAGGTAACCTTATCAATCCCCAAGCAGGTGTTTCTATCAATCTCCTGTTGTTCTGCCCCAGCTACGGACCCCAAAGAATGCAGCACACACAAAGTCTGTACAAACCTTAGTTTACTAAATTAAATCAGGTTTTTTTTCAAACAAAGGCTGTTAATTAACTTTCTTAATAGCCTACAAGAATTCAAAGAATAAATAATCTTAATCTTACTATGGTTGGCAAAAAGCCCAGAAGCAATTTGCAGAGAACTAAGATCAAGGTACGAAGGAGAGTGAATGAAGTTGTTCCCTGCAAATTGCTTCAGTCGGCGTTCCTCCTTAAATAGGCTAAGGGAGTGGCCAATTAGCCCTAAGCCTTACTCTCAAGGAGATCTCCTCCTGAGGAGCCCTCCTGCCTTTTGGCACCTCTGTGTGCCCGTGCATCGAGAAGAGGCTCCACCCATGGAAGCTTCTGAAGGCCCTGGCTGAATCCCCACCTCTGGCACCACATTTTCTCCATCCTCCTCATTGTCCGACTCGAGTGCCAGCTGCACAAGCTGCTGGCGTAGCACCGCACCAGCCTCCTCACTGTCGGAATCAGCCACCAGTTGCACAGGCCGCGTACGGGCCGCAACACCTGTCCTTCCAGCAAGCCTAGCAGTTGGCACAATATTGTCGGGCAATATTAATGTTTGGCCCTATTCTGTGGTATGAGCGTTCTTCCTAGAGTGCTTGGAATAAATGAACCATCTCTCAGGAACATGTGGTAGTTTACTACAGTTAGTCCTTTACTTATGACCACAATTGGACTCAGAATTTCCATTGCTAAACAAAGCAGTTATTAAGTGAATCATACTCAATTTTACCTTTTTGGCCATGGTTGTCAAGCAAATCACACAGTCATTAATTGAATCATGCAATTGTTAAGCAAATCTGGCTTTCCCCATTGATTTATCTTGTCAGAAGCTGGCTGGGAAGATGGCAGTCATATGATCCTGGTATCCTGCAACCATTGTAAATACATGTTGGTTGCCAAGTGCCCGAATTTTGATCATTTAACTGTGGGGATGCTGCAAAGGCGGGTTTCAAAACCCGTTGCTACAGGTTTGCTCTTGGACGTACGTGCAACGCTTCTGAACATGCACAGAAGCTTCTGCGCAGAAGCATCCGGGCTGGTGGGCAGAGCTTCCTGCCGCCGTTACGGGTTCACCCGATCCAGTGCAAACCAGTAGCAACCCACCACTGGGCTGCTGCTATAGTTGTAAGCACAAGGACTTACGGTTGTAAGTCACTTTATTCAGTTTTTAGTTCCATTGTAACTTTGAACAGAAGCTAAACAAATGGTCATAAACTGAGGACTGCCTGTATTCAGTACAGATATTTTAGTACATTGAGGCAACTTATTGAGATATATCTTTGACACTTGGATTTCTCATGATTCAACCATATTTGGATGAACATCCTTTGGAGAAATATTTTAGTATCTAAAATTTAAAATTTTAACATTATTGCAGTATTAAGCAAGTATAGATAAGCCAAAATAGTTACATTGCCCATCACATGACAGGTTGCATCATGTAATCAGATGATCTAGAAGTAATGTAAACCCTGGTATATATGGTAGCATGATATAATGTAATATATGAATATGTCAGAGAGTTTAAGGGAAGGTAGACCTTTTGGATAACTTACAATAAAATCGTTCCTTATTTATACTCTAATTATTTTAGAGTATAAATGATTTATACTCTGATTATACTCTGATTTAAAATGATTAATTATTTTAAATAGTTCTGCTTGTTAATGGTAAGTTGATACTATTCCAGCATATTTGAAATGAATACAGGTAGTCCTCGACTTGCGATCAAAATTGAGCCCAAAAGTTACATTTCTAAGTAAGAAATTTGTTAAGTGAGTTTTGCCCCATTTTATGACTTTTCTTGCCATATTTGTTAAGTGAATCACTGCAGTTGTGACATTAGCAACATGGTTATTAAGTGAATCTGGCTCCCCCATTGACTTTGCTTGTCAGAAGGTTTGAAAAGGTGATCACATGACCCCAGGCCACTCCAACCGTATTAAATATGAGCCAGTTGTCAAACATTTGAATGTGAATCACATGACCGTGGGGGATGCTGCAAATGTCCTAACTGTGAAAAATATTCATAAGTCACTATTACAACAGTTACTGTTGTAACTTCAAATGGTCACTAAATGAACTGTTGTAACTGGAGGACTACTTGTACATATTTTGAACATAGAATGAATGTAAAGGAGGATAAGAACAACAATAAGTGACATTAGAAAAACACATACTGTTTTGCACTTAGAGCCTTGGTGGCACAGTGGTTAGAATGCAGGCTAACTTGCCCAAAGCCTGGAGTTCAATCCTGACCGGCTCAAGTTTGACTTAGCGTTCCATCCTTCCAAGGTCGGTAAAATGAAGACCCAGATTATTGTGGGCAATATGCCGACTTTGTAAACTGTTTAGAGAGGGTTGTAAAGCACTGTGAAGTGATATATAAATCTAAGTGCCATTGCTATTGCTATTGCTAGATATAAATGTATGCCAAATAACATACAATAGGATTCATATGATCTTCAATCCTTAGCTCTGTTCTTGAGTTGGAGTTCAGTAATAACCACATCTCTCAAATCTTGGATAGAGTCTATAATTGCTCCTTGTTGGTATTAAGTAACTTCTTAAAACTGAAATCAGACAATCTTTCATTGTGGCTAATGAAAAGTAAAGAACTCATGTATTGTATGCCTAGAAATTACTCACTGTACTCTACCAATTGTAATTATGACATTTTTACCCACCGTGGCATAATAGCTGCTTTTTTCCTTACTGTTCCTGTAGGCAAAATTGAAGAAGTAGTTCTTGAAGCTAGGACTTTTGAGAGAAGTGCAGATCCTTATAAAAAGGATGATCATACAATCAATGGGTTGCCTGAGTATACAGTTGAACTCCGAGAACACATACAGGTTAGTTCTCTCTGACTCTCTCTGTATCTCTCTCTCTCTCTCTCTCTCTCTCTCTCTCTCTCTCTCTCTCTCTCTCTCTCTCTCTCTCTCAAGTTTTAACAGTTACCTGATTTCAGCTGCTTTTCTTCTCTTGTTAGCTCAAGGAAAGTAAAATAATAAAACAAGCTTCAATTGCCACAAAAGGTCCTAATGAATTTGTTCAGGAAATAGAATTTGAAAAGCTTACGCCAGGGAGCGTGATCATATTTAGGTAAATAGCAATTATTTCTACCCATTGTAGAAAATATTTTGATGAATTGTATGGAGTTTATTGGAATGGAAGACTAACATGTCTTGTTTGGTGGTAATATTGTAGAGTTAGCCTTGATCCAAAGGCACAAGATGCTGTAGGAGTACTTCGTAATCATCTAATCCAGTTCAGTCCTCACTTTAAATCTGGAAGTCTGCCCGATGATGGTTCAGAAGCTATACTGAAAACCCCCTTTTCGGTGTAAGTTTGTCTCTATGTTGAAAATTAACAAAAAGAGGTAAAGTTACACAAATGTCTCCCTTGCTTGCTCTGCAGACCTGTCCTGTGTTCAAAACAGTCGTGAGGAATTAGTAAGACATAGCACGTTTGGCAATAAATATGATGTTACTTTTGGCCATTAATACTTTAGACCTTAGAGAAGGAGGTAAAAGTTACCAAGACATTCTATGCAAACTTTCTTGAAAGGAAATCTCGTTCAGATGATTCAGACTTTGGCATTAGTGTGCTTAGCAATGACATCTTGCCAATCTTGTTCAAAGAGTGTTATTGTCTCCAAGACTGAACTACATATTATGGTGAATGTGTCATCACGGTTGTGCGTAAGAGATGTGGGTATTTTTCATTAAATGTCACTGGTAGGATGTATTCATCCAACATACGATCACAGCAGGGAGGGAGTGGAAGTTTAATCTTCCCTTCTCCCCACAGCAGGCCTTGGGAAATCTATCTTTCCAAATTCAGTCCAAGAGGAAAGCTCCTTTTTGCATTTTGTCCCTGAGCAACTAACAGCTAGAGATTATATTTTTGGAGTTGTAGTGCAAGAGGCAATATATTTAATATAATTATATGATTGCCACATTATTTTCTCCCTTGTAGAATGGTTGAATTATAATATGTATCTGTGATTTAGCTGGATAAGAGATCAAAATTATTTTGTCATTTTGGAATGACAAAATAAGATTCACTTTCATGCATCTCGAACAGACAAGCTGTAATCAGCCCTTAATAAGAGCAGAATAAAACTTGGTGAAAGAATTCTTGGAGATCTCAGCAGTATACTTTCATCTTGAATGCATCCTCTCACCACATCTTCGGGCTTATTGTGAACCATGGCCCATGGCCTAGATATTATGAGTAACATATAGATAGTCCTTGACTTAAGACCAATTGCTTAATAACTCTTCAAAGTTATGACAGACACTCCAAAAGTTGCTTATCACCCATTTTTGAAGTTAGCACAGGCACACAGATACATACATACTCTGTTTCCCCGAAGATAAGACATCCCCTGATAATAAGCCTAATCGGGCTTTTGACCACATGTGCTAAAACAAGCCTCCCTTCGAAAATAAGCCCTCCCCAAAAATATTTAAATGCAGAGCTAGAAAATCAGCTAAGATGGCAAGAGAAGCCCCATCTTGCTCCACGCACCCCAAAATAATAAGACCTCCCCGAAAATAAGACCAAGTGCTTATTTCAGGTTCCAAAAAAATATAAGACAGGGTCTTATTTTGGGGGAAACACGGTAGAATCACATGATTGTACTTTGAGTACAATCCTATCTTTAATTATTCTATTCCACTATTTTTTTGATACTAGTGTAACTCTTGTCCCACATAGAGTTGTCCTGTGGTGAGTTAGTCATGGCAAGCTGTTGTAAACCCATTACCTTTACAGCCAGTTGCAGTGTCCACAGTCACAGGACCTCAATTTGAAAGTTTTTACCAGTTTTGGTGTTTACTTCCGGTTGCTGGCAAAAACTGCCCATTGGGGAAAATTGACTTGATTAACAACTATGATATTCACTTAATGATCACTGCAAAAAATTGAGGTCCAATGATGTGATGCCTTGACTTATGACCATGACAACTTAAACTGGGCTCAATTATGATCATAAGCTGAGAACTACCTGTAGGATTTACATTATACACACGACCTTTATATGCTTGTAACAGCTAATTTCTGTTTTTTTTTCTCAGTATTGCATCAAAATTAACATTGGCAGACCTAAATCAACTACTGTATCGTTGTGATGCAGAAGAACAAGAAGATGGTGGAGGATGTTACGACATACCAAACTGGACACCTCTTAAATATGCAGGCCTTCAAGGTGGAAATCTGCATGTTTTTGTCTCAAACTAATTGATAATTAATATATATTTATTCCATTTCAAAATTTAACTTTCTGTATGCTTTTATTCTTAGCCAAGTTCCACACTTTTTTTGTGTGAGCAGGGCCAGGGGCTTCTCTGATTCCCCCCCCCCCCCCCCGCCCGTGTGTGTGAGAGAGAGCGAATTAAGCCTACACATTTAAAAACATTATTTTTAAAACTGCTTCAAGACTATTTTAAAACCAGTGTTATAGTTCTTGAACGTTTCCATTGAGAAACTGTCAAAAATCTAGGCCACAGGTTCAGGGGCCAAAAAAAAGTATCTTGGGGGACCTCATGTGACATATTGTGCTATAAGTAGAATACATCCAATAAAATCCAATGCATGCAATCTTGTTTGATCAATATTTCCTATTTTAGGAATGAATACTTCCTACTTTAGTTCTCAGTTTCTAGGATCTCTAGAAGTTAGAAAAGCCAAAGAATACTAGGACATTAATCAAAGCTACTGGGCTAACACATACCAGTAGTAAATCCTAATTCCATGATGGTGAAAGCGTGTCACAGGTGGCACATGGAGCCATATTGGTGGGCACGCAGTGTTGCCCTAGCTCAGCTCCAGCGCGTGCATCTGATTTTTGGGCCTTCTAGGCCTACTGGAAGTCAGCAAATGGGCCTTTTCTGGCCTCCAGAGGGGTGGGGAAGCCTGTTTTCGCCCTCGGGGAGGGTGAAAAACGGGCCTACCAGGTCCATTGTGCCATCGCGTGCCAAAAGCAGAGGGAGCATGCATGGGACGCATTGAATTATGGGTATGGGCAGACACGCACATGAACCCCTCCCCCCGTGCTCCCCCTGCTTTTGGCATGCGATGACAAAAGGGTTAGCCATCACTGCCCTAGTTGTTCTGTTGAGAATGATACATTACTGATTATTTAAATTTTTCAAACTAACTATAAATTTGTGTAAATTTAAATTGTGAGTTTTCAAAATAACTTCAGACTGTGATTTATATCTTTCTTTGATAGATTCTCATAAATCACAAGTATAAACTGGTGAAATTCAGACATAAATCTAAGAACCATGGCCTTTTTTGTTGTCATGTCTGAATATCAGATAATTTTGCAGAATATTTTCAAACCTACACTTTAGAAGAAATTAAGATTTTTATATAGGTTTGTAGGCTGGCTAAAGGTAGCATAATACATTTTTAAAAGGGGTGTTTTTAAGTCTATATAAACATCCTAATTTATTTTTCTTTTAATTAAATTTAGATCTTTACTGTTTTCAGAAATACATGTTTCAAAGCTGTTTGTTTTTAATTTTTGAAAACTCAGTATGGGTCAGTATGATTTAAAGCGGGGTGTCTAACTTTGGCAACTTATGAACTTCAAAATCCAGAATTGGCTGCTGGGAAAATTCTGGGAGCTGAAATCCACAAATCATAAAGTTACCAAGGTTGGATACCCCAGATTGAAGGCATATAAATAAATAACATAATAATGCATGTCATAGTTTTCATGACCTACCGGTATATTATAAAACCATATTTCTGTGGATCCTCAGGAATAATGTCAGTGATGGCAGAAATACGACCAAATAATGACTTGGGCCATCCTTTCTGTGGTAATTTGAGAGCTGGAGATTGGATGATTGACTATGTGAGCAATCGCTTAATTTCTCGTGCTGGAACTTGCTCTGATGTAAGTTAAACTTCACAAAAATAATTCTCTTTGTAAACAGATATTCATTTGTTATATATTAACTTACCTGAGGAACTCTTCTTGTAAACTTGAAAGCTAGTACATTATTTGGGAATCTTTGTACAATTATTTAACTAGGATTAACCTAACTTTCAGCACTTGTTATTAATCACAGTTTTAAATTTAGTACTATTGTTTGTTTCCTTCAACTATTAGGTTGGGAAGTGGCTGAAAGCAATGTTTATCTACTTGAAGCGGGTCCCTCGTTACCTCATTCCATGTTATTTTGATGCCATATTAGTGGGTGCATATACTACACTTCTTGACTTGGTTTGGAAACAGATGTCCAGGTATGCTTTTATTAGGATAGCTGTAGAAAGCTGGAACATGATATTGCTGAGTTGTGTCAAGCACAAAATGTTTCATCTGTTTTTCTTTGAAAGCACAGGGTGACTCATTATGGGGTAATCTTAACTGCATTCAAAAATTATTTCCTTTATTCTCTATAGTTATTAAAATAAAATAGAACAAATTTACACACATCTAAGTCATCTCTTAATTTCTGCTTGGTAACACTTAGCCAAATGTGTATGCAAGTATCCTAGCTGAAAAATAATGTGTTTCAGTTTGATACGGAATGTTACCTTAATGCGAGATGACTAATAAGTGATAGCTCAGTCATATATTTTATTTGATGTGATCAGTTAACTGTCAGTATACTGTTCATGACTAATGAGCTTTTTTAAGATCATATAATGTCCATGAGACCATGAATGTGTTATCCTTCTGAGCTGTCTGGAAGGGTTGGATCAGTGGGACACATTAATTGTGGTGGTTGGTGATTGCTGTTGAAACATCTGATGAAGGTGCTTCTTGGGGATTACTGTTTATTGACTTGTGGTTCCCCTTAAGGTTTATTTTGTCATTGGTACTATTCAACAACTAGGTGAAAGCAGGGATGAAATCTACTTACCTTCCTTACTGGTTCAGAAGCGTGCGTGCACATATCACATGCACACACAAACCTTTTGCGCATGCGCAAAACCTGTGCATGTGCAGAAGGTAAAAACACATTAATTCCTGGTTTAAAACCAGGAAGTAATGACACCTGGGCGGGTGGGCGGAGTCATTGGTACCAGATCGCCAAACCAACAGCCAAGATTGCTACCGAACCGGGCAATCCGGTCCGATCCGGGAGCATTTCACCCCTGGGTGAAAGCAATCAGAACCCTTAAATGTTATCTTAATGTTGACAATGGGAACAAACCGAAATTAAATCTAGACAATCCTGCATTACTATTGGGTTCGGTAACTATTTTCAATAGTGAAATTGCATTCTAGAAAAGTGGGTTCACAATTTGGGATTGTTTTTCTATTCCTAACTGTCAGGCTTCAATTGCAGCAGTCAATCAGGTATCCATGCACTTAATGGCTATTAATTAGTGGAAAGTACAAATATGAAATGCTGCTTGCATTGAAAGAATTTTATCAGGCACAATTTAAAAACTTGGTGTTGGCTTTTAAAGCCCTAAATGGCTTCTAGCCTGATTATCTGGGGTATTGGGTCACCTAGTATGAACCTGCCCAGGTACTTAAAGGAGAGGATCCTCTGATCCATTACACATTGCAAGAGATTTAGCTATCTTGTACACAAGTGGTGTGGTTATGGGATGTTCCGTATAAGGATGTGTGTTTGGCACCCTCTCTTCCGATCCTTAGGAAATCGACAAAAATATATTGTTTTCACCAAGATTCTAATTACAGTAAAAGATACTTTACAGACAAATTGGAAATATCTTTATACATTTCCATGACATAGAAGAGGTCATCACATATATTTGTGTTGTTTTTGTGATAACATTATCATGCATTCATGTATAAAATTACAATATTATGCAAATGATATATATATATTAATGCAAATTTAATTTGACATGATTACACAAGCAATGTAAATCACAGCGGAAATAAGGTTCATTGCATCAAGATCCAGAAAATTGAAGTTTCAGTGTAATTCTAGCATAACTGATTTTTTTTAATTATATAGATTTTCCTGTTATACTTTCATCTTTTGTAGTTTGTTTTATTGTTGTATTAGTGTTTTTTTGCTAGCTTGGTACCAGAAAATTTATGGACTTGAAATAGTGTTGCTTTAATTACAGCTTTGTTCAGAATGGTTCAACGTTTGTTAAACATCTTTCCTTGGGCTCAGTCCAGATGTGTGGAATAGGAAAATATCCAACTTTGCCACCTCTGTCTCCTGCCTTAAAGGATGTTCCTTATAGGCTGAATGAAATTACGGGAGAAAAAGAACAGTGCTGCGTTTCTTTAGCAGCCGGTAAGCATGGTCACTGGTCCATGAAAGAGCCCACCTTTAAAAATATTTTGCATGTTTTGAATCTCTGCTAGCAGAAAGGAAGCACTTCTTATTGGACTCATGAACCTTGGAGATCTGGTGTTGGGAAGACAAGAGGAGCAGTGTAGTATAAATCTAATTACCGGTAAATCTGAGTAGGTAGTAACAGTCGTATCCCTTTAGTTAGTTCCTGAAACTATACTCAGTATTTTTCTATCTCCCACTCTAAATTAAGAGATAACATTGGGGTTTGGACAGGAGTGTTAGATCTCTCAAAGAAATTCAAAAATTAGGTATTGTGATGTTTCCAGAACACCATCATCATCAGTAATTTTTAGTAGGACAGCTTCTGTTAATAAAAATAGATTCTGCAGATTCACTTAGTTGATTCAGAGCCTTCTTTCATTAGCTGGCCTTGATTCCTGTTTTCTAGAATTCCATTATCCTAATGTCTGATGCTTTTTCAGGAGGCAACTGGACTTCCTTGTTTTTCTTTGAAGACATGTTGCTTTTCACCCAAGAAGCTTCTTCAGCTCTGACTGGACTCCCCACCATCTAGTCAGAGCTGAAGAAGCTTCTTGGATGAGAAGCAAAACATCTTCAAAGAAAAACAAGAAAGTCCAGTTGCTTCTTGAAAAAGCATCTTTGGGACAACAATGACTTGGCTGACTGAGAATCTCTATAGACATTTAACTAATGTCTGATCTCTAGTTGGTCTCATCTAATAACATGTTGTCCCTTTGCATATCTTTCATGACCACAAAGTTGGATAAAATAGTTTATGTAAATCAGTTTCTACTGACATTCTTTACATTTGTATTTGATAGTCAATTTTATATTGATGCTAAAATTCCATGAAGATGAAAAATTACCTGTCAAAAGTATAAATAATAAGAATTAGAGGCAAGCATTCTGGTAAACTTCTGGAACTTTACAAACCTACATATAACTTTCATGCTTCACCATAAGCTATATGTAATTCATTATTTATTTTTATTGCTTTTAAAATAATAACAGAAAACCAGAAAAAGAACAAAATACAAAGATCCTTGTATTAGAAAAACATTGTCAAAGAAAAGGGGGAAAACATAGTAAGTTTTTTTTTAAATCCATACAAAGTCTAGATCTGTTAGGCAACCCACTCAGGTGCAATCATTGAATGAAAAGTGCCATAAATTTATGTTTCCAATGCTGCAGTTATCAGTTTTTTGGCCATAGTAAGAGTATGGAACATCCATTTATGTTGTCAAGTTGTCAAATTACATACACCAGGTATGTAATTCAAAAGAATATTATCCTCCAAAAATGTTAGCTTTTATTGCACAAATATATTCATTTAATTCACTAGTAAGTGTAGGACATTGTAAAAACATGTGCTTTAAAGAAGAATTAGCCTTATTACATTTCCAACAAACCTATATATAATATAAAAATTCCAATAATTGGTCTGCGCACCCAAGTGTATAGTGTACAAGTTTGAAATGAGGTGGTTCATAATTCATGGATTATTGATCATAATTCATGGATTATTAATACACATCTAGTAATTATATATTCTGTATTTTTCATTGGGTTGGACTGGTCTACAAATACAGAGAGTTATAGTACATATGAGCTGTGCTAAAAGAAAATATAAGTAAATATGTAGATATTATTGGAATCAGTGTCATGTCAAATCTCATGTCAGATTTAGTGCTCTGGTGGCAAACAAGAACCAAAATAAATTGTTATTCAGATAGAGCTTGACAGAGCAGTGTTACTGAACTGATTTTAAAGTTACAGTCAGATACAAGTACAAAAGGTTAAAAAATATGAGATGTAAAGGCTCACGTTAGAAATGAAAGGCAAGAAAGAAGCAGAATTTTATGAGGTGTGGGATAAGTGGTATAACTGGTTAGAACAGAGAAATAAAAATGTATAGGAATAAATGTAAATACCTGTAAGAGACATGACACGGTACTGTTACAAAATGTTTATTGTTATGTAATTTGAAAATAAAAAATAAAATTGAATATATATATATATATATATATATATATATATATATATATATATATATATTCTTACAGTATTAAGAAATTAATGTGTTCCTATATTCCTATATAAAGGCTTAGTATTTCCTTTGTATATTTTAGGACCTTTCTCCCAGCAATTCATATCCTTTTCGAATTCATATTGGTTCCAAGTTAATGTTATCAAGCAGAGAAACAAAAGGTTCATCAATCTTATATCTTGCTAGCTAGTGAGAGTAAGGAAGGTCCCAATCTTCATTTTTTTAATATAAATTAGGATGACTTTGTGCAGATGGACGTCATCCAAATTGAGTTAACTCAGAGGGAATGGAGCAGTGTGTGGCTCAGCCATAAATATAAAGTAAGCTGTTTTTGAAAGGTAGAGCTATTAAGTTCTTAAGCTTTACATCTGCTTTGTCTCTCACTCTTCAGGTTTACCTCATTTCTCATCTGGCATTTTCCGTTGCTGGGGAAGAGACACTTTTATTGCACTGAGAGGGCTGATGTTAGTTACTGGACGCTACTTAGAAGCAAGGTAAAGCAGTTACAGATGTCAGTAGTATCTCTCCCTCTCTCTCTCTCTTTCTCTCTCTCCCTCTCTCCCTCCTTTGAACGGTCACTAAATGAACCGTTGTAAGTTGAGGATTACCTGTATTATTTATACGAATAGAAAAATGAAAATAGAAATTTGCGTTAGGATAAATAAGATTCTAGTCATTTAAAGCAATGCTTATACGTATACATTTTTGGTTAATATTTTCCAAATAGAGAGGATGGGATTATTGTTTGTGTAACCTACCCTAATCCTGGCCTGAGTGCCTTTCATCAGATCCTCTGGAAAGCTCTTATTAAACAGAATGATTTGATCCATGCAAGACTAAATACGGGTACTCCTTGATTTATGACTACAGTTGGGATCAGAAACTTCTTTACTAAGTGATGCAGTCATTAAGTGAGCATCTCATTACCAGGTCCGATTTTACAACCATTTTTACTCCACATACTTTTAGTGAAATGTAATAGAGAACTTGAAAGCCTACCATTTTATATTCACTCCCTTCTCCATCTCTCTGGTTTCAGGAACATAATATTAGCATTTGCCGGCACCCTAAGGCATGGTCTCATTCCCAATCTGCTTGGCCAAGGTACTCATGCCAGGTACAATTGTCGTGATGCTGTGTGGTGGTGGCTTCAGTGTGTACAAGATTATTGTAAAATCGTTCTAAATGGCACAGACATTCTCAACTGTCCAGTATCTAGAATATATCCTACTGATGATTCTCTACCTCAGCCAGAAGGCAAAATGGTAAATTATAGCTTCTGTCTTTTTAGCTTGGTTCAGTCCCTTACATGTTTTATCCGTGTGTTAGTATGGGAGAGGAATCTTCTGGTTTTGCTAGTTGACTTTAGCTCATGTCAGATTATTTCTGAAGTAGATTGATCCTCTAAAGCAGGGGTGTCAAATTCAAGGTGGCCTGCAGGGTGCTTAGATCTAGCCCGCGGGGCCACCTTAGAAACAGCGAAGAACTGGCCCGCGGTGCCTCTGCCAGTGAAAATGGAGCTCGGGAGGGCCGTGCGCCAGCTCAGTTTTCGGTGGCAGAGGATTGCAGGAGCCCACGGCAGCTAAAAATGGGGCGTGGGTAGGCCATGCACAGCCTCCCCAAGCTCCGTTTTCACTGGCAGAGGGTTGCATGAAGCCATTGTGGCAGAAAATGGAGCCTCAACAAGTGACGTCAAGCCCATCCTGGCCATGCACACCCACCCCAGCCCCCCAAGGTCAAACACAAACCTGATGAGGCTCTCAATGAAATCGAGTTTGACGCTCCTGCTCTATAGTGTTGTGTGATGCCTATTACTGCCTGATGCTATTATGAGTACAAAAAACCCAACTTGGATTATTATATTTGGTGGCCTCTGATAACACAAAAAGATTGTGTCCTTAACAGGGGTTAGGAAGGAAATTTTCCATGAAACTCTTGTTCTGCAGTTTAATATAAAATGTAAACACTTGCCCAAAGAACTTCAATATTACAGTATTACTTTCATTGACATAGACTTACTGTTGTAATCAAATTCGTTAAAGAACAAATGTTAAAAGGAAGTGGATTTTTTTCTAAATAAACCAATTGTATATATTATTGCATGTAGTGTTGAAGTATTTTTGACCTGCTTCAGAAGGAAAACACTGATTAGGTATGTCTTCAGTACCTTAAGTTTACACTCGATATTACATAGTATAAAGGACCACTTTAAGGTTTTGAGAGTCAGTTTGGTTAAGCCTAAGGCATCAGGCTAGAAACCAGGAGACCATGAGTTCTAGTCCTGCCTTAGGGCAAAGCCAGATAGGTGACCTTGAGCCAGTCACTTTCTCTCAACTCTAGAAAGGAAGCAATGGCAACCTGCTTCTGAAAAACCTTGTCAAGAAAATCAAAGTGTCTCTAAGATTCAAACATGTTTGATTGGGGGAAAATAATAAAATGCAAAGGTTAAAGCATTGGAGTGAGGATGTTCAGTTTTAAATTTATTTTCAGCAAATCCACTCACTAGGGCCCGCCATTCTTTATTAGCTCAACCTAAAATACTTGTTAAGGGATAAAATGAGTTTTATGTAATCATTTTGAAATTTTGGAGAAAACACAGGACATAAATCCAACACACACTCTCTTGAGAGTGAGTCCTTTGGACTTGCCTCTGAATAGGAGGTTCCTTTACAAACTTAATGTTACTTGTTTTGTGTGTTTTTAATTTAGGGTTTTTTCCCCCTTTCCTCCCCTATATTTCCTCCCAGGATCAGCCATTATATGAAGTGATACAGGAAGCAATGCAAAAGCACGCCCAAGGCATAGATTTCCGAGAGAGGAATGCTGGCCCACAAATAGATCGAAATATGAGAGATGAAGGTATACATTCTTTAACTATTTTTTTAAATGGATGTTCATGTTTATTTCTTAGCTTCCTAAAACATCTTGAAATAAAGTGAGATTTTCTTTAAATCCCCTTAAAGATACACTTTTCCACGATTCAGAGCACGGGTGACAAACTTGATTGCGTCACGTGACATATCGCAATAGTTTTTGCCTTCGTGGAGCCAGGGTGGGCGTGGCCTACACATGATGCATCCGGCCCATGGGCCACCAGTTTGACACCCCTGAATTTTAGGTGAAAGCATTCATATGACTGTGTTGTCAGTTAATGTAATTTGGGCTGCCATAAAAACCCTAGTTCATTCCGAGTGGATGCACATGGGACAACATTTTTATGTGTCTTTTCTGGAAAACAAGCTGGTATTTGTGCTTTGTAGGCTTTAATGTAACTGCAGGAGTGGACATGGAAACAGGCTTTGTCTTTGGAGGGAACCGTTTTAATTGTGGTACCTGGATGGATAAAATGGGAGAGAGTGATAAAGCTCGCAACAAAGGAATTCCAGCAACTCCAAGGTACTGCATAAATGCTTGTAGTATTGTTGGCACAATTAAAGGCCTGAATATAATTGACTAATTAGAAATCAGTGTAAAAAATATTGCTGTGAACAATGAATGAATGAATGTTTTTATCACAGTCACTGATCAGAATTGCAAACAATAACATATAATAAAAAAGAAAGTGAAAACAAAATAAAATAGTACAATTGGTGGTGGGTTTGTTAGTAGATAATAAAAGTCTCCCTAATTTTCAGGCAGTGTTTGTTAAATTTATTTGCTGCCCATCTTTCTGTGAGCTACTCTGGCTGGCTTACAACAGTAAAAAAAGGAAAAAAGTGATAAAAATGTAAATATAACAATAATAAAGCAATGAAATAATAAAAACAAACAATGAAAGTACAACAGTATGGATTAAAAGATGGCTAGGATGGGAGCAAGAAGCACAGGTATTGCAAGGGTTACAAATTTTAGCTGTCTTCAAGGAGACTGAATCATAGTGATCTGATAACAACAACTGTATATTAAGAAAGATCAGAATTTATCAAACAAGGAGCTATAAGTAAGATCCTTGAGCCCTTATAGAAGGTACAGTATAGCAGGACATGAGCTGTAGTTTCAACAGGCCCTTTTCCACAGTGGCAAAGTATCATAAGGAACTCTTTTGTATCATCCCACAAAAATTGCTCTGTGGAGAGCACTGAAGTGTGCTAAAGTTAATGTTCTTCAGAATTTGGAAATAATTATGTGGTGTAAGTACCTCACTGATTTGTGTAAAAGGGATTGACTTCTGTGAAAAACATTCTTAAATAAAAAAAACTGGTCCTGTTGGACTTTCACATTTTTGTTACGTTGTTTAAATGTGCTTAGTGCATGCTCATAACCCATCATGAGGAACGCCTCCCTGGAAAAGTCAAGAAGTTGAAATTTATTTTATTATTATTTATTTATTTTATTAATCATATTTCTATGCCGCCCACTCTCCGAGGACTCTGGGCAGCTTACACCAAAGACAGTATACTAAATAGCATATTGCCCCCAACAATCTGGGTCCTCATTTTACCCACCTCGGAAGGATGGAAGGCTGAGTCAACCTTGAGCCGGTGAGATTTGATCCGCTGATCTGCTGAACTAGCAGTCAGCTGAAGTAGCTGCAGTACCGCACCCTAACCACTGCGCCACCTCGGCTCCCAAGTTTTTGTCCTGAACCATATTGACTTGTAATTGTTCACTATAAGGAACTCAGACCTGTGGGAAAGAACAGTAACTTCAACCACCATGGTATGATGCAGGTCCGTGCGCCTATTTTGATTTTAGATAGCCGTGCCTCCTTCTTCCGTAATATTACATTTTTAAATGTAAGGAGCTACAGCAGTGGTGAAATCTAAAATTTGTTACTACCGGTTCTGTGGGCGTGGCTTGGTGTGTCTGTGTGTGTGTGGGGGGGTTAATGTGACTGGGTGGGCGTGGCCAATTTTTTTTTTTTACTTTTAAAACCATTTTTTCTACAACCTCTTCAGCGAAGAGGTTGTTAAAAAATGCTTTCAAAAGGCTCTGATGATCCCAGCTAAGTTGCCTGATCAGCAGAGGCTTTTTTTCTTTTAAATGCCTCTGACGATCAGGCAACTCAGCTTGGATCGTCAGAGGCATTTAAAAGAACAAAAGAGTTTTTTTCTTTTAAATGCCTCTGACGATCCAAGCTGAGTTGCCTGATCAGCAGAGGCTTTTTTTTCTTTTAAATGCCTCTGACGATCCAAGCTGAATTGCTTGATCATCAGAGGCTTTTTTTCTTTTAAAAGCCTTTGACGATCCCAGCTGAGCCTCATGATCATCAGAGGCTTTTTAAAATTATTTTTAAAAACATTTTTTCAGCCGAAGAGGTTATAGAAAAAATGCTTTTAAAAGTAAAAAAAAAGCCTCTGATGATTGTGTGGCTCAGCTGGGCATGTGGGGGGGCAGGGATTTTTGCTAGTGGTTCTCTGAACCACCTGCCTCCATCGCTACCGGTTTGGGCGATCCGGTCCAAACCGGGAGCATTTCACCCCGGGCTACAGTATCTGGAATATAACCATTAGGAATTCAGGTTGGGTCTTTTCAAGAGGAATAAAGAAAATAGTAATAGCCCTTAGACTTATATACGGCTTCACAGTGCTTTACAGCCCTCTCTAAGCGGTTTATACAGTCAGCATGTTGCCCCCAACAATCTGGGTCCTCATTTTACCAACCTCAGAAGGATGGAAGGCTGAGTCATTCTTGAGCCTAGTGAGAATCGAACTACCAAACTGCTTCCAGCCGGCAGTAGCATAAGTAACATGTAGTACTGCATTCTAAACACGGCTCTTGTAAAGTCCTAGCTGAACACCAAAACATAGTTGTGCCCAGGTTTTAGCTAATTATACCTTCAGTATTGCTGGGATACATCGTGCTTCTCTGGTAAAGTGAAAAGATTCGGCTAGTTTTTTGAGCATTTCATATGACATAATTTTGGTGTGCACTGTTTGGTGGAGCTATGGAAAACTATGTCCAAATATTTAAAAGATTGCATTTGTTCAACATTGTTGCTATTTATCTTCCAGATGTGCAGTTTAGGCGATTTCCAAGATCAGGACCTCATTTTACTATAGTTGATATCAAGTGCTTCCTTAGAGCAGTGTTTGTCTGGAGCATTCAAAGTCCAATTATTAAGTTCAATTGCTGTGAGCTAGGTTTTTTTTTTTTTTAATTTAAAAAAAATCTATTTTCAGCGGAAAATGCTGGTTCAGTGGAAAAATAAACTGGCTAAATTAAACACGTGTAAACTCTGTCCATTGCCTCAAGGATATTCATGTTCAGTTTAGATAGATGTGTATATAAAATGTATGCAAAGAATTATAAACATGCAGGCAGGAATTTTGCCTGAAATCCTCTCGATTTAAAATACAGAAGTATTTTATGAAAAAATATTTTAAACCATGCTGTTGGCATTAAACAACTAGCAGCAGCAGAAGCTTTAAATTTTATCTGTGTTTTGCAGAGTTAAATGGCAAGATTGGCCTCATATAAAATGAACATCTATGAATTACCCATTTGGAGATTTCTGGCATACAAACACTAGATTTACACATGAATTGAATATGCAATCCAGATCTGATTCAAAGGAAAGATTACTGGATTTGCTATAATTTCCACATGACCTAACCCTAAACCATGGGTTAAGACAGGAGTGCAAATTTAGCCTATTTTTATTTCTTCAGTTCTTGCCTTTCTAACCGTGGTCTTAGTATTCCTCTCTCTTTTTTTTTCCAGTTTCTTTCCCATCTCTGTCTGATCCTTACCACCTTGTCTGGGCTCTCTATCTGTTCTCTTTCATTCCAAAGCAAGGGGGTGGGCTAGCACAGATAGCTCCTTCTGCTAATGAAAATAGCTGTACTGTTTCCTCCCTCCTCCTCCTCCTCCTCCTCCTCCTCCTCCTCCTCCTCCTCCTCCTCCTCCTCCTCCTCCTCCTCTTCTTCTTCTTCTTCTTCTTCTTCTTCTTCTTCTTCTTCTTCTTCTTCTTCTTCTTCTTCTTCTTCTTCTTCTTCTTTTTTGGATCAGGAATAAAACATCCTTCTGATTATTCAAAGAGAAAACCACAATATCAGAGTGCAAACTCACTTCCTTTTTTTGCAATCATTTATCCTCAATGACGGGCTTTGGAACCCAGAGAGGTGGCATGTGGCAAAGAGAGGGCTGAGGGGTTTTCTATGTAAATTTTTGGATAAATTTTTAAGGGGTCCCCGGTGGGGGGGAGGGTAGGATTCGAACTAGAGTAGTGGGTTTGGGGGATAACCCACTAAGGGGAGGGTCGGGCCTGGCCATGACGCGCGGGGGGGGGGTAGGGGATCCGGGGGTGATGGGGGGGTCGAGCTTGTCCAGATTATGTTTTTACCATCGGTACTGTGAGTGGGAGGGGTAGATATGGCGGGAGCAGGGGGCCATATGTGGAGGGAGCGCGCGCCCGCTGTCTTCAAGCGGTGGCGCGCTCCGGCCCCCAAGGCTCCACTCGTTCTCCAGGTTGCTCAGACCCTCAGGGCCTGGGCCTGCGACTGATGTTGTGCAACGCCAGGTCTGTAGTAAATAAAGCCCCCCTCATTTGTGATCTTGTTCAGGAGTGGGGAGCGGACCTGGCGGGTATTACGGAGACCTGGTTGGGCCCGGAGGGAGGGGTCCCTCTGGTAGAAATGTGCCCACCAGGCTTTCACGCATTCCATCAGCCGAAGTCACAGGGGAGGGGTGGGGGAGTAGCGGTTGTTATTAGAGAAGGCCTTAGGCCGAGGGAGGCCACTGTCCCTCAGACAGCCGGCTGTGAGTCTCTCCTCGTGAAGTGGGGTCATGGGGTTCAGATGGGTTTGCTGATCACGTACCTGGCTCCCTGCCACGTGGCAGCAGCCCTGCCCGAGCTTCTCAATGTCATCGCCGCGGTGGCGGTTGATACCCCCAGACTTATGGTCATGGGGGATTTCAACCTGCCTTCCGTGGGTGAGGCATCTGAGGTGGCTCGGGAGTTCATGGCTTCCATGACGGCTATGGACCTAACCCAGTTAATTCATGGCCCTACACACGCGGGGGGGAACACGCTGGATCTGGTTTTTGTCTCTGGACAGTGGCTGAGTGATCTCGAGATAGGGGATATAGTCATCGAGCCCTTGTCATGATCGGATCACTCTCTCCTTCGTCTTGACCTTCGAACCACTGCACCCCGCCGCAGGGAGGCGGAACCGACAAGATGGTACCGCCCCAGGCGCCTGATGGAACCTGACAGGTTCCAGATGGAGCTTGGGCCAATCCCTGAGGTTCTGGCTCACGCCTCGACTGGAGACCTAGTGGCCGCCTGGGATAGGGCGGCTGCTGGAGCTCTGGATTGAGTCGTGCCTTTGCGGCCTCCGACCTGGTGCCGATCTCACCTGGCTCCTTGGTTCACTGAGGAGCTAAGGGAGATGAAGCGCCGGAAAAGACGCCTAGAGAGTAGTTGGAGGGCCAGTCGTGCTGAATCTGACCGGACACTGGTAAGATCTCATATTAAGAATTACCTAGTGGTGATAAAAGCAGCAAAATGTACCCATTTTGCTGCTCCTATTGCGTCATCAGATAATCGCCTGGCCGCCCTGTTTAGGGTGACCCGCTCCCTGCTCCACCAGGAAGCGCGGGAGGACCCCTTGGAGGGAAGAGCCGAGGATTAGAGGGAAGAGCCGAGGATTTTGTTCAGTATCTGCATGACAAAATCACTCAGATTCGGGAAGATCCGACTGGGTAGATCCAGCGGGGATGACTGAGGCAGGTCCTGAGAATGTTATCTGGGATGAGTTTGATCCTGTGACCCCTGAGGACGTGGACAGGATTCTGGGTAGACTGAATGCGACCACATGTTTGTTGGACCCGTGCCCGTCCTGGTTAGTGCTGGCTTCCCGGGAGGTGACACGAGGCTGACTCCAGGGGATTATAAATGCTTCATTGGGTGAGGGTGTCTTTCCCACCGCCTTGAAAGAGGTGGTGGTGAGATCTCTCCTCAAGAAGCCTTCCCTGGACCCGGCAGTATTGGCTAACTATCGTCCAGTCTCCAACCTTCGCTTTGTGGCGAAGGTTGTTGAGAGTGTGGTTGCACGACAGTTCCCCCAGTACCTGGATGAAACGACGTATCTAGATCCGTTCCAGTCGGGCTTCAGGCCTGGGTACAGCACGGAAACGGCATTGGTCGCGTTGGTGGATGATCTCTGGAGGGCTCGGGACAGGGGGTGCTCCTCTGTCCTGGTCCTGTTAGACCTCTCAGCAGCTTTTGATACCATCGACCATGGTATCATGCTGCACCGGTTGGAAGAGTTTGGGGGTGGGAGGCACCGTACTACGGTGGTTCTCCTCCTTTCTCTCCGACCGGTCGCAGTCTGTGTTGACGGGGGGGGCAGAGGTCGACCCCGAGGCCCCTTATATGTGGGGTGCCACAAGGATCGGTCCTCTCGCCCCTTTTGTTCAACATTTATGTAAAGCCGCTGGGTGAGATCATCCGTGGTTTCGGGGTGGAGTACCATCAGTATGCTGACGACACCCAGCTGTACATCTCCACCCCAGACCACCCCAACGATGCCCTTGAAGTGATGTCCCGGTACCTGGAGGCCGTATGGATCTGGATGAGGAGGAACAGGCTCAGGCACAACCCATCCAAGACCGAGTGGCTGTGGTTTCCGACGTCCCAATATAGTCAGCTGGTGCCATCGCTGACTATTGGGGGTGAATCATTGGCCCCCACGGAAAGGGCTCGCAACTTGGGTGTCCTCATGGACTCACGGCTGTCTTTAGAAGAGCACTTGACGGCCGTGACCGGGAGGATTTTTCATCAGGTTCGCCTGATCCGCCAGTTGCGTCCCTTTCTGGATCGTGACTCGTTACTCACGGTCACTCATGCTCTCGTCACCTCCCGTCTCGACTATTGTAACACTCTCTACATGGGGATCCCCTTGAGGTGCACTCGGCGGCTCCAACTGGCGCAGAGTGTGGCCGCGCGGGTGGTGACGGGAGCGACGTGGCGCTCCCATGTAACACCTCTCCTGCGCGAGCTGCACTGGCTCCCGGTGGTCTTCCAAGTGCGCTTCAAGGTTTTGGTTATCACCTTTAGAGTGCTCCATGGCTTAGGACCTGGTTATTTACGGGACCGCCTGCTACCAATAGCCTCCCACCGACCAGTACGCTCCCATAGAGAGGGGCTCCTCCGGGTGGTGTCGGCCAAACAATGTCGACTGGCGGCCCCCAGGGAGAGAGCCTTCTCTGTGGGGGCACCTACAATCTGGAACGAGCTCCCCCTGGAGATACGGAGGATCCCAGCTCTGCATACCTTCCGTCGCGCGCTTAAGACCTTTCTATTTCACCAAGCCGGCCTGACCTAAGTCTTTCCCCTTTTTAAATGGAAATTTTAAATTTGGTTTTAAATTATTGGGGTTTTAAATTTGTTCAGCCAAATTATTTAATTTCGTTTTAGGGCGGTATACAAATTCAGTAAAATAAATAAAATAAATAAATAGACTAAAATAAAGCCACTATTGCCCATAGTTCCTCTTCTTTTGGTTTGCTATAGAGATAAAGGAGAATTTACGTATATATGATGAGAGAAACAAACTATCGTATGGGTGTGTGAAAATAAAAATTAATAAAGGTTATACATACGTGCATGCAGATATATGTTTAAATAAAATTGTCCCTCCAACTTTGAGTTCCTTCCATGTCCAGTTTTGGAATGTAACTCTGAACATATTGTGCAACAGGACTTTGAAGCCCTTGAGAAGATTGATTTAACCTAATATGGTCAGACTCATAAGTCTGAAAAACATCTAAGACAGACAATGCTTGTGACTTTAAATTTACATGAATGCACAACTGTTCCATAAATTATTCATGTATATGCAAAGGAGTCTAAAACCCTGAGATCCAAATTTAACTAGCCAATTACTGCCTCTTTTGACTGACAGTACCTCTGTATTGTACAAGATAAAAATCATTCTCTTGGCACATTCACACTGCCCTCTTCCAAAATATACATGTATACATGTAATCAGAGTTGTGTACTCTTGGCATGGCCAGTAAATATAGTAACCAAAAACTTTATTTGGTAATGGAAATGCAACTTACTTTTCTGCTGTGGCTGTCCTTTCATTAGAGATGGTTCTGCTGTGGAAATTGTTGGTCTATGCAAATCAACAATTCGCTGGTTACAGGAATTGTCGGTGAAGAAGATATTTCCATATCCTGGAGTTACTGTGAAAAGACATGGTAAGCAAATAGGATATAATGGAAGTAGAAAAATGACATTACTAATAATAGTAATAAAGTGCCCAAAATGTTTCACACTAGATTTTTTTGAGCAACACAAAAAGCAACAGAGCGGAGACAGCTGGATTACAGTTCTCTCTAAATCAAGAAATGTTTGGATGGAAGAGAAATGAACATTTCATATAGTTAAGTGGGATTGTTTTGAAGATTAAATGGGAGCAAGCTATATAATTGGCTGCCTGTTCCATTGTTTCCCCTAAGCCTTCATTCATGCTGATTTACAGCGAGGATAAGAAATAATATCACTCACAGGCCTATTTCTCACTGCCTCCATATACAATGGAGAAATGCTCTTCCCCTCATTCCCCAAATAGCCTATTAATTCCTGAGAAGAAAAAAATAGGCAAAGAGCACAAATATAGACATAAATTGTTAGCCAACCTCTATTGCTAGAGACAGAACCAGTGGTGGGTTGCCCCCGGTTCGGACCGGTTTGCAAGAACCAGTAGAAAAAGCGGTGGGAGGCTCCACCCACTCACCCCGACATCATCAGGAAGCTTCTGCGCATGCGCGGCCCCATTGCGAACCGGTAGTAAATGTAAGTAGAACCCGCCCCTGGTCAGAATCAGAACAGAATGCTTTTGTTGACATTCGGCTCACCCAAATGCAGCAATAGTAACAATTTAGCAAAAGAGAAAAAAAAGATACATCCAGATAAGCAAAAATTAAATTCTGATTTAGGGAAGTAAAGCAAGGAAAAGAGGCTTGTTCACTTGAAATGAAGCAATCCCCTCTCTCCTCCCCCCATCATCGCATAGATTAGATGCATCCCTTCCATAAGGGAGCAGGTTGATTTGTACCCAGTGTCTTCTGTAAGACCACTGAACTTCTGAGAAAAGCTATCTCCAAACCAAGAAGGCAAAACAGCACTTAATCCGTGAGAGGGGGATGGGAAGGCAATGGTTAACTATGGTGGACTGGGTGGTTGAAGGGCTGCTCTCCTTATGGAAAAGAAAGCAGGAAGTAATGCAGAAGCGTCATGGTTGAAAGACTGTTTCCTTCCCATGGGGGGTATAGTTCTTTATAGCTATAGCATCTCCCACACAGTTCAATTCCTTCTGTGGATTAGGCTCTGCAGCTCTTTGCCCACAGGGGTGAACTTTTATCACACAGCCAACCGTCTTATGTAACATAAAAAAGTATGCCCATTCAACGGCACCTACCAAGCACTGAGTGGGGAGGGTAAAAAGACACACACACACACACACCTCTTGCTATTTATTCCTCCTAATCCTGGCAGCCTGGGATCTGAAGGCAAGAAAAATGGAAGAATTGACTTTTTTTTTTTTGTACAGTGAAAGACTCTCCAGCTACTGAAAAACAAATGGACCTGGAAAATATATAGCCAGAGACTCGGGGTGAGGGAAGAGATGCACCTGCCATAGTCTCAATAGGAGCAGGGCAAGTCTCCACTCCTAAACCTGTCTTGGTAGGATGCTTGCAAAGAAAGAGAAAATGAATTTTACCCCATATCGAGAATCTGTGGAGATTCTCAATCAGCCAGGTCATGGTTGTCCCAAAGATGCTTTTCACAAGGCAACTGGACTTGAAGACATTTTTGCTTCTCGTCCAAGAAGCTTCTTCATTTCTTTAGGATGAGAAGTGAAACATCTTCAAGGGCAAAAAAACCTAAGAAAGTCCAGTTGCCTTTTGAAAAGCACCTTTGAGACCCATATAGAAGGCCTATTATAACTTAAAAATATGGTTTCCTCATCCATCTGATTCCATCCACACCAATATGTCTGCAATCCTAAATTCTGTTTCCCATCAACTATTTTTTTGCCACCTGCATGCTTATGCATATGGAAGCTTGGCCTTTGCAGTACGCCTAACTTCTATCCTGCATGATGATAAAGCGAACTCCAGAATCATCCAATTTTTAGTCAGGTAAAATACTTGTTTAGATCAAAATACCATTTGTATTAATTTTTTAAAAAGTAGAAAAAAATAGAAATATTTTTTCTACTTTACTTTTCTATAGAAAAGTAGAAAAAAATATTTGCATTAATGGGTCCTCCAGAGGAAGTGGGCTTCAGTTTTCTCTTGGAAACAGTTGTCCCAGTTCAGAATGATAGTTAGCAACACTGAATCTGGAGAATTTTAGATAATATATTTGTAGTAGCATCATGTTTCTAATTACAGCACAGCTATGTCTTACCAGGTAGTGTTCTTAATGATTCTTTTTATTGTATCAGTCAATTGCACAAAACTGATGTTGTTTTCCAGGGAGAGATGAGACCTTTACATATGATCAGTGGAACAGAAAAATCCAAGCCCATTTCGAAAAGCTGTTTTTTGTCTCTGAAGACCCAAATGATCCCAACGAGACACATCCAACTCTGGTTCATAAGCGGGGCATATACAAAGACAGCTATGGAGCATCAAGTCCTTGGTGTGATTATCAGCTGAGGCCAAATTTCCCTATAGCAATGGTTGTGGTGCGTATTATTCTTTTAAAAATGACACATGGTGTTTTTGCATATGTTTTTAGCACTTTTGTTAACAATTCTGAATACTTTTGAATAGAACCATTGGTTAAAATATTAAACGATACAAAGATGATAGTTTGCTGGGAGAAGCAGTGGAGTAGATGGAACTACAAACAAAACAGGGAACACTTACGGATCATGCTCTTCAATAAATAAGCTTCGGAAATAAATGTTACTTATAACATGCGATATAACTTCATGACAATCTTGTGAGGACACTGCAAAATATGTCTTTTATATTTAATTTTTCAGTATTCTTCTGTTGTGATGTTTGTGATGTATTTTTCTACACTTTTTTTTTCAAGGCACCTGAATTGTTCTCTCCTGAGCATGCTTGGAAAGCACTTGAAATGTTAGAGAAAAAATTACTTGGTCCACTTGGGATGAAAACTTTAGACCCAGAGTAAGTATTTTATTATTTATTAAATTACCCCCCCCCCCAAAAAAAGAATAATACAATTATAAGATTAAAACATGAAAACATCAGACATTAAAAGCTAAAACATGAAAATTAATATTAATGCAGATAAAATCCAGTGCCTAGACAGGGTGGACGTGATATCTTGTACTAGTCTACTAGCCACCTCCAAAACAGGATAGCCACATCAGGACCCCACACCAGTTGGCAAAGTCAGGTTTTTCTGGCTCTTTTGGAAGGCCAAGAAAATGGGAGGCTGATCTCACCTCAAGCAGGATGACAGTCCAAAGCCATGGCAGAAAAAGTTCTTATATACCCCACCAGCTGCAATTCCTTAGCTGATGGTATCTGGAGTATGCATATTCTGCCAGAGTGAGTGGGGCAGGCCAGTGCCAAGTATACCAAGGTTGACAGCCTTCCATGATTCCAAGGTCAGTAAAATGAGGACCCAGATTGTTGGGGGCAATATGCTGACTCTGTAAACCGCTAAGAGAGGGCTATAAAGCACTGTGAAGCGATACGTAAATCTGCTATTGGGATGATGGAGACATGGTTGCATAGGAAGGCTTACCTAGTGTAAATGAATAAGTTGATCACTGTAAATAGGAGCTAAGTTTTATAAACAGTTGAGTCTGCTTCAAGTGTACTAATTTTCCTGTCCCATCATCATAGTTTAAAGAAATTCTATAATGTGAATGATATTTGTTTGAAGATAGATTTGACTTAACTAATAGTCAGAGGCCTGGGTCCTAACAGTTTTATTTGATTGTGATGGGATTGATTTTACAAAGGAAACAACTGGGTCACAACTGACAACTATTCTTTTTTATGTTTGTTTCCTCTGTATCCTGTTGTCTAGTTTGAGATATTGCAAAAGGGAGTCAAGCAGCAGCAGCGTTTTATCGTTATTGTTTTCTTGACCCTTATCAAGAGGGTACATTCTAAGATGTGTAAGATCCATTAATTGGAACTGAACATTTTAAACAATAACGTCATAGAAAAGTCATATTAGTACATTAGTGCATCACTCTTGCATTAATTAATGCAACTTCACTGCAAGTAAAGAGATGTTGACATTGTTTACATTTTGTTGCAGGGAATAATGTTTGAATAAGTAAATACACTCCACTAAGAATAAGATTCACTAATATAAAAAAATATCAGATCTAAAATCCTATAAAAATGAATGGCAAAAGCCATCTTAATTATCTTTGTCCTAAGTATTTTCATAAAACTTGATGTGTCTTTCTCCGAAATATTAATTGACTCATTTTTTTCCTAGTGATATGGTTTATTGTGGTGTTTACGATAATGCCTTAGACAATGATAATTATAATGTGTCTAAAGGATTCAATTACCATCAAGGACCTGTAAGTGTTATACTTTAGCAGTCTTTATCAATTGATTTTAGATTTTCAGTTATTATATTAAAACACTGTATCCTTAATTCAGTTTTGTTCTATTTTTTAAGGAATGGCTTTGGCCAATTGGATATTTCCTTCGGGCCAAGCTATACTTCTCCAAGTTCATTGGTCCAGAGATCTATGCAAAGACTGTGTTTTTGATTAAGAATGTTCTTTCTCGCCATTATGTTCATCTTGAGAGGTAGCTTTTATTTATACAATATAAAATATTACTGTTGAACATTTTGATATTTATATTTTGATACCAAAATAGCTCTCACTGCCTGAATATGTATGATACAAAAATAAAAACGAAGACAGAAGTTCAAGTTCAAGATATAGCTCATATACATAGTAAAATACCTTGAATGATAAAAAGTTTTTATAGGCTATTCCTTTCCTATAAAAAGGAACTGATATAGTTCTTTCAGTGAAAAATAATCAGAAGGCATCATATGTCACTGTTTACTTTTGTATTTTTTATATCTCAATTCAAAATAAATTTAATTAGAGAGAACCATTAGTAGCAACCTGAATTTGGAATCAAGAAACTATATTATATCTATGCATGCCAATGCTCAGGAATGGGAAATAAAAAAAAATGGCACCAAACAAGCAGCAGAGATCACACTTCCTACATGTTGTATATGCCTGTATGATTCATTAGGCACAGTGCATAAAGCCTATGAAATGTTTTTCAAATTAAACAAAAAAATCTGAAAAGTTAAATCGAAATTTGAATATTTTAAAATTAAATGTATATAGGATATTATTGCTATTTTATTACGCAAACTTGTACAGCAATTATAGATATCTTAGTTCAGTGCTGACTGAATTTGAGTCATGCAAAAGGCAGACCTGAATTTAATTTTGGACTTTAATTTGGTTTTTTGCACTGCAAACAGTACCAAGTCTGATACTTAGTTTGCTTTCAGATGCAATAACCAGTCAGGAGTTGAGGAATAGACTGAATATCAATAAATTGTACCTAACTGGAAGTTAGGGATTCAGTGAAGTAAATTTTCTTCTTGCAGTCACAAATGGAAATAAAGTAGATGCTGATCTTCAAAAGATTACTTGTGCTTTTGGACAAATAAAATTCCCTGCAACTTATTGAAGAATATAAGTTCAGGGAATACCTTTTGAGCCACAATCATCTGGATTGCTACTGCAATAATAAAGGTGATTAAGGTTTACAAGGTTCTGATTTTCTATTTCATATCCTAATAAAGTTTGTTCTTCAGAGAGTTTCTCCGAATTGAGAAATTCAATGTTTTGATAAGTTAGGAAAAAGCAAGAACTTGAGCTATATTCCCTTTCTTTTTCAGAAGATGTTTTTCGAGATATAAAAATTATTCAGTCAGAAGGTTGTTGCCTTTTGACTAGAAACTAGATTAGTATGCATAGCTCTGCATTATTAGTTTGGTAGTGTCTGAGAACACTTATCTTTTATTAATTTATATCCCACCTATATTGTTTTTATAAGTACCTCAAGGTGGCGAGCATATCCAATACTCCTTTTCTTCCTATTTTCCTCACAATCACCACCTTGTGAGATGAATTGGGCTGGCTAGGATTTCAAGTGCAGTAATTTGTATGCATTAATAGCTGGACTGAGGCCTGTTATACTTTGGAACCCAGTGCACTGGCCCAGCAGATTTCTCTATTTCAGACTGCATAGGAAAGAAAAAGATATTGATAAGGACACAGAAGTCATTTTCCCCCAATGCTTTACATGGATGCTTTAACCCTCAATAATCCCTGAACTACAAGTGAGAACAACTAGGTTGAGCTAATTTCAGGCCCAGGTTCTTCATATCACTGTCATATCTGTGGAGATTCTCAGTCATCCAGGTCATGGTTGTCCCAAAAGGTGCTTTTTTCAAGAGGCAACTGGACTTCTTTGTTTTTCTTCTAAGACGTTTTGCTTCTCATCCAAGAAGCTTCTTCAGCTCTGACACTCCCCCCCTCCCCCACTGTGAAGCTTCTTGAATGACAAGCAAAACATCTTCAAAAAATCAAGAAAGTTCAGTTCCCTTTTGAAAAAGCACCTTTGGGACATATCACTCTCATGTACAGTAGTCCTTGACTTACAACCATTCATTTAGTTACAATGGCACTGAGAAAAATGACTGACAGTCAATCTTCATGCTTGAAACCATTGCAACATCCCCACACAGTCATATGATCAAAATTTGGGCACTTGGCAATTGATGTATACTTAGGACAATTGCAGCATCCTGCAGTCATGTGTTTAACATTCAGCTTCTGACAAACAAAGTCAATGAAGGAAGGCAGATTCATTTAACGATCAAGTGATTTACTTAACAACTGCAATGATTTGTTTAACAACTGGGCAGAAAAGTTTGTAAAACCAGTGGTGACTCACTTAACAACTGTCTTCCTTGGCAATGGAAATTCTGGCCCCAGTTGTGGTCATAAGTCAAGGAGTTCATCTATTCTTCATTTCAAATCATATCCCTCTATTCCATTTAGAGCTGAAATGCCACAATTGAATATCCCTCAGAATTCCATATGGATGGATGGATGCTCTGTAAAATTTGTGCACACAGAGCCATTCCATTTTTTTTCTGTAATATGGTATTTTCCACTTTCTCTTATAAATAAAAATAAATAAATATAAGCAGCTAATTAGAAATATGGTGCAAAAGGTAAATTAATTTGTCTAACTCATATCCGCCCTGACATAATCTTGTATTCATTTAAGATATGTTATTTCAATGTAATATATATATGCAGTTATTCAGATGGTAATAGATTAACTTGGTTTTTCTGCAGGTCTCCTTGGAAAGGGCTTCCAGAATTGACTAATGAAAATGGTCAATATTGTCCCTTCAGCTGTGAAACTCAGGCTTGGTCAATTGCTGTGGTCCTTGAGGTTCTCTATGATTTGTAACAGTAGTTGTCTATCTTCCAAAATTGCTAGCTTTTGTCTGGAATGCAAATAACAATGCTTGTCTTATTGTTAAAAATCCTACTGATAGAAGTTGTTAATGCCTATTGTTCCTTGGCAATTGTAGGACTGTGTGAGTGTTCATCATTTGAGAATCACACCGTAATTTTTAAAATCAATGAGCGTATCTTAAAATTAATATGCTCAATATGTACACAAAGTATAAAAGCATAGAAAATTAGACTTTGATATGTTTCAAACACCACGTATCTTCTCTTTCCACATGTTCTATTTCAGAAATCGATTAGAATGCTAGCCCCAATTTAAGATACTTCTATATAAGTAGTCCTCGACTTATGATCAATTGCTTAGTTCCAATGAACTTACTTGGGGGATCCTGATAACCCAGATTCACAGTTCTGACAGTGGGCCCCGCCATAGTTATGTGACTGCACTTCAGGCCCTTGGCAAGTGGGCTGCATTTATAGTAGTTTGCAGTGTCCCGCAGTCCATGTTTTACTATGTTTTTGCCAAAAATTGGCATTTACTTTCACTTTTCAGAAAAACTGCACCCATAGCAAACCATTGCTTCTTTAACAACCATGTGTTTCCTTAACAACCACTGCAAAAAAGGCTGTAAAATCAACCTTTTCTTTATTTTGTGAGTTATGACCATGATGAGCAGTCTCCATCACAGTTGTAATTTGAGTACCACCTGAATTTTACATTTAAGAGCCTTAGAAGCATAGTACATTAGACCAGTGGTCCCATATTCCATTCCCCAGTAGCTAATGCTATAGAAATAATATCCCCCTGCTAAACAGGACATGAATACAAGAGTTCTCTCCCGTTCAATGTTACTTGGGAAGGGATCCAGAGAAGCCTTTTACCTCCGTCACTTAAAGTGCTGGTTAGAATGGCTAGTCACTCTAGCCATAATCCTTGATGAATTAGTCAAAGCCCTTTCAAAAGAAACTTGCCAAAACTATACCTTGTGTTAGCAAATTCCAAATGCTGTTTGAATAATTATCTACTGTAATATCCTGCCATTTAGCTGACCCTAGATTCTAGTATTTTTAGAGTAAGAGGGAGGAATCTCTCCCACTCTATCCATAAAAATGTTAATATACCTTTAACTTTTGCCCCCTCCCTTTCTTACCTTATTGTAAAAACTTAATAAGATATCTTTCCTTCTACTTTTTTTACAATAGGGCATAATTAATTTGGAGCTAGACTTTAGTTTTCTGTGGCTTATATGCTCCATATGGGAGTCCTTGCACTGCTCATTCAGAATCATTGAAAAACTCAAAGCATACCCAGTAGAGAAGGGTATTTTAATTTAACATACAATGAATGCCTATAAAAACACTCTTTGCTTTGAAGCATGTAATTGTTTGTCCATGCTGTACAATAAAATACTAAGCTTACTCAGGTTATATATAATGTAGGAGTAAAAGAGTCTCATGTACTAAGTTTGCATTTTGCCAACTTTTGAAAGTTGTAAACTAATTACTGTATTTAGAATCTAATTTATTGTATATATATATATATATATATACAACTGAAATGAATCAGGATTGAGGGGAAAAATAAATTGCCCGTAAGACAAAGAGCTTTCTGCAGAAGTCTTGAAAGGAGCCATTTTTTAAAAAATGACTTTCAAGTAGTGTTCAGATTGCTCACTGCTTGCACAGGCACTCCCACCAAAATTGCTACATCGCGGCTGTCCACAATTGTGGATCTCCTTCAATGTGGGCCTACTATAATTATGTGAAAGGAGAACCTAGTGAATTGGGTTCATCTGCATATAAGGCTTGCCACTCTGAAAATATTTCAAGAAGCTATTTATAGGCCTCCCAACTTGACGGTTGTTTGTGCATTAGCCCTTAGTGGAACTTATAGGAAGGCAATTGCTTTTTAGCAGAAGGTTGGAAGAGATTCCAGCCCTCAATTTAAGTCAATTTGTTCTAAGTACTTTAAATTAAGGCTTAGTGAAATCATCTGGAACTCAATAGCCAGAGCTCATCTGTGCCATAATTTCAGTGCAATTACTCAGCAAAGGCCAGATTAGGCTATGATGTTACTTTCTGTTGCAAGAGGAAATAGCAAGTTTTAGCTTAGTGAGATGACAATGGCAAAAACCACTGCTTTGATAATGCATAAATATAACACAATTTAATAATACTCCATTTCAGCACTGTTGCTACTATGTTTATTAGTAGGGCTACCAGAGGTGGGTTTCAGCAGGTTCTGACCAGTTCTGTAGAACCGGTAGCAGAAATTTTGAGTAGTTCAAAGAACCAGTAGTAAACATTCTGACTGACCCCACCCCCATCTATTCTCTGCCTCCCAAGTCCCAGCTGATCGGAAGGAAATGGGGATTTTGCAGTAACCTTCCCCTGGAGTGGGGTGGGAGTGGAGATTTTACAGTATCCTTCCCCTGCCATGCCCACCCAGCCACGCCACGCCACCCCCACCGAGCCACACCCACAGAACCGGTAGTAAAAAAATTTGAAACCCACCACTGAGGGCTACCATATCTAGGCTTCAAAAATCCATCTGACCACTAGAGGGCAGCAAAAAGATATAAAAAAGTGACACTCTGCTGCCATCTCACAGTCATCAATATTTTAGCTTTGCTACGGTTGCCCTTAAAATGATAGCTGGAGTCTTAAGGGCATGTGGTGGTAAAAGAAGCCAATAAACAGGTTAGAGATCCTGCTGAGCTGCTGTGTATATTGCCTTTTAAAACTTACGTTTGCATTCGTTCTTTCATACTATGAATAATTTAAGAATACTTCATGGTTAACACTTGCACTACTTCATTTAATAAACATCACTGTCAGTGAATCTCATCTAATAACTAGAAAGTTTTCCATTAATAAAAGATTAATTCTATTATAACATCTCAATTTTTGACATTCCTATCCATTTTCAGACATAAAAATGAATGTCTAATTAAAATTCTATGTATTTGGTTAGGGCTTCAAAAATTTCTATTAGGAAAATAGATACAGACATATTTATTTCTGAAAACTACATTTGAAGATATATAAATAAGAATTTTAAAAATTGTCAATTTTACCTGTCTAATATATCTCTTGGGACTAGGATGCATATTATTAAAAACAAATTGAGGTGATCCTGAACTCAGTGAGCTAGAAGCATACAGCATCAACTCTACTGATTTCAGAGTTGGCATGTACAAAGTTTTTATGCTACCTACCTGGAAATTAGGTATGATTCTATTTGCGACAACTTATTTGGTAGATAATAATATTTAGATGTTAATAGCAAAGCCAACTGTGCAACTGTCTTTAGGATAGTTCTATTCTATCATATTGCCTATCAGTGCTCAGTATTAGCAGTTATTAGATTTGACCCATATATGTTTGAAGAAAATCTAATTAGGTTCAAAAGTAAAGATTTCTGAATTGAATATATTTTAGTATTGAAGCTGTAGTATCAGACTGGTGGAGCCCAGCAGAAAATGGATGTGGGAAATTCTGGGACTTGAAATCCACAGGTCTTAAAGTTGCCAAAATTGAACACCCCAGTTCTAAAACTATCAAAACAATAATAATAAAGTAGTCCAACATTGAGTTTTCTTTCCAGACTTTGAAAACACTGTTTCTTCCAGTGCCAAATTTACTTTGGATTGTCTGTCCAGATAATTTAGACTTTTACTGAGAAAACTTCAGAACTGTATGTGTACTAGACAATATGTCAAGCTTCAGAGAAATCAGGAGATCCAGGCAGTTCAAATGAGTATGAAGGTTTATTGCAAGCTTAAGCGCTCTACAAGAATCTGAACTACTAGATAAGAGATAAGAGTCATAGGAATTCAAGATGGGCTGGACTTAGATCTCTTGTGGATGCAAAGGGACTCGTGACTGATGACACGTTTGAAACCCCCACCGCCCCTCAGGATCAGCCTGGTCATCTCCTACACAATATTCTTCATAGCTTGGCATTTTAGAGGAACTTGAGGATAGAGGAGTGATTTGTTACAAGTTCTTCCATTCTGATAAAATTATGAATTTCACAGTCTTGTCTGGATACAGTATACATTTCTCAAGTTATTTTGGTACATTAATGTTAAAAAAACCCGTTTAAATCTATATCAACGGTGTGTCTGTATTCAAATGGTATATATAAAGGATTTAAAATTTAAAATTAGGCAACTATTTCAAGAATAACAGCTATGTTTGTAAAAAATGAATATTGTACTTGCAAAAATTATAAAACTGCATTTCACTGTTCCTTCATTATAGCCTAAAACGAATTAGAAAGAAAAAAAGTTTCAGATTAAAATTTCCATTCTAGCACCTAAGCAATATATAAAATTTAGTTGGCAAAATAATTGGCAGAGTTCTATTGTACACTACCGTGTTTCATGAAACTTTGGTTGGCAGATCAAACAAACTGTTGCACAATTTTTTCCTAGTCTATTCCATGCCGCAAATCCTAGCCATCAGCATTTGGTTATCTTTCAACCAGGGAGCAAAGCCATCTGGATAGCACATCTGTACATCTTGTTTGCTGGTTCTCGGTTCAAACTAATTTGTAATGTTCACTTCATTAGTGCTTATCAGCCCCGAAAACAATGCAGAAGGGAATAATGGAATGGTGCTCGTTTTATAGGAAGTGTAATTGTTGCACACATGAGTCCTGAGTGTCTGTCTCCTACAGGTACTTTTGTTACATTGACTACTATGCAGCTATATGTGAGTGGCATTCAATAAAAATCTAACAATGATGTATTGCTTGTCATGTATTCATTTCTCTATAACTGCCATGCTCCCTGCTATGAATCCCAGTAATGAAAAGGACATAACTCGGCTTAATTCTACTCATGCCAATAAGATAGGAAGGCTACTTTTGGCTTTTAGCAATAAAAGTTCCTGATAATTTAAGAATCCTAAGGTTCAAGTGTTGGTAAAGTCATTTAGAAGATGAAGTCTAATTATATACGCGACAACGCAACAGTTAGTGTTCTTTACAAGAATCTTGTTTTTTTAATATACACGTAAAATGTTGCAATCTTTTTGTTTTGAGGTTGTCCAAGGGCAAGAGATGTTTGTTTGGGTGATCATTGTATGATTCTAGAAAATGCAGCAGTAACTATCCTTGGGAATAAAGCTATACTGTAATGAGGATAGTAAGACTTAATCTTTATTAAATGAGCAGAGTTTAAATAGTTTTGAATAGTTTCAAACATCTGATCTTAAATTTGCTGTTTTTTGCAGAATAGAAGAAGCCGTGCACATTCCAAGACTTGATGATTTAACCCTTACGTTACAGATTGATTTATACTGTATATACCAAATATTATTTTACATGTATTCATATGACTAGAATTCTAAGTAATATGAATACATGTAGCATTAAATGTAGGAAGATTGTTGTGCTATATTGGTGCAATACTTTAATAAGCAGTGGTATTCAGAATGTTCTGAACTCAAAAGTTTTCCACTGGCTGGGGAATTCTGGGAGTTGAAGTCCACACATCTGAAAGTTACCAAGATTGAGAAACACTGTTGTATAGGCACATTTTCTATAGCATTGCTAGTGGTTTCAAACGGGCTGAGGAATTATGGTATCCACCTCCAACTGGCCAATGGAAGGGCACAAAAATGTCAGCAGGTGCCTTACCTTCACCTCATTCATCTTCACCAAATTTGCTTTTTGTGAGGGGTTTAAAGAAAATAATTGGTGGACAAGCAAACCTTGAAGTCACAGCCGTCAAACTCCCGGTCCATGGGCCAGATGCGTCATGTGCTGGCCACACCCAGTTTAGCGAAGGGGGAAGTCCCGATACGTCACGTGACACTACCGTGACGATGTGAGTTTGACACCCCTGATGTAAGTGATGGAGACAAGATGCTAAAAAAAGCAGGGAGAAATTTTCCCAGAGTGGAAAGGGGAACCTTTACCTTTACCTTTATTCTTGCTATCTGAGCAACATAGGAACCTGTGAGAGCACAGATAACTGCTTGCAATGAAAAAGAAAAAGGGGAGCAGAAGGCCCAGAACACAATGGATGGGGATGATATTGCAAGCATAATGTTAGAGAGTGAAAAGGCAATCTTTAATAGTATTAATAGTATTTAAGGGTATGGGTGGATCAAAAGACGGGTGGATAGATGGGGAGAATTACATACTCTGCCCAGAGCCCAGGGACTGAATTGGCTATAAAGAGAAATGAAATACAGGAGGATAATGAAGAGGCAGTTTATTAATTACTGATGAATCCAATAGAGGCATTTCATGTCAGTGCCTTGATATCATGTGAACGACGTACCATAAATAATGTCATTCAAATCAGCTTGGCTCATTTCTCACAGGATTAACTTTTTGTATGGCTGATGTTGTTAAATGGTATCTCTTTGCCCAAACAATTATTTAGTAAAATGCTAAAAGCCACAGAGACACTAGCAAATTGAGAGCCTGTGGATTCATTCCAAAAGCTTTTACGAACCCATTAAGGCTTCTTTCTTTTCGGTATTGATTCTCCCCTTCTAAATAGTTATTTAGCTTTGTAAAAGAAAACAGATCTATGATTATTTCCCCTGCCTGTTTTCTCTGATATACCTGCTCCAGCTCTCTTGGGTTGTCTTGAGAGTGGATTTTCTGCGAATTAACATGTTGAAGGCATGCAGTCTCAGATTTCTCTCTTTGACACTACAGTCTCCCTCCCCAGATTTCAACTGACATCTTTATTTTTTCCAGTTTTTGCTATTTGTGGTTATTTTCATCATAAATTTCAAGCTAAAACCATACTACAGAATGACAGAAGGCAAACATACATTTAACTCTCTTTCCATCTTGAGGTGTGGTATTATCTAAATCAGATTCTGGATTCCTTGACAGGGAATAATGCAGATATTGTGTGGTCTGCACCAGTGGTGAAATCCAAATTTTTTTACTACCGGTTCTGTGGGCATGGCTTGGTGGGTGTGGTGTGGCTTGGTGGGCGTGGCAGGGGAAGGATACTGCAAAATCCCCATTCCCACCCCAAATACCACCTCTGGAGCCAAACAGAGGTGGTATTTGCCGGTTCTCCGAACTGTTCAAAATTTCCGCTACCGGTTCTCCAGAACCTGTCAGAACCTGCTGGATTTCACCCCTGGTCTGAACCCACATCACAGCATTTCCATTTCCCTGTCACATCTGAAATGCTTTGAAGCTGACCTGTGACGATCTTTGCTTTGGCCAACATCAAAACCCTGACTGAACATCATCAGTGCTCCAATTGACCAGGGGTGAAATCCAGCAGGTTCTGACAGGTTCTGGAGAACCCGTAGCAGAAATTTTGAGTAGTTAGGAGAACCGGCAAATACTACTTTGGCTGGCCCCAGAGTGGGGTGGGAATAGAGATTTTGTAATAATCTTCCCCCAGGAGTGGGGAGGGAATGGGGATTTTGCAGTATACTTCCCCTGCCATGCCCACCAAGCCACACCCACAGAACTCGTAGTAAAAAAATTTGGATTTCACCACTGCAATTGACCAAAAGGACTGCAAAGAAAGGTACTGCCATTTCACCATTCCTTGCTCTTAAAATAATAAAAATAATAATTTAATAATAATAATAAAAAAATAATTGCAAGAGGAAAAAAGGAGACCAGTTGGAAGGTAGGATAATGTTCATACAAATGAAGAAAACATGACCACCCATTTGTCCCAGAGCCACAGCACTACAAAGGAAATACCAGAATAACAGAGTTGGAAGGACTGTGGAGGTCTAGTGCAACCCCCTGCTCAGGCAGGAAACTCTATACCATTTCAGACAAATGGTTGTCCAAGTTCTTTTTCAAAATGTCCAGTTTCAGAATACCTACATCTTCTGGAGCAGTGGTGGGTTTCAAAAATTTTTACTACCGGTTCTGTGGGTGTGGCTTGGTGGGCATGGCATGGCTTGGTGGGCGTGGCAGGGGAAGGATACTGTAAAATCTCCATTCTCACCCCACTCAAGGGGAAGGTTACTGCAAAATCCCCATTTCCTCCTGATCAACTGGGACTCGGGAGGCAGAGAATAGATGGGAGCGGGGGCAGTCAGAATTTTTACTACCGGTTCTCCGAACTACTCAAAATTTCCGCTACTGGTTCTCCAGAACTGGTCAGAACCTACTGAAACTCACCTCTATTCTGGAGGCACATTGTTCCACTGATTAATTGTTCTAACTGTCAAGAAATTTTTCCTTAGTACCAGCTTTATTCTGGTTTCAAATATACCTGGCACAGTTTTTAAAGTTAGCTCACTGTGTAATCCCTTACATCTAGAACTAATTCTGAACCATTGCAAAATTTGTACCCAGTGCAATTATAACTAGCCACTAAAGTTGGTGTAGTTTATTAAATGCAACAAGCTAGAAAGTGGGAGACTGTAAGGTCTACGTCTACTTTAGGCCCAAAGCCAGTAGGTGATGTTAAACCAACCTTTTCCTCTTGGCCTTAACAAGAAGATAGTGAAGAAGGCAACAACAAATTACTTCCAATAATATTACAGAAAAACCCATAAAGACTTCTGGCAGTCAGTAAAAGTTAAGCCTGATTCGAAAGAACAAATGCATTTATTATTGTCATTTATTTTAAATACTTCCTTAGTTCATGCCTTCTTGGATTTGCACTTTGCAGAAATATCACACAAGCCAGTTGTATGATTTATTTTGAGGATGGCAGTCACAAGCCACTATGGTAGTTATGAGGAATATGGGAAGGTTTTGATTATCACTAGCTAGTTTAATAAAACAATTAAGGCAAGATAAGAGTGTGCCCAGGACTGGATTTAGAAACCTTAAACTAATAGGAATGGTCTATTTGGTGAGTGGTAACAGAGAATAAGACTGGATAACAACCATACATGGTAAGAACATCACCAAGAAGCATAAAAAATCCATAATTCTTTATATTCTTTTTTTTTTATGGAAGGTGTGAATTTATGATTTGATTGTTTATTTGTTTCCTATGACTATCATTAAGTGTTATACCTTATTATTCTTGACGTATGTATCTTTTCTTTTATGTACACGGAGAGTGTATGCACCAAGACAAGTTCCTTGTGTGTCCAATCACACTTGGCCAATAAAGAATTCTATTCTATTCTATTCTATTCTATTCTATTCTATTCTATTCTATTCTATTCTATTCTATTCTATTCTATTTATATAGAAGCCTATCTTAACAAAGGTCATGTAACCCATACAGGGTTGCTTAATTTACAGAGATTTCTTTATCCAAAATTACAGTGAGACTGTAATAAATGAATAAAAATATCTGAAATATTCAGAGGCAGCTTCGGATTGTGAAGCTTTAAACTGTAACCTGTTCAGTTTATGCTTAAATCTAATCCTGGTGTGACCTCAGAAGCTGGTTTTCCTGGAGACCGTTCAATACCACTGCAGAGCAATTGGCTTTGGTCATTCAAGCCATCTCAATAGTAGGAAACCCTGAACAAGCATCTCTGGAAGAATGGTGGAAAAACTGTTGAAGTCTGCCCATAGTACACCAATACAGGTAGTCCTCGATTTATGACCACAATTGAGTCCAAAAATATCTGTGGCTAAGCAAGACAGTTGTTCAAATGAGTTTTGCCCCATTTCACAACCTTTCTTGCCACAGTTGTTAAGGGAATCACTGCAGCTGTGAAGTTAGTAACACAGTTAAATGAATCTGGCTTGTTTTGCCCAACAGAAGGTCGCAAAAGGTGACCCCTCCCATGACCCCGGATATTACAACCATCATAATTGCATGCCTGTTACCAAGCATCCAAATTTTGATCACCTGACCATGGAGATGCTGTAATAGTTGTAAGTGTGGAAAATGATCATAAGTAATTTTTTTTCAGTGCCATTGTAACTGCGGTCACTAAACAAATGGTTGTAGGTCAACCTATAGCCGTGATGGTGAACCTATGGCACGGGTGCCACAGGTGGCACACCGAGCCATATTTGTGGGCACACGAGCGTTGCCCTACCTCAGTCCAGCATGCATGTGTGCGCTGGCCAACTGATTTTCAGGCCTTCCGGGCCCACCGGAAGTTGGGAAACGGGCTGTTTCCGGGCCTCCGGAGGGCCTCCGTGGGAATGGGGAAAACTGTTCTCACCCTCCCCAGGCTCCTAGAAAGGCTCTGGAGCCTGGGGAGGGCAAAAAATGGGCCTATTGGGCCCACAGGGCCATCATGTGCCAAAAGCGTGGGGGGTCACACGCGCATGCGTGGGGGAATGGGACGATTGAATTATGGGTGTGGGCACGCACATGCACAATCCCCCCATTACCCCCGCTTTTGGCATACAACGGCAAAAAGGTTAGCCATGACTGACCTATAGTATGGCCAATACAGTCTTCTTTGATTGCTGCCGATAGGAATGGTAATTGGTTGTAGCCCCTATCTGAAGGTCTCTCTTCATAGCATCATTCCATCCTGCCAGGACAGATCAAGGGCATGGCTCCAGCACAATTTTGTCGCCCCCACTATGCATCAACACTTGTGGGGGGTGGGGGTGGTAATATAATGCTCTAAGTTGTTAATTAGCTTTTAATTTTATGTAGTGTCTCTCTAGCAAATTTATAAAACAGAAATGACTATTCATCAAGGTAATGAAATATGCTCCAGGCTACTAATATAATCTGCTTGATGACACTCAGTAACTGATGCTATAGAAGGTAATTTTAACTTGGTTTGTGAAATACTGCATTTCTTTAACTTTCACAACTGTCATTCATTTACCCATTACACACTGAAATGTCATACTTTGGCCACCCGCGTCTGTAAACAAATCAGCTCATGATCCTCCAATATAATTACACTGTTTGATCCATTGCTGACCTCATTTTTATCCTTCCTTTGCACAGAATCATTAATTCAACCAATTTTTATTACTCTGTTTGAAGCCTTCTTGCATTCAGACAAAGTTAATCACTGTGACTTTGAAAACTATTTTGTTTAAACATTCACATTTAAAATTTAAATTCAACAGAAAACATTGGGAGCTGGGGGGAAAAAAGGAAAAAGAAAAGGATCGCATGTGTTTGAAATTGTAGAGATGTTTGTGAGGTTATCTCCGTCAAAACAAATTACCAGATGCTTTTGAGACAAAGTGTTTACTGAAAAAGAGATGTAAAATTAAATGCATCACAACTGGTTATTTTCAGAGCATAATTATAGCTATATTGCTCCATATAATGTCCCAACTCCCACTGAAACCAACCTCCAGCTGTGTTAGGCTCCAATCCAAAAATTCCCAATCATGATACACCAATATGCAGAGGAGTATCCCTTGCAAGGGATAGAAAAGTCACCCTGTTTTCAGTCAAGATCAGTAATATTTAAATATATCAAACCCCTTTGGAAAATTTTCGATACTGTCTTGTTCTTTCCCAAGCTGTATTGAAAGAGAAGGTTTAGGAGTCTGAAGATCCAAGATTTCTGCCAGGCACAAAAAAAAAATCAAGACTATATGCTAAGTTGTAGTTTAAAAGATTTATTACTCAAGCCTATAGACAAGAATCTAGTAATCTAGTCAGAGGAATTATTGAGTCTGTCATCTGCACCTCTATAACTGTCTAGTTTGGCTCTGCAACCCAACAAGACAGACACAGACTTCAGAGGATAATTAGAACTGCAGAAAAAGCAATTGCTACCAACCTGCCTTCCATTGAGGACCTGTATACTGCACAAGTCAAAAAGACGCTATAGAGCTCTGCACACCAGAACAACTAGACACAAGAACAGTTTTTTCCCAAATGCATCACTCTGCTAAACAAATAATTCCCTCAACATTGTCAAACTATTTACAAAGTCTGCACTACTATTAATCTTCTCATCATTCCCATCACCCATCTCCTTCCACTTATGACTGTATGACTGTAATTTTGTTGCTTATATCCTTACAATTTATATTGATATTGTTTCCTGATTGCTTATTTGTATCCTATGACTATCATTAAGTGTTGTACCTTATGATTCTTGATGAACGTATCTTTTCTTTTATGTACACTGAGAGCATATGCACCAAGACAAATTCCTTGTGTGTCCAATCACACTTGGCCAATAAAAAATTCTATTCTGTTTTGTTTTGTTCTGTTCTGTTCTGTTCTGTTCTGTTCTGTTCTGTTCTGTTCTGTTCTATTCTATTCTATTCTATTCTATTCTATTCTATTCTATTCTATTCTATTCTAATGGTCAGAACTAAATAAGAGTCAACAGAATTCACGGGGGGGGGCTGAACTTGGAGTACTTGTGGACACATAATGATTCTAGGCTGAGTCCTCACTTGACTCCATCCCCAGTCTCTGTCTGCTCTTCTCCTGTAGTTTCACTTGATTTGGTATCTTTCTTTTCCTCTTTATAATCACCAGACTGTTGGTAGGGAAAGGATGAGAGGTTCTGGTGGCAGCCACCACCCCGATCGCAAACTAAGCCACAAAATCCTGGAATTCTTTCCCAAATACCATAGGATTACATTAAAAAGTTTCTGTGATGGAAAAACATTGTCCACTGAAAATACTTGTGGCTGTGCACAGAAACACTGATACCTCCTCACTGAAGGAAGCGGTGGTTTTCTTTTTTGCATCCTGAGGACTTGCCAATTTCCCATCTGTTTTCACTGAGATTATCACATGAATTGTCATAGCATTTTTTTCCTTATAAACATCCTGTTTTGGACTGATACCAAAGTATTATTATCATCCGGAGGCATCAGTAGTTTCTTTTAGTTATTTTAGGAGCAAGGTCTTTAAAATGAAGAAACATGAACTTGTTGGAGATTGCATTCCCTTTTTGCACCAGTGAACTATTTTGACCATTAGGACAAACAAAAAAGGAGAAGTTGATCAGGGGAATGTCCTGGTATCACTGTCTCATCTAGCCTAACACAAGTTCAATGAGCTCCCACATAACAGGCCTCCCTCTCCCCCCACCCCACCCCCACTTTGTGCTTTAAGCAGCTGTTTGGTTGAGTCTTTCCAATTTTGTATATTTCTTCCTAAATCAAATGTTTATTCCAAATATAATGAATGTTTGCAAGCATTGACTAATAGTTGAATTAAGCCCATACTCTGCATCCACCATCCTCCCTCTCTCTCTCTCTCTCTCTCTCTCTCTCTCTCTCTCTCTCTCTCTCTCTCACACACACACACACACACACACACACACACTTTCTGTTACTTAATTAACATTCTTTTTACATTGTCCATATCCTTAGGAACACATTGTCTAACAATAATGATACCTATTGAATTTAAACATCTAATACTGTGGACTATTTTTTTTAGGATGCAAAAGATTGATAAATAACTGGCTTTTATTCTAGTGGATGGGGTTTTTTTCTTGGGCTTCAACAGAATAATATCTGAAGAGCTGTCTTGCCCCAATGGAATTAGCCCATCCAATTCACTCCAGCAGAAGGGACCTGCCTGGTAAGGAATTCCCACTGGTGGGATCAAGGAAAAGAGTCTTTTCCACTGTGGGCCCTCTTCCTGTGAACATCCTATCATTGGAAGTGAGAATACTCCAGTGGTGGGTTGCTCCCGGTTCTGTCCAGTTCTTTAGAACTGGTAGTAAAAGTGGCGGGAGGCTCCGCCCATCCACCTGGACGTCATAGGTGATGATCTGTACAGAACTACGCGTGCACGCAAGCAAAGCAAACTCCAGTTGCGAACCGGTAGTAAAGGTAAGTAGAACCCACCCCTGGAATACTCCCACTTTTTTGGCCTTCTGGAAGGATATAAAATCCTAATTTTGTTGGTTGGCTTGAGGCCCCAAGGAGGCCGTCACTGCTGGAGGAGGTTGACAGGGTAAGAAAATCTCATCCCCATGCCATCCATCTCCTTGCTTCTAGTTTTTAATATAGTTTTTAAAATTTTAATTGTTTTATATTTATCTTTTTACCATAGGTAAGCCCCCCAGAGTCATCATATCTATGAGAGGGGCAGCATATAAATTTAATAAATAAATAAATAAACATACTGATTGTAATCAATCGGTTGATATGAGTTTACATAACCATAGTTTTCAATTTACAAACATTCATTCAGCAACTGTTTGAAATTACAATAATGCTGAATGGAGATTTTTATTACCTGTACTCAAAGTTATAGCCACTGCAACATGGTCACAGGAACAAAATTTGGGCGCTTGGCAATCCATTCACCCTTCCAACCAACTGCAGGGATGCTGCATGCCTCCCCTCATCTACCTCCAACCTAGCTGGGTACCCAAGGCCTGCTTCCCATCCCATTGGATCTTACATCCTTCTTCCCTTCCTTGCTTCACTTACATTTTCTGAAGATCAACTTGGGGGCGGGGGGGAAACAGCCAATCCAACCAACTGCTTTCCTATAGGGAGGCTGTGTAGTGCTTTCCCAGAAGTGGGAGGCATTTTGGAAGCAGCCGCAACTGGGATCATGAAAATTACAGCTCCTCCCAAAATGGTGCCATATCCAAGATGGTGTTATGTTGCATAAGGTTTCACAGCAGATTGGCTGCTTCTCCTCCCTGAAGGCAATTTTCAGAAAGAGTAAGCGGATCAAGGGGTGACTGGAGGGGAGGAGTCACAGAGGTAGGGGACCCACAACATGGGAAGCAAAGTACAGGGTGGGTTGGGGGTTCGGGGAGGTTTTGGAATGCCCAGGGCAAGCCACAGGTGAACTGGGGAGGTGCTGCAATGCCCACCTGAATCCATTTCAGGTCTCCTGAGGCCTCACCCATCCCCTCCCACTTAACAACTGCTTAACAACAACCACAAGAGATCAGGGATTGTGGTTATTAAATGAGGTGATCAGATGGGCACCTCGCTTAACAACCACAGTGACTTATGACTGTTGTGAGCAGACTACATTACAGTTATAAGTCGAGGACTACCTGTAGTTACACTGTTTTTTCCAGATTTGTTTTGATCAAACGCATATATTTGTAAATAATCCAGGCCCAAAAGTTCCCACACACCAAGGAATTTAGAACTTTCTAGCAACATTTCAGTTCCCTTGATTTCAAATTCTAAGAAGCATTAAATAGACATTTTTGCAACATATAATTCCTCAGTAATTTTAATAGTAATACTGATTATAGCAGGTAACATAGTGGCGCTCTGCCTCATAAATGTATAATCACTCTATTAATGTTTTATATTTATTTCCTCTTCTGTGCCGAATTAACTCAAAGGTCCTTTAAATTATGTGTCTGGGAATTAAATCATTGATGAATAAAAATTGGCAACCTCTTGGGAAGGATGCAACATTTAGTCTGCAGAAGCAAACTGGAGCCACAAATATATTGTGAATGACTTGCAAGGGATGAGCATAAGTGGCAAATGAGCAGTGAAAGGAGGCAGAAGGGGACAGTTTAGCCTTGTTGGCAATAGCATAATACTTCACCCGGCTCCAATTGCTGCAGTTTCTGTATTAGCATAAACTTTGGAGATCGGGGTTCCTTTGAGCACAAACTGTAAAGATTCAGGACAACTTTCACATTTGACATGGATTCATGTCTTGCATTAAGTCGTAATGTGCTTTGTCAACCCAATCACTGTGGATTGTCCAATAAGTAACTGTTCATTGGTTTTAAAGTCTCAATTTGCACATGCGTCACCTCTCTTGTGGGAGATGCATTGGCTGCTTCCAGATCCAAGGTGACACATTTAGAGCTCTACATGGCCTGGGGCCAGGTTATTTGCAAGATCTTGTCCTAACTTGACCCACCAGACTAGAGAGGCAGGATATATTACAGGTCCACTCTGTTAAAGAGGTCCATTTGGTGGGACCAAGAAGATGTTCTCTGCGTTGGCTCCCTCCCTGTGGAGCATCATCCCTGTGGGAATAAGTTTGGTCCTGACTTTGACACACTTTTGAAAAAACCTGAAGACATGGTTTTGCCAACAGGCCTGGGGAATCCCAGAGTGGGATGAAGCCTATCAAAAGATTCCTTTGATTGTTGTTGCCAGGAGATGGTAGTTTATTGAGGTTTGTATGGGGGTTTTATTACATTAAGCCGCCTGGAGTCATGTGAGTAGTTGGTTAGTCTTAATGATTTCTTAATAAATAAATAAAAGGAATAAAACAAATCATGGGTTAACATGGTGCATAAAACCATACAGAGCCTGAGATATGCCAGATTCAAATAATAATTTATTGTGACATACTGTATCCTTGATGACCTTAAGCAGGCCAATTATTCTCAACTTGTAGCACTTGGATGTCTTATTGTCTGGAAATCCTAGAAAGAATGCAAACAACAACATTCAAATGTCGGAAAAAACCAGGTAATTGTATCTCCCACTGTCTGGTTTCGTAGGTATGAAATAGATGTTAAAAAGCAGCAGGTCTTCTTCCATCTCTAGCTACACCTACCATTGTGATGTCACTGACAGCTGCTCCTCCTGGAGATGTCCTTGTTTAGTATTTCTTTTCCGTTGGTTGCTATCCAACCATCCAGGATGCACCAGGCTGGGAAAGGCTGACATAGCAGCATAAATCTGATAGGCCACCCACTTCAGTTGATATATGATATAAATAATATCAATAATATGTGATAAACGCCTTTAAGAGACAGTTCCCATCCTTTGTTGTGTAAATAGGGATATTCTGATACCTTGTTTTTAAGCCATGAACAATTAATGGATCACCTCTTCACCTTATTTTGATAAGCTGTTTACTCTGTTCTTCCACTGACTCATAATATAGTAGGTTTTATGATTAATCAATATTTTCCATTGCTCTTCTTTATAACCTGTACAGGTTTTCCAATACTTTTCCAGGAAAGTCTTCATAAGACATGAGGTTCTAAAGAATAATAACCTCCCAGCATCTTATCAAGTGCTTATGTTAACTGTTTCCCGAGAGGTGATGATCTCTCTCTCTCTCTCTCTCTCTCTCTCTCTCTCTCTCTCTCTCTCTCTCTCTCTCTCTCTCCCTCCCTCCCTCCCTCCCTCCCTCCCTCCCTCCTTCCCTCTCTTTCCCTCTCCCTTTCCCTTTCCCAACCTCCTCTTTAATTATCAGTCCTAATCAAGTTTCTGCCACAGGATGGAGGCCTCTTCATTACTGACTGGTCTAGTGCAGGTTGATGAACAGTTTTTTAAACTTCTAAGCTTAAAAGAATAATTGGCCCAAAGGTACACAGCCTACTCCTGTCTTTAGGAACGAGGGCCAAATTATGGCTTCTAGGATCGTGCCTTGGCATGCATATTTTCCAATGAAACAGACCAAGACCAGAAGGTTATTTTATTACAATTTATTCAGAATGTTTGATTAAAAAGGATTGCTCTTGGGATTCTACAAACAGAACCTCAAGACCCATCTTACATTCCCTTTTACAGTAAGACAGCAAAGAAAATTACAAAAGAAAAATTGATTGGACAGGACAAAAGTAATCCCTCCTTTGCATAGAAAATCAGTTACATGGAGTTAAACATATTACATATGACTGCACATACGTCCATTTAAATGACATCTGATGAAAGAGGCATCAAATTTAAGACTTTAATGAGGAAAAATTCATAAGATTGTTTGGAATTTGTGGAGAAACAAACCGGGTACTAATTAGCGCTAACAAGCTTTTTCTTATCAGAAGACAAACTTCAGACATCTCATACTACCCTGAACCTGAGGAACAAAAACACTTTTTATCTTTTCAGTTTGGAATGCTAGAAACTATCAATCAATCCATACAGCAGTAGGATAAAGAGTTTTTCTATATTCCAGTCTGCAATGGTTTGATCATTTGAAAGAAAAGTAAGTCAAATTAAAATATTAAATAACTATGTTAGTTAGCAAGTACAATACTACAAAGTCCATGTTGTTGGTATTACAAAGTCCATCCTGTGTGGCCCTCAGGAAAGACTAGAAATCTCTCGGCTTCTTTGGCAGCGTAGCACCTTTAAATACTACATCAAACTAGCTCCTATGAGTGTCTATCAATGTGTCTATTTATCTGTGTCTGTATGCATAATGCATGCACACACCTACCTATACACACTAATACCCAAACCAGCTTTATGCATCTGAGAATTATCTCATTTCTCTGGGCACAGTAAATGTTAGTTTTTAAACTGTTTACAGGCACTTCCTTTTTTGTGACAGCTGTTCCCAATTTACTTGAAATCATCTATTCTAGCCCAGGGGAAGCAACAGGCATCCTTAGCTACAAAAGCCCCTTGGATCTTTTTCCCCCTCACTACTTTATAAATTCTTCTGATTTAAAAACCAGAGCACCAGCATGCTGCAAAATGAAATGCTAGCTTCTGCCAACCCCTTTGCGTGGAGGGGTGCTTCTCGATCCAATATTTATTACAGTCATAGACTAGCATAAGAGATATCTCTCAATTGTGGAGGTATTTCTTTGAGCATAAAATATGGGTTGCTGCAGTCACTCTTCCATCTATCCAGTAAAAAATGAAAAATGAACTAGAAGGAGGTAGTAGAGAATGTTTGAATGTAAAGCTAAAGGGGAGGGTAGAAAATATGTAAGTGTGCGGTGGCAGCCAAAAAAGCCAATGCAATCAATCCTAGGCTACATTAATAGAGGGATAGTATCAAGATCACATAAAGTTCTAGTACTACTTTACAAAGCCTTAGTAAGACCACACTTGGAATACTGCATACAGTTCTGGTCACCACAGTATAAAAAAGAGATTTGAGACTTAGGAAAGAGTGTAGAGAAGAGCAGCAAGAATGATTAGGGGGCTGGAGGCTAAACACACACAAAGAACAGTTATGGGAATTAGGTATGCTTGGTCTAATCAAAAGAAGGACTGGGGGAGACATGACAGTGTTCCAATATTTGAGGGACTCCTACAAAGATGAGGGGGTCAAGCTATTTTCCAAAGCACCAAAAGGCAAGATGAGAAACAATGGATGGAAATTAACTATGGAGAGAAGCAACTTAGAAAACTCCTAACAGTGAGAGCAATCAACCAATGAAATAGCTTGCCTTCAGAAGTTCTGGATGCTCCAATCACTGGAAACTTTCAGAAAAAGACTAGACAACCATTTGTCTGAAATGGGTATAGGAACTCTTGCTCGAGCAGGGGGCTGTACTAGAAGACCTCTGTTCTGACCTAGGCTTCCTGAGACAGTAAAAAGCACACAATTAGTCCCAAAACCCTCTTTTTATTTCAACGGCTGTGAATTCTGTTCATTCACAGCCCATGATGAGTCACAAATAGTTTATAAAGAGTCCAACAGAAATCTGCCACAGTCCTTTGGGATAAGGCTGATAAGCACCCGCCTTTATCTCCCTTGACACGCTGCCAAAGACCAAATTGGCAGAGTCAAAACAGAGCTTCAGAATTTAAACTGACCAGCATGAACAAAGTTGCTTCCTGCAAAGGCTCCCATGCCTTTGCTCCTCCTTTATGTCTTATGGGAGGGGCCAATCATCTCCATGCCTTACTCCCGAGTCACCCCTTTTGTCTTAACTGTTCTTGCCTTCTGGCAGCTCTGCGCATGCGCGCACTGGGAACAGGCTCCCCTGTTCCTCTGCCTCGCTGACATCAGACTCTGGAGGTTCTGAAGTCAGCATATAACTCCCAGATGGCCCTGGCCCCATCTCTGCCTCCAACACAGAGCCCTCGTCCAAGCCTTTCCCAGACTCCAGGATTGGCCCATGTTCTTTTCCAGCCTCCTCACCCTCTGACTCTGCTGCCAGCTCTGCAGGCTGCTGGCGGACCACAACAACCTCCAAAATCCCTTCCAACTCTGTTATTCTATGTTTGAGGCAATGATAATTTGTGAGTGGCCACTTCCTCCCTAGCAGCCATGTTGTTCTCAGGCAAAGCTCCCTACGACATAAATTTATAAGATGTGACATGCTCTCCCAATTGCAAATGTGTCATTTTCCATTTGCAGGTCCTTAACCAAACATACCTTTTCCTTGGCTCATGCTGTGGATTATAGAGGGAAACCCTACAATCCCTACTATTTGAAGAAGTTGCACACATATGCTATGGACTGCCTCAGTTACATTGATGCCCTTTTTGCCTTCAAATCCAAAATGTTGCCCAGTCTAGAAGCTATGCTCTATTATAGAGAAAGGAAGGTTGCTTCATTAGAAGATCCATTTGGGGACTTGTGACCCTCAGATGTTGCATATCCCCAGCCCTGTTTTGTTCTGACAGCATGGCTATCTGAAAGATCACTGATTCTCATCTCTGAATTGAAAGATGTTGCATTTGACTCTGTTAAGGTGAACGCTGATGAAGCACTTCTGTCTTAGTAAAAGCCACACTGACCTGAATGTCAGGTCACCTTAAGCCAAAATTCCCGGAATATGAATAAATGGCAAGCAGCCTTTCAATATAAATCAGCTGGAACTGCTTTCCAGGTAATACATCTTAGAACTGATATATATTTGCAAATAAGTCAGGTTTCATGTGCCACTTTTAAACTCTGACTCCATCTCAGCAAATGTTGCTAAGAAGCCAAATCCCAATTTGTTTTTCCACTCAGGAAGAGAGTAGTAGAATAAAAAAAAAAGAGCTGCATTCAGATCAAGTTCACTGTTTTTCACCCTATCTGGATGAACTATGATTCGAGGCAGAGAGGAAAACTAAACAGAATTTTTGAAACAGATGTAATATGGGTGCATAGGCCGTCTTGCCTTTTGACAATTGAGATGATTTCCAAGAATTGAAGTTAGTGTCTTCTATTCACTATCATCTCAGCAGTGTAAAAGATAATATCCTCCTGCACAGACATTAAAGGTGGGCAGATTCTGACTTGAAAAAGAATCTGGGTGGGGATATTATTGACAGTCTAAATAGCCTAATCAATATTTTTTTTTTTTAAAAAAAATAATGGTTTCATTCTAAAGACATTTCAGGAGAGAGTAAACTAAGCTGGGGTCTGGGTCATGGCAGATGCCCCATTTTTCTTCCATTATTGCAATGCTAAATGGTACTTAGGTGGGCAAGTGTTTTAAATTGACAACTTAATATGGGGGAAAGAACTTTAAAAATAAATAAGGATGCTGTCAGAACTGAGCAGATAGGAAAGCTGAGGAAAAGGAACACCACAGCTTCTCTTTTCCACTAGATTGCTACTCCAGATCACTCTGAGTTGTTTTCTTTCTCCAGCTTTTAGGGGAAGACAATTGTCTCCATGCATCTATGCTTTGGAGTAGATGCACAGTAAGTAAAGAATAAATTAAACTTTGCTTTTCTGCTGTTATTCGGAAGTCAAACCACAACTTCCTGGATCTTTTCTTCTTATGACAAGCAGTTGTTAAAAGTCTAATGGATGGAGAATTTAATGGAAACTAGCTTACAGCCCACATATTCCCAATAGGTCTCCCATCCACCTACCAACCAAGGCCAACCCTATTTAGTTTCCAAGCCTGAGTAGTTAGCCTACTCCCACCCTCTGCTGATGCATATCTGTCTGCTTTTCTATTTGATCTTAAGTTCAAAATTGGCCTGAGACTTAAATGGTTTCATTTAAAACTATTCAAAAAGATTGTATATTTGTTGTGGTCAAAGGCTTCTTTTGCTTTAATGTATCATAATCTCTTCTTGCCTTGAAGCCTCAAATATGAGAACCACTGGAAGTCGCCCTTGCTTTCAAATGCCTGGATTGTTTTGAAAGAAAGGCTAACACATCTAGATTTCAAAAATCCAGATGTCCACTAAATAGTTAATACTCTATACAACTATTTTTTTTGCAAGCCAAAACTGTTTGAAACTAATTGGAACATTTACTTTAATTAGCTTCTCTTTTTCAAACCAACTGGATATCTGCTTTATTACAATGTTAAGTTTTCCATTTGATACGCATAGAAAATATAATGCTTTCTCTCTATAAAATCTTTTGGATCAGATCGATGCTACCGAAGATACAGTCTACTGCTGGTACCCTCTGCCTATCACTCACCATTGCCTTTTTAGGTCTTTAAGAGCACCCAGCTGAAAATAATAATAATAATAATAATAATAATAATAATAATAACTACTACTACTACTACTACTACTACTACTACTTTATTGTCATTGTACGTGTATACACAATATACCCATACAACGAAATCCACTTAACACCCAAAGACCAGGTCCAACACACGTAACAATCCCCAAACACACTCCCACCCACCACAATTCCCCACCCCTAAACCACCCAAACATCCACACAACAGACCATGTAATACTGTTCAACAGCTCACTGATGATGGCCCTTTAGTTCATTGTTGAGTGCAATTATAGCTCTGGGATAAAAACTATTCAGAAAATGTGTGGTCCGAGTTTTAATTGTTCTGTATCTTCTGCCAGAAGGCAACAGTCCAAAAAGATTGTAAGCAGGATGGGAAGAGTCTCTGAGAATGTTATGCAACTTTCTCAAACAGCAAGATTCAAAGATGTCATCCAGGGCTGGTAGCTGGACTCCGATGACATTCTGGGCAGTTTTAATGATTCTCTGTAGAGCTTTTTTGTCTGCTACGGAGCTGCTCCCATACCATGCAAGAATGCCGTATGTCAGGACACTCTCAATGGTGCTGCAATAGTAGGACAGAAGTAGATGCTGAGATAAATTTATCTTCCTGAGCATTCTCAGGAAGTACAGCCTCTTCTGTACTTGAGAATGAGAGTCTGGCAGATGATAAAGGCAAATACATTTGTCATAGCATAGTCTAGCTTTCTTAGTCAAGAACCAATTTCATTGTGCTCTGCAACCAAATTAGACTGTAGCACATTTATTATTGATTGAACTGGTTAAATTACCAAAATCTCCCAAAAGTTAACAATAAAGCACATAACAGCGGCTAAAAAGAGCTGCAATGTCTCTGGGTCCCTGTGGTTCTTTAACATTGACTACACCTAAAAATCTTGCAACTTATTTATTATTTCAAAAGAGGAAACATCTCATCTCCTCCAAGGACAAGCATTGGTGCAATACTAATCTATGTCAATGTTGACACATATCAACATTTTGCATGTACAAATACAGAAATAGTTCCCTTAACAATAATTAAAATAGAAGAGAATTTGTCATACAGTAACCAAGTGATTTATCTCTCTCCCTACCTAATTTATTGCCTAGTTACAACTTATAACTACACCCAGGCTACTTGTATGATTGATAAAAATGGATTCGGGAGGGACACATTTTCAAACATCTTTGTCTTCAAATACAGGACTGTCCTGCTGAAGAGGCACCCTGACTGTGACTAGCCTATTACCTGCTGTCACCATGTTGTTTGTTATATTTCTCTCTACGTTTCACATTTCTAGTGGACCCAGACATATAAAAGCTTATGACTTAGGGCAAGGATAATTTCTGTTAGACACAACAGAGGAAATTAGGGATTAGTTGCTGGTTTTAGCAGCTGCTGCTGCACATTTAATACCACGTGTAATTTGGCTCTGAGATAAAAGAAAGCATGAGGTTTGTGGGGTTGAATAAAAGCTGTCAAAAACTGGAAACATTTCAGAACTGAAGGTGGCTTGAAAAAAATAAGTCACAAAGCCCTGTACAATTTGCATTTTGGGAATGATTCCTTATGAAGTTCAAACACCTGCATGGAATCAGTGCCTTGTGTGGAGAACTGATGGATGTAGAACTCTTCCCACTGAAAAGCCAAATGTTCTCCTGAGGTGAATTTTCCCAATGTTCTTATAGATAGCAGGTATTTGCAGACAGGCAGGTGAGGGGACAAAAAGGGGGAAAAGAGAGAACTCCATTCTTCTTCTGTGGCAGTGATAGCAAGCAAGGACAGGTAGTCCTTGACTTATGACCACAATTGGGACCAGAATTTCCATTGCTAAGCAAGGTAGTTGTTAAGTGAGTCACACCTGATTTTACAACTTAAATCCATGTTTTTTTAAGTGAATGACTGCAGTTGTTAAGTGAATTATGCAATCATTAAGTAAATCTGGTTTTCTCCATTGACTTTGCTTATTGGAAGCTGGCTGGGAAAGTATCAAATGATGATCACATGACCCCAGGATACTGCAGTCACTGTAAATACATGCCCAAATTTTAATCACATGACCATGGGAATGCTGTAATGGTCATAACTGTGAGGACCAGTTGTCATTTTTTTTCAGTTCCTTTGTAACTTTGAACAGTCATTAAACATGGTTGTAAGTTGAAAACTACCAGTAAGCTGTCAAGAAATGGGACCCACCCACAAACAATACTTCCATATCTCTTCGCCATGAAACTTGGATGTCCACATCCTTCTCTCATCTGAGTCTTTGGAGAAAGAAATGTCTTCATAGCATCTGTGAAGGAGTTTGTTTAATGGGAGAAATGCTGATAGATTCAGCTGAAAGTGCACTATCTGTTTCCCCAGGAATGTTTGCTCTGCATAGTTTTATTCTCTGTCCTGTATGCATCCATTTCACTTTAGCTTCTGGCAAACACATTTTTGTGTTGTCTCTTAAAATGGGATAATCTGTGCTACTAAGAATGACAATAGCAAAAGCATCGAGGACATCGTGTGCAAAATGCTGTCAGATTAATTTTGAGATCATAGTTATACTGATCATTTTGGCCATAGCTTTGCCATTTTCTTAAGAAGCTGTGTTTGCTTATTAAACCTGGAAGTAACAAGTTGAAGTTTTTTTCATGTTATTTTATTCCCAAATTTTGGCCACTTTCTAAATATTTAATATACACTTATTCTCAGAAGAGGGATGTGGTAGCTCAGTGGCTAAGACACTGAACTTGTCGCTCAAAAGGTCAGCAGTTCAGTGGTTCGAATCCCTAGTGTCGCATAATGGGGTGAGCTCCTGTTACTTGTCCCAGCTTCTGCCAACCTAGCAGTTAGAAAGTACGTAAAAAATGCAAGTAGAATAATAGGGACCATTATTTGGTGGGAAGGTAACAATGTTCTGTGTGCCTTTGGCGTTTAGTCACGCCGACCACATGACCACGGAGACGTCTTCAGACAGCGTTGGCTCTTCGGTTTTGAAATGGAGATGAGCACCACCCCCTAGAGTCGGGAACAACTAGCACATATGTGCGAGGGGAACCTTTACCTTTATCTTATTCTCAGAAAGGCAACATTATAACCCCAAATAGACACATGTGTTGACTTTGCAAGATTTCACTGCTGAGTAAACATTAGAAGTGTTGTTTTATTATCTAGAGGAAAAAAACCATAAAATGATAAATCCTTAGCAGTATATAGTACATGAGTTTATAATCCTGTTTTCTTTTTCTTCATTTTTAATTGTTTTGTGAAAGAAAGTTTGTTTCAGCATTTGGGTTCTAAAAATTTCTATTGGAACTCCTAATAGTTATTCTAAACATTCCTGTTTAAAGGTATATGGCTATTGTTACCGTAATATTATAAACTTTCACTTATAAGTGGCTTGCTTTAACAAAAAGTTGGTATCCAAATTCCTTAAAGGTCCCACACTAAAAAATGGAACAATTTAGCATATTCCTTTTCTTAAGTCTTTAGCATGGAACAATTCAGTATTTCCAATCTGCCCAAACTTGTGATCTGTATCTTGCATTGAATGAAAAAGTTTTTATTACATAGAACATTGAACACTAATCACAATAGAAGTTGGGATTAGTGCTATGCTTACATTTGATCCTCTCTAAAATATCAGTTTTATGATCACAGGTCATGAAGACAAACTCTTTTCTCCCTCTCATTTCTTCCTCTAATGAATCCTGTGCAGGAATATCGATGTGTAGAGTTACATCAACTTTGCAATCCTAAATTGCTTTAGGGTGGTCTATATTTTATATTAGCTTCTTCACCAAATCCAATATTTTTTTTTCTGTATATATTGGGTAATTCAAGAACAACCAAAAATTAACTTACCATCAGATCAAAACTTACTCATGTTATAAATGTTGAGCCAAGTTTTTTTTTTTAAACAATCTGTTTGAAAACAACAAGGTGGATGGCAGAGTTCCCAGTTAGCACTTTGAGTCAGATGTGTAAGTCAAAGCATGGGAGAAATTATGCAATTACATCATACAACTTAATTTCCTCAAATAAGTTTTTTTTTAAATTCCCAGCAATATCTGGCATACTGCAGGAGGGAAGCATGACTGAAAGGCAGGAAATAGAAGTAGTTTCAGCCCCTCACTATGTCAAGATGCCTCCATAAAGGATTCTGAGAATTTGAAAACGCTCCATAAAAGGATTTTGAAAACCAAGCCTTTTGCTTCTTTGTACAAGAGATAACAGGAAACAAAAAATAGCTCAATGGAAAAGTATGTGCTTTATATGAAGAAAATTCCCAGTTCCATTCCTAGCAACAACAGTTTAAACATCATGTAACAGTGATTTGAAATATCTCGTGTATGAGAACCACTGTTAGTCTTATTAGTCCATCCTTTCCCATTCTTGAAATGGGGCCTGAGCAAGGACTACAGATCTCATAATCTCATAATTCCCAGCCAATATAGCTAAACTGGCTGGGCAACTTGAATGCTCTAACTCAGGGGTGTCAAACTCGTGTTGTCACAGAGTCGTCATGTGATGTATCACGACTTTTCTTCCCCTTCGCTAAATCGGGTGTGGGTGTGGCCAGTGCGTGACGCATCCAGGCTGCGGGCTGCGAGTTTGATACCCCTGCTCTAACTTCAGCAAAGAACAATGGACAAATAGTTTGACCTGATATAAAAAGGCTGCCCCTTAATTGTGAAGTAAATTCTGGTGTCAACCCCTTTTTCTTCAAGCAGCTCTCCTGATATATTAGGATCCAAACGCTAGCTAGAAAAGTTGGGAATTGAAGCCCAACCCATATAAATATCCCAATATGCTGGGAAAAGTTGCAGTATCTACTGGCTAGGTTCATAATCAACCATAATTTACAAGCCAGGACTTGTTTTACTTAATCAACACAAACTCTGCCAAAATTAAATACATTATTGCTTGGTGCAGTATGTGAATCCAGTCACAGAATGCCTTTTTCTGCTCTTTCGGCTAGCTCTCAACTGGAAGATACACTTGTAATAGGCTGTGTCACACCGTTGAACTAAATACATGCATATTTCCAGGTTTCTTCATGCCTATCTGCCTGCCTTCCAGCAACTCCTTATACAATATTATGGCTATTCAATTAACAGATGAAGGCTATTGAACTGAAATTAGAAAGATGCTGGAGCTTTGATTCAAACATTTTGCTACAGCACACCTGATGCTTTAGAAAGATTTCTATTTGCCTGGTTTTAAGTTCCCCTGGTGTCAGGATTCACCGCTTACAGAAAGACATTGTGAATGGATGTCCTGCTACTTTGCTCTTTTGCTGATCCCTGACTTTCTACAAAATGCAAGGAGTCAGAGGAGCTAAGAAGGATAACTGAAAATAAATCCACTGGGGCTTGCAAAAGCAGAATAATTTTGCTGGGTGCCAGATTTTATTCATAAAGCTGCGTTGACTGACGTTGCTTTTGAGGAATTCCAGCAGTGACAGTCGGCTCCCAGCCTTCACACAAGGTTCCTAATCAATGCCAGGCAGTGTGTATTCTGCAGAATCTTTGCACTGTGCAGCTTTTTCAACAGTACTCAAAATCTAGAGAACTGCTGATGAGAGCATTTTGCTATATAAGCATTATCTATTCACTCTGGAATTGGCTGGTTTTTTTTTTTTTTCTGACAGCGTATCTCATAATGAAAATCATGCACATAATGGCAATTCCAACCTATTTATTAAAATAATACATTTTCCTCCAGTGGAAAAAACATAAGCCCCGACGAAGAATTAAGTCTGACTATGTTCAGTGGGGCTGTAACAAAATGATCTAAGAGGAGCAATTTGGACAGCTGGCTTGTGGAGCTGTATGGCAGGAGGGAGGTTCCCCTAGCTTTACTGTAAAATCAGGGAGAGTGTGGGGGCAAAAACACACTCTAACTAGTATAGAGAGACTGATTTCAGTCTGAATCACTGCACAGAGATGGTGAGTAGTAATGTTAACAGATGGATCACTGCAGCTGCACACTTCTGCACCATACAGAATTTGAGCCACTGCTTTGCAAAGGTAGAAAATATATATTAATATATATTTATGGCACTGATCAACAGGCTTATTCTGTGTAAATCAAATAGATTTAGATCTTCCTAAAAACCCTAACTTTGGGGTAAGTAAGATACAATTTTTCCTCTGCAGTATTAATTGGCTGGAAAGGGAAATGGGTGGGGTGGGAGGGTTAAACCATGTCATCTGTATAGGCACACAGACTTGCACATTCAAATCAAACAGAGAAAAAACTCAGCAAGAAAGTCTCTTAAATTCATAAATTATGGCTATAAGGCCAATCAAACTGATTTAAGAATTTTCTATACCTTCTGGTTTCCAAGGTTTTACTTAAATGGTTATTGCTATGATCGGTGAATTCTTTAAAAGTCTTCCATTAAACTCCTGGAAAGGAAATTCTAAAATATGCTTTTTTCCCTTCAAGAACTGGTTGTTTGAGCTCTTATGGTGATTTGTTGTAATTTTTTCCCCTTTGTCAAAACAGCCTTATAGGAACCCAGAGAGCATAAATGATCAACCGAATTTGCCTTCATTTGACTAGTATATTTCTTCAATTTTTATCTATGTTCAGGTTTAAATCATTCTGTGGCCAAAATAAATTGGGTATAGTTCTATTTTTGTAAGCCAACGAGATGTCCAGCCTCAGGATATTGGTAACATCTGGAATAACTGCCTGCTGAAGACATCTAAAAGTACCAGGAATTTGAGTAATGCAAGAATATAAGTGAGAAGAATGTATGTGTTGAAGACTTTTCCATTAAATTTATCAGGGCACTGAAAGGAGTTCTGTCTAAGATAGTAAGTGCTAATAATAATGGAAAATGGACATCATTGAATGGCTAGGTGTAAATGAAGAAGAGACTGCAGCACAGTCCATATAGTGGGCTTTTATGTATGGCTCACACAGCTTTGCTAAGCAACCATTTGCAAAACTGGATGTCTTATTGAAATACTCTATATTGGATAAATTCTCATCTTCTCATTTTTCTAATTCAAGATATATAGAAAAAGATAATTAATATAGACAAACTTTTACAGGCAACGCTTTAGCCTATGCCCATTGAACTAGTGGAGAGTATATAAATATGAGTTGGAATTTATCTAAAATCTTGGAATTAGAAGATTTCTATTATTGTTCATTCTGATCTATGGGAACGGAATTTGTACATTTCTTTGTTTCTTTATAGTATATATGGATTGAGTGGTCTGTTCCAGGAAAATATATAGTGGCCTCCATGGGTGCTTCCGATTCTGCCACAGTTGCTTTATTTGATGCAACAATGTCTCAAATGTATAAAAAGCTCATTCTCAAAATTGCTCTGGATTGCTATTGGGATTCTCTGGAATAAGATTATGCCTTAGCAATATTTACATAGTTCATAATGGAAAAATAAACAAGTTGTTGCTGTAAGTCTACAAGTCAATAAACATTGCTATTTAACATGCTTAAATATGAATGTCTAAATTCTAAGCCGTCCAATTTATTTAAAAAAAACCTTTTAAAATTATATCAAGGCATCATTAACTTGGAATCTCTGCAAGATAATCCTAACAAAAGTTGACTTGATACTAACAGCTAGAACTGCTATTTGAGAATTATGACATGGAAATAATATCTTTACTTGGAAAAAAGAGAGAACCTGGCAAGCTCTAAACCTGTTGTCATCTCTGGTATACACACATATATAGTAAAATTGTCTTATCTTAAAGTTATGGTTCAGTTACTTGGGTAACGTCACTTACATCACTCTCTGTTAGCCCAACTCACTTCACAGGGCTGTTGTGGGGAAAATAGGAGAAGAAGGAGTATTAGGAACGTTCACCACCTTGAGTTATTTATAAAAATGATAAAGGCAGGTTAAATAAGTACATAATATTGTAGGAAATTGAATTTTAATAATTTTTTATATTTTGATCTTTGTTTTAAATCTGTAAACTTTTCTTTTCAGTTATTAATAAGTCATATTCTGAAGTTTTATGAATTCTAGATATGGTTCCATAATGTCTCTCTCTCTAAGGACTTATTTTTAACTCAGCTTACTACAGTTAGATATATTAAGAACAAGGGTGAATGTAACCCTGCCTGGAGACATAGTAGTAGCAAGAATATCTGAGAGGAACTTAAGTTAATGACTTATTTATTAAAGAATCTTAAATGTAATGAGATATTAGTGCTGGAATCTCTTCAGTGATATTAAAAGATAGCACATATTTAAGGTGTTTCATTTCAATTAAAATGCATCAGACTGCAAAGTATATGTATAGTACTACAATGTACAGTCAAGTCCCATGCATGCTTATCTAGATATACCAGGAAAACTCTTGTATCAGTTTGATTGTGATTGGACAAAACAACGCACCAAAGGCAACGATTTTTGAATCAACATACCGCAAATGGGCTAACTTAAAAAATATGTTCAAAATCCAGACTCCATGACTTCCATGGGATTGAAATTTGGCAAAGTTGTGCTGCTCCATAGTGGCTGCAGTCATGTGATCATTCTTTCCAACACTTCCAGCTTCCTACAAGGAAATTCAGTGGGGAAGCCAGCAAGAAGTTGAAAGTCTCTCCTAGTTCCACTGATCTTTAATAAAGGAGAATATTTGTAGCTCAGGGTTGAAATTAGGAGTCTTTGGTGTTTTCCGAGTTGGATGTTTTCATGCAATATTTCATACCCACATTAGGTAACACCATCAGTGCTAGTAAGGAGTAGGGTTCGGTCTCAGTTTATATTCTAGTGCTGTGATGGCGAACCTATGGCACACGTTCCCAAAGTGGCACGTGGAGCCATGTCACCTGGCACGCGTGGCATCACCTGTTCCTCTTCTGGACTTCTGGCACGCATGTGTGCGTGACGATCAGCTGGTCTTTTTGCATGTGGCAGTGCCGGAAACTAGACAATCTTCTAGCTGGTCTTCCATTTTCCTGTGTGAGCATGCGTGCCAGCCAGCTGATCGTCACATGAGCATGTGTGCCAGAAACCCGGAAGAGTACAGTAACTGGCTGAAACTGGAAGTTCATTTTTGGGCATGCACCCTGGGCAGCTTCTCTTCTGGGTTGTGGCCCAGACACGCATGCGCTCCCTTTTCAGCACTCAGTGCTGAAAAGGTCCAGCATCACTGTTCTAGTGGCTTGCCATGGGGTGGACTTAGGAGTTCTTTGGTTGGGCTGTTTACTGTTGGCTTGTTTGACAGCTCCTTGTTTGGGATGTTGTTTACTTGATTGAAAGCCACTAGAATATAAATTGAGAGCAAACCCTACTCTTTACTAGCACTGATGATAAGTTTGTGGGTAATGAAACTTCTGCAAGAAGGCAATGAAGCTCAGAGATCACTAAAGAGCCTCCCCTCCCCCTCCCATTTTTGCCTGCCCATGTTCAGTCTGCTTCTCTGTTTAGGTAAGGAAACATCTCTGAAACGATGACCCAATTGGTCACGGGTTGTCTAGTCGCAAAATAAAACTATTAAGTTTTAATAGGCTTATTTATAACTACATTCTTACATACAATTATGCAGAAGCGTATTGCACTTAAGATTCAATTTACCTTTAAGTAACCATGTACTGCCCTTCCTTTCTTTTGACTTGCATTATCTTTCCCCACACAAGAAAATAATTGTTTTGTTCTGCCAATTAGAAAGTGTAGCAAGAGAGACGACTGAGTGCCTAATGTGAATGGTGGAATATTTTAACCCTTATCTCCTAGAATCCCACTGAGTTTTATACATCCTGGCCTGCTTAAATGCCTTATTGCAGCTTGGTGGTAATTTAAGGCTGGCACCACCCACTTTCCTAAGGCAAAAGAATATCTTGATCTGTCTTCTTTCTCGCTTATGAGACAAAAAAAGAGATCTCAAACCTTGAATTAACCAGTGATTTTGAGGATGGAAAATTAACTTTATAAAATCACCTCCCGACCTTTATAGTATTGAGATATGTGGATAGAGAAAATAGGCTCAACATCTTTTAAAAGAGGAATGAAACAAAAACACAATTCTATACAATATTTTAAAAATCCATTTCATTAAAAAAAAAATGAAAAGGAAAACTGCCTTTGTATTCAAGTTAAAATGCCCATAGCAATTACAAATGATTGATAAAAAGTATTTAGTCCAGATAAAATTACAAACAGCACAGTAACCTTCGCTCTTTCAAAAATTGCTATGGCAAAGATCCATAGTGGGACAGAAGAAGTTAAGAAGATAAGAAGTTAACGTACATAAAATAAATTGAGGTTTAGATACAAAACATATTAGAAATCAATACTAGAAACCAGTTTGGTGTAGTGGTTAAGGCACCAGGCTAGAAGATGGGAGACTATAATTAAAGCCCCATTTTAGCCATGAAAGGCAGTTGGATGGCTTTGTACCAGAGGTGGGTTTCAGCAGGTTCTGACCAGTTCTGGAGAACTGGCAGCGGAAATTTTGAGTAGTTCAGAGAACCGGTAGTAAAAATTCTGACTGGCCCCGTCCCCATCTATTCTCTGCCTCCCGAGTCCCAGCTGATCGGGAGGAAATGGGGATTTTGCAGTAACCTTCCCCTGGATTGGGGGGGGGAATGGAGTTTTTACAGTATCCTTCCCCTGCCACGCCCACCAAGCCATGCCACATCCACCAAGCCATGCCCACAGAACCAGTAGTAAAAAATTTTGAAGCCCACCACTGCTTTGTACCAATACTCTCCCTCAACCCAATCCACCTCACAGGATGGGTATTGTGGGGAAAATATGAGGAAGAAGGAGTACTGCATGTGTTTACAGCCTTGAGTTGTTTGTAAAAATAATAAAGGCAGGGGATACATACAGAAAAATACAGAAAAGAAACATTTGAGCATGTCTGCAAAATATTCACACTAATGTGAAGAAGAGCCCTGGTGGCGCAGCAGACTAAAGCACTGTTATTAACATCAGCTGCCTGCAATTACTGCAAGTTCAAATCTCACCAGGCTCAAGGTTGACTCAGCCTTCCATCCTTTCTAAGGTAGGTAAAATGAGGACCCAGATTGTGGGGGCAATAAGCTGACTTTGTATAAATATACAAAAAGTATGAAGGCTATTGCTTAACGCATTGTAAGCCACCCTGAGTCTCCGGAGAAGGGCGGCATATAAATCAAATAAAAATAAAATAAATAAATAAATAAATAAATGTCATCTTACCACTACTACATAAAGACCAGGGCACATAGAAAATTTTATATGCTTGTGGCTTTCAGACGCTAGTCTGCTACAATAGCAAGTAAGATGTTGTTAAACTGAGTTCAGAATAGGTAGCTTAAAATTCAATGGATGGTGATTTCTGTCTTGTGCTTAGGGCTCAACATTGTAAACTAGGCTCAGTGTGAACCAAGTTTGTCATATTAAGGTGCTTTGTTACTAATAGGTATATTATTCCACATGCTAACTTGTTATTTATTATTTGTAACCCACCATATTTTAATAAATAACTCAAGGCAGCAAATATATCCAACACACCTTCCTCCTCCTATTTTCCCCACAACAATCCTGCGAGGTGAGTTGGGCTAAGAGCGAGTGACTGGCTCTCTGGTTATGGCTGTGCTCTCCTATACCCATCTAAGGACCTCACCCTTTTTAGATTTTTGCTTTTTATAGCTTTTAGTTTTTAATTTATATATCTTTTATAATTTTATCTTATTTTTACGTTTCTGTAATTCTTTTTAGAAGTTCACTCTTTTTAGATTTTTATGCTTCTTTTCAATTATAGTACCCTACCATATGGTGGGTTATGCTCATAATAAAGGCTGGCGGAATAAAAGCTAAGTGTTCAGGAAGTGTAAAAAGTCTGAAAAAAGCAAAATCTAATGTCCTGACATAGTTTTTTTTGCGCCAAACAATTCATGGCTTCCCAAAATCAGGGCTGAAGGCTGCAAGGCATAAAATGTAAAAACTGCTCTATTCCCGTTCTGCAACTCTTATGCTTTATTTGACTGTTATATGCAGGGTTGTAAAGAAGATGCTCATTCTGCATTGCCTCCCCCACACCCCCCGCAAATGATGATCTTGATAGGACAACATTATGGGATATAGAATTTCCAAATGGATTTTCCACTGCTTCCCCTCTCCCACTTTATCCAGTACTAAAACTGAATTAAAAATTTAATTTCAATTTATTGAAAAGTTGGCAGCAACTAAGGGAATCTTAAGGACTGCACAGAAAGCCCGGGATGGATATAAATTATTAACTCATGATTTAATATAAGCACAAAAATACACCAGTAAGATCTTTTTCTTCTGCAAATTATAGCATTGAATTTGTTAGAACCCTGAGTTACTACATTTGCATCATAATCACTACAGTTCCACTGCAAAGACTAACCTTTGCCCTTTATTGAAGTTGGCTCAAAGACCTGCCCAACAATGAAGTACTTCTAGTCTTACTTATGAATTGATTTTTATGGATTTTCCTAGTGACACTATTTATATGACTTGACTATGTGATTATGTTACACACATTCTAAATACTTTTAGCACATAATAAATATTTAAGGGAGATCATGTTCATCACCAAAGATTTGTGAAAATTTGGTCTGCAGTTTCACATATACATTTGGTGTGCGTTTCTGTATATTAACGCTGTATTTCCCTTTCCAATTTCCTTCTCACGATACATCAGAATTAATACTAATACTATCCCTCTATGTAGCCATGCCATGTCTCCAGGGTTACCTAAGTTTCTGTAGTTTCATCAACATTAAATTAAATTAAACTGCTAGCTTTTTAAATTAAGCTTTTTAAATTAAGCTGCTAGCTGCCTTTGTAGCTAAATTATTTGTGCTTGTTCCAGGCAACAGCTGCTCAGGTAAATAATATTCTGTGCTTCACGTATATTTTTATTGATTTCAATGAATTTTTTAAAATGGAATTGTTAATATTTCTCTTGAAAAGATATGCTGGAAGATATTTTATGTGCCACCTCCTTAATTTCTCATTGCTTTAATGCATTTGCCCTATAGTGATGAAACTATACCGTGAATTACATTAACCTTGATGGAATTTGACCTAAATCTACATTTATTTAGTAATAATGAGTGTTCAGTAGGTACTGGTATTTAGCTGATCTTGGTGATTCTGGAAAAGAAAAGGTGGACCTGATTAATACATACCATCAAGAAATCCTAAGGCCTCAGAAATCAACAAAAAATTCCGGAAGGTTAACAGCAAACCACTTTCACCCTGTTGCCAGAAAAGAACATGACCTCTTCATGCAACTAGGAGTCAAACTTCACTCTAAGGAAACTCTCATTGGTTAGAAGTGTATTTCTTCTTAGATTATAAGTATAGGTAAGACTATATTTGCCTGAACTTCACATTTGCCACTTAAATGAACATGAATACCTTTCTCTCCTTTGATGTACCTTTACTAAAAGCAAGAAATATTTCATATTGCGTTTCATAGAAAACTTAGACATGAAAATTGAGACTATACTATGGCTGGCTAATGAACATAAAGCCTATTGAGAACTGCCAGTGTCAATTGTATTTATTAATGATGTAAAAAGCTTGGGCCGTGAACATAATAAGGAAACACGTGTAATTTTATTCACTCATCAGTAAACCTCATTGTTTTTCTCCATTGTACATTGTGATTAATCATCCTAATGTCTATTATTAATGGCAAATTGTTGGAATGAAACTGAAGCCTACATTTGCTTTCAGAAGAAAGCAGTTATTCAGGGTTTCCATCAGGTATTTTGAAAGCACAAATGACAATATCCAGCAGATTCATTCAGTATATTCAAAAGAAGGCAGATACACTGAATCATGGGTGTTGCTTTATTATAGAATACTGGATTTAATCTATCCGTTTCACTAATGATGAAAGTATTTCACTAATAGTGAAAGAATTACACACACAAGCACACACAAACACACTTTCAATGTACTAGGGCCAGAATATTATTTTGAAAGTGGATGGCATGAGTTTCTAACCCGACAAAAATAAATCAGATTTGCAGTAATCTTAAGAAATATTTGATAAGTTTTGGGGTGGAGGGATAGATAGGCTGTAATGGGAAACCAAGATGTTGTTTTAATATTTAAAAAGAGGCTAGTTCACCATAAGCAAATTGTCACTTTCTCTGAATTTCTTAAATATTAACTAATGTTATTACCTGCCCTGGCTCTAGTGGTTGGATAGATTAAAGTCCAGTAATTAACTACACTAAATCATATCAATACAATTAAGCTCTATAAATGACATATTTACAAGAGCAAATACTACAGAGCCTAGAATGGATGTGTGAAACCTGCCCGTTCCTTTTTTTTATAAAAATCACCTGACATTTTAAACCGCACCAGCCAGTTTGTACATAGCATCACAAAGTGATATTTCCTTCTATCACCGAGACACTATAAATACATTATTTGAAATTAAGCACCACTTGCTTGCCATGTTAAACTAATTCGAGTTATCTATACGGTACAGTTACACTACAGCATGTCCCGATTTGGCTACCTGCACATAGCACTTGCCACACTGTATTTTTCTTTTCTTTTTTTAAAAAAGAAAAATAGTGAAGAAAGAGTGCTATATAGGGACAACATCTCGGCAACTTCCAGCACACCCACGCCACTCCACGCGTGGACCCCGTCCCCGACCCTCTTCTCTTTACCATCCCCAGCACATGGCACTGCCTTACTCATCATCCGGATAACTCCCGATTTTAACAGAACTCAGGATCCAGCTTGAGTAGTATCGGCGTAGTAGTATCCCCAAGGACCACCTGACCCTCCCGCCCCACTTCAGCGGAATTCGTCCCCCCCACACACACACTCCACGCGTTTCGTGACTCTCTTTTCCTTCGGGTGGGCACGATCCCTCCCACTGCAGAGCGGCAGCGCTCTCAGGCTGGAGGGAGCCCCCCAACCCTCTCTCTCCCCTTCCTGGAGGGCTCAAGACGCTGCCGAGACAGGCGGATAAATTCTGGGCGGCGCGCCACCAAGCCGCCCTCCAGAACCGGAAGCCTCCCTCTCCTTCTTCTTTTTTTTTTATCCGAGGAGAATGAGGGGGAAGCAGAAAGGCGAGCGCAGGCGGGTTTTGGCGCGTCGGCCGAAGCAGCTGAGGTGCCTCCATTCCTCCCCTCAGGTCGAGGAGTTGCTCCTCGGCGGCCCCTCCCCTCTGAGGCTCAGGCCACGAGAAAGCCGCGCTTTGTGACAGTTGGCAAAGGCGCGCGCCGGGGGGCGGGTGGGGGAGAGGCGGCGAAGGGGGCGGGGCGGAGAGACGCGAGAGGAACCGCCCGCCCCGCTTTCGGGCACGTTTTGCTGCTTTCTTGGCAGGGCGAGCTGAGCCCGAACCGCAGCCCGCCGGTCGGCCCCGTCGTTTATCCGCTTTTGACTGAAGCCGTCCGGCCATCTGGCCATCTGGCCGAGCGGGCGACCAAAAATAATAAAATAAAATAAACCCTCCGACTGCTGCAGCCCGCTGCGGGGATGTGCCATTGCCATGGCGAGGAGGGTCTCTGCGGGGGCCTGGCTCAGGAAGCCCTACTACGGGCAGGTAAGCAGGCAGGGCAAGGGTGTCCAGGCGGGACACGGGCTGCTGAGGCGAGTCAGCCGGCGGGGGGTTGCGGTGGCGAGGTAAACACTGGGGCAGGCACTGCGGTTGGGAGCAGCCAGGCGTGGGCCAGGCTGGCCGCGAATGGGGAAGTGAGTGTGTGTGTGTGTGGGGGGGAGAGGATAGTCTCTCGGGGGAGGGAAGGATGTGTGTACATTGGGGGGGGGGGAGGAATTGCGAAGGATCCTTGGCTACGGCGTTACTCGGCGAAGCAGCCCGAGCAAAAGAGAAAAGAAAGCCGACCGGCGGTTAGGAATCCGCGCCATCAGTTTATCAGGACTTCCCGAGCCTTCCTCTCTTTTTTGGAGGGGGGGGGGGAATAGTCAGCAACTACGGGATGAAGCAGGTAACCGAATCCTCGCCGTGTCCTTAACTAGGCCCGGCCCCAAGCCTTCGTTTTAAAGGCTCCCCCACCCCCACCCCACTTCTCAACCCAGCAGTCCTACTTCTCCCTCCTCCTCCCCCCCCCCAATCATTGTTTCCCCACTCCTGGCTCTGGCTATGTTGGAGGTTTGGTGGTGATGATGCCTCCTGTTTAAAAAGTCTTTCCAACTATGATTATCTCTGTGATTCCAGTCAAAAGCTTTCCTGGTGATTGAGCAAAGGATTTGTTACCGATTCCCAGATTAAAAAAATTCTCCCCCCCCCAAAAAAAACTCGCTGGGCATCCTTAGGATTTGAAGATATGTTATTTTGACGGGTTGCCTCTTGGAGGTCAATGGTAGAATACTGTAAAAGGCTAAAAAGCAGCGCACCCGCACACACACACACAAAAAAGCCTGAAATGTTCTTTGTAAAGTGCTAACCTTTTAGAAAATGTAAGCCGGGAAGAGGCAGTGGGAGCTGGTTATGTTCCTGTTTATTTCTTCCTATTTTAAATAAAGATTTAATCATGAAGGCAATATATTTTCTGTTTATTGTGCTTTAACTTCACTATCTGTTACTCCATGGTAAAGCATTACAATTGTTAGAGAGCAAGAATATATTCTTGAGATATTTTTATCAGATTTACAGAACGTTATTGTTCAAAAGAGCCTAACTATCTACAAAAATTCTGTGATGAGTTTAGACACACTTGTCAAAATTCTCTGTAGGCCTTTCCTGGAAGCATAAAACAAGCAATTCCCAAAATCTATTAAACTATAGTCAGACGGTTTACAAAATCACCCCAGACAAAATTGTTGCAGCATGAACATAATTACTTGTATGCACATCTTTGCTGCATCAAAAAAAATCTTTAGTGACCGTACCTATTTGGTTGTATTATACTATTTTCTTGGTTTTTAAAAAAGTGTGGTAGAGAAAAGAAAGCTTTTATTTTTTAATTTTATCTGTCTCTTTGCCTTTCTTATTTTTTGCAAATTACTTGGAGTGGCAAACATATCCAACACACTTTCTTCCTCTTCTTTTCCCACAAAAACAACAACATTGTTAGGTGGGTTGGGCTGAGATAGTGTGACTGGCACAAAGCCACCCAGCTGGCTTTCATGATTAAGGTGCGACTTGACCTCACAATCTCCTATTTCTAGTCTGATTGTTATTTTATGGAATTTTCATATAGTTTAATGTACTGGTGTAATTCCCTCTATAGCACGGGTGTCAAACTCACCACATCACGTTGCTGTCATGTGACATATCACGATGTTTTTTCCCTTCACAGAGCTGGGGTGGGCATGGCCTGCACATGACGCATGTGGCCCGCAGGCCGCCAGTTTTAACAACCCTGCTCTATAGGATTTTGTATACAGGTTAAAAGATACTTTGGTTGTACTTATATAGAAAGTCTATATTTAGACATGGAGAGAAGAAATAAAGGGGGATGTGTAAAAATGATGTAAAAAGCTTTTGCAGTTATTTCAAATAGGAAGTGAGGATGGGTGGGAAATATGTAAAAAACCTTATAAAAAGTGCTTCTTTCAAAAAATATTCAAATGAGATTAAACTTGCAGCATTGGTTGAAGAAAAGTAATAGTCTTCCCATTCCACTCTAAAAATAAAGCTGGAAAATGTTCATTCTTGTTTACTCTTATTTTAAAAGTTATCTTTATTTAAATAAAAATCAGGGAAATTTAAATGAGCAACTCCTTTTTAATAGAATGGATTCAGAAGAAGTTTGTACAACACATCCCTTAAGAGGATGGTGTGATTATATGCAAGGCAATCGAATGTTCTTCTTAGTATAGTAGCAGAATAACTTTAATACTGCTTTTGTATATTCTAAAAATAAAAAGCATTAACAAATCTATATTGTGCTCTGAGCAAGAGCTGAATTTTGTTTCTATGTTAGATGCTTCCTAATCAGATTCAGTTCACATACATTTGCACATGGTTTAAACATATATTTACACTTTTTCTATGCTTTGCATAAAGTTGCTTAGCATGAAAGAGAGTTGCATAATGGGTGTGTATGTTTAGACAAGTGGGAATGTCTATGCAATTATTAAAAAGCTATGCGCATACATTTTCCAATCATTTACACAGGAATAACAGCCCCTTTTTAAAACGGGAACAAACTTGTTTTGATGAGACATAATAAAGTAACTAATTATTATGGCTTTTGTTTCTTTGTATCATGGCTTTTCAGAGTATAAAATGCATCCTTTCTTTTCACAGCCTTTCTTTAGTTTGGCTATGTACCATATCTGAATGTCTTCATCATTCCCCTCTCCTAGTTTGTTCTCAAATCTTTGTGTCCTTGGCATAATTTCAAGCTTTACTTCTCCTCCACAAATACTTTTAAAAGTCCATTAATTCTATGAAGCATCACAGGAATCATTTGTCATCATTTACATTTATGCTCAAAGTTGTAGTTGTTTATATTTTCATATTAAAATACTTTGATTTTAAATTTGACAATTTCATTTAGGATTATACTGACCATTTTCTATAGTAGAATATTCATACATCCAGTCATTGCTTAAGACCTGTTCTATATGAATTGAGATAGGCACCACAACCTGTATTTCTATCTCAGTAACTTTGCAGCAGTTCTTCTGTAACTGAAAGCCTGGTGCTTTTTCATTGCCAGGACTTGCCTTGCCACCATCTCATCTTTCTCATTTGCACTTTCCATTCCCATGAAAATAATGGCTGCTAGCTGACCATTTTAGCAGTTCCCCGATGCCTCACTGGAAGTGGAGCTGACTAACTTAAGGTGGCGGAAAGTCAGGACACTTCAAAATTTGAAGTGCAACAGCATTAAATCGATGCTTACAGCAGGAAGGGGAGGGATTTATGAAGGTGACAGCTGGGTGGAAGAGAGTTTTGAGTTCTCCTCTACTATATAGCCATTATGTTGATTTAGTAGCTTGTGGCTCACTGTATTCTCTGAATCCAGCCACTGTGATATATTTGTTCCTATGGTGAACATAATTGACTTAATGTGAATAAAACAAATGGTCAAATGTTTGTTTGTATTTGCTTAGTAAATATAGTAAAATATTAATTATTTTAACTTTTTTATGAACTTGTATAAAAATACTGTTAATTTGGGATTGACATCTGATGTTTCCTTTTCAAAGTGATTTCAACTATTGATTATGAACAAATGTATATTTCTATACTTATGTCTGTATCTATCGTTCTGTATCTTTCTTCCTAGCAACAGGTATTGTTAACTGTTTGTATGCCAGTAAATATTTCTCCAAATAGATTGATTTCAAATGATTCTTAGTTATGTACTTTAACATTTATATTGCATGTTAAAAAACAGCTTTTATAGGAAGTTGATGAAGATATATCACTGAATCCCAATAAACTATGACTAAGAATTTGAAATATGGGAATAGGCACTAATACTCTTTTTGGAATCAAGTTCCTTATTTTAAATGTAATTAGGAGACACATTTGTCTGAACTTAATTGCTTAATTGCTTAATGTTGGTTATCATTCTCAGATAATCTAGATTTTAAATATAATTCTCTCTTATAAAAATGTAAAAATAAACCAGCATGTCCACTCCTAATATGAGCTGCTTGCTACCTCTAATCCTGGCAATTACCATGGAATTCTTGTCTAGGAACTTCTGTCTTTCCTTTCTGATATAATACTAAAGCTTCTTGTATCCAAATTTCAATTGTGTTTCCTGTTGGGTTTTTTTACTGGTGGTTTAGTGCAACAAAATTATGAGATACTGATTCCCTTTTTTCCTTTGTAACCCAATAGCAAGAGGAGATTTATATAATAGGAATTTTTTCAACAGAGTGAAAAAAGTAATCAAAGCAAATGGTATGCAACAAGAGACCTCTCTTCATTTATTGGATTGCTTTAAACTTTGATTTAATTCAAGAATACCAAAATACACTACCTCAATGCATGTGCGACAATTTGTCTCATTCTGTCTCAATCTGATATTAATATCAGTATTCTATGGAACTATTGAGATGTAACTTTTTTCATAAATGCTACTTAAAATGCTTTTGGCATGATGAATAACTCATTGCCATGCAGTACACATTACTTAGCAGAATATTGAGTCTGTAAACTCCTTGTCAGGTGTCGTCATATGCTTTCTCTTTCAGTATTTTCTGGATCATTTCCAAAAGGATTAGCAGGAAAGCGAAGAGAGAGTCTGAAGCAATTTTATTTTAATGTGACAGATATCACAAAATACTTGTTCTTTAAAGTAGATTGCCATGTCATAACTACTTAAAACTTTCAAAGAAGCTAATACAACACTAGTGACATTGAACTGGCTACACCTACCCTGGCCCCTGGAGGGCAAACACAACCCTGGTGCGGCCCTCAATAAAATCGAGCTTGACACCCCTGGCCTATGACAGTGGCTACCAGGAAATATTCTGCATTCTTAATAGTAAGACTAGATTCTGACTAGACTTTCAGCAAATTTACAGTAGCTATCACAATTATGATTCAAACTATAATTATACTAATTGCATATTTTATATTAAAAGCTGTGTTGAGTAGTTTCACTAACTTTCTAATGCTGAGAAATACATATGCTTAAATTGTAAGCTGACGTACTTTTAGACTTGGAATTATTCAGCAATTATTTTGCTCATTTAGCATTCTATAGATAGTAGTTAGGTCTGAAATAAAGCTATTTTTACAACTATTCACTGGATGAGGGGCGGGGAAGAGAAAATATTTAGTGTTTCAGATTACTGATTTTGGTTATGACTTAGTCTTTTCTAGGGACTAGTCAGTTACTGTCCTGAAGTGAACACAGTATTTAAATATTCCATTCCCAACAGAACTCCTATCAATTTAAATATAACTTGTTTGATTGAGTAACCAGCACTCATTGTTATATCAATAATTTAAACTTCATAATTAATAAATATACAAATACTTGTGACATTAGAGGTATATAGATCAGAAGCATGAATAACCATGTATTTTTTAATGCTGATGATGCCATATTGATGTCTGAGAATCCAAATGTTTGCAACAAACTCTAAGACTGTGATGGAATAGGCGTGGACCTGAAAATTAATGTGAAGTACAAAGGTAGTTGTGTTTGATAGAGAAAGTCAAGTGAACAGTTCCAGGATATGCATAAATAGAAAAAAATAGAACAGTATATTTATCAAAATGTTTACTAAAATGTGAAGAAAGATGTGTACCTGCAGAAAGCAAGGTAATGGGCAGTTTGTGATGTGTTGTAAGGAATGAATGTGTCTTGAAAAAAGCAACATGGCTATATATAGCAACTTACTTCTGCTCACTTTATTATATGAAAATAGTATTTCAGGAGACACAAGTAGTAGTGGAAATGGATTATTTAAGAAGAATGTAACAGGTTAAAGAATAAATGGATGATACATAAATATAGATTGAATGCTAAAGTGAGTAAACAGTATGGAAGAATTGTGTTGAAGATATGTGTCATATAGAGAGAATGAGGTCTTAATCGCAACTCAAATACATATGAAGGGTGAATATGCTAAGAAGTAGGGAAAAGCAAACTTGCAGTTGGATGATTTGAAGAAATCCTTAGGAAATATGAGAAGTTCAAAGAATAAAGGTCATTGTATAAATCAATGCTTGGACATGATGGAAACATGGGTGGCTTGCAAGATTAGAAAGGTATAGAGAGGTATAATGAAAGGTGTTGAAAACTAGATTCAGCTGTATCTCATATTCTGTTATATTAGGATTACATTTTATTTTGCTTATTATTTCTTGCTCTCTGCTCAATGTTTCTTAACTCAAGAAAATATGATGAATAAGTATGTATTGTAGCTTCAGTTATAAATAAGGTATAGAAATCGCAATAAAAGTCTGTAAAATGTTTCACGATTGGAGAAAATAGTTTCAACAATTTCCCACAAAGCTTTTTTTTTTAAATATTGCATATTGTCTCTACATACAACAAAATAAGCCCCATTGAAAAGCAATATTATAAACAAATTGTATTGTGATCAGATTGCATCATTGCTCTTTAGTTTATTTATAGTTTTTCATTTCCTTTCTGTATAATATTGCTTTGAAAAAAGATACTCTAAAACAGAATTTGTACCGTGAGGTGTTTACTTCTTTTCCTGCCTAATTAATCTTTATAAAAATGCCTCTAAGGGCCATTAAGCTATACCCTATTGCAAGAAAAGTGCTGATTGGACCCAGGTGGTAACTGATGAAAGAGTTAACTGTTCTAAAGGTAAAATCTTTATCAAATCAAGCTCTGACTTCATGGATTTATATAGGTACTTTTTTTTCTCGCAAAGATAGTGAAATGGGTTGCTATTGCTGATTTCTAGGATGTTTCTTTCAATTTTTCCAACCTAGCCTATAGCCATGATGTTCCCAGGGGATCTCCATTCTGTGTATTAGCCAAGCCCAACCTTGTTTTATCTTTGTAAAAAAAAAAATCAAAATAAAAACTTGATTACTCACATCTGCCACTTATTTGTTGCGTAAATGCCCAAAGACCATTAAGGAAGACAGCAGAGGAAAGAGAGAATGGAGGACAAAGTAGACTTTAAAATTGAGATTTGCTGTGAAATCCACAGGAAAACTTGATCCAAACCAAAGTAAAAAGAGGATTTGGGGAAAATGGTCAGACTAGCAAATCTCAAGGAAGAAAAATATAGAAAAGGTTGAGACTAGGAAAATGTAGACAAAATGGTTGATCTGATACATGGCCATATTTCTTAGGCCTTTCTTAGGCCTTCCTTTATAAGGAAGAGTAGATTTTGGACCATCAGAAAAAAAATTCTACAACAGAAAAGAAGGTATAGAAGTCAGTTTATATGCCACTACAACTGACTAACTGATCTTTAAAAATACAAGCAGGAACTGATGCAGAAGATACTTGAGCCCCCAAACTGCCAACTCAGTTGGTTGGCAATATTGCTTGTATCTTAGCTGTGCTATATTTTGAGGTTCTATGAAATGTCAATTGAAAATTAATAAAGGAAAAGGTTGCATTGAAAACTGTTTCCAGTCTCACTATTATTCCAAGGTACTTTTCCCTTTGAAAAGGATAAATCTATGATAATCCCATAGGCTAGAAGGAAAAAGTAACTTTAATGATATAAGCAAAGAAATAATAGTAGGTGTCCAGGGTTATGGACTGGGCCCAACTCACCTCACAGGGTTGTTGTTGTTGTGTAGAAAATAAGAAAAGGAAGCAGCACTGAAATATATATGTTTGCCACCTTGAGTTATTTTAAAAATTGGATAAAAATCAATAAATTTTGTGTTTTTTCTAATCGCTTGATGTAAAGGGAGGAATTATTGTAAGGATCTGAATATACTTTTTAATTCAGCCATAATCTTTCAAGTATTAGAAATAATTTTGTCTCTTATTTAACCCAGTATTTTTAGAATACAAGAAGAGATGTTTCTTTTCTTCCAGATCTGTCAAAAACGTATAGGCAGTGCATACTAATAAACAGCCAAAAGGGAGTTGCAATGTGTGTATGCATATAGATGAAACTATAAATCATAGTAATTGCATAGACAGGGAAATAGAACACTCAATCTGTGGCCCAAGAGTGCTCATTTTCTTTCTTACTTTTTTAATAGAAAATAATGCAGTTGGTTCACTCTCTCACTGCAAGAGGAAGAAAATGATAAATACTTTGACGTATACCAGATTGTGAACTCTTCCTGATATGTGAGATGTAAACACTCCAGTTAATTTATCAGAATATGGATAATGTTGTTAAAGCAACATTCCTTGCTATGTGGGCAATATATTTTATAGATTTGTCATATTAAAGGAAGAAAGCCAGTTTGATGTAGTGTAGCTTTAGCTGGCTGGGTGATCTTCGACTAGTCACTTTCAGTCAGCTCTAGAAAGGAGGAAGTGGCAAACCACTTCTGAAAAAGCTTGCCATGAAAACTGCAGGGATTAGTCCAGGCAGTTGCCTGTAGTCTAAAACTGACTTGAAGGAACAATTTAAAAAAAAAATGATATAAATTTCTCTCTTCACAAATCATGGACAGGTTAGGGACACAAACTGTTTACTTCGTACTCCATAATCTCTTCACTTGTGCTTGCTTTTGATCTAGCATATCGCAAGGGTAAGAGACAAACAGGTTTTTCCTCTAGGTACTTAAATGTTATGTCTCCTTGAATTACATTCCTAATAGCATTGTTTGTAGATGGCTGCAATTGCCAAACATTGTCTGACTAGTTAGTAATTGGTTAAATAAGCATGGTCAAGCCTGATTAGTATTTGGGTGGAAGACAGCCCAAACATTCCAGGGTTACAAGTTGAATTGGAATGGAGAAGGAGACAACATGTGCTTTTGAGAAGAAAACTGCATAGTTTTAGTCATATAAATCACCAGGAGTAACCTCAAATTGATGATGTCTTCAATATCTCTCTTTTCCTTAAAACAACAATGTACATTTAATGTAATCTCATTTGTAATATTACCTGCTGATGAAGTGAAGAGAAATAAACTTGCTAATGACATTTTCCATGGTGATGCTACGCAATTCATCTTATGGGATTCTATCATTCTTCAGATATAGGGACTGAGGGAGTACTGTGCCTTTAAATCTTTCCTGTGGCCACTCCCCTCTGTTCTGTTATCACCTCAGTTATTTCTCTCAGTCTTCGTGTAGGGACATGAGCTTAGTTTTCTCCTCATTCTGAGGTGATTTTCTTCTTTTTTTCCTAGCTAGTGCCTTAGAGTTTTTTTGTAAATATTGTAGATAGTTTTTTTTTTGTATATAGTATAAATTTTCTGTATAGGCAAAGGGAGCGTTTTTTTATTAAAAAAAAAAATTCCAAACAGCGTGCGGCTGCTGCGGAGGCGGCTTGCCATCGGCTGCGGGCGTGGACATCGCTGGGTAAGCCATCCGGATGGTCCATTGTACCCTTTAGCAGCGGGCGGCCTTTCCTTGCGTTGGAGAGGCCGCACAGCCTTAGAGCTTTAATTACAGGCCGCCGGCGAGCGGAGTGGAGTTGCTGGTCCGCTGGCTATTCCCTCGCCGCCTCTTTCGCTCCCTGTTTAGGGGCGGCTGCAGAGTACCTGCTCGGGGACCCGAGTTCAAACTCTGCTTTTCCTATATTTACCTCGCGGCGCTCTAGGGATCATCCATTCTCCTGCGCCTTCTCTGCCACCTCATTCCAGGCCGTTTGCATCAAAAAGGAGCCGTTTGCAATTTCGCGCCATTTTTCAGCCGCCATTTTCTGGCTCCTTTCAGCGAGGCAGCGCTTTTAGGGGACGGTCAGTCCCTAGTGCTTATCCAACTGGGCCACCTGTGAAGCTGCTACTTGTGAGTAGGAAGAACCACCGCTGTCTTCTGGGTCGTGAGTATTGCCATTGTTCAGGGACCTTGGGCCTTAAAACTGCAATTGGTAGCTGGCAGCCATTTTGGGGCAATTTTTTATTCACTCTGGGTTTCCTCTAGTATTCTGCTGCCACCTGGTCTCCAATAAAACTATGGCTGACCAGGAGTTTTCCTCAGACCCTGAGCAGGCTCCAATTATTCCAAGGCCAAAGAAAGCCTCCAAGAAGAGGTCTACGGCCCATTCTGCTGGCAATACGTCTCATTCAGCCCAGTCTTCGACTGCCTCATCTACCAGAGGCAGGGAGGAACAGAGGAGGCACAAAGCCCTTGAGAGACAGTTTACCAAAGCTCAAAAGCAGGCTCAAGTCAGGGGTGAAGTGATTGTGGATATCCCTTCTGCTCAGCAACCTGGGGGCGATCATGACTCTGATTTTCCTCCTCATGTTGTTCCTGCTGCAGATCCGGTTCAAGGTGGGGACAGGCCTGCTGATCCTCGAGAAACCATTTCCCCTGGTAGACCTGGGCCTTCGGCTACCTTTACGCCCACAGCAGCTGGCATACGGTCCGCAGGAGGGGATGGGTTGGCCTCCTCATCTTGACTTTCAGTCTCTCTTTACAGATGCCTTAGCCAAAGCTATCTCCTCCGGCCTACAACAAGGGATATCGCCTTGGCAGATGCCTTTGCCCCAGACGGTGGTTCAGCCTCCCTTGCCATCTCAGCTGCCACCGCCTACTGTCATTCCAGCTCTGTTACCTCCGGCGCCCTTGGAGGTTTCTCCTAGTGAGGAGGCAGAATCAGGTGACGGGGATCAGCCAGACCCCGAGTTTTCTGATGATGATGAGGTAATCCCAGCCTTTACCACCCTGTTTAGACCGGCTGTATTCAAGACCTTACTTAGAAAGGCAAAGGCGGCAACAAATATGGGCATGATCGTTAATCCAAATGATCCAGGTGCATCGGCCATCCAGCCACATGGCGATCTGTTTGCTGTGCCGGCTCCTGACCAAGATTTCATTCCATGCCCTGAACTTTTCCAGGATGTCATTAAGAGACAATGGGAGACCCCAGGGGTTCCGTCTGCCCCAAGTGGCCATGACAAAAAACTTTATTGTGCTGACCCAGTCTTGGAAAATTTGCTTGGTCTTCCTTCTGTAGACTCCCCAGTGGTTTCTCTCTCGTCCTCTGCGGTGTTGTCCTCGGACGCCGTGGAAATCTTAAAATCTGACGAACGTAAAGCGGAGGTCTCCTTCAGGAAGACACATTAAGCAGCTGCCTGGGCTGTGAAAGCTGCGACATCCGCATCATTCTTTAATAGGGCTACATTAATTTGGCTTCGCCAGTTGCAGGATCGATTACCCCCAGGGGACACCAGGATTAATCAGGACTTTAGTAAACTGGTGGCTGCAACAGAGTACTCTGCTGACGCCTCCCTAGATGCAGCTAGATTTGCTGCCAGAGCAATGGCGTCTTCTGTCACATCACGCAGGCTCCTTTGGCTCAAACCCTGGAAGGCGGACACTAAATCAAAGTGGAAGCTAGCTTCCGCCCCTTACCAAGGCTCCTCTCTTTTTGGGGAAGCTCTGGACCCTATTTTGGTAGAGGGGAAAGACAAGCGGAAGGTCTTGCCGGTCACATACAATAGGCAGGAACGTAGATATGTCCCTTATGCCCAGCGACAGCCCTTTCGGACTGAGCCGGGCCCCAGGGGGCCCTACTACTACAACAGACCCTTCTCCCAGGGGTACGACCGTTTCCCTAGCAGACAGGGTAACAGTGACAGGGGGCGTTTCCAGCCATCTTCCAGACGTCCCTACAGGGGTTCGTCCTCCCGCTCAGCTAGAAGGGGCAAATGACTCTCTTCCCTCTGTTCCCATAGGGGGCGGCTTCTTCACTTCCTACCCCAGTGGGAGGCCACCACGTCCGATCCCTGAGTCCATCGCACGGTGGGTCTAGGCCTGTCATTGGAATTTCAAACTCTCCCCAAAAATTTTTTCATTCAATCCCCGGTACCCACCAACAAGGTCAGGAGGGACAACCTTTGGGCGGAGATTCAGCATCTATTGACCGTAGGGGCTATAGAGCCGGTACCACCTTCTCATCAAGGGAAAGGGGTATATTCAATTTTGTTTCTGGTTCCCAAGTCCTCGGGGGACTGGAGAGCTATCTTGAATCTCAAGCACCTCAACAAATTTATCAGGTACAAGAGATTCAAGATGCAATCTCTCAGAACCATCCTAAATTGTGTTCAGAAGGAGGACGTTATGACGTCAATCGATCTTCAGGAGGCTTATCTCCACGTCCCGATCCACCCCCGACACCGCAAGTTTCTTCACTTTGTTTTTGCCGGACGGCATTACCAATACCGTGCAATGCCGTTCGGCCTCTCGTCGGCCCCGAGAGTCTTCACCAAACTGTTGGCGGCCGTGGCGGCCTCCATTCGTTTGATCCCTATCCGCATTTTATGTTACCTAGACGACATTTTGATTTTGTCCAGTTCCCACACCCAAGCGTAGCAGGACATGTTGACAGTGTGTCGGATCATGGAGCTCCACGGCTTTTCTATCAACCGTCGGAAGAGCCATCTTCTTCCTGCCACGTCCATCATCCACCTTGGAGCTCGAATCGACTCAGTGGAACTGAAGGTCTTCCTTTCGGAGGAGCGTCAACAGAACATCAAAGACCTGGTTCTTCATGTCCTGGCCCTGAGGCGAGTGTCTCTCATAACCTTGTCTCGGTTGCTTGGCAAATTTATCTCCTGTTTAGGAATCGTTCCGTGGGCACGGCGTCACTCAAGACCACTCCAGTGGTTTCTCCTGCCGTTGCAGAGACTGGGCCAGGGGTCATCCAGAACCACAGTATCGCTTCCACTGCAGGTACGTGTATCCCTCCGGTGGTGGGTGTCGGGGACTCTGGCACTGGGTTGCCAATTTCACGAGCCATCCAGAATAGTCCTCACCACAGACGCGAGTCTTTCTGGTTGGGGGGGTCACCTAGAGACTCAGGTGATCCAGGGCCTTTGGACTCAGTTGGACTCTCAATATCAATGTACTGGAACTGAGAGCGGTGCGACTGGCCCTAGCCCACTTTCTACAGCGGGTGCATCACAGGCATGTCTTGGTCCTCACGGACAACATGTCGGCAAAAGCCCCCATAAATCGGGAAGGGGGCACCCAATCTCAGGCTCTCATGCGGGAGTCGGAGACTTTGTTGGACTGGGCGGAACTTCACCTAATGTCCCTGAGGGCGGAACATATCTCCGGGTCCGCAAATGTAACAGCGGACTGGCTCAGCAGAAAACAGCTAGATCCTTCAGAGTGGAAATTGGATCCGGACCTGTTTCGGGAGCTGACTCGATGGTTCGGACTTCCGCTGGTGGACCTGTTTGCCCATCGGGACAACGCACAGCTTCCCAGGTTCGTGACTCGTTTTCCTTGTCCGGGAGCCGAGAACGTCAATGCCCTTCGGTGCCCGTGGCCCCAGGGACTCCTTTATGCCTTTTCCCCCATTCCTCTGATTCCGGGGGTGATCCGCAAATTACTTTGGGAACGCGCAGAGATCCTTCTGGTGGCTCCACACTGGCCCCGACGCGCCTGGTTCGCGGATCTCGTGAACCTTTCTGTTCAATCCCCATGGCGTATTCCTCAGGACAAGGTTTCGCTCAGCCAAGGGACTGTACTCCATCCAAACCCCCAGTGGCTACAATTAGCCGTGTGGCGCTTGAGCGGGTCCGCCTGAGGAAGGACAATATATCAGGGGAAGCCATCCAGATAATCCAGGCGGCTAGGCGTCCGTCAACCATAAGGATTTACGATGCCTCTTGGAAAGCATTCTATCAGTGGTGTGCCGCTCGTCACGTTGACCCTACTTCTGCAACAGTGCCGGAGGTTATAGACTTCCTTCAAGCAGGGTTTGCTAAAGGGCTAGCCCCCTCCACTCTTAGGCATCAGGTAGCTGCATTAGTAACAGTCCTGGGATCGGGTGACGCTAGGTCCCTGACCCTCGATCCACGCATTAGGGGTTTTTTTACGGGGGGCTACTAATCTCCGTCCCCCTCCCATTCATAGATATCCCTCGTGGGACTTGCCCCTAGTTTTGAGGGCCCTCACGGCTGCCCCCTTTGAGCCTCTGGCTTCTGTCAGCCTTAGATTTTTGACCCTGAAAGTGGCGTTTCTTCTTGCCATTACATCGGCACGAAGGGTTTCTGAACTTGCTGCCCTTTCCATCCGTAGTGATCTTTGTATATTTAAGCCCAACGTAGTGGTTCTTAGGCTTGACCCTTCCTTTGTGCCCAAAGTCAATTCCGTTTTTCATAGACAACAAGAGATTATTCTACCTGATTTTTGCCCCTTACCTCGTCATCCCCTGGAGACCCAGTGGCACACACTAGATGTCAGGAGGGCCCTGCATCGCTACATTGCCAGAACTTCATGCTTTCGCAAAACCGAAGCGCTTTTCGTTTCATTCCACCCGGCATCCATGGGACAGAAGGTCTCTTCTCAGACTGTAGCTAGATGGATTAAGGCTTGCATCGCCTCTGCTTATAGCTCACAGGGCAGATCTTCTCCAGGAAGGATCTTGGCTCACTCAACCCGCAGCGCTGCTACGTTGGCCGCTTGGTCAACTCAAGCATCCATTCTGGACGTTTGTCGCGCTGCTACGTGGACGTCATTTTCCCCATTCGTCCGCCATTACAGGATCGACTCCCTGGCTTCAGCTGAAGCTTCCTTTGGCCGACGGGTGCTGCAGTCTGTCCACTCCCCTGGGGTCCACGAGCCCAGCCAGCCTCCCCCCCAGTAGTTGGGTGCTTGGGCATATCCCATAAGATGAATTGCGTAGCATCGCCATGGAAAAAGAACGTTGGCTTACCTGAACGTTCATTTTCTTGGCGATGCGCAGCAATTCATCCCACCTCTCAGGCTGTCTGGGATGGGGAGGTGGTCTCTGGTGTTTTCCTCTCTTTTCAGGTTACGTATCACGTGGAATTCCTTCGAGAAATAACTGAGGTGATAACAGAACAGAGGGGAGTGGCCACAGGAAAGATTTAAAGGCACAGTACTCCCTCAGTCCCTATATCTGAAGAATGATAGAATCCCATAAGATGAATTGCTGCGCATCACCAAGAAAATGAACGTTCAGGTAAGCCAACGTTCTTTCTTATTTATTGGATATACTTAGTCTGTATTTATCGTTATATCTAGGCAAAAGGTAAAAGAAGAATTTGAACTGAGCAACTTTGCAATAATAAAGTGTGAGTTACCAGCACTGGGCTTTTTTTTGGAGGAGGGAAGGAAGAATGGAATTGGCTTACTAGTATTTTCCTTTCTTCTCTAAATGATTGAATTCATTCAGTAATAACCTGTGTTCTTTGTAAATAACCTGTGTTCTCTTATAAAAACTATTTTGATTTACTCTGCAAGTTTGTTGTCCTTTTGTTTTGAAAGCAATGCATAGAAAATCGTGTGTAGAAAATAATATTTCATATTATCTACCATATTAAACAATTCTACAGAAGAATCTCTATTGATTTCTAGATAGAGAATAGTTTAGATATTTTGGTTTTTTGTGATACAATAAACCTAATCCTTTGAGTTACTTGTGAAACCCCAAAACTACTGGTAGTTAAACTGAGAAATATGTCTAATTAAAAAGGACTGTGTTATATTGATTACTTAACACATTTATACTATGTCTTCGCCATTACTTCGTAGTAAAAATTAATTGGGGAACGTATGAGTTCAAATTTCCAACATGACCATGAAGCTGATACTAAGTAATCCTTCACAAATTAGTCTTTCATCCTATTTATTTCATTGTGTGCTTTTGAGAATAGATAATTCTCCTGTGTGCTGCTAAGAGAGTCCAAGCAATGGGCATTAACTTCATCTAATTGGCCAGAGACTGAGTTGAATCTGTTTAACCACGCCTCCTCCTTCCTGCTGAGCTCCAGTTTGTTAAGTCAGTTGGCCTAGAGAGACTTAATAGCGTTAGCTCCATTGCTTGGACTTCAATTAACGTATTTGAAGGGGAACTACCAATTTAAACAGGGCAAATTTCGTTGCTGCTTCAAAAGCGTCTCCTTGCCTTGTGCCCGGCTGGGTGCTCATCAGCTGAGCCACAGAGCAAAGTGGCGGCGGTTTGTTTTTTTGTTTTTTGTTTTTTTTTGTGGCTCTGGCAGGCCCGTGCGGCAACACAGATTTGCAGGCCAATTTCAACAGGCCAGCGATCATCTAAGCATGAGTTTGGCAGCCGGAGCAGTGCAGGGGAAGCCGTGGTGTTGGCTTCAAGTGTTTTTAGACAAGGGGGATTGAGTCCGTGGTGTTGGAGTCTCAATTTCACCCCTGGACACGCTACGGAGCCTTAGGCATCATTGAAGCTATGGTGCCAGCTTCGTACCAAATCCCTTCACCTCCCCACCCCCACCCCTGTAGTGATCTTTTGTGCTTACAAGCCGTGGTGTTGGCTTGGCGCATGTGATAGCCCCAAGCCCTCAACACCCCACAGAATAGCCCTCTTCAGTGAAGCATACTGAGAGGCACAAGCAGCTATTTCAGGACAGGCTTCTACCACAGGCCTCAATTCTGTTAATCAGCACAAGGCCTCCATTTGGTTTCAAAATGGCAGATCGTATCCTGTCTTCCTCTTGCAACCCTGGTTGTTCTTCTCTCAGACAGACCTCGGTTGTTACAGCCCCTAATAAAGGGAAGTCAAAATCTAAAGGAACCTCCACCAGGTCCCAACTTTCTGTCCAGCCTCCACTTCCTCTGCATCAGAAAAGGATGCTAAGAGACGTCAACGTGCATTAGAAAAGCAATTTGACAAGGCCCAAAAATGGGCAGAGGCTGATAGGCATTCTGCCATTCCTGAAAGCAGCAGGGAGATATGCATTGCCTCTGAGGAGGAAGTCTTACCTCAGGCTCCTCAGCCAGGTATGCTTGGCTGGTCCCCTAATACTTCACCTGGTATACAGGTTTCCCAGGCACCAGGCATGGATCCTTCTTTACAGGCAACCATGCCTGAACCATGGCTTAGGGGTACTTGCAGGATCATCTCCTACCCACCTCCCACAGTCCTGTCCGCTCACACAGGGCTGCCCTCCTCAGGATACCGTCGACCAGACAATGTCGGCTGGCGCCGTCCAGGTGTAGAACGTTCTCCCTGCCCTCTGGAATGAGTTACACACCGAGCTCCGGACGGATGGAACATTAATATAATTTGACTTAATTCAGAATAATGCTGTATTTTAAAGTATCTGTTAATGCATCTGGACAAATAACTTTTATAATAATGATGATGATACAAACTGCTATATTTATGTATATTTATTTTGGTTAACTTAGTTCTGTTTTGTTGTTGTTCCTTAAAATCATTTTTTTAACCTTGGCAACTGCCTGGTCTGGTCCTTGAAGTTTTTTCGGCAAATTTTTTCAGAAGTGATTTGTCATTGCCTGCTTCTTTAGTTTGAGAGAAACTGATTGGCCCAAGATCACCCAGCTGACTTCAAAGCTAAGGTGGAACCAGAACTTTCCTGGTTTCTAACCTAATGCCTTAACCACTACACCATAGCTGACTCTCAATGTGGCCCATTGTTTATTACTATAAACCCTAGATTTGTGATTAATTAGTTGGTCAAAATTATTGGGTTTTTTAAAAAAATTAAAAATGTATAATACATTTTTAGAATTTAAAAATACTCAATTATGATGCTAGGAATAGTGGTTGGAACAAGAAGAAGGGGCAAGCAAAGAAAATGCTGGTTTGATAACGCGAATAACATCAAAACTGATATAAAGACGAACATCAAACAACTGAAAGAAGCTGCACTTGGCTATAAAGTCGCCAAGAGTTGGACACAACCAAATGGTTAAAAACAACAAAAACAAATGTATTGGGATATGGTTTGGAAGAATTTAAACTTGCAGTGCTTTTATAAGCTAAAAAGTATTTCTAAAATAGATACTGAAAAGTTGCAAGAGCTTTAGAATAGTATAGGAATATCCTAGCTTCATACAGCTTTGGTCTTGTGTTTCAAGAATGTTAAACATGTCTCTTACAATCTTAAGTTTAAATTAATTCATCAGAAGATCATTTTGCATCTTTATCAGACTCCTTGGCAAATGTTGGAGATATAATGTATTTGGGGGGATTTCATCTGTATAAACTGAGTTTATTCTAATACTTTGTTTTGGGCTGATACTCAAACTAATGGTCATATTGTTCAAAAAAGTAATTTCACATATGTTAATACAAATTATATGATGACAATTTGAAATGTATTAATTAATGATCATTGGATTTATGCAACTTGTAGCATAGTCAAGAAAATTTCTTTTTATGTAACGATAAAACATTTTTTCTCTGTATGGGCAATTCAAGTTGCCCATCAGCCAATTGTTCAAACAATAACATTGTATTTTATTGGGCAACCGACATTTAGAGCAAGTAATAAACTAGTAGCTTTTGTCTGCCCTTTCAAACTTTTTAACAGCTCCTGACTGAAAACTAGTCTTTTTTTAAGTAAGATGAATTGGTTTGTTATTTTTAATGTTGCTTCTGCCCCAAAATTTGGACCTGCCAACAGTTTTACTGTTTTTGTTATTTTGGTGAGATAGTTGAAAGTTTATTCTGATGTAAGGTAAGATCTAATGTTAGGTAGTTGCTAGACAGTGAATAAAACCACTGTTTTTCCCCCCTTGATTTAATTTTTTCCTTCTAATGAAAGCAGATATAATAACTGCATGATTTACCAATAAATATGTTATACTTTGAGAGCTATGGATAGATAAGAAGATTATTTTTAGGGATTATTTTTTAATGAGGAATAAGCAAGTTTTGTACTGAATCGCCATTGTCTTGTTTAGTTGGATGTTTTTTATCCTGAAACACTGATTCCAAAAGAATGAATCAGAAAACAGCATGAAGTTTTCTGCAAGATTCATAGTTGCCTTCCTGGTAGATTTCAAAACAAAAGAGCCACAGGCTAGCTCACTTAAATTTTAATCTCTTCTATTTCTAAGCAAGTCTTCCTTTTTTTTTTATTAATCAGACCAATACTATTTGTTTTACTTGCTGAAAGGAAAGTAGTCCTCATTTACTACAGGAATTATGCAGCATCCTGCAGAAAATTCTAACTATATGAAGCAAAATGATTGTATTGTGCAAACTGAAGTCCTCATAACTCATGCTTCCAGGTGGTCTGCATCATTTCAAAGGCAATGTGAACATGTCTTCTCCAGCGTGCTGCTTGGAGAATCCAAAGCGTGGGTTTTCAATAGTGTGTTAGCCAGAGACTGAGTGTATGTTCCTTTAAATTTTGTCTTGGTTCCGCCTCCTTCGCTCGGCTGGTGTCAGTTTTATTCACTCAGTGGAGCTGAAGAGACTGAAATTTAGCTTGCTCTGGAGAATACTCTATTGAATTTCACCGCTTTGGATTCTACCTTGCATTAACCCATATTGGATTCTGTTTTTCACTATAATTTGGTTCTGATTGATCTGGACTGCTGTGTCTTTATCATAAGGCAGTGAGTCGTTCTGAGCAGTGGTGGGATTCAATTTTTTAAACAACCAGTTCTGTGGGCGTGGCTTAGTTGGGGGTGTGGCTTGGGGGGGTCATGTGACTGGGTGGGCGTGGCTATGTGCATAGGGACTACTCAGAGGGCTGAAAAAAGTCATTTCTGACTGGTCCTCGCACTTATGACCATCCTCACATTTATGCCCGTTGCGGCATTCTTAACAACCGTGTCAGTCATTTCACCACTACTTCTCTTCATGATGACAAGATAGGGCGTAAAACATAAAATGTGAGGACAGTCATAAGTTCAAGGACTGGACAAAAGTACGAGGACCAGTCAAAAATAACTTTTTCAGCCTTCTGTCTAGTCCATATGCACATAGGGACTATTCAGAGGGCTGAAAAAAGTCATTTCTGACTGGTCCTCACATTTTTGACTGGTCCTTGCACTTATGACCTTCCTCACATTTATGCCCATTGCGGCATTCTTAACAACTGTGTCAGTCATTTCACCACTACTTGTCTTCACCACAGTGACAAGATAGGGCGCAAAATGTAAAATGTGAGGACAGTTGTAAGTTCGAGGACTGGTCAAAAGAGCGAGGACCAGTCAAAAATAACTTTTTCAGCCCTCTGAGTAGTCCATATGCAAAAAAGGACTGTTGTAGAAAGAAGAGGTCAGGCAAATAACAATAAGGATTAATTGAGGGAGGAAAAATGCTCTGGGGGTCAGCTGAGTGGAAGAATGAATGACAGAAACAGGAAAGGAAGTCTATGATGCTATTCTGTGAGTAACCTAGAATTGCAAAAAGGGAAGTCAAGACATGCATATAAGCTAGATCTGGGCATGAATAAATTTGCTATGGGATCATTGGTAGGGTAGATAGGCTTGTTGGGTTAGTACCAGAATGAGAATAAAGCTCAGAGTCAGGTATATAATTCATACATGTGCATGTGTGTTGATTGATTGATTTCAGGTGGGATGAATGATAGAGAACTTGTGTGCCAATCATAGAATGAATGAAGATGGTCTAGTTCCCCAGACTTTTTCCTGCTGCTTTATAATTCTAAAGAAGAGAGAGAAACAGAAGTCTTTTTTTTATTTTGTTGTTATATGCTTCATTTCTAGCACAGGGGAATTAAGATTTTCTTAAATATCGTAAATATGACTGGAATTTTTCCCTTTCCACTTGTCTTTGTCTCAAGGTTCGCTTCTCTTATATGCGGATGAAATATCTCTTCTTCTCTTGGCTAGGAGTATTTATTGGCAGCTGGATTATTTATGTTCAGTACTCATCTTACACAGAACTTTGCAGAGGGCATGACTGCAAGAAAATAATAGTAAGTATATTTTTGAAAAAATCAGGTTCGTTGGTATTCCTGACTGGCTCTTTCACCTTTAGTATTTTCTTATAAATTAAATATGAGAGAAATGTTATGAAAGAATTAACTAACTTTTGCTGTTGCACTTGTCTAATAAGGTGTAGCAGTAGTTTAGATTCTTGGTTTTTGTTTTGTTGTCATGAGAAATAGTATTAAAAAAAAAAAACCCTGATGTAGCTTACTTATTAAAGTTATCAAATCTCAGTTCACTGGAGAGGAAAAAAATAGCTATATATTGTTTAGAATTATGTGAAGGAATACCATAGTGAATCAGGGAATCTATATACTGAGAGATCTATATTTAAGGAGCTATATGATAACATTTTTTGAGTTTGCTGCTGGTTAAAATTATAGCAATTCTCACGTATAATTTTTTTCATTTTTCCAGTGTGATAAATACAAGAGTGGGGTTATTGATGGATCAGCATGTAGTAGCCTGTGTACAAGACAAACACTTTATTTCAGAAAATGTTTGTCAACTCAACCCAACAATCAGGTATCAGTACTCTGATTTATTTTTTTATTTCAGAAAAAAACATGAAATGATAAATAATACTGTGTAACTTTACCTTAAATAATACTTCAGTTGAAAATAGATGAAAATGGATTTCATATATTAAAGATAAAAAAACTACAGAGAGCAGTGATTAATGTCTCCTAATAAGGACTTCAGTTGGTTCAATTGACCCCTAAAATTGGATCCGTCTAAATATAGTGATTGCTGCAAACACAGACATTTTAGTTATTCTAAGGTATACTAGTTTGTAAATGTCAGAGAAAACAGAACTGTTTAAAAAACCAAAACCAACATTGAATTTGCTTAGTTATTTACAGAATCCATGCAATATTGCTGATAGTGTTTTATAATAGAGAATTGACTTAATCAAGTATTTTGTAATATGGAGGAGAATGTTAGGCATTATGTTTAAGAATATCCTACCATGCTATTGTTTCTCCTTCTCATATTTATCCAGATTTTCTTTTTCCCAATCTACATAATTCTCTTTTCCCCTTCACACTGCAAGACATAGAACGGTTCTGGACTATGACAAAAAAGAAATACCAGAACATCCAGCAGGTTGACAAAATACCTACAGATAGTCCTCAACTTACAATCAATTGGTTAATGACCATACAATGTTGCGGCAGATCTCCCCAGGTCTACTTACAACCCAGATTTGAAGTAGGGCTGCCATCCCCTTCCATGATCACCTGATTACATTTTGGGCTCTTGGTAACCAGCTGGCATTTATACCCTTTTGCACCATCACACGGTCACATGACCAAGATTTACAATGTGTTTTTTGTTAAAAACTGGTGTTTACTTCTGGTTTTCAGCAAAAAAATACCCACCCATTGCGGATAATGGATTCACTTAATAATTGCAGCATTCACTTAAGGACTGCGGTAATTCACTTAAGGACTGCTGCAAAAAAGGTTATAAATTTGGGCATGGTTGCTTAACTGGCACAACTTAACAACTGTAATTCAGGTGTCAATTAACGGACTGAAGTCAAGAACTATCTGTATTCATGGCTAGCAACAGCACAGAACAGGACTGCCTCCTAACCAAGGACTGAAAGTTTGGCTTTGAGGGAAATTATAAGGAAGGGTTAAGAGCAAATGTCTTAAGCATGCAGAGGGTTAAGTTATTCATTTTATCCTTGAAATCCCACTACCTGAATTATTTTTAAAAGGTTGAAAAGATCAGTCCTATCTAGTGATGTTATGACAAATTAATCTTGCTCGTGTCTCCTACACACAATACTTAATGTAACATGTAGCTCCCCAATCTATAAAGCTTACCACACTATTTTAAAGTTTGCATCCATCATAGTATTTTGAAGCTTGCAAAATCATCTGCAAAGGGACTTGATAAAAGGACTCTTTAGGGAAAATTGCCAAATAGGAAGTAATGTAAGGACCCAATTCAGCTACAGTAGTTGTGGATTTTTTGAAATGTTTTACTGTTTAGTCACATCCGATTTTAAGCTGGAGCAGATCTAGATTTTCATTTAAAACTGTTATTATAAAATAATTTATAACAGTGGTTTATTAATAATACTGCATTCAAAAAATGTCTTAATTTTATGGTTATTAATTAGTGCCATAAATCAAATGGGTGTGAAATGTATATTTGGTAATGATTTAAAGTACATGTCAAAATGTACAATAATGTATGAATTTTAAATGCTTATTAGCCATGATTTACTAAAAATTACAGAATATCCTTTACCAAATGCATTTTACTTTTCCATGTTACATACCATGCAAAAAGTATATATTGTTAAAAGTGTTTGATGACAACTGCTAAACAATGTTCTAGGAGTACAGTTATCACTATGCAACCAACTTTTATCTCCATCTCTGTAAAAGCTGAGTGAAGAAGCTAGTCTCATTGTAATGAAATACTTTAAAATATTTCTGTATAAAATAATTTAAATAATTATTAATAAACTTTAAACTTCCATTTCACCTATATATGTCACTGTCTTCAGGTTGCCTTATTTCTATGTCTTATTTTCAAGGGAGAAGAATGAAGAAATCAAGGACAACTGTTCATCTGATATTTTGAAATTTACTTAAATTTAGTACTTTTAAAGACAGCATGTGGCATTTTTATATAAACACAGCATATAAGTACTAGTTTAGCAGAAGTGGGAATGCTTTTTCTAGGTTAGCACTTGTCAGCTACAGTCCTTTTATAAATACTATATTTGTATAAATAGCATATACATTTTAAGATTTGTTATCCAGAAAATCAGGTCATCTTATTTAAGCCAACAATTTAGTTAGTGAAATACTGAGTATCAATTACAGAGAGCATTTGTGTTAAAAGATAAATTTCCACCTATAATCGTGGTTTATTCCATTTTGTACAGATGTATTTAGGAGAATGGGGTAATTTGCAAGGAGTTATAAAATGCCAGATGGAAGAAATTGCTCATATTGATCTCAGAACTGAACTAGAACCAAGGAAGGAAACAATTCTGTTTGATAAACCAACTAGAGGAACTACTGTTCAAAAATTCAAAGAGATGGTCTATGGGCTTTTTAAAGTAAGTATATTATTTCTCCATTGCCTGGAGGGATGATGACTGAGCTGGAAGTAATGATACTAGACAGCTTATTTAATTACTTCATATTTGTGGCAAGATCATTAGATTAAAATTAAGACTTTGTGTTGGGAAGGTTTATAAGGATTGCATGAAATGAACTTTTTAAATTCTCCCTCCCCATTATGATCCTGCTATAAATTGGCTATTACAAATAAGAAACTGCCATTGCAATTCAGTTGACAGTCTTTCTGTTACTTCTCTTACTTTTTTAAAGGCTCCATGTGTAGTGTTTAAAAACTCTTATGATAACTATTAAAATATAGCTAGGTCTTGGATTAAGTACAGGTATGAAAAATTGCATTGGTAATTCATTTTTAATCTGTGAGGTCCTTGGTGCTCTCTGACCTTGGTTATTTTCTTGCAGATGTTTCATTACCAAATTAGGTAACATCGCCATTGTATGTTTAATCTATTTTCCCTTTTAAATAGCTTATTAGAAAACAGTCACACAAATATATCTGTAATAAAATAAAAGAAGCCCAGCTGCAAATAATATTCTCAAGTTATGAGAATATTTTATCATTTTAAGAAATGAATCTGAATTAATGCCGAATGAAATTGTCCTAATGTTGATGGATAACAACCTTTGCTCCTATAGGTCTTTTGAACCAAAAAACACCACCAAAATTACCAAGGATAGAGACCAAACAGGTCAAAGATGCCCACAAACAGGTTAGACAAAATCATGTGGGTCTGCAGGAAATATGGTGATGTGATTATATTTATTATAGCTAACTTTACTATAAGGAAAGTGCAGAGGATAAAAGGTGAATGCTGGGTGATGAAATTGAATTTTTCAGTCACTGTGTCTTCTTCTTACCTTTAGGATGGAGACACACTTGCTTTGTTCAATAGTTATACAATTGGTATTTTGTAAAGCAGCTACCTTTAAACACACTTATTTGTAGTAAAATTTGATATTAGTAAATGTGAACCTGCTGCATTGCTTAAGGTTATCTCACTGCTGGGATACTTATTTTGTTAAATTTTTTGAAAATTCATCTGACAATAAGCAATATTTAATTAAAAATAAGAACTGAGTGCACCTGATATTTCAACATATATATGTGACTTCTTTCTAGGCAAAACTGGGAGAGCAAGGAAATCTTCCCGAATTGGTTAATCTCATCTTGACTGTGGCTGATGGGAATAAAGATGGTCGTGTTTCCTTGCCAGAAGCAAAGTCAGCATGGGCACTCCTCCAGTTAAATGAATTCCTGCTCATGGTAATTCTCCAGGATAAAGAACACACTCCCAAATTGTTGGGGTTTTGTGGAGATCTTTATGTGATGGAAAAAGTTGAATATACCTCTCTTTTTGGAATAAGCCTTCCATGGATCTTAGAACTTTTCATTCCTTTTGGTTTCAGAAGGAGCATGGATCAGTGGTTTACTCCATCGTGGCCGAGAAAGGCAAAAATAGCCATAGGGCTCCTAGAATTTGTGGAAGACATTTTCCATGGACCGTATGGAAATTTTCTCATGTGTGATATGAGTGCCAAAAACCTGGGTTATAATGATAAATATGACTTAAAAATGTTGGATATGAGAAAAATAGTGCCAGAAATGAATTTAAAAGAACTTATTAAAGATCGTCACTGTGAGTCTGACCTGGATTGTGTATATGGCTCAGACTGTAGAACTGTATGTGACCAAAGTAAAATGAAATGTACTACAGAAATAATTCAGCCAAATTTAGCAAAGGTGTGCCATTTGCTTAAAGACTATCTGCTTCTCGGGGCTCCTTTAGAAATACATGAAGAATTAGAGAAACAACTGTACTCTTGCATTGCCCTGAAAGTTTCAGCCAATCAGATGGAAATGGAACATTCCTTAATACTCAATAACTTGAAAACTCTATTGTGGAAGAAAATATCTCATACGGATGATTCTTAGGTGCTTTGTCTCAGAAGAAGATACAGTTGCTGCTGTAGGAACTCACCACTTTTTGTGAAACATACTTTATAGTTTTTGAAACATTCATTATCCTCATCTTTTATCAGTTCTCTTTCAGACATATTTCTCCCCAATTGAAGAGTTATATGTGTACTTAAAATGTATGCCTGTCAGACTACTGAAGCCATATGGCTACAACACTCCTGGTTGGAAAGAATACTAATTCCCTGTTACCCTTTTACCCTTCACTGGCTTAAGAGATTTCATAAGAGCCTTCTGTTGTTAGTATTCATTCTGTTTCTTTAGAAACTTACTAAAAGCCAAATTTATACATATGGAGAGATCATTTGGTACAATCCCAGGAAATCCGTTCTATAGAATTTATAAATTCACATGTATTCAACTGAACAATTTCCTAAATGTAAAAAAAAATAATTTAACATTTGAAGTCTAGCCTACCCTTTTGCCTGACATATTAGTTATTAAAAACTGGGAATTCTTGAAGTAGGACAGTATAAAAACACCGATCGCGCTTCCATTCCTAAATAATAGCTAAAGAGAGTTACCCAAGGACCTCTGCATCATGAAGCAGTTTCAGTTAGCCAAGCTGCTTCCTCTGGCAGTGGAAGACCCTCCCACTCAGATTTAGCAGACCCCCCCCTTCCTTTGAATAAATGTATTAATACTTCCTCTTGACAACATCCCAAGTATCAAACTGCTCCCTGGGAAAGAATTGTTCCCTGTACTTTGTTTGCCCTGTATCTTTAGTAAAAGGGAAAAGTTAGAAGGAATGGAACAGGATGGGCGAAGTTGGCTGTGTAGGTTATCGGTTTAAAGCACTCTTAGCGGCCATTTTTGTAAATGCTGGTTACTTTATGAAATAATTCCTAGTGACTCAAACAGGCTTCTCATTTGAACTAAATGTGTAAGGGGAAGAGCTTTGTCCCTAAACTGTGATATCATTTAGTCCAAGTAGATGAGGGACTGGTTGCATCTAGGGACCTACTCTTGTTCCAAAGCTACCACCTTGCAGGCATGAGAAGTTTCCGTATGTTCTTTTGAATTACTATATCTTTATTTTGTGTTCTTGCTTCCCCTCAAAAAGCTACAAAAATGTATTGTGGTGCTTTTAAAAAGATCTGAAGTGTGATTTTTAAAATTCTGAAGTTTCTTTACAATCATCAATCTGAAGCATCCATCACTATTAGATTACTATTTTAAAATAATATTTTGAGGATTATCTATTAATTTTAGCATGGCAGAATTTGCACATTAGTAATTTTTAGAGAAAATTAATGTGATAATTGAAAATGTTTTAAAATGGAAGTTTTTCGAACCAGAACTTTTTGTTAGATTTTTACATTTGTATACACATTTACCTCATACATACATTGAATGTTAGTAAGTTTGCTAAATCTCCTAGTTAAAAATAACTGTTGTATCATTCTAGCATCTAAGGATTTATAAGTTGCACACACAATCATGCACACACACTAGCAGCAATATGAAATATAAGATTCAATAAACTACAGTAATCAGTTGGATTATATGAACAGATTTATTAAAAAGTATTAAGCATTATACATTTGAAAGTAAGAAGTCAAAGAGATCCCGAAGCTTCAGTTTGTACAAATCACAGTTTTAATGAAATTGAATGATTGAGTCCTCGTTTTTTATCAGCAAAGTATTTAAATTATAATGGACAATCTCACCAAAAGAAAGCCTATCCAACAGTTAAATTCTATGTATGACTGTCCTGAAGTAATTTCAGTATTGTAATTGTAAGGTGGAAGATTCCTATTGGGAGGTAATCATATTTGTTCCTTCAACCATCGAACTGTTTGCTTTCACCATATGCACTTTGGAAACTAGAATATTACATTCAAGCCGATTTTGTAAGAATGTATAGGTTTGTTTTCATATTATGTGATGAACTAATTTCTAAAGTGCCATTTGTCTTAAGCTAATTAATATTGGTTTTGGCATTGCTTACAAAACAACAAAATGAAACACAGCAGTGATAAGATATATGTGTTCACCACTACCCTTCTTGGATTTTTTTTAAATTATGTAGTACTTTCCATTTCTGTTATGTGTTTTTCTCAGGACTACAGGCCATAGTCACCAGTTCTAGAAAGAAATGGCAACTTTGATCACACATGGATAATCTTTGGAATCTTATTTAGTACCTAGCTAGTTAATAAACTACATTATTCAACATAGTTGTTTAGCAGACCTCTTCTGAAACACTTGTGCATGTTCCTCTTGACACTAATTCACCTTTAGCTCTTGACTTGATTCAGTTTTGTTTTATAAGACAAGAAAATGACAAAAATTATTGACAATTTCAAATCAATTTGAAATCAACAAAACATTCTTTTTTAACCTCTCAAACATGCACTTATAAAGACAAAAGAACTATTGTTCCCTGTATAATGTGTGACATTATTTGCTTTAGGGTCTTGTACATTTTTGCCTTGTATAAATATTTTTACTAACAGTTTTCTTGCACAATGTCCACTTTGTTTTTAAATTGACAAGAGACCGCATTTATTAGTGGTACCAGTAAACATTCTTAAATTTTAATAAGCAAATCCATGGTAAGTCTGAATGTCAATATTTAACAGTCATTGCTCAGTGGGAAAAAATATATTTGAAAGTTTGGAATAATGGAACTCATTAGCAATGCAGTTTGTACTGTATTTTATTTTGATTGCTGTTATACCACTTTCAGGTTTTTATTTTAAATATGAACTGTTTACAATAAACTGGAACTATTTCCCTTTTCTGGTAGTGATACATGTTGGGTAGAAACACTATTTTTGGTAATTATTAGCATAAAATGCTGAAGATAGCAAGAGCTCAACAAGGTTCAATTTGATTCCATAGTTGAGTCTGTATAATGCATGCCTTATCCTCTCCAAATACAAGAAACAAATACATATGATAATTTTAGTGGACAGAGGTATGTTGAAATAAGTCCAAAACACTGGTTTCTGCTTGTAGTTTTCATATTCTTCTAACAAAAAAAGATACTTTTGATGATTGAATTTGATTCATTTTGTCAAAAGCTGATTGCTGCAAAGCAGAAATGATTGAGGAACAGAAAACCTGAACCTGGATTAAATCTGTTGAGATGACAGGTTTGTTTGATTCTCTGTTTTAGCAGATAGCCCTTTACTGTCCCCTAGTGAAATAGGTTGGGCTACAGTTGCATTTAATAATTTTTTTATATAAGTCAATAGAATGCAATAAAATTAATGAAGTGGGATATATGAAACAAAATGTTAAAGTTATATTTATGTATTTAGTTACCAAGCATATCTAAATAACCAAAATATCTTTATAATCCCCAAGGTATGTCACAACTTTTGAGCACTCCCTAATGTTTGGAAATTGAAAGTTGAAAAACTTGACATGCCCTAAATAGGGTGCCTCTGCTTTCCTCTTGAGATTGAAAAGTTCATGTAGTGATGGAAGAGATCAGGGAAGGTGCTTCACTATTACACAGTTGGCCATTTCTATTCAGTTTCAATTTAGGGATTCCCATAAGAGCCCAGGATAAACTTAAATATTTCTGCATTAATATGACCTAAAATGTGATCTGTTCTCCACACAAGCCCAAAAACTAAGTGAAGAGAACCCTATTAAACAATTGAGTCAAAAACCTTATAGTTCATTTGAGAGAAATGATCCAAATCTATACTCTTGTGTGGCAGAAATATGTGAATCTTCACTTTCAGTAAGCGATGTGGCCTCATATAACTGCAACTAAATGTTTCAGATAACTGTTGGTCAGTCCTGAACATCAGCTTGGATGAATTTTAACCAATTCCTTTTATGGAATAGATTCAATTAAAGTTTTTTGTAGGCTTCATTGAATGAATTCCCTGCTTCCTACAAGATTTCTATAAAAATTAAGGTGAGGACTTTGACAGCCCATTCCAAAACATTAACTTTTTTCTGCTTTAACCATTCTGTGATTATACAACATGGATTGTTGTCATGCTGTACACCCCACTTTCACTGGTGCCCAAGTTCACTGACAGATATCTTGATATTTTTGTAAAATTTCCTGGTACAATTCAGAATTCATACTTCTATCAGTGAATAGTTTCTCAATGGCAAACCCAGGGCTGTCTTAATGCATGGGCCTGATGGGCACTTGCCCGTGGGCCCCATGAGCATAGGGGCCCCATACTAATCTCTGTATGCTAACCCTTCAATGCACCTTGTATCATATAAATACAGCAACATATTTATTACATTTTACTGCATTTTTTTATTAATACTAACATGCATTAATAGAAATTAACACTGATTTTTTTCCATAGATGACATGAGCCCACATGTTTTTAATGTTTCAACACTGATTTTGTTGGAAGTGCCAATAAAATAAATATATGCTTAATTTTATCAACCATTTACATCTTTATTCCTGTGAGTAATTGTCGTATGGACCACAGTACACTGCTTTGCCCGGGGCCCATAATGCTGTTAAGACGGCCCTGGGCAAACCATCCTGATCCGTTATACTGCTACCATCACAGATGGTATAAGGTTCTTATCCTGAGTTTGCCTTTCCCAAACATAATACTTGTCATTCAAGTAAAAAAAAAAGTTCTATTTTGTTCTCATCTACCCACAGAACATTTTTCCAATAATCATCTGGCTTATTCACATGGTTTATGTACATGGGCAGCAATATTATTTTTGAAGAGTAATGACTTTCTCCTTGCATTCCTACCATGCACACCACTGTTTAGTGCTGTTCTAATGGTGGTCTCATGAACATTGACATCTAGCAATGCAAGAAAAGCCTTTAGTTCTTTAGATGTTATCTTGAAGTTCCTTGAGACCTTGAATAGTACAAGCACTGCTCTTGGTGTGATCTTAGTTGATCAATCACTCTTGGGAAGGGTAACAGGGTAACATAACGCGAGCTGTCGTGGGTGCACCTAGGTACACCCACATTACACCAATTCTCTGCGAGCTGCACTGGTTCCCTATTGATCTCCGGTCACAATTCAAGGTGTTGGTTATTACCTTTAAAGCCCTACATGGCTCAGGGCCAGGGTATCTTCGAGACCGCCTTCTACCACATAACTCCCAACAACCGGTAAGATCCCATAGAGTTGGCCTCCTCCAGGTCCCGTCAGCTAAACAATGCCGGCTGGCGGGCCTGCAGGGGAGGGCCTTCTCTGTGGCTGCCCCAGCTCTCTAGAACCAGTTACCTCCTGAGGTCTGGACCATCCCCACCCTATTGGCCTTCTGAAAAGTGGTGAAGACCTGGCTTTTCCGGCAGGCCTGGGGTCGTTGATCTCGCTCTTGTGATCCGGCGAGATCCGGCCATGAATGATGTGAATGATTTTTAATGTTTTTAATTTTTAAATGTTTTTTATAATGATTTTAAATGCATTGTGAGCCGCCCTGAGTCTTCGGAGAGGGGCGGCATACAAATTGAATTAATAAATAAATGAATTAATAAACAGTGGTATTGAATTGCTTCCATTTGCACATGATCTGCCCGACAGTGCACTGGTGGAGCTCTTTGGAAAGAGTTTTATTAATTCTTACAGCATGGTGAGCATCAACAACTATTTTTAGATGTCAGAAATCTTTTTCAAACTATTACATATTTTCTCATACCTCATACTGATGAATACCCAGAATTCTGTCTTTTAAATAAGGTGAGACTTCCTACACTCACACCTGATTATCACCCTATTCATTGAAACACGTTATTTCTCCTTCAAATGAACTGATAATTCCAGACTTTTACATTAAACAAATCATACATGTACATAAATTTGGATCATTTTCCTCCATGAATAAACGAACACACGTTTTAGACTTAGTTGTTTTAAATGGGTTCTTTGGCTTTAGGACTTGTGTGGAGAGCAGATCACAAATTAGGTCATCATGCAGAAATATGAACAATTTAAAAGGTTTCACAAATTTTAAGTACTTCTGTAATTGTTGGTAGCTGGAATATAGAACTGCATTTATTACAGACTGTTGTTTTCATTATATATTTATTGTGAACTAGTAATTTTTAGTAAGCATGCTGCTAAAATAGAGAACAAGATTGAGGATTTCATCAATTTGGTCAAATCTTTAGCAGTTAAGTTTGGGTGCCCCCGTCCCGAGGAAGCCATATGGCCTATTTTGAATACCACTGATCTACGGAACCAGGGACCTTCTACTATAGCCAATTTTGATAAAAGTAAGTTTTATCCTTCATGTAGAGATGGTATCATGGTCTGGCCTACTTAGGGGACTGGTATTGGTCTTGAAAGTCCGATACACCGCTTCACAACCCTCTAAGCAGTTTAGTGTCAGCATATTGCCCCCAACAATCTGGATCCTCATTTTACTGACCTCAGAAGGATGGAAGGCTGAGTCAACCTTGGGCCGGTGAAAACTGAACTGCTGGCAGTCAGCAAAAGTAACCTGCAGTACTGCATTCTATGCCATCACGGCTCAGCCCACCTCTCCCAAATCCAATCACCCGTCTTCTACTTCAATGAATTAGGATGGGTCTGCCTGATGTACCTTTGAATGTTACCTGGATTTAACATTTTAGTCCTTTCCTCTAGGTAACAGTTTGTCATATTTCCATCAAGATCATTTCCTTACTCTACCATCGTGCCTGCCTGATCATCTTGTTAAACTGTATAGCAAGAGTGTATCAGCCTTCCCCTTCCAATCCCTTGAGACAGTCTTATTCCACAAGAATTATATAAAAGCAAAGTTTATTAAAAGAAAAATCAGTATCAGTTTAAATATTAGCATGGAAATAGTGATTTAAAAAAGGTAACGCAAAACTGTTACAGAAGAGCAGCTGCTCATTTAAAAAAAGAAAATACGTGACTACAGCTGCTACAAATGAGGTTTCTTTCAGCCAAAATCCCAATAAAGAGATTGGTACTTTATTTACAAGATGTTAAAAGAAAAACCAATACAATCTGGAACAAGCCTGAAGCGTGATCAAGGCTATTTAAAAAAACCAGTTCCTTAATTTTTACAATAAAACTCAAGATTTATCACAACAGAAATGTAATGTAATAAAAATTCCTTGTTAGGCTCATTGCCTGTTTCTACAAAAATCAGATTCTTTAAACTATCTTTCAATACACCTGGATGTCCCCACAGATTTCTGGTTTCCAGCTATTGAGCAAAAGCTGTTTGGGGAGATGATGTACCTCACTTCCCACCCTCTATCCTGCAACTTTTGTCCTGTTTTAAAAGAAACAAAAACGTATTTATTTCTAGGAGCAAGAAGAGTCTCTCTATGCATCACTCCCTCAAGAAAATGTTGATTCCAAATCTAGTTTTTCTCACAGGTTAGGTATTGGGAATATCTGAATCCTATATTTAAAATAATAGATAGCAAAAAGCAAAACAACATATCCTCAATGGCAATACTATTGTAGGTATAACATCTAAAGCTTCCAAGTGTGATTTCAGGTATCTTCATGGACATATTCATGTAATTATCTTGGCAATAATGCAGAAGGCGGCTTTCTCCTTGCTGATTTTCAGTGTTTTTTTAAATTGTCAAATTAGCATTCTGGTGGTCTCAAATTTACTCAATACAAGATTTTTTAGCCTTTCAAGACCAATAACCAAGGCCAGCTTGGTGATACTTGAGCGAGTGAGATTAATGGCTACCTACAAAAGATGCTGCATGAAATCACTTCTACCAGGAAGATGGAGGTTGTATTTTAGCTCTACAGTTCTCCCATCTATTAAACCCATGATTACAGATTTGTTTCTGACTCTTTTGAAGCTATACTTTTAGCTTATTAGAGATAGTATTGGAAAATTAGATGTATCACCTTTAGTATTTATAAAGGGATTACATAGGAAGTTTCCCCCCAAAAAATTATGTCCTTATTGAAGGAGTTTGTACACCGCAACAGACCAGGGAAAGTAAGTTCTTGGACAGGACAAGTTACAGCTACTCAGGAGATTCAGAGAAAGTACTTGAAAACCAAGGAATGCCAAAAAGAAGCATGTAATCTGTTTTGAAATGTAACTGAAAGAACAAAGAAGTCTTGTCCAAAACCTTATTATCAAGAAAAATTCTTGAAGATAATTAGTGCCTTGAGAAAAAATAAGTTATCCTTAAGTTCATTTCAAGTGAAAAATTTAAAGTCAGATTTTTTTTTGATAAATCCAAATTTAGACCCACCCAATATTGGCTTTATCATCAGTTCTATTAAATAAAGGATGTAGGTCAAGAACACACATCCAGTCTGAACAGACACTAGCATTCAGGTCCCATTTCATCTGAACATGGGAAAAGCTCAAGGTGGAAGACAATCTCTATTCAACACACGTATAAACCTGAGATCTGAAGGGAAATTATATTTATGTATATCATTCTCAGAATAATCCAGAACTCAACTAAGGCAGAAATCAAGTTAATTTAAGCATAATTTAGTATTTTAGTACATCTTGAACAGTTCCTGGAGAAAAGTTATACTGCATCTTTCCTGAATATTAAAATCTGTGGTTATGCTGTTCTCCAGTATTCACTTTTAAAAAAAAAATACTGTTTATTAAAGAATTATCTTGATATACAGCTACACAAATATAGCCTGAAAAGCAATCTCAATCTTCTTACTGCATATTTCCCCTTGGTTACAGCTTTTGTTCTTTTCTAAGGATGAATTTCATTTTTGTTAATGGGGAAAGAGTTTAAGAGTGCTGTCTGAACTGCAAAGTCAACAAAATCAAGATTTAAGGGCTTTTTAAAGCCAAGCAATGGAAAGCAAGAGAAGCCGACTTGAGAACTGCTGACACTTTGTCATGCAAAGCTGGCAGGTACCACATCTATAGAATTTATCTAATTTTAGCCTAATATTAAGCTGGCTCACATTACTATGACCTGACTAAAAATGTACTCATATGGTAAGCTAGAACGAAAAGTAGCTTGCAGTAGTCCTAGGAGGGCAGACAACATCCACAATACCAGAATCCATTCTTGTTCCTGAAAATGGATTGTTGGAAAATTTCCAGATGAGATTCCAAAGGTGAGATCTATTTATTCCCAGAAGGCAAAAAAAATATTTCTGGGATTTCATTAAGTGAGTTCCATTCATTGCTAGTCACTGACTATATAGTGCCTGGGAATTTGGAAAGCTGTATCTCTAGCAAATCTAGAGAGCACAATTAGAGAGACTGCTTTTGGATGTCCCTGATAAAGAAACCATACACCCAGATATTTATCACTTACCTGGTGGGTTTTATTTTAATAGTTAATAGTTTGAAGATTTAGCAGCATGTCAACATTGAACATCAGTGAGGCATAATAGTTGAGATGTTGTATTAGCTGCAAGACCATCTTCAGCCATGAAAGCTTCTTGGGTGACTTGGGGTCAATCATATTCTTTAAGCCCAACCTATCTCATAAGACTGCTGTCAAGAGGAAAACACTGAAGGGACTGCTATGCCTTGAGCCCCCAAGGGAAAAGTGGGATATAAATAGAGGGATTTGCTACAGTGAAGCTAGACTGAACTTCACATCTGTAGCTTCTTCTGTAAGCATAAAGAGGGAGACCCAAGAAACCAGGTGATCAATTAATTCAAAGGCAGATAGAATTCAATCTCAGTAAGTCAACACTTCCAACATTAATTCAATAAGTTTATTCTGTATTCCAAAATCTTCATAGAAAATTATGGAAGGCATCTTAACTATCAGCCACACGTTCCTGAGCCCGAAGGAAGCTAGCTTTCTTTTGAGCCACACGATCTTTCTTCTGAGCAAGGGACAATTTGGGACGGTTCCACCTGCAAAAAGATATATATTGGTTTGGTTATTCTTGCTAATGTAGAGAACCCATCCATCTTAAATGAGTCTTAAAAAGAAAAGAAAAAAGAACCAACACTATAAGCATCCTTAGAATGGTCAAATACTACACCACCAGAGAATAATTACTCATGGAATTGCACAAAGGCATCCAAACCAGCTCTTCTTCCAGTTGACAATGACCTGTACCTTTGCCCACCCATACATGATAGTCTCTGCCCATTACATCCTTTTAACATTTTCATAAACAGAGCCGTATTCCATCATCTAATAGTTCACTGAGCAGGAGTTCTGCTTAAAGACTCTTCCACCTCTGCAAACTTCTCTTATCTATTCTTAGCTTGGTTAAACAGATTAATATACTGGACTTGTAAATGATCTTAGAATGAATAAGAATGAATCCCAATAAGCACATTTCAGAAAACCTGAAAGCTATTAGTTTCAACAGAAAACAATACCGCTTTTCTATGAGATAATACATTTCAAACTAGCATGGAAAATCGTACAATTTTATATCAAAAGAACTTATAATTAATACAAATTAGCTTCATTCTGAGGTTTGACAATGGAATAGTGATGCCTATGTTAGGAAACCAATTATTTTCCTTCTGAAAATGTAAGTACAATGCAATCACACCACCTCATATTGTGCTTTATGGTAGCTGAGTAAAATTTTGTTCCTATATGGACACTGCTCATTAGTCTCTGTTCTTATATTCCAAGCAAAAGCAGAAATTTCAAGGCAAGCAGGCTGCACATAGCTTATAAATATAACTGTATGATAGGAATGTGCAAAATGTTCCATTTCTAGTGGTCCATGTCCAATAAACAAAAGCCAAGGATGTGGTGGAGTTGATGGGTAAATGGAGGTAGGAAAATGAAGAGGCTAGGAAGATTAAGGGCCGGATAGGACAGCTAGATTGCTATCACTAATTTCCTCAATTTCCAACATAGCACAAGGAGAAATAGCAAAAAGCAGATACTGGAAACTTGGGTGGGCAGGCCAGTATAGGTAGGCTTCAAATTACAACTGTAATGGAGCCCAACTTGAGACAGTTGTGAAGCAGACTGATAAATGACAGATCTGATTTTCCAACTTTTGCAGTGGTTGGTAAGTGAATCACAGCAGGTAAGTGAACACCACGGTAATTAAGTGAACCAATGGATATGGTTTTGAAGAAAAACCAGAAATGCTATTTTGCAAAACCACTGTATAATGCAGTTGCAGGACACCACAAACAGCTATGTGACCCAGTTGCCAAGCGGCCAAAGTGTGGTCATCTGTGTGCACACATGTGCGCATTAGAATTTGAATCCAGGTTGTAAGTACCCCCTAAGTAAGTCTACTGGAACTTCAAGCAGTTGCTAAGCGACCTATCATAACCCGAGAACTACCTGTATACATGTCATGAAGAGAAAAGCAGTGGACTAGTCTTCTCCTATTCACTCCTATAAGACCTCTCTGGATATTCCTGGTTTTGGTTCTGAAGAATCACTGCTCAGCCAAAATGCATCCCAAAACTCCCAATACAGTGGGGGTTTTTTCAGTTTGAAACTAAACGTTGTTCTGTGCACACCTCTAATTATTACTCCAAATCCATTAATGAACTTTGACCAACGCAGAAAGATGTGCAACAAAAGCAAAACGGGAGACTTGGCATGCTCCTGAACAGGCGGCTATGCTAAATAAGCAAGCAAGCACGCTGGAGTTATTTTCAATTTTAAAACCCAGGAACATGTTTTTAAGCTTTATATTAAATTATTTTGCCAGGAAAAACTTAACTCTTAACACAAAATAAACATTATTCTTTTTTAGCATCCCCCCAAAGAATGAATAAATATCCTTCTCACCCTTATGGGTGGTATGCATCTTCCTCAATCTCAGATCCTCTATCAGAGGCCTGGGAGTTTGAGGATTCTGCACAAGATCTTAGCTCTTCCTAGCATTGCACTCGTCTGGAGAGAGACCTCCGATGTCGTTCCTGAGATCTGTTGGAGCCATTCTCCCAGCTTAGGGATCACAGCCCTCATTTCTCTTATTACCGCGGCGACAACTCTGACATTTACTTTCCACATCCTCTCCAGTTCCTGGTACTTCTCCAGTTTCTCATAACCCTTCTTCCTGATGTTGCTGTCACTTGGCAATGCTATGTCTATCGGCACCGCTGTCTTCTGGTTATTGTCTACTAACACGATGTCTAGTTGATTGGTCAGTACCTGTCTGGATCTGGAAGTCCCACAAGATCTTAACTTTCTTGCTCTACACAAGCTCTTGTGGGATCTTCCATCTAAACATAGGAGGGTCTAGCTCATATTCTACACAGATCTTCCTATACACAATGCCAGCTACTGGTTGTGCTGTTCAATGTATGCTGTTCCTGCCTGCATCTATGTGTTGAACTGTCTCTGTGATCTCTCTGCAAAGTCTGTACCTTGGGTCCTGTCTAGTGTGGTAGACCCCTGCTTCTATAATATAGTGCTGAGATCCTGTTTTGCTATGATCAGGATCAGTGCTGTCCTTTAGTCCAGCCCTTTCCAGACATTGGTAGAATTTCCCCATATTCCCATATATATATACGCTGTGTGTGTGTGTGTATTTCAATGTTAATACATTCCTTCACTAATATACAAGTACATGTTTCCTATGGAACCCCTCTTAGGAAAAAAAAAGTCATCTTACCTCTTCTTTTTAACTTCTCTCTTAGGTTTCTTTTCATGGGCAGGTTTTTCACGTATTGCTGCATGAGCTTTTCTATACATTTCTTCCATCTGTGGCAACATAATTTAGAGGTTAATTCATACTTACTACATATTTAGTACATTTGTCTTGAAAACAAAAGCAAACAGGAGAAAGAGCGTTACAATAAAGTCAAATGCAGTGCTTCCGTATCTTCAACCCTAAAATCCATTATACACAAATAGCAGACTGAAGAAGGATCTGCAACATGGTTCATGCATATAACAACTGGTTTCTATCCAAACTGAAACATTTGTGTTTTATCCAGGCAGGGACCAAAAAAGGAATTGTTTTATGTCTGATAAAAATCAAACTGTGGTTTTTTCAGACAGCAAAGTATATTTCGAAGGAAGAGGGAATAACAGGTAAGAAAAAGCCCAAGAGCCAACTGGAGTACCTCAGGGAAAGATGGAGGGAAACTTACAAACAGCAGAAAGCAAGCCAGTAGAAAAGACGCGCCAAAAATCACGCACACATTGCAAACAAGCAAGCAGGTAAGCAGTCATTCTGCTGAGGTGCATCTGTCAATGTTATATATGGACTAGATACTTATTGAATAAGCCATGCTCAAGAGTACATGTAACCATGCAGCAATGACATCAGGTCTAAGTTTTGGTGACTTACAAATTTGCTTTAGCAATTCTTTAACTACAATGAAATGGTTGCTAAGCAGTAACTGAAGGACTTATATAAACAGATGTATTACCATATCAGATGTTACATTGTTCTTGATATATTGAGAGAACTGTTTTTTATAAGCATCTTCATCTTCTTCCATCAAGTATCGCATGTAATCTGCAACGTTTTGGCCCATGATATGCTTGCGGTGGACTTCTGCATTGAACTCTTTGCTCTCTGAGTCATAACCAGGGAAACGCTTGGTACTATGAAACAAAGAGCTGAGCATTATACACTCTGGGAGCAAACTGGGTAAGATGTGGAACATAACATTGTTAAGATTCCAAAAAGTTTTGTTGGGGGGGGGGGGGGCAGATTCAAGCATTTCAGCCACCATCAGTCCCGTCTTGAAACACCAAGATCAATCATACACACACCAACTACAGAGTGTTCAGTCAGTGGGATATCATCACACAGTAGCCAGTTAATAGCAAAACAAAAGATGGGATTATTACACAATGCTACAATCACCCTATTTTACTAATTTTTTAATTCAGAAAACCTACCAAAATCAAAGTGAAAAGAGAAGCAGATTTTTGTGCATCCAGTTCGTGTAAGATTTTAGCAATAAATTGCATATGGCAAATAAGTAGTAATATCAATAGCACTTAGACTTATATACTCCTTCACAGTGCTTTTTGCAGCCCTCTCTAAGCGGTTTTACAGTCAGCATATTGCCCCCAACAATTTGGGTCCTCATTTTACCCATCTCGGAAGGATGGAAGGCTGAGTCAACCTTGAGCCTGGTGAGATTTGAACTGCCAGATTGCAGGCAACCAGCAGGCAGCAAAAGTAGCTTGCAGTACTAACCACTGCACCACCGTGGCTCAAGTACTGGTACTACTACAGAGAATAGCTTAAAGTGTTGTCGATGGCAACGGAGAGCCAGTTTGGTGTTGTGGCAAAATCACCAGATTAGAAATTGGGAGTTGTAGTCCACTTTAGGCATGAAAGCCAGCTAAGTGATTTTTGGCCAGTATCCTTGTTGGCTCACCTCACCTCACCAGGTTGTTGTGGTGGGAAAAAAGGAGGATGTTTACCACCTTGAGTTATTTATAAAGATAAATGTGGATTAAAAATTGTTAATTTTTTTAGATAAAAATTTTTTACAAAGCCTCACAACAGAATACAAATGACTTTAGACACAGTTATAGCCTCAATAAAAAGAGCATATTCAAAAATGTATAAAAAGAGGGGAAGGGAAAATATACAGTGAAATGGTTGCCTGAAGGTGAACTGAATTCAGAAGGGAAGAAATTACCTGTGTGGAATGGAAAGACCACCATCCACAGCTCCTTTCAGAGCACCAAAGACTTTGTTTCCAGTAGTCGTCCGAGCAAGGCCAGCATCCAGATAACAAGTAAAGGCACCAGGCTGTCCATCCACACTTTCCACATTATATTCATCACCAGTCACTTCAACTTGGCCTTCATAGATCTTATCAAGACCAAATTTATTCAGAAGCTGCAAACAACAGCATATGTTAAGTTTTCCTTGACAAAGAAGTTCACACTTCATTTATACAGTGATGTGCAATACTTGCCACCATACAGGAATGAAATCAACATACCCTAGAAACCTGAAAAAAAATTAGATACTATTTTTTTCAAGAATGAAAATGTGATTTACAACAATTTATTGGATTCTGCTACAGCAGACTTCAAAACCCCTAGATCACATTTCCTCAGCAATTTACCTCATCTGAATAATAACATTATCATGCCATTTGTAAAATGGCATCATTATGACACCACTTATCCCGGATAACCAACATTGCCAGGATGATCTACTTTCATAATAAACAGTTCAGAATACTATTATAATAGTATTTCTCCCCAAGTAGTCATTTAAAACAAGGTTTCTCTATAATTGTGTCCTTGAGTTGGTTATCTCATTAAGCCATAACGTGTCATTTTTGCTCATTTTTTCAAAATTTTAACATTTATTACATTTATATATTACGCCTCTGTCAAGATTCCAGGAAATTCAAAATGTAAGACATAGTAAAATACAATAAAATGCCATAAAATTTAGAACACAAAAACATACACATTAAATCTATATTTTATCAGTAAGATAAAATTCCCAACAGAAAATGGCAGCCCAAAATTAGTTCAAAAGCTCATCTGAACAGTGTTCTAATTGACTTGGGAAAGGCCAATAAAGAGTCCAAGCTCTTTATTGACATGCTACAAACTCCCCCCACTATTACACACTATGGGGTGCGATAACAGACCCCCTGTAAAGCACAGATTCAAACTGGGAAAACCTGTATGGTACTACAAAAAAAGGAGAAATGGTTCTTTTAACACCCAAGCTTAAATCTCTGAATCTATTTAACGTAAGCTTTGTCTATAAAAATTAATGCCTTTTATCTCACCGGTAAGAATTTTCACTGAACTTGAGGGACTAACACAAAAAGGCTGTGTGCATATTGATTTGTAATTCATTCCCCATATTGGTAATATCAATGACTGCAGATCTTCCAAGTGAGTACGGAGGCACGAATAGTAATCTTCAAGAGATACATACCCTGCGGGCCATCAGCAAGCCTGTACAATAGGCAGCAGCATAGTTGGTCAAGCCTACTTTCACGCCATACTTCGGCAGCTCGTGAGAGTATGCAGCACAGACAATCATGTCACCTTCAATTCTGGCATATGCAATCTAAAAAGGAGAAAACGGAGTGATCTCAAATCCATTTATTGCAATTGTCCTATGCAGCAAATACTCCCAAACTGAGTCTCTTTAATCCAGCAAATAGATCCATAATTCAGTATCTGAAAGTTACATGTATATATCCAAATGTTGTTTCCCAGGTTTGCAGAAATGTGTTTTCAGTACTTTTACAAGAAGAATCCAGGGATGGCATATTCCTTTATACTGTTTTCACCTCTAGCATCGTGTTGCATAACTATCTTATAAGGTCTGTTTCTCTTTTTTTCAGTCCTTTTCCATATTTATCCACTTCTTCCATGCCCAACTGCAAGAAGACTAAATTTAGGTCAAAGGCTACCTGTTGTCCATTCTTTCTTTGAACATCATTACTGGTGAAATGTTAAAAGTATTATATATTTTATTAGATTTAGCTGCTGCCCAATTCCAAAACTCTTGGCGGCTCACAACTTAAAATGAGTACTATAAAAATTATGTAATACAATAGAAATAAACCAGACAGTATCTGTCTAATAAGTTCTCTCCCTCTCTATCCCTCCTATATATAGAGAAATGAAAAAAAGGGAGTCATATCCAACCTATCCGCAGCCAAAGTTTCAAGACCTTTCAGAATTATCATCAGAGTGAGAACCACACAAATGTCTGAAGGATTCTCATTCTTAGAAGGCAAGCCATGCGACAGAGAAGGCACTCTTCCCAGGTCACAAGAGATGTCACTGTTTAATCAGTGGGACTGAGTTTAGGAGTTAGTTAGCTAGTTTCAGAATATAATTTTGGTCTAAAAAAAATCAAATGTTGGAGAAAAAGCATGGTTAAAGATGCTCATCACTTAAGGACGCTATGTGTGTTATAAAACATCTACACAAAATCACTGCTATAGGAGACATATGCAAATTGGTTCTTCACAATAGCCAAAATCAAAAGATGGCCTTACCTGGCAAATGATATCTCTGTTGGTGACACGTACAATCATCCTGTATTTAGGGGTGTTGTACTTGTTTTTATCTTGAATCACCAAGCGTTTACGAGCATAGTAATCAGTCTTTCCCTCTGAATTAGAAAAAAAAAAGATCAAATATATTTAGAAACGTTGTCTTTATGCCATGATCCATTCAATGTACTGAATCTCTGTAAAGAAGTGAAGCTGACCTCTCCTTCTTCGAAACTTGACTTGGTACCTCTTAAAGTAGGCTTTGTTCTTGACAACTTTGACAAAACCCTTGAATAAATGGACAAAAAAAAAAGTTAGAACATCTGTATGACAATCTGTCAAATGAAGGAGGGGGGAGCGTAGAAGTTGAAACAGATGTAATTTTTCACAATTGTTTTATCCTAGTCTATGACAGAGAAAATGAGAACGAAGAAGGTGAAAATACAGAATTAAGTGCAAAATGGAAAACTAGACCGCCAAACTCATTGTCAGTAGATGCTTACAGAATTCTATCTTAAATACTGTGAAAACATTGGAAATCATCAAAAGCACTGACCATCTATATAAGAAAGTAAACATTCAAGCTTTTTATTGCTACCCATCTATCATCAACAATTTACGCATTTAGGAAGGCACTCTGTATTTGCATGTTTTATAAGATGTAATCCCTTCCCCCAAATTATGTACTGTCAGTCTACCCATGTCTCATGAAAATATCTGTGGATGGAACAATGCCCACAGTGAACTGAATTCTAAAAAGCCAGCAGGCTTACCTATTCTGACTACCTCAAAGAAAGTCACCTTCTATTAAACTTCTTTTGGTTGATGAAATCAGCCTTCTCCCTTTCCAAAGTAGTGTAAACCTGTGATATCATATCCTAGTCTGCTAGGATCAACTGGGACCCCCTTTTTATTTTATTTTTTTTGGGGGGGGGAATGCTACTCCTGAAATTATTCCTGGCTATAACGGCAGAACAAAATTATGCATCTTTCACACAAAAAGCAAGCGAGATGGTCAAAGCAACAACAAAAACTCACAAGCTTTATTTAGCTTGACAGACTGCCAGACCGACCCTTGCTCTCTTTACAATGATTTAAAGTCGTGTTTTTTTTTTTAATAAAAAATTAACCTGCAGCCCCATTCACCGAGAAAAGCATAATGCATTGAAGCAGCCCTGAACCGGTTTTTAACCATGTGCTGTTGGAAAGCAAGCAAACACACATATCCAGACACAGAGCAAACGTCAAGGAAACTTCAGACACGTTCGCGGAAAATAAAATAAAATAAAACGTTCTCTAGGAGAAGGGCTCATCATTAGGGCTTCTCTGCAAAGCCATTAAACGACCCCTAGTAGACTCCCCTGTCGTTTCTCATTCATTCCTTCCACAGGCCTAGAACCTGCAGGGATGGCAGCTCTCTCCATTCAGCCAAGCCCAGTTCCACGTCTGTACATACCTGGGGAACCTTTCATGCATTCGAGAGCTTCAGTCTAAAGGAGATTCAACGATCTACCCTCCATATAGAGAAAGAGAAGAAGCTAATGAAGAAAAGGTTGCTTAGGACCCTGAGGAAGAAACTCTTCGGGTCGGAAGGGAAACAGGAGAAGCAAACCGGGAGGAGGTGAGAAAGGCAGACTCGGGGAGACCCTTTTAATGAAGCTCAGGGAGGCAGCATCTCTCCCATAAGGCAGCGAGAGCAGCCATTAGGCCACGCTGGAACTCGCTTCCGCGGCCGGGCCCACCGCTTCCGAATCGGTATCCATCCAGGCGGCAGGAGGCCAACAAGGAGCCAGCCGAGCACGGGAATGCAAAGCCGGTCCCGCCCTTCCCCACCACGGCTCGATTGGGCCCGGTACTGACCATGATTGCCGGTTGTATCCCGTTTCGTCGTAGGCCGACGGCCGCCTAACGAAACGTCTGCAACCCGTAACGCTATGGGAAAAGGCCGAGCTTAGGACGCAGGCGCGACACGTGACCGGGCTGACAAGGCAAGTTCGCATCGAAGAGGGACCGTTCGAGGAGAGGATGCCGCCCTCTGGAGGCTTGGAGGGAGTGGTGGCTTGTGCTCCGCTTCTTCTCGGTTCAAACTCCTCGGAGTAAGGAGTGCGTTATCCATAGCTGCTGTTCTGACATCACTGTAGCAAAACTTCCGCTGACAACTAATGGCATTTCAGTTTGGTCCTGCCTGGGTTCGTGCAGCGGACATTTACAGGAGAGTTTTTCAAATTTGGCGACTTTTAGGTAGGACGTACGGGCTGCAACGTTTCGTAGTGGCTTGGGAATTGAAGTCCACACATCTTAAAGTTGCCAAGTTGTAAGAAACGCTGATTTAGAGCAGGGGTTCCCAAACTTGGCAGCTTTAAGACTTGTGGACTTCAACTCCCAGAATTCTCCAGCCAGCTATGCTATGCTATGCTGGCTGGAGAATTCTGGGAGTTGAAGTCCACAAGTCTTAAAGCTGCCAAGTTTGAAGACCTCGAATTAATTAATTAATTAATTAATTAATTAATTAATTAATTACATGTATTTATATGCCGCCATTCTCCCGAAGGACTCAGGGCGGCGAACTCAAGTTAAGAAACAAGTACGATAAAATCCCATTTTAATCCAAATAATTAATTAATGGTAAATAATAAAACCCAGAATCAGAGTCAGCCTATTTGTTTGAACAGCCAAGTCTTCAATTCCCGACGCAAGGAACGGAGATCAGGAGCCGTCCACAGCCGATGCTCAAAAACTGTGTTGGACCATCTCATACTGTCAAATTGAAAGTCAACACGCTGACAATGAGGAGTAAGGCTCCCTCAATGAGACGCACACATGGTTGTAATTTGCCATTGGTTTTTCGACTTCTCCTTATAAATTGGCAGCTCGGGGATTTCCTGAGAACCGCCCATACAAGTATTACTCAGACCCTGCCCTACTTCTCAACATTCACCCACTATAGCATTCACCTATTATATACTGCTCAAAAAAATAAAGGGAACACAAGCAGAAGACATCCGAGATCTGAATGAATGAAATAGCCTTATTAAATACTTTTTACAGTATTTAACACAGTACAATATAAACTACTGTATTACAGTAAATACAGTAGTTTATACACTGCTCAAACAACTAAAGGGAACACAAAACTACTGTATGTAATGAACAAAGTATTTAATAAGGCTATTTCATTCATTCAGCTCTCGGATGTCTTCTGCTTGTGTTCCTTTTAATTTTTTGAGCAGTGTATATTGCTGAATGTTGCAGAATTTAACCAACATATCTGGATGGTAATGGTGGAAAATGCTCTCGCAGATTTTTCATTTGTGTTAAATTTATATGGCATTTGAATAGACTTAACATGTTGACAAGCAGTTAATTGATTGCTTTTGCATCATTGCAATCATAATTGATTGCTTTTGCATCATCAAATTAACATTGACCACTAATTGCTACCTAAATATATTTTCTTTTGGATGCTCAGTCCCCAACCTCTCTTCAGGTCTACCAATGGTGCCCCAATCACCACTGTAAATGAGTCCATCCATCTTGCTGATGGTCTTTATCTTTCCTTCTTTCCTTCCTCCTTTCTCAGCATTAGAAACTTCTTAAGACAGCTCAGTTTTCACATGATGTTTCCAAAATATGATACTATAATTGGAGCTTGATCATTTGTACCTCAAATGAGAGCTGTTTTTATTTATTTTATTTGTTCTCTTATTTATTTATTTGTTTGTTTCTTGGCTACCAACTCTTTGAGTTTTCCAAATCCTCAACGTCTACAAAGCATAGAAATAAGTTTAGCTGATATATATTCTCTCATATATTAAGTTTCAATTCCACATTTTCCAAATGCCTGGGAGTTATGAGAATTTAAATATATCAGGAGCTAAATTGAGTAGTGAATGAGTAACACTTCCCCTGGTGTAGAAACAATATAGTTTCAGCAGGTTTAAGCAGATGATGAATATGACATGAGTCAACATGTTTTGTACTCAAAAATCTATGGCTCATTTTGCACTTTCACCAGAATTATGCCTGAAGAGATGATTCCAACAAGATCATTCCTGGTGTAGCCCCAATGACGCTGATCCAGCCTAAGCTACACAGGATCTTATGCTTAGAATTAATCTTATTCACTACAAAGTATGTAGAGCATTTGTCTGGACAGTCATGTTCCTTTTAAATTTTTTAATAATTTTAAATATTTTAACCTACCCAGAGTCTTTTTAGTAATTGGATAACCTCAAAATAAATGAAAAAAAAATATAGTGATAAGAAGCAAAAGTTGCATGGCATTAGTACTGGATGCTACCAAAATTGGGATAGCGGAATCAAAAGAGAAGAGAACCCATAAAACTTTAATAAATTGAATAATAATGATTTAAAAGAATTTTAACAGGCAAAACTCTAAAATATGTAGCTTTGTTCAATTAAGTTATGCACAAAAGCAATACATCTTTTCAATGCTCAGCTAATTAAATCTAATTAGGTTCCATGCATGTGGCCAAGATTTAGTTTACACAACACATCTAGTTTATTAGCTATGATTTGCTAACACCCAGAATTGGCTGAGTTTCCTGAATACTGTAAATTAGGTCTATTATATCTAGACTGCAACAATCTAGATCAGGGGTGTCAAACTTGCATTGTCACGGCGGTGTCACATGACGTATAGGGACTTTTCCCCCCTTCGCTAAACTAGGCATGGGCGTGGCCACATCTGGTCTGCGGGCCGGGAGTTTGACAGCCCTTATTTAGATGATCACTGAATGGAAGCTAAGAGATACAGGAAACTCTTTGCTGCCACCTAATCATCATCTGGATTTTTGCAGCCCAGAAATGTTCATTTCTCCTAAATGCTGCATGGCAAATAACCGTTAATAAAAGAACTCTCATAATAGGAAGCTATACAAATAGATGATAGTTTTGTTATCAAGCTATGTACTGCTTTACAGATAATAAAAACATTTATATCTTCCTCCTTCTCCTTTGCTGTTTCTGACACTCAAGCTGGCTCTAAATCATTCATACTGTAGATCAGCTGGTTGCCTGGTGATAGAATAGTATTATTAGAGTGTTTTTAAATAATAGAAACAATTTTGGCTTCAATGGAATTATAATAAGGAAAATAAGCGTACAATATACTGTTGCTTTGTGTCTTATGTAACTTTTTAATTTGTTACACAGGTCTGTATCTCAATCTGAATTTTTCTTGATATTCAGGTTAAATATTAATCCATAAAACTGATTAAAACAAATATGCAAGACAGCAAATATGCACCATAATTATAGTATGGCTGCCAACGACATAAGACATGCTTCTAGGTTACTCATTTGTCTTTAAAGAAAATAATCAGTTTATAGATTATCCTAAGCAATAATGTGGTTTAGTCATACAGGTAATCCTCAATTTATGACCACAACTGAGCCCAAATTTTCTGAGAACCACCACAGAAGCACTAACCCTTTAATTAATACAGTGAAAATAACAGTTTCTATATATAAAAACATGTCTATAAAGAAAGTAAAGAAATATTTTATAGGATTAATTTTCCATAAACAAATGTAATCGATCTTACAAAATTAAAAGTACATATTCCAATCATTGTTAAAAAGACAGCAAAGCTGTCAGAATCTGATAAATTCCAGCATCGCATGAAAACTGAGTTCTACAATCCCAGTTATATTTCTTCTAATATTTGTTTATCCAGTTGCCTCTTTCGAGATCTTATTTCCTCTTTATTATGCTGTAAACATGTCTGCCTTTGTATCTACTGCCATGGTCAGCAAATAATTTTGCTAGATGCCTAACTCAGAGAAGGAAGTGGGTAACTGGCAGTTAAATTTGACTCCCAGAAAAAAATGCTTATGAACAAATTCTGGGGCCACAGACATTATTTTTCCAGACAAGCAATTAAGTTCCTGGGTAGATACACTAAACAATTGGGTAAGCTAACTTCGTTTAATTCTTACCTAGGGGTAATTTAGCCATGATTTAACCATATTTCCTGCAAGGCTAAAATGTAATTGACTAGATGGAATCCCCTTAGCATCTAAGAGATTACCAGTTACTGATTTCTCAAATGAGGGATGCTCAGACGTATCCTCAGATTGATAATGAGACTGTTAGACAATCTGTTACTCATTGGGTCATCGTTTCAGAAATGTTTTCTTATCTAGACTGAGAAACAGAATGACCACAGGTGGGCAAAAGAGTAGAAGAAGCAGGAGTGACTTCAGACTTCCTGCCAGCTTTATCTTTTGAGTTTTCTTGTGAGAAGCTGATAGGGAGCATCAGAAATTCTTCCTCTCCTCTCCTCTCCTCTCCTCTTTGTAGGTCCAAAAGTATAGGTTTATTGTGAATAGGTGCACATTTCCCATGAAATAAAACTCTCTATTAATGTTCCCCCACCCCAGCATGATAAAAATATTTTTGTGAAACTATCCCATATACATTCAGAATTTAAAACTCTATGGTTATGCATAATGAACAGAGCAGTCTCTATTATGTATTCTTGTAAGTAATTTTGCAGAAACTGTATAGGCTTCCAGTCTACGGTCCATTCAGTTGGGTGAACTTTCCTTTTGCTGTGCTAGGATTGAAGGATAGCCGGAGTACTGGCCCTACTCAGGTAGTGGCCCTTTAGCAACTGACACATTTAGCATCCATTCAGAGTTATAAGTATGATGAAAAATAACTATGTGACTGATGCTTGCAAGTTATGACCTTTGCAAGTCTGTAAAAGCTTAAATAAGATCAGAAGCACATTCGGTTTCTACTTAGCAACTGTTTCACTTAACAGTTGACTTGCCAGTCGCAATTGTGGTTGCTACATGGAAACTATCTCTAGTACAACTCTTACCATTGCTTGTATGAACAGTTGCCTAGCGAAACTAAAGAACAGGCTAGAGTAAAAATAGTTCAACTACAGCAGACATACAGGTAGTCCTCAACTTACAAGCACAATTGAGCCCAAAATGTATGTTATGTGAGAAATTTGTTAAGTGAGTTTTGCCCCATTTTACGACTTTTCTCATCACATTTGTTAAGTGAATCACTGCAGTTCTTAAATTAGTAACCCGGTTATTAAGTGAATCTGGCTTCCCCACTGACTTTGCTTGTCAGGTGGTCACAAAAGGTGATCACATTGGTCCTGAAATATTGCAACCATCATAAATATAAGTCAGTTGTCGAGAATCTGAATTTTGATCACGTGAGCATGGACATGCTGCAACAGACATGTGAAAAATGGTCATAAGCCACTTTTTCCCGTGCCGTTTTAAAACTTCAAATGGTCATTAAATGAACTGTTGTAAGTCGACGACTACCTGTAGTTGTTTTAGGTTTACAGAGAATCCTTGACTTACGACCACAATTGAGACAGGAATTTATGTTGCTAAGCAAGGCAGTCATAAAGCGCAACATCACATACCCACATCGCTTAGTGATGACAATCTTGGTTGATGTCTTAACTCCAGACACACATGAGTCATTAAATGAAAAGCAGAGGAAGTTCCAGGTAAAGAGTGTGGAGATGTTGCAAGCAACTGAAGAAGATTCTGGGTTGTCTAGAGCAGGCCAGACACAAATTGGGATGTGTCTGTGTTCTGCAGTATAATATGAGTTCCGGAAGCCAGGGAAAGAGATTGCAGTGCCTGTCTGCACGCATTTAACACTGGGGAGCCAGAGAAAGAGTATGCTTCAGTTTAGAGCAGGGGTGCCCAACCCCCGGTCCATGGACCAGCACTGGTCCACAGCGTGCCATGCAAACAAGCGAAGCCCCATCTGTGGAATGCACGCAGTATGCGAAACCACACCCCCTCTGGTCTGCGGGAAAAAACTCTCTTCACAGAACCGGTCCGATACCCAAAAGGTTGGGGGCCACTGGTTTAGAGGCTTCTTGCCACCCTGTGACTCTAGGGCTGCCAGAAGCCCAAGTTCAGCACAGCACAGCACAAAGCCACAGCCACCCCAGCTCAGCAGAGCAGCTATGCCCCAGGAAGCCCTGGCAGAATGGCTGCAGTGCCTTGGAAAGCACATAGGGGCTTCTTGGCATATCATATTTCTGGGGCTGGAAGAAACTCCAAAGCTGCAGCGCAGAACTAAGTCCAGCCCCAGCCTGGCTGAACAGTGTGGCACAAATGGGCTATTCATTGCCTCAGATGGCCCCAGCCAGCCAAGCCTATTCCTACCTGCAGCTGCCCTTGCCATTTTGGCACTCCAAGGCCCCTGCTGTCTGTGCTCTGCTGTCCTAGCTGACCATTGCCATCTTCTTGGCCCCGCTGCAGACAAAGCATGGGTGGCCTGGCCCTTCAGGAGGCAGTCGCTGACCATGTGAAGCTTTCTCTCTCCCCCCCCCCAAGTTTCATGAGGTCATCACCTTGCACAACCTGGTGAAGAGCCAGACTGGGCAGGTTTGGTCAGATACAGGAGAACCAGTGGTGGGTTGCTACTGGTTCGCCCCAAATCGGGCAAACTGGTAGCGGCGGGAGGCTCCGCCCACCCGCTTCTGCGCATGCGCAGAAGCATCATGCATGCACGCACACACACAAGCGAAGCAGCAGCAAACTAAATTGAAACCCACTACTGAGGAGAACGAAGAGTGAAAGTCAACTAAGGGACAGGGATCCTGAGACGCAGAGGCCAACATATACTGTACATAGGTGGGGAATTGAAGCACCCCCATGGACATTAGTGCAGCAGGTGGCTGTGAAATGCCTGAATTTTGAGCACATGAGAACCCTAAAGGGCAGGTCGTAAGTTCGTTCATTCAGTGCTGCCCAACTCTGAATAGTAGTTGAACAAATGGTCATAAGTCAAGGACTAGTATAAGCAACTTCCAGAACGCTAACTCCACTCCCACCCTCCATCATGGAGGGAGAGAGCCTTGGGACAAAATAGGTGAAAAAGAAAAGAACTAATAACATTACCTTTTATAGTGCAAAATGACTACAGGTAGTCCTCAATTTATGACCACAATTGAGCCTCAAATTTCTGTTACGTCAGACATTTGTTAAGTTAGCTTTGCCCCATTTTACGACCTTTCTGGCCACAGTTGTTAAGTCAATCACTGTAGTTGGTAAGACAATTGTTAACTGAATCTGGCTTCCCCATTTATTTTGCTTGTCAGGTCGCAAAAGGGGATCACATGACCTTGGGACACAGCAACGGACGTAAGTATGAACTAGTTGCCAAGCATCTGAATTTTGATCATATATATGATCATGGGGATGCTACAAAGGTCATAAGTGTGAAAAATGGTCATAAGTCACTTTTTTTCAGTGCTGTTGTAACTTTCAGTGGTCACTAAATGAACTGTTGTAAGTCGAGGACTACCTGTACTCAAATGCTGCCCATCATAGGGACTTTCCCCTGTTGCACATCCACAATATGTTCTGCGCCCCCATGTTGCTTTCTTCTGGTCCCCAAACCATCACTTTATAATTTTAATGTTTTCATTTGTAAGCTGCCCAGAGCTGTAGGGATACGAGAAGGGCGGCAAATAAATTTCATAATAAAATAAAAAATAGATAACGTAGGGAATTGAAAATACTTTGCTGTTCCAGTGCTAAAATAATGTTTTCCTTCCGAAGGAGCCATTAGCCATCGATGGTTTTGATGCTACCTGATGTGCTTTGCAAATCATTTTGTGGATAGCAACCCTTATAGGGTAGGATCAGCTCAACAGCTATTGGCTACTTTATACTGGTTCAAACATATTGCCTCCTCCTCCTTTTAGAGCAATATTGCTTTCAGAAATGCACTGGTCTGTTTTTTTCAAACCAGATACTTCCTAGTAAACGTAGTCCTCAACTTACAACAGTTCATTTAGTGACAGTTCAAAATTACAACAGCACTGAAAAAAGTGATTTATGGCCATTTTTCACAGTTACAACCTATGCAGCATCCCTATGGTCATATTTATGACCGTGGCTGTGTCCCAAAGTCATGTGGTCCCTTTTTGCAAACTTCTGACAAGCAAAATCAATGGGGAAGCCCTCACTCAACAACCGCGGGACTAATTTAACAACTGCAGTGATTCACTTAACAACCGAGGCAGGAATGGTTCTAAAATGGGGCAAAACTCACTTAACAAATGTCTCACTTAACAACAGAAATGTTGGGCTCAACTGTGGTCGTAAGTCAAGGACTAAATGTATTTACCAGTTCTCAAAGCTGTTCCCCGACTTGGGATAGCCCAAATAGCAGCCGGTCAGCAGCGATTGCAGGGAAGGACTGTGCCTTGAAGCAGTACAGAATATAGAATTGGAAGGGACCTCAGAGGTCTTCTAGTCCAACCCCCTGCTCGAGCAGGAGATCTTACACATTTTCAGACAAGTGAAAGTTTCCGCTTTTCTTGCAGGTCCTCCCACCGTATCTGGCAGCACTTGGAGCCACTTTAGAATTTAGGCTGTTCCAGAAAAGCCTTATATCTCAAAAGCATCAAGGTCAGCAGTTGATAAGTGGGGGTGCTTGCACAATTTTATAGTAGTGGTGTTCTGAAGAGGTGAAGAGTAGGTTTGTACAATAGCCCACCCCAGGCTCCTGTTTGGGTTGATCCTAATCTTCTGGCTTCCCTCTTTCCCTATCTTCTGCCAGCCCCACAGCGAACATCCAGCCCAATAGGAGGCAATTCTGACATTACAAGCTAAACCATAGATCTAATCATCATTACCAGTAGTCATAGCAGTGATGTGACTGACAAGACTTTTTTTTTCCCCTGCTGGCTTTTAACAGTAGAGGGAAGTCATGGGCATTTTTCTCCGCATGGTAAATGTGGCTATCCATCTCTTCCTACAAACTAGGATATAGGCAGATGAGAGACTGATAGTAATAATAATAATAAAAGTAATTTTAATAAAAATAATTTGATTTTTTTAAAAAAATAATATGTAATAATTTAATAAATAGTAATAAATATATAGAAAATAATTTAAAAAAATAAATAAATAAAAATGTAATAAATTATTTATATTTTTAATCATTCATTAAAATTTTAATACTCTTTTCAAAATAAAAAAAAAATTAATAACAACGGGAACAGCGACATTCTTGCTGAGTTAATGTTTAGCTAGAAAGGCAATCCCAGAGTGATTAGTTCTCACTCAAACGTTTATGACAGAAATCACAATCCTTGGGGTTCACACAACGCTCTAAATTAAACTCGATTAAAAACCCGACGCCTTTGGATTAGTTCTTCAGCTAAAAAAAGAAAAAAAGTGGACTCCTTTCCTTATTTTTGACCTGATTTTCTGTAGCTGGCGCCGGATTCTTTAAAGGCAGCCAGCCGGCAACTCGCGGGTTTCTAAAAGGAAGCCGACCTCGCCGTCTTAGACGGGGCTGTTGTTCCCTTTAAGGACCGTCTGCGTGCAATTCCGCCAAGTACACACGTGCAATTCAGGCACGGCGCGCTCCAGCTTGCACCCTTCTCCTTTAGGCCTGTATCTGCAGCTCCGCGTCTCTCTCTCGCCCCCCCCCCCACTTTATCCCGCGTCCCCCCTTCATCATCGGGCTTTATTTTGTCAGAGGTCTCCGGTGCAGATTTGAGGTGTATGTGTGTGTGTGTCTGGGGAGGGGAGGTTGTCCTCCCGACGGCAGACGCTGGCCTTGCGCACCGGGATTGCGCCTGCGCGCGCGAGTGACACACACACACACACACAGACAGAGAGAGAGAGAGAGAGAGAGAGGGAGAGAAGGACAGACACACGCAAACACGCATATTCTTCCCCGCCAAGGGACATGGCCCCGTTTCTTGAGAGCGGAGCGGCTCGCGGGGTCTAGGGAAGGGAGAGGGGTGGGGGGCGGGGCGGGGAAGGAAGGAAGGAGAGAAGGAGTCGAAAAGCGAGACGCCGTCCGGGCGGAGAGATCTGTCTGACCAACAAGAAGGGCAGCTCTGCAAGCCGCGGCGGCTCCGGGCCGGGCTGCAGGGGAACCCGATGCACGCAACGCCTCGCTTCCCCGGCAAAGGCTTCCAAGGTGAGCGCGGAGGAGTCGCCTGTTCTTGCCTTCCACTCCAAGGGGCAGGAAAAGAGAGAGAGAGAGGGAGGGAGGGAGCGGGGGGAGACCTCTCTGGCGTTGCCTGCCTGGGTCCCACCGCGGTGGTCGTGGGGGGACCCTCTCCTAAAGAAGGACCCCTCCCTTCCCCGGCCGTTCTCAGCTTCTCTCCGGACCGCCTGCCACGTTCTTGGGCCTGTTTCTGGCCTTGGGAAAAAGTCTCTTGCCTGGACGTCATTATCAGCCAAGCACGAATCGTTGCCATATAAATCTTGGGAGAAGAGTTGTTGTTCTCCCTGTTATAGTTTCCTGCTCTGTATAGGTTTAAGGCTTAGGCTAGGCTTGTCGTCACGCTCCAAGGGATTTCCTCCTCCTCTGCCTCTCCTCGCCCACGACCCACCGGATTTCCTCTCTGGGGTGGTGTGGAGGGACCGGGGGATGCCTTCGGGGCTGTGGTGGGGTTTTCCACTCTTGTGATCGCGCGTCCCTTTGTTCCCGCAGGGAGCGCGGATAAAAAAAAAAAAGAAGCTTTGGGCCAAACTCTCAGGAAGTTCAGAGAAGTCTTGAGTGTCAAAAAAGTTTTTCCCCCCCTCCCCCTGCCCAGCTTTTCCTGGGAGATCATGTATTATCTGGCAAGAGTGCCTCTGAGATTCCACCGAGTCCATTTTATTATTGCTGCCTGTCTGCGCTATCAGATGTACTGTTAAACTAGGGTTTGATGGCCCCATCCCCATCTCCCTGAATGGTTTCTATTAATCTTATTGTTTCTACAAATGATTATTTCTTGAGTGGGGCCCATCCATTTTTTTCCTTTTGTTTGTTTGTTTGTTTGTTTGTTTTGCTCCCCCCAGATACTTCCCCATGTGCTTTCTGTGCGTACTTCTAAGGTTTTCTGTTGGAGGATTTTTGATCCATGCTTCTATCTATGCTGCATGTAATACAGCATCCTTGACTGCAGCATATATAAGATAATTTCTCAGTTCTCTCCGTTAGAACAAGATAGTTAAGAGAGGAGGAAGATGCCTGGATAAGGGATGGTTATTGGTCTGATCAGGAGTTGAAGAAGAGTGAGCTGCTGTTGTGTTAAAAAAATGCTGGTCTTTTGACTTTTCTTTGTTTAATCATACATTGGGAACTTGGGAGAAAGTAGTTTGGACTAGGCTTTCTACCCATTATCTGACATACTGTACTTTCCTGTGTCTCTGAATGGTTATAATGATAAAAGATACTGGAATCCCAGTCCTTTAACAAGGGAAAGGCAAAAATTCTAAGTCTGCAACTTGGTAAATTATTGGGTTTTATAATTTTTTAAAAATCCACAATACTGAACCCAACTTTATATATAGCCTGTAAACTGAATAGCTCAAAAAAAGCCTGTAAATATATGTTCAAATCTTGGTTAAAAGAATTATTTAACCAATTTGTTTTATTTTGAATGGTCTCAGAAAGAGAATGACCTAAAATTGTTGCTTTCATTGGGCTATGATACCTATTAAATTGAAATGCAACTTGCTGTCTGAGAGGTAGTAACATGCCGATTTCCTGTTTACTAAGGTGGTCCTTCATAAGATTTTTGAATATTTTATTGAGACAGTTTTAAGGAAAAGATCCTCTTCCCCAATCTAAGCCATTAAAGTCATTAGTATTAATTATATTTGCCCCTTGACGTTATCCCCAAAAGCTCAAGGCAGTGTAAACACTTTTCCCTATTCACCTTTATTCCCTTAATAACCTTGAAAGGTTAGACTGACGGACAATCACCGCCCCAAAGTCATTTAGTGATTTTTTTTATAGTTGAGTACTGATTTTAATCTATATGTCTCTAGTTTTAGACAGGCATTTTTTCTATAAAAATAGTTTTAAATGTCAAACTTATATCTGCTAGTATTTATTCTGTTTGGAAAAAATGATTTTTTTATTTATCACAAGGGTTACTGAAGTTGCATAAGAAAGATGATGAATTAGTGATTAAGCTTCCTTTCTGCAAAACATATTCTCTGCAAGAAAAAAATAGTTAAGTCAGCTATTATCCTTGGCATGATGTAAGTTATCCAAAGACAGCTTTCCAGGAAGTTTAGTTTGCTTGTGGAAGGTCTAAATTCTTCCTGAAAATTTCGTTTAGAAAAACATAGGTAGCATGTCAAAATAAATGAAACTAGAGTGCATTTTATACTGAAAAAGCAGAGATGCAGCTCAAATTATTCTGACTTAATTATATTAATTGCACAGTGTTAACAAAATATTAATGAACTTTTTTAATATTTAAAGCTTTTCAAGTCAATTATTTTTCTGCACATGAAAATAGATGTTTTATCCTCAATCCTTATTAGTCTCCCCCCCGCCCCTTTTTTTTTCCTATTATACTTCATGCCATTTTTAAAATCTACATTCCTTTCTCCTCTAGAAATTCAATTTTGGTTCTTTTTTCTGCTTGAAATTCTTTTGATTTGATTTTATTCCATCTCTGCTCTGCCCATTTTTAAATATTCCTCATCAATCTAGCTGAAAACTTATTGAGATTCCATGCTAAGCCATAGTTAGATTCCAACTATGGAATCCACTTGATACTTCTGTATTCCTGGGGGGAAAGCAAAATGAGTAGTGATGTGGACATTTTCTCACCACATTATTCTCTTAAGGAGAATGGATTGATTTTTTGTTAAAATTTGTTGTTCCTAGAGGATGTGGCAAAGAACTACAAACTGTGGGTAACTTGGAACACCTCCCCTCCCTCCCAAATACCAACAAGATGAGGGTGTGGCTTTATTTTGTTTAGGCCTATTGTGAAGAAATGCTGAGGAAGAAAAGATGACCTTGAATAAGGCAACAGATCCCTAGATCTAGGGTAGACAGACTTAATAGCATTAGGAGATTTGTAACTAATCCACTTTTTCAGTTTTAATTTAATACTGTAAAGTTGAAAGGAGAGAAGTTAATTTGATTAAGAGAAGGCTTATTTCTCACTTGTATTCCCATTTGTCATTGTTGTTCAGAAGCAATTGTGATGGATTTGATACAGAGGCCTGTAAACAAATGTTCAAACATAAATCTTCTAAAAATAAATGCAGACAAACACAAACATTATAAGATGGAAACATGGATTTCTCTGCATAAGGCATAGCTTTACTGCATCAATGTTTATTTCCTTACCAGAGCAGAAAAAAATAAGTTTTTTTAAGAGAATAATTTTAATTAAGGGTTTATTTAATTTTGTCTTGGCTTTTACATACCTTCTGATTTCTGGAATTTAAGCCAGGGCAGAGAAGGTCCTTATATATACTTTATAGACTGAATTGTTGCATCTTCTGCACATATTTAAATAGGTTTACATTAAGTTTTTACAATTAGGAATTAATTTTGCTTCAAATGACAGTTGAAGGAAGATAGAAGAATAGACCTCACTGAACCATAGATTAGTAGAAACATGGGTTATAAATTTGTGCAAATAGTTATATAGATTTTTTTCCTTTTTAATATTTTAAAATTATTTTAAAATCTTTTTCTATTTGGAAGAAAGTAATATGAGTAGATTGCCATACGTTTTGACTTTTATATATGTTTGCCATATGCTTTAGGCAGTTGTGTACAAACCGTAAGCTTTTTTATATAATGAAATGAAAATGTCAGAATCTTCATAGAGACTGATATTAGGGCAAGAATAGTGCTTAATTTTAACAAAGTGAAGTAATTGAATTAGCATTTAACCCCCAGTATTTCTCTTGAAAGTGAAGAGATTAATTCTCAAGAGCAGAAAAATAAAACTAAGAACTAGGTAGATTGCAGTACCCAGCCAATAGCGGTTAATCTCAAAAAGTAAATAGGGTTGGCCTGGGATTATAGTAGGTGCGATGTTACTAGGAATTCTGAAGGCTGGTGATAGACTGGCATTTAAAAAAAAATCCAGAAATTAATTAAAATCATTCCTATGCTGTTTGCAAGGAAAATTACACAGATGCATCCATGAAGTCATTAAGGGTTTAGCTTAGCTTGAGGGAAACTTCATTACAGATAGTCCCTCGATTTACCACAGTTTGCTAGTGATTGTTCAAAGTTAGAATGGCACTGAAAAAAGAGACTTATGACCATTTTTCACACTTATGACAATTGCAGCATCTCCATGGTCAGATGATTTACATTCCAGTGTTTGACAACCGGTTCATATTTATGATGATTGCAATGTCCCAGAGTCATGTGACCATCTTTTGCAATTTTTCTGACAAGCAAAGTCAATGGGGAAGCCAGATTCACTTAACAACCATGTTACTAATTTAACAACTGCAGAGATTTACATAACAAATGCGGCGAGAAAAGTCATAAAATGGGACAACTCACCTAACAAATTTCTCACCCAGCAACATAAATTCTCGGGTCAATTGTGGTCGTAAGTTGAGGACTACCTGTATTTTTAAGAATTAAAGTAGAAAAAAACTCATAATAAATCTATTTCCAAATTAAGTTTGGCTAGATGTGTTTACATTTTCTAATGTTTTAAAGACTTTTTCCTTTATATGACATGCATGTAGATGCCCTGTGGAAAATGTAAAATCATATAAAGGCATGTGAAATATGTTTATATTGCTTAGAAGCTCAAGAATGCATGCTGGTGCTTCCTGAGGCATGTACCTAGATGTGGCAAATTTAAAGGAGATACACTACTGTAATCCCTTTAGGACAGGCATGTCAAACTTGATTTCATTGAGAGCCGCATCAGGGTTGTGTTTGGGTGGGGGGGGAGGGGCATGGGCAACTTGATGTCACTCATGTTGGGGGCACCTGTGGTAGCCAAGTGCTAAGGCAGGACTTCCCTCAGACCCTCCCTCTCATTATAGTCTTCCTTCCTTCCTTTCTTCTTCATTCTACATCATTCTTCCTTCCCCTCTTTCCTTATTTTTCCTTCCTTGTTTTCTTCCCATCTTCCCTTCTTTTTCTTTGTCTTTCCTCTTTCCCTTTCTCCTTTCCTGACCCTTCTTGGATGCTCAAATGCAAAAGTGGAAACATTTCTACTTTTGTTTTGTTTTGCTTTTAGTTTGTTTTGCTAGCCCTCTGCCAGCAAAAATGGAGCCCGGGGATGAGCTGTATGCAGCCTCCCTGCCCCGTTTTCAGCTGTGACATCCTCCTGCAGCCCTCTGCAAGAGGCCATTGCGGCCGAAAATGGAGCGGCACCGCAGGCTGGTCTTTGCTGCTTCCAGATCTAAGCATCCCGTGGGTTGGATCCGGCCCACGGGCCTTGAGTTTGATGCCCCTTTAGGATAACATGAATTACATACTTTCTTTTACAGATTAACTAAGTTGTTTAAAATATCTTGTATCCATGTAACTTCCAGTATTAAACTCTGAAAGTTTTAGCCTATTTTTAAAATTATGACTTGTGTATCATTTTCCTTAGCTGGTTAGGTAACTTTGGGCCAGTCACTGTTAGCCAATAATGTCGACATTATTGACAACAATGTCGCCAATAATCAATTTTTGATCAATTTTTGTCGCAACCAAATGGATCAGCACTTGATTTCTCTGAAAAAAAGGGAGACTCTGCTCTTGAGGAAAATGCTAGGAAGGAAAGTTTGTTCTTTTGAGATCTGCTTATTTCTGGACATTCTAATTAATATACAATCTCAAACTTTCAGAATAAAAGTATCTTGGTGCATACATCTGTTTTAAAAATTAAAGTGCAATAAAGTTACTATTAAGTTTTATGGGATGTATGGTCATTAACTAAATATAGATTATACTGTTTCTGTTTGAGGATATTTTTTTCCCATTCACTAATGAGTCTTCAGGTTTTTACAAATAGTTTGATATTGCATATCAAATATTAATTATGCACTAGGAATAAAAACAGAGTGGAATTAGCTTTATGCAAAAATACATTCCATAGGATGCCTTATTAAGTCATTATCTCCTCTTATCAAAAGCCGTGTATATGTCTGTGTTTGTATGTCATTTTCAAATCTTTGTTAGTTTTAGTACTGGGGTACAGCTCTGTCCATGACATATGATAGCAATCTTCAACTATCCGAAAGGCAACTGTCATGTAGATTTATTGTCTATGTAAATGCAAGATAGATTTATTCAGTTTATAAATTACAAAGAACTAGAATTTTATTGGACACCTGAAGTAAGAGTTGTTCAATATAGTAGAAACTACCCTGGGAGTTGATGGATTCTTTCTTTGAAGGTGTTTAAATAAAGACTACTGTATAGATGACCATCTGCCATGGATGCTGCAATAGCAGATTCCTGCACTGGGCAGGGAGTTGGATGAAATGATCTCCAAAATTCTCTTCCTCCTTCCCCCCACCCCCCTTACATTCTGTGATTGTATTATATTTAGAATGGCATCAAGCAGCACGAGGGCATATTTTGCTGACTTGTGAAGAGTTTTCTAAATGCTCTGAAAGGAAAGAAAGCATTTTCTTACTAATCTTTGAAGTACAAGATTATAATGTTAATAATGTTAATCTTTAACATTATTTTGTTGCTTTCCTTTACTGGGATTGTGTGCCTTTCCTGCAAGACATCCTTTTTCCACCTTTTGTTCATTCAATTAAACTGCCTCCTGTAAAATCTGATGTCTTCACTTTTTTTGGTCTAAATCTTCTGTAAATCACATTTAGTGTGTGAAATCCTTTGAGTGTTATATGTAGTCCCCAATTTATGACTGCAATTGAGGCTCAGATTTTTGTTGTTAAGCAAGTGAATCGCACCTGATTTTATGACCTTTTTTTTTGCCATGCTGTTTATGCAAATCATTGCAGTTGTTAAGTGAATCATGCAGTTGTTAATCAAATAAGGTTCATTCTCTCCCCTCCCCCCCCATTTGATTTTGCTTGTTGGAAGCTAGCTGGGAAGGTCGCAAATGGGATCATGTGACCCCAGGACACTCTGGCCATCATAAATACATACTGGTTGGCAAGTTTCCAAATTTGCTAGGGATGCTGTGACAGTTGTAAATCACTTATTTCACTGCTGTTGTAACTTTGAACGTTTGTTAAACAAATAGTTGTAAGTCAAGGACTACCTGTATGACACACACACACACACACACACACACACACACACACACTATACCTCTTGCGTGCAAACTGACAGCAGATGGGAGTTATTGTGATATAATTAAATTAACTTGCAGCATTGTCATTTGAATTCTGGTGATACAATCATAGGGACATGCTGGGGCAATGAAAATTAATTGTAACAAGTGTACTGAGTTTCAGTAGATTCTATTGCAGAAAGCAGTAGTCAAGAATGATCAAGATTAAGGAAAACGATGTTTATGTTCTTAAGGGCAACAGAAGTCATAGAATCATATGGGCTGGAAGGGATCTCTAGCCCAACCCAACGCCTAAGGCAGGAGTTCTTATACCATCCCGGACAAATGGCTGTCCAATTTTTTCTTGAAAACCTTCAGTGATGGAGCAGCTACAACTACTGGAAGGAAGTCGTTCCACTGATTAATTGTTCTCACTATCAGGAAATTTCTCCTTAATTCTAAATTGGACCTCTCTTTAAGATATTCCATCTGTTACTTCTTGGCCTGCTCTTATGTGCTTTAGAGTAATAGAAGACTGGAAAATTGTTATGTCTCTCGTGACCTTCTCTTTAATAGGCTAAACATACCTAGTTCTCTTAGCTGTTCATCGTATGATTTACTCTCCAGACATGTTAACTAACTAGTTAAAAATGTTTCCTGGGCATGAAAAAAACAAAAGAGGAAAGTTTCTGTGTCTATCCGTCCGTCGTCCGCTCCCCCTGTGTCTCCCCCCCCCCCGGGGAATTGGAAAAGTCTCTGGAATATCTTTTCTTGAGATGCTCACTGAAACAACTTTCTGTGTTTTTCCCCCCAGAGATTAGATGAAGATCTTTTAATATGATCCAGCTTTTGAAAATATATTGATGATGTTTTAGGTTACTGCTATGGATTTTATTTCTGGGAGGTCCAATGTATGGTTTAAATGCATGGCTGCCCTAAAATTTCTTATAAAATGATTTATAAGAAATGATTAGTTTGTGGAGAATAAATTCAGTAAAGATTTTTTTTACATCTTAATGGCATTATTTTTACACACACACACAGAGAGAGACACGCTATACCTCGAGTGCAAACTGACAATAGATGGAAGTTATTGTGATGTAATTAAAGTCCTAGATCTGTCTGTCCCTTTTTTGAAAACGTTATCATGTTTTATGGTGTTGAACAGTTTTATAAATAATCCACTGTGGTTGCTCCTAAATCTGTCTAGTTAAATCCTTACATTAAATTTACATACAGTAGATAATAAAAGAAATTGCTATAGTGTTACGGCTTGAAATTTTGATATATTGGTGCTCAGCAGTTGAGGCAGGCTATAGAGAGGCCAGATTTTCCTTGACAATGCAGTTTCTTACTCTGACTAAATGTAGGGATGTAATACACAAGAAACAGAAGTGCTGACCCTTGCTGATCTTGCTAAGTGCTTACTATTCTACAAATATTCAAATATATTTATGTTTTTCAAGTTCTCTGGAAACTTGCTAAGAAGATAGGATACCAGCTTCCCTATTTCAATAAAAGGCTTCAGCTATTAAGTTTTGTTACACTAAAATTATAAATATTTACTTCTTTCAGATTAGGATAATGGCTATGAAATTAATGGTAGTGTTAAATTTCTCCCTCATAAAAGCAAAGATTCTAAGTACTTATTTGGATTTAGTCATAACCAATGTCTGTTTTGCTCTTCATTGCTCTGGAGCTGATACTGCTCTCTTTCTGAATGTGAGAAATGGATCACAATTGCCTATATGCTCTCTTTTGCTTCTCCTTTAATTGCTTGCTTGCATATTTCTTGGTTTTATTATACAACTTAGAGATGGAGGTGGTATATGACAGAGTAGGGGGGGAGGCTTTCCTTCACCTTTTATCCGATCTATGCATATCATATCATAGCTATTTATGCTATCTATGGATTACTTTGGTTAAGATCACAAATGAGACTGAAAGAATTAAATCCATGCAGATAGTCCTCAGGCAATTGGGCAATTGGGATAGAGCATGATGTCATGTGACCACATGACTGCACTGATTTACAACAGCAGTTTCAGCCATTCCGGTCGTTTAGCATATCCCACACAGTTTATTTGTCTGCTTATTAAAATGTTATGCTACCTAACTGCCCTCTAAGTTGACTGTGTTCTTAAGTGTGACATCATGTGATTGTCACTTATGATCTCTTGCCAGCTTTCCCATTGACACTGCTTGTCAGAAGTCAGCAGGAAAGGCCACAGTTTCATTCATTTACTGAATTTGTATAGCTGTCCATCTCACAAGAAGTGACTCAAGGCAGTGTACAGCAAAAAATGTAAAAACAATAAACATGTAAATAGTGATCATTCAACTATGCGATGCTAGAGCCATTGTAATTGCAAGCTTTTGCCAAGTCCCTGAATTGCGATTCCACAACTGATGGTGGCAACTTTGAGGACCAGTTGTCACTCTCATTGCTCAGTGCTGTCATTAAACAAGTCATTAATCAAGGACTATCTGTACTTTTTCTTGCCCTCATGAGCTCTAAAAAAGTAACTTATCTTTGGAAGTCAACTCTTATGTGAAATAGTTTCCTTCTACAGGCAATTTTTAAAATTATTTTTAGTCTTGGTGACACAAAAAGGTAAATGATCCTGTGAGTTGACCTTGACCATTGATGTAATATTGGAGATATCCATGTCAGCATTTGGGCAGAAATGTGAAAGTGGTTTGCCATTGTGTCGTCCTGGGATATTTTCCTGATTTTCCAGCCTAACCTGCAGCCATGGAATTCCCTGCTGTTTCCTTTTCAAGCAGGCACCTCACTTAGGGTTTTCAGATCTATCAGGATCTATCAGGATAAGCTAGTTGCTGCCCTGTTTACGCTTAGAGAAGTCAACTCTTTCATATGTAAATTATGGCAATATGGAATGCAAATATTCAGTGTGTCTACAAACTGGGCATATCTTTTTTCTATCTTGGGTTTACATCATACTAGTAGCGTCTTACATAAGTAGACCTCGACTTAGTGACTGTTTGTTTAATGACTTGTTTAAAGTTACAATGGCATTGAAAAAAGTGACTTATGAACGTTTTTCACATTTATGATTGTTTGACCGTCCCCATGTGATCATGTGATCAAAATTCAGATATTTGGCAACAGGTTCATATGTATGATGGTCCTTGGATCATGTGATCACTTTTGCGACTTTCTGACAAACAAAGTCCATGGGGAGCCAGATTCACTTAACAGCCATATTACTAACTTAACAACTGCAGTGATTTCATTTAACAACTGTAGCAATAAATGTTAATAAATAAACGGGGTAAAACTCACTTAACAACTGTCTCACTTAGCAACAGAAATTTTGGGATCAATTGTGGGCATAAATTGAGGGCCCACCTGTAGTATCTCCCATCCTTTACTTTGTGGTGCCTTAATGACAGCCCTACCAGGTGCTGTAGAGCCAGTTGCTATTGTTTGTCAGGTTTCAATTGTGTAAATAGATACAAACTGGTTCTTTTCTGTCAGGTAACATACCTCCAGAAGAGTATGAGGAGAAGTTATTCTGAATCAGAGGTAGGACTAGTTCTCTGCAAAGGTATAGTTGGAGTATGTGAGCAGGTAGTGGAGATAATATCACATAGATAGTTTTTCTCTATGATATGTTGCCATATCTGATGCTTTCCATAACTTTCAGATTTTTCTGTAAAGCTTTTTGTGCTTTTATTAGTTTATTAGTTTGACACATATAATAGCATCATAAAATCTAAGGGAATACTTCGACATTTGTGGGAGTAATATGTAAGTTAGAGATTTCTGTTCTTTTTTTTAATTCATTGGTTGCATAATCAAAACTTGCACTTATGCAAAAGGCACAGATCATTATCAATGGAAGTTTGACAACAGAGTTTAAAATTGAAAAAGGTACAAGACAGGGATGTCCACTGTCCCCATTGTTGTTCATTTTAACACTAGAAGTCTTGTTAAATACAATAAGGGATTCTAACACATTGAAAGGTATAATGATAAGGCAAGAGGATTACAGAATAAAGGCATTTGCAGACGATCTGGTTGTTACCCTAACACAGCCAATGGAATCGATAATCCAGATGAAGGACATTATACAAGACTTTGGTAAAGTTTCAGGTTTCAGATTGAATCAGAGAAAAACTAAGATGGTAGTTAAAAATATGACACAAGATCGTAAACTGGAGTTAGAAAGGAGGGCAGGTTTTGAGATTGTACCAAAGGTAAAATATCTAGGAGTTCAGGTTGCAGAATCAAATATGAAATTGTTTCAAAATAACTATGAGGCGTTGTGGCAAGAGGTGCAAAAAGATATGGAGATTTGGAAAAAACTGCAGCTGTCTTTACTTGGAAGAATAGCAGCAGTTAAGATGAACATTTTGCCAAGATTTCTTTTTTTGTTTCAAATGATTCCGGTGCTCAAAAATGATAAACAACTAAAAGCATGGCAAACTGGTATCAACAAATTTGTCTGGAACGAGAAAAAACCAAGAGTAAAAATGAAAATTATGCAAGACATCCCAGAAAGGGGAGGTCTCAAACTTCCAAACCTACAATTATATTATGATGCAACAGCTTTGACTTTAGTAAGTGATTGGTTTGGAGGAAAAAAGACTGGAATATTGAATGCAGAAAGTTTTGATTTGGAATTTGGATGGCACGCTTACTTATTTTATGACAGCAAAGTGGATAAAGTATTTAAAAGCCATATACTTAGAGATTCTTTGCTGAGAGTTTGGAAGAAGCACCGAAACAACTGGAATTATAAAATACCGCTATGGCTGGATCTTGGTCATACCTTGTGGAATACAAATATAATGTCACTCGGGGGGTTTTTATATAAAGAGGTTCTTTTCACAGATGCGGGCAGATGGCAGCTGAAGACATTACAGACATTGTTGGCTGAAGGGATTAATTTAACTTGGTTACAATATAATCAACTGCAATTGAGATGGAAAGAGGACCAAAAAACTGGTATTATGATGTATGAGGAAGAATTAGTTAGACATATAAAAGAGAAAGGCCCAATGCATATTAAAAGACTTTATAATGTTTTGTTAGAAAGGCATTCAGAAACTGAACTAGTTAAAGACTGCATGGTTAAGTGGGCACAAAATTTTGAGGAACCAGTGATGTTGGAAACATGGGAAAAAATTTGGGTTCAGAATGTTAAATTTACACAGTCGCAGAATCTGCGGGAAAATTTCTATAAAATGTTTTATAGATGGCATTTAGATCCAAAAAAATTGTCGTGTATGTACCCTAGTGCCCAGCCTAAATGTTGGAGATGTGACTGCTTAGACGCTACATATTATCATGTTTGGTGGACCTGTAAGAAAGTTAAGGCTTTTTGGGTAAAAATTTGGTGGGTCATGCAGAATGTTTTGAAGAGAAAAATTCAATTTTCTCCACAACTGTTTTTATTGGGTATAGTTAAGGGTTTTACATTGGGGGAAACAAAAATGATATTGTACATGATAACTGCAGCAAGATTGTTGATAGGTAAATACTGGAAAAATGAAGCGCTGCCTTCGATTGAGGAATGGACTTTGAAGATGGCCAGTTTTGCGGAGATGGCGAAGATTTCAGCATATTTAAAAGATTGTTCTCAAGAGACTTATGAATGGGAATGGAAGAAGTGGATAAATTATGTTCAGCATAAATATCAAACTAGGAAGTATCAAATAGCCTTTATTTAAAAATGTTATATAAGATAGAAACATTTTAGGGTTGAGGATAAAAATTTGTTAGAAAATGTTATATTAAGATAGAAATATTTTAAGGTTAAGGATGAAAATTTGTTAGAAAATGTTACATTATGATAGAAATATTTTAAGGTAATCAGGATGAAAATTTACCTGAAAATGATATACCAAGATAGAAATAGGTTAATGTAATGAAGATGAAAATTTGTAAGGGGGAGGGAGGGGTTCAAGTTTTATATACAAAGGAGGGTTTTTTCCTTTTATCTGACATGAGCATACTAGGAAGTCTGGGGGGAGGGGAGGGTTAGGGTGGGCTGGGGAGGTTGGGATGTTTGGGGGGGGTAGTGGGGGGGGAAAAAAGGGGGTGAAAATGTAATTGTAAAACTTTTGCAATAAAAAAAAACAAAAAAAACTTGCACTTATGTCTGTGGAGATTCTCAGTCATCCAGGTCATGGTTGTCCCAAAGGTGCTTTTTCAAGAGGCAACTGGACTTTCTGGTTTTTCTTTGAAGATATTTCACTTCTTATCCAAGAAGCTTCTTCAGCTCTGGCTGGAAGCTCTGGCTGAAAACACAGGAATTGGAAGTGTTCACCAAACATATCAATTCTGGACAGATACATGCAGTTCACTTGGGAAGATCCAGCCAGAGCTGAAGAAGTTGCCTCTTGAAAAAGCACCTTTGGGACAACTTGCTTAACGCATTGTAAGCCACCCTGAGTCTCCGGAGAAGGGCGGCATATAAATCAAATTAAAAATAAAATAAAATAAAACTTACACTTATGTGACTTTTTGCAGTATTAAAGAAAATGTTTTCCTCCCCTCCTCCAGGTGGCGACAGACAAGGTTGCAGGGAGATTCAGTTCTACTCTCTCATGGGTGAAGAACACTGTCAGTCAAATGGCCAGCCAGGTGGCAAGTCCATCTGTTTCATTACACACTACATCCTCCTCTACCACACACTCCACGCCAGCAGTGTCTCCGTCATCGCCAGCAGAACTGAGTCCTGATGACATAGAGTTACTGGCTAAATTAGAAGAACAAAACAGGTAGGTGATCATCACTTTGACATTTATTTGTTTGTTTGTTTGTTTGTTCGATTTATATGCCGTCCTTCTCCGGAGACTCAGGGTGGCTTACAATGCGTTAAGCAATAGCCTTCATACTTTTGTATATACAGTACCTGCTTAATAGGGCTTTCAGCCCCCCCCAAGCGGTGTTCTTTTTTATACAAAGTCATCTTATTGCCCCCACAATCCGGGTCCTCATTTTACCTACCTCGAAAGGATGGAAGGCTGAGTCAATTTATACAGGTAGTCCTCGATTTATAACAGTTCACTTAGTGAATGTTCGAAGTTACAACAGCACTGAAAAAAGTGAATTATGACCATTTTTCACACTTATGACAGTTGCAGCATCCCCATGGTCAGATGATTTACATTCCAGTGTTTGACAACCAGTTCATATTTATGATGGTTGCAATATCCCAGGGTCATGTGACCACCTTTTGCGACCTTCTGACAAGCAAAATCAATGGGGAAACCAGATTTACTTAACGACTGGGTTACTAACTTAACAACTACAATGATTCACTTAACAACTGTGGCAGGAAAAGTCGTAAAATGGGACAAAACTCACTTAACAAAATTCTCACTTAACAACATAAATTTTGGACTCAATTGTGGTCGTAAGCTGAGACTATCTACACTCTAATGGAAAGGCATCACAAGATAATTTGGTATTCTTTAAAATAAAGCTTCTTTTAGATGTTTATAGGAAATGCTTCAGCATGTTCCAAAGATATAAAATAAATTAACTGGGTTCGTCCTGTCAGAGAGAAGTTTCATTAGCTTTGTCCCACCATCATTATTCAATTTTGAAACTATTTATTCATTTAATCAAGATTTGTAATGGTGTGGCTCAGAATGACTAACAATAATATACATGTGTTTACAAATGAGTTAATTTAAATTATATGTGACATGTATGTTTCTGCAAGTATATGACCAGTACATTATTTTGGTTGCTTTTTTAAAAAAGAAAATCTTTATGCTTTATTGAAATCTGAGCTGTTGTATTGTGTATATATTCAAGATCATAAAATCTAAGATTTTTTTCTTTTAATTTTTTCTTTTCTTTCTACTTTTAAAATCTTTGTAATGCTTTTAGAGTATGATCGATCAAGCCAATATTGACTTTATTGACCATCTAGATCTGTAATGGCGAACCTATGGCACGCGTGCCACAGGTGGCACGCAGTGCCCTTTCTGTGGGCACGCAAGCCGTCGCCCAGTTAAGTTCTGTGCATGCATGTGCACCTCCCGCCAGCCAGCTGGTCGTTGGGTCTCTACCACGCATGCGCGGGGGTTGGGTGTGAAGGGAGGGTGCATGCATGCGCAGGGGGCCACATGCACATTGCATTTTGGGGTTCGGGCGCATGTGCGAGCGAGTGAGCAAGTGTGCACACACTTTGGGCACTTGGTCCGGAAAAGGTTAGCCATCACTGATCTAGCCTGATTAGGTGGTTCAGTTGCTAAAACACTGAGCTTGTCGATCAGAAAGGTCGGCAGTTCAGCGGTTCAAATCCTTAGTACAAGTCTCCTGCGCGAGCAGGGAGTTGGACTAGATGACCTCCAAGGTCCTTCCAACTCTGTTACTGTTAGATAGATCTTCTACAGGACATTTGTTCCTAACTTCTTTCTTCAGTTCTTTCAGTATTATAACCACGGCTATAATTGAGCCCATCTATTTTGCTGGCGGTCTTTGGTCATTTTACTTCTAGTTCTCAGAATTGTTGAGAGTGAGAGTCCGGCGATACATAAGTTTAAATTATTATGATTGGGTGCACGGTCAGCCAGATGTCTAGACTAGATTTGGCATTTTTATTCATCTATTGAGTCCTTCCCAAAGTCCTGGGATAGGCAGATGTTGTTTCAAAGTGCTAAGTTATTATTGTTACTATATATGCAACAATGTGAAGTCACCAGTGCCAGTTGTTTAGCTGATGTTGGCCTTCATATGCATCAAGTTCTTCCCAAGAATCTAGGATGTTGTAATGTATTGGCATAGTGTACGTGCAAATCTAGTGCACATTTACAAAAGTGTGGCCTTTTGTAATTGATAGATGGAAATTTTCTTAACACAGAGATTTTCTAAATGCTGTCCCAAGTTTTTTTGGTGTGATCCCAAGTGTGTGGATAACCCAGTTTATGCCACAATCTTTTAACTTTGATTTTCCGATGTTGATGCTTGGTGATCTTTTCCAGTTCTTCGTCTTTTATTTTACTATCCCCTGGAATTGCCACATCAGTTATGCACACTTTTTCTTTTCAACCAGAGTTATATCTGGTGTGTTTTTTCGAGCCAAGAATTATCAGTCTGTATTCTGAAATACCACAATAGTTTAACCTGCTCGTTTTCAATTACTTTTTCAACTGTATGTTCCCACTAATTTTTCACAACCGGCACATGATAATTCATTCCAGTGAATCATTTCAGTGACTGTGCTGTGTTGTTATTTATAATTAGTTTGTGTAATATTCTTGGGCAATTCTGGAAGTTGAAGTCCATACATTTTAAAAGTTGCCAGGTTTGATAGACATTGATTTAAATAATCTCTTAAATATATATTTCTTTAATGAATGGAGAAGATCATCTTATATCTTACAGGTAAGGTAGATAAATTTCCTTTACTAGTGGCTTCAGGGGCACTTCATGGAATTTTCTTGGCATCAACATAGAAATGGTTTTACCTTGCCTTATATCAGCATGTTTGTCCTTTTGGCATAGACTAAGCCTTGGGGTTTCCTTGAAGTCTCTCATTTGAGTCAAATCTTTCCCTGCTTAGTTTTTTCAGCCCAGATAAGCTCTGCTAGATGGTGCCACCTAGCGGTGCTTCCAACCGATACAATAATGCATTGGATTATTATAATTATTACAAAAAGGTAGTTTCTTTTAATCTTGAAGTAAGTATTCTGTGTTGTGAAAAAATTACATGAGAAGCTGTTTTAAGTACTACTTACATGCCTATGAAATCCTTCACAGTATGAATACAGTGAACCAAAATCTCTCTTCAGCTAACTAGTTATTCTTCAAAGGATCTAATTCCTAAGTGGGAAGGAATCTCTTGTTGAGTTTGTTTATTTTATATGTAGTATCATTTATTGTTTGCCTGTCTGTAGAGGCCATGTTTTTGGACATTCTATTGTTGAAAGAATAATCTCATTGATATCCTTTGAAAAACATTGACTATATAAAATAGTTTGGTCACTTAAATATTTTACATTAATTTTTATGAAGGGCTCTAATAATTCAAAACCAGAAGCATGATTTATATTATTTATTAGATTTAGATCACCTTTTTTTCTACAGGAGCTCAAGGTATCATAAACAGCTCTTTGTCATTCCGTTTTCTCCACAATAACAACTTCTGAGATAGGCTGGTCTGAGAGAATGACTGGTCCAAAGTCATGCAAAAATGTAGTCGACAGTTAAAGGAAAAAAAGACGTAAAAGAAAAGGAGATTGGTAGGTCTTATGAAAAAAGTGAACCCTGGTTCTGTATGTAAATATGGAGTTCTGTACCTCTAAACAAAAACTATATATATCTATAATACCTATTCCTACAATGTTATAATTAAATAGAGTTTTAATTCTTTATATACTCTAGATCCTCTGAATCATAAGAGAATATGCCCCTGGCTAAGCCACTAGGGAAACAATTCTTAAGACAGCAAATCAGCTTAGTATAATAACTCTTTAAGTATCTTAATAGGGTGTTGGCAGCAATATTTTAAAGTATTTTTTATTTCCAAAATAATTTTAGAAGAAATGATGCTGTTTTGACCATTAACCTGGTTTCATCACACCTATACAAATCTTTACATGGTGATCCGAACTTCCTTTAGTCCAACATATAATTAAAAATTGTTACTATGGTTAAATAACTGAGAAGGGACTTATTTCTTATCTGTCTATATATCCAGACCTGATCTAGCTCATAAATTAATGATAAATGACAGCAAAGGCAACGTAGGCAGTTTTCTATTCTTGTTATGCTTCACTTAGTTCTTTATAGGTTGTCCTCATTTCCTGTGTTAAAATACTTCTTGTTGTTTAGACCATTGTCAACTGGTTGGTTTCACTGTCTCTTTTTCAGAAATGAGCCTGTTTCACACATTCAGCCTACTTTTTCCCCAACCAGCAAGTTTTGAGTTTTACCCACTTTCACACTTGGATAATAAGTTGTTGTTTTTTTGGAAAATTTCTGAGATTGTGGTCCACACTTTATAAATTGATTAAGATTATTTTTTAAAAAAACATAATCATCTTTTGTTTAGTATAGGGACGAAAGGATTATTCTTAACAAGTTGGATGAATTGGCTGCTGTCATGGCTTATAAATGTAAACACCTTTCCTTGCAAACTTCAGGAACTACCAGCCTAGATTTGATAAATGTCTGAGAGGAGTTCTAAAATGATTATTTTGTGTGTTGGGTGGGGGAATCTTTGGATCTGAGCAGATGAAGAAGAGTTTACAGAAATATGTCAATGAAAAAGAAGAAACACTGATATTTTCTCTAGACACATAATATAAAATACTTTTTATACAAATATCAGGTTAAAGAATGGGTTAAGTTCCACCCCTCACAACCAAAGTTGGTTTGGTTCAGTCCCAGTGAACAACTAATCTTATTTGTAAAAGGTAAATCATTAATGGAAAGGAAATGGCTTACAGTACTTTGTGCTTATATTATTAAATTCAACCTTGTCAATTAAAAAGCTATGAACATATTCAGGTAAGATTTTCATAATAGAATAATGATCAATATTTTACAGTATATGTATTTTCTACATTGTGGTTTTGTAGCAATAGAGCTAAAAGTATTTTTTTTTTTGCTTTCAGAATATATCCTTTTCTAAGCTTAGTCTGGAATTTGGACTTGCTTGTTGTGAAGCTTGTAAAGAACAGAGCTTTTTGGAATAGAGCCTTGCAATTTTGCTAGGTTAAATAGGTGAATTCATCACAATTTCATACCTATTTTATTAGAATCAAAGAAGTAGCATAGTATTTATTAAGCCATTTGAAAATTGAGAGAAAGAATACGCAGAAGCTCTTTCATGAATCTTGTAGAAGTGCACATACGAATTATTTATTTATGTATTTATTCAGTTTCTGTGGCCACCCGTCTCAGTCAATAACTCTTCATTTCATGAACTTATTTTCTTAAAACGGTTTGGAAGTCAAAATCAGAGTGGGGACACAATAGTATGAGGGAATAAATGGCAGAGGAGATGTTTAATTCTTTCTATTCCTGATCAGTTTTCCTGACAGATGGTTCCTTCCCAGTGCCTTGGGAAAGAGGCTAAATTTTTCAAGCCATAGTCCATGTAATCTTTTGAGAAACTATTAAAATGTATGATGTGCCTATGCTCCTTTTGTACTCTTCCCGGGCTCTCAAAATAAAATTTCTTACTGGGAATTATAGTTCTGAAGAGATAGGATCTTTAAAAAACAAAGTGTAATATTATGTTGCTTCCGATTTATGAACAAGGTTTTTTTGTTTATTTACTTATTTATTAAATATATATGTCACCTATCTTGCTGTTCAAAGTGACTCTTGTTTACCTAAATTAGATCTAGATGATGATTACAATTAAGTATAGTCGTATTTCATTGAAATTTCTGTGTAGAATGTATAATACGTATTATAATATGTATATGCTTCTCATGCATGTATATATAATTAGACAACTTATGAGCCATTAGGTCATTCTTTCAGAGGTATTTCCTTACCTATATCAAGAAACAGAATGACCGTGGGCAGGCAAAAAAGCAGTGGGAGTGGGAATAGGGTTAACTTCCCCTTTGACTTTGCTTGCGAGAAGCTGGCAGGGAACATCGGACATCATGATCATGTGACTTCAACTAACTGCAGAAACCTGCAGCTGTCACAACTTTGTGAATACAATTGGTTTGAAGCACCTTAAAATTTCCATTACACAGAAGTAACATGAATGATTTAGACCCCAAAAAATTGTCGTGTATGTACCCTAATGTTCAGCCAAAATGTTGGAGATGTGACTGTTTAGATGCTACATATTATCATGTTTGGTGGACCTGTAGGAAAGTTAAGGCTTTTTGGATAAAAATTTGGTGGGTCATGCAGAATGTTTTGAAGAAAAAAATTCAATTTTCTCCACAATTGTTTTTATTGGGTATAGTTAAGGGTTTTACTTCGGGTGAAACAAAGTTGATATTGTACATGATAACAGCTGCGAGACTATTGATAGGTAAATACTGGAAGAATGAAGTTTTGCCCACGATCGAGGAATGGACTTTGAAGATGGCCAGTTTTGCAGAGATGGCGAAGATTTCAGTATATTTAAAAGACTGTTCACAAGAGACTTATGAATGGGAATGTAAAAAGTGGATAGATTATGTTCAGAACAAATATCAAACTAGGAAGTATCAAATAGCTTTTACTTGAAAATGATATATCAAGATAGAAATATTTCAATGTAATGAAGATAAAAAAAAATTATAAGGGGGAGGGAGGGGTTCAAGTTCTATATAAGTTTTATACTAAGGGTTTTTTTTTACCTGATATGAATATATTCTGTGGAAGTCCGGGGGTAGGGGAGGGTTAGGGAGGGTTAGGGAGGTTGGGAAGTTTGGGGTGGGTTGAGGGGGGGGGGAAAGGAGTGAAAATGTAATTGTAAAACTTTTGCAATAAAAAAAAAAAGTAACACGAATGTTTTGTACAAATAGTTTAATTTAGCAGATTTGCAGTACTTTGATTCAGAAATGTTTGCCTTATGATGCATTGTTTGAGCTAATTGAAGGTTACAAACAGACCAAAGAGTTTTAGTAGTATATAAATACATGCGTAAAAAGTTTTCATTTTTCTATTTTTTTTTATTTGTTTAATCAAAGGCATAAAAGTTCAAAAAATTAAATACGGTTGTAGTTTAAGAAACACTTTGTACGAAGTTAAATTCTGTTATACTGTCAAAATACAACAAATGAGATCTGTGCAGGAAATTGGAATTTGACTTACAGTTATACTTTCTATGAAAAGAGCAATGTGTTGAATATTTTGACAGCCGAGAAACCCATTTTGTGTTTTTCCTCCAGATTGCTGGAGACTGACAGCAAATCATTGAGATCTGTAAATGGATCAAGAAGAAACAGTGGCTCCTCACTTGTGTCTAGCTCATCGGCTTCTAGCAATCTTAGCCATCTTGAAGAAGATTCCTGGATGCTCTGGGGGAGAATAGTAAATGAATGGGATGATATCCGCAAAAAGAAAGAGAAACAGATTAAGGTTTGTTGAGTGTTGTTATTCAGTATTAGGGTTGTTGTTATGGGAAAAATAGGAGGAGGAAGCAGTGGTGGGATTCAAAAATTTTTACTACCAGTTCTGTGGGCGTGGCTTGGTGGGCGTGGTGTGGTGGGCGTGGCAGGGGAAGGATACTGTAAAATCTCCATTCCCACCCCACTCCAGGGGAAGGTTACTGTAAAATCCCCATTTCCTCCCGATCAGCTGGAACTCGGGAGGCAGAGAATAGATGGGGGCAGGGCCAGTCAGAGGTGGTATTTACCAGTTCTCCGAACTACTCAAAATTTCTGCTACCGGTTCTCCAGAACTGATCAGAACCTGCTGAATACCACTCTGGGAAGAAGGTATGTTGGATATGTTTGCTGCCTTCAATGATTTGTAAGAATAATAAAGGCGGGATGCAAATAAGAATAAAATAAATAAGGCAACAACAATGTAAGAATTTTAACTATAGTAAGCCATCTGGTTTGCATTTGGCTAGTGATTTTTTAAAAAAAATTCTAGGATTATTGGGTAGATTTCAATTTTCACAACCTTGTAGAAAGTTGAGAACTTTGTCCATAACTAAAGCTCATCAGGATTTTAAAAACATATATATTTTGCTCCTTTAGGAACTTGTTCGAAAAGGGATACCACATCATTTCCGAGCAATAGTTTGGCAGCTTTTGTGCACAGCTCAAAATATGACAATTAAGGATCAATATTCAGAACTCTTGAAAATGACTTCGCCTTGTGAAAAGCTCATAAGAAGAGACATTGCTAGAACGTATCCTGAACATGACTTTTTTAAAGAAAAAGATAGCTTTGGGCAGGAGGTTTTATTTAATGTCATGAAGGTAAGTTATCAACCTAATGTCTTAATGGATAATAAAAAGGTTTACTTCCTGCATATAAATATTATTGTTATCTTCATTTACTTCTGAATATTAGATACTGGAGATGAGGAAAAGGCCATGCCCATCTAATACCCAGTCCTTTGCTGAGGTGGTATTCTAGAGTCTTTCAATCTTATTGAGGGATTCTTGTTTACTGTGTATAATTAATAAAGCACAGTGATTTGCCTTGCTTCTCCATTGAGAGTGGAGACAGCAGCCAGTGTGGGTACTATTCATCCAATCAGATTGAAGGACTGAGTCAGCCAATAACTTTAAGTCCCGCCCTTGTTGCCGGGCAGGCCCAGCTTTGGCTCAGTCCTTCAGTTGGACTGGCGTGTGGGCCTTTAGCTCTAACTGCTTTCTTCAAATTATCTGTACCTTTTTGGAAATATTGGTGTTTTTGGATCTGGACTGTTTTCTGACGTTTCTCTGCTTCGCCCTATGGACTTGGTTGCCTTTGGATTTCGTGAGTTTTTTCCCTTTGGTTTCCTTTGAGAGCTGTTAATCCCTTGGTGTGTAGGCCTTTTTTTGTTTTGTCCCTTCAGGGACCCCTGGGGGGCTTCCTGGACGTTCCTGTCAGGCTTGGCAGCCCCTCCGTTTCAGGATCTGGCCCTTCCTTCCCAAATGCTTCACCCAGGGGCTTGTATTTTTCTTTGGGGCCGTTTTTTCGCACCGTTTCTGTAGTGGCGGCCATTTTGTCACCCTTCGCTTCGTTATTGAGCCTCTGACTTTTTAAAAGAGACTTTTACTTACTATTATTGGACTTTGGACTGCTGGCCTTCATCGCCCTTTCCCCCTGGGGGCTGAATTTACTGTCTTCAGTGCTTCCTGGTTGCTTCTCTCCTGTTTAAACTCAGCCTGGCTGCAAGCGCTTTTTTCGCCGTTCCGACGAACAGCTGAGCTAATTAGTGACCTTTTGGAGCCAACGAGCAGCTGAGCAGAGGCTGAAGGTTCTTTGTGCATGATTCCCTGCTACTACACTACTGGGGCTTCCTGACTGTTTGCCTATTGAGGCCTTTGACTGTGGAGCTTCGTGCCCCCCCCCTCCCAGAGACAGTTCTAAACTGCTGGCCTTGCCTAGAAGCTGTTGGACATTTTAAGGGGCAACTGTTTGAACTGCAATTGGCTGAGCTGGCTGTGCGGGTATTTGTGGAGCTTTGCTCCCCCCTCCTTGGCTCTTGCACCTGATTGTATTCCCGCTGTCCTTACCAACCTCCGTTTGCTGCCTCTCAGATTGCAGCGGCCATTTTGTGGAGTGACTGCGCTCCCTTGCCCTTCTGCCCTTGGAGCGTGTGTACAGGGCTTGAATTTAGTGGAGTTGCCGCGCTCCCCACCTGATCCTATCGTGCGACTGCTGCTTCTGTCTTGGGATCCGTCATCATGCCAAAGTCATTGACCAAATCCAAACATGGTCGTAAGCACAGCTCTGCCATTCAGAGGCAATCGGAGGATGAATCTGTCTCGATTCAAGATTCGGCACAGTCACAGGTTGCCCCATCTGCTCACTCCCATCACAAGAGCAGGAAACACAGCAGCGCGCTGGACAAAGTGGAAAAATGCAGGGACAGAGTCCTCACTCAACTTTGTGAAAAGGCGAGCTCTGACCTTCAGGCTTCTACGGCTTCTGCTCCGCTGCAAGGTTCTCGACCAGTGACTCCTGACCAGCTGTCTCTCAGGGATTGCCCTGTCACTATCTCCACTTCGAATTTGTGGGGCCCTGCTCCGAAGGACCTTGTCACTGATCCGCCCCCGGAGGAGGTTGTTCCTGATGTTCCACCTCCTCTAGACTCCTCTGCGGTTCCCTCGGTTCCGGTACCATTTCAGGAGGCGGTGAATTACCCTCTTCCTCCCGACCAATTGCAGAAGATGATTGAAGCGGCGGTGCAAAAGACCTTGGCTGCGGGCCTTCGTCCTTCCAGTGTGGCTGGCTCTGTTCGGTCCGCCTCGCCGGAGCAACCTCGTTCTTCGGGTCACGCTTCTTCCAGAGTTCACCACTCTCCTTCTTGTTCCCAGGCTAGTCAACGCTCATCCTTGTCAGAGGCAGAGGATAGTGACTCTGGGCTGTCCGACGACGAGAACCTTCCGCCTGATCAGCCTGCAACTACTGCCCTTTTTCCACAGGCCTTGTTCAGATCTCTTCTGTTTAAAGCCGTCAATACGGCCCAACTTTCCTCTCCTGTTTCCCAACCTTCTGTTTCTGTACCTCCAGGGACTTTAGACCCTATGTTCGCTGAACCGGCCAAACTGATTACAACCATTCCCATGCCTCCGCTTTTCCTGGATGTCGTGAAACGGCAGTGGGCTTCGCCGGGGTCAGGCCCTATCCCGTCTTCGTCTGACCGTACAAATTTCCACGTCGCATCTGAACTGGACACTCTTCTGCAGCTTCCATCAATTGATGCTCCTATCGCCGCTCTCCTGTCTTCTACATCTGTTCCGGGCGATCCTGCTGAAAGCTTGCGACCTGACGAACGTCGTGCTGATATGGTCCTCCAAAGGGCTCATCTGGGGGCGGCCTGGGCCATCAAAGCGGCTTCTACAGCGTCTTTTTTTAACCGCACCACGTTGTTGTGGCTCCACCAGTTGCAAGAGAAGTTGTCGCCGGAGGATGCTCGTGTTAAGCATGACCTCAATAAGATTGTAGCTGCGGTCCAGTTTTCAGCGGACTCGACTCTCGGCGCTGCTCGCTTTGCTGCAAAATCCTTAGCATCTTCTGTGACGGCTCGCCGTTTGACCTGGCTCCGACATTGGCAGGCGGACGCCAGGCATAAGTGGAAGCTCGCCTCAGTCCCATTTGGGGGGTCCCGTTTGTTTGGGGAAGCCTTAGATCCCTTTTTGACCGAGACCAGGAACAAACGGAAGGTTTTGGCGGCAGTTTTCCGCAGGGGAGATTCCCGCTTCTCTCCATATCCCCCTCGGCCCCATCTCCGAGGTAATGATGTTGGGGGGCCCTCTTCCTCCTCCTTTTCCTCGCCCCGGCCGTACGTAAATTTTGGCAGACATCGGGGCTCACAAGATAGGGCATTCCGGGGCAGGTCGTTCGGGTCTAAACGGCCCTTTCGAGGGGGAGGAGGTCGTCCCACCCGTCGCCGGCGTTAATTGCATTGCTGATCCTCCCATTGGCGGCAGATTGGCCATCTTCGTAGCCGCCTGGGAACGGTCCACCTCTGATCAGTGGGTCCTAGCCACTCTTCGTTCTGGTCTAGCTATCGAATTTGTCTCCACCCCCCCTGACTCCTTTGTCTGCTGCCCGATTTCTCGTAATTCGGAGAGAAAGTCCCTTATGGACGCAGCGGTTCAACATCTCTTGACCATTAGGGCTATTCAACTCGTCCCTTCGGGCCAGGAGCGTCAGGGTTTCTATTCCCGGGTTTTCCTGGTTCCCAAATCCTCGGGGGGGTGGCGCCCTATTTTGGACCTGAAACGTTTAAATAGATACGTGGTGTACCGTAAATTTAAAATGCAATCATTGCAAACTATTCTAGCCGGTGTTCGGAGAGGCGATCTCCTCTCTTCCATAGACCTTACAGAGGCCTATTTGCACATCCCTATCCTTCCTTCCCATAGGCGGTTTTTGAGGTTTTGTTACAGTGGGGTGCACTATCAGTATAGGGCGTTGCCCTTTGGCCTCTCTTCTGCCCCCCGCACTTTTACGAAGGTGCTGGCCGCTTTAGCGGCCTCTCTTTGTATCCGTTCAGTTAGACTTTTGTGCTACCTCGATGATATTCTTCTGTTGTCTCCTGTCTCTCAGGCAGTTTCGGATATCCGTCTCACGATAGAGACGTTGGCATCCCATGGTTTCTCAGTTAATTTAGATAAAAGTCACCTCTCCCCTTCCACCAGTCTGGTCCATTTGGGGGCCCTTATCGACTCGGTTCAGGATAAGGTGTTCCTGTCCCCTGATAGACAGGAGGGTATTCGTCAGTTAATCTCCAAGGTGGAAGCTTGTAGGGCCGTTTCCCCTCTTGTCCTCTCCCAACTGTTAGGGAAGATGATCTCTGCCATCTCCATAGTTCCTTGGGCGCAACTGCACGCATGGGAACTCCAATGGTTTCTCTTGCCGTTGCAGAAGGCGGGCAGGGGCACTTCACCCAGGCCAGTTCTGGTCCCTCCTGCTGTTCGCCGGTCCCTTCGGTGGTGGCGTTCTCCGGCCCTAGCTGCGGGGTCGTTCTTCCTGGAGCCTCAGAGAGTGGTAGTAACTACAGATGCCAGTCTCCTCGGCTGGGGAGCCCATTGTCAAGGTCAGTTGGCTCAGGGCACTTGGAGCCCAGCAGAGTCCCGTCGCCCGATCAACTGGCTAGAACTACAGGCGATCTTCCTGGCCCTCAAGGCTTTCCGAAATCTGATCTCCAACTCCCACGTCCTCGTCCTGACGGACAATGTAGCAGCAAAAGCGCACCTGAACAAGCTGGGAGGTACCAGGTCGAGGTCGCTTCTCCGGTTGGCTCTGCGTCTGGGATTCTGGGCGGAGTGGCACCTTTGCTCTCTTCGGGCAGAGCATATTTCCGGAGTGGACAACTCCCAAGCGGACTGGCTGAGTCGTCGTCGAGTGGACAACGCGGAGTGGCGCCTCCACCCCGGATTTTCCAGGAGCTGACTCGTCGGTTCGGCATGCCGATCATCAACCTCTTCGCAACGCACACGAATGCTCAGCTGCCGCGGTTCTTCGCCCGATTCCCAGATCCTCGGGCAGCGGGCGACGACGCTCTTCGAATTCCATGGCCGGCAGGCCTTCTCTACGCCTTTCCCCCGACCTCCCTCCTGCCCAAGGTGGTTCGCAAGATCCTGTACGAGCGAGCGGAAGTAGTCCTTGTAACACCTCATTGGCCCCGGAGACCCTGGTATGCGGACCTCGTGTCCCTCTCGGTGGCCCCATCGTGGCGTATCCCCCTCGAGGCCGACGTTCTGTCTCAGGGCGCCCTATTACACCCGGACCTGGCCTGGCTCAACCTGACCGTTTGGCGGTTGAGCGGAGCACTTTGACAGCAGTGCATATTCCGCCGGACGTTATTCAGACATTGCAAGCCTCGCGCCGCTCTTCTACGGATCAGATATACTCTGCCACCTGGCGTGCCTTCTGTTCCTGGTGTTCCGAGTTTGGAGTTTCCGCTCTTCAGCCATCTATTGTGGAGATTTTATGTTTTATGCAGCGGGGCCTGACTCAGGGCCTCTCTTCCAATACGTTACGTAGACATGTGGCCGCGTTGTCTTCGGTCCTGGTGTGCGGATCCCTGCCATCATTGTCGCACCATCCTCTAATCCGGCGCTTTCTTCGAGGGGCCACGAACTTGTGTCCTCCTGTACTACACAGATACCCGACCTGGGATCTCCCCTTAGTGTTGGAGTCGCTTGTGGGCCCTCCGTACGAACCGCTGCGGACTGCCAGTCTCCGGCTTCTTTCCTGCAAAGTCGCCTTTCTGGTGGTGATAACGTCGGCCCGTCGTATATCAGAGATAGCAGCGTTGTCCATCCGTTCTGACCTCTGTGTCTTTCATTCGGACCGCGTAGTACTCCGTTTGGACCACACTTTCGTCCCGAAAATCAATTCGGTTTTCCACCGCTCGCAGGAGATTATCCTGCCTAATTTCTGTCCGCGACCTGCTCACCCACGGGAGCGCAGATGGCACTCGCTCGACGTACGACGGGCTTTGCGGATCTACATTAAGAGGACATCCGTTTTCCGTCGTTCGGAGTCACTGTTTGTCTCCTTTTTGCCCGTTTCCCAGGGGTGCAAGGTCTCTTCGTCTGTTATCGGTCGTTGGATTCGGCACACCATCGCCTCGGCCTACGACCTTCGTTCTCTTCCCCGACCAGCTCGCTTGACCGCTCATTCCACCCGTAGCGCTGCTACGTCCGCCGCATGGGCTACCCAGGCGCCCTTGTTCGAGATCTGCAGGGCGGCCACGTGGACTTCGCCGGTTCCCTTCATACGTCATTATCGATTGGACCAATTTGCATCGGCGGAGGCGGCGTTCGGACGACGGGTGCTTCAGCGTGTCGTTTCCGGGGAGACTGTTGTTGTTGACCAGCCGGTTCCCGCCCTGAACTCGGGACAGTGAACTGGGGTATGTCCCACACTGGCTGCTGTCTCCACTCTCAATGGAGAAGGGGCGTTGGTCCTACCTGATACGCTCCTTCTCGTTGAGTGGAGACAGCAGCCAGACCCTCCCTTACTCCGGCTGGGGTTTTTTTCTGTCTGTCTTTCTCCTCTCCTTACTTACCTGGTGACCTATGTTGCCTTCTGTGCCCACACGCCGAGTCAGTCTTACGAGTCTTCGCCAAAGCTGGGCCTGCCCGGCAACAAGGGCGGGACTTAAAGTTATTGGCTGACTCAGTCCTTCAATCTGATTGGATGAATAGTACCCACACTGGCTGCTGTCTCCACTCAACGAGAAGGAGCGTATCAGGTAGGACCAACGCCCCTTTTCTGTACAATGTGGGTAATAGCTAACGAAAGCATTTATTGGACATTATTATAAGACTTCCTTAAACTTCACTAAAAATGAGGCGGTAATTGTTTTGAACCAGGAGTAGAAAAAAGATGGCTTGGTGTTAGGTGCTCATCCAACTAAAGTCAGGTGCAGGATGTACAAATCTCTAGGGCAGTGGTGGGTTTCTACCAGTTTGCCCTGGTTCGGGCGAACTGGTGGCGGGAGGCTCCGCCCACCCACCTGGACATCATCACGGATGCTCTGCGTATGTGCAGAAAGTTATGTGTAGAAGCGTCCCCGCACACACAGTTCTGAACTGGTAGCAAAGATAAGTGAAACCCATTACTGCTCTAGGGCAGTGTTTCTCAACCTTGTCAATTCTAAGAAGTGTGAATTTCCAACTCCCAGAATTCCTCTGGGCTGAGAATGAGAAACACTGCACTAAAGAGATATCATTCCAGGGATCAGTCTCTGTGATAGAGTAGGCTCATTTTTTTGGATCCTATAGCCTACCTGATGGAAACTGAACACTGATGGATCATATAGGACAAGCAGCAACTACAAAGACATCTTTCAAATAACTAGACTGTATTCCATTAAGAGTTTTATAGGTGATAATCAGCACACTGATTTGCACCTAGACTAGTAGTAATCAATGTGTGTCCTAGAAAAGAGGTGTTACATAAACATATTGAGACACCCAATAACTTGCACATGCTACTGCATTCTGGACTAGCCATAGCTTCCAATTGTCTTCAAGGGCAGTCTTATGTAAAGTATATTGCAATGGTTGAAATGTGAGATCACCAAAGCATGAGGGACTAAGGATCTTCCAGTCCAAATACAGGCTCAAATGGCAAACTAAACTAATTCTCCGCTAAAACTTTTCTAGGCATGCTTGCTGCTTGAGTAGGAATTGTGGTCCAAGAAGAATCCCAAATGTGATGCCAGTTCAAATGGGGGCAGTGTAACCTGGGAGTAAACAGGGAGGGACTACTCAGGGTACCGTCAGTCAAATTATGCCGACTGGCAACTCCCAGGGGGAGGGCCTTCTCTGTGAGGGCTCCAACTCTTTGGAATGAACTGCCCCCTGAGATACGAAATATCCCTGATCTCTGTGCTTTCTGCCGTGCCCTCAAAACCCTGATGTTCCAACAGGCGGGGCTAAACATATGAACATGTGAATGTTTTTAAAATGTTATCTAATTTTAGGTTCTATTAATTGGGCCAAACTATGTTATAATAATAATTTTAATTAGCAATTTTATGATGTTTGTGTATCTATATTTTTCTTGACTGTACACCGCCTTGAGTCCTACGGGAGAAAGGCGGTATAGAAATAAAATAAAGTAAAGTAAAGTAAAGTAAAGTAAAGTAAAAAAGTAAAAAGTAAAGTAAAGTAAAATAATAAAGTAAAATAATAAAGTAAAATAATAAAGTAAAATAAATAAAATAAATAAAGTAAAATAAATAAAATAAAGTAAAATAATAAAATAAAATAAAATAAAATAAAATAAAATAAAATAATAAAATAAAAAAATAAATAATAAATTTAGGATTAAAGATAGAGAATATCCAGATCCCGATAGCCATAGCTATAGTTTTAATACATTCATAATCTTACACAGTCTTAAGATTTAGATGCTTAATGCAATCTTTTCACCACTTAATGTCTCTGAGTCCCTCTTAAAAATAGGTCCTTGACACACTTATGGGTACAATCCTCAAAGTTATGAAGGTTGCACTCCTACCTTGGTAAACTTTCCCCAGATAGCGTTCTCTTGACTTGTTGGATTTCAACTGTATTTGTCTTGTGATCTGAAAATGCTTCAGAGTCCATGAACTTTTAACCTGCTTTGTATGTAGCTATGTGAGAAAGACATTTTCATCTGTAAATGAAAAAATATATAAGTGAAATGTTGGAATAAAAATGTGACCTTTAGAAAATACAAAAGGCTTCACGGTTTCAATTAAAACCCCTGATATTAGAGATGGAATTAACTATTGTTGAAAGGTTAGCACATCTGCTGTAGATTCCCAAGACAACTTATCTTAGATAGCTTGTCTTATGTAGCAAATTGGATGTTTTGTTATAATTGAAAACACTTTCCTTTCTTTATATTACATCTGCTGGCTAATGTAAAACTAACTAAAGGAGATTTTTTTTTAAAGAAAATAAATTGAATTATAACTCTGAAACATAATGCCTAGAATGTAGGAAGCTATCATATAATCTGTTGATTGAACTAGCTAATATTATTAAACATGCATTGAATGATAGTGACATGGAGCAAGCCCTGTTCTACACTGTTGTCTCTTTTCTGACATATAAGGAATAATGGTGCTTGGGATTCTAATTTATTATGGTGCTTGTCATGGAACACGAAAATTTTTCTGCATTTTATTGAATAAAGTTTGAAAGTTATTAAAACGAATTTTATTTAAAATCCTTCTTCAAAATATAAATATGTAATTTACTATTATATTATCTGTATAAAACTATAATTAGTTATTCCTCTCATATCAAGTTAGAAACTGGGTTCTACTGGGCTGTGGTCTAATTGCCAACAGGCAGCATGGAGTGGCCCCACTCGCATGAGCGTCATCGCAAGTGTCGCGGGTGGTTCAGCCATACTTGTACAAGCATCGTAGACAGTCCCCACTCTACTTGAGCAAGTGTCATCTCACAGGCACATGCGGTCCCACTCTTGTGAGCCTTATTGCGGGCACTCACAGCCCCACTTGCATAAGTGTCATCAAAAATGTCATGGGTGCTCACATGTACGCATACTCACACATATGCGCCTGCCCCTACCATAAAACCATCCCCTCTTTCCTCCCTCCTCCTGCTCTGGGCCGCCAACCTGGAAATGTTAGGGAATTCTGGTATAATCTGCAGACATTTTCTCTATCTTAGTGGCATTCGCACCTTCACCTCTGAAGATAAAAAGCATTAAGGTTATTTGGGAAAGTCAATGTGGGTATTCATTATTCTTTCTAAATGTTACCCTCTTATTAATGTTTTCTAGGCATATTCTTTAGTGGATCGTGAGGTTGGTTATTGCCAAGGAAGTGCTTTTATTGTTGGTCTGCTCCTTATGCAGGTAGGAAGAAAGAGCTTCCTATTTCAAAAGTTATCTTGAAATTCTACTACTTCATTTAAAGTAAGAGAGTAATAATAAAAGGAGGGGCAATATTTACAAATTAGAACTCCCTCATATTGGGAGTTGTCATAATTTATCACAGATGTATATATTTTTCAAGTCACACTCTAAGTTTTTGGGGTTGAATCAAGGTTTGAAAATCTTGTTAATTTTTCTTCTCTTCTGCAGGCAACTATATACACTGCTCAAAAAAATAAAGGGAACACAAGCAGAAGGCATCCAAGATCTGAATGAATGAAATAGCCTTATTAAATACTTTGCTCATTACATACAGTAGTTTTGTGTTCCCTTTAGTAGTTTGAACAGTGCATAAACTACTGTATGTAAAGAACAAAGTATTTAATAAGGCTAGTTCATTCATTCAGATCTCGGATGTCTTCTGCTTGTGTTCCCTTTATTTTTTTGAGCAATATATTATTCCCTTGCTTGCTAAAAGGGAGAAAATCCCATTACATCTGACTTTTTTTTTTATTTAAAGAGTTGTTCTAGAACAGTGAAGGTGAACCTTTGCGATTCTATCACAAATTCACGCTCGACAATCAACTGGTCGGCGTGCATGCGCAGGCCAGTTTTTGGCACTGCCACGTGCGCGAAGGGATTGCGCTCAAGAAAAGCCCAACTTCCGGGTTCTGGCACGCATGTGCACCTGACAATCATCTGACTGGCGCATATGCTTACACCGGTTTTGGCAGTGCCGCACACGCGAAGGACAGCTGATCGCCTGTGCATGTGGACAAGAAACCGGGAACACAAACAGGCAAGGCGGCGTATGCCTGGCAACATGGCTTTGTGTGCCACTTTGGGCACGTGTGCCATAGGTTTGCCATCGCGGTTCTAGAACATAGAAACAGGTCATCTATGGGAGAAGATTTCTAGAGAATTGTAGCATCTTCCAGCAAGACATATATAATCTCATTCACAAAGATACTAAACCATAACTCTTATGTGGTTTGATTATAAATCAAAGGGATTTTTTTTTCAACATAAGGTCACGGTTAACACCAATTCCAATGGTGTTTTATGTATGTGAGCACTGTATTAGATAACAGTAGAAAAATTGGTTACAATGTTTTTTATTGCCAAGAAATTATTAGCGTTAGAAGTCCAGTGTAGAAAGACCCAGGATTGTTATGTTAATCGCAGAACATATTTACTCAAATTGAGAAAAGAAAGAGGAGACTTGCTCACATCTGCAGTGCCATTTGCTTACCATACATAGGGAGGCTGTAAGGACCTGAGAATACCAACAGTATTATTTCTTCAGTTCTTTAGATGCTGCAATAAATATATAGTTCTGCAGTTTAACACATCTTGTTAAAGGCTTGGCAGGTGTAATTTTTTCCAGATACATCTCTTGAATTACACCTGCAATTAAGTGGTGTTGAAAACGTCTTGTGAACTTTTGAAGTGCTTTGTAACTAAGAAGGTTAAGCTGTGATTGTAATCTTCAAAATAGATGCCAGAAGAAGAAGCCTTCTGTGTATTTTTTAAATTAATGCAAGATTATCGACTTCGAGAACTCTTCAAACCAAGTATGGCTGAGCTGGGCCTTTGTATGTATCAATTTGAATCCATGATACAGGTACATTAAAAAAATCTGTTATCTCTTGCCTATATCTATGTTTTTAAGCAGTAGATTTAAAAAGCTGAGTACATAAGCATTAATTAATTGCAAAAAGGATTCAATAGTTGCAGAAAAATGCCGAAGTATGAAATGTAGAAAGCAATGGTACTATCATCTATGATTTTTAACACATTGTCTTTTGTATTTTAAACATGTTCTCTATGTAAACTGTTTTAATGAGATAACAGTGCTTCACTTCTAAATATAAAAATGGTTTAATGCAGTGGTGAAATCCAAATTTTTTTACTACCGGTTCTGTGGGCTTGGTGGGCATGGCAGGGAAGGATATTGCAAAATCTCCATTTCCTCCCCACTCCTGGGGGAAGGATATTGCAAAATCTCCATTCCCACCTCACTCTCTGCCAGTATTTGCCAGTTCTCTGAACTAGTCAAAATTTCTGCTACCGGTTCTCCAGAACCTGTGCTGGATTTCACCCCTGATTTAATGTTCTTTTAAATAATCTCTAATGATTTTATCTCTAATAATCTCTAATAATAATTTCTAATGACATATGAAGTCTTCCAGATTGGATTTCAAATTCCAATGTCTATGTAAAATATTTTAAAATACATATTTCAAAAAAATTATTGAAAACAACTGTTCGATTTGTTTCTTCTTTCAGGAGCAACTTCCAGAGCTTTTTATGCATTTCCAGGCCCAGAGTTTCCATACGTCTATGTACGCATCCTCATGGTTCTTAACTATTTTTCTTACATCTTTCCCACTACCAATTGCAACAAGAATATTTGATATATTTATGTCTGAGGTAAGCTATCACAACTATCAAATAAGATGGATGGCTGTTTGGTTAACATTTTGTGTTTCTGGGGAAGCTGAATTCAAATTCCCATTTATAATGGGTTGTTAATTAAGTTCAGTGTCATTTTCCAATAAATATATCAATGTATGGCTATTTTAAAAATTCTTGAATAATAAGCATTACAAATATTTATTTGGAAGAAAATAATGATATTATTCACAGGGTTTAGAGATTGTGTTTCGGGTTGGCGTGGCACTGCTTCAGATGAATCAGGCAGAATTAGTGCAACTTGACATGGAAGGGATGTTACAGGTAAGCTAAACTAAACATGCCATTGTATTGCATTACTTGACACGCGGGGTATAAATCCATATTTCTCACTTCTCACTCTATGCTTTCATTTTCTTTCTAGCACTTTCAAAAGGTTGTTCCACATCAATTTGATGGTGGACCAGACAAGTTAATCCAAATGGCTTACCAAGTCAAATATAATGCAAAAAAAATGAAAAAGTAAGTATTTCTTTTCTTCAAAAATGCCACCATGCTATTATTACAAAGAGGTGAATCATTGAATTATGACATTCACTTTCTACATTAGTACCTGAATTTTATTATATAGAAGTTTCTAGAAAGTCTATTTATTTGCCAGACATATAAACAAGAGTTTATTCTCATCCCTAGATAGAAAATGTAGGCACTTCCATTTTCTCTCTATAGGGCCTATTCTTCTGGCCTACCCATTATCTCGCCTTCTTTTCTTTCACACCCCTGCCTTCCCATAGCCACTGATGTCCCATACAAATTAATATGAACAATAATTAGTAGTAGTAAGTACAGTTACATATTATTAAAAAGAGATTATCATGTCTTTCAATATTCTTTAGGCTAGAAAAAGAATATACTACTATAAAAACAAAGGAAATGGAAGAACAAGTTGAAATTAAGGTAAGTAGTTAATTATTTGAGCAAGGTAATAGGAATTTCACTTTTGTAATAAAAAAATCAGATTGGACAGGATTATTATTACAAAACATATGAAGTATATGTTTGTGGGGTTTATTTCATTTATTTTTATTCTTTTTATATTTTTAATATACTCATGTTTAGGATCCCGTTGTAGGGTGTGTGTTTTTTTTTTTTTTATGAATGTAACAGGAAATACAGAAATTAATAGAATTATGCTAATTCAGAAGTAGCTTTGAGAATCAGTGTTTTATAAATGGTTGGAATATTGGGTTTCATTTTGAATTAGTTCAAAATTCTCTTCTGCCAGAAGAGCACTGAGACTAATATTGTGTAAGATGTGATGTAAAAGGAAAAATCAAGAATCCATTGTTTTAAGACCTTTGGACTCTAGCAAAAGCAAGATATCTTTCTACTATATGCCTGAGTTTAATGTACTATAAAGTTTAACATTTACATTTAATACATGCACATCTGAATATATTTTAATGAGAAAGCAAGCAGCATCCATAGTGTTGGTTTTGTGTACCATATTTAAAATCTAGCTGTGAGCAATTCTGAATTAAGTTGTAACTTCCCTGATGATCACTGAAATATCAGCTTGCATATTTATTTGTTTGTTTGTTTATTAAATTTATATGCCGCCCATCTTGTTGTTTGAAGCAGCTCTGGGAGGCTTACAAAATGTTATAACTTTGCATCATTAGAAAGGAGTGAGGTATGTGATATATCAGGAGTCTGTTTTCCCCTTTGAGGAAATACTGAGAAGCGTCTAACTTTGAGTTTAACAGCTGTTATAAACCTTGCAGTCTACAGAAAGAACCATATTCTTTTTTAAAAAAATTAACGTCCTTCAGTTCCAGAAGATAGAAATTATTTGATAAATATTTCAGATAATGTTCTTTACAGTTATGCTTGATTTTCAGAGATTGAGAACAGAAAACAGACTCTTAAAACAGAGAATTGAAACCCTGGAAAAAGTAAGTGTCCAAGAAACTGAAGCCTGAATTATGTTAGTCCTAAACGTTTTATTAATAACAGAGTAGCTGCATGAAGATTAATAATGTGGTATTATTCCTGTTCTTTGTATTGATGGGTTTTCATAATAAGATTTGATTTTTTAAAGTACACATGTAGTTGCCATTTTGTATGAAAACATAAGTGTGGGTATCATGGAATTCACTGGGAGAGGGGAGTTAAAAGTATATTTACAATGGACAACAGTCGAAAGTTGCCATCTTCAGGTAGTCTTCAGGAAGCCAAGTCGTTTTCTACTTTGCATTAAGAAAATAATATTTCGCATTTGTGTAATAGTTCTTCCACCTAAATTTTCCATTTCTTTGGTACTTACAATTAACTGAGAAAATATGACAACCTGTCTAGCTGCTGTCCATTTTTTCAAACTTGAATTACTTTTAGAAATTTTGTTTTTGTTCCAAGCTTATCACAGAAAATAAAACACAGGTGAATTACATCGTTTGTCAATTGTTCAATAAATGTTTGCTTGAGTTTTTGCTTAGATCAAATGAAGATCTTCATTTCCCCCTCATACTGCTGCAAATATACTCACTTCCAGGTTTTTAAGAACAGAATAGCTATCTTTATCCTTTGAAGAGCTATGAAGAATGGAGTTTCTGTCAAATTCCAAATTAATTATGTCTCTGTCTAAATATCAGTAATTTTTAATAAGATCAAGTAACTGTCTCCCATTTTACCTCATCCTTTAATTCCAAGATGTACTGTAGACATATAAAGAATGACATGTAATCGTTTTAGTAAATTGGATCCTTTTATATGAGCCATGGTTTTTTCCCCACTTGACAGTTAGAGGATCAAGTATGTTCCAAAATCAGCCTGTTTCATTAATTTTCAGAAGGGGGGAGGGAGAGAGAAGAGTGCAAGTAATAGTGTCAGAATCAAGTTCTTAATGAAGGAAAAAAACTGTGTCAGGCAGTTGCATGGTGAAGATGAAAATGTATTTGAACAGAAATAACTGGACCTAGCATAATTATGTAACACTCAGTGAGGTGAAGGATAGCAACGATAACAGTTTATTTTTAAAAATGAAGTGTTGTATATATCATTTAAATTCTTGATGCAGCATTGTTAGAAAATATGGATTAAAATGTACATCATTGGGTTGTGTCATGTTGTTCCATTTCAATCCCCTTATTTTAACCTGTGGAAGGTACTGCAAATATACTTGTGGTGTGAAATATTTACCAATGAGAGGGCAATCTGAAAAACCCTACTTTCCTTGGGATTGTGGAAATAGGCTTCCCAGGGGTGAAAGCTATGATTAATAGCTCATATTGGCCTGGTACTTATATCAAGAACAGCAGAAAATCTGAAGCATAAGGAAATTGTCAAAAATATTCTGTTTCTTCAATGTTGCTGCTTTTATAATGCTATCACTACTTTTGAAATGTTTACTTTTGGGGCAGAATTTTATTTTGTTCTTATTAGTAGAGGCAGCAATAACTGTAAGAATTAGAGAATCTATCCGAATTTTCTGTTCTATGCCTAGGTAGTGGGAATCCAGTTTCCTATGAGCAGTGGATGTTTATTATTTTTGTCTCTTTTAGCCCAAATAAGACAAAAGATATTGCTCACTATGGTTTTTAAAGTAGCATGAAGTGGTTTTCACACATCTGTTCTTCAGGTTTTCTGTAATATCCAAAAAAAACCCTGTAGTTATCAAATTAAATATATGATGGAAATATCTAATTCAGTCTAATCAAATCTTGGTCCCAGCTCCTAAAATATATTTAAAAAAACCTAGCAGTAGGTAGAATTTATAGAATAATCAGAGGGTCAGCCATTCATCCTGAAATGTAATTGAACTTCTTTTATTTGGCATGTTTCTAAATGGTTTCAGATTTGGAAAATCTGTTGGCTCTTCCAGTGGTGGGATCCTACCGGTTTAACAACCGGTTCGGTGATCGCGCTCTTTGCGCACGTGCACAATTGAACAAAAAATCACCTTCCATATTAGTGCTAGGGAATTAAAACAGCTGAGGTGTGGCAATCCAGTCTGCCACGCTAATCAGCTGCGAAGTTATAGGTAACTAAAGCGCAGGGGTGGGCGGGCCCAGCTGATCAGCGGAGCGAACTGATTTGCTCCCAGCTGATCAGCGAATCTACCGGTGAACCGGTCTGAAACGGTAAAATCCCATCCCTGGCTCTTACAAAGTTTCACCCAAAGGATCTAAGGGCTAATATTCCCTTTTTTCCATCATATGTATAAATTATGTCATGCTATATTCTTACAAGCTTTTTAGAGACCCATCTCCATTTTAGGAAAGCTTAAAAAGTAATGAGAGCCTAGTAAGTATGGGTGCCCATCTTCTAGGATAGATCATGCTATGCTTAGCTTTTAAATCTAGGTAAGTCAATATCCCTGGGAACGGCTATGATTCAGGAAGTGTTCTTGAAGGATTAGCTAATACCTTTCTTCAAATATTTTAATGTATCTTGGTGTCTATCAATATGACATCATCCCTCCTCAGCTGTAGTAAGCTTGTTGCCACTCAGAACATGAAATATAACCCATCCTTCCTTCTCTGATAGATATTCAGTGGGAATAAATAGGATCCTTTTTTCCGATACTTAATCACAGCTTTTTTAAAAAAAAGATTTCAAAAAATAAAAGAGCCATAAAAGTTCTTGATCCCAAAACTTTGTTCTTCTTCCCTAGGATATGGCTATTCCCCATAACGAGAGCCGTCCTTAGTATGTTCTGAGGAAATATTACTTGTTACTAAAAGTTTCTATCTTGGATCTCACAAAGTAGGATGGAAATTGCCTTCCTAAATCATATCACTTTAAAAAAGGATTAAAATCTCAAATCATCTTGAATATATTGTCTACAGTATAAATTTTCCCTAATCTGTATGTATCAAGAAGTTTACTTAATCTAATCTGATAGTACAAACACATTTTCATTTAGCTGTGTCTTTTTGCTCCTTAAAGCAAATTTTGCATGTGGATCTGCTGATTTATTTTGTTCCGAGTTGCTGTATTTATAAGTGGAAATGTCTGATACATTTGTGATTAAGGTGGATGTTTCTGGATTGAAAAATGACAGAACATTTGAATTATTCTGAAAGTTCTCTTCAATTTATCATTGTAAATAATATCAATTTATCATTGTAAATTTATCGTTGTAAATGATAAATTAGCCAGGTTTTGCTAAAATTAGCCATATTTTATTTGTATACTTCAGATCTTCTTACTTGACTTTTTCATTACTGAACTCTTATTCCTTAAATCCTGTTTAGCACAAGTAGTTCTGCCTTTCTTGGGTAGCCAAACCTTTAAAATATGCTCAGATTATGCTTCCTTTCAGTTTGTAACACTTTGATCAAATATATTCCTCACGTAATTGGAGAATTCTTTAAGCAAGGAACTATTGAATTTTAAAGAAAAATGTAAAAATATGAAATGTTATTTTCAAAATCAACTACCGGTAGCCTATGCTATGAAAGATTTAACTATTGGAACAATGCATGCTTTAACTTTATTGTATTGGGAAAGTAGGTAAAATTTGAGCATAATTCTCTGTTTTTACTCTGTTGCTTTGTTTCTCCTTTCTCTTATTTCTGTCTGAATTTTTTTCCCTTTTTGTAGGAAAGTGCTTCCTTGGCAGATAGATTGATACAGGTATACTACTTTAGTATTTCACACTAATTATTTTTTCTACTACCAAACAAGCCCTTAGCTTTCTATTTTTAGCGCATGGATAACTACATGCATTTTCATATGAAATGTTTACTGTAATTAATTGAGCAATTGTGCCATATCAGATAATATTTAAGCACATGCCTGCATGTTACTTTTAATAATATCCAGGATTCTTAATCATTGGTGGGCTCTCATCTTTTGCCACTAATTCCGTAGATTACTATGAACTGGTAACAGATGTGTGCATGCACAAATGAAATAATAAATGCATGAACAGAGTTCAACTGAATGCAGGTACATAGCTGACCTTGCTTAAGAATACTAAACATTTTAAGGTGGTGCAGTTACTAAACTGCTTTACTTTACTAAATTGATGTATTGGCTGTTAACACTTACGTGACGATTTGCAAGATCTTAACCGTACGGCAGAATAAATATGTAAAACTCTCGGTCTTCCCTGGATCGATCTTCCAATTGCTTTAAAAAGAAAATTATGTCCTAAGGGACAAGTGACGAGGGCCCAGGAAGCTGAGGAAAACTATCTTACAAAACGGGAGTTGGCCACCATTAAACAACAGAGTGATGAGGCCATTACTAAACTAGAGCAAGCTGAGAATACCATCAGAGAGCTCCAGCAACAGCAACAATGGGTAAGGCTGATAGCACCTTGTTCTCTGGTCTTCCTCCTTTACTTGTGCTTATTTGTATTCATCATGGCTTGTTTCTGTTCTGTTCTGTTCTGTTCTTCCAAATACACTGAATGTGGTTGAATCTTCATTGATAAAAGGAAACCAAAAATGAATGAAGAATGTTGTATGAATCTAATTTATTCCAAAGCAAAACCTATTGATTTTAATGAGCCAACTTCATAATATATTTCCTTATGATTGCACCTGGCATATACAAGCAAATGACTATAAAGTGTAATTACAGCAGGGGTCCCCAACCTCTGGTTGGTAGACTGGAACCAGGCCACAGCATGCCAGAAACTGGGCCGCGGAAACAAGTGAAACCCCATCCGCGGGATGCAGGCAGCATGCAAAACCATACCCCCTCCAATCTGCAGAAAAATCTCTCTCCACGGAACCAGTGCCTGGTACCCAAAAGGTTGGGGGCCTCTGAATTACAGGATGCCTACATTTCTCTCTATTTCTACTCACACAGCGTTATGTGGCTAGATATATAATTTGACAAATTTTTGTGAAATTTAAAAAGCACTTAGGAAGGGATGATAAAAGCATTTTACTATGCATCATTAAGTTGTCAATGTAATGTGCCACAGTTACCATTAAAAACTATTAGCTGTTATCAACTTAATGCCCTCCAAATATGATAGACTGCAGTTTTCCAGCTAGCAATTTTGGAAGCCTGTCTGATCCATTTGGAGGGCACCTATTTGGATAAAGTTAGAACCTCAATTGTAGAATTTTTTTTAAATGCATTAGTTATATTCCATATGCAAATTTGGATCAAATAAGTTTCACCAAAGCAAAAATGTTGTTTTGTATCTGAATACAAGTAGTCCTCAACTTACAACAGTTTGGTTAATGACCGTTCGAAGTTACAACTGCACTAAAGAAAGTGACTTATGACCATTTTTGACACTTATGGCCATTACAGCATCCTCATGGTCACGTGATTCACATTTGGATATTTGGCAACTGATTCACATTTATGACGGTTGCAATGTCCCAGGGTCAGATGATCACCTTTTGCGATACATGCAAAGTTAATGAGAAAGCCAGATTCACTTAACAACCGTGTTACTAATTTAACAACCGTAGTGATTCGCTTAACAAATATGGCAAGAAAAGTTGTAAAATGGGACAAAACTCTCATTTAGCATTTCTCATTTAGCAACATAGATTCTGGACTCAATTATGGTCATCAGTAGAGGACTACCCATATATAAAAAGTTTTATTTGGTCTGTACTGTTTGAAAAACATCAGAAGATGATTTTTACAAACTAGAATTAGTTTCAGCTTTAGAAAATAATTTTGAAATGTTGCTAAACCTGTTTTATTTGTTCATTAACAAATAATTTATAACTGAGAAATACCTTAAAGCCTGTTACTTGTGTTGATAAGGTTGGGTTAGGAAATGATAATAGTGTGGGCAGGGGTGAAATCCAGCAAGTTATGACAGGTTCTGGAGAACCGGTAGCAGAAATTTTGAGCAGTTCGGAGAACCGGCAAATACCACCTCTGGCTGGCCCCAGAGTGAGGGGGGGAAATGGGGATTTTGCAGTATCCTTCCCCTGCCACGTCCACCAAGCTACACCACGCCTACAGAATTGGTAGTAAAAAAAATTTGAATTTCACCATTGAGTGGGGGGTTATGGAAGCAGAAGGAAAAATAACATTTCCACAAGGCAAGAATACCTTTCCTATGGTTAGGTTCTATCAGAACTAATAACAAAGAAAGCAGAAGTACAAGACTTGATTGGAATCTTAAGGATTCTGTGGAACAGATGGATGATTAACTCACATGTGAAAGAAAGAGATTCTTGTTCTTGATTAGTTCATGTGTGAAAAACAGATTGTGGAGACTAGCTCTCTGCCGTGCTTCTTGTCTTCCAACCTATGATTGCAAATTGTAGAAGGTGAGGATGGAATGTAACGTTAAAGCTATTGTTACTATCTACTGGTGACAACTTAGAAAGGTAGAGTGTTGTAATGGGATAGGACTCACAAAGAAAATACAGCTTTCTGGAGACAATTATATCTTTGCAAGTATAGAAGACGGCTTTTCAGAAATTATTTCCAATAATAAAGTTTGTTTGTAAGCACTTTCAGAATTCTTAGATTGTAGTAGACTCTCTTACATTAATCATTAATCCTGCTACTGTGATTCTTGCATTGCAAAATCAATGGTTCATTTTATTGTTTAACGAAAGTGCTTTATTTTTAAAATAAGAATTACATTCTGATCAATAATATAAGTAGCAGCATTAGAAACTTTTTTGAAAAAGTTCTTAGTATTGCTTAACGCATTGTAAGCCGCCCTGAGTCTCCGGAGAAGGGCGGCATATAAATCAAATTTAAAAAAAAAAAAAGTATGTATATGCAAGCATTTTTTGGGTTAATTTAGGTTAATTTTTAATCTTCATGATATAACTTTCTGACCTGTTATAAATTCAGTTGAGAGGGAATGGCTATTGGAATACTGTAACACAACTAATAGGTTCTGTTAAAACATAAATGCCTCAAGTTTTCAATATAATTGTTCCTTTGGTAAAACTTTTTATTTAAGCTTAATTTCTTCATATGGCAATTTTCTGAATATTTTTTTAATCTTATTTTTGCCCCTTTGATGGAAAAAAAATGCTTATTTTAGTGTTGAACAGTGTATGTCAACAGTCCGTTATTTTAATGAGGTCTAGATTTATCATCACAGTTCCTTTTCCCTCAGCTGAAAGTTAATGCATTGATAAATTCTAAATTCTGGAAATATAACCAAGGAGAGCATATGCTTATACAACAGGATTAGTCCAATCTCATATGAACAATCCTGGTGATTCAGCCCAAATTGTAGGAATAAAAGCCTAAATTCATAGCATATGAAATAGTATTCCATTTCTTTGAGGTGTCTAATATACGCAAAACAAATTTTTCTTCTGAATTTGCATTTTGGTAGTTGTGATGTTTTCCAGATCCTGATACAGCATCTGTGCTTTGTGCTACATTCTAGTTCCAATTGATTTGTATTACCTTAAAAGAATTCCAAATTGCTTGGTATGTATATAGATTTTAGGAATCGTCTGAGACAGCCATCAGACATAAATCATTGAATTCAATAACCTTGGACAAGAATATAGACTCTTAGAATGTTTGGATAGATAAGTGGATTACAAATTCATTTCAGCTGAGGTAATTAAAAAAGGGTACAGAAAGATTTTAGCATTGACTTAGTAGCCATGAAGAATGTGGTGAGAAGTAATGGATAGATGCCACAGGAAGGAACTGAATGCTATATAAAGCATTTCCTATTTTTAAATCAGATGCTGCCTGCACATAGTCAGTTCAAGTACAGTGACCTAAAATTTCCTTTCAGTGAAAACTTTATAATGAATAATATCCAGAGCCTGCCACTATCATTCCATCATTGTGTATTGTTTAAAAGCAAGGTTGTTTTTCTGAGTGTCTTATATTTTAGATTGGTTCCTTACCTTATGGCCTGATTTAGAATTTTGTATCAGTAGCATTCTAACTAAGTGTATTTAAATGTTATATGCTGTATTGCTGCCTAAAAAAGGCTAAGGTAATATAAAAAATAATGCTGGATGTTCTGGAAGTATTTTATATGCTATAATTAATTGTGGATTTTTTTAAAAAAATATTCCATACTGAATGGCTTCTTTAAAGTCCCTTTTATACGTTGGTTGCTTTAAATCAGAGGTGTCAAACTCACAGCCCGCTGGCCAGATGTGTCACATGCTGGCCATGCTCACCCCCAGTTAGCGAAGGGGAAAAAATCCTGATACATCACGTGATGACGACGTGAGTTTGACATCCCTGCTTTAAATCAAATGCCTTTGAAGGAGGACTCTGTCTTGTCAAAAAAAAAAATTAACATTTTTGATTGTGTTCCAAATAAATATTATTCAGTTGAGAATAACTAGACATAAAGTTCAGATAATTCAACTGAATTTAAATGAGTTGCTCTCAAAAATAATACTTGGGCCTCATTTAAACCTAATGTTTGTAACAATATTTTGAAAACATGTATTTGTTACAAATGGTTCCTAATCTTTGAGAATGTTTTAAAAGCTGGGATCTTCTGCTGCAGAAAAGTGCATAAGTACACAAAATACCTAATATGGTTAATTTCATAGCATCAGAAGTGGATTTTCTTTCCCTAGGTAGAATATAAATATAATCATTACAAATATACCCTCTCATTTTTCATGCAAAAATCAATGGCCAGTTCCTTAAAACCTTGAAATAAATTTAGATTGCACAGATAAAAACTTTAATTGTGCCCCAAAGTAAATTTCATTGAGGACCTGCTCATTCCTTTTTGGTTTGAATAAGAAATTGAAATTGTGGTGGTCCAGAGACGCCTGTAAAGTCTTATGGAATCCATAGTTCATAAGTTAAGAAGCTTTGCTCTCTATGTGCATAAAATGTTTCAGAAAGTCAATGCACCATTTTGGAGGCTTTGGGAAATTATCTCTTCCTTATTTCATTTAGAAAGTTTAAATTTTTAGAGAAGGGAGACTTAGTTTTCCAGGTTTAAGTGTATGCCATAATGTATATCTTCTTTCCCAGGTTGATGAATCACAGATTTTTGCTTATTAGGAAATTGTCATCATACACTTGACCAGAATTTAAAACGCCTTGTAATTTAATGACTTGTATTATGTTTTATAAGACGGGGTCCCCAACCCCCAGTCCGTGGCCCGGTGCCGGGCTGCAGCCTGTTTGGAACCGGGGCGGCAGAAGTGGTGGGCAAACATGCATTTGTGTGCATGTGCATGCACATCTGCATTTGTGAAAGCGGTGTGCACACGAAACCATCCCCTCCACCCCCACCGCTGCTGGTCCGCTAGTCCGGAAAGTTTGGGGAAACGCTGTTATAAGATGTAAGCTGCCCAGAGGATAGGAATGATATTTGCAATAAATTACAGTGACAAAAACTTGTCGAAAAGAGGGTCAATTATCCATTGTGCAGTTGCATAGTTGCAGCCAGTTAAGCCAATATATTAAATACTGTTGACATTTAGATAAAGCCAAACAGGATGTGAGAGTATGTTTGATGCTGCTGTGATTTGTTGACTGCAATTGCACTTAGAGATGAAATCCTTAAAGCAGTGGTGGTAATGGGGTGCATAGTGCTGTTTGGCAATGGCCACATATTTCCTTGATAGACTCTCAATGACATTTGATAATGGCACAGATACAAATCTGTTAACCAACTCTTGATCGCTGTGGGTAGATCTCTGTACCTTATTTTCAGCAATGAAAGGAATGGCTCTAGCTGCTTTGTTCATAATAAACAGTGTAAAAATGAAAGATTGAGTTCTCTGTTAGTCATTGCTGCAGACTGGCTGACTCAGATTGCCTATAATTGGAAAAACACTGGCTTAGTGGCTAAGTGGAGAAGTAAACATACCATTTAGTCTTAAAATATTTCTACCATATCTTCAGAACTGGGTGGTTTGTTAGTCAAGTGGAACAAAACTTTAGCACTGCCACAAAATGTTAATAATTTTGATTAATTGAGTAGTTTTTTTAATTAGACCTTAAGAAAACTAGATCAGCATTCATTCAACTTTTAGAAACAATTTATTTACATGTTTGGATTAGGGAAAAATCACAGTGGAAAGAAAACGAAGGTGTACATAATATTAAACTTCTGAAAGGAGTAGCATTGTTTTTGTTGTGATGCTGTAGGTCTGGTGAGAAATATTTTAGCGAAAGAAGCTTTACTGTTTCTAATATTACAGCTTTTAAAAAAGTCTTTTTGTCTGCTTTATTATGTGCATGATTTTGCATTTTAAGATATCTCCTTTCCTTCTGTTAACACCGATGTTGGATTTACTTGCTCTGTAGCATAAGAGCAGTTCCCACCACAGTGAAGACTTTGTGCTGCAGTTGCAAAGAGAGTTGATCGAAGCAAAACTAAGTGAAGCCGAATCACACAGTGCCCTGAAGGAAATGCAAGATAAGGTTATTGAGATGGAAAAAGTAAGTCAAACTATGAACACTGTGTAGAATCAAAGTTTTCCAAATCCTTTGACCATTACATACTTTGCATAACAGAATAATAGAATTGGAAGGGACCTTGGAGGTCTTCTAGTCCAACCCCCTGCTTGAGCAGGAGACCCTGTCATTTCAAACAAATGGTTGTCCAGTCTCCTTATGAAAGTCTTCAGTGATGGAGCACTTACAACTTCTGAAAGCAAGCTATTCCATTGGTTGATTGCTCTCACCATTAGGAAATTTCTCCTTAGTTCTAGATTGCTTCTCTCCTTGATTAATTTCCAGCCATTGTTTCTTGTCTTGCCTTTTGGTGCTTTGGAAAATTTATTTTCCATTGAATAGAAAATTGAATAGAAATTAAGGTACATGATAAATATGGGTCAGTTTTAATTACTTTAAAATAAAATGTTTATTCATGAAATGTTTGGATGTCCATAATTAGATTTAGTTGAAGATATTGAAGGACCATCTCATCCATATATTTCCATCTGTGCATTATATTTAGCATCAGGCACATTACTGTGTATTCAATTATTTTCAGTACCACGGTGGGGAGATGACATGAGTCTTCTATTGAAAGACTCAAGAAATGGAGAATCCTTTTATAGAATTTTGACCCTTGCTATAAATTATTAATGCAGGCCGAGGATTTGTCTCTTTTCTTTTCTATATATAAAAACAGTCAAGCTAACTTTGAATACCTAAAATGTATTGTAATTTATGTTTTTTTTTTATTGCATCCTGAACTGGGTGTGATGATGTTGTTTGAGTGTTGATTAACTGCCATTTCCCTACAGTTCAGACATAATTGTTGTCTATGCAGGAAGATAATAGTTGAAAGATAGTATAGTAAAAAAATAAAATTGGAAGTCAACCCTTCATTACTGGTGGCTTCATGGGAAGATCCACATAGTTTTCTTGGCAGCTTGCTTGCCTACCTGCTTGATTTATTTGATTCATGTTCCATCTTTCATTTAGGAGCTCATAGCATTGTATATACTGCTGTCTCCTATTTTCCTCCAGAGCAACAAGTCTGTAAAATGCATCGTGCTGAGATGAGAAGATGACTGGCTCAAGCCACTCAGACAGCTTTTGGGGCTGAGGGTGGACTCATCTAGGTCTCCTCTAGGATCTAGGTCTCCTGATTCAACACTGTGACCACCTTACTACAATGTGGGAATGGCTTGGTGTTACTTTCTTCTGGGTTGTCTTTTCAACTTCCCAGCCTAAGCCTATATCCTTGGAGTTCTCCCACTCAATACTTCTGAGCCCAAATAAGGTCAGCCAAAGAGATACTATCTTCTTTAGAACTTTCATGTTGTCATCATTACAGTTCTTTAATCACTACAGTGAAGAAATAAATAACATGCTCCTTCCAAAAAAGAAAGGTTTCCCTATTTGAGGAGGCGGGATGGTTTTTACAGTATATTCTGAATTGTTAAAGCATAACTGCTAGTGAATTATCCCATAGCTGCAAGACGTAGATGTTGCGCTAATATTGTGCCTTTTGTCATTTTCTGCAGAGGAACAGCTCTTTGCCTGATGAGAATAATATTGCTAGACTTCAAGAAGAATTGATTGCAGTGAAACTAAGAGAAGCAGAAGCTCTTACGGGCTTAAAAGAACTTCGGCAGCAAGTTAAAGATTTGGAAGAACACTGGCAGGTAATTCTGTGCAGATAAACACTAAGCCCCTAAATCAATTTGGCAATAAATTGTTTATGGTGGAGTCCATCAAAAGAGCAAATGAGTCAGTAAATGAACCCTATGTTTTGGTTGAGAGAGCCCAACATTCATTTTGAGCTCTTGCTTTTAGCAAACAAGAGTTTATATATATACCACCTAGTACCTAGCAGTTAGAGCTTGCTAGCTGTTAGAAAGGAAAAAAGCCCAGAACTGAGTAGATGTGATTCTACTGAGATATATATATATATATATATATATATATAGATAGATAGATAGATAGATAGATAGATAGATATATTTTCTTAAAGCTGATACTGTTTTAAGCCGCCTGGATGAAAGGCAGCCTACTCCAAAACATGTTTTCTCAGAAGGAACTGCTGTTGAATATAGTTTGGTGGGAACAACTGTGAATGAAATTAAAGCCCTATATTAGCTTGTATTATTCTATTGCTGAAATGTAAAATTTGAAAAGTAACTCTTGGGCACAGCAGCAGATATGGAGAAACTAAATATTGCACTGCGGAATAAATAACAAAATCTGTGGAAGTATATTAAGATATAGCCATGTTTTTTAGCGTCATCTCATTCGCACTTCTGGAAGATGGAAAGACACACCTAAAAAAAATACTGTAAATGAACTTCAAGATGAGCTAATGACAGTCAGACTCCGAGAAGCAGAAACTCAAGCAGAGTTAAAAGAAATAAAACAAAGGATGATGGAAATGGAAACTCAGGTAAGAAACAAAAATTATTGAATATCTGGTGTTGCATAGTATATCCATGAGAATGCAATATTTGAAAAACACAAATGAAATTACTAGTGTTTTTTGGGACAGGAGAGCTCATAACACTATAATTTAAGGTACCCTCCATCTGTGATGATCATTGGATGATTTTGGATTATGTTCCCTTTTTCCCCCGCATAAAATTTCGTAAGGTTTAATGGGAGGACAAAAAAAAATACAGGTAGTCCTCGATTTACGATCACAATTGAGTCCAAAATTTCTGTTGGTGAATGAGACATTTGTTAAGTGAGTTTTGCCCCATCCTAAGACCTTTCTTGCAGTTGTTAAGTTAGTAACTCGGTTGTTAAGTGAACCTGGCTTCCCTATTAACTTGGCTTGTCAGAAGGTCGCAAAAGGTGATCCCAGGACACTCGAACCATCATAAAAATAAATCAGTTGCCAAGCATTTGAATTTTGATCATGGGACTATGGAGATGCCACAACGGTCGTGTGAAAATGGTCATAAATCACTTTTTTCAGCGCTGTTTGAATGATAATGGTTGGTCTTCCATTTCTGGATATATCAAATGTGATAGGTATCAGCAAATCTTTACTTCTTTTTTCTTTTGAAGAGTTCTCAGTACACTCTAGAACAGGCTTGTCAAACTGGCACGCAGGCCACGCCCACCCTGTGCTCTGCAAAGGCAAAAAACATTGCAATATGTCACGATTTGGCCCATGATGCGAGCAGTTTTGACATTCCCTGCTCTAGAACCTTAATAAAACCCATTTTTCTTCTCTGTAATCTGCCCCAAATTCTAAGGGCAGATACAACTTAAATGCAGACTGTATTTATTTTATCTTGCTTTATAAAGAGTTTTTGAAGACTCAAAAGTTTACACACTATGACGCCTGAGTTGGGATCTCATCCATATAGGTATTGCCTAGAGCAGTGATGGCTAACCTTTTTGCCATCGTGTGCCAAAAGCGTGGGGAGTGTGGGAGGGTCGCGTGTTTGTGTGCCCACACCCATAATTCTATGCGCCCTGCCCCCCCGCACATGCACGTGTGACACCTCCCTCCCTCCCGCACTCGCCACACTTTTGGCACGCGATGGCACAGTTGGCTTGGTAGGCCCATTTTTCGCCCTCCCCAGGCTCCAGAGGCTTTCTAGGAGCCTGGGGAAGGCAAAAACGGCCTTTCCCACCCTCCTGGAGGCCCTCCGGAAGCCGGAAACGGCCCGTTTGCTGACTTCCGGTGGGACAGGAAAGCCCGATAATCAGCTGGCCAGCGCACGCAGGTGTGCCAGAGCTGAGCTCGCGTGCCCACCGATGTGGTTCCGCGTGCCACCTGTGGTACGTGTGCCACAGGTTCACCATCACAGGCCTACAAGTATTTTTCCCCCCTCACCACCGATATGGGCATTTTTTTTTTTCAAATGTTTCTTGTTGGATGTTTACAAGTAGATCTTTAAATGATATGTTTTATCTATATGAATACTTAGATCCAGAAAACACATATTGAGAATGTATGTTCTAAATTAAAACATTTAGCTTTTTGTTAAAGGGTAGATTGCTTTGCTTTTGGTTCAATAGGGCCTAGTATGTTATAACAGTAAAAAGCAATGATTGAAGATGTAGGATCTAAAAAAAGAACAACACTGACCAACTTTATGATATAATAGTACTGCATGTTAAAAAGCAATGTGAATTTAAGTTCATTTATGACTTTTATCATGTTTCCTAGTTTAAACAACAGTTTTTCTAATCTTTTCAGCCAGTAGGGGGTATAGGTGTTCTGTGTGATCATATATAAGCAGTGCATATACACACACACACACACACACACACACACACAGGATCAAGTGTTTATACACATTGGGTAGGCAAGTTGTGAAGATATTGTAGTTCTTCAGAAATTCATGAACTACAATTCCTGGAGTCATTCCCGCTGGATATGCTGGTTGAAGCTATTAGGACTTGTCACATTTAATCCAAAACAGCAAAACCGAACATACTATATAACATAATATAACATACCCAGATTTCAATCAATTTACTGTTTTATTTTGATTTGTGTCTTGTTTATGAGAAATAATAGTTTATTCATCAGGATCAGCTAGACTTATGGCCATACTGATCAGGTTAGCTATGTAGATTAGATGTGGCCATGCCATAGGTGGATGGGGACGGGCTTTTCCAGTGGTGAAATGTAAAATTTGTTACTACCGGTTCTGTGGGCATGGCTTGGTGGGGGGTAATTTGACTGGGTGGCATGGCCAAATTTTTTTTAAAAAAAAAACTTTTAAAAGCATTTTTTTCTACAACCTCTTCGGCCAACGAGGTTGCGGAAGAAAATGCTTTTAAAAGCCTCTGACTATCAGGCAACTCAGCTGAGATCGTCAGAGGCTTTTCAAAGCATTTTTTCCTACAGACTCTTTGGCTGAGGAGGTTGCAGAAAAAAATGCTTTTAAAAGCCTTTTTTTGGCCGAAGAGGTTGTAGAAAAAATGCTTTTAAAAGTAAAAAAAAAAGCCTCTGATGATCGCGCGGCTCAGCTGGGCATGGGGGGGGGCGCAGGGATTTTTGCTACCGGTTCTCCAGACCACCCGTCGCCATCGCTACCGGATCAGGCAATCCGGTCCGAACCGGGAGCATTTCACCCCTGGGCTTTTCAATTTTTCCAGGTTTTTTGGGTGGGGGGGTATCTTTTTTTAATTATATAAAGCCTACTTTATAGTCAATTTCTACAATTTTGGAATGTACAGGTAGTCCTCAAGTTACAGTTCATTTAGTGACCATTCAAAGTTACAGTGGCACTGAAAAAGTGACTTATGACCTTTTTCACAGTTACAACCTTTGCAGCACCCCATGATCATGTGATAAAAATTCAGATGATTGGCAACTGGTTCATTCTTATGACCATTGCTGTGCCCGGGATCACATGATCCCCTTTTGTGCTGTGACAAGCAAACTCAATGGGGAAGTCCAATTCACTTAACAACTGAATTAGTAACTTATCAACTGCGGTGATTCACTTAACAAGGAAGATCGTAAAATGAGATAAAACTCAATTAACAAATGTTTCACTTAACAACAAATTTTCGGTTCAGTTGTGGTCGTAAGTCGAAGATTACCTGTAGTTCAAAATAATTAACATCTTTTAGCTTGAAAACATTTATCCAGACTCCTACTTATATATTAATATATTCTTCCAAAAAGAAACCCAAACTGTGCATGACTAAATCAAATCAGTTAGTGCATTTGACAGTCTAATTCCTTAAATTTCCAAGAAAGAAAATCTGGTGTTATCTTTTCTGATACATTCATTGAATAGTTCAATAGACTTGTAATATGTTACACAAAATCAGTGTAGCCATATTGTACATTGAATTAATTTCAACACTAATTAAATGTGCTACCAGAACCCTGGTAGCGCAGCAGACTAAAGCACTGTTATTAACATCAGCTGCCTGCAATTACTGCAAGTTCAAATCTCACCAGGTTCAAGGTTGACTCAGCCTTCCATCCTTTCTAAGGTAGGTAAAATGAGGACCAAGATTGTGGGGGCAATAAGCTGACTTTGTATAAAATATACAAAAGTATGAAGGCTATTGCTTAACGCATTGTAAGCCACCCTGAGTCTTGGAGAAAGGCAGCATATAAATCAAATTTAAAAAAAAAAAGTCCAAAGAAGCAAACTTTTTTTTAAAGTTGAAGTTCCATTATTGGCTATTCTGACTCTATTCCATGAATCATATCAGTAATTTTAACTTTAAATAGATTTTTCAATTATCTAAAGATAGTTCTGGAATTCTGATAAATTATAACTTTCTTGTCCTTGGTGGACTGTCTTCATACATCGATCTATTTATATATCTGATCCCAAGGAAGGAAATTACGGTAGATTTTTCTCCAATCATTTCTCCAAAATGATTTATTTTGAATATTTTCTGGATTGTTGAACCACCTCTATCAAATTAGGCAAAGATGTCAAAAAATATATATATCTAGAATTGATAGAATATCATCAGCATATAAAAATAATTTTCACCCTGAATCTGCCATTGCCAGAATATCTGCCAGTGATACTATAAAACTACTTAAGAATGATTGCTAATGGTTTAAGAACTGTCAAATAGTAGTGGAAAAAGTAAGCAATCTAATGGGTACCACACTGTAATTCTTCAGCTGATCAAGAAGTAAAATGAATAAAGAAGGGGGTGGGGGAAAGGGGGAAAAAAATCAAGAAGTAAAAAAAAAAAAGCGCCGATCAAGAAGTAAAAAACAATAGATTGCAACTAATACATTACAATCTATTTAATAAAAGAAGACAAAAAAACTATACTTGGAGATAATTTACTCTGCAAAATTAATCTGAATCACGTCAACAGTTTTCTAGCATCCTAATATATTAACTCAGCAAAATCCAATTTATCTGGAGCTATATACAAAACACATAGTGAGTGATAAAAGTAAATTGTCCAATAGTTGTCTGTTTTTGATAAATCCAGATTGAAGTGGATGAATGATGGTAAGCCTACAATCATTGAGCCAACAAAAATTAATATTTACATTAATTAAAAAGAAGGGTCTATACCTTGCACAAAATTTAATAACCTGATTTTAAAATCAGTGTTCTATAAGCGCCATAAGAAGGTATCAATAGTTTACCAGATTTAAATCAGACATTTTAAACAATATTGAGTGAATAAATGTATAAGAAATGTATATCATTAGAAATTTCGGATGTTGCTTGTTTAGGATGTTGCTTGTTTTCTATCCAGATCAGGCTTATTTGAGGCCACATAATTGTAATCCAGTCCAAACCAGTCCTCCTACAGCACTCTGCTGGCCAAAACAGACTGTGTGGAGGCCTCACACGGCCCGTTTTTCGCTAGCAGAGTGCTACTGGAGGCTGGGGAGGCGAATAATGGGCCACACGGGGGTGTCATGCGCCCCCCCATGGGCCATTTCAGCCAGCAGAGGAACTGAGGGCCAGTCCTTTGATATTTCCAGGCCAGCCCCACAGGCCAGATTTAAGCAGATTCCGAATCTGGCCCACGGGCCTTGAGTTTGATACCCCTGCCATAGAGCAACCGATAAACATTATTAAAATATATTTCCCATATATTTTTAAATAAGATTTCTGTTTTTCTCAGAAGCATAAACAATAAATAACCTATTTATTCAAGCCTTATAAGTCTCCACTGGAAAGATACGAGACTATTCCTGATTACTGTACCAATTTCATTTTAAACACATACAAAGGCATATAAAACCAAAAGTACCCATAGGTGTCAAATCTGTCAGATCAGCCAGGCCTCAAATATTTAGATATGTTAAGAAAACAACATAGCCTTAGGGAATTAGGGTTGAAAGAAAGGTACATTTCAGACAGAATTGATTGATAAAAAAATGCACAATATCATGAAAAGGAAATACTGCAGTTTAAGATTCATATGAAACACTTTATCTTTTATGTGGCTGCAAAAGATCTCCACACATTTTTGTCAACTTTTAAGAGAGCTACTAAATTTCAAGAGATTAGTTTACATCTCATTCAAGAGGAGGTGGTGCAAGAGTGTAATGAGAAAAAAAAACCCCTAAATTTAAACACTAGGAAAAACTATAATCAGCCTTGATTGCAAGATGGAGCAAAGTACCCATAATCCTCAACTTACAACCAGTTTGCTTAGTGACCGTTCAAAGACACAATTGACCTTCCTGGGAATACTAATGATCTGGTTCTGAAGTTCCAGTGGTCAGCTTTTTACATTAACAGTAACAAGAATTCCAGTAGAGTGTAGAAGAGAAAAAAAGGATTATATCTGTGAGGCTTACTCAAAAGCAGGGAATGTACAGTATATTCTGGAAACAAGACAGCTGGATTTTTAAAAAATGATAAAATTGAAGAAATTGAACATTGCTGTTAAGAAAGAAATTGATTATAGAAGCTAATAAAAAAGAGAAGATCTGGAAGCAGGTAGAAAGGCATAATATAAAAATGAGTTGTAGAAGAAGAAGAAGCAAGAATGCTAAAAAGGATGAGTCTAGAGAAGATAAAAGTAAAACAGAAGAGTTTGTCATTTGAATTGCTATCCTACAACAATAGAAAAATTAATAATAGAGGCATTAGTAAAAACGTCAGGTTGAAGCAGTAGCTAAGAAATAGTTGGTGATTGATACCATGTTTCCCCGAAAATAAGACCCTATTTTATATTTTTTTGAACCCTGAAATAAGCTTTGCCTTATTTTCAGGGAGGACTTATTATTTTGAGGCGCGTGGAGCAAGACAGGGCTCTTCTTCCCATCTTACCCGATTTCCAGTTGTCTCCCTAACCCTAACCAGAGGAAATGATGGGGACCAGCTGCACATGCATTTAAATATTTTTGGGGAGAGCTTATTTTCAGGGAGGGCTTATTTTTGGTGGGGGCTTATTTTAGCGCATGCGCTCAAAAGCCCGATTGGGCTTATTATCCAGGGGTCTTATTTTCAGGGAAACAGGGTACTACTAAGAAAGCAGAATGCCAGGCAAAGCAGAACAGTCAAGACAAAATTCTCAAGAAAGTGAAAAGTATTGCAAAGGAAGAAATGATGAATCAGAAAAATAAGGAACAATGGAAAGTCCTCTTAAGGTCAATAGAATCATTATCTTCAGTTCCTTAATCACATGAAGAAAAAGCTAAAAGGTCTTTAAGCTTTTACAAAAACAAAAAAACAAAAAAAATCCACCCTGCAAATGTTATAACTTCAGCAGTTGCAGTTAAATAGAGTGTATGAAACTATAGGTTTCCCCATCTTTTTAGGAAAAACAGAATAAACCATAAACATTCAACAGAAAGACGAATGCTAAACTAAAATCTACAGTTGATAGTAATGTAGCACTTAACAGAAATAGAGATGGCAAAGAAAAAAGAAAGAAAGAAAAAGCAAAAAGCAGCAGCTGTGAAAGTAAAAGATAAAATAAAAATGCAATGGCTAATGCTTCATCAAACAGGAAATACTATTTATATAGTATGTATTTAATATTTTAGGGCAGAAAAATGTCTTATACTTAACACACAATGTCTTAGAAGTTTATCAGAGTTGAGCTTGAAGGAGAAAGGGAGCATATGTGATAGAATGATAAATGACTGATTCTGCAAAAAATTATGGGAGAAGGAACATGTTAGAAAAGTCTGGCAAACAAATCAGGAGGAATCTTATAGTAGTTAACCCAATCGACACATTATATTAAAAGTTATAAACTGTCATCATCTGATCAAGTGAGCTGTGCTCATGAAAGCTTATGCCTTGTAATAAAGTTTGTGTTATACTATAGTAAAATAAATAAAATTACTGGGTACTTACTTATAAGGATGTAGGCATAAAATTGTGAAAATAGAGAGAGTAGTAATAAAGGTGGTTTATTGTGGTGGAATGTAGTCTGGAATCCCAGGACGAAGGGCTGCTTTTCAGAGGGTAAAGAGGCAGCAGATTGGTTAGCAGGAAAGGGGTTAAAAAAGTGAAAAAGCACTGAAAAAAGTTGTTCATACGACCATTGCAACATCCCCAAGGTCACGTAATCAAAATTTGGTTGTTTGGCAATGGCATGTATTTATGATGGTTGCAGTGTCCCAGACTCATGTAATCCCATTTTGTAACCTTCTGATAAGCAAAACTAATAGGGAAGCCAGATTCCCTTAACAACCGGGTCACTAACTTAACAACTGCAGTGGTTAACTTAACGACTGTGTCAAGAACGGTTGTTAAATGGGGTAAAATTCACTTAACTCTTCTGCTTAGCAGCAGAAATTTTGGACTCAATTGCAGTCGTAAATCAAGGACTACTTGTAATTCCACGTGAGACGTTCTTGGGACCCAACATCTATAGGGGAAAAGAGACAGTATATATTGAAAAGTGGTCCTTGCAAGAAAGTAAATTATGAGTCTATAAACAGACATGAAGCAATATACATCCCACGTTATCTCACTGGAGCATCTAATCCCATGTTATTTGTTGTTATATTATTATCATTATAAAGTTTTCATTGTTTATAAAAAACTGGTCCTTTGCTAAGAGAAATTGTACCATTTTCAACCATATAAAACCTGGTTTTACTGTAAAGTTGATTAGTTTGGCTTTCTGTAGCTTTTTTGACCAAGTATTCAAGTCCATACCATCACAATGCAATATTCCAGGTATTACGATTTGAGTGTTTGATCAGCTGCTATCGTATTAGGAGCTTCATGTGGAAAAATAACAGGGTGAGTTTTGTGCCCCAGGTGTTTAGAACCTTCTAGAACAGAGATGTCAAACTTGCAGCCCATGGGCCAGAGGCATCATACGCAGGCCATGCCCACCCCAGCTCCGCGAAGGGAAAAAATGTCACGTGACAGCAACATGATGTGGCAAATTTGACACCCATGTTCTAGAACAGTGGTTCTCAACCTGGGGGTCGCGACCCCTTTGGGGGTCGAACGGCCATTTCACAGGGGTCGCCAAAGCCCTCTCTCGCCCCCCCCCCATGCCTTCACTCACCCTCACCCTCTCCCTCTGCCTCTGCTGGATCACCCGGTCGCTCCGGAGTCTCAGCTGATGGCTAGAGGGGAAAAAAACTTTAAATTCTTGCCGTGGGGCTTCAAAGAGCCGCCCTACTCTCAGCTCTTTTGTGGAGGGCTCTGTTGCTAGCTAGCTGCAAAGAGGTAAATTCCTGGAGCAGATTTTTTTCCCCCTAGCTATGCTGAGAAAGGGAAATTGAAAGTAAGCAGGGTCTTGGCTGCAATGTGACAAAATGAGGCAGAGAGATTTCTTTTTCTTTTTCCTCACCAAAAAAGGTAGGTGCAAACTGCAAACAATGGGAAATTTAGGGCAAGAGGAGGTTCAAGATTTTAAAACACAGAAGAAAAAAAGCTCTATTTAACTAGGGAATTGTAATAATTGAGATACTATTAATTGCATATTGTGTTGAAAGCAGAAATGGTTAAGTTGTGGTTTGGAGGAATATATGGGGGAAATTATTTGGTTTATTATTATTGGTAAATATAATTAATTGATTTTTAAGAAATTGGATTGAATGGAAATAATTGGAATATTCATGTTCATATTGATTTAATATACATAAAAGGTAGTTATATAACTAATTGATTTATATTAAAATGTTGAATTTGTATTAAACAACTGTATTACATAATACATAATTAACCAATGTGAGGATGGATATAAAAATAGATGACAATGAGAAGGGGTATAATATAGAATAGAAGGGAAAAATTGAATTTGATTAAGATTAGAGATGAGGATGAAGGGTAATATTGTTTTTTTTTAAAAAATAGATGAATAAATATGGTAAAAAGGAAATATAAAAATTGTAAATTTAATTGAAATGACTAAATACTGTGTTGGAAGAAATATCCTTCTGGGTTCTGCTCCAAGTGGGGAAAAAGACACTGGAAACATGGAGACTGCTTGGAAAGATGGTTTAATGGTGGACAGGATCACATGGCTTGATGGGGCCCATTGTGTTAGTTTCTGTTGCTATTGTGTTGCAAATGTCCTTTGACAAAGGATTGAGTTTCTGCCTCTGGCCATTAACAAAGGGTGGGGGGCAGGAAGGTGGGAGTTACTTTGTCTGTAAAATATGCTTCTCCATTTCTCATACAGGAAAATATAATATTCTGCCTTTTTAATATTTCCCAAAATATTTCATTCTTCTAGGAAAGGGGTGGGTGCTAACCTCCTACAACTGTTTAAATTTGTGAACCGGCCAAATACTCTGTTCAAAGAAAATACGTTGTATGTTTGTATGTGTGTTTCTAATTATTGCTATTTATTCCTATTTGTTCTCTTTTATTCTTTAAAGTTTAACAATTCATTCTTTATCTTAATATCTTAATATTTGTTTGGTTTTGGCTTTCTTCCCTTTCATCTTTTTTATTGTACAGCAATCTCTCTCCTCAAACCTACCACCTCTGTCTTTTCTTTCTTACTTACTTTCTCTTCCCCCCCTCTTCTTCTTCTCCCTACTTCCTCTTTCTTTCTCCTTCTCCTCCTCTCTTCCTCCCTCTCTTACCTTCACTCCTCCTCTAATTTCCCTTCCCTTCCTTCATCCCTCTCTATTGCTGTATCCTTTTATGCATATGGACTACTCAGAGGGCTGAAAAAGTTATTTTTGACTGGTCCTCGCACTTTTGACCAGTCCTCGAACTTACGACTGTCCTCACAATTTATGTTTTTGCCCTATCTTGTCACCATGGTGAAGAGAAGCAGTTGTGAAATGAGTGACATAGTTGTTAAGAATGCTGCACAGGCATAAATGTGAGGATGGTCATAAGTATGAGGACCAGTCAAAAGTGCGAGGACCTGTCAGAAATGACTTTTTTCAGCCCTCTGAGTAGTCCCTATACACATAGCCATGGCCACCCGGTCACATGACCAGCTAGCCATGCCCACTCAGTCACATGACCTCCAAGCCATGCCCACAAAATAAGCCACACCCACAGAACCGGTAGTAAAAAAATTTAGAACCCACCCCTGGTTGGGGGTCACCACAACATGAGGAACTGTATTAAAGGGTCGTGGCATTAGGAAGGTTGAGAACCACTGTTCTAGAATGTTAGTTTTGGAAATATATCCTGCTTGTAGGCAGGCAATTTTGAACTGTGTTTGGAAGGAGGGCTCATTGAAGATGTTTTTAAGATAATTCAGAATTGCATGTAGAACTTAAAAGCATTATTTTTGAGCCTTGATCACTGTTACCTCCAGGCTCTGTCGTCTGTATTGATTTATGCTCCTTTCAAAGCATTATATTGGCTGAATGGCAACTAATATTCGTCTGCCTCATTCTTCATCAGAACCAGATCAATAGCAACCATTTACGAAGGGCTGAGCAAGAGATCACAAATCTTCAAGGAAAGGTCCAGTATTTGTCTGCACAAAACAAAGGGCTCTTGGCACAGTTAACTGAATCAAAACGAAAGCAAGCAGAGATTGAATGCAAGGTATGGACAATGGATAAATGAATTGTATTGCATTGAATATTGTATCTGTAAACTAAAAAAAAACCACTACATTAATTGAATTAGTGTAACCGGACATCTTTTTCAGGAAGAATGGTAGATTTAAAGCCTAATTATCATTAATATTGGGTAGCATTTATTAAGTTGTCAAATAGTATATCATTTATACATTAGATGAAGATTTTAATTTTAGAAAATCATGTATCTTATCATGCTTTTATACATTTATTTTATACATTATATAGCTTTCTAGGAAGTGTAGTGAGATGCTCTATACAATCTCCTAGTTTTCAATGATTAGAGTACTAACTTAAAGTACTGGGTTTATTTCATAAAAAAGATCAGACATTTTCCTTCTCACGGCTTGGGGAAAACTTTGCAACTTTTCTGCACCGTGCATAAAATCATGTTTTGATTAAACAGAGTGTATTGCGATATTTATTGTTTGTATGTGTATCCCATACATTTGCTGTAGGTCAGTGATGGCTAACCTTTTTGCCATCGTGTGCCAAAAGCGGGGGGAGAGGGGGGGATTGTGCGCATGCGTGCTCACACCCATAATTCAATGTGCCCCGTCCCCCCACGCATGAGTCTGTGATCCCCCCACTCTCCCGCCCCCGCTTTTGGCACGTGATGGCACGGTGGGCCCGGTAGGCCCATTTTTTTGCCCTCCCCAGGGTCCAGAGCCTTTCTTGGAGTCTGGGGAGGGCGAAAACAGCCATCCCCATTCCCCCAGAGGCCCTCCGGAAGCCCAGAAACAGCCCGTTTCCCGACTTCCAGTGGGCCAGAAAGGCTCGAAAATCAGCTGGCCAGCATGCACATGCGTGCTGGACTGAGGTAGGTCAATGCTCGTGTGCCCACAGATATGGCTCCGTGTGCCACCTGTGGCACCCATGCCATAGGTTCGCCATCACGGCTGTAGGTGATCCATTGCTGTGTTGTTAGATCTAAACAAATGCTAATTCAAATTTCTGATTCTGTCACTTATTTGGGTTTGGTTTTATTGGGTCAGACACGACTTCGCAACTAACAACAACAAAAAAAGAGAAGAGATAAAACTCTTGTTGATAGAGATACATTTCAGAAATGGAGGGGCTGGATAGAAGTTGTTTCCCTGATTAGCAATTTCTTTTCTTAAATAAGCATATTATTGTGTTTAGACAGTTCAATAACTTGTAGGAATTCTGCAATAGATATTGTTTTCAAATTGTGGACAACCTTACAAAGAACAATATCTGGGTCAAAATAGAAGTATATGTGCATCTGGGTTTTTTCCATAAATAATCAACATTGATGAGCCTGATATAGTTAAGGTGGTGTTTTCTGTGCATTAACCACTTATTCCTGCTTTGATCCCTATCAGAATCTCTTCCTGTTTATTATTTGCTGAGGGAAGAAAGCTTAGTGGTCAGATATGCGACAGATGTTTATCTAGTTGGGTTTAGGGGGAAGGAGGGCACAGATTATGAGAAGGAAGGTACAGTCATTTAGTTCAGTATTCTTGTGCTGATTGTGGTTTACAACAAAGCCAGTCAGCTTTAGAGTAGCCAAAGGCTAGAAGTTTTTTAAATTGGTGACATGGTCAAGAGCTAGAATGGACAAGCCAGTAGTGTCACTGAAGTGGGCAGAGTCTGTTTTCTCATCACTAAGAATCTATTCCGTATTTGAGAAAATATAATCCTGAGAAAAATTAATATGCAGGTAGTCCTCAACTTACAACCAACCATTTGTTTAGCAACCGTTCAGAGTTACAAAGGCACTGAAAAAAACTACTTACAGTTGTCCTCTTACAGCTATTGCAGCATCTCCAGTATGTATTTACAACATTTGCAGAAATCTGTGTCCATGTGATTACCATTTGCAACCTTACCTCCAGGGTTCCAACGTTGCATAGTCAATGGGGGAAGCCAGATTCACTTAAAGACCTCAGGATTCACTGTAGTAATTTGCTTTGCAATTGTAACTAAAAAGGTCACAAAAGCAGGAATGATTCGTTTAACAACTGCCTTGCTTAGTAATGGAAAATTCTGGACACAGTTGTGGTCCTAAATCAAGGACAACCTGTAAGCTGATCATTTTTATAGGGTAAATGTTGATAAGAGTCCAGTTGCTTATACTATCTGTAAAATGATTTAAATATAAATATCCATCCATTTGTTTTCTACATCAATTTTCCTGCAATGTGACTCAGCTTGTCACTTATCACTTCTTTTTCCTAGAATAAAGAAGAAGTGATGGCTGTAAGACTCCGAGAGGCTGACAGCATAGCAGCTGTGGCAGAACTCCAGCAGCATATTGCAGAACTAGAAATCCAGGTAAGAATGAAAACAATTCCTCTTTTATAACTTCCCTCCAGTTTTAAGTTAAAATGCTCAACATAGACATTAGTTTATGGAACTAATAAATTTAGAACGTTTTTTTTGCAAACCATTTACTAAACTTCTGTAGAAACAGCAACAGGGTTCCTGACTAGTAGCTGTCCAGCCATACAGTTTTGATTGGAAAATAGCCTACCTATGTATAGAATTAGTCACTGAAGTTGTTCCTTAGGACTGTAAATTACTGGATGATCACTAGGTGGGAGCAGAGAGTTGGATAGTTACAGTATGTATGTCTCTTCTGCCTTCTGGTTCTTGCGCACACCTTCTCAGCTCAGATACATTAACCTTAGTTTTCCCTTCATTCGTAAACATCATTACTGTGTTCCACCCTAGTTGTGGCTTGTAGTGATTGCACCTTGCTTCTACCCCAGAACTCTGTTTTTAAAAAAGTTTGTTATGTGTATGTTTTGGGGCACTGATAGAAAACTTTTTGTGGCCTCAGGATTTCTTTTTAAAATTAAATCTATTTTTGGATTAAGTCATTAGTTGAGTTTTACAGCACAAGATGGAAATATATATTTGCTCAGCTTTTGTGCAAGCCTGTGGCACTGAGATAAGCACAACTGTGTGCATGCATTGCAACAGCTTCCTGGGTTAGGAAGCCTAACTGTCCAGTTTAAAATATTTATAAACAGACAGTTCACACTAAATGGACTTGATTTGCTGAGCTGTGGCTGTGCTGCTCAAAAGAAATTACGAAACTAACTCTCAGATAAAGCATTTGATTACAAGATAGTGATACAATAATAGTATAGCAGTAAACAACACCAATAGTTTAAATGTTATATTTTACAGTAATCAAGAATTATGTTTAAAGTATGCCTTTGTTCAAAGTTAGCCATAATGCATTTTACATAGGTCCATCTCTTAAGGCTAATTAGTATATTAATGGATCAGTTGTAAATTAGGATGTGCTTTTCTGGTTCAAGTCCTTTCAAGTCAGAACTGGGCCACAATAGTTTTTCATAGTTTTCTGTGAAATGCCTGGGTGCAGTGTAAGATGCATTTGGCATTAAACACATACAGTTTGTCTGGTTATTACTACACCCACATTATAACTGAAATTACTTGGCATGCCAGTTCCTAGATAAAATCAGTTTGGGGCCACTGTCAAGGAAATAAAAGCACCTTTCCAAAATAACACATGTTCTAATCTTTGGTTGACACACTCATCTAAGTCATTTGAATTCCTTTCATTTATTTTGATGAATTCCAGCAGAATTCTCTACATTCTTTTTTATGTTTGTTTGTTTGTATCCTGCTTTTATTATTTTTACAAATAATTCAAGGCAGCAAATATATCCAACACACGTTTCTCTTATTTTCTCCACAACAATGCTGTAAGGTAAGTTGGGCTGAGAGAGAGTGATTTGGCCAAGATCACCAGCTGGCTTTCATATCTTAAGGTGGGACTAGAACTCACAGTCACCCAGTTTCTAGGCTGGTGCCTTAACACTAGACCAAATTGGTTCTTCTGCTTTATAGCTCTTCAGCCCATCCGAGAGCATTTAAACCTGTATTAGGATCTCAGTCTAGTCTTTTTGCATGAATAAATATTTTATCAGAATGTGGATTATATGTTAATGGTTAATGCTGATGATTAGTGCTTACTTTCCCCATATTTGACCATATGATATTCCTGCCCTTGACATTAGAAAACATTAATATTTAACTGAGAAATCTATTTTCTTTTGGATGAAGGTTGAACATGTTATGGAACATTAATAAGCTCAAAAAAATCCATTTAGTTGCGAAGCTATTTTTGCCAAGAATAAATGTTACTTTACAAAATAAATCTGTCTTTAAAATTCATGGAATCTTCCTTAGTAAAAGCAGCAAACCATGATGATGTAATCATGGCAGCATGTGTGTAGTGACATAATCATTCAATTTTTGCATTTATACATATGATATTATTTACATGCCATACTGACATCCATGGCATTTGCTCCTAGTGCTTCCTCCAGAGATGCTGAGGGAACATCTTTATTTAATATTATAAGTCTCACAAAAACATTTCAAATGACCTGTACATCTAAAAACAGAATTTCCATTTTCACTATTACAGGAAACTTTTAACATTCTCTAGCAGCATGTGTTTTTTTTTAAAGTACAGAATGAATCATCGTAGTCACAAAAAGGCCACAAATCTCCCACAACTGCGCTGATGAATAAATTTAATTAATTTTTCAGTACAAAATGTCATTACTCTGTAGTAAAAGTTGAGGCAGTGTGGGTTAGGGCAGGTCTATTTCAAACATCCAGAATATGTTCCCCTCCCCTCCCCAAATAACTTTTTTCATACCTGAAACATAACATAAGTATAAAATAGAATGCAACATAAGAAAAGTCTGTTATACTCCAGGAGTAATTGAGGTCTCTCTGATATTGAACTGAGGAGACTGCATCCATCCATCCTTCCTGCCTTCCTTCCATCCATCCATCCATTTACATTAAAAAGTTTTTAAAAAGTTAAGCCAAGAATAAAAACCAATAAAAATGGAGGAAAGAGAATTAGAATTTAAATGTTAATTTGCTAACATTTTGCAATAACGAACGTGACAATTAATAATTTAATTATATATGTTTGGTTTGCTAGGCACCCCGGAGTTTTTAGAAAAAGCCAGGATTCTCCATTAGTGATAGAAAGTATTTGCTAACCCCTTAGAATATAAAATAGTCATTTTATTTTTAGCCTAATGTCAGTAACATTATGAAAGAATTTACATACATTACTTAAGGGTAATTGGTTTCAATCTCTGTTGCATTACTTACATGAGATAATGCTTGCTTTAGTTTTTAGTTTGTGGCTTCCATAAATTGATGAACATGTCCTTCTGAAGTATTCTTATCTTTGAATTATCTTTAATAATACTGTAATTTTAGTACTATGTTTCCTGTTGAGAATGTACTTCTTTGTAAACCTAATACTAATTCATACTTTTCTTCTTAATTCAATGGACTATAATTGGATTTTACTATGCTGACTGGCTTATTCTGACTTCATTTCATATTATTTGTAGCAAAACTGATCAGATATATTTTGGAATGCAAATACTTACTACATAGGAGTCAGATCCATATAGAAAAGGATTTTTTTTTTTTTGCTTTAATTTATATGCCGCCCTTCTCCAGAGATTCAGGGCGGCTTACAATGCGTTAAGCAATAGCTTTCATACTTTTGTATATTTATATAAAGTCATCTTATTGCCCCCACAATCTGGGTCCTCATTTCATCTACCTTTGAAAGGATGGAAGGCTGAGTCAACCTTGAGCCTGGTGAGATTTTGTGAGTTATACCTAGCTCATAGTTTTTGTTTGTCTCAGTGGTAATGGGCAACTTGAAAATAGATTAGCAGTTCTTGTATTTTGTCTCTTTAGGGTACTTTCATATGGATTTAATGAAATGGCAACAGTTGCTAGGAAAACTAAATTGCAAGAGTGTATAGCTACCCATTTAAACATTTGTTATATATACATATTCCCTAAATGGAACAGCTGACAGCTGTTCCATTTAGGGAATATGTGTCTTGTTACAGTACATCTTCACATATAAGAATTAAAACTGTTCATTCCTTGTAGTCAATTTCATTTGACATTTTATCAGCCATTGAAATGCACTATGAATTAAGGCATTAATCATTAGAACTGTAACAAATCTCCATAATCTATTTGTGGAAAGCTCTGAATCCATTTTGGAAAATATTGTATTAAATCAAACTTGCCAATAAAAGTTTTGGATCTGATGTGATATACTTATTTCCTTTTCCTGAACAGAAAGAAGAAGGGAAAATTCAAGGGCAACTTAATAATTCCGACTCTACTCAGTATATTAGAGAATTGAAAGATCAGATAGCAGAGTTGAATCATGAGGTAAACTCTCATTTTTGCTCACTTAAATTCCTTTTCTGTAACTTGTACTTTGGGTTTCTTCTATTTGCTGATTCCAAGTAACTTGTTTTTTCAGAATTTTTACATTTTTCATTTAGTCATAAGAAAATACTAAACATGGATAATTTTGCTCTGTAACAGATGAGGAAGTGTCTTTTTGATAAAACCTAACTTGATTATGCTTGCACTTATTTCTAAAATTTCTGTACAGCCTCTTTAGACTTTTAATATTTTTTCATCAACTTGGTTTTAAAATTGTCCTCTTTCTGAGAGCTAAATTCGTAGAAGTATGGGCCCTTATGATAAGTGCTAGTTTCAGCTTAATTGATAGGATCATTTTAGTCAATTGGAAATATTTAACTAGCTCAGCTATACAATGTTGAAAAGTATGGACATTAGAATTTCAATCTTAATAAATAGTGAATGGTAAGAGACCAGAATACTTCTGTGGAAGCGTTATACTCCTGGTATGCATTTTTTTTAATCAGATAAAGAATATAAAATACCTAGACTTTTTATAAATTGCCCGGCAGTAGAAAGCTTATTTTGACTTTAGCCATAATATTACCCATAATCATTTTACTACTTTTTATTATTGCTGATTTATGATTTGGGACAAATTGGTATGGAACCGTCTTATATTAATCTGTAGTCCAGCTACAAACATTTTTTAAATTATTTATTAATCAAAATTATGTGACAGCCCCCATGTACAATGAAACTTTGGACAGCAAATAAAATAAAAATATAATCCATAAAATTCCCCCCTCCCCCCATCCACTTGAGAACACCCCACCCCACCCCCTCAAATTTCAGATCATACACCATGCATATTCTCCCACACAGGAACTCCCATAACTAATAACCTGGCTTACAAGTATATGTATCAGACTGGAAACAGTGGTCATGGTGTAGATTCAGATGCATGTCTGAAAAGAACTTGACTCATTCTACATCTGCAGTCTCTTTACGTGTTCTTACATTGAGCCGAATATGCATTGCAGCATGTATCCAGGCAAAATAGTATGTCAGTTTGTGGTTAGAAAAGTGATTTTTATCAATATTAATTAGAACCTTTTATTAATATTCTTTGGGAGACCTTATAGAAAGCTCAAAAAAAAAAAAAAAAAAACCAGGGTTATTTATAATTGTATAATTAATGAGTCTTGTGTCTTTGTTCTTGGAAATAATTCCATTGTTTAGTGGGGCTTACTATTTGGCATGTATGCCTAGATTTTAGCATTGATTATCTGTTTGTGCCATTAAAGTTCTGCTTCTGTGACACATGGTAATAATGAGATGCTATCCTATGGGATAGTTTGTGAAAGTTATATTTGGGCAAAAAGTATTGCTGACCGAATTTTCTTTCTTTGAGTACTTGGAAATCCTGTTTTCATACTGCATTCAGCAAACACAATATATTTACTTAAGTCACATAGTCTAACAATTTGACCTTGAAATCATTTTGCCCTCTTTAAAAAGTTCAGAAAGTTTATTTCATAAAACATATTATTTATCTAGCATACCCTGCCTTTTCTGAAGAGATAGACATGTATAGATTGTTTTCAGAAATTACAAAAGAATTATAATAGCAATAGCATTTAGACTTATATACCGCTTCACAGTGCTTTACAGCCCTCTCTTAAGTGGTTTACAGAGTCAACATTTTCCCCCCAACAATCTGGGTCTTCGTTTTACTGACCTTGCATGGATGGAAGGCTGAGTCAGCCTTGAGCTTGGTGAGATGTACTATGAGGAAATCTTGCAGTTTGACATAACATTTTCTTTCATATGAATTTAATTCCTCTAATAGTAAATCTTCACAAAATTTTAGTTCAGTAAAAACCAGATTTAATAGATTGTGACTTAAGTAAATATATTGTGTTTGCTGAATGCAGTATGAAAACAGGATTTCATCAATACAGAAGTCTTATTTGTAGAATGAGGCATATCAATTTCTGAGTAATAAATATTGTTGTACCTCGGTACTTGACACTTCAAAACTTGCCGAATTTGGTACTCAATGCATTTTGACATGAAAATGTTGTCCCAGTACTTGTTGTTTGTTTGGTACTCAACGTGCTGCAGTAGAAAGAGGGGGAGAATGGACAGGAAGACAGCCATGCTGGGAAGGTCACTGCAAAAGGAAATGGGGGACAGCTGCAGAGGGCGAACAGGAAGTCAGCCATGCTGGGAAGGTCGCTGATATAGGAAAAGGGGCAGTCAGAAAGTTCTTCCCAGCCAAAACACAGGGTCATGTAAGTCACATGGTTTGCTTGGTACTCGTTGTATTCAGTATTTAGTATTCCCAGAACCAATTAACAATGACTATCGAGGTACCACTGTACAGTAAAAAGGAAACAATTATTTCCTTTCTTTCCCCAACTTTAGCCATGCTTTTCAAAATATTCATGGATATCTAATTTAAGGTTATCTTCTTTTAAGATACACAAAAATGGGTACAAAAATTTGTACATACAGGAACCAGGTTGGATAAGATAGGATAGGATAGGATTGCATTGCATTGCATTGCATTGCATTGCATTGCATTGCATTGCATTGCATTGCATTGGATTCTTTATTGGCCAAGTTTGATTGGACACACAAAGAATTTGTCCTGGTGCATACGCTCTCAGAGTACATAAATTAATCGTATGGGAAATAAATATGAGCTGTATGTGTGCACCTCAAATGTTTCTCCTCGAGAAAGGGAGTGGAAACATATTGCTCACGTTAAAGTGATTGTTATATGAACTAATATAGCAAATTGGGTGTTAACAGGTGCAAAGTAAGGTTAGGTAGCAATAAATACTTTGCCAAAACTCTGTGAAGAAACAATGCTTAAACAGTATATTATCCATTTCAGAAAATTGCATCTGTTCAAGTCAATATTCCTGAAGGGGGAATATTTTAGGACTGATTTACAAGTCAATTGGAGCCAGAATTGAAACAAATATCACTCATATCCCACCTATAAGTACTGTCAGGCCTCATCTTACTAGTATATTGAATCCAGCCAAGGCCAGCCAGGTGTTATCATCTGCTGAGGCATGGAGGCAGCAGGGATATGTAAAATAACTGAAATATCTATGGACTTGAAACTGTCGAAACAAACATTGCTTGCTTTTCCAGCATTCAGTAAATGCCAGAATATGTCAAAACTATGTAGCGTACTATAACATAAACCACAGTGCCTGCATTTCATTAGTTGGGAACCTTTGCAAAGCAACTTTTGGAAAGGATCAGTTTAGTGACCTTCATCCATATCTGGACTGTCATTTTTTGACTGTAAGTATGTGCTGCTATGGGGATGCCGTGGCTCAGGAGCTAAGAGGCTGAGCTTATCGATCGAAAGGTCGGCAGTTCAGCAGTTCGAATCCCTAGTGCCGCGTAATGGGGTGAACTCCTGTTACTTGTCCCAGCTTCTGCCTACCTAGCAGTTCAAAAGCATGTAAAAAAATGCAAGTAGAAAAATAGGGACCACCTTTGGTGGAAAGGTAACAGCGTTCCGTGCACCTTTGGTGTTTAATTATGCCGGCCACATGACCACGGAGACGTCTTGGGACAGTGCTGGCTCTTCGGCTTTAAAAGATGAGCACCGTCCCCTAGAGTCGGGAACGACTAGCACAAATGTGTGAGGGGAACTTTTACCTTTTTATGTGCTGCTAACTATCATAAATGTTAAAATGAGCCAGCATGAGCCAAATACAAAAACAGGCCTCTTCAGGAAGATATATTGATTCAGTTGGCTCTTGAAAAGATTGAGTCCAAATTAAAAATATGTGTATTATTATTCTCTCATTTGTACTATTTCTCAATTTTATCAACTGCCTTAATTGGAGTTAGTGCCATTTACATATGTTCTGCATTCCTGAACAGTTGTTTTGGCTTCCTGTTGGATACTCCAAGGAACAAATGTGTTGTGTAGATTAGAGGAGTGGTATATAAGATTAGAATTGATAAGATTGCCCACAGGCTACATTGGCAAACCACAAAGTTTCTTGGGAAGTAGAAGGAAGGAATAGTGGTTTCCAGTTATAGAATGAAGAAAAATCCTGGATTTGCAGGTTGTGACTGTTGTATTGTGAAGTGTTTTTAGATCCTCCCCTTTTTTATTTTCTTTTTTTTTTAATTCTCAGGCAATAATTTCTCTGTATAGTAAAAGCAGCAGTAAATCCAGTAGCAATACCATATCTGATTTGTAATGCCAATCATCTCCTCTATTAGAACAGACATTTTTGTTCTGTGGTTTTGTTTCTGTAACTTATTTATGCCTTCTGTTTTACATATTCCTCGATTTGAAGTATTGGTAGCCTCTTTTTAAAAGAGATATTTTCTATAAAAATATGAAATAGATATACAGGTAGTTCTCAACTTAAGACCATAATGGAGACTATAAATCAACTGTAAGTCGTGACGATCATAAAGTAGGGTACCATGTGTCTGACTTTTTTTGCAACAGTCATTAAATGAATCACCATGTTTGTTATTTGATCCATGGTTGTTAAGCAAACTCCACACTTGTTAAGCAAACTCATTGTTTGCTTTGGGGCATTTTTGCTGAAAACAAAAATAAATGTTGTTTTTCAGCAAAAACATCATAAAGCCACTGTCGCATAATCACAGAATACTACAAGCAAGCAGCTATAAATGCAGGCTAGTTGGTGGGCACCCAAATGCACCCAATATGACTATGGGAAGCAGCATCCATCAGAACTTCAGAACTGGGTCATAAGTATCTTTTGGAGTGTCTGTCATAACTTTGAATAGTTGCTAAACAACCAGCTATAAGTTGAGAACAGAGTAATTAACCCTATTTTTAAAGTAAATTCATATCTGTAGGTATGTTATATTTAATTGTTGTGAAAAGTAGTTGAAGGATCTTATGTGACCTTTTTATATTTCACTTCTGCAAGTAATAAGCCTAGATTTTTTTAAAAAGTGTTTATTGTAACTTTAACTATTCTTTTGATTGTGGATCTGCAAGTAACAAAATCTAGAGCCAGAATTGCTCAGATGCAGGTTATCCTTCTGATAAGGATAAGTTTAACTGAAGAACATTTGATTGATATCTAGAATCTCTTTAATGGAAGGCTTTTAATCATTTCAGATAAATAACCTGCAGAGATTATTTAGATAGGGGATCTCTTTTCTGAAACTATCTCACTTCCTTTTCTTAAACTTGAAAGCTAAACATTCTTTCTTCCTATCCCCAATGAACCTTATACTATCACTCTTCCGATGTTTCTTTCCTAATGTAGTTAGTAAAAGATTCTGATAGATCTGTTATCTCTTGTTCAGATCATGTTTCTGTTGAAACAAAATGGGATTTTGTAGAACAGATGAACTGTTCTACTTTTAGACGATTGTAAATGCTAAATAATTACTTAGATAAAGTATTTAGTTTAAATAAGAAAAAGAGGGATTCTCAGGTAGTGCTAAATCAGGGGTGTCAAACTCGGGGTGTCACATTGTCATGTGACATATCACAACTTTTTCCCCCTTTGCAAAACGGAGTGGGGGTGGCCAGTGTGTGATGCATCTGGCCTGCAGGCCACGAGTTTGCTAAATAATAGGAATATGTGAAATTTACTTTCTTAAAATTACAAAACACAGTTGTTTTTATATGTGTTTTAGTTCCATTACAACTGAATAACATCGTATGACTTCCTAGGAAAAGATCCAAAAACCAATTGTTGATCCAGAAATAAAATAACCAAGTTGTTAATAGGAGATTGATTCAATTATTACACCAAGTGCACCATTAGCTTTCATCCTTTACTTAGTGTCAGTACAAAGTATTGTGGGTAATCTTTGAAGAAATGGTTTAGAACCTGACTGTTAATATAATTTGGTATCTGAGCCTGCTGTTTTCTAAGAATTTCTCCACATCAGATCCTGCAAAAGAGTCACATCATGGATCCCCTCTGTTAAAGAGTGCTATCTCGCAGGGCCCAGAAAGAGATCTTTTCCTCTGAGGCGCCTGTTCTTTGGAGTATCACCATATGAAAGATTAGATTAGCCCCAAGCTGGTGGCCTTCGGCCATCTTTGAAGACCTTGTTATGCCATTGGAGATGTGACAGAGCCCTTGGGATGATTGTATTGATGGCTTGGATTGATTTATTTTAAGTTAATTTTAAGTTTTTAACTGCTATTCATCACCCAGAGTCGTGAAATTGAGATAGATGGTTATATAAACCTAAATAAATAATACAAACTTTTGATATTTATGCATACGGTTGTAATGATGTTAACACATAATACTACGTTAGCTTCTTCTGCTCCATGATCTTCTGACACCAAAGAGAGAGAAAAAATGTTTTCAGATTTAATATGTGAGTGTTCCAACTTGTGGCGAAAACTTTCAGAACAATAAATCATGTGCTTTCCTTGTACGGTATCTTGCAGATGCAGTAAGACAAGACCACACCACCAGATTTGTCCTCCCACAACAGCAAAGTTATTGGACAACTAAAAGTTGCTGTTTTTGTTATTACGTGTCAGATTCTGAGCATCTATGCTGGTGGAGTCTAGATTTTCAGTGATTGTGGTCAGTCTGAGGAAACTGTGATGCGATAAGATAGCATTTGTGAGGTCATGTGGTTAGCAAATACCCAATCTAACATAGCAGCTTTATGGACCCTCGGTTTTAAAGTAATTTATTTACTCTGATATGTTGAAGGGTGTGTGTATTTTTGAAAAACAGAGCTGCTGTTCATGCCAGATAGTTATTAAAGTTGAGGGCCTTATTAGCATTTTGTGTGTGTGTGTGTGAGAGAGAGAGAGAGAGAGAGAGAGAGAGTGTTTCCCTTCTTGTGCCATTTTTAGGAGCTCAGATTCCGTTCAAAAAACACATTTCGGGAGAGAAGGAGAATGAGAACACAGCACCCAGTCTGTGACTTGTAACAGCCACATCCTTATTTTCTAGGATCGCATGGCTGCTACAGAGAGAAACTTCCATTGTAACAGGATGATGCTGGAAACAGATGTAGCTCCTTTAATAAATCACAGACAGGAACTGAGTTTGTTGTATTGTGCATTTTGAAGCACTCCTTCCAAATTGAATCTAAAAACCATGTTGTTTTCTAATTTACCCCAGAATTGTCTGAAAGAAGGTGTAACCTACAAATTTAATATTTACATGTTGCGCTCTGTGTTTAAGATAATTGGCAAAACGTTTAACATAATTCATATCCAACTGGATAGTTCTTTTCCCTTTCCCACCCTCTGACACCATCACGGTAGAAACTTCAGTCTACAGGTAGTCCTCAACTTAGGAACACAATTGGGCCTGGGATCTTCAGTTGTTGAGCAAAGTGGTCATCAATTAAGATATCATGTGATCAGGGACTACCTGTATTTTCATTGCTTTCCTATAGTTAAACTGCCTGATTAACTTAAGTCTTGATAGTACAGTGGTTTAGTGAACCCTGTTATTAACACAGCTGCCTGCAATTTCTGCTGGTTCGAATCTCTCCAAGGCTCAAGGTTGACTCAGCCTTCCATCCTTTCTAAGGTAGGTGAAATGAGGACCCAGTTTGTGGGGGCAATAAGCTGACTTTGTATAAAATATACAAAAGAATGAAGGCTATTGCTTAACGCATTGTAAGCCGCCTGAGTCTCCGGAGAAGGGCGGCATATAAATCAATTTAAAAAAAAAAAAAAAAAGTCTAATGGAAGCTGTTTCAAGTATGGTGTCTTTTCATTTTTGTTTGTAATTTTAGGGTAGTTTTTACTGATTATTATCCACCCCAGTTCCATGGTGTGGAGGGGGAGATCATATAAATTTAATTTAAATCAATAAGCATAACTCTTTTGTTGTTGTTGCTAATGTTGTTACACAATGTGAAATACAGAGGGCTATATTTTTTGAAAGCTAACTGAGACAAGGAACAGAGGAACGAGTTTGTGAAACGTATATGTCAATATATACATTTTAATAGAAAAATTTAATAGAAAAAAATAATGCTGATAAGAATCATAGGTGAATGGGGATTTTATAATTCAGCTCAATTTTATAAGAAACAAAATTTCTTTTTTCAATCTGATTTAATGAGACCATAATTGATCATTTTAAGCAGTCTTCCGTTACACGTCTTTATTAGGTTATTTATCACTATGTCTTTATTTTCTTTAAAATTTAGTATGGCTGCTGAGGATTATCATTCTCTGTTGAATCCTACACTTGCTACTAGCAGCATAAGTCTTTCAAACCGGCTAAATCAATGGTCCCCAATTTTTGCAGCTTGGTGGCCCGCCTGGGGCGGGGGAGAGGGGAATTGGACGATGTGAGCGGCATGTTGAAAGTGCATACGCAGCTGCACTTGTGCAAATTAAGCTGTGCACATACACCCTGGCCTGCTGTTTACGCAGCCCGGCTGCAAATAAGCCACAGCCCCAGTAGTAGGTCGTGGCCCAAAGGTTGAAGACTCTGTGCTAAATAATACGGCGCTAGGATCTGTTTTGCAATAAGCAAAGTTGCTTATAGAATTGAGTTTGAAACATGTTCTTCTGATTGCATGCTATCGTTTCAATCACATACTTTCTATTAAGATTTCAAAACTTTTGATTATATGGTATTAGCACAGTGATCAAAAAGTCATGACCCTGCCTGATCAAGTTATTGGTTTCCTGTTCTGACTTACTTGAAATATTTTGCTCTGAATGTATCACAAGTTTTAATCTTTGTCAAGCTAGCACTACAACATCTTAGTGTTAAAAATCTTTTTTTTTCCGGTTTGCTGTTTAGCTTTAGATAAGTGATAAAGCTGCAAAAACCTACTCCCATGACTTAAAAAAAAATAATAATTCAGATGTTTAGAACATAAATATATATCCCGAATTAAGATATGCATAACTTTAATTTTCAGTCTAATTATACTTTTGGTATTTCTGTAAAAGTGAAGTGTCATAAATGCTCAGCTGTAACAAAACTGCATCATCATAATTTGTGGACATTTGAACCATTTACAAATATTCAGGTTTTATGTTGATAACATTTACCTGAACAGCAAGCATTTTCCACTACAACCACCCCAAAAATTAATAGAATCCTCCCTCCCACCCAATCCCTACCCATCTCTTATGTATATTGTTGTATTGTCGGGAAATCTAAGTTGACTACCATATTCCCTTTTAAAGGTGAATTATTTAGGAAGAAATATGTTCTTTATTTCAGATAAATGCAGTAATTATGAATGGCTCACATTAATAGCAGCTTTTGCCTGAAATAATATGTGTGAATTGATTCTGGATCTCATTTGTATGACATATGCCATGAGAATTAATTATTACTAAACATATTTGTTACCTCTTCTTAGATCATGGGGTATATAATAGTTTTCCTTTTGAGATATGGCGTGGGCTAAAGGAAATTAAACTGACTATTAAACAATCCAGTTATCCAGTCACATTGCCTATACAGATAGTCCTCGACTTACAACAATTCATTTAGTGACTTTTCACAGTTACAACTCGCTTGCGCGAGTGGAGCTTCATGCGTGCACACTTACCACCCCTTGAGTGAGTGGACCTTTATGTGCACGCCCATCTCTCCGGTGGTCCAGTTATGAACCACGGCCCGGGAGTTGGGGACCCCTGCTATAGACCAATAGCAAGAGGGCTCACCACAAGATATTACACTTATGGCTATTTTACTATTTGGTCCACCTTCCTTTAGGCCCAATTCAGCATTTTGATTCTTTTGGTACACACCTGGACAAGGATTATTAAGATAATCAGAGTAGATATTGTAGGAGGAGACTGTGTTAGGCTAATTATGGTAGCCAACAGCTAACAGAAGGAATCCATTAGCACCTTTTCAGATTCACAATTTCAGATTATTTGCCCCTAATAAAAGTTTGATTTGATTTGAGATTAACAATTTATTAAAAGGCATGAGCACCTGTTGAGGTGAATCACAGTTCACAAACACAGATTGCCTTTTAATAAAGTTTGTCAGTCTAAAAGATGCTAACAGGCTCCTTCTGATTAATCAGTGTTTTTTTTTTTGTACTGATGCTGGTTGAGGTAGGGCTGCTTTATTATATCTCGGTAATAATAGTATGCTTCCTAATTGTGTTGCTATCAAGAGAAACAAGCTGTGGAAGTAAGCTTCACATGCAAACTGTAGGTAAAAAAAGAAATTATACAGACATACAATTTGCATATTGCACAGCTTTCACAGTGCGGATGAATAAAAGTACGTTTTGAGTTATATCATTTGTGCTCAACACTTTAAACACTGTGGAAGAAAAATATCGATGTTTTACAAATAGAGAACCAAAAGATATATGATGCAATGGATCTCTAACTGGAATTTGCATTGCCTACATTTTAATTTTAGACTAACCACTCTAATCAGAGCAACAGAAACTGTAAATAATTCCAGAGTGCATATTTTCTATTTTTGGACGTAAAAGAAGTTGGTGGAAACATCTCAGACAGTGGGTTAAATTCTAAACCTACAAAATCACAGATTTTTGACAATTCTTAGCACCATCACTAAGGTGCAGTTCTGATCACAATAGGGGTAACAGTTCTTCAGTGTATATTCTTGGAAATTTCTTTATGGCAATATATTCTTTCTGTTGTTTAAGTGAAAGAAAACATTGAACTAAGGAATTTTTGTAATTATACTGTATTGTCCTTCCCCCAAAGTAACATATTGGCCATTGATAATATTTTTAGAGCATTTGAATCTTAAATGGCTGCCTTGGTTTGTTGCATTTAAAATTTAGATTAAAATGATTTAATACTTCTAATTTTTTTCTCTGCTATCTTTTTCTTCTTGCTTATGTTTGGGTGTAACAGTCAACTACAGGTAAGAAGAGCATGTTGTGAAAAAGTTCAAGCAGTATGAATTTCTGTCTTTTTGGAGCATGGCTATATTGTGTTCTCAAGAAGATAACCAGATTCAGTGTGGCAGATGTGGGTTTGTAGGTCCCTTGGTTCACTTCTTAATTCTGCATTTTCTAAAGTGACTGGAGACATTGGTAGGGAAATCAGTTGTCATTACTGCTAACATTATTTAAGATACAAGTAGTTGGGGTAATAGTAGCCTGTGGTTTTGGCCAACTACCTTTCTGATGCTTAAGTTAAGGCACTCAATCCATCTAAGTGGGCAGCATCTAGTTAACTTTGGCTGATCTTAAAAAGCTAAGTACTATGGGATCAGACTTAGTTACTATGTAGGTTGGAGACCATCATGGAATCCCAGTGCTGGAGGCTAAATTGGGAAGCTTTAAAAAAAAATCTGAAAAGAAGGAGTGGCAAATCAGTTGCATATATTGTCAGGAAAACTACATGGACATATTTATGAAGTTCATCCGGAATTAAGCTTGATAAGAAAGAAACTTGACTGGTTAATCTTTCTATTTCTTTATCCACACCATCTGGATCATCCCTTTTATTCCAAACATACAAAAGCAGATGTTCTGTCATACTCGTAATCTATCTGCCCATCACTTTAGATGTGAAATTCAGATTTATGCTAGCACTGCAAGAACAAGAGTTCTATCCAATAGTAGCTTTTTGAAATATCCAAATATTCTTCCTTAGTTATTCCACAGCCCACATTTCTCCCAAATATTTTTTAAAAGCATGGCCTACTTCCAATTCTGGTTCTCTCTCTTTCCTTTTCTATACAGTATGTATTTCTTCAGCTGTTGGTGCAGAAAACATTTCCATTCTGTTGCCATACTTTCTCCAGAATGGGATAACTTTTCCTGCCCACCATTACTTTAAGGTCATCTCCTTGTGTTAACATTTGAAAGAGCCAAAGCCAATAGGATATGTTTTTAAAGAAATCTTAATACTTAGCATCCGGTCAGTTTAAGAATGTGTCTCACACTTCCAGCTGTATTTCTTGTTTCAGGATAATTTCCAGTCTTCAGAGCAGTAACTGAAACTCAAGTAGGGTATGGCTGATATTGCTGTTTTATCAGCTTCTCCACTGTACTGTACCTTGAATGCAGAAAGATCAGTATTTAATTCTGTCAAAATTTGATAATTTAATTTGGCTTTAAGAAGAATATCAGCAGAAGAAAAAGTCAAAAGCCTTTCTGAAATTATTCTCAGTTTCTTTTCAATATTACATGATACTGAGATAGTTTGTAGGTTACTTAAGGATAATTTGCATGCGGGTGGGTGTTTCCATTTTAATGTTTGGGGGGAAAAAACTTCACAAAGTTTAGTGGACATTAGTGTCCAATCAATTTGATAGTGCTTAAAAGTAGAGATGGATGACTTTTCTGATCTTACTAAATTGCAGTTTCCTATTGGCTTTGTAGCTGTTAAAATTTGAGTCCCATAGTGTGAAGTTCCTAAACTCTGGCACAGTCTACCAAATTCTAATCTGAATTTGAAAATGCTGCAGTCTTGTTTGTGGAGTATCTAATTTGGGCAAGGCTCCTGGCATTTTCCAAAAATTATTTCTCATTATAATGGGGTGTCTTACTAAGACAAAGAGTCTTAAAATGGGACATCTTGCTAAATATTTTATTCTGAGCATTGTGTAATTCTGGGCTTTTACATACAAAGTCTGTTGTAATTTCATGTTATGATTTTAACATCTGAAGCATGTTTTCAGTGGTTCCTCACCATTTATGGTTCAACATCTTATTTAAGACCCTGTGCATGAGGTATTGAGTGTGTACGCTTTTCATTTTAGATCTAATTAGTGGATGGGATAGTTCATTTCCTAAAGACACTTGCACTTGTTAGAATCAAGCTAGCAAAATGGGCTTTAAAATTTCTAGAACACAACTTATTCTCGTCCTCAACAGGCATTTTGTTTGGAATATTAGCTCTATTACCTACAAGCTGTAAATATTTTAAACCTACTCATTAATTAATAATGTTATATTAATTGACATGTCTGGACTTTAAATAGTGTTTTTCAAGTGCAGAGTTTAATTCTGCATAGTGGAAAGGACAAAATACTTTATTTTTTCTAAATAATGTCAACAGAATTCCTTACAATATTCTAACAACAATATTAAGTGCGGTATGTATTGTCACATTCTCAGATGATCAAGCACAGGAATAAAATAAAAATAATAGGTTTTATAAAGGTGTGAGGAGGAAGTATTTGTAGAACATTGCAAAACATAACAAAACAGTTGTATAAAATACACAGCCAGAGGTCACCAAAATTATTGTCAAATGGCAATCCTTAGTGTAACTAAATTCATTTTTAACTCAATTTAAATGTAAATGAAATTACAATTGGTTTTTGCCCTGAATCCCCCAGATGCTTTTGAGAATCAGGCTATGATGCACCAAAGCCAAAATGCAACCATACATCCATAAAACTTTGTGCTCTTTTCTGTAATTTTTCTGTATAGCTCAAGTCTGTTGATGTTTGTGTTTCCCAGTACTATAAATGATTCATGTGTAACTGGAATGATGAGATTGAAATTCATCTCAATAATGAACAATTTCAGGAAGTTCAATGCCCCAAGTGTCTTATTGATCATGTTTATGATTGGAATGTTTTCTTCAAAGCTGTCATTATTTAAAGTTATTCAGGACCAGTTTACAGTCATATATTATTTTCATCTGTTTCAGATTCTTCTAAAACAGGATGAGCAATGACTTGCATATACTGAAACTCTACTCTTGTAATTGCAGCCCATAATCCAACAGCGATTGATCCATAGCTAGAAATGAAGAGGACAAAAGATCTGTTCTCTAATTCTTTTTTTTTTTTCTTTTAACAGATCACATGCTTAAAAAGTAAGAAAACTTTTCCAGGCACAAACACTTTTGATGGGATTCATATCGTGAACCATTTGTTAGGAGATGATGAATCACTGCATTCTTCAGATGAAGATTTTATATCCAATCACATTCAAGAACACGGGATCCATTTTCATTTGCACAGCAGAACTGGTCACATGGAACGGAATCCAACAGTGGCAGACAGTAGTGACAGCGATACTGAAAACACTGAATCACTGAGCACAAATACTGAGAAGGAAAACAATAAAAAAAGAATGGAGTCTTATTCTACTACGGTGTGATCACTGTGAAAAGTTTGGCTTTCATTCTTGAAGAGCTTCTTCCATAATTAAGAAAATTAGCATTAAGCACTCAAGTTGACTTGGTCCTTGCATCTTATCTGATGCCACAACCTATCTCCATCTGTGTTTGCCAAATCTTTCTCTTTGACGTTATTGCCATACAGTAGACTGAGAAGATATGAGGTGGTTGATAACTCTAACAGTATTAATTACTATTCCTTGTACGTTTCTCATGCTAGAAGATGTGCATTCATAATTGTTGCCTTCTCAAGAAGCATAGCTGCTGTTCATAAATATGGAAAATCATTACTCTTCAGAAGGAACTATCTCGTGCAATAGTTTAATGCTCTGTGAACAACTATGTTCCATAAGCAATTTGCAATCAAGATGGATGTGTGCACGTTAGAAATATCAGATATGAAATATCTGATTATTTTGAGTGTCTTATTTTTAATTAACTTCAACTACTGGAGACTAACAGTTTCCAATCTAAAGCCTCTATTTGTGCTATTTTATATAATTAATGGTCATACTTCATTCTAAAGGATTGAAAACTTTTGTCAACATTTATGTGCATTTGTTTTTGACAATGTTGCTAATGAATTTGATCAAATATGTTAACTACAAATAATATCTATTTTGTATATATTTGTATAACTGTACTCCTACCTAAAATGTATATTGAATTTTGTATGAAATGTGTAAATGTTATACGAGTGTCTTAGCATTTTAAAAGAAAAATGAAATTATGTGTAAGCAAGTAAAATTGGGAGCGATGTATGGGAAAAAATAAGAAAAACACTAATTCTCGTTCTGAGACTTCTGTGTATCAGATGATCTACAGTTGATGTCCCATTTAATTATGTTCGAAATGATGCTATTCACTGAAATTTTAACCTTGTGTATATGTAACTATATAATAAAACCTTTTTCATGATTTAACAAATGCTAAACAGTTAAGTTTAACTCTTCCTCAAAAGTGTTGATCATAAGCTTGCTCAAGTGTGGTAAATAACTTTTTATAGTAAATAAAAATATAAAAAATACAGCCAGTGATATGCCAGATACAGCCAGATAATATGCATTCAGAAAGTATTCAGACCCCCTTCACTTTTGTCAATTTTGTTATGCTGCAGCCTGATGCTACAGAAATTCTTTTTTTTCCCTCATTAATCTACACTCAGTACCCCATAATGACAAAGTGAAACAGAATTTTAGAAATGTCTGTAAATTTATTTTAAAAATACTGAAATATCACATTGGCATAAGTTTTCAGACCCTTCACTCAGTACTTTGTTGAAGCACCTTTGACAGCAATTACAGCCTCAAGTCTTTTTGGTTATGACGCAACAAGCTTTCCACATCTGGATTGGGGATTTTCTGCCATTCTTCCTTGCAAATCTTCTCAAGCTAAATCAGGTTGGATGGCACCATCAGTGGACAGCCATTTTTAGGTCCCTCCAGAGATGATCCAATAGGGTTTAAGTCAGGGCTCTGGCTAGGCCACTCTAGGACATTCACAGAGTTATCCCTAAGCCATTCCTGTGTTCTTGGCTGTGTGCTTACAACATCATGTTGGAAAATGAACCTTCGGCCTAGTCTGAGGTCCTGAGCGCTGTTGAACAGGTTTTCATTAAGGGTTTCCCTGTATTTTCCCTGTATTCAGCTTTCCCTCAACCCTGACAGGTCTCCCAGTCCCTACTGCTGAAAAACACTCCCACCACATGATGCTGCCACTACCACGCTTCACTGTTGGGATGGTATTAGGCAGGTGATGAGCAGTGCCTGGTTCTCCTGTGCGCTGCTTGGAGAGTCCAAGCATGGGTTAATTCAGTCAGATATGTTAATTACTGAGTTGGAATTTCTTTGGCCACACTTTCCTCCTCCAGCCGAGCCTCAGTTTTTTCAACTCAGTCAGATAGAGAGACTTGTTTGAGTTGGCTCTTCAATATATTGTATTTAATTAGGAAATAATTGGCTAATTCCAAAAATAAAAATAAAAAAGTACTAAACAGAGCCTCTTTAAATTTGGCTTGGAGTGGATGGGCAGAGCGCAGTTCAGCACTGCAAACTCTGCTGGGATAGCGATACGATCACTATGGAGGCGGCCATTGCCACGTGGACCCGATTTCAGAGAAGAATGTGGCAGAGACACAGGTGATCCTTGTGGACATTGGGGAGAGCCGAGGCTTCGGTTTCTCCTCATTTTGTGCTGCCTGGGAGCCACGGAGCAGAGGAGGAGCGCGCTGATCAAATGGCCGATAGCCGCCATTTTGAGGGCAGCAGCCATTTTGTTTTCAGCTTAAAAGCAGCTTTACCTTGCAATTTCAAACAACTTGGAGGAAATTGGAGCAAGTGAGCATCACCACGAGGCTTGGCCATCAAGAGGAGCCGTTTTGCACGTGAGTAAACCGTGTTGCTGGTCAAGCCCTTTCTTGCACCTGAGATACCCTGATTCTGCTGCTGCTGCTTATAGTTACACGCAAACAAACCATGTTACCGGTTTGGTGTGCTTACAAGTCTGACTGTGCAGTGAGTAATTAGCTAGGTTTCTCTAGCAAAATTGGTTTCACAGTTTTCTATAATTCCTAGTTTGTACTCTGTTAGAGTTATGGCAAATACTAATGATTCTGAAGGTTCAGCCTCCTTCAGCTCCCTTGCAGGGACCTGGCAAACAGCGTTCAGCGCCATCTGCCACCTTTACGCCAACAGCAGCTGGGCTCCACCCTCTGGAGGCAACAAATCAAGGGCTATCTTCAGAATTGCGTTATGCTATTGTGCAAACTATTACTCAAGGCATTGATGAGGCACTGGCACAAAGAGGTTTGCTGGCTCCTGGGCATCCAGGTCCTTCAAGGCCTGATCCTATGCAACACTCTTCACACAGACATAGAGATTATAGGGAGGAATCACGTCAGGCTTCTCCATCAGTCCACAGCAAGATCTCGCTGGAAGGGGAGGAGGAGTTAGGTGATTTTGAAATGTCAGGTGATGAAGAGATGGCTCAAGATAAACCCACTTATACAGGTTTATTCCGTCCCCATCTCTTTAAAACCTTATTACTAAAGGCTAAGATGACAGCTAATATGGGACAGATGGACAGATCCACTGCAGATTCTAAGGACTCTCAGGATCTTTGTGCCAGTCTCTTTACAGAGCAGGTTACGACTCAGGAAGTTATCCCTTCCCCAAAATTCTTCGTTGATGTGATTCAAAGGCAATGGGAACATCCTACTTCAGTTCCAGCACCTAGTGGCATGGACAAAAAGATGTACACAGTGGAGAAGGAGCTGGAGGAGCTCCTACAGATTCCGACAGTAGATTCCCCCTTAGCCTACTTGGCTTCTGCAGCCATCCTCCCTTCTGATAACGCAGAAGGGTTGAAAACTGAGGATAGAAAGATGGATTTAGCTGCATGCAAAACTCATCAGGCAGCAGCTTGGGCAATTAGGTCTGCTCCAGCAGCTTCCTTCCTTTCTAGAACATCACTATTATGGCTGAAACAGATGCAGGCCAGGGCCTCTCCAGAGGATGTCCGCCTCCAACAAGACATCAGTAAACTGATCGCTGCTACAGAGTATACAGCGGATGTGACTCTTAATGCGGAAAAATTTGCCTCCAGAGCTCTGGCATCTAATGTCGCTTCCAGGCGTCTGTTACGGTTACGCCAGTGGCAAGCTGACATGAGGTCTAAGTAGCATCTGGCAGCAGCCCCCTTTAAAGGAGGTCAGCTGTTTGGAGAAGTGCTAGATCCCATCCTGATAGAGGGGAAGGATAAAAGGAAAGTCCTACCTCAGTTGTCTAGGAGATCAGACAGAAGGTCTACTCCTTATTAATGTAGGCAGCCCTTTCGGAGTACTGAGATGGGGTTCTCCACCTCACAATTCCACAGGCAATACTCCCAGGTCACAAGACAGATCAGGATTTTGAGACAGGTCTCGACAGCCACAGTCCAGGCAGCCTTACAGGGGATCAGGGGACGCCCCTACCACCGTTCCAAATGACTCATGGGGTCATATCCCTATTGGCGGCAGGTTAAGGATGTTTGCCGACCAGTGGAGGGAGACCCCCATGGACGCATGGGTCTTACAAACAGTAAATCTCAGACTGACTCTAGAATTTTGTTCCAGATTTCCTCAACGTTTCATTCAATGTCTGGTACCCAGATGTGTCACCAAGAAAGTTATGATGGAAACCGAAGTTCAGCACTTGCTGGACATCGAGGCAATAGAACCAGTACCTATTGGGCAGAGAGGTTTGGGCTTTTACTCCATACTCTTTCTAGTTCCCAAGAGTTCAGGAGGCCAAAGGGCTCTATTGAACCTGAAAGACCTCAATGTTCACATAAAATACAAGAGATTCAAGATGCAATCCTTTCATTCGATCCTGGGGTGCCTCAGACAGGGAGATTACTTAACATCAAGGAGGCTTATCTCCATGTACCCATAAAGCTCTCTCACGGGAGGTTCCTCAGATTTGCATTTGCAGGCCGCCACTGGCAGTATGGTGCACTTCCGTTCAGCCTCTCCTCAGCCCCACGAACTTTCACCAAGTTGCTGGACGTAGTGGCAGCACATCTGCGGGCACATCCCATCCGCCTGCAGTGTTATCAAGACGATGTTCTAATTCAGTCATCATCTCTCAGGCCGGTGGAATTGGATCTGCAAGTTACGATCCAGACACTCCAGGATCACGGGTTTTCCGTGAACTGGGAGAAAAGCCATCTGACCCCATCCACCGGGCTTACTCACTTGGGGGTGGTGATTGACACCCAGTTATCACAGGTGTTCCTATCTCAAGAGCGACAGGACAGCATAAGAGAGATGGTAGTACAGGTTCAGAGTTTGGAGTTAATGTTCCTATTGCTTCTTTCCCAGCTATTAGGGAAAATGATTTCTTGTCTAGCTATAGTCCCATGGGCTCGTTTGCGTACCAGGGCCTTGCAGTGGCTGCTTCTGCTCAGTCAGAGATTAGGGCGCAGCAACTCATTATGCAAGATCAGGGTTCCTCAACAGGTGCTTCATTCATTGAACTGGTGGAAGTCAGAGGCCATGGAGAAAGGATGCCTGATTCGAGATCCTCCCAGACTGGTGCTGATGTCAGATGCCAGCCTCTTTGGTTGGGAGGCTCACTTGAATTCCAACGTAACTCAAGGTCGGTGGTCTCAGCAGGATCTGCTCAACAACATCAATTGGCTGGAGCTATGAACCGCCTATCTGGCGCTGCACCATTTTCGGGCTGAGTTGTCCAATCAACACATCCTTCTATTGACAGACAATGTCACTGCCAAGGCGCATGTCAACAGACAGGGAGATACTCGGTCCAAATGTCTCATGCGCGAAGCACAGAGGCTAGGCCTTTGGGTGGAACGTCATCTGCTGTCACTGTGGGTGGAGCACATTGCCAGGACTTCCAACTCCAAGGCAGGCTGGTTGAGCAGAACAACAATCGACCAGTCTGAATGGAGGCTCCACCCAGATTTTTTCCACCTCATAACAGTACGCTTCAGGACTCCGGTACGGGACTTATTTACCACTCCGCAAAACACCCAACTACCTCGGTTTTTCTCCAGGTACTGGACCCCGGCAGCTGAGGGAACCAATGTCCTTCATTGTCCGTGGCCAGCAGATCTGCTGTATGCCTTCCCTCCCATTCCATTGCTCCAGAAGGTAATCAGGAACATCTTGGCGGAGGGAGTGGAGGTGCTCTTGATGGCACCACATTGGCCACGGCGTCCATGATTTGTGGATCTGATGTAACTTTCCATCTCCCGTCCATGGATAATACCACCACACAAGCTATCTCTCAGTTAAGGGGCCTTCAACATCCAGATCCTCAGTGGTTCAAGTTAGCCGTTTGGCACTTGAACGGGAAGCCCTCAGGAAAGGTCACTTTTCGCCCGAGGTGATTTCCACCATTCGGACTTCCAGGAAGGCAACGACGATTAGAATTTATAATGCCACCTGGGCATCATTCTGTCATTGGTGCTCCAGGGAGACTTTGGTTCCTACTTCCACAACAGTTCCACAGGTTCTGGCCTTCCTGCATCAGGTTCTGAAGAAAGGCTTGTCTGCCAATACACTCCGGCGTCAAGTTGCCACTCTGGCAACCATCTTGCCAGGTGAGGGTCCTCTTTCTCTCTCACAACATCCTAAGGTGTGCAGCTATTTGAAGGGGGCTGCCAATCTGTTACCCCCTACAGTTCATAGATATCCGATCTGGGACTCGTCTGTGGTATTGCAGGCTCTCACTTTACCGCTGTTTAAGCCCTTGAAGTCTGCCACCCTTAGACTGTTCACATTCAAGGTGGCCTTCCTGGTGGCGATTACATCTGCATGCCGAATATCTGAACTAGCGGCTCTTTCGGTGCGCCAGGATTTGTGCATTTTTCACCTGGACAGGGTCGTTCTTCGCTTGGAGACCACATTTGTGCCAAAAGTAAATACCTGGTTCCATAGGGAACAGGAGGTTATTCTGCCAGACTTCTGTCCAAATCCAAGGCATCCACGTGAAAAATGCTGGCATACTTTGGATGTGCGCAGGGCTCTTAAGAGATACATCAAATGTACAGCTTCCTTCTGTCACACGGAATCCTTATTCGTGTCATTCCAGCCCACGTCTATGGGGAAGAAAGTGTCACCATCCACCATTGGACGTTGGCTCAAAGCTTGTATTACCTTAGCTTATGAACAACAGGCCCGCCCTGTGCCACGTCACATTATGGCACACTCAACACGAAGTGCGGCAATAACTGCAGCCTGGGTGACACAGGCCTCGATTTTGGAAATCTGCATGGCAGCCACTTGGGCTTCCCCTTCTCCATTTGTGAGACATTACAAGTTGGATCAGTATGCTGTGATAGAGGCAGCATTTGGGAGACGAGTATTGCAACGAGTCCTACCAGCCAAGGGGACCCTGGACCAATCTGTTTCCCGCCCTACAACTATTTAGCTTGGGTATATGCCAAGAGAGGGTATATGCCCGGAGAATGAATGTTGGACTTACCTTGAACATTCCTTCTTTGTGTGCTGTAGGAGAGTCCAATCCCACCCTGGCTTGTACTGGTCTGGGGTCCAGGAGTGGTCGATTCTTCAGATGGACTGCGTCTTTTCTGGTTCCGGTTTCGTTGAAAAAGCTGAGGCTCAGCCGGAGGAGGAAGGCATGGCCAAAGAAATTCCAACTCAGTAATTAACATATCTGATTGAATTAACCCATGCTTGGACTCTCCTGCAGCGCACATAGAAGGAACGTTCAAGGTAAATCCAATGTTCATTTCCTCCAGACATAATGTTTAGAATTGAGGCCAAACAATTCAATCTTTATTTCATCATATCAGAGAATCTTGTTCCTCACAGTCTGAGAGTCCTTCAGGTGCTTTTTTTGCAAACTCAAAGCAGCCTTTCATGTATTATGTACTGAGGAGATGCTTCCATCTAGCCACTCTGCCATAAAGCCCAGATCGGTGGAGGGCTGCAGTGATGGTTGTCCTTCTGGAACCCTGTCCCATCTCCACACAGGATCTCTGCAGCTCAATTAGAGTAACCATCGGGTTCTTGATCACCTCTCATACTAAGGCTCTTGTCCCCCTTGCTGAGTTTGACTCGGAGACTAGCTCTTGGAAGAGTCCTAGTTGTGTCAAATTTCTTCCATTTGACAATTATAGAGGCCACTGTGCTATTAGGAACCTTCAGCACAGCAGAAATTTTATTGTAGCATTCCCCAGCCTTGCAATACTGCTGTCTCTGAGCTCTGCAGGCAGTTCCTTTGGCCTCATGGCTTTTGTTCTGCTACAGCAGGGCTGTCAAACTTGCGGCCCATGGGCCGGATGCATCACGTGCTGGCCACATCCATGCCCGGTTTAGGAAAGGGAAAAAAAGTCCCAATATGTCACATGACGCTGCTGTGACACGAGTTTGACGCCCCTGTGCTACAGTGTGTGCCTTTCCAAATAATGTCTAATCAATTTAATTTACCACAGATGGACTCCAGTCATGGTGTAGAAACATGTCAGCAACGATCAAGAGAAATAGGAGGTACCAGAGCTAAACTTCAAAGTGTTGTTGCAAAGGGTCTGAGTACTTATGCCAATGTGATATTTCAGTCTTTTCTTTTTAATAAATTTACAGAACATTTCTAAAATTCTGTTTAGATTTTGTCATTATGGGTCTAGATTAATGAGGAAAAAAAATGTAGAATCAGGCTGCAGCATAACAAAATTGACAAAAGTGAAGGGATCTGAATACTTTCTGAATGCACTGTATGTATTAACACACAATAATAAGCAGATAGGACAGTGTTACAATTTCTCAGTTGCATTGGTAATCCATTTTTTCCTGCTTCTCATTATATCTTGAGCCCTTTTTCCCATTTCTTTGTTTTTTGAAAAAACAAGTAACACACAAAAAATATCAGGCACAGTTACCAGAATAGGGTGTTTTAACAAGAAATCTGATAAAAAAATAACATAAAGCATCATTAGAAACTTATTTTCTAGTCAAAATCTACATATCAGTATTAAGCTTTAAACTTGGTTAGCATCTATATCATTAAGAGAAGGTATTATAAATAATGCATTTAATTAATATATTCATTATTTGATCCCTTCAAATGCAAATTTGCCCTAACTATCTCATCTCCTTGTAATTGGATCATTTGAAAACCCTGCCCAGGACCCTAGACAAAATGTTCAAAGCACTGACCATTTGTGAACAATCAGGATCACACATTGAGTGTCAGTTAAGATGATTTATTGCTCATGCCTACACACAAGAAACTAGTCAACTGAGATGGTCAGCACACAATTGGCCCTAGATAAGAGTCAAAGGAATTCAAGGGGTAGTGGTGGTGGAACTTGGATAGTTTGTACCAACGCAATGACTCTAGACTAGGGGTGTCAAACTCACGTCACGGCGGCATCACGTGACATATCAGGACTTTTCCCCCCTTTGCTAAATCGGGTGTGGGCGTGGCCAGCACATGCCGCATCCGGCCCACAGGCCAGGAGTTTGACAACCCTGCTCTAGACTGATTCCTCTTTTGACTCCACCCCCAGACTCTGCTTGCTCTTCTTTTCTTTAATCGCTTCTCTATGTTAAGTAGAACATGATGGTACAAGGCCAAAGAGTGAAAAACCAAGAACTGGGACTCCAATGGTTTAACATCCTTTGCCTGTTGTTTGTTTTAGTTTTGTTTTTATGTTTTTAATGTTATTTAGCTCTGTGGAATGCCACCAGAGTTGCTTGTTTTTGAGATGGCTATATGTTGATTTCATATAAAGAAACAAACAGATAATAAATAAATAAATAAATAAATAAATAAATAAATAAATAAATAAAATAAATAAATAAATAAATAAATAAATAAATAAATAAATAAATAAATAAATAAATGCTAATAGTTTCTAGATACATCTGCTTAAAAAAATATTCAGATAAGGTAGGGTTGATTGTAATAAATGCCTCCTGTAAACCATTCGGAAAAGTCCTTGAATTATGAGCAGATTTTTTTTCTCCATTCTCCAATTAAAATATTTGTATCTTTTCTTAATATGAGATATACTAGCAGTTAAATACCAACTCAGTCATGTTTAAAATATAAGCAAAAATTAAAATATAAAAGCAGCCGTGATCAGCAACTGGCAGAAGAAAATCAGAAGTGTGTTGTAAAGTTGATTCAGTGATTTAAAAAGAAAAACAGGAGTAAGGATGTTCAGCAGGTTGTACAAGAGAAAGTCAACGGGAGGAAGCACATAAATAAAAAAGAGAAACAAGAGAATTGAGGCACTTGAATAAATATAGAAAACTATCACTGAAGAGTACAAATGAGGAAGCTGACAGAAATACAAAGGAATTATATGGCTGAAAAAAGCAAACAGCAAAAACACTCAGACACAAGCTTTGAGGACTCATTGATAAGGAAGGTGATAAAACTGCAGAAAACAATACAATTAAGACATTTTGGTAAATTAATAAAATTCTCAATTTGTTTACTTCAAATATTGCTTGCATACAGATTTTTTAAAAAAGTTGGGCGGGGAGGGGAGAATGAAAATGTTAAATTCTAGATGGGAGAAAAATTCTGCTTTAATGAAATAATTTTAACCAAATAGCTCACTCATTCAAGGAATGAAACTGAAAACATTTCAGTATATATATGCAAATGATTCGCTAAAGAAGAAAGAGGAAGACTACAATAATAACCCTGCAAACAGAAAGAAAAAAGGTGACTGCTGAGCCAGTAAAAAAAATACTCTAAAATAATTATACCATTGAAAGCATTACTTGAAAAAGCAAGAGAACTCTAAATAATTAATATTTAATTTATATCAATTGTTAAAGATCTGTTAAAGTAGTATTGCAAAATATATGTCCATAGCTGCAAAAAGCTTATATAAATTTGACATGTTTTTCATTGTTAAAAGCTAATTAGAAAGGAGAGAACTGGAAATACAGAAAGTAAAAATTAAAGAATAAATATTTTAAAAAGAACTGATACAGAATAAAATATTTTAAAAATGCATATGTAAACCAATTTGTACAAGAAGGACAAGAACAAATGTGAAAGTAAGAAACCAGATATCAGGTATAAATGTGGAACATGATGGAATATATAGTAAAATTCTTTTTTAAAACAATCAATTTTCTGTTTTAAAAAGTCCATTCTCATACAGTGATAACTTATTAATATATGAAGAAATAATACTAATGCAGCACTACATGGTCAAGGCAAAAAGAAAGCGACTGATAAAAGTAAATCCTAATAGAAAAAGAAAGGAAAAATATTATCAGAAATCACCAAAAGACAAAGAAGTCGCAGGCAGTCCTCGATTTATGACCACAATTGGAACTCAAAATTTTATTGAGTTGTTGCAGTCATAGATCTGATTTTATGACAAATTCTTATGGAGTTTGTTCAGTGCATCACCGTGTTTGTTAAGCAAATCATGCAGTTGGCAAACATCATTGGGGTCATTAAGCGAACACAGTTTCCCCCAGGGGAATTTTTTTTTGCCAGAAATTGACAAAAAAAGGTCACAAATCATGATCCTGTGACCCCAGGATGCTACAACCTGTTGAGAATGCAAGCCAGTTGCCAGGCACCCAAATTGCAATAATTTAATCTCAGGGATCATACAGGGTTCATAACTACAGGTCATAAGCTACTTTTTCCAATGCCATCATAACTTTGCACCATCATTAAATGCTGGTCGTAAGTCATGCAGGACTACCTGTATACAGTGGTGGGATTCAAATAATTTAACAACCGGTTCTCTGCCCTAATGACCAGCTGGGTGGGCGTGGCCATAGTGGGCGTGACCAGGTGTGACAGGCAGCATTCGGCCTCCTGCACTCCCCTGGGAGCAAAAACAAGCTGCAGAGGGGCCACACCGCACCCCCACCCGTGTCCCATTTTGGGCCTAGTAGGCCTCCCTGCAGCCTCCTGGAAGCGAAAATGTGTGGGCAGCGACAAACCATCCGTTCCCTGTTTTGGGCCTAGTAGGCCTCCCTGCATTTACCTGGGATCCAAAATGGGGTGCATGGGGACTCCTGAAAGGGGCGGTTCCAGCCAGCAATTTAACTACTGGTTCGTACAAACTGGGCCAAACCGGCTGAATCCCACCACTGCCTGTATAGAACTAATATATCACTTAGCCATCATTACTTTTCTATCACCACGACAGATCTGGATTATATTATAAATTATTAGCGTTAATTGTATTTAGGATTGCGAAACCCAGATTCAGATCCAGTCCTATAAATTTCACTGAAAGACTTTGATCTGACCTGCCTCACAAACTAGAGACGTAAATTATGATATACACCTTGTACTCCTGGAGGAAAGCCAAACTCTTAATGCAAGACTACTGTAGGATATAAAGAGGAGAAAGATATAATTAGCCTTAGAACAACAGTGAGGCAAGGCATGAAGATTACATAACAGAAACCCAGGAAAAATAGAGATTTGAGAGAAACTGAATTGCAAGACCATAGACTGGTCTTGGTCAATGACTGGTTAACACAGTCATTGGCCCACTAGCAAATCACAGCCTGCCAGTCATTCAGTATGGTTATGCCAAAATAACAGTAATGGGGACCAGGTTTGTATCATTTGAACAATGGCTGGATGATTACTATGAAGACACTAAATCACTTGTCAGTAAATGACTAAAGTCACTGAGTGATTTGTCAGTTTCCCCATCTTGGAGCACTCTAGATCTCTTGATCAGATTACATGGTTTCCGAAACAGATTGAGAAACAGGCTGCTCCCTCCAGGTTACAAAATAGATTTAAAAGGCTGATTGCAAATGTCGCAGTTGCTATTTTATTAGCTTCTTCTCTTTTTTGTTTCACCTTTCAAAAACGATCTTTCCTGCATAAGCTGACAAACCAATTCATCAGGGGAATTCAGGCTGTGTCTATAATTACATACTTGAGTTCTGTGGTATGGGTTCTAAAATTAAGATTGCAATTCTGCAGGCTGACCTGGGAACAAGCCTCACTGAACAATCTTTTCCAGCTGAATTAGCACAGAAAAAAACAACAGCACCGTACTTTTATACAAAATCTTCGGCAGATTCATGCAAATGCTTGAGGATGGTCTACAGTGGTGAAACTTTTTAGTTTTGATTATTGCTGTGCAATGAAATAACTTATCATAGAAATACTGAATTATTAGTTATTAAGACAGTAGAAAAAATATACACCCTTATGGATAACACCTCTGATTCCTCTCAAGGTTTCTGTCCTATTTGCATGTAATCATATAACTACAGCTTTCCTCAGAACCTACCGTAACTAAGGCCGCCAAGTAAATCTACTGCAAATTAATTCACTATAATTTAAGGGGTAGCAGAGAACATCCTGGCGTACTACAGAGGGCATTTGAAAGCAACATCAGCTCTGCTTGATATAAATGATGTTCTATATTTTTTTTTCTTTCTTCCATTCAACTATGTCTCATTTTTGGAGACTGCCTGGGAAAATTCTTGCAGTTCTCTTAGCAAGATTTTTCAGAAGTGGTTTGCCATTGCCTCCTTTCTAGGGCTGAGAGAGAGCGACTGGCCCAAGGTTATCCATCTGGTTTCATGCCCAAGGCAGTATTAGAACCCACAGTTTCCTAGCTTGATGCCTTAACCATTGCACCAAACTGTCTCTGCTCTGTAACTATCCCTATCCATAGCTACGCAAGTAGTTTCTCCCTTGTGACAGCCCTACCCATGTTACAGTATTCCCAAGTGGAGCCACAAAACCCCCCCTCAATATTCTGTCCCTTAAATTAAGCAATATAGGAATATGGAGATTAAGCAAGGTGAAATCTGAACAAACGTCATATACTGTAGCCTTCCACATAATAATCTTTTAATGTTCCCTTACACTCATCTAATGTTCCTATCCCTTCTTTTAGATTCTTCTTTTTATATATAGGTTTGGTTTTTAATTTATATATCTGTTCTATCTTCTATTTTTTTCATGTGCTTATTATTATGTATGATTTATGTACATCATCCTTATGCTGGTCTATGACCATAATAAAGATTTGATAGGATATATGATATGGTCACCAGAATTATTTCCAATATGTAAATAAATACTTTTTTCAGTCAAGAATGCACATAAATTCTTTATGCTGTGCTTGATGTCACAAAGGGCACAACCAGAGATGGGATTCAAATCCCGGTGCTACCAGTTTGCTATTGGTAGCGTGCAGGCACACTCGCTCGCTTTGTGAGCGTGCAGTGCTTTGCATGAGCAGAGCATTTTTGATGTCTGGGCGGATGGGTGGAGCCTCCCGCCACCACCACCGGTTCTCCCAAACCAGGGCGAACCAATAGAAACCCACCCCTGGGCACAACCAGTAATATGACATCACCAGAATGAGTGGGGATAATGTTTTTCAGCTTCTTAAACAAATGTTTGCAAGTTTTAAGGTCAAATACTATTTTACACACTGAAGTTCTTAAATCACCTGGTTTATCCTTTAGAAATAATCAACCAGAGTCCGTGAATATTAGTTCCACACATTCTGGGCAATTATAAGAGAAATGGAAGCTGTATAGAGGTTTCAAGTAGCCTGCATCTTAAGAATTATATCATTTTAAAAATATCTTAGTAAAGATCTAACATTATACGATTCTTTGCAATAAATTCAGTAAGCTATAAGTTAAAAAGCAGAGCTTTGTGCTGCGTGTGAATTCAACTTTTAAACTGCATCTTTGATTGCTTCAAGTTTAAAAAGCCACAACAGTATTTTAGTGCACTGAACAATGAAACCTTGTTAGCTGAAAATTGCAGGAGAAGAAATAGATTTGTCCGCATAAATAGATGGTCTCCAGGAAATTCTTAAACAGCCTTTTGAGCTTCTCTAACTTTCAGTTTTTCCTTGGCACACTATTTTTAGCAGCCTCCAGGAATCTAAGCTTCATTTCTCCAACAAAAGATATTTCCCTGGACTGCGGGATGAACATTGCACTCGGTCTTCAAAAGTAAAATGCAGTTTGTAAAACCAGGGCTATGTGCACGTATATTTACACACATAACACACCCTGTCGCTCACTTTTCTTTGTAGATTGCATCTGCTTTATTTTCCCCCAGTGGGAATCCAACTATAAGCAGCTGTGACTCTCTGGCACCTGGGTTTGGGCAGCTGAGCTTCTCAAGAAAGGATCTGTATATCTGTCGTTGGTGGTACCAGCTGCAGGTTTTTGCACAAGCAAAGCTCTTCAGTCCCTGGCATGAGAAATTCAGTTGAAAGTTGGCCATAAAACACATTGAACAGTGAAGTGTAATGATCTTGCAGCAACTGACATATTGCCCAGGTGCTACGAATAGGAAGCTGAAGTTGTTTTTGCTGCAAGAACCAGTCAGGGTCACACTACCATATGATCCTATCTGATTTCGGTTTTAAGTTGCAATGTGGAGCAGAAATAAACCAAAGTGTGAGAAACAGCATGACACTGTCTCTGAGCCATTTTCTCCTATCTCCCCTCCCTGCTCTTCCTTCTTCTTCACTCTCCACCACTACTTTTCATCCACCAGAGGAAAGCCTGTATTTTTGTTTCTGTTTGCCAAAAGGCACCAATGAGAACTAGCAGAAAAAAGGAATAAAAAACTTGCTCACCTTGAACTTTTCTACTCTGAATTGTATTTTCCCACAATCGCATTTGGTAAAAATTAACAAGTTGGGGGAAGGAGGGATGGCATTCTTATGACTGAGCCTCATGGGTTACATCTTTGTGGAAATAAAGGAATATCAGGAAAGGAACAACTATGGTGAGTACAGGGAGTGCTTGACTTAACAACCATTCATTTAGTGACTGTTTGGAGTTCCAATGACACTGACCATTTTTCACACTTGCAACCATTGTAGCATCACTGTGATCATGTGATCAAAATTCAGAAGCTTGGCAACTGGCAGGTATTTTTGACAGTTGCAGTGTCCCAGGGTCATGTGATCACCTTTTGCAACTTTTTGACAATATTGAATCCAAGAATGATGAAGGGCTTCAGTGTAGAAACTGGGAGACTGTGGGTTCTAGTTCTGCCTTAGGAATGAAGTCAGCTAGTTGATCTTGGGCCAGTCACTCTTTCTCAGCCCTAGAAAGCAGAAAATGGCAATCCAACTTTGAAATCTTGCCAAGAAAACTACAAGGATATATCCATGCTGTCTCCAAGAGTCAACACTGACACATGCTGTCAAATAATACTCCTAAAGTTTTTGTTTGCCTATGGTAGATATCACATCAGTGGTGGGTCGCTACCAGTTTACCCCAGATCAGGCGAACCGGTAGCGGCGGTGGTGGAAGGCTCCGCCCACCTGCCTGGACGTCTCTACGCATGTGCAGAAGCTTCTGCGCATTCACAGAAGCATCGCGTACATGCGAGAGAGAGAGCACACAAGTGCCCACAAGCGAACCGGTAGCAACAGGATTTGAATCCCACTACTGTATCACATGGATACATAATCTATACATTAGTTTTAGGGATAATATTTAGATGAAACCTACAGTTCCAAAAGCTTTCTATCTCTGGGACCAGATGGAACCTACAGGTCTATCTATCATCCCTGCTTGTGAGTTTTTGCTGAAGGAAACAGTGCATGTTCCCTAGCAACATTTTAGATAGTCCATAACAATGCTCTGAATGTTTCTTCAAATAAACTATGAAAAAAATGTAACAATGAACACATATTGATATTACAGAAAAGTTTAGTGTTAGTTTGCATGACTCCAAACTGTGGGCCAGGTTAATCTCTGAAAAGACCTTCCATAATTGGGGCACTATTCCCAAGAAATGTGTACTGAACAAACATATGACTTCAGTTAAGATAGGTGATCCATTCTACAAAATTCTAGCCATCATTTTGCAGAGTTCAAAAGCCATAGGCCTAAAATCTCCTCTTCAGTGTTTCTGGCATAGTTGGTTTGGTCTTGTTTTGAATATTTTTTTTAATGATAATTTGCTAATTAAAGAAGGAGACAACTGCTCTGTTCTTTCTCCACAGAATCTAGAAACATTTATAATGTGGTCCAGAAATAGGACATCTATGTTCTTTCAGATGTTGTTGGACAACTTCTACCAGTTTTCATTATTGGTTGCAAATGGCTGGGCCTTCTGAATATTGTAGAGCCAAGAAAGTGGAGATGCTACTAGGTTTGTAATTGGCTATAAATATTATCCAAAGACATGATGTGTAGCCGCTATTCTAAATCCTAATAGCATTTAGTCTGATCTCTCTGACATCTAATTATTCTAGAATTCTTTGTATCCACAAACACTCTTATTTCTAGCATTGTCACAATAAACCTATGGGTTTCTGCCTATTCTTAGAACTCTAGATTATGGCCTTGTTCTGTCTTCAACAAACTAACTCCACAAGCAGAAATCCCAGATTTGTCTCAGCAAAAGCGCAAGGATCTGAGATTCTGGCAAGGTACAATATTTAAAACACTGATTTGTTGACTGATGATGATGATGATGGCTGGGGAATTCTTGTAAAAGAAGTTCATAAATCTTAAAAGTTGCCAGGTGGAGAGACATTGATCTAAAATAATGCACTGCCCTAATATATAACAAATATGGTCAGTCAGCAAGCTCATCATTTGGCTAATTCTCCATTTAAGCTGCCTAAATTGATAGCCATTTCAAACTTTTGCCATAGAATATTCTAGATTGTACACAGTTTTTGGGAAAGAAATTCCTTTTGTCTTGAGTCGCTATTATTCACTTTCCCCACACTAGACTTCCAGCCGGGGTGAAATCCAGCAGGTTCTGACAGGTTCTGGAGAACCGGTAGCAGAAATTTTGAGTAGTTCGGAGAACTGGCATATACCACCTCTGGCTGGCCCCAGAGTGGGGTTGGAATGGAGTTTTTGCAATATCCTTCCCCCAGGAGTGGGGAGGGAATGGGGATTTTGCAGTATCCTTCCCCTGGAGTGGGGTGGGAATGGAGATTTTGCAGTATCCTTCCCCTGCCACTCCCACCAAGCCATGCCCACAGAACCAATAGTAAAAAAAAAAATGGATTTCACCACTGCTTCCAGTGTTACAGGAAAGAAAAAAAAATCTCACTCATTTTATACAAGTCACATACAATTTTATACAGGTAGTCCTCAAGTTATGACCACAATTGAGCCCAAAATTTAGGTTGCTGAGTGAAACATTTGTTAAGAGAGCTTTTCCCATTTTACGACTTTTCTTGCCATGGTTGTTAAGTGAAGCATTGCATTTGTTAAGTTAGTAACAGTTGTTAAATGAATCTGGCTTATCAGAAGGTCCCAAAATGTGATCACATGACCCAAAGACACTGCAGTCATCATAAATATGAACCAGTTGCCAAGCATCTGTATTTTGATAATGTGACCATGGGGATACTGCATCAGTCATAAGTGTGAAAAAAGGTCATAACTCACTTTTTTCAGTGCCGTTGTAACTTTGAATGGTCACTAAATGAACTGTTGTTAAGCCAAGCACTACCTGTATACCACCCTCACATGCCTTCTTCTCCAGCACAAACTTCAAAAGCTGTAAGTAGTTATCTTCATAATTTTATTTATAATTGCCTTTTTCTGTATCTTGTCAACCCCAGTTAAAATGCACAGACCAAAATTTGAACATGGTATAAAGTGCGAAGTGGACATAGGAAGCTGCCAAGGGTTGATCCTAGCTTGGTGTTCCCTCACATGCTGGCTGGGGAATTCTGGGAACTTTAGTCCAAACATCTTCAAGATGCCTCTAGATTACCAGTAGTCCTCAATTTACGACTACAGTTGGGACCAAAACTTCTATTTCTAAGCGAACCAGACATTAAACGAATCATGCCCATTTTTATGACTTATTGTGCCATGTTTGTTCTGTGAATCACATCATCATTAAGCAAGTGCAACTTCCTCCATTGACTTTGTTTGTCCGGAAGCTATCTGGGAAGGTTGCAAATGGGGAGCATGTGACTGTGGGAAATGCTACAATGATTGTAAGTGAAAGGACTGGTCATAAGTCGCTTTTTTTCAGCTCCATTGTTAACTTTGAACAGTTGCTAAAGTCGAGGAGTACTTACTATCATTTAACTATGTATTATGTATTTTTAGCTTGTACTATCTTATAGCTATGTTCCTGAACAAGAAATTTTTGTAGAAGTATAAAATTGCATTTGAATTGTGTATAAGGAGCCCACATGATTTCCGAATGGCATTTTGTAAAGCACAGATCTTTTATGTTTTATATCCAGGTAGTCCTCGACTTACAACAGTTCATTTAGTGACCATTTGAAGTTACAATGGCACTGGAAAAAGTGACTTATGACCATTTTTCACACTCCATGATTGCCGCAGCATTCCCATGTTCATGTGATTTACATTCAGATGCTTGACAACTGGTTCATATTTATGACGGTTGCAGTGTCCTGGGATCAGGGGTGGGTTCTAAATTTTTTTACTACCGGTTCTGTGGGCATGGCTTATTTTGTGGGCGTGGCTTGATGGTCATGTGACAATTATTTAGGATTTAGCAGAGGTACTGATCTACCAGGCTTTTAACTGCTTGCAGAGCTGTACCGATTTACCCATTTATTTTTTGCAGGCACTGGTCTACCTGTTTATTTTTGCAGGCACTGATCTACTCATGTATTTTTGCAGGCACTGGTCTATCCATTTATTTTTGCAGGCACTGATCTACTCATGTATTTTTGCAGGCACTGGTCTATCCATTTATTTTTGCAGGCACCGATCTACTCATGTATTTTTGCAGGCACCGGTCTACTCATTTGTTTTCTTTTAACACTGATCAGCTGTAGGGCAGCCCTTTGAAGCCCCACGGCAAGAGTTTAAACAGTTTTTTTCCCTCTAGCCATCAGCTGGGACTCAGGAGGCAGCAATAGATTGGGGGTGGGGCTAAATAAAAGGTAAGAATAACGCGGGGGTTGGGCCGGGGGGCCAGGGGGGCAGAACCGGTTCGGTGACGTCATATTGTCACCGCTACCGGCTCGGGAGAACCGGGCCGAACCAGGAAGAACCCACCACTGCCTGGGATCATGCAAACCCCTTTTGTGACCTTCTGACAAACAAAGTCAATGGGGAAGCCAGATTCACTTAACAACGGTGTTATTCATTTAAAAACTGCAGTGGCAAGTTGACAAATGGGGCAAGAAAAGTTGTAAAATGGGGCAAAACTCACTTAACAAATTTCTCATTTAGCAACATAAATTTGGGGCTCAATTGTGGTCATAGGTTGAGGACTACCTGTACAGGTAGTACTCGATTTACAACCATTTATTTAGTGGCTGTTTCAACAACATACAATTTTAAAACTAAATGAACTTCAGGTATCTCTACAGTGAACTGGGGAATGAGACAAAGATTTTGTCATCTAAATTCTAAAATGTGAAACATCTCCAAGCAATTGTTAGTAGGATGTTTAGAGAACCTCAGGAGTCTTGTTTTGTTGTTGTTGTTGTTGTTTGCTTGTTCTAGAGTATAAAATATGTTCTCAATTTGCTAAAGTATAAATTGCTCCTTGGTCCTCTGATTTTTTTAGTATATGGAATCGTATGTGTCTTATTTTTTTTTTTTAAAGGTCATTCAGACAAAGTAATTTCTTTATCAACTTTTGAAAAAAAAAGGTAAGCAATTACATGTAGAATTTAAAATGAAAATAGCTGACACTGGGGAGATTGGTTATGACTTCTTAAGATTTGATCTTGTCCTCCAGGAAGTTATCTCAAACCCAGGTTTATCTTTGTGTCTTTCATTTATGCACAAAAGTCAACACTTCCAATCAAAACAATAGCCTGAGGCGACTCACCATTTTTTCCCCTGAGAACTCTATTTTTCATTTAAAATTAAAGGATTTGTTTTCTTTAAAAAAAAAAAAAGATAGGTCAGGGAGCACCAGAGGAAGGTTCTATGAACATGCTGATGCTCACCAGAATATTTTCTATCCTATTTCAGAATTCTGTCCCTAAAATTCTGTCCCTCTCTCTCTCTTGTTTTTTTAGAAACAAACAAATATTCTTAATTCTTAACCAACAATTCACAGGAAGATGCATGCACTCCTGCTTCATGGGGAGAGCTCTGACATGAAATTCCTGAAGAAAAATATTTATTTTATTTTATTTATTTTATTTTATTTATTTATATTATTTGATTTTTATACCGCCCTTCTCCAACAGGACTCAGGGCGGTGAACAGCCGAGATAAAACATAACATATAAAATTTAAAAAACAGTTTAAAAGACATTAAATAATTTTGGCCCTCAATTTAAAACAACCCAGTTAAAACCAATTCAAATTAAAACCGAAAGGATGGGATCAAGCCAGCCCGGCTAGATGAAATAAATGAGTTTTCAGGGCCCGACGAAAAGTAGGGAGGTCTGGTATTGTGCGTATCTCTGGGGGTAGGTCGTTTCAGAGGGCAGGCACTGCCACAGAGAAGGCTCTTCCCCTGGGGGTCACCAGCCGACATTGTCTGGCCGACGGCACCCTGAGGAGGCCCTCTCTGTGCGAGCAAACTGGCCGGAGGGAGGCTATTGGCGGCAGAAGGCGGTCTCGTAGATACCCCAGCCCTAAGCATGGAGCGCTTTAAAAGTGGTCACCAACACCTTGAAGCGCACCCGGAAGACCACCGGAAGCCAGTGCAGCTCGCGCAGGAGAGGTGTCACATGGGAGCGCCCCGTCGCTCCCATAATCCCCCGCGTGGCCGCATTCTGATATCCCACTACATATTACGATATCCCATTACATCATTTGCAGATCCTGGTGCCCTCCGGATGTGGCACATTACAATTCCTGTCAGCCCTTGATTGTTATGGTCACCCCATTAGCATGATTAGGGGGTGATGGGAGTTGTAGCCCAATACATCTGGAAGGCACCTGCTGGGCAACTCTTTTCTATTGTCACTCCCTATAATTCCCCCCTCCCTGTGAGTAAATTTAGAGGTAGCAAAATATTGGTGTGAAAAATTTGCTTGGGCTCTGCCACCTTCTGGGGGAAGAGCTCTAATGCTTTAAACATCTACAGTGTTCATTATATATCCTGCAAGTCAATGTTTTGTGACACAGCCAATGTTTTTGGGTTTTTTTTGGATTGTCCTCAACATATTTATGGCACAAATATATCCTTACACCGTCCTTTTCTTACAATGTCCCCTTCATCTCATCCCCAACACAGGTCAGACAGGGGCCATGTTTCTGTATTGACAAGGTAGTCCTCGAGTTACGACCAATTGAGCCCAAAATGTATGTTGCTAAGTGACAAATTTTTTAAGTGAATTTGCCCCATTTTACGACTTTTCTTGCCACAGTTGTTAAGTGAATCATTGCATTTGTTAAATTAGTAACACAGTTGTTAAGTGAATCTGGATTCCCCATTGGCTTTGCCCGTTGGGAGGCCGCAAAAGCTGATCACGTGACCCCAGGACACTCCTACCATCATAAATATGAGCCCCTTGCCAAACATCTGAATTTTGATCATATGACCATGGGGATCCTGTCGCTGTCTTAAGTGTGAAAAATGGTCATGAATCACTTTTTTCAGGGCCGTTGTAACTTTGAACAGTCACCAAATGAACTGTTGTAAGTCAAGGAGTACCTGTATTTTCTCACTTATGCTGACAGCATATGAGGGTGAACTGAAGATGAGTCAAATTTGTTAAGGTTCCTTTAGAGCAAGGGTGTCCAACCTTGGTAACTTTAAGACTTTGGACTTCAACTCCCAGAATTCTCCAACCAGCATGGTTGTCAAGTTGTCAAAGCTGGATACTCCTGGTTTACAGGGAAATCAGAAGGCCTGGGAACAGAACATCAGAGTCCGTGACAAGCCACGGTCCCTTCAAAATAATATGTATATCATGATCATCATCACCCATGATACATTTATGAAATGAAGTGAGATACTATTAAGTCACATTATTCGAGAGATGACTTCATGAATTAAGGATAGGATTGGTCATGGAGAATGGAAATGTCACACTGAGGGTACCATGTTTCCCCCAAAATAAGACCCTGTCTTATATTTTTTGAACCCCGAAATAAGCATTTGGCCTTATTTTCGGGGAGGTCTTATTATTTTGGGGTCCATGGAGCAAGACGGGGATCCTCTTGCGGTCTTACCTGATTTCCAGCTCTGTCTCCCTAACCAGAGGAAATGGTGGGGACCAGCCATGAATGCGTTTAAATATTTTCAGGTGAGGGCTTATTATCCAGGGAGGTCTTATTTTGGGGAAAACATGGTAGTTTTACACTGACTCAAGGATGGGATGGGATGGGATGAGATGGGATGGGATGGACGGTGGATAGCACAAGCAGTGTGGAATAAAAGCCCATGGCGTAGTGTGAGACCATAACTTGTAGCATGGCATTTATTTGGCACATAGAACCTGTCCTATTTAAATCCTGAAATTTTCAGGTAGATCTAGTGACAGAAGATCGAAAGTTCTCTGCTACATTCACATGTAGATTAAACCTAAATCTAGTTATTTATCTGCCAATATCATTGCTTGGACTAGGACAATGGCTCCCAGCCAAGAATTCCCAAGCACTGTGGACCAGTTCCATTGCACCCTAATCCACCCTTTGCCGGAGTGCTCAAGGTAGCCTCATGCTTAATATAGAGGCCTCCAAGTTCCCCTGTAAAATGGATTGGGGTAAGAGACAGTGATTGGCTCAAAGTGGCCTGATGGGTTATGTAGTTAAGCCAGGATTAAACACCAAGGGTTATCCAATCCTTTGATCACATTGGCTGACGAGATGCAGGGAGGCGCAGGCTTTACCTGTTGGCTTCCTGCCTGCCACAGAATGAGGGCATGCTTAGTTTTTGCTTTTTTATGGCTGGATGAGCTAGGAAACCGCAGCGAGGAAATAAATAAATCACTAGTGAGGACCGGTTGCTGCTGAAAGGTGCCTGGAGGGTTCTTATAATTGGGGGTGGGAGGAGGTGCTGGGAGGGGGAAGAGGGCAGGTTTCCCATCCCTCCATCCTTCATTCAGCTTGGCGTGGGGGTGGGGGAAAGCAACCGACTGTTGCTAATGGGGGGGAGAAAAAAAAATCATGTGTATTTTTTTCTTCTTCTTGTGAACTCTGCGGTTTTGAGCCTTCTGCTAATTTTACAGGCGGTGTGATTTCATGCAGAGTTTTTAACCAAAGCTGGGCTAAGGGCAGGTGGGTGTGTGGGGCGGGAGGGGAGTGGGGGGGGGGAGAAGCAGTCACAACGCTTACACACACGCACGCACACAAACTTCTGTCTCCAGAGCCTTGCTGATTTTGGCCGGCTTGCACAAACCGCAGGCACCTTTGGAGAGCGTGTCCTTTCCAAGCTCCGAAAAGGCGAAGGGGGAGAAAAAAGCAAAAAGGAGACCCGGGTTTTTATAGACCGTAGTTTCTCCTATTATGGGGGTTGGGGGCTCTCCCCCCACAACTCCTCCCAGCACCCCTTGTTTTCTTAGCAGACAAAAATCCCTCCTTGGATGCATCGATCTCCGAGGAAGGCCGACGGAGAAAGCCTCCCACTTCTTCCAAATTTAAACCTGACCTAAGTTCCCGAGGGAAATGAGCAAGCTGGGAGACCGGCGGCGAGGGAAGGGAGGTCAAGGTATTTTCAGCCGCGCCGGTGGACGTGTTTATCCCCAGAAGAGCTTTCCACAACAGGCTATTAGGAGATCGGGAGAGGTCATGGTCATCCTCCGGTTAATTCCAGCCCTGGAGGATTGTATTTACTTATTGTTTTAAAACTGCGATGACTTTTACCGGGGGGGGGGGCACTCCTCGTCAATCACTGTGCCAGAGTTCTGTGGTGGGCGTGGCCCGAACGAGCTTTCTCTCGCCAGAATTTGCCCGCGCGTAAAGTTCCCTCCTGCACACGAACATCCGGGTCTTCCAACGCCCCTCTCTCTCTTGCCCCCTTCGCTTCATCCTGCTTGGTCTCCTGCAATAAGGCTTCCCAGAAAAAGAATCCCTTTACAGCAATAGTAATAGCACTTAGATTTATATACCGCTTCACAGTGCTTTACAACCACTCTGTAAGTCAGGGGTCTCCAACCTTGGCAACTTTAAGCCTGGAGGACTTCCAACTCCCAGAATTCCTCAGCCAGCAAAGCTTGTGGACTTCAACTCCCAGAATTCCAGCAAAGCAAAGTCCATAAGCTTTGCTGGCTGAGGAATTCCGAGAGTTGAAGTCCACAACCTTTGCTGGCTGAGGAATTCTGGGAATTGGAGTCCACGAGCTTTGCTGACTGAGGAATTCTGGGAGTTGAAGTCTACAAGCTTTGCTGGCTGAGAAATTCTGAGAGTTGAAGTCCACAAGTCTTAAAGTTGCCGAAGTTGGAGACCCCTGGGATAGAGGTTCTCCCTAAGAAACAAGTCTCTCTTCCCCACCTCTCCCTCTCTCTCCTTCCCCTCCCCTCTCACACACAGGCACAAACACATCTTCCTTGGATTACAGATGCCCATCTGAAATGGGCAATAAGGACAACAAGGAGATGAAAGGAAGATTTTCTAAATGTCAGTGGGTCTGAAAAGTCACAAGTTTAGCGCTTGAGGTAGACAGAGGCCCTAAAATGGGAAACGTGGATAAGATGCCTGGCTTGAGGTAGAGGATCCAAATGGAAGTTTTCCATAGTTGTCTTAACTTAATAAAATAACTCAGAGATGATCTCAGCTGAGTGACTTCACTTTGCTTTTTGGTTAATTCAACTTTCCATCATACAGGTGGAAGATTTTTCCCCCTATCTTGAAAGAAAATGCTGTCACGTTAGCTTGGACTTCCTAAAGAGGGGTTGGCAAAATCACATTTTAGAGCTGCATCCGATCTTCTCTCTCTTCCTCCCTCCCTCTCGCTCTCTCTGTCAAAATGGTTGAAAATCAGTTTTTTTCCATCCTGAGGTTGGAACTACTGTGTTGAAATAGCTTAAGCCTTAACAGGGGCTTTGTGACACTGTTTCCAACCAAAAACCTGCCTGCCTCCATAGGAGGAAACCCAAATAAACTACGGTATAATAAGCCAACCTGGCAATTTAACCCCTTTGAGGTATTCCCTTATTTCCCTTGTTGAGGTATTCCCTTGCAGCATGCCCTTCCCCCCCCAAAAAAATCATAAGTTTGGCCCCAAAAAGAAGAGCCACAGTGGCGCAGTGGTTAGAGTGCAGTACTGCAGGCTACTTCTGCTGATAACGGGCTGCCAGCAGTTTGGCAGCTCGAATCTCACCAGGCTCAAAGTTGACTCAGCCTTCCATTCTTCCGAGGTTGGTAAAATGAGGAGCCAGATTGTTGGGGGCAATATGCTTCCTCTGTAAATCGCTTAGAGAGGGCTGTAAAAAGCACTGTGAAGCGGTATATAAGTCTAAGCGCTATTTCTATTGCTAAAAGGTTGGATAGCCCTGTTGTACGTCGTCTTGCTGCACTAATAGATGGAAGAGGATGCTAACTGGTTGCCAATGATGAATAAGGTTGTTTCAAAGTTGGTTTTTGTATGTCAAATGGAGATAACAGCCATCTCGGCCTTTGCGCCTAATTGTAAACTATCGCAGGCTGATCTTAATTTGAGCCAGTATCGAAAGCCTTGGCCTATAAAATAAGAATGTGCAATTTGTTTTGGTTGAGGATGCAAACATGGTCTTTCCATGAGAGATCAGATGGGGTGGGGAGAAATAATAATAATTGGTTTCATTTAATTTAAATATAATAAAAATAACTAGAATTAAATATTAATGTAATTAAATGATTAAATAATTTCTCCCTTCTGAAATGTAAAAAATGATAATTTTTATATAATAATGAGCCTGACTAGGTGGCTCAGTGGCTAAGACACTGAGCTTGTCGATCAGAAAAGTCGGCAGTTCAGTGGTTCTAATCTGTAGTACACGTCTCCTGCGTGAGCAGGGGGTTGGACTAGATGACCTCCAAGGTCCCTTCCAACTCTGTTACTGTTAAAAAAATAATTAGTGGCAAATATTTAATGGGATCTGGGAGATGTAAAGCAGAGCTTTTAAGAGAAGAGACATGATAATCTGGCTAATTCTTTGTCTGTACAGGTAGTCCTCAACTTAAACAGTTGTTTAATGACCACTCAGTTATAATTGTTATAATTATAATTGTTGTGGTGGGTGGGAGTGTGTTTTGGGGATTGTTATGTGTGTTGGACCTGGTTTTGGGTGTTAAGTGAATTTCGTTGTATGGGTATACTGTGTATACACGTACAATGACAATTATTATAATGGCACTGAAAAAAGTGACATGATCATTTTTCACACTTATGACTGTTGCAGCATCTCTACGATCACGTGAATAAAATTCAAATGCTTGACAACTGACTCATATTTATGACAGCTGGACTGTCCCAGGGTCATGTCATCCCCTTTTGCGACCTTCTGACAAGCAAAGTCAATGGGGAAACCAGATTCACTTAACAACCATGTTAATAATTTAACAACTGCAATGATTCACTTAACAAATGTGGCAAGAAAAGTTGTAAAATGGAGCAAAACTCACTTAATAAATTTCTCACTTAGCAACATAAATTTTGGGCTCAATCATAAATTGAGGACTATTTAGCAGTAGAAGGGAAGTTATTTTCAATGTTGTGTCTAGCATTGCTGCCTGCAAGCTTCCTAATGCATAGGCCTGGAGACATTTTTAAGACAGTTCATTCCCTATTTTATCCCTCACGGCTCTTTTTGTTATTTGAAGGGGACAGAAGAACCAAATATGGCATTATGTGCATGCAGGGTGGATTTGATTTAAATCAAGTTGATTTAAATCACAATTTAAATCATGATTTAAATCACTAGTAAAATGGCTTGATTTAAATCAACTCGATTTAAATCAGAATTTTTAAAGAGCAACTGTCATCTCTGCTACTCCTTTGACCCACTGTTGACTCACCGATAGTCCCAGTGTTGCAGAATATACAGCCTCATGCTACATAACTAAGCTCCATTTCATGCTGAATAAACTAAATTATTTATGTATCTTAAATAGAAAACTATCTTACGATAGATTTTTACCCCAAAAGTTTTTTATTAAAATAAATTCGATTTAAATCAAAAAAATCCGATTTAAATCATTTTTTTAAAAAAACCATTGATTTTTATCCACCCTGTGTGCATGTAGCAAGCTTGGGCAAGGGTTCTAGGGCATACCAGTCAGTTATGGAAATACTAGACAAGGATTGATTTAAAGCAAGACTCACAGAGGCTTGGTCTCAAAACCCAATTTGACATATTTGACAGCGATAAAATGGGAAATTCAGGGTGCCCAAAGTGCCACTTTCATGCAGGAAAGATTTCCAGGGCAGCATCTATTATTTCAGAAAGGCTGCAGGTCGACCCTGCCTGTCAATTATAAAAAAACAAACATATAAATTAGGGGTCCCATTCTATTTTCTCTGCTTGTAACTCCTTCTGCATTGACAAGGTGAGTTTCAGTCATTTGTGTTTTTAACCACGATTTGCTAGGGATTGTTTGCTGTCTATCACACAATTAGGAATATTTTACTAGTGATCAGTAAAATGGTGTATCTTTCCTGGGCAAGGGAGGCGTAGTACTATTATTTGGAATTTTAATATCATTTTCTGGGACACTGGAGAGCTGAAGCCTTGCCTCGATGCATATGAAAATTGTTTCAGAGTACTCTTGTGTGGAAGTGGTTATTTGTGACACGTAGAAAGTGGTAGCTATCAAATTCTACTAGGAACCGATATTGTTACTACTAAGAGCCGCGGTGGCACAGTGGTTAGAATGCAGTACTGCTGCCTGCTGCCTGCCTGCAATTGGGCCATTCAAATCTCACCAGGCTCAAGACTGACTCAGCCTTTCATCCTTCCGAGGTGGATAAAATGAGGACCCAGATGGTTGCGGGCAATATGCTGTCTCTGTAAACCACTTAGAGAGGGATGTAAAGCACTGTGAAGTGGTATATAAATGTAAATGCTATTGCTATAGCTATCATGATCTCTGTGCACTTTTGCTGTGAATCATGCAGAGATGGAGTGTTTGAATAGAATCATTAAAAGTACAAGAGGCTGATAACATTAATGGACATAGATCAATCTGTGCTGTAACACTTTTTAGTATCACCTCCATAGGAGAAATATATTTCATGCTTATTCTTGCTGGATTTGAAAAAGAATTTCCAAGCAATTCTGTAATGTAAAGTTTAAAGTGTTAACAATAACTTTTTACTGTTTCAAATAGTAAAAAAGGTTATAGTAATACCGTTTCCCAGAAAATAAGACATCCCCTGATAATAAGCCCAATCGGGCTTCTGAGTGCATGCGCTAAAATAAGCCCCCCCAAAAAATAAGCCCGCCCCGAAAATATTTAAATGCATGCACAGCCGGTCCCTGCCATTAGGGGACCTAGTTAGGGGTAGGGAAACAGAGCTGGAAATCAGGTAAGATGGCAAGAGGAGCCCCAAAATAATAAGATCTCCCCGAAAATAAGGCCAAGCTCTTATTTTGGGGTTCAAAAAATATAAGACAGGGTTTTATTTTCGGGGAAACACAGTACCATTTTAGGTGATTCTATTTGAATAGACATATCTAGGCTGCAAAAATTCAGAGGACCACTAGATGATAGCGAAAAGATATAGAAAACTGTTTGCTACCATCTGGTGGTCATCTGTTTGGTTGCATCTTCAAAGTAGTATGCTTCAGAAGTGCAGTTCCATCCCTTCCAAGTTAAACTATTGTAGCTGAAAATAATTCATTATCCATTACGCATTACTGTCATTTTAATGTAACCCAAAATAGGCTGTTTCATATACTGGGTCAAGCAATCTAATATTTTGAGCAAATATACCGTAATTTTGGAAGACTTTACTGCAAACGTTTCCATTCCCAAAATGGGATTCTTATAGGACTAGAAGACTGAAATCCATTTAGAGAGATTAGCTTCAGAATTACATTCTATTCTTCATTGGGAAAACTAGTCCAAAAAGGTGTGTTTGACTTGATACTGGAAAAATGCTTTATACTATGAAGGCTTGTATGTTCAAGGGTGCAAGTTTTTTTAAGCTTGCACAACAATTTATTTGTGCGCATTCCATCCATATCTCTCCCACCATCTAACTTTTCCTTATCCTTATCCATAAAGAATGTTAGGGACAGAGAAGTTGTATCCACTGAGAAGAATCACAAAATTCTAATTTAAGGGTACAGATGTTCTATAAAAGGTACCAATTCTTGGTCCAAAATGTCATTTATCTTTTCCTCTGCTTCTGATTAACTCTACCAAATTTTACAGAACCTAGACAGGTACATAAAAATATTCTGCCGAAAATATCTTCAAAACATGATTCTACCTAATTTTTTTCTTACATTCATGGGGTTACCTCTTTGGGTTCCAATCCAGAGCATGCCCCCCACCCCCAAACTCATGGTTGCATCTGGACTTTACATTCATGGGATGGAATAAAACATACACAGAAGCGAGCTGTAAAAGGAATACTTCTTAATAACACCAACCTATTTAGAAATCTATAATAAAAATGCACAGCCTTATCCGGATAAGCAAAGTTAGTCTTCTGAGGAGGCAGCTTTGGAGCAACTGTGAAAGGGAAGGAAAGCATTTCATACCTGCTGTTATATTTGTCATCAGAAGTATGCTGAATAATACTCAATACTGGCACTGGATCTAAATATAAATTCTCCCTGATCAATTCTCAATTCAGCTCGCTTTCAAAACTCTCCAGATTTTTGAATTGGAGAGGATGGCAGTAGAAATCCAAAATAGGAGAAATTGGCCTAAATTAAGAAATAAACATCAACCTGTCGTCTTAATATCTGAACTATGTGTTGAGATGCTTTTGCATGTGCACAATTTTCCATTTTTTAGCCCTTTCTAATTAATCTTCAGGCAGAGAGATTTGGAAATGGGTTTCCCTGTGCCATTAGAGTGCTGTGTTCCTAAGTCCCAGTTAACTTCATACCTTTTAAAAAAAATCCTTAGGCTAAGGATAGACTAAAACTAAAGAAGAACGCCAGGCTATTTTTTGAGGGGGAGGGGAAGCAAAAGCAAATGTCACTGGTGTTTCAGCACAAAAGCACCCTTAACGCTCAGGAAATGAGGTTTGTGGTTTGAGGGGCTGAGCTCAGAAAGTTGTGTGTAGAAAGAAAGAGAAAGAACTAAAAAGAGGCTAGCCCAGATACAGCCATTCTTCAGTCTGGAGGAGTTGGAGGAAAAGCGCTTTAGGTAGTTAAGTCCCCGTGGGAGAAAACCGTCGTCCTTCCACCGTCCTTCCCCACGGTAAATGAAACCACCTTCTTCTTCTTCTTTTCTTCCTCCGATGCTGTCTCGGCCTTGTTCGTCTGCCTCGGTGCACAAAAATTAGTCTTTTACTTTTACACCTAAGACGTTGTTGCCTTGAGGGCAGCGGGACTCCACTCCGGCCCTTTGAGGTGCCCGTGGCGCACTTGGGACCCTCTTCCCACACCGCGTCCCTGATTTCATCCAAAGCCCCCCCCCCACATCCAAAGGACGCGCCCCTCCCCCTCCCCATTGATTAAACCAACTGGGATGCGCGGGTACACTTGCCAGTAGGGCAATCGCGTTTACGGGGAGACTTCACCGCCAGACTCCCCCCACCTCTTAGATTACAGGGAGGTGGCGGAGGTAGAAGCGCCGTCGTCCTGCCACCGGTTTCCCTCCGCCGGCTTCTTTTTTCACCATTCCTCCCCCCCCCCGCCGCCTCGCCTTTCTAAATCTCTCAATTGGGGCAAATAAGAGAGAACCAACCCAAGGACCGGGAAACGGATCAGATTCGCAGCAGGCAAGGAGGCCTCTGTGTTTGCCCGCTCCCCCCCACTCCCCGTGCGCTGGGCGATCCTGAGCTGCTTCCTCAAATCCAGAGAGGTCGGGAAGCCGGATCTCCGGGCGATCCAGTACGCCCGTGGGCACCTCCTCCCTCCGCCCGCCCCCTCTCCAAGATCAGCGCAGCCCTAACAGGCAGGATTCTTTGGGGAACGCCGTCGTGGGTAAGAAAGGCGACGTTCTCTACGGAGAAACCTTGAGGAAAGTTTGGGTAGGAAATTTCTAGTGCAGGGGTCTCCAAGCTTGGCAACTTTAAGCCTGGCGGACTTCAACTCCCAGAATTCCTCTGGCTGGGGAATTCTGGGAGTTGAAGTCCGCCAGGCTTAAAGTTTGCCAACCTTGGAGACCCCTGTATCTAGTGGAGGTTAAATAACTCCCGGGCGTTTTCAGACCTCGTCGACCATTGCCAGGAACTCGCCTCCCCCGCGGGGGTTAGAGTCGATCGGATTTACGGAATGAAACGAGAAAGGAGGCAGCGGTGGTTTTTTGGGGTTTTTTTCCCCCCTCCCCTCGAAAATCCCTGTTAAACCTGCGTTTGGGATTTGCGCGCGCATGTGTGTGTGGGAAGGCGCCTCTGGCTGGATAAGCCCGCCGTTTTTCCCCCCACAAGCGCGCGTCCGGATGACTCTTTCTACCTCTCTCTCTCTCCAAATCAAAGCCTTGGTTTCGCCCGCGTTTCAGGGTGGGCCAGCAAGGCCGGGGCCTGGCAAGAAAGTTGTTGTGATTAATCCCGAAAGGCAACCGCGAGGTAGCGGGGTTTCCCCCCCTCCCCGGCTCCTTTCCTATTGGCTGGGGAAAATGTGATGTGAGGGTCTTTCCTTCACCCTAAAATGCAGCTGTTAGAAAGGATCTCGACGTCCTAAACCGTCAACAGCTTTAGCCTGATTTCGGAAGCTAGTTGTCACCCGCAGGTCGTGTGAATTCGTCCTTAGACGCGCCTAAAGGTTCAACCAGAGGGCAACGGGTTGGCGGTGGGAGCCTCCTAAAATACCCAAGTTTCTATATTTCTATCCTAACCCGAATGTTTTAAGTTTTAACTTAGACGATATAAATTGACTATCCCGCAAACCCTCCCCCCCCCCCCCAATATTTTTAGGCTAGCCTGAACTCGATGGGACAGAAATCCAGATTTGGTACACAGGGGGAGCGGGTGGAGCAGTTAAGACTAACTTTTGCACCTGGCGTTAGTTAGGTCTTGTAACTTTTAGGGTTTTTTTTTCCAGCGAGGCTTATTTTGTGTGCGAATGTGGGTTTTTAAGAATCGCGTGTGAATGTCTCTCAAGCAGATACACATCTCCCTTATCTCAAATCAACCTCTTGCTTGAATTTATGCCGTACACAATTTCTGTTTAGTAATGGAGAGATATATAAATAGCGGCCCGAAAGTCACCAAGCGCCGAGCTGAAACAGAGATCGGAATCAGCCTAAGGAACCATCTGAGACTTTTTCAGCCCGAGCTTCTCTGTTACAAACCGGCGCAATCGCAAAAGAGAAGCAGAAGCAAGCAAGCCAGCTCCGGAAGAGACTGAGAAGAGGGCATCGCTTAGGCTGCCTACGTGCCTCTCACTTTTTGAACCTTGGGCGGGAGGGATCCTACACAGTCCCGGAGACATCTGGGGAAACCAGGCAGGGGCGGGAGAGAAGAGGCTCCTCTGGAATGCCCCGCCCGCCTCCGCGTTTCTTCCTCTAATTCAACCGAGGGCGCTCTGTGTGTGTGTGTGTGGCTGTGGCTGTGTGGCTGGCCCAGATAAGGCAGTCAATCTATCAAGGCGCTTTGATTTCCCTTCCCAATTTTCCGCCACGCCGTCTCCTTCTCAAGGATGAAAGAGACGGCAGGTGAGGGGCGGGCGGTTTTCTCCCACCGCCATCCAAAGCGGTGGCGAAGGCGTCCGATTTCCATGCTGGGTTGGCCAAGCCAGCGCGTTCCAGATCCGCAGATTAAGCAGTAGGCATTCTGCGCTCTGGGTATCTTTCCCTCTTGTGTCACTCACGTCTCTTGTGACTTTTGATTGAACCTAGGTCTCCTCCAAGAACCATCCCCGGGGGACGTTCGCCTTTAGCGAGCCTAAAGGGGGGGCGCGATGACTCCCCTGGGAAGTGCGCTTTTTGTATGGTGGTAGCCCCCTCGCGTTTCCCCCTTAGACTTTCGAGGCGGGAGAAGTCACGGGGTGCGTGGATAGAGTGTTATTAATGGTAATGCTATGGGTAACACTCTGTCCTGTTCCTCTTATATCTGCCAATCATCTCTGCAGCGCTAATTTTTTTTAAAGGGTGGGGGTGTGGAATAAAAGCGCGCAGAATGGAAACATGGAAAGATGCCAACGCATTGGTATCCTAATCAATCGGCCTTGTCTCTTTGCCGTCTCCTTATCAGTTTTAAAGATTTGCGGGAAACCAGACGGTTGGACCCAGACCGCCAGGATTCGTCTCAGGCAGCGCCTTTCTTAGTTCTTGAGGTCTGGACAAGCGAACGTAACAGTAACAAAGTTGGAAGGGACCTTGGAAGTCATCTAGTCCAACCCCCTGCTCACGCAGGAGATCTGTATTAGGGATTCGAACCGCAGACTTTTCTGATCGACAAGCTCAGTGTCTTAGCCACTGAGCCACTTAGTCAGGCTAAAAAGGGAATTGCCTGTGTCCCTGGGTGTCCCTCCGAAAATGTTGGAATTCCTCAAATGTAAATTTTATTAAGTGAATCTTGATTCCCATCTATAATTCTTTAGAAGAAAGGCTAATTCCCAAGTAGTAAGCTATAAGATCTAATCAAACCGCCAGCTTCTTTTCTCCTTTTAATTTCAGAAATAGAAGTCACTTGGTGTATTTCATTTCTCTAAAAACCCATGAACAGCCCACCTTCAGTCCTGGAAGCTCTCTGGTTGATCTTGGCCTGTCACTCTTTCACCGCCCATTTTACGTTGCAGAGTTGCTGTGGGGAAAATAGGGGGAGCCAGCGCTATAGGTACTGCTTTTAACTTTTGAACCAAGAGCAGAATATAAAATAAAGAAATAAGATGGGTGTGTGTGTGGATACCACTAATTATTCAACAATTACTTCAATTATAGAGGTACTTACTCCCTTAATCACTTTACAGTGCGTGTACATGTGTTTGTGTTTTGAAAGCAAGTGCAGAGGATATATAGGTGTGTAGTATGCTGGGTGTGCAAGTGATTGGTATTTTTGTAGTCATTTTCTCCACAATAACTTCAGTTCTTGTTGTAAATGGAATAGGAAATAGGAAATAGTCTACTTTCTGCTTATACATCGTTCCCAAACACATATTTATTTCATTAATGGATAAAAGCCGTTGTTGGTTTAAGAGTTCAACTATGTAAAATTCAACTCACCAGCCGGAAACGCACACACAGACAAAAAACACATTTCAAAATGGAATTCTATAGGTGTCATTCTCAGCACCTTTCAGTTCTGGTTAAGTGACTTCATCCAACAACTTTTTAGCCCCTCCCTTTAAATCACACCCGGAACATTTATGTAACATATTCCTTTCACTGGCCATGGTGGTCACCATACAACCCGTTCCATCAGGTGAGTCTTAGTAGATATATTCTTATCCCATTGATTTTATCTTTGATGGCTCAGTCCCAAAGGGACTTTTTCAAGAGGCAATTGGACTTTCTGGGTTTGTTTGTTTTTAAAGACGTTTCATTTCTCATCCAGGAAGATTCTTCAGCTCAGAAGAAGCTTCTTGGATGAGAAGCGAAACGTCTTCAGAGAAAAACCAGAAAGTCCAGTTGCCTCTTGAAAAAGCACCTTTGGGACAACCTGTGACCTGGATGACTGAGAATCTCCATAGACACTTGATGGCTCAGGATGTGGGAGAACGCTCAGCCCATTTAGTTAATTGTTGACATACTGTGTGAACCCAGAATTCAGCAAGTGGGTTGACTTTGTTGGGTGAACGCATGTGCGTTCTCCTTTACTATCTTCAAAGGGTGTTTTAATCACTCTTTATTTACTCTGGATGGGCAGGGAAAAATAACTTGGGGGGAAGGGACAAGAAATAAACGGTATTCCGTATTGATTTGAAGGCTAACCAAACAAAAACTGCCTGAAAACGATTTGACTCAAATCTGAATCTAACCCTCTGAATACAGTTGGAATGATAGCTAAGTAAATATCAATATGTCGACCTCTTAGCTTGCAATCCTAGGTGTTCTTAAGTACTTTAAACACAATTTGGGCTGCTGCAAACCAGAGGTGAAATCCAAAATTTTTCCCTACCGGTTCTGTGGGCGTGGCTTGGCGGGGGAAGAATATTACAAAATCTCCATACAAAATCTCCATTCCCACCCCACTCCAGGGAAATGATACTGCAAAATCTCCATTCCCTCCCCTCCTGGGGAAAGGATATTGCAAAATCTCCATTTCCACCCCACTCTGAGGCCAGCCAGAGATGGTATTTGCCGGTTCTCCGAACTATTTCCGCTACCGGTTCTCCAGAACCTGTTAGAATGTGCTGGATTTCACCCCTGCTGCAAACCAAGATGGACCCGAATCATTCCACCCTAGTTTTTTTGGGTGTGTGTGTGTGTGTGGAGCTTTTTCCAAAATACAGTATTTTCTACCCCTAGAATTGGAGAGTTTTGGCAGAGGACTGGACAGTACAGAAAAAAGAAAGGTAATGATTCATTTTTTTCTCTGAGTAACCCCACCCTTCCGAATTCACAGCTACTTTCTCAAGCTAGGTACCATCTGGCCATTTGCAGCGGCTTTCCAAGTTTAACCCGGTCCTGGATGAATATTCCACTCCTCCCACACCCTATGCACTACTCCAAAAGGAAAAAAAAAAGCAGCCAATTCCAAATGCTCCTGAATTTTGCTTCTTGTGAGGGAAAAAAAAAGGCAGGTAAAACGTGGACACAAGCATGACTAATAGCTGCTTTCAGAAGCGAAGGTGAACGTTTCCATCATTCTCCTCTATTAGGATAAAACGATACTGCGGTGCATTAATTATTAGAATGCAAGTTTTTATCCCTTCCTCCAATGAAGGACAATTTTCACTAAAGTGTCAGAAACCAACGTTGAGTAAACACCAACGGTTTGTGGCATAAATTAGTGTCTAAAATCCAGCAACCCTAAAGCGAGAAGACCACAAGATTTCTATGAGGCTCTTGTTTTTTTGGCCTCACCCCACCTCCCGGCTGAATAAACATGCCATTTTAAATTATCCGTTTTTCTCTTCTCCCTGGAGAATTCTGGTTGCCCAAAGCATCGACCACCATTTCCGACACAGGAGAGAAGGGGCCTATGCAAAGGAGCTAAAGATTTGCTGGTCCCTAAATCAGTTGAACAATCCGTCTCAGCCCTGAATTGATTTATTTTTTTGAAAAGATCACCTCACTAAATACCCACAGGATAAACTAATAGGTTGTGTGAAAGATCATTAAATACTAGGAGTGCAAGTCTATTTATGTGTACTCGGATATGTGGGTCCTTGTTGTTTTTCGAGCTAGAGTTAGGGTTAAAGCACTGATGATGTTACCTAGTTTGATAATAAAACGTCTGCAAGAAAACCACCAAGCTCAGAGAGCACTAAGGATTCCAGATTTCAGTCCTGAGCTATAAATATTCTCCTTTATGTATGCCCCAAAGGACCTGGTGGATTTCCTTCCAGGTCAGTGGTGAAATTAATTTTAGTTGCATACACATACAATTAATTGATCTAGCATGTCATCATTTTGGTCACCATCAAATTCCACCCACCTACTCCCCCCCATGTTAGGGTTGCTATCATTCCTACCAGTTCACCATGACAAATCAATGCATTTAAAGGACATACTAAGCCACAAATCAAATATTAAACTAACCTATTCAATTCTTGTGCTTTATTTATGGTTCTAGGGATGCCTTAGCAAAACACAGCTAACCTGGTTACAGTATTAACCCACTTCTGCCTTGGCACAATACATCGCGCCATAAATGACTCCAAACCCCCTAAATCACAAACAACGACAGTAGCCATGATTATTTATTTTTTATTATTTATTTATTCGATTTATATGCCGCCCTTCTCCGGAGACTCAGAGCGGCTTAAAATGTGTTAAGCAACAGCCTTCATACTTTTGTATATACCTGCTTAGTAGGGCTTTTGCCCCCCCCCTCCGCGGTGTTCTATTTTATACAAAGTCAGCTTATTGCCCCCACAAACCGGGTCTTCATTTTACCTATCTCGGAAGGATGGAAGGCTGAGTCAACCTTGAGCCTGGTGAGAATTGAACTCGCAATAATTGCAGGCAGCTGGCAGCTAAATACTACTTTAGCAGTAGTTTAGTCGACTGCACCACCAGGCTCCTCTGGTGATTAAAGACTTAACAATGTTAAAGCAACGCAGCCATTTTTGAAACAAGCTGGTTTAGAAGTTCCCTGTAAAGTCAGAAGATCGGGTGAATTGCGTAAGCCACGTTTCAGTTAAACATGGATAAACTCGGGCGGGTGGTCTTTGAGGCGAAACAAGGACATTCTACCGTTTCCCATTTTCGCGTCCTCCGGATTCCCTTAATCACTGTTCCTGTTGCTTGCAGTTAAAGCCCTGTTTATCCTGCAAAGACCGAGATTGGTGAAACTGGTTTTAAAATCAGGAAGTGAAAACATTGGAATTACCCACAGCTGTTCAGATTGACTCGCAGTTTAACCTTCTCCCTTAAAAAAAAATAAAAATGGAAGAGCGAATCCTGTCGCAGAGGATGGCGTTTGACCGACTTAAATCGCTTTTCCTCTAGTCTTAAATTTCTTTACATCTCCGCCTCGGATTGTAAGGATTTAAACCACCTTAGAGGGATGAAATAAGCCTCAAGCAAGCTGTCTAGAAGCTACGTGTCCCTCTCTTTCCAATACGATTCTGAGCCCACGATTTTCGTGGGAACAGTGCGCCGTGCACGTGTTTAGAGGCTCGCCTGGCCCACGTTTTCCTAGAAATAGCCATCAATGGTAGGAATCCCTTTGCTTAACCAAGAGAGAAGGGCGGGAGCGGCGAGGGGCTCGAGAAGGCTGCCAGAGAATGGCAGTCAATTCCAACTCGCCTGCCGGAGTCCAGGAACTGAAGCTGGGTTTTTTAGCTGGGGTGATGATGTGAGGTGGGCTAAGGGAATCCAAGCCCCGCAGACTCGGTATACCTGCGCCTCTCAGGTAAACGGCTAGGGCTGCGGACGGAGGCGACATCGAGGGTCACCGCTGTCCAAGAACGGGCGCGACGCAACTGCTGAATGGAAAAGCGCAATTTTATTCTGCACCAGAGTTTTCCTTGCGTTCGAGGTGTGCGGGTTTTTTTTTATGTATGGTGTGTGCGGGAGAGGGAGGGAGGGAGAGATGGGGGGGGAGAGACAGACAGACGGACAGACGTTGGACTGGTTCCAAATCTCGCCTCACCTGCAAAGTGAGCTCTTTCGGCCAAATTATTTCATATTTTTAAATTGTCTTTTAACTTTCATATAGTTGAGGGTTTTATTTTTGGCTGTACACCGCCCTGAGTCCCTTTGGGAGAAGGGCGGTATAAAAATTTAATAAAAAAAACGAAAAGAAAAGAAATCCTTGACATTTGAAATCTCTCTCTCTCTCTCTCTCTCTCTCTCTCTCTCTCTGTGTGTGTGTGTGTGTGAGAGAGAGAGAGAGAGAGAGAGATTTCAAATGTCAAGGATTTCTTTTCTTTTTTCTTTTTCTTAAATTTTCTGTGTGTGTGTGTGAGAGAGAGGGGGGGGGGGAGAGAGAGCAGTATTGGACGGAATACGACAAGCGGATCAGAAGACCGGATGCGGTCCCCTCTTCTAGATTGCTTAAAAAAAGCAATACTCCGGGAGGGGCGAGTTTTCTGGAGGGAGGGCCATGCTTTTTATTTCTTTATTTTTAAAGGACCGTCTATTCCTCTGTTAGGCTTGAATTACCTCCACCCCCACCCCGCCCACCGTCCGAAAGGGCGCGCCAGCCAAACGGGTGGTGGTAGAGGGAGAGGTTGAGAAAAGAGCGAGGCGGTTGCAGCCGCGCTCCCGTCGGGCTGGGGCCACCTGTGTGAATGCCACCTGGTGGATGGTAGGGCGGCTTCCCGGCCCGGCGCTCCTCCCCTCTGCCTTCCCTCCCCCGAGATCGGTGACCAATGGCTCCTTCCCCCTCCGCCTAGGTCCCTGGCAGCGCGACCGGGGCCGTTGGAGAGCTTTGCTGCTGGTGGCCGCGCAGAGGGACGAGCGCGGCGGCCGCTGCTGCGACTCTTCAGCCGAAGAGATCCGAAGGCGTGAAAAGAGCCAGCCGGGGGGGAGGAGAGAGAGAGGGGGGGCGGCCAGCCTCAGGCCCCTCACCATGCCTCGGTCGTTCCTGGTGAAGAGCAAGAAGGCTCATAGCTACCACCAGCCCCGAACCCCCGACGGCGACTACGGCGGCACCTTGGAGAGCGTCTTGGCTCAGATCTGCGCAGGTAAGAGCCAAAAGCCCTCCGGGGACGATTCTTCCCTCCGGCCCGCCCTGCTTGGGAGGCGCAAGGCGATGGCCTCTGGGCACCTGCTTCCCGCAGGCTGAGATCCCGGAGAAGGTCCGGGTTTTGACAGGCGCGGCTGACGGGCCGCGAACCTGCATCTCTCCCCATCCCACCCCCGGGTCCACTTGTCCTGGCTGAGTTGCGCTGACCCACAAACCGGTCACGTTTGAATCACCCGCGCCCTGCTAACCCCGATCTTTTTTAAGGATTAGTGTAACAGACTCGTGGCGTTACAAGCGGTCGTGGGAACCCGAGTTGAAGTGCCTCGATTCCCTTTTTTGATTCAGCCCTCCCCCCAAAAAATCCCAAATCCCAAATTAGGGATCAACAGCATCCTCGGGGGGAAACACCCCAACCCAACGGTCGTTTCTTCTTTTTCTCATTCCTGGACAGATAGTACGGTTTCGCACCTGGCTCTCCCCGAACGGAATCTCCCCCCAGATCGCCTCTCCCCGGATTCTCAGGTGCCCGATGGGGCGGACAGGAGCTCCGATTCGGCCCCCAGCTGCGAAAGCAGCAGCGTATGTGATCCGGCCGCCGAGATGGAGGATTTTTGGAGACCGCCCTCCCCCTCGGCTTCCCCAGGTAGGGATGAAAAGAGGCGGCGGAGGGGAGACCGGGCGCTTTGAACGAGGGCGCGTTCCCGGTGGATGAACCCCGAAGTAAGCCAGTGGCTTCCCGATCCGCGTAACCTGAGACGGTTGGGTTAATTCAGAAGACCGTGATTAAAGCTGGTCGTCCTACCGTATTAACAAAGCCACGAGGAGGGCTGTTTTTTGAGAAAATAATAATTATAGGTGGGTTTTTTTTAAATGGGGGGAGGGAAGGGGGAAGGAGAGAGGGAGCTTTTCGGAGCTTACCCCGACTTTTCGCTGCGTCCTATGGCCAGGTAGCCTTTTTCTCCGTTGTTCTTGAATTGGTGGAAGTCAAGGACTCAAGTCTTGCGGTCGCCGTTAACCGGTTTAAGCTTGATCGTTTCAGCGTCGATTCATTTTGTCGTTTGAAATACGGAATGAGTGCTTCCATCATTGGGCCAGGACTCCTTAAAGGTTTACTTTAAAGGGTGGTCTTGGCTTTCCTCCTAAGAGGAGCAACTCGTTTTGAGTTCAGCGAGGCTTCCTGCCAGAGGAGCCTGGCTGGAGTTGGGGGTTGAAGCTCAGGTGCCTCCTGGAGTCCGCTAGGAAGGGAACGAGGCTTTCCCTTATTGTTCCCCAAACGGTTCCCAAGAGCGTTGCTTTCTTCAAAGACACCTCAGCCTATTTGCTTAAGTTTTGATGTAACGCGCGAACCCGTCTCCTCGAAGGAAAGGATGGGTGTGTGTGTGTGTAGGGAAAGAAGACGAGTCACATTGGGGCGAAAAAATGATCGAAGCACCCGCAATACAGTATTGCAGGCTGACTCTGCTCTCTGCCAGTAGTTCGATCCTGACCGGCTCAAGGTTGACTCAGCTTTCCATCCTTCCGAGGTTGATAAAATGAGGACCCAGCTTGTTGGAGGGGGCGGGGGAGGGGAAACAGGCTGACTCTGTAAACCGCTTAGAGAGGGCTGTAAAACACTAGGAAGCCATATATAGAATAGAAGAATAGAGTAGAGTAGAGTAGAGTAGAGTAGAATAGAATAGAATAGAATAGAATAGAATAGAATAGAATAGAATAGAACAGAACAACAGAACAGAACAGAACAGAACAGAATAGAATAGAATAGAATAGAATTGAATTCTTTATTGGCCAAGTGTGATTGGACACACAAGGAATTTGTCTTGGTGCGAATTTAAGTCTCTCTATATATAAGTCTAAGGGCTAGTGCTGTCCTGGAACCCACTGCGCCACATTAAATCGGACCAGACTCTCCTGGCGAAATTCCCCGGCGGGTTGGGGAGAGAAGCAGTGCCGCGGAAGGGCGGTGGATGAGTTAGACGACGGTCTGGCGTTCCCTACCAGGAAAGCGCTGAACAGCCCAACTTTCCTTTTTGGGGGAAAGTGACGGGAGCGGAGAAAGAAAAAAGCGCCTCTGATTGACAGAGCGCCCTTCCTTTCGCCCCCCTCGACGGCCCAGAAGAAGCCTCGACGGCGACCGCGGCTCTTTTCTGGCGACCGTTCCAGAGAAGCGCCACCTCGGGTGGCTCCTTCGGCCTTTGATGTGGCGAGACGCGGGTGGAAGCCGCGCAGCTCGCCGCTTGGCGAGGCCGATCTCTTAGCAGCCGTTTTCCCTCTGTTTCCCCCCCTCCCCTCCTTTTCTTGGTTTTTAACTATAAAAACAGACTTCCTCTTTTTTCAAGAGCCGGTTGAGAAGTTTTATGGCTGGAATAAGAAAAGCGTAAAAGAAAAAAAAAAAAAAACAGCTCTCCGGCAGCTGAAAATGGGAAAGAATTTTTTTTTTTTAAAAAAAGCCCATTCCAAAATCATGAAAACGGCTCTACCATAGGAGGAGAGAAAGCCTCGGTTAGTTTTATTAACAGATAATTTCCATTAATTATGAAGATGTAGTTTGGAGAGAAGTGCAAACAGCCTGCTACTTTCCCTCCCTCCAACCGAGGCGATCAAAAATTTGACCGAGCTGGATATTGTAAAAATGTCAACTTTTGGCCTCAGGCCAATAAAATGAGAAACGGGGGCCGGTTCGCATATTATAGGGAAGAATTTATTCAAAGCCGTTCCAAGGTGTAGTTGCAGTTGTTTTGTGAGGCGGTTTGTCTAAGTTGTGTCAACTGGAAGTAAATATCATTGGGGCTAAAAAAAAAAATGCCTGTTGAATTTTTCCTGAAGTCTTCTTCACCCTTTGGTGACATAAAAAACATGTTTCACTAAAAAAAAACCCACACTATCCCAAACCTGTTTAGAAAACAAATACCAAAGTAAGCAGCTAGCAGGAATAGCAGAAAACATCCTGAAGGACTCAGTCGCTGGTTAGTGGGAGGAGCAGGTAGCATTCTGGCAAAACCATGCCTTGAAATTGATTATGTGACTCATGGGAGTAATTTTGGGGAATGAGCAAACTCCCGCCCTCCTGCTATTTTACCAGCATGTCCACGGTTTGGGTTCAAAATTTCAAAGACGGTATAAAGTATAAGACAGATACCAAAGGTTCAGCCCTCCAGGAACAATGAATGAAATCATTGACAACAATTAAATCCTGATATCCAGAACTGAAGCTGATTTATTCAGATTCAGGTTTACGGTACTTAGGCATTTGTTAGGACTGTCTCTGGATTTTATAATATGTATTTTGTGGAAGATCTGCCACAAAACTGAACTGGGGGTTTAGTTAGTCACCAGCCTTTCACCAACTGAAATTATCAGAACAGGAACAGAATAATTTGGAAATATCTACTGAGCCTACAGAAGTTATTATTTCTTTGCCTGCAATACAAATGAAAGCCCATCATTGAAAAGTGGCATAATGGTCAGAAGACAATACAAATCTAAAGATAAATGACTTAAAAGGCGATTAAATCCCCTTATCTCCCAGGCCTACAGTATTTTTTTATTCCTTTGCTGAAATACAGTGCATCCTTTAATTTCTTTATAAAGTTGTTTTATCTCCTCCCCACACTTGCAAAATATCCTTTGTTGGTACATTAGGTGAGGGAATAATCTTTAATTACATCTTCATTGGTTAGCCAGTACAAAAATGAGAATTATTTAAAATTCAAGAAGGGGATGCGAATATTTGCTGCATTTCTTTTCATTTGGACTGTCTGTTTCAGAGGTCCTTAACCTTGGTGGGGGGGGATGTCTGTATGTGAAGTTAATGGCCATTAAAATAATTGTCAGGATGGATGTGAACAATCTCAAAGCATAAAGTTCAAAAGATAAAGCTCTGTGCTCTACCCATCCATCCATCTACATCTTTATTTTCTGATAATACCTTATTGTGGGAAATACAAATTATACTTGATATTGATCCTTTGGTTTTGCATCATTTAATTGAAGAAAGAAAGGAAAGGAAAGCAGGAAGGAAGAAAGACGTGAGCAGATAGATTTGCCCTCTCAAGTCTTGATACTTGTTTTCATTTTTTTTGTTTCATTTTAATTGAATTTTAACTGAACCTATACTTTTTAAATTAAAGTTCTCAAATTAAAAAAACATATATAATGTGAAGATTTGTAAAAGCCCCATCACAAAGCAGTTTAATTAATTCAGTTACTTAATAATTGCATTTAAAATGTCTAATTCAGTGTAAAGACACACCTTTCAGTTTCCAGGTGGAAATATAATAATGTATCCAATATTTCTAAAGCCAACACAGCCCGACCTGAAAAAGCTAAGCAGGGTCGAACCAGGTTAATATTTGGATGGGAAGCCAGAGGAATTTTCAGGGAATTCTGTAGATTAAACCTATAAGTGAAAACAAAACAGAATTAAACCCACACAATTTAGAAATACTGGAGCAAAATAATGGCAGTTCACCTCTGTACTGTTGCTCAGAAAATTACACGGGATACAAATGAGTTTGATTCATATATTGGAAGTGTCAATTTAGACAAAAAAAAAAGGCAAACATCTGAATTTAGAAAATCAGCAGTGTGGTAGTCAAATATCCTTGGTTGTGTTTGCAAGAGTTTATTGTTTTCAGAGGAACCATTGAAGAATCAGCAGTCTGACCAAACAAGCATGTTGGAGAGAAATATCAGCAACCATCCTTGTGTTCTTTATGCAGAAAAACCCCCCAAATAAATAAGTTACAGTCTAGAATCTTTATGGCCCAAGTCTTTTTATTTTGCTGCAGACAAAATAAAAGTTTGTTTATTTATTACAAAGGCAACCTCAATTATGGGTTGTTTGGATTTGCTTCTAAATGTTCTCACTTGGAGATTTTGTATTAATGTTTTCAATATTATTAATGTTGTCAGGTGTTTGTGAAGTGTTGCTTTGGAAAGCCTATTCCACCTCCTCTTAGAAATTTCAAATCCCTAAAGTTTCTGATGATGCTGAAGACAATTGCAATTGGTTGCATTCTCAGGTTGTTTCTAGTCAAATCCCAAAATGGGAAGTGCTTTTGCTCTTATCTCTTCAAAACATCATATTTATATGGCTCATCTATCTAGAAGATGGGCTAAATGCATTGCTCAAGAAGGCTCACGCAGGCAATCATTTCTGATTGAGAGATCATTCTATCAAGAATGATAGAGTGAATCTCAGTGGTTTTGCGCCAGGAAGGAAAGAGATGGAGAATTAATTTCCCTTTCATCTCAAGATTCTACAGAAAAAAAGCAGCACAGAGTTTATACTTTCGAAAGCAGCCTTTTTTTCTGACTTAGAGCAAAATACATATGGAAACTACAACATTATTGCATACAGAAACCACACTTAGGTCATGAAAAAAATTGAATTCATATGTAGATGAGTGGTTATTATGAAGCTCATTTAAATATGTGAGGAGAGATTGTTCAGAATTATTATTCATTGTCTACAGGAGTGTTTAATTTTTTCACTGCATGTTCTTTCTGATAGAATGTTTTGTGTTTATTTGGAACCCTAGATAAATGAGAGAGTAGTCATGAAATTGCAATGTAACATTGGTAAAGCAAATTTCTCTTCCCTTCCCTTCCCTTCCCTTCCCTTCCCTTCCCTTCCCTTCCCTTCCCTTCCCTTCCTTTCCCTTCCCTTCTCTTCAGCTTCCTTCCCTTTCAGTTCCCTTCAGTTTCCTTCCCTTCCCTTCAGTTTCCTTCCCTTCCCTTCCCCCTTCCCTTCCCTTCCCTTCCCTTCCCTTCCCTTCCCTTCCCTTCATATGAATTCCCTTCCCTTCCCTTCCCTTCCCTTTGGCTTGGGACTGTATGAGCTTCTTAGTAAATGTCTCTACTCTGTTTGTATCTTTCAGCTTCTGTACATGTACATTTACTTAGTAAATGTCTCTACTCTATTTGTATCTTACAGTTTCTGAGCGGTCCATCTGTCCATCCTTAGATGAACCTTCCCACTTCTCCCTGCCCCTGAAACCCTACACATGGAGCAGCCTGGGAAACACTGAACTGAGACATTTGGTACAGAACTGCAGGCCTTGCTCAACTCTGGAACGTGGTCTCTTCTGTGAGCGAGGATCTGAGCCTGCTCTGTATGCCTCGGAGCGTAACTCAGTCCTTGGACTCTATGGTGACTTTGGCTCTCCTGGACTCTTTGAGCGGCCAGCGGCAGCCCCTGGGATCTTTGTGGAGACCCCATCTGGACTGCAACCCGAGAAGAGTGCAAATAGCATCAAATTGGAATCAGAACTCCTCTGTCGCCCTCTGTTGCTCAGCAGTGGCTCCTACAAATGCGTCAAATGCAGCAAGGTAGGAATTAAATTCTATTTTGGAGGAGCCAGGCCAAGGATGGGCAAACCAAAAGGCAAGGGTGGTCAAAAGAGAGGTAGATCAATGATCTGAAGAAATGATGGGAGGTGGGAGTCAGAGTGTCACATGACTTCCCCCGACCTTTTATTGATCACATGATTCAAAATGGTCTGATGTATCAGGCCACAAATTTATTCTATTATTTCTTTTTGCTCAATGATTGGTCAGATGCCTATGAGAAGCCCACAGCAGGGCATGAAATCCAAGTCACATTCTCCAATATCTATTAAAAAAACCCCAAAATCTAGTATTGTGATTCTGATTGTGGGTTAGTATATACAGCTATGATTATAAGTCACCATTAATATCTTTTTCCTTATCTGAATGGATTTTTCATAAATATGTTCATCACATGCTATGTATCACAAAAGGTCTACTATCCTTTACATAAAGCAATCCAGTTTTCAGTTGAACTAATTAGTTGATTGACTTGTGTTATGGATCACAGGTAACATTTTTTTTAAAAAAAACTTGTCACCTGGATGCATAGAATAGCTTAAATTGGGAATCCTTGAATGAAACCAGCCTTAACAAACCACTAGAATACGATTCCTGGGAAAACAGCATTTATTGTCAACAGCAAACCACTTCTTAAGAATCCTTTCTAAACTCATGTTGTCCTTTGGTTATTGCTCGGTGGTGTCACCAAGGGAAATCCTTGGTCATACAATTTCAAGGGCCTAGAGTCAGAATCTGCTGTGAGCTTTAGCCTTGAACACTGATTCTTCGTTTCTCAGGACTTCTCTACTCCGCATGGCCTAGAAGTGCATGTTCGTCGTTCACACAGTGGCACCAGGCCCTTCGCTTGTGAAATGTGTGGCAAGACATTTGGACACGCCGTTAGCTTGGAGCAGCATAAAGCTGTGCACTCCCAGGTGAGTGTGCAGGAGGAGATGACTCTGGGGGGTGGGTGGGGCGATGATGGAGTCTCCAGGTGGCATGAGGATGGTCAGATGGGCATTCATTCTGAATGATTCCTCCAGTTGAGCTCCAGTTGTAGCTCATCTGGAAAAAGATCTATTAAAAAGTCAAGTAAGAGATCTTTCCTACATATTTGTAGGAGGCTGCTAAAAGATATACTCCATCCATGGCAGATTTCCACATAAAGACCAGAAGTTTGTACAACTGTTATATATGGCATAAGTTGTGACATCAGTCCAATCTCTAGATAAATTGAATACCTTTTCCTACTATTAGCAATGGAGACATTCTGGGATGGCCAAGTGCTCGAGTTGATAAGATTGATCCTCTCAAGACTTCTGAAAGTTACCAGGTTGGAAATTGCTGCTGTCTATGATTGAGCAATGTCTATAGCAAAAATGTAGTAATAGTCACTGCTTGAAAAGCCACCTGGTTCTCAGTGTGCTCCTCATAGAGAACTCTTATGCCGAACCCTTTGTTTTTCCATGCAAATATTATGACCCGAAGAGCTGAATCCTTCAGCATTTCAGCCAAGTTGGATGGCAGTGTATGGATTTATCCCCATTCAGAACTCATCCATTCTTTCCAGGTTCTATAATAACAAGAATCTGGGAAAAGTTTTAGATGCAGTCATTGCTGGGGGAAAGCAAAAGAGAGACAATGAGGGGAAATCAGTGTGTCTGTCCTCATCAATAGCATGGCATTTTTCTCACACAGCTGGCTTCTAAAGCTCATTTTTAGAGCCATTCACATTTTCCTCTCAGCTAAGTAATTTATAATCCATTGCACTGATCCAGGACTATAGGCTCTGCTCCTGAGGCCAAGGTGAAGCAGCAAATCCCAGAAGAAAAGTGTATGAAATTTAGGGAAGAAGAAGGTGAAGTTGACCAGGCTTGTGCATCTGTGGTGGGAACTGCAGGCTGGTTCTTCGCTGTTTCCAGGGCAGCCCTTGCAGGCCAGATCTAAGCATTCTGCCGGCCGTATCCTGCCCACGGGCCTTGAGTTTCACACCCCTGCTCTACCAGACACAGTAGAATTTACTAGAGCAGAGGCCAGGGCTCGTAGTGGAAAAGAGAAGTCCTGCTGTAGACTGATAGTTCTTAGATGGGATGGGAGGTTTCCTTCCATTTTCCCAAACCCAACCCAATTTACTATACTTTCCAACACTTGGACAGGCTTCAGTCTGCATCAGCAATGGGCGAGCTAAGAAACGGTGGCCCTTTGTGAGAACTTGTTCTCTGCAAAAGTTAAGTGAGGTATGGGGAGGGAAGTAGTGTGGATGAGTTCTGTATCTAGGTACACACTAGTGGTGAAATCCAAATGTTTTTTACTACAGTTCTGTGGGCGTGGCTTGGTGGGCCTGGCAGGGGAAGGATACTGCAAAATCTCCATTTCCATCCCACTCCAGGGGAAGGATACTGCAAAATCCCCATTCCCTCCCCACTCCTGGGGGGAGGACATTACAAAATCTCCATTCCCGCCCCACTCTGGGGCCAGCCAGAGGTGGCATTTGCCAGTTCTCTGAACTATTCAAAATTTCCACTGCTGGTTCTCCAAATTGCTCAAAATTTCTGCTACCGGTTCTCTAGAACCGTCAGAACCTGCTGGTCACCCCTTGTACACACATGTCTTGCCTGTATATAGAAAGAAGATGTGAAAAGCTTTTAGATGGACTAATATGATAGTTTGGGCTGCCACGTGGAGCTTGTTTGAGTGCAACAACTACCAATCATCAGACCCCATTGAGATATTTCTATTATATGAAAACTGGAGTTGTTGGGAAAAGAATTTTAGGCTCAGGATGGTGATTAAAAATAAATGATCAATTAACCGAAATTCAAATTTGGTTGCAATTATTTCTTTAATGCATTAACTAGGAAGCACAGCATACAGCTTTTTATAGGATAGCTACTTCAATAATTAAGGGAAAACAGCTATATGTGATGCAGGCCAGTAAGGGGAGAAGATCAAAGGAATTATAGAGGTAGTCCTTGATTTATGACCACAACTGAGCCCAACGTTTCTGTTGCTAAGTGAGATATCTGTTAAGTGAATTTTGCCCCATTTTACGACCTTTCTTGTCACAGTTATTAAATGAATCAGTGCAGTTGTTAAGTTAGTGACATGGTTGTTAAATGAATCTGGCTTCCCCATTGACTTTGCTTGTCAGAAGGTCACAAAAGGTGATCACATGACCCCAGATACTGCAACCATCATAAATATGAATCAGTTGTTAAGCATTTGAATTTTGACTACGTGACCATGGGGATGCTGCAATGGTCATAAGTATGCAAAACGGCCATAAGTCACTTTTTTCAGTACCTTTGTGACTTTGAACTATCACTAAACAAACTGTTGTAAATTGAGGACTACCTTAGTGGCATTTGAGCCCCAGGGTACCTTCTTAAAATATCACAGAACCTGAAACTGAAAAGTGAAGTTTCATGGCGAAGGGGAATGGGAGAAATTTCCAACTAAACGTGGAAAATGGTATTCCTTGTTTCTTCCTTGATTTTATCACTACTGCTTCCCATCATTTTCATAAGAACCTTTGAGAGATCCAGTTCTTCTTTATAAGGATATATAGGAAAGTATGAAGAAAAGAAAATCCATTTCAGGGAAAACTGCATTTTTATTTAGTTTATTTAATACAGATAATACATTGCCATAGATGATTTTCAACTGCATTACAAGGCTGGTCAGTCAGGGCTTTTTCTCATACAGTTTCATTTTTTATACTCTGCATTTACACTGCCTGAGCAGCATATTTAATATAAACTTGATTTTTCCTAAATTCTGGATTCTGTTCAGATATTTGCATAAGGTCTAAGACACATGAGGGAGGCTTAAAAGTGCTTCTCATCACAAATGTAATAATAGACCTTCCAGTTTAATTTCCTAAATCCTTGTGGTTCAGCTTCTTCAGATTTGCTCCAAGGTGATAAACAAATTTTCCACAATCTGTTGCCTTCTGTTTTGGATCTACTATTTTCACGATACTAACTGGAAATTGAGAGTTTTAGCCAGTGGTGGGATTCAGCCAGTTCGCACCACTTCAGGAGAACCGGTTGTTAACTTTCTGAGCAGTTTGGCAAATTGGTTGTTGGAAGAAATCATTAGGGCAGAGAACCGGTTGTTAAATTACTTGAATCCCACCACTGATTGTAGTCCATGAGAATGGCTGGAACCTGCTTGTGATCTAGATGACTGCTCTTGGAGAGGAAGTTCTAGATTAGATTGATTTCCATTATGGACTAGTAGACCTAGGCCTAATTATTGTAACTAAATCTTGCTTTCTCAATAAACATCCAATTTAGACGTGAAGATAGGCTGTGGGTGGAAGGTATGGCTTAAAGCAATCTGAGTTGAGTTTTCATGCCTGTTACTACCCATTTGCTTCAATGGGAGCTTGTAGGCCTTTTCAAATTACAGATTTGGGTAGCTTGACCTAGATGAGGAGATTATAGGTAGGGTGTACCAGGGGTGAAATCCTCCCAGTTCAGACCGGATCGGGCAATCCAATAGCGATTGTGGCAGGTGGTTCGGGGGAACAGGTAGTGATGGCGGTGCAAGGCTCCCCCCCCGCCGCCCGGGTATCATTACTTCCTGGTTTTAACCAGGAAGTAATGTGTTTTTTACCCTCTGTGCATGTTCAGAAGGTTTTGAGCATGCACAGAGGGTCTGCGCGAGCATGTGACGCGCGGCACATGCACTTCCGAACCGGTAAGGAAGGTAAGTAGATTTCACCCCTGGGGTGTACTGTTCATTTGTGAAAGAAAGTCTTGCACTGAAGCCAATCCTGTGATTAATATCAGATTTTGTAAAAGGGATGTACAGCATAAGTCATACTGGAAAGTAATATATTTTCCCTACACATTTCACAAGTGTTTTGTTTGTTTTAACATCTGGTTACAGCAGTATCACCTTCCTTCTTGGCTACGCTTGTGGGAAATTTTCTTTGTAGCTCTTAATGCACAAGAGATATTTAGTTTTTATGTCTGGGTAGCCTGTCCTGAGATTTCTTTGGGATGAAAGTATGATCTATGAATTTCTAGAATTAATAAGCAACCAGTCAAACAATCGATTGGTAATTCTGTTCTATTTGGAGAATTTTACATATAAAAAGAGTCTGAGCCTCAAAACACCTCCATTTGTCGGGTGAGTCAGTTATCCCCACCAAAACAACAAACCCATCAGATTGTTCCTTCGTGCTGTTCACACAAAGGCAGTTTCCTTGGGCTGCAAGTCAAACTTTCCAAATGGCAACCCAGAGAAGTGAGACATCTGTGCAAATGCACATTTCTTCCAAAGCAGAAGTATTTTAAGTTTTTAAAAATCAAGTTTCTGCCCTTTATTGGATTTATTTTTCTTTTTCCCAATGCAACCCCAGCTAAATTTCAGGCAGTGAGGTATAGGCCGAAGCAGGGTTTCTCCTGGACACAGTGGATCTTTCTGTGAAGTAAAAATGTCTTATGGCAATTAATTTTATAAAAAGGCTAATTGATTCTTCCTGTTTATGTAGTTTATTTTAGAGGTTTGTTGGAATTCATTATGTTATGTATTGATACTTTTAAGCGGGAGTTTCAAACCTGCCTACGTTTCTGATTGGCTGACAGTCTCTCCAGGATTGTATATAAGGAGGACTGCAGCCTCTGAGTTTTTGCTGAAGTCTCACCATATATTAAAGAGCTGTTGTCACTTGCTTGCTTGTGCCTCTCGTCATTCCCGAACCACTTCATTGGCGACGAGGATGGGATTGAGGCTACAAGAAGCCAACCAGTGAGACCACGAGCTTCAGCTAGGCGACGAGGCGAACCACAGGAGACATACCGGACATGTCTGCCTACGTTCCGCCCAAGCCTTTTGATCCGACCCGCGAAAAATGGGTCTCGTACCTAACAAGGTTTGAATGCTCGCTAGAAGCCAGCGACATGCAGGGCCTCTCGGCTAATCGAAAGAGAGCCCTATTCCTAAGCCACTGCGGACCGGACGTGTTCGAGATGGCCGAGTCACTGTGTGAGCCAACGCCGGTTCAAACAGTCTCATGGGACACCTTGATGGCAACTCTCCGGGCTCACTACGCTCCCGTCCCCTCCAAGTTCGTGCAGCGATACCAACTAAGGCAGCGCGTCCAACGAGAGGGAGAGCCGGTCAGCGCGTACATGGCCAGCCTGAGAAAAGCCGCAACTCATTGCGACTACAGAGACTTGGATGATGCGTTGCTTGAGCAACTGATCTGTGGTGTTCGGGACATTAGGCTGCAACGGCGTCTGCTCGCCAAGCCTGATCTGACGCTTGCCGGAGCCCTTGATGAGGCCAGGGCTCACGAAGCCTCCACAAAGGCCGCTGAAACGCTACAGCGTCCGCCGACCAGCAAAGACAGCCCCAAGTCTGCCCCGGTGCACAGAGAAGACGCCGGATCCAGCTCGGAGTCCGAGTCGGATGAGGACGTCTTCCGAACAGAGCACCGGAGAAAAGACACTGGCAGCCCCCGGCGAAGCTGTCCCAGCTGTGGCGGGCACCATGATAGACTGTCCTGCAAATACAGAGAGGCTATTTGCAGGCGTTGCGAGAAGAAAGGGCACTTGGCGCGAGTCTGCAGAGCCACTCTGCCCAGAAGACTCAAACCACGTGAGCGCCGCAGCCAACCGGAATCAGCGCGCCAGAAGCAGCCAACGAGAGAAGGCGGCGCGAAAAAACGGCGCGAATTTGAACCGCGAGATGGCCGCAGCATACACATCGACCAGGCCAGCACAACGGTCGAGGACAAAGTCAGCACGGTGGTCGAGATCAACGGAAGACCGTGTTCGATGGAGATCGACACCGGATCAGCTCTCTCCATCATGTCGTGGACAACCCTAAAGACCCTCCTGCCGTCGTTCCGGAAGGATCAACTCTCCAGACAGAGACTGCGCATCCTAGACTACCAGGGGAACCGAGTCCCCCTCGAAGGCGTGGGCACGTTCCGGGTCACCTACGGAGACTACGAAAGAGACCTGCCGCTGACCATCGTCACGAAGCAGCTGCCGAGCCTCCTGGGCATGGGGTGGTTCCGAGCCCTTGGCATGGGCTTCACCGGCGTCCACCTGATGTCCAAGTCAACCCTGAAAGACAGCCTCCTGTCCGAGTTCCAGGACGTTTTCGGGGACACATTGGGCAAGTATGTGGGGACCCCTATTTCACTAAACTTAGACCCCAACGTAGCCCAAGTAAGACTAAAGGCCAGAAGAGTGCCGTTCGCATTGAAACCAAAGATCGATGCAGAACTGGACAAACTGATTAAGCAAGGGGTGTTGGTTCCCGTTGACCATGCCAAGTGGGAGACCCCCATAGTCACCCCAGTTAAGTCCGACGGCTCAATCAGAATTTGCGCCGACTACAAGTGCACGATCAACAAGGCCTTGCAGCCGAGCGCCTATCCGGTGCCGATCGTGCACCATCTACTACACTCCCTGGGCCCCGGAAAAATTTTTGCCAAATTAGACCTGGCCCAAGCCTATCAACAGTTACCGGTCGACGACGCCACGGCAGAGGCGCAAACGATCGTGACTCATAGGGGTGCATTTAAATGCACCAGGCTCCAATTTGGGGTGAGCGTCGCACCCGGCTTATTTCAAAGCACCATGGAGCGCCTGTTGCAAGGACTTCCGGGAGTAGTCCCCTATTTCGATGACGTCTTAGTCAGCGCCCAAGACGAACACCAGCTAGGGGACAGGGTACGGAACGTCCTGTCCAGATTCAGAGAAGCGGGACTAAGACTTAAAAAGAACAAGTGCAGGATAGCGGTCCCCTCGGTAGAATTTCTGGGGTACAGGGTGGACGGCACAGGCATCCACCCTACCGAAAGCAAGGTGAGGGCCATCAAAAGCGCACCAGCCCCCAAATCCAAAGCTGAGCTCCAAGCCTTCCTTGGACTACTAAATTTCTACTCAATGTTCCTAAGAGATAAGGCCACGGTCGCTGATCCCCTTCACAAACTCTTAGGGAAGAATGTACCATGGGTCTGGGGGAAACCGCAAGCGGCCGCGTTTGAGGCAGTAAAAAAACTCCTATCTGAGGACAGTTTCCTGATCCAATACAATGCAGAGCTGCCGCTCGTCTTGGTTTGCGACGCCTCCCCCGTAGGAGTTGGTGCCGTCCTAGGCCATAGACTGCCGAACGGCCTAGAGGCACCCATTGCCTTCTACTCCCGAACTCTGTCCAGCACAGAACGAAACTATAGCCAATTGGACAGAGAGGCTCTGGCTGCGATTGCGGGGGTTAAAAAGTTCCACGAATACCTCTATGGCCGAAAATTCGAACTTGTGACTGACCATAGACCGTTGCTAGGACTGCTAGCAGGCGACAGGCCAACCCCCGCTGCCCTCTCCCCCCGTTTAACTAGATGGGCGATTTTCTTATCGGCCTACTCGTACCAGCTCGTCCATCGGCCTGGGCGGACCCTGGGTCATGCGGATGCCCTTAGCCGTTGCCCCCTTCCCGACCTGCTGGACAACCCAACACCGGAAACCTCCGTCCTGTTGTTGGACACGTTAACCTTGGGGCCCATCTCCTCCGGCGAGGTGGCGAAGGCATCAAATAGAGACCCTGTTATCCGGACTGTTATGGGTTGGGTTTTGAAAGGGTGGCCGGACAAGGTGGTCGGGGAGGAGTACCAAGGTTTTGCCAACAAACGAAATGAACTGTTTACGCAAGGGGGGTGCTTACTGTGGGGTGACAGAGTGGTAATTCCAGCAAAACTACGAGATAGAGTTTTAGAATTATTGCACGAAGGGCATCCTGGCATCGTTAGGATGAAGTGCTTAGCCCGCAGCTATGTCTGGTGGCCCAACATGGACCAGGTCATTTCCGAGTGGGTGGGGAAGTGCAGACCCTGCCAGGAGTCTCGCCCCGATCCCCCAGTAGCGCCCATCCGAGAGTGGGAGAAACCAAAAGGCCCATGGGGGAGGATCCACATTGATTTTGCCGGCCCGTTCCATGGCCAAACGTTTTTAATAGTAGTGGATGCCTTTTCAAAATGGCTCGAAATTGTATTAATGCCATCCACAACGGCCGAAGCGGTTATCAAGGCCCTAAGAAAGTTGTTTGCCACCCACGGCCTGCCGGATACCTTGGTATCGGACAATGGTCCCCAATTTACAGCAACCCTTTTCGAAGGCTACTTGGCCGGCCTGGGGATCCGCCATGCCCTATCAGCCCCATTTCACCCGGCTTCCAACGGATTGGCTGAACGATTTGTCAGGACAGCCAAGGAAGCACTGTCCAGATTAGACAATGGGGACTGGCAGGCCAGGATAGATCAATTCCTTGCGGTTCAGCATGCATCACCATGCACAGCAACTGGGAGAAGCCCAGCAGAGCTCCTCATGGGGAGAAAGCTCCGGTGCGTGTTGGACAGGCTTCACCCTAACTATTCGCACGAAAACTTTAAGGGAGAGACCTGTGGCTTAAGGCAGTTTCAGGTCGGGTCCCCGGTGTTCGCTCGCAATTATGCCAGCGGTCCTCTGTGGGTTGCAGGAACCATAGTGGGGATAACAGGCCCAAAATCATACACGGTGGATGTGGGGGTAGATAGACTCTGGAAGCGCCACATAGACCAACTGAGGAAACGGGTGGTTGGCGAGGCAAACATCAACGCAGACATGTCCGAGCCTAACTATGACCACTTCTCCAAAACAGCTAACTCAAGCCCGGGGCCGCGAGAATACTTAGCTGACAAGCCCTGGTTCCAGCGCCGCCCCAGCGAGTCGCCACTCCCAGCCGGGAATAACCACGCCCCGGACAAAATCCAGGAGGTTCCATTGGCGGAGCCGGGAGAGACAAAGAGTCCCTCCGACCAGCTCGACGCCTCACCAAACACTGAACTGCGCAGGTCAACTAGGGCGAGAACTCAGCCTAAGCACCTGCGAGACTTTGTTTGTACATATGTTAATTTTTGAGTGTTAGTGCCTTCTGGGAAGGGAGGGGTGTTATGTATTGATACTTTTAAGCGGGAGTTTCAAACCTGCCTACGTTTCTGATTGGCTGACAGTCTCTCCAGGATTGTATATAAGGAGGACTGCAGCCTCTGAGTTTTTGCTGAAGTCTCACCATATATTAAAGAGCTGTTGTCACTTGCTTGCTTGTGCCTCTCGTCATTCCCGAACCACTTCACATTACTTTCTGTAGGGAAACTATCTTGGTGGGAGAGTTTCCTGAATATTCTGAAATATGTCCAGACTCAGATTGTGTTCCATTAGTTGGTAGCTAGGCTGATTCTGGAAATTAAAGTCCATATATCTTAAAGTTGCCAAGTTTGAGGAACACTGTACTAACCCTGCTTAGTTTAATTTATTTTTCCAAAGTTTAATTATTTGTAGATAATTTATAAATATATTTATACCTGGATCAGAGATAGTGAGATAATTAATTATCATCTAGTTTAATTCTTTTTTTTCCCAAAAGTATTCCAGATCATTAATAATATTTCTTAATTCTTTCTTCCACTAAGATTCTTCTTCCCTAGTTCTTTAAAACTGTACACTGTAGGAATTTGTTTTACAAAATAGATTTTTTAATCCACTTTTGTTATGTTGTGAGTCAATTAATGAGGATAAGACAGTTAATATTTTAGCTGTATTGCTGTGTCTTGTATAGTTCACTAAAGTCTGTTTTCGTTTGGCAGGAACGCAGCTTTGACTGTAAGATCTGTGGGAAGAGCTTCAAGAGATCTTCTACTTTGTCCACACACCTTCTCATCCACTCGGATACCCGGCCTTATCCGTGTCAATACTGTGGAAAGAGGTTCCACCAGAAATCTGACATGAAGAAACACACTTTCATCCATACAGGTGAAGTCTGCATTTTCATCCAGCTTCATAGATTTTCTTAGTGGTGGGATACAGTAAATGTATGGTCATTCATGTACCCCACTAGTTCCTTTTAGGTTTTTTTCTCTCTCTCTTCATGATCATCATCTCTTATCCTCTTCCTCTTTCTCTCTCTCTCTCTCTACTATCTATCATTAATTTATCTCATCCCTCTTTCCCTCCCTCCATCCATTGTACCAATTTTCTTAGTAAATCAGGATGGAGAAAATTTTAGAACCAGTATATCTGCTAGTATTAATTCATTTCAGAAAGATGAATAGGGTTGTTGTTAATTGAAATGGAAGAAATTTTATACTAGAGGTTGATAAGACTTAGCCATGTACATGAAAATATGTAAGATAGGTATAATTTGTTTCTATAATTAATCAGTCAGAACAAAGTAATTTTGTGTGTGTTGTTTTTAGGCACTATGTTAATCATCATAACTTTTCTATTGTTCTTAGCACTAATCAAGATATGGGAGAAGTTAATGGAATATAAAATATCTGCTAATTGACCTTCTCTTCACCCTAATTTTAGGAAGTTATGGTTTTCAGTAGCTAGAGAGAAGAGCTAAATTTTAAAATGCAAGAGGAATATACTGTATCACTGCATCTCCTATATTTATATTCATTGAAAAGTAATAGATTTCTGCACGCCAAAATTCTTGCAAAAGCATAGCCTCCATAATTAAGGAAATAATCCCTGATCAGATATAAAATTCACCAGATGACCTTGGAGAAGTCATCACTTCAACTTTGTCTATCTAGCCAAATGTTCATGTCTCAGACAATCACCCTTTGTCCTGCTGTGAAAAAAGTGAGGCATCTACCTTCTGCTCTGGATACCACTATCCATTGTACTATAATAGCAGGAGATAAGGGCTACCAAAAAAAAAGCAAAGGAAGTCATTTCAGTAATGTAAAAAATAAGGTATGCTATAGACCAGGGGTGTCAAATTTGCACCGTCACGTTGTCATCACGTGAAGTATCGTGACTTTTCCCCCCTTTGCTAAAATGGGGGTGGGCGTGCCAGTGCGTGACACATCCAACCAATAAATGGAATATATTGAAGCCACAGTATATCCATAGGAGCCCTTATTATAAAACTGGGACATTTTTTCCTGTCTCAGCATGGAGATTTGTTTTCATGCATTTTTCAAGTATGAAGAAAATTTGCATTTCTTCTTTTTATGATGAGCTACTCCACATAAATGCATCCTTATATGATAATCGCAACAATTATATACTACCATTTGATATTGCTTTTCATGGCTCCAGTAATCATGAATATCATCATATCATTCTCTAGACTGGGCCGTACACACATTCAGTATTATAAGTTTGTCTCATCATAAAGGCTAATTCATAATTAAATTCTAAAATCAAATAACCAACCAAACAAACAAATGTGCCATTTCTTCCATACTCTTAGTCCGGGGAAAAAGGGGACACATCCTATTTCTATGAAAAGGGTATAAAAATTATTGAGGATATCATTTTCCTAGAGTGAAAAATATTACTTTCAGAAAATGCTAAGAATGATGATTAGAAGAATTAGTTAGATTTATCTTCCTTAAAAATGTTTCTTGTTATGTAAGATGCTAATAATACCAGTCTCTTTGAGACTTTGTAAAATGGGAGATTTTCCTGCTCCAGATACCAGGCAAACCATTGTCTGTTTAGATGGGTTCTGTTACATTGTGCTATTTGGTATTAAAAGAGCTAGATCCAAATTTAGCAGCATAGGCAGCATCTATATGAAATGAAATGACTTTATTTTAATAATTGATTAACCCCAGATTAAAGAAAATCACATATAAATCAATAAAATAAAGCAATAATAATAATAATAATAATAATAATAATAATAATAATAATAATATAAATAATATAAATCTCTTAAGAAATGATCATGAATTTTAGCAAGAAACCACATCTATTTAATAACTAAAAACTTTTAAAATCCAATCATCCTGTGTTTATTGACAACAGCTTTGCGTGACTGTTTGGGGCATACTTATGTATCAGTGGTTCAATTTGAAAAAAGGTGATGCTGATATGTGGCTTGTAAGGGTAATAACACCTTGGCTGCCCCTCTAACAGGTTCTAAAACACATAGCAGTAGTCAACAGCCACAAGAGTAACCTCTTCTACTAGGTGAAATATGAGCAGGTTGTAACTTTCAGTGTGTGTGTGTGTGTGTGTGTGTGTGTAAATTTCTTGGTAAGGTTTTTCAGAAGTGGTTTGCCATTACCTTCCTCCTAGGACTGAGAAAGTGTGGCTAGCCCAAGGCTTTCCAGATGACTGTGTCTAAGAAGGAACTAGAACTCACAACCTCCCAGTTTCTAGCCTAATGCCGTAACCACTACATCAGATTGGCTCTTTTCTGTCTCATTGTTTGTTCTGAAGTTATTTATTTAGTTTTTTCCCCAATGAAATAACTTTAAAACTGTGTGTGATGATGGACAAAGCGGCATAAGCTCAAAAAACATTTTCTCTCTTGATAAACACAGAAACTAAGGCAATGAATAATGGAGACAGTTGAAAAATAAAAAAGATATTGAGATTTAAATGAATGTTTTTCACAGGCATTTCCTTCTGGCTAATATAATTTGCACTTATAGCTGTTATAAGTACAACCTGATCCTTTTTGCATTTGGGAGTTCATTTTCGCTGGCAGAGAGTTGCAGGAGGGTGTTGCGGCTGAAAACTCGGGAGCCCATTTTCTCTGGCAGAGTGCTCGGGCACTCTGCCAGCGAAGTGGCAGAGTGCACAGGTGTCCCTGACACACGTGATGTCGAGCTGGCAGTGCCCACCATAGCCACGCCCACCTGGCCCCCCGAGGTCAAACACAACCCTCATGTGGCCCTCAATGAAATCGAGTTTGACACCTCTGAGCTAGAGTATCTATAGTTGTTAAGATACTTTCAGAAAAAGATTACAGAATAGGTTGTCAGTATTATTTGAGGGCCACATAGTACCTGTTTCTCCCTAAAATGGCATCCATTAAAAAAAAACACATTTATTTGGACCGAAATTGTATGAAATCACCAAATCATGAGATTTTTGAGCAGGCTTGCATAAGACCTCATGAAGACACATTTTTTTGAAGAGGGTTGAAAGTCTTGATGAACAAACTGCTGAGGAATTTTATTCTTCTTGTCTATGACACTTCAGCCATAATTATTGGAAAGGTCAGTGTTGGAGTTATCAGAGCTGCCCTTCAAACATCCAGATGTTCATGAAATGGCAGCAAAAAGTTTAAGTTCGGTGGAGAGAGGTTTTTCCATGGACTGGAGGGGGTGTGATTGTACATACTGCCTGCATCCCACAGATGGGGCTTTGCTTGTTTGCACGGCCCAGTTTTCTGGCATGCCGCAGCCCGGTGCCAGTTCACGGACCGTGGGTTGGGGATTCCTGATTTAATTGATTCCACTAACAATATCTTCCTTTCTAGAAGAATTTTATCCTTCGTATTTCTAGCCAGAATATCTAAGACTGAATACCCAGAACATAAGACTGTAAAATATCTGTATCTCCTTTTTAAGTTAGTTTGATAGGGCTGCTGTATTATTTTTAACTTTGCGTCCATCTTCTCATTCTTTTCAGGTGAGAAACCCCACAAGTGCCAGGTGTGTGGCAAAGCTTTCAGCCAGAGCTCAAACCTGATCACTCATAGTCGGAAACACACCGGCTTCAAGCCCTTTGGCTGTGATCTGTGCGGCAAAGGCTTTCAGAGGAAAGTGGATTTGCGGAGACACCGAGAGACACAGCATGGCCTGAAATGAGAACCTGGTGGACTCTGGAATAACAACACAAACACTATGTCAGCGAACTTCCCTTTTCTCCTTGTGGGCTGCCTATGTCCTGCTTCTGTCTCTCTGGTCTGATCCTTGAGTTCACTTCCTGCCCTATTCTCACTAAATAGGAAGTTGGGAGGAACTTAGTGAGAGTTTTACAGAAATTAACTCAAAAGGCCTTGGAATGAACATGAAATGGCAAGCCTAAAGAGGTGGGGAGAAGCACCTTTTCAGAATTAAATCCTGGACGAAAAACATATGTATAGTATCTATTCCCCTTTCACTCACACCTTGTGGCACAAAAGGCCCTATTTGGATAAGCTACTAGCATCTGTGAACTAGAAAATTATTTTTCCCAAGGAAACACACAGTCTGTGTTGGTTTCCTGAAAGTTACATAATTTTCTGGGTTGCCCAAACTTTACATGATATATAATCCCACAAAGGGGTACGATAAAGGAGAGTGTGATTTTTGTTTTGTACCATTTAAGAATTAAAACTTCACGTTGTCATTAAATTATTATTATTATTTTGCCTGGGAATTTTAAATTGACAGTGGAGAGAGCAATTGTATTTCCCACTCCGTCAGGCAGAAAGTACCTCAAGGGATGGTAAAACCCATAATTGAAAAGAAGGTCCTGTCCAGTGCTACAGTGATGGGAGAAGATGTGAAGCCTTGTGCCGTCAATGTTGTAGCCATTGAGTCAGTTCCATCTTTCTGTCCCAGCCACATAAATATTCAAATATGTTTTTTAAAAAAGAGAGAAGAACTCCGTGAATTTCTCTTTTATAGCTCATTATTAAAATAATACAATGAGCCTATTAAAGTGGGTAAAGGAAGTCAAAAACGTCAGTGGGAGTCAGAGGAAAAAGTTTATATGTTTTTCTACGTAGCTCACCAACCAACCACAAGCAAAGTGTTAATATCGTTGTACTATCCGCCTCCTCAAAATTACAGTGGAAGATCCTACTAGGCCATTTCTGTGGGTTGATCCTGACCATTTTGTTAGACTATTGAACACTAGTGGGGGCCTGAGGCAACGTTTTTTTCCCTAGAGGAAGAGCGATTCCCCATTTCAGCCTCAGTTTTATGGTGTCTGCAAGGGGGAAATTAATATTGGGTGCCTCATGAGGCAATTATGTAATTTATGACATTTATGTGATGATGTCATGATGTGTGCGATTTACACTATGGGTCTTTACTAGAAAATGCATTTCTTTTCCTCACAATCACTGCTGGTGTAGGACCCTGGGATTAGGAACCAGTAATTTCTTATTTTCTGCTGCAGTTTTTTGGTACTTCCAATTTGCACCTGCAAGAAGATCTCTTGAAACAACAAGTTGTTTTTGTTTTTTTGTTTTTTTTGCAGTATCCATTGTAAGTGAGTCTCCTTTTTGGTCCTTTAATAGGATTGCCCTAAAATCAAAGTTGAAAGACCCATGATGACACCCTTTACAGATTAAGATACTGAATGCCTTGAATTATGAGGAAAGAAATATGCACTCAAAGCAGGCAAGATCATACATCTTTTGGTCCTCAACTGGGCACCAATGTAAAATAGAGGTGCTAGCCTGTAGTACTACCCTAATGCTCTGTTCCACAATCTTATCTTGGATCAGTTTTATTTACTGCGGTATCCCTATGCCATGCATTGATTCTTCAGTAATGACTATCAAGGTGGGAATTTGAGGGAACATGATGTCTCAGTGGTGTCCTTCAAAAGTTTGAATCTACCCAGTGAAGACTGAGAGTTATTCTCTGTACACATGTTGCATACGCTCTGTACACATATGTGTGTGAAAATAGTCTGTGTTTTTCAGGCATTGGAAACCGTTTTCCTCATAACACCGTTTATGAGGAATTGCAAAGAAGGAACTTAAACATAAAGCAAGCAGGGTCTTAATGCTAGGTATTTTAGAGGGAAATACCTCTAATAAAATTTCTACAAGGGAAAGGAACAGGTAGGGAGAGTGACAAATTTCCCTTCCTAAAATGGCACTGGAACTTTGCAGTTAAGGATCACAGAGGCAAGAAACAGCCTCCATCTCAGCTCTGCATAGCTGGATAGTTCATAGCTGACCATCCTTAATCACAATGACATCAGAAGGACAAGACGTATCTTTCAACAGCATGGTGCGAGTTCTGCCTTTCTACAGTCATGCTGTGACATCGCATAGAAGAAACAAAGGGCGGCTTTGTGTCACAACTTCAAAATGCATGTACACAATTCCTCATTTGCCCCCAATCTTCCTTACCTGTGTATGGGACAGTTCGTTTTGAAGTAGTTCCAGGTCAAAAAAAGAGTTGCCTTAACTAATCCTGGCCATACCTCACTATGAGAAGGGAAGAAAGGGTGGTGGGGATTGTTTTACTTTATAGATAGGAATGTAAAGTATTTTTTGTGTAGATTCTACAATGTGTCTTATGTTCATTAATTCATATTTATTCAAGTAAAACTTAAATTAATAAAGATCTGAGGATTCTCAGGAGTTGTATTTATTTCAACACAAAGAGTTAACCAAGTGTTCTGCATCTTAAATGGACTTCATTGGAGTCACATCCAAGAATATAGGAAGAACAATGTATTAGTTTTACTACGGTATGTAAATTTCTAATGGGTTTTGTTTGGTAAGGCAATATAATAACTGCACATAGAATATATTGCTTTACACCTAGAATCAAAGTGTGCTCTATAGCAGGGGTCTCCAACCTTGGCAACTTTAAGCCTGGCGGACTTCAACTCCCAGAATTCCCCAGCCAGCTTTGCATTGAAGTCCACCAGGCTTAAAGTTGTCAAGGTTGGAGACCCCTGCTCTATAGTCTGCAAGTGAGAGTATAAGATTCTGAACCAAATTTGGAGATGTCTGTTGAGATTCTCAGTCATCCAGGTCATGGTTGTCCCAAAGAGCCTTGGTAGACAGTGGTCTAAGACACCCTGTTATTAAGCTGGTTATTACGACCAGCTGCCTGCAATTACTGCAGGTTCGAATCTCGCCAAGGCTCAAGGTTGACTCAGCCTTCCATCCTTTCTAAGGTAGGTAAATTGAGGACCCAGTTGTGGGGGCAATAAGCTGACTTTGTATAAATATACAAAAGAATGAAGGCTATTGCTTAGCGCATTGTAAGCCGCCCTGAGTCTCCGGAGAAGGGCGGCATATAAATCAAATTAAAAATTAAAAAATTAAAAAAAAATTAAATGTGCTTTTTTCAGGAGGCAACTGGACTTCCTTGTTTTTTCTTTTGAAGACATTTTGCTTCTCATCCAAGAAGCTTCTTCAGCTCTGACATGAAGTGAAACATCTTCAAAATTAAAAACGAGAACATTTTTGGGACAAATTTGGAGATATTCACATAATGTTTATGAGAGTCCACTACAAATATTGTAAGAAAATGAGCCTCAATTCATGTTCAAGTACTTGAAATGCTCTGTGTTGTATATATTCAGGAGATTTCACACGTAATCTGCAATCCTTGCCCATAGGGGAAGGAAAATAAACTATGGAATTCAGTAGAACTTACATTTGGGTAGGGCACTGAGTTCCCCAATAAAAACGGAATATTTATTTATTTATTTATTTATTTATTTATTTATTTATTTGTTTGTTTGTTTGTTTATTTATTTATTGGACTTATATGCCACCCTTTCTCCAGAAGGACTCAGGGCGGCTCACAACAATAAGCAACAAGTCCAAATTAAAATTCAAACAATAAAAGAATCTAAAATTCCCATTAAAACCCATTCAGTCCAGGCCAGCCTGGCAAAACAACCATGTTTTAAGGTCACGGCAGAAAGAGCGAAGGTCTGGGTCCACCCGGAGCTCCAAGGGGAGCTGATTCCAGAGGGTAGGTGCACCTACAGAGAAGGCTCGCTCTCTAGGGGCCATCAGCTGACATTGCTTGGCCGACGGAACCCCAAGTAGGCCCTCTCTGTGTGAGTGCACCGGGCAATGGAGAGCTGTTGCTGGCTGCAGGTAATCCGCCAGATACCCCGGGCCTAAGCCATGTAGGGCTTTATAGGTAATCACCAACAATATTCGAATGTTCTTGCTATATGCCATTTAGCAACATAACTTATCTTCTTCCACAAAATATTGGTGCAATCTTTTCCACTAACCTAGAACACTAACCTAGAATTGTAAGATTTATAGCCTGACATATCCAATAGCCTTAAATTGGAGATGGCAATTGAACTGCCAAGGACATTTTCCCAATGTGTGGAACTGCTAAGTCATGTTTTCTGCTGTTGTACAGTTCCATGAATACCATTATTTTATTATTGCTCTGAAGGTGTAGATTGTATTTTAGGTTTTGCCACAAGCCTTGGAATGTTTTATTGAGCAAACCTATGTGCCTTTATAGCTGTCCATCCATGGGGTATTTAGCCAGTGTCAGCATAGGACAATAGAAATTGTAATCAATAGAAAAAACATTGTTTCAAAACTCTATGCACATCACCACCATGTTTCCATCTCAGTTTATTTCTGTACTTCAAATTATGTTTTACTTTTTATCCCTGAAGATCAACATAGGAAGTTCCTTATCAAAACTCTTTGGGTGATGACTCGGCTTACTGTATGACCAGAATCTATGGAAGCCTTCCCAACCTACTGCTCTTTAGATATGTTAGAATATAATTCTTATAACTCCAGCCAAGCCTGGAATCCTTAGAAAATAATCCATCATATTTAGAACGAAGCTCTTTAGAGAAGTCTTGGCCTTCAGATTCAGCTGCCTTTTCCAAGAACCTTTATATGAGTTAAAAAATGAAGCTGCAGAATAAATTTACCACAGTAAAATAAGAAGGAAAGAGTTTAATAATCACAACAAATTATTGAGTCTGTTACAGTACAACATTTGAAAACTGCAAATAGCTTCCCTAATGTTATTGCTTAGTTGCATTAAAAATGCATGGTGTATATTATGTGACTCATTATTCATGAAGCAGGTTTCCTACCTTTTGTCTGTCAAAGTATCTGAAGGAAAGAGTAAGAGGAGATCTGGCACTTATACACCTTTGTTTCTCTTGCTGAATTTTTAATAACACCTCCAGCGAGCCAGTTGGTGAAGCTCAGTGTCTGCCGAAGAGTGAAAGGACAGAGCTATCAAGAAAGACCAACCCTTTGTGGTTCTCATTTGAGCCTCGCCTTCATCCAGTCTTCATTAAATTACCTATCGAGTGTGCCTGGCTATCATGATTCACAGCTCTGAAAAAACAAGCTGAATCTCATCTTAAAATATGTGGGGGTGAGGGACTGAAATGAGAAAAAAAACAAGAAGAAAATTCACCACAAGTAAAAAAAAAAGGCAAAAAAAAGCATGCTCTTCTTCGCTGATATTATTCTTAGCAGAAAAATGGCTTCGTTTTAAGATTTTACAAGGATTGAAATCTTTCCTCCCACCCCCTCCCTGAGTTTCTTCCAGGTTGTACAGGGATGATAAGCAAATCCCACTCCCTACTCTATTCCATTCTCATAAAATGCAATAAGGTAATTTGCATTAAATTAATTGCTTTAAGTAACAAATCCAAGGTCTCTGAGTGTGTTTCAATGATTGCCTGCAGCAGAACACACATAGCCTGCGTTTACTTTAAAAGATTAGCATTGCTCTCAACTCAGTGCTTTCCAAATGTGTTACGAGCTGATGAGGTACACTGCTTGAAGTGTTATTAGATAGGACTGGGGCAGAGGTGGGTTTCAGCAGGTTCTGACCAGTTTTGAAGAACCGGTAGTGGAAATTTTGAATAGTTTGGAGAACCGGTAGTAAAAATTCAGACTGGCCCCGCCCCCATCTATTCTCTGCCTCCCAAGTCCCAGCTGATCGGGAGGAAATGGGGATTTTGCAGGATCCTTCCCCCAGAGTGGGGTGGGGATGGAGATTTTACAGTATCCTTCCCCAGCCACATCCATCAAGCCACACCCACAGAACTGGTAGTAAAAATTTTTGAAACCCACCACTGGACTGGGGGGACCCAGTTCAAATCCAGTCTGAGCCATGGAAAGTGCCAGCTATTCTTTACTAGTCCAATCAAAATCACCAGGTTGCTGTTCTTAAGAGTGTGTGTTTTACTGTATGCATATCACATCGGAACCCAGAAAATCTAAATAAGGAAATATGGCCCTTTGCAGATTGGGGGATGAGCATGACGGGCGTTATAGTCGAGTTTATCTGTATGTAAGCAAAAGTTAACAATAGATATAATTAGGGTCTTTGATCACACAGAATAGGTAGTTAAGAATTTATTTATTTTTAATTTGATTTATATGCCGCCCTTCTCCGGAGACTCAGGGCAGCTTACAATGCGTTAAGCAATAGCCTTCATACTTTTGTATATTTATACAAAGTCAGCTTATTGCCCCCACAAACTGGGTCCTCAATTTACCCACCTTAGAAAGGATGGAAGGCTGGGTCGACCTGGAGCCTGGTGAGAATTGAACTCGCAGTAATTGCAGGCAGCTGGATGTTAAATGCTGCCTTAGGAGGCATTAGCCTCCTACGCCACTCAGGCTCCTAAGAATGTGTTCTATTCCAGACTCTGTCTCCTAACTCGAATTTGTATCTAAGTCAGAAGTCATCCTTCTGAACAGGCTGCCTTTTCCTAAAAACGGTGGCTGGATTTTGCTTGGTTGACGAATCACTGAAGTTGCACAATGTTTTTTCATGAACCACTGAAAAACATTAAAAACAGGCAGTACATTAAAAAAAAAAAGGCAGCTTCGATGGCTCGGCAGTCTGATGGTTCCAGGAACAACTATGCCATCGGCCATTTTTAGGAAGGGGCAGCCTTTTTTGTAAGTACAGGTTGTCCTTATGTTAGTGATGGCTAACCTTTTTGCCATTGTGTGCCAAAAGTGGGGGGAGTGCGGGGTGGTCGCGCGCATAAGTGCCCACACCCATAATTCTATGTGCCCTGCATCCCACACATGCATGCGCAGCCCCCTGTATTCCCCCCACTTTTGGCATGTGTTGGCACAGTGGACCTGGTAGGAGGCCTGTTTTTCACCCTCCACAGGCTCCAGAGGCTTTCTAGGAGTCTGGGGAGGGCAAAAACAGCATTCCCCACCCCCCTGGAGGCCGGAAACAACCCATTTGCCAACTTCCAGTGGGCTCAGAAGGCCCAAAAATCAGCTGGCCAGCAAGCACATGCGCACTGGAGCTGAGCTAGGGCAACGCTCGCGTGCCCATCAACATGGCTCCGCGTACCACCTGTGGCACACGTGCCATAGGTTCGCCATCACGGCCTTATGTCATACACTCTTAAACCCGGGAACTGCCTGTATGCTAGCTCAGATTAACTGAACCTCATTTCTAATATCACAACACACTAGGTTGTGTGGATGACTGGGTTGCGATTCAGTGTGTTTTGACAAAAAAAGAAGAATCCTTTGGTAGCTATTCTCTATTTCCCTCTTGTTGACTGTGGTCTTATCTCTTGAGCTTGGTATCTGCTCTGCTGTTGTTTAGAAGAGTTGTGAGGTCCCAGCTCCTCACCCAGGCCTTTGGTGAGGGAGAAGGAGACCCTTCATTTCACTGACTTTGGAATATTTTAATTTTTTTAACGTTTTATTGTAATTTCTTTGAGTATTCTGAGTCAGACTACATATTACCCAGTCCTTTTCTACTGATATTTGCACATCTTAACTATTTTTCAAGGGATGTGGTGGCTCAGTGGTTAAGATGTTGAGCTTGTCGATCGAAAGGTCGGCAGTTCAGTGGTTTGAATCCCTAGTGCTGCGTAACGGGGTGAGCTCCCGTTACTTGTCCCAGCTTCTGCAAACCTAGCAGTTCGAAAGCACGTAAAAAATGCAAGTAGAAAAATAGGGAACACCTTTGATTGGAAAGTAACAGCATTCCGTGCACTTTTGGCGTTTAGTCATGCCGGCCACATGACCATGGAGACGTCTTTGGACAGCCCTGGATCTTCGGCTTTGAAATGGAGATGGGCACCACCCCCTAGCACATATGTACCAGGGGAACCTTTACCTTTACCTAACTATTTTTCATTCTGTTTCCCATTTTCTGTAAACATTCTCACAAAATGCACAAATCCAAGAATGGCATTAATATTTATTATTAATATTTATTTTAACTGTGAGGTTTGGGACTAATGAAGAAAGCAGATTAGGATAAAAATGGAAGTGTTTTCTAAAGATCACTACAGAGGTGGCCTTGCTTTCTTAGTACCATCAATTATAGCACTCTTTATCTAGAAGTGCCATTCTTGTGTTGGGCAGTTATACTTCAATGGGATTTAAAAATTACCTCCTTTTCATTATTTTTAACTCCAAAGGAAAGGTGACAATAATGTATCAGTTGATTTTTCTCTAGCAAAATCACTGAAGAGCACTTTTACAAGAACTCCTCAGAAATATATTGAGAATAAACTTTTAAAGAAGGCAGATATTCAGGCCAACACATCTGGGTGTCAAAAATTAGCAAAGCAAATTAACTGGGTCTGTCTCTTTTCACTGCCATCTAGTGCTCATATGGATTTTTGCAGGCCAGGTAAGGTAACTAGTTCATTAAAGTATATTGCTTGAGAATAAATTCATACTTGAGCTGATCCAAGTAAAACAGCACATTCTCAAATAGGTTCCAGCACACATTCTCGGGGGAATCCAGGATTTTGCAGAATTACAATTTTTGGGGGCAAACATTGTATTAAAAAGTATTAAAAACATTAATCTCTCAACTGAATTCATGGAAAGTAGGCATAAAGAGAACAAAGGAATGGTAGTTGCTTGGAACATAATGAAAACAATTACGTGCCACAAAAAGCATGTGGAGTTTTCCAGCTGGAAATATCAAATGAAATGATGAAAAATTGAAGCAAAAGGAATTGCAAATGAGTTGAAAAACCATACAAAAGGCAATTGCTGCAAAATGGAAAATGAGAAAAAGATTGTGTGTGTGTGAGAGAGAGAGAGACAGAGAGAGAGAGAGAGAGGGAGGGAGAGGGAGAGGGAGAGGGAGAGGAGAAGGAGAGGGAATGGAATAAAATGAGTTTGATGGATTTTAAAAAAATAACTTGCTTTGCAAGCGGGGAAAGAAAGGTAAGCCAGGGAGTTCCAAAAGAACCAATTACATTAAAAATAAACTAAATAAACTAAATGTGATGAAATAATAGGGGGTGAAAGTGAAGTGGGGAAGTGCTTGAAAGAGTATTTTAAAGATTTATATGGCAATATTTTGACTACATGTAAATAGAGAGAAGCTAGAGCAAATAGATGGATTTCTGCATTTTGTGAGAATGTTTACTGAAGATGGGAAACCGAATGAAAAATATGTAAGATGTGCAAATATCAGTAGAAAAGCCTTGGGTAATATGTGGTCTGTTCTGAGGAATAATGTTGTTGAAAGAAGTGAAACTGGTTGTATATTACAATCTCTTTTCACCTACAGCACATTGGATTTATTCACAGGGTAGAGGATTAAATACAAAAGCGAGTAAATATGAAAGAAGGATATTGAAGTGATCGAATCCTATAGAGAGGGTAAAGGAGGATCTAATTACAAAGAAGAGTGGATGAGTTGGAAGAAAAGAGAAGACCAAGATTCTCAAAAACAGAAGTTTAAAGAACAATAGGGACTGCATGAAGTCCTGTATGTATGAGGTGGAAGGAAGGAAGGTTTACAAGCATGGAATGAAGTGGTATGAGGAATGCTGTGATTAGTTTAGCTATATTTCCTTTTTAGGGTTTTTTTGGCTTATGTTTTCTATTTCTTTGGCTTCTTTCTTAGTCTTTTTGGGCACATTACTTTATACTGCTTATTTTATTTATTTATTTCTATCCCACTTTTATCATTTTTATAAACAACTCAAGGTGGTGAACATAACTAATGCTCCTAATTTCTCCTATTTTCCCCACAACAACAACCTTGTGAAGTGGATTGGGCTGAGAAAGAATGACTGGCCCAAAGTCACCGAGCTGACTTTCATCCCTAAGGTAGGACTAGAACTCACCAATTTCCCATTTCTGGCCTGGTGCCCAAAATGAATGACATAATGGAATACACACACACAACACACAGTCAACCTACTCCACATACACATTCACACTGAGACATATTAATCAGTGCAAATCAATTCATTGCAGGAGAAAGTTTTTCAATTAAGGTTATGCCTGGTATTTTACTGCTTTTCTGAAGGTTAGTAGAAAGATGTTCAAGTTTCCAGTCACCCAAAGTCACCCAGTCAAATTCTGGATCTAAGGTAGGATTAGAACCTGGGGCTTCTTTCTTGTACTCCAGTATCTTAACTCTTATTCCACATAAACTGTGTCTATGCATGTAATTTTTAAATGTGATAAAAGGATATTCTAGGCATGTATCTGAAATACACGCCTAGAGAGTAAACATGTGAACAATATTTGATTTTAATTAAGTGGAAATGAAGTCGAAATCTACATTTTGGTCTACAGTTTTGGAGTGTGGCCTGGCATTAAAATACTTACTGCTGTCCTCTGCTCCAATGGTTTGCTCACTTTTGCTTTGCATCAGTGGTGAAATGTAAAATTTGTTACTAACGGTTCTGTGGGCGTGGCTTGGTGAGGAGAGTAATGTGACTGGGTGGGCGTGGCCAACTTTTTTTTTTTATACTTTTAAAAGCATTTTTTCTGCAACCTCTTCGGCCGAAGAGGTTGTAGAAAAAAAAGCTTTTAAAAGCCTCTGACAATCAGGCAACTCAGCTGGGATCGTCAGAGGCTTTTTAAAGCATTTTTTTCCCTACAACCTCTTCAGCCGGAGAAGTTGTAGAAAAATGCTTTTAAAAGCCTCTGACGATCCCAGCTGAGCCGCGTGATCATCAGAGGCTTGGTTTTTTTAACTTTTAAAGGCATTTTTTGGCTGAAGAGGTTGTAGAAAAAATGCTTTTAAAAGTAAAAAAAAAACCTCTGATGATCAGGTGGCTCAGCTGGGCATGGGGTGTGGTGCAGGGATTTTTGCTACCGGTTCTCCGAACCACCCGCCACCATCGCTACCGGATTGAGTGATCTGGTCCGAACTGGGAGCATTTCACCCCTGCTTTGCATCCAGGTGATGATCCTGTCCCCACCCTCACCTGATCTGTTTTCCACACCCCTAGACCACCAATTCCTTCATAATAAAAGAGAATGTTATTTTGAGAACAAGAGGTTGTAATGAGAGAGATGTCATTAATAACGGATAAATCTCAGCGTGGAACTGGAAGAGACACCTGGAGACAGGTGCTCAGTCCGTCAACAGTTATACCTGTTAGGCTGGTCAACTGACTGGATTGAAATTTAGTAGTGAGGAGAATGAGTTGAGCGTTGACCCCTCCATCCTCTCAAAGACTTATTCAAACCCACTTCCCTAGCCAGGAAAGACCAAAGAGCCTTTTGGTGTGTCACATTTTGTTTAATGGCCTCAGGAATCTCCTTTATTCCTCAGGATCTCAGGCTGCTTCTCCAAATTCTTCATCCCAGCTGCTCCTTAGGAAAGCATAAAATATATGCAGAGCAGATATCAGGCTGGAGGAAAGCGCCCATAGCTGTAAACATGTCTGGCACACCTCCTCTAGGAATATTTACTGCCCTAACAAAGATTAACTCAATATAGGCCATAAAATCATTCAGAAAAAAAGTCAGAAGGAGAGGTGGTTGCTCTAATATCCTGATTTTTAGTTTCTTCTTCCCTGTGAAAAAAAGGAATATCATTAAAGATATTAAAACAGGGGAGTTCAATCTTGGCAACTTGAAGACTTGTGGATTTCAATTCCAGAATTCCCTAGCATGGCTGGCTGGGGAATTCTAGAAGCTGAAGTCCACAGGTCTTAAAGTTGTCAAGCTTGGATATCCCTGTATTAAAGTATTCAATAATTCATAGCATTTAACCTTTTTTCTTTCCATAGAAGAGACACCTTCTTTTACCTAGTCAGAATGCAGAAAACCTTTCCTCACCATTTATGAGTATGGTGTCCTCCTGGACTGCCTATGGGAATTGAGGACATTTTCTTAGAACGGTTCCACCTTCTTCGATGGATGGTACTTCTTGGTTACTGTGAAGAAGAAGAGATCAGCCTTTTAGCCAGTGACCTCTTCAGTTTTCTCCCATCTATTTTTTACTGTCTACTTGGCAACTTTATGAGGTATGGACTTCAATTCTATAATTCCCATGCTGGCCGGAGAATTCTGGGAATTGAAGTCCACACATCTTAAGATTGCTAAGGCTGCCAAAGTTGAAGAACACTGATCTACATGGAGTAAATGGGAGAAGGCATTTATTGATTCAGGTGCAGTATTTTTAATACACCAATGATACTAATTCTACGTAATCATCCCAGATCACACTAGTAATGTGGTTGAAGTTTTGTCCTGGTGTCTGGAATCTGTAAAGACATGGATGGGAAGAAAGGAACTAAAGTTGAGCCTAAGTAAAGCAAAAGTGCTATTTCATTCATTCATTCATTCATTCATTCATTCATTCATTCATTCTTTTGATTTTCATCCTACCTATGTGTTTTGTCAGCTCAAAGCAGAATACATTCCCAATGTTCTGGCCTCCTATTTTCCCCACCATAATATACCTGTGACATGAATTGGGCTGGGATGGACTACTGTAATCATGGCTTCTTCACCCCCACTTTTAGTTAAGTTTCTCACAATTCATTGCAGCTCGGCCCAATTATTTGACGTGACCACATGATTCTGAGTAGAGGCAGTGGAGGTGAATGAGGGCAACGACAGCAATGGCAGAGAAGATGAAGGAAAGTGCTTTTGAAATGGAGAAATGCATGCCTTGAATGTGCTGGCATCAGGGGTCAGTTTATCAACAGTGGGAGAAACTTCAATGTTCATCAATACTAAGGTAAAATGAGCTTCATCTCTCTTCTAAACTGAAGTGTGCAAGGTGAGATGATTCCGATGGTATTAATAATGTACTTGTAATAAAAATCCTTTAATAAAAATGTAACTGGTGGTTTCTGCTGTCAGCAACCGCAAATATAAAACAGGAGAATTAATATAAAAACTGGAGTCACATTAGGGGCTTCCTGAAAGAATGGAGTAATTGTGATTCAGAATTGTGATTTGGGGCATATCTGGCCCATTTTTCCAGCAAAGGACCGACACAGATTCAGAATTTACACTAACTTGCCTCTTGAGCAACGAATCCCACCCTGACAATGTGACTAACCTGTGGGCGTGATGTATACTTCCCAAAATTAGGAACCTTTTGCTCTTCCCAAACCTCATTTGGGATTACAGGTAGTGCTTGACATGCAACAATTCATTTAGTGACCATTCAAAGTTACAATAACACTGAGAAAAGTGACTTATAACCATTTTTCAGTTACGACCTTTGCAGCATGCCCACAATCACGTGGTCAAAATTCAGATGCTTGGCAATTGGTTCATATTTGCAACCATTGCAGTATCCCAGGGTCATGTATTCACCTTTTGTGACCTTCTGACAAGCAAAGTCAATGGGGAAGCCAGATTCACTTAACAACCGGCTTAGTAACTTATCAGCTGCAGTGATTCACTGAACAACTGTGGCAAGAAAGATACAGGGCAAGAAAGGCAACAACAGAGTAAAACTAACCAAATGTTTCAGTTAACAACATAAATTTTGAGCTCCGTTATGGTCATAAGTCTAGGACTACCTGTATTACACAATACTGAAGTTGCCATATCTGAGCTGCCAAACTCCCCATGTCCACTAGATGGCAGCAGTGATTTAGAGCTTTCTGTAGATCTCTGCTACCATCCCATGGTTTGGATTTTTGCAGCCCATCTATATTAATCTTATCTATGTCTTCTTCTTTTTAATCTAATAAAGTCAACACTGAAAAGGGATTGGTAGCTTTTCCATTAGCCTATGAATCATCTGGTTTTTTCTGGCATACTCCAGAATTTTATGAGGCTGCTTGGTTCCAAATAAACATAAATAAGATTGCAACTTTAACTAATTCCTTCCAATGAAGGATCTAGAGGAGCTTCTAGGTAAAGCCTTTCCTCCTTCCTATCCTAGTGCATTCGATGTTTACCTGTTCAATTGTGCATATGGCACGTTGATAACCCTCTTCTTAAATAATACAACCTATCATCTGGTCTCTTGTTTGCAGAGAAAGGACCAGCAGGCTGGCTGGGTCATACTGAATGGTTCTAAAGTTTGGAGGCACAGCTTTCCATTGCACGATACTTGCAATGCACAAAAACAAATTGGACAGCCCTGTCTTTTGTTCTGGCTTCTTTTTTTCCTCTCTAAATAGAAGTGAGAGGGTGCTGGTTTGACACTTCTTAACCTTCCAATGCATGTCTGTATCATTTATGACTCACTCGGTACCCAGCTTTGACAGTCTTGTTTTTGCAGTTCCAGGAAGATATCAAGAGCTGGGTATTAGTTGGGTAGGAGGGAAGCGTGACCCTCCCACCCCCTCAGTGCATACACTTGTTGAACTCTCGTTTGCCTGGAAATGGTATGAGCCTGGAGGTAACTTCACAGCCTGCTTGCCTATGGCCAACAAGGCTGAGTGCAATGAAACGGGCTGAATCTCAACAGAGCAGGTACCTGTTATTCCTTTCAGCACATAACAGAATAACAGAGATGGAAGGAAGCTTGGAGGTCTTCTAGTCCAACCCCCCCACTCAGGCCTATACCATTTGAAACAAATGGCTGTCCAATCTCTTCTTCAAAACTTCCAATGGTTTCCATCCAAATATGTATTTTTGTCCAATATTTTTTTTAATTTTGAAAATGATAAAGCAGCACGTAGACTTGAAACCAGAGATATTTTTATTGGGCATTTTACCGGAACAATATGATAAAAGGACTATATATTTGGTTTTACGTGTACTAACTGCAGCTAGAATTGTACTTGCACAACAATGGAAGAATGATGAGATCTCGACAGATGAGAGTGTAATTAAGAAAATATTAGAATGTTCAGAAATGGATAGGCTAACGCTTACTGTTAAGAACAAAGAAGAAATGGAATATTTTTGGATATGGGACCTATTTTATCAATGGTTAGACAACAGAAACAGAAGTTAGAAAGGGAGAGACATTAAAAGAGGAAACGTTAAAATGGAGACTCATTATAGTAGATAATGTTAAACAGTATTGTTATTGTTATTATACTATTAATAAAATTGTGATAAATACTATTGTAAACATTTGAACTATGACTGCTTAAAAACAATTGTACCCAGACAAAACACTGTTTGATGGAAATTGAATTTTTATGTTATATAAATAAAATAAATAAAACATAAAAAAAAACTTCCAGTGTTGGAGCATTCACAACCTCTGGAGGCAAGGTGTTCCACTGATTAATTATTCTGTCCCTCTGGAACTCTGGAACCAACAACTTATCAAAAAACTGGGTTTGTCCAACTAAGACTGGCCAATCTTTAAACCTTTTCCCCAAATGTATTCCATGCAAACCCATGCCTCATTATACCAAGGCTATACAATCATGTCGAACCACTTTCTCCTCTTACCAAAAACAAACAATCCACCAACCTGTTAAATAAGAAAAGAAATTGTATATTTTTAGGATTTTGAGCACTTTGAAGATTTATTTCAGCCTTCTATAACTTGGCATCTGTAAATTGTCGATCACCCCCAGAATTCACAACTAGTCTGGGAATTTGATTTTGGAAGTTGCAGTTCAGGTCTATGGATCACATTAGAAAATTTTAGTTTTCTAATGCATTGATGAATACAAAGAATTTTGATTTTATTTGTAGCCTATGAGCTACGCTCTTTTTCTCACCTAGATAACTACTTTTCTTCCATCTGATTCGTTGATGTGCTATTACTGATTGCACTTCATGTTTCCTAAATCATTGGAAATACTAACGTTTGTGAAAATTTTATGCAACTTGAACTATTATTTGATAGGGCACGTAAACTCCAATTTAACTAAGCATGTTCAAGATTCATTGTAACCAAATGGGTGAATTAGCCAAAATGGAAGATGGAGATGAAAGATGGGAAATGGAGAAAAGCCTCCCTAATCTAAATGAGTAGGGAACATGAACTAACTTTGATTGGATTAGAATGTATTGCAATGTATTTAAAAAAAAACTAATTTAGTAGGTGTGATAATTACTATCAAGAACTAACTCGGATTAGTCATAAAGACTTGTCGACTTGGGTTCTTCATACAAGGAAGTCATATTCCAGGAACTTCAAGATGATAACACTTGACCCATATTAGTCCTTTCACTTTATATAGAAACAAGCAGGATTTTTTAACATACTAGATTATGTGATTTGTGGATTATACTGAAAGTGCTGAGAAAATGATTTGTGGTAAATTGGCACCCTCAAAGAACAAATCCCCAGTCTGAGGAATTGGCAGCTCCACATGACAAATCTTTCACTTGAATTGGAAGAGGCGAGGAAAGGCAACAGCCCTCATGGAAAACAGGTAGAGAACAGGTAAGAGATTGCTCAGTTCTTCTAGTTCTGTGCAAGATGGGAACTTTGTATTCACTTTTTTCTGTCGCCGTCTGGACATTTTCTAATTCCTAGGACTGCTTTTTTTCACCTGGACAGGACTTGGTATGCTGAATATAAGCTTCTATTTTATATATATCAAATTTTCTTTGCATACATTTGGATTGCAGATGGAATAATAAACATAGTTTTTGCATCTTTTCACTTGCTATTTCAAATATCCCTTCTGCAAACCAATCTCTCAAACCTGTTTCTTTCTTTTTTTTAAAACAGACGTTCATAAAGAAAAAAGAAAAAAACAAACAAACCCCAAAAACGAATGCATGTACAAGGTACCATTCACAACTGAAATATTTGCTGGTGCATTTTTGAGTGCACTCAATTGTGATAATGGACCATAGCTAGAAAAGAAATTAGAGGTGAAGATTATGTGCAGAAATTCACAATTTATGTGAATAAAAGGGGTAAAAGGGAAGCAAACGGAAAGACAAAACGGCCGTGTCTTTCCATCCACTCTGATGCAACCTAGATTGGGGAAGAAACCGTGAAGGAAATACATGTTAGAACATATCACCGTTTCACTGGAATCAAAGAAGAGGTGGCAAACGGACAACAAAGCAATCACGTTATCTTAACTGGCCACAAAATCAATCTAGATATTGCTAAACTTCTAGGAAATGGTGTGTTAATACAGGCCCTTTCTAGAGGCACCTGACAATGAAGAAGCCAAACTGTTTTGCTACCACAAATTGGCTCACAACAGAGAGAAGTTGCATAGGATGGAAAATCACACAAAATACTTTTAAAAAAAAAGCACCTCTTTCTCCATATTAAAAAAGGAGGGAAGGCTCATGGTCAAGGAAAAGAAAAAGAAAAAAAATCCATGCAACTTCTAATTGTGACAAAATAAAGAGAAGATCAAATGATTAAATAACATTATTCCTGTTAATGGTGAACGTAAGCAAAACAGCCTAAATGCTGTTTTGACTGTTGTCCTTAGGTTTAACAGAGCTTTCCAGGGACTCTGAAGGGCAGTGAAATTTTAAAAATTGGGCCTTAAATTATGGAATATTTGTTGTTTTAAAAAGGTAGAGAACATGAGAAAGAAGAGGATGAGAAACAGTAGGAGGTAAATGCAGGAAACATCCACAAAACGCATGCACATTTGAGCATTGCAAATGAAAAATAAATAGGTATTTATAAATATTCTACTTTCCCTGTTCTCCATAATCCCTTGACTGGATTGCTGCCCCCGGTCAACTGGATCTGGGCTGCAGAAATATGGTGGCTGCTAGATGATGGCATGGAGTTACAGAACCCCCTAATGCTTTGCTGAATTTTAGTGTCCTTCCAGATGTTTGCAAGTCCAGATGTGATAGCCTTATTCTGCACGGCACCAAAGCAAGGAGAATGATTTCAGGTTTCTGTGGAGACAGGAATGAAGAACATTTTTCCATATCTATCTTTAGACCAGGGGTCTCCAACTTTGGCAACTGTAAGCCTGGAGGACTTTAACTCCCAGAATTCTGGAGTTGAAGTCCACCAAGCTTAAAGTTGCCAAGGTTGGAGACCCCTGCTTTAGACAGGTAGAGGCCGGACTCTCTGGTCTGGAACAGGAGTGGGTTCTACTTACCTTTACTACCGGTTCACAATGGGGCCGCACACATGCACAGAAGTTTCCTGATGACGTCGCGGTTGGTGGGCAGAGACTCCCACCGGCTTTACTACTGGTTCTATAGAACTGGTCCGAACTGGGGACAACCCACCACTGGTCTGGAGTGACAGGATGGCATTTTGTTACTTATGTTATGAAAATTATGCCAGACAGCCTGAGAGTATTGGGGCTGGGTGTTTCTGAAGGATATCATAGCTAGTGATCTGACCAGTGGGTGGAAAGGAAGCTGCTTCCTGCAGTCCTGAAAAGGCAACTTCTGACTGAAGCAGATTTTGCAGGCAGCCGGGGAAATTCTGGCTTTGTGGTGTTCATATCTGATCAGAGAGTTCTTGCATCTCTGCTTTTATTTACCAGATAATGAACATTTCCAAACCATCCGTATGAATGCTTCATTAGGTCTAACCACTTGAAAAATGCAAAAGAGTGACTTGGACAGAGACAATACAGAACATACATGTATTCTAAAGCAGGGGTCTCCAACCTTGGCAACTTTAAGCCTGGCGGACCTCAACTCCCAGAATTCCCCAGCTAGTTTTGCCGGCTAGGGAATTCTGGGAGTTGAAGTCCGCCAGACTTAAAGTTGCCAAGGTTGGAGACCCCTGTTCTAAAGTCAGCTTTTCCAAACTTTTGGAAACTAGGTTTCCCCTCTCAAAAGGATGTTATTTGAATTTAGTAACATAGGCAGTCCTCGACTTACAACAGTTTGTTCAGTGACCGTTTGAAGTTACAATGGCACTAAAAAAAGTGACCTTTTCCACACTTACAACCATTGCAACATCTCCATGGTCGTATGATCAAAATTCAGATGCTTGACAACTGATTCATATTTATGAAGGTTGCAGTGTCCCGGGTCATGTGATCCCCTTTTCTGACCTTCTGACAAGCAAAGGCAATGGGGAAGCTTGATTCACTTAACAGCTGTGGCATAAAAAGTGGTAAAGCGAGGCAAAACTCTCTTAACAACTATCTCACTTAGCAAAAGAAATTTTGAGTTAAATTGTGGTCGTAAGCATTGGTGGATTGCCCCCGGGTCGCACTGGTTCTATAGAACTGGTAGTAAAACCGGTGGGAGGCTCCGCCCACTGACCCTGACATCATCAAAATGCTTCTGCACATGCGCAGAAGAGCGCTCGCGTACGCTTGCTTCACACGCACGCGCATGCATCCCTATTGCGAACCGGTAGTAAAGGTAAGTAGAACCCACCCCTGGTCATAAGTCAAGGTCTACCTGTATTAGTAATTGCCTTACATAGAGCCCTACGGTTGTCTGATCAGAGTCATAAGTGTAGAAAACGTGATAGAATCCAAATGTTTGGGGCACTCTTTTGCTATTCGCTGTTGGGAGATAAATGCCGAGAGACAACAGATTGCTACATTTCTACTGTGATTGGCAGTGGATTTCCAGGCTGTCAGAGATAGAGGTCATTCACCTCTTTTGACTGAACCAGCAGTGTTCTGCCTGCAAAGCACGTGATCATTTTCAGAACAGTAGTAAACACAGGCAATGGGATGAACCAGATTTAATAGTTCTCCTTGCAGGTCTCATGAAACTGGAGCACACATATAGGGTGAATATAGTAATAATATAATAATGTAATATCTAATATCTAATCTAATCTAATCTAATCTATCTAATAATCTGGCAATATCCAAGTGAAGATCTATGTTTGACCATCACTGACTGACATTTCAGGAAGAATGCTTTTTAGCGTATCTGCAGAAGATGTTCACCTCCATTGTTTGGTACATGAAGGATGAAACCATGATTCCAAAGGCTTCTTCTATGCAGCTGGTGCTGAGATTAGATCAGCACATCTGCATTCTGCATACATTTGCAGCAAAGGTTTAAAGATTGGCCTGTATTAGTTGGATAAACTCTGTTTTGATAAGTTGCTGGTTTTAGAGGAATCAATATCTGTTGAAAGGAAAGACAGGTGCCCGCTCTGTTGAGATTCAGCCCATTGCATAGCGGTTACCTGGATAAAGGCCTTCAGAAGATAGGCACATGATTGACCCATAGCAGTATTTTCTGCATTCTCTGTGTATATATCATGTGAATTATGCCTCTGTGCAATGGAGGGTGAGACATATAATTCTACCACACAGAGACTAATTCCCAAGTATTTATTTCCAATTTTATTCTAACCATTTCTTACAACGTAACAGTTTAGTGGCAAATCTCAGCTCTTTATTTTGATGGCAAATGAGACTGCTCCAAAGATGCAGGGAGGACCCCTGTCCCTTTCAGATTGGCATCCATGACTATAGAAATTATGGGACCAGTGGGCTGCCAAAACAAATAGAAGATAGCAATAGCACTTAGATTTATATAGCGCTTCACAGTGCTTTATAGTCCTTTCTAAGCAGTTTACAGTACATTGCCCCCAACAACTTGGGTTCTCATTTTACCAACCTCGGAAGGATGGAAGACTGAGTCAACCTTAACCCAGTGAGAATTGAACTGCTGGCAGTTGGCAGAATTAGTGGTTTTTAAGTGCAATACTGCGTTCTAACCACTGCGCCATCACGGTTCCAAAATAGTTACAGTAGTTTGGAACTTTCCTCTTGGGTTATGTTAGGGTTTTGCAACACTGTGCCCTAGATTGCTTCTATCTCTCCTCCCTGACTCCACCAGTATTGTTTAAGCTTTGAAGTTCAATGAACATTCAAATCACATGGATGAAAATTTATTTTTAAAAACAAAATGAAATGAGAGTGCTGAAATCATACAAGATGTTTTGTGAAAAATCTAAAATCTCTTGCAAGATCTCACAGAGATTACCAAAATTTTACAAGATTTGGGCATGGATGGAATGCTGTATTTTTCCCACAAAATATATAATATATATAATATATTCCCTGTTCAGAGAATGGGGAAAAACTTCTGACCCCTATTTTATGCCAGTTTTTATTAAAAAATGGGTAAAAAGGGTCTGTCCTTATTTTGCTCAACATTGTGAAGATGCAATTTCAATTTCCTTTTTTTTTTTGCTGCAGACAAGATAACTGGGGAATCAGAAAGTTAAATTAGAATTCTTTCAAGGTATCAATATGGTGACTTTCCACTTATACGTATTGTAAACACATTATAAATGCCATAAGCTTGTAATGATCACTTTTGAAAGAAATATTTATGAGTGACATTTGTAAATTTCTGACTGTTCATAGAATTGGCTTGTTCTAGTGTATCCTGCAATGCTATTATAATATTGTTGATTTATTCTGGAAAGCTTGAACAGAGGAAATGGTTTCATTTTAAGAATTTGTGGAATTTTAATTTAATTTTAATTTTAAATGAATGTTCTAAAGCAGGGGTGTTCAACTGTGGTAACTTTGAGACTTGTGGACTTCAACTCCCAGAATTTCCCACTCAGCCATTGCTGGCTGGGGAATTTCTGAGTGTTGAAGTCCACAAGTCTTAAAAGTTGCCAAGCTTGGATAGCCCTGTTCTAAAGCAATGCTCTCTGTTTGGATTGGGTGTTTTATTGTCAAAATTAGTTCCTCGCCTCATGAGTTGAACATAAGCAATAGTTAAGCAAAATAAACAAATCCACCCAGCACTCTGTTTCTTAAATCACTCTTCTAGTGAATGTTTGAGAGACATACCACGCGACACATCTGGTACAAGCCAAACATTTTCAGTCAGTTGGATTGACAAGTTAATATTTGTCCATGAAATTATGGAGAGGCTTTATGAAGTACTCAAGCTAGTGGGAAAGAACCTCCATCAGCTGGCTGGCAGCTTTCAATCAAAGTTAGATCTGAGCCCAGGTGTCTGAACAATAAATATAATCTTGGACTTCCGGGCCAACGTTTGGCTCCTTGAATACTTAAGGCTCACTTAAAGCTTCCTGTCTCATTTTCTTTGAACTTTGTCCTTCTTCCTGAACTTACTTTACCACCTGTTCCATTCAATAATCTGTTCTGCACTAGAGACAATCTCCGGTTCAGTTGTTCTGAAGCTGCTGTTTTGAGCTAGAATTGATGAATGAATTAATGCATTTGCTGCATGGATGAAGCAATATTTATGGATATGAGCATAAAAGCAAAATATAAAATCACTATCATCTCTTCTCTCTCTCTCTCTCTCTCTTTCTCAAATCTTCTATCTGCCATCTCTCTCTCATTTTCTGTCTGTCTGTTTTTCTGTCTGTCTGTCTCTATCTGTCTGTCTATCTATCTATCTATCTATCTATCTATCTATCTATCTATCTATCATCTATCTATTTATCTTTCCATCCATCCATCCATCCATCCATCCATCCATCCATCCATCCATCCATCCTCTATCATCTATCTATCTATCAGTATTTATCTGTCTGTCCGTCCATCCATCCATCCATCCATCTAATCTATCTACCCATTCACCTATCTGCCTAACTACTTCATGGTGCTGGATTAGCAACTATTTGCACGTTCCAGAAACTCTCCTCAGCATAGCCTTACTCTGGGAGATTATGTATAGCTCCTGATTTATCAGCTACTCATATACTGACTATCAGCTACTCTTTGGATGATAGCTGAATCCATCTCAGCTATTAAATAAATCATCTTTCCATACCAGTAGAAGAGCAGACCAACAGGCAAGGTTTTGGGTTGCTTTAAATCTGAACTTGACTTGGTAAAAATAAAAGGCAAAATGGCTGGTTGGCTGCACAATAGAAGTTGCATTTCTTTTCACCTGCATGCTTTGCTTGTTAAAAGGAGTGATGCTTCAATTGCAATATTATGCTTGCCATTTTGGCTTTTTTGATCCCCCCCTCCCCAAGCTCCCATATTTCTCCTCAATTGAATTTAGTTAGATTTATCTTGCAAAACCACTTTGCAAATCCAGTATAAATTAACATTTAATTTCTTTTAGTATTCAGCCTCCACAAATCTTGACTAGCAAGGAAAAAGGTCTCTATTTTAGGAGCTTGTCCTTCTGGGAATTTTTTATGTCATTTCCAGGTATCTCATGCCTTCCAAGGAAGGAAACGCTATACTTCACAGGGATGGGTGAATGCTATTGATGTTGTTTTCTTTCATAGGTGGTGTATAAGTCAGTTAATGTTGTAAATCAAAATTAGTAAATTTGTTGTATAACAACAAATCTGTTGTTATACAGGTTGTAACAACCTGTTACAATCTGTAACAGGTTTTTTCCAGAGCACAGCCTTTCATTGAGGCTAAACTGGCTCCCTATTGGTCTCCGGACGCAATTCAAGGTGTTGGTTATTACCTTTAAAGCCCTACATGGCTCAGGGTCAGGTTATCTTTGAGACTGCCTTCTACCGCATAGCTCCCAGTGACCGGTAAGATCCCACAGAGTTGGTCTCCTCTGGGTCCCGTCAGCTAAACAATGTTGGTTGGCGGGCCTGCGGGGGAGGGCCTTCTCTGTGGCTGCCCCGGCTCTCTGGAACCAATTACCTCCTGAGGTCTGGACCGCCCCCACCCTATTGGCCTTCCGGAAAGCAGTGAAGACCTGGCTTTTCCGGCAGGCCTGGGGCTGTTGATCTCACTACGGCGATCTTGCGAGACCCAGCCATGGAATGGAGTGTATGGGTTTTTAATGTTTTCTTTTAAAAAAAATTTACGGGATATTGATTGCATTGTTTTTTGCTGTAAGCTTCCCAGAGTCCTTAGGGAGTTGGGCGGCATAGAAATGTGACTAATAAATAAATAAATAAATAAATAAAATCCATCAATTTTATTACAGATTGTATCTGTTGAACAAGCTCTTTCTCTGTTAATCATAGCAGCTGCATCACAATCTTAAAAGGTACAAAAATCTGAAGGAAGCCCAGCAAAACGTTAACAATACTACCTCCCGGGCTTTTGGATCAACTTTTGATTCTTGGCAACTCCTAATCCCTGTAGTTTTTTTGGCAAGAAAGTGGTTGGTCATTGCTTGCTTCCTAGGGCTAAGGGAGAATAACTGGCCCAAAGTTACCCCACTGGCACTGTGCACTGTGCGCCAATGGCAGGATTCATGGTCTCCTGATTTCTCGCCTGATGCTTTGACCACTACACCAAACTGGCCATCTCCAACAAGTACTTGGTATTAATTGTACAAATATGAACTCTTGCTATAGTACCTTCTAGATTCATGCCATTAAAATAGTTTTCAACATTCCAGGAATGCTTCATGAGCTTCAGCTATTCTAACACAAGATTTTTAGATTGGGCGAACCCTTTGTTCCTTGAGATAAAGAGTGTTTGTGAACCTTCCATGCCATTAACCTTGTGGTATGTCCAATGCTACTATCAGCAGTTTCCCATATGGCCAGGGATGGTATTCACTTACTTTCGCTACCAGATCGCAAATGTGAGCATGCGTGCATTCCATGCATGCGCAGGACCTTCCGCGCATGCGCAGAACATCAAAAACGGGACGTGATGACGTCCGGGTGAGTGGCCGAAGCCTCCTGCCGCCACCACTACAGGTTTGCCCGAACCGGATACAACCGGCTGAATACCGTCACTGCATATGGCCAAAAGGGAGCACCAGACTGAAGAACTTGGTTTTGATTAGGACAGTTTTGATGAAGTCAACTCCAACACAAGCTCCTCAGAGCAGCAGATATTTATCCCGTTAAATCTTCCTAGACTAATATTTCATTTATTTCTATGCCTTCATGTTAGTCTTAACTTCTGATGTGTATACAGCCAACTCTTAGCAATTTCCTTGGCAATGTATTCAATGGCTTCCCAATGCTTTCTTAAGTGAAGGGACTGGCTTGCACGCTTCCATGCTTAAGGGAGGAATCGAACTTGGATTTCCTTACTCCAAGTCCAGCATATTAATCATTACACCAAGCTTACTCTCTGATCAGTGAACACTGACACTTCAAATAGAAGTGCATTGTATACAATCTTTTCATACTGCAAAAACAAATGATTTTATTGTGTAACTATTTTATTTTTAAATTGCATATTCCTTTGGGCAGAAATGGGGTTTATTTTGTCTTAGTAAAACGAGATACTGGATCCTCTCTGCACTATTTTGAAAAAGAAGAGAAAGTGCTATCCCTAATTCTAATTGTGCTTCCTATGTACCTTTTTATATAAATTCTTTTCAGAATATAACATCATTGAATAAATGTTAATATAAATATTGATGTAGATTAATGAGTAAATATTAATATTAAAGCATTTGGTACATATGTTTAAAATGAATTAATATTAAGGTAAATTAATGAATATTAACAATGAAATGCATGCTTAAATTAACAAATATATTCTTAATATTAATACATATACACAAACAAAGAAATATTAATGTTAAAGTACCATATACTATCCTAAAGTGCTGGATTACAACTCCTTATCAGCTCTAATCAGCACACCCAGTATAGGGGTTCTGTCAGGTATGCGGTTGGAGAAAGCAGCTCTTTTGTAACACCAATATTTGCACACTCTTAACCTGAAAGAAAGCTGTGTTTTGCCCACTGCAAGGCAGGTTGATTGCTACATTCTCTTTAGTAAAAAACCACTTCAACTGGTTTATCAGTAACGGACAATCTTGTCAGTCGTTTCTCCTTCCCAGTTTTTGTGCCATTCTGTTGCTTTTGATTTTCTTGTTTTCCTTGCAGATAAGAGTGAATCCAACTGTAAAACATGACGCAGAAGATCGTGGTAAAGCAAGGATTTACACTGGCTTATTAGTTGGATTGTTTTGAATTTTTTATCCCCCCCCCCTCCGTGCTTCTAAAGGCAGCATGCCTTTAAAGACCAATTAATCTTCAGCAGATGTATGCTGGAATATAACAGGTTTTTTTTATATGTGCTCAACCCCACAATCCAACTGGACTTCCTTAAAATCAGTGGGAATAAAGTTTGTTAAATCCCTGCTTTTTGATCTGTTGAGATGCATTAATAGTTCCCTTGGAAGGTAGTCTTTCTAATGAGATTCCAAATAGAATAGAATAGAATAGAATAGAATAGAATAGAATAGAATAGAATAGAATAGAATAGAATAGAATAGAATAGAATAGAATTTTTTATTGGCCAAGTGTGATTGGACACACAAGGAATTTGTCTTGGTGCACATGCTCTCAGTGTACATAAAAGGAAAGATACGTTCGTCAAGAATCATAAGGTACAACACCTAATGATAGTCATAGGGTACAAATAAGCAATCAGGAAACAATCAATATCAATATAAATCGTAAGGATACAAGCAACAAAGTTACAGTCATGCAGTCATAAGTGGAAGGAGATGGGTGATGGAACGATGAGAAGATTGATAGTAGTGCATGAGATTTCAACCTTGTTTCTTGCTTTCTCTTTTTTTTGTAAGGGAACCATGTCAAATAAAACTACATGATAAAAATAGTCTAGCAAAGATTTAATTTTTCAACAAGGCGACACCTCTTGATCTTTTATTTATTTATTACATTTTTATGCTGCCCATTTCCCCTGCAAGGTGACTCTTGGTGGCCTACAGTAAATATTGTTTGAACCATTTGAGTCAACATCGCTGAAACAAGCAGTCTGTTGAAAAAAATGACATACAGAAACTCATCATTTTCATAGTCAACTCAAAATTTCAGGTAGCGTAGAACCATTCTGAACCTTCTCCCTCAAAATAGCAACAGTGCATGGGGTAACACCTATGTTATTAAGATAGGCTGGAAAAGAATTGGAACTTTTCTTCTCTAATTCTGACTCCACTGTGACACAAAGACTGCTCCAGCTAGTTCCTCCTTTTAAGGCAGTATCAGCCCCTTAATAATAAGCAGGAATTATGAGTCTTTCTGTGATGAGGCATAATGAGCCACCATGGTCTACAGTTTCATGTTCTGCCTTATTTCGATTTGTTTCTATGTTCAGTAAAAGATTTGTATGATAATGTCAACCAATTGTTAGAAGTATCACTTAACTCCCCCTCCCATCCTTACAAATGCTAATTTGGTTTATTCATATGCCAGGCCCTTCAGTCACATGCACACTTAAATTGAAAGATCACCCTGAGGAGAAATACGTGAAATATTATCTTCTTTACAACACAGAAATTAGGGATGATCCCTTCTGAGTGTCTTGCCCCAGCCACATTCCTGCTGTTTGACCAATCACATTTTATCTGACTGTTCCCTTGGTTGAATCTCTGCTCATCTCCCAAGGTCAATCTCATATACCATTCCATGCAAGTATTGGGCTGGCAATCTTAAACACGTTGAGTTTGATTCATAGAGATGATGCAGGCATTTCATTCCAACATAAGGTGAACTTTCACAAGATGTAGCTCCTGTCAACAATGCATTCTCTAAACAATTTCAAATATACCACAGAAATGTTGAATCTGATTTTTTAAAAATTTCTAAATAGATGGTGGAAATGATCTGTTTTAAACCTGAGTGCTGCTGTGAGTGAATGTATATTAAACCGTGGAGCAGAACAATGTTCTGGCTCTATTTGGCAGTTTCCAGGATCTATATATTGTATGTTTATTTCAAAATATCCTGTTTTTTTGCACAAGAATAGCCTTGGATGCTGATAATTTGGAACCATAAAGTTAAAAATGGGTGGGCTGCACTGAATCAGTGACATCCTTGTAGGCCCTCCCAATGCTATAATAAGCTTCTTCTTCTTTTTTTTAATCATCTGATCCTCTTTTCTCTATGTGTTCTTTGTACTTGGAATATTCCATCCACATGCTAGTTATGACATATCTAAATATAGCCAAAGTATTCACTCAAAGAAGTTGTATGGTGTCGTTTACATCTTTTTAAATTAAAAGTCCCCACCTCCCCTTTTTTCTTTTTTTTTTTTTGCTTTCTTCATACATTAGGCGTGTGGTATTCTTCCATGGAAAGATTCCTAGCAGTTTGATGAGCCAAGTGCCAGTTGCTGCTGTAACTCTTCTGAAATCAGAAATGTTGCACCACCGATGAATATGGCCCAATGTTTTCCTCTTGTGAGTGGAAGTTCTTAACTTCCCCTGAAATATGTGCTTTTGGAATTTAAAAAAAGCAGATATTGTGATCACCTAGCACCACTACTGTGATAACCCAACTAAGATGATTAAAGCAACTGAGATGATTAAAGTCCTGGAGACTAAAACGTATGAAGAATGGTTGTGGGATTTGGGTTTGGCTAATCTAGAGAAAAGAAGGATTAGGGGGGGACATCATAGCAGTATTCCAGTATTTGAAAGGTTGCCACAAATAAGAGAGGGTCAACTTATCTTTTTAAAGTACCAGAGGGCAGGACAAGAAACAATGGGTAGAAACTAATCAAGGAGAGAAGTAACCTGGAATTAAGGAGAAACTTACAGCGAGGACAATTAACCAGTGGAACACAGAGGTGGGTTTCAGCAGGTTCTGACCAGTTCTGGAGAACTGGTAGAAGAAATTTTGAGTAGTTCAGAGAACTGGTAAATACCAACTCTGACTGGCCCCGCCCCCATCTATTCTCTGCCTCCTGAGTCCCAGCTGATTGGGAGGAAATGGGGATTTTGCAGTAACCTTCCCCTGGAATGGGGAGAGAATAGAGATTTTACAGTACCCTTCCCCTGCCACGCCCACCAAGCCATGCCATGCCATGCCACCAAGCCACACCCACAGAACCGGTAGTAAAAAAGTTTGAAACCCACCACTGATGGAACAGCTTGCCTCCAGAAATCCTGGGCACTCCATCATTGGATGTTTTTAAGAAGAGTCTAGGCAGCCACTTATCTGAAATAGTATATGTTCTCCTGCTTGAGCAGAGGGTTGGACTAGAAGACCTCCAACGTCCCTCCCAGCTCTATTCTGAATATTTCAGTTCCCTAATAGCAGCATTCTTGATTGCTAATCTTTTAGGACAGCGACTGATAACACTGGGCCTTTCCAATGTTCCTGGACTCAAATTCCTGGTTTTCATGCCCACTGATCACATGGCTGGAGTTTCCATGAATTGTAATTTAGTAATATGTGAAGTATACAGATTCCCCATCTCCATTTTATTTTAGGGATTCTTAGCTATGGATTGTCTTAGGGTCACTTATTGGATTAAAGACATTATCCCAAATGAAGTTGATAGACTGCCTGGAATAGTCAATGGATGAACCCAGAAGCCAGGGCTGCAACATATCAGTGATTCTAAAAGCTAAGGAGAGTTGGACCAGCTGGGGGCTTGACTGAGTGATTGCTAGGAAATCCAAGAGTGGGTGGAATCCTAGGAGAAAGTAACAGCAAACTATGGTCATTTGGCCAAGAAAACAATGTGGTATTGATACATCTCTAGCAGTTGGACTTAACTCAAAAGAGTCTACTTTTGGAGCAACACCTAGCTTTTCAAATTGGTAGAAGGACCTTTTGTGGTTGGCAGCAGTGGTGGGTTGCCCCGGTTCGCACCGGTTCTATAGAACCGGTAGTAAAACTGGTGGGAGGCTCCGCCCACCGACCCTGACATCATTAGAACGCTCCTGCACATGTGCAGAAGCTTTTGTGCACATGGCCCCATTGTGAACCAGTAGTAAAGGTAAGTAGAACCCATCCCTAGTTGGCAGGTGTGGCAATGATCTACAAACTGGGTTTATATTCTTGTTCACAGAAGCAAGCTTTAATGAGGGTACTGGGCCTTGAGCTTTGTGATAGATGATGCCCACTGAAGGGGAGCTAGAATGAAGGGCTACAGTGAAATGGACATTTCACTGGGAAGGAGGGAACACATTCCAGAAAGGGGTAGGAAGATAAGAGGCAGCCTAGTTCATAAATGGATAGGTGACAGAAGAAGAGAATAAGGATAAAGACTTCTTAGAATCCCCCAGGGTATATCCATTAGGCTGAGAGTAGTAAGGATTTAATCTGACAAGATTCTGTCTGTGATGTCTAAGCAAATAAAGAACTCAATTCTGGATGAATTGTTCTATGTCACTCTCAGGCTTAGCCCAACAAGCTTACTTTTATCCTTCTGCCATTAGTTGCTCTATTGATTTAATTTTATATCCTCCTTAGTAATTCTCCAATAATTCCTAGTAGGGGTTGGTCTTCGGTTGTTGTTTCCCTTCTATAAAATGTTTCTTGTGCTGAGATCCACAAGCTTGGAGTTTGGGTTTATATTTATTCCATATTCTCATTATGGCACATGTGATAAAGAGGTTTTTAATATCTACATTAACTTTAACTTTATCATACCATAAATATCCATGCCAGCCAAACCTCAGATTGTGCTCTTCTAACTCTAAGAATCTTTTCTGTCTCAGCAACCTGATTCTTTCATCCAAATATAGCAAGCGGCCAATATAATTTCAAATCTGGTAAAGCCAGTCTTTCTCTTTACTTTGCCTCTCATAAAACTTTGTATTTAACATGTGATGTTTTTTTTTCTCTTGCCATACAAAATTAGATATATCTTTTTAGCATTGATTGATTGGTACATTGGTTGTCAAAGCAAGTATTGTCTGAAACAAACAAACAGTCTAGGCAAAAGTTTCATTTTTATCACAGGAATTCTACCCAACTGTGACAATTTTAATTTTAACCCAGAGTAAGCCAGCCTGTTAAAAGGAATACTTTTGATTTCAAAGAAGTATTTTGTGAACAGTCTTTGCTTAGGAATCATCAGGTTAATTTACTAAGAAATGAAAAAAAGGGAGAACTATGAAAAAGATGCTGCTGTCCATGTGTTCATTTTCCCTGCTGTAGGAGCTGTTAGAGAGGCTTCATCGTCACTGGTTAGCCACTCAAGTTTTAAACCAGAAGCTATTTATTAGATGAGCTCTGTAGCAACTGGACCTGTGGTTTGTAGTTCCTAGTAGCAGACAAGATACTTAGCATGCAGAAGATCAGTCCAGTTCTTTGTGACAGGGCTGGGAAAAACTCTGATTGAAGTTATGGAGAATGCTGTAAGACAAGGACTGAGTCACACATTGTATTAAGTAATGATTTAGGCCCAGCATGATGTTTGAAGGGAGCTGTAGTTTGTAAGTCATGGTGTAAGACTCCTTGTTTAGTAAACCAAGACCTAGTACAATTATGATTGTGTAGACATTTCTGAATGAGATGACCCAATTGTGTAATTTGACATTGGGCAGCTTCTGGGGTTTAAAAAAGATCAACAGAGCATTTGATTTGCAAAGAGAAAATCTCATATTTATTTTCTTCTCCTGGAAAATGTCTTGTCTTGTCTTTTCTTGTCCCATCACATAAGTCAAATCCTGTCTTATTAGAACCAGGCTTGTTGATTTAGACAAGGGCAGTGAAAGGGTGGAAATGGCTCTCCAACATGAGGATCTACTGAGCAGGATCATGGTATCAAAAATAATGTTTCAAGAAGAGCTAGCTTCAGCATCCTTACAGATTGTCTAAATGAATCTTCCTTCTCAGGATTCTCAGCTGGATTCCCAGAAGATGTGTCATGTTTTATGCAAAATGTGAAATGGTGGATGGATGGTCGGACAGATTGATGGATGGACTGATGGATGGAAAGTTACTTGGACAGACTAATGGCAAGACATACAGATGGGTGGATGGATAGACCAACAGACAGATGGCCAAATGGATGGACAGACAGACAAATGATGGATAGACAGACTGATGGATGGACAGATGGATGAACAGACAGAAGAACAGACAAAGGGACCGACCAACAAGCAAATGGACAGATGGATATGCAGACGAATGGACGGACATCCAGATGAAAGAATGGTCAGACAGATGAATGGATGGAGAGATAATAGTAATGGCAGGAATAAAATAGATGTTTCCATAGTTTGCTGTAAAATTCTCATAAGAAGAGCTACTTCAGTAGCCCTTTCAAAGACAGTATACCTCACTCCCTTATATAGCATTTCAAAAACTTTTAACTATGAACATCACACATAGTTTTTGCAATCTTCTGAGCGATACAGTATATTACATCTTGATTCTAATGTCAAGTCATGTTTAATCTAGTGTTAAAATTAGAAATGAGGAGGCTCTGAGTTCTAGTCCTGCCTCAGCCTTGTAAGCCAGCTGAGTGATTTTGGGCTAGTCAATCTCTCTCAGCTCACAGGGTTTTTGTTCTGGGGAAAATAGGAAGAGGAAGATGTGTTGGATATGTTCGTTGCCTTGAGTTATTATTTAAAAAAAACAAAAAACAAAGATGACATATAAATAAATAAAATAAAAATATGGTCTGCCTTCAGCTGTGTTACCTACAGACAGTGTGTTTTCTGGAATAAAATTAAAGGCACTTCACATTGACATTTGAAAGATACTAATATTTCTTCATCAGCTTCCTGAATATTATGCAAGTATCCTCTTTAACTGAAAAATATCTCATTTATTGCCTCCTGATGTCCTTCTTTCTCTTCTGCTCAATCAACCACACTTAAGGATGGAAACATGCTTCTTAAGAGACCCCGGGGATGACTCTGAGTTCTTCTGGGCCTCTCAGTTCAGGGCTGAAATGGTGCCATTTGCCACATGAGGTGGAACAAACTATGTGGTCCCCTTCCCATCTCTCTTTACACAAGCCAACTGGAGTTGTGGGAGTTGACAACTTATTGCAGTGGCAATAAAATAGCATCTACCACTGGATCCAATGGCAGAAGACAAGCCACAAGATGCACACAGACCCATTTTCCAACATGTGATGTCAAGTTCATCGCCTGCTTCCTGAAGCACCTGCCTCGTTTTTGCTACCACAGAGGAACAGCATTAGAAAATCCCCAAAGACTCTTAAAACATAAAGAGAATCCTGTTAGGTTAGGCCCCAGATGTAATTTGTCCACTACTGTGTTTCTATCCTCTGGCCAGGCAGAGGCCCTTGAGAAGATGACAAGTAAAATATAAGGACAAAGGCCCCATTTGGCTGTTGCTACTCAGCACGTGGTATCCAGAAACAATCAGGGAACGATAGTAAGTACTGAGGGAAAATGAATGTGAATGTGAAATTAACTTTGAACTGGGTCTCTATGTTCTGTCAGGCATGAAATGATAAAAAGATTGAAATGTGACTTCATTGTACAGGTAATCCTCGACTTACAACAATTCGTTTAGTGACCATTCAAAGTTACAATGGCACTGAAAAAAGTGACTTATGGCCGTTTTTCACTTTTACAACCGTTAGAGCATCACCATGGTCATGTGATCAAAATTAAAATGCTTGGTAATTGATTTATATTTATGATGGTTGCGATGTCCTGGGGTTATGAGATCACCATTTGCAATCTTCTCACGAGCAAAGTCAATGGGGAAGCCAGATTCACTTAACAACTGTGTTACTAATTTAACAATTACAATGATTCACTTAACAACTGTGGCAAGAAAGGTCGTAAAATGGGGGGCAAAACTCACTTAACACTGTCTTGCTTAGCAACAGAAGTTTGGGGCTCAATTGTGGTCGTATATTGACTACCGATACAGAGCACCGATTGTCCTGTTGTGCAACCAACATGCTCTCATATGCAATAGAGTAATCACTAGATCACTCAAACAACCGCAGGTCTCCCAGCTGTTAATTATCTTACAACATTTCTGTTTATGGGCATCCCTGCAAGAAAGTTTAGTTAATTCTCCTGCAAATTCCTTCTCACTCAATACAATGTGAATGCAATTCCCTGCACCTTTATTTCTGGTATCAATCAATCAATATAAATCAATCAATCTCCTCATAACAGCAGTCTCATGAGGTGAATTGGGCTGAGAGAGAAAGTAGCCAACCAAAAATTGTTCCAAAGTAGTATGCTCCCTAACAGAAATTCTGTATCTCCCCCTCAGCTATTTGCACACTGAACTTAATGAATACATGTGGGAAATCAATAATAATTAATATCACTGCTTTGAACGAAAACATTTGGAGCCAGACAAACATTTCAAAAACCAGAATGTACTTTGGATTCATCTTCTCTGCAGGACTGATTCTGGTCTGGGCTCTATAAAAAGCTGTGCAAATAGCTGCATTTCCTGTGGCTGTGCCCCTTCTGGGGCACCTCCTTGCTTCCAATTTTGCTGCAAAAATAGTGTTGAACAGTGAAGTCCAACACCTCTTCTCTTCACCTTTGTCCCATGATCATTGTGGTCACTCTTTCAATAAAAAACAAGCATGTGAAAAAAAATATTCACATATTTCAGAGGGTTTCTAACTGAAGATTTCTAAAGGTATTCAGGTATTCTCAGGACGGGTTTCACTGAAGGATCAAAATATATTAATCTTTTCAAGGATTTTTGAATCAAAACAGATAGAGATAAATATGGATAGATAGATAGAGATGATAGATAGATAGATAGATAGATAGATGGATAGATGATAGATAGATAGATAGATAGAGATAGACAGAAATAATAGAGATTAGCTAGATAGATGATAGATAGATAAATAAATAGATAATGATAGAGATGATAGATAGATAGATAGATAGATAGAGATAATAGATAGATAGAGATAATAGATAGAGATAGATAGAGATAATAGATTAGATTAGATAGATAGATGATAGATAGATAGATAGATAATGATAGATAGATGATAGATAGATAGAGATAATAGATAGATAGATAGATAGATAGAGATATAGACAGAAATAATAGAGATTATAGATGATAGATAGATAAATAGATAATGATAGATAGATGATAGATTGATAGATAGATAGAGATAATAGATAGATAGAGATCATATAGATAGACATAGATAGAGATAGATAGAGATAATAGAGATTAGATTAGATAGATAGATAGATGATAGATAGATAAATAGATAATGATAGATAGATGATAGCTAGATGATAGATAGATGATAGATAAATAGATAATGATAGATAGATGATAGATAGATAGATAGATAGATAGATATGGTAGTTGGTAGATAGATAGAGATAGATGATATAGATAAATAGATTAGATAGATGGATGGACTATAGGTAGAAAGAAGGAAGGAAAGAAAGAAAGTAAAAAAGAAAAAAAAGAAAGAGAAAGAAACCAAGAAGGACAGATCATCAATACCCTGAAATGAAGGCATAGATTGTCCCATGAAGCATTTGCTGATGTTATGCTGATGTTTCTGAAATCACATTTGCTGCTTAGAAATGTAATTTTTCATCCAGGGAGTCATCATCTTTGGCAATCAGGATCTACTGAAAGTCGCAGTTTCCAACTGGAATATCATGTAATCCACAGAGGACTCATATCACACGTGTATGGGGCTTGCACTTTATCCTGGAAGGCTAGCCTTGAACGGTGTGCTAAGTTCTTCTGAGAAAAGTCTGAACAAACAAATAAACAGGAGATTTTTGAGCTAAAGGGTTAAAGGAGCCAGAGAAAAATACCAATAATCAGCAAATTTTGATAAACGTGGGCTCGGAAAGGACTATGACATCAAATGTGTCATATAATTTTGCTAATTTTGCTATGTTTTGATTTGAGTTTTTTGCAAAGTGAAATAGGTAGAGAAAATGCAGCCTCTCTTCCTTCCAGGAGCCAAAAGGTCTGTTGCAGGAAGAAGCTATTCACCTTGTGGAATTAGCATCAGATCACTGTTCCATTAAAAAAAAAAAACTTTATTCATAAGAGACACAGATAAAATGAAAGGCCAGCTTAGTCTTGTTTAGGGCAGTTTTTCTCAACCTTAGGGACTCTCAATAAATTTGAATAAAAATTCACTTAGTAGGTTTTCTCAAAACTCTCTGGAGATGCCAGGGCTGAACAAAAAGTGTTCCATATGTGAAGTTTGTACTCTTCTGGTGAAGAGTGCTGACTTGTCCAAAGCCTAAACTGATTTGGATTAACTTTTGGCACAGACTGTGTGCCTTTCCTTATGCCCACCTTGCATGGCAAATACTGCATTGTTTTCTTCTGTGCTCAAGTTTTCGCTAACATACAACCCCATTTTGTTTTGAGATTGTGTTTTGTTGGGTTTTTTTTTTTTTTGCTCAAGAGGATGTATTTGTGGTTATAAAGAGAGAGAGAGAGAGAGAAAGAGAGAGAGAACTATGCTTAGAACCTTCATTGGTGAACTGTATAAAATCAAGGTTGAATAAACTTTTAAAAAGAAGTAAAACGGGAAATGTGGTAAATTTGATTTATTTCCACCTTCGTTCTATATATGTTGTACTTTGCTTATTTGATGCTTAAAGGTTTGTTGAACAAAAAAACTTTGTTTGATCATCTGAGAATCTCTACCATGGCATATTTGCGGCTTTCATATTTTGCTCTTCTGCACCTGGTAGATTAAGATTAAGCCTGAACTGCAGAGGAATTTCATGGAGATGTGGTGTTATTATGGAAACTGAATGCAACAATCAGCCCAATATTAAAGAGTTTACTCAGCATTCTAATGGTATTGAAATTTGGTTATAGCTGATGCCACTTTTTTGAACCTTGGTATGTGGTTTTCCTGGAACAATTCCTGTTCAGCAGCCACTCTCTATTCAGTGCAAAATCATTTTTCAGCCAATCTCACATCTCTTCCTATTTTTCCCTTTAGATTTTTAGGCCTTCTTGTTTTTGTCTATTTCTGATCTGTCAGCTCAACTCCTCATATTTTCCTGCCTCAGACTCACATCTTGTAATTAAGTCTTTTTTGTTGGCAGCTTCCTAGATTGATTGTAACTTTTTTCTAAGCTAACCCCGCTTAATGCTTCTCTTATGGTATTGTCTCCTCTCAATAACCTCTTCCAAACTTTCTTATACAGGTAGTCCTTGTTTAGCGACTGCCTTGTCTAATGACATTTGCAGTTACAACAATATGACAAAGTCGCTATGCGGCCAACGTTTGCATTTATGAACTTTGCAGGTTTCTAAAGCAAATGAAAGCTGACATAAGATTGTAAGCATAGTTGTGGTCTCACTGAGTGTCCACTTTGTTAATGACTGAGGTGCCGGTCCCAATTCTGGTTGCCAAGTGAGGACTATTGTTATGTTCTTGAAGAATATGATTTGCTACAAGCTTGGCCCAGTGCTTTTCACTGCCCAAAGAGCAGGAAACACTTTTCATGCAGAGACAAGCTGATTTAGCAGCTACCTCTTGTTTAACACTGGCAAAGAGATACCACATTAGATGGGAACTGACTAAACTAGCACATCTAGTACACAACTCTGTCTCCCACACTCCCACACCTCTGTCTACCACACCACAGATACACCTAATATTTGGCAATTAAGACCAGCGGTGGGTTGCTCCCGGTTCTCTCCGGTTCTTGAGAACTGGTAGTAAAAGTGGTGGGAGGCTCCGCCCACCTGCCCTGGTGTCATATTTTGCGATCTGCACATGCGCAGAAGCGCATGCTCCCCATTGCGAACCAGTAGTAAAGGTAAGTAGAACCCACCCCTGATTAAGACCCATCTTTTACTCTGCCCAGTGGTAATGCTGGACCAGCTAAATAATCTACTCTGCAGTGCTGAATTAATATTGTAACTTAATTGGTGATCATATCTTGAAGCATACAAACCAATTGTGGATAATACAATGTCCAACCAGAGATGCAAATGTTCAGTTTTATTTATAATCTGGTCCTGAAAGACTAGGAACCATTGCTTGATTTCTAACCTGAAAGAGAAAAACACCTTAAATGTGAAAGCGGGGCTAAATAGCCATTTGGAGCCAGTGGGCATCTTTGGAGTTTGGAGCAATGGTGAAATTCAGCCAGTTCTATCCAGCTCGGGTGAATCAGTAGCCCTGGCGTCGAGAGGCTCTGCCCACCTACCTGGACGTCATCACATCCTGTTTTTGACCCTGTGCGCACGCTCACATTTGCGAACTGGTAGTGAAGGTAAGTGGATTTCACCTCTGGTTTGGAGGGTCACAAAATGGCTGCCATGGTGGATTTGTTTTGTTCCAAATGGCTTGGCCAGCCTCAAAATGTCCATTTAGCAAAGGGAAAACAGAATAAGGTTGTTCTGTGTCTCTGTTTTTCCAGGCATGCTTGATCTTCTCAGCTTATTAGGACTTGGATACTCATCTTAAAGTTTCTTCTTAGCTGGGAACTGAGTGAGTGACTAGACCAAACACTATCTTTCAGTGAATCTACCTCACAGGATTGTTGTAGGGGAAAATTTGGAGGAGTTGCCCAAAGAAAGATGGGGCTAAATAAATAAGCAAACTTTTCAAAATTCCCATGTCTTAAAAACACACTTGAAAAACCAAGGAGAACCTTAAAATATAAATATGTACATTCCAAGAATGCAAGCATCAAATAAGAAATGGCTTTTACCAATTCTCAATAAGTGCTTCTATTGGCTATACTAATCCTGGTCAAATAAGTACATTTTTGCTGCTCTAGTTATTGCAGGTAGTTTTTGTTTAGTGACTAAAATTGGAACCAGCAACTTGGTTGTCAAGCGAAGTTGTCATTATATGAAACATTGCAATTTTGCAATCTTGATTTCAACTTTATTTTGCTTTACAGATCTTTGAAGGTTGTAAAGGTGAAGATTGGTCGTAATGTTATTTTTTCATCACTGGTATAACTACAAATGGTTGCTAAATGAGGCAGTTGCTAAACAAGAATTACCTGTAATTTTAATGTTTTAAAGGATTGTACACCACACTGAGAAGCTGCTGGCATGAATCCAGTGGGAGTGGCATGGCTTGGTGGGCATGGCTTGGTGGGCATGGCAGGGGAAGGATACTGTAAAATCTCCATTCCCACCCCACTCCAGGGGAAGGTTACTGCAAAATCCCCATTTCCTCTCGATCTGCTGGGACTCGGGAGGCAGAGAATAGATGGGGGTGGGGCCAGTCAGAGGTGGTATTTACCGGTTCTCCAAACTACTCAAAATCTCCACTGCTGGTTCTCCAGAACTGGTCAGAACCTGCTGAAACCCACCTCTGATTGTGAAGCTCATAAACGGCCTTTTTGCATAGGAAGGAAATACTCTACAAAATATTGTAGTTCCATGTTATTTATTTACATATTAAAAAAATTTAAGTGCCTAATAGCTGAAGCCCTTTGGGTGGTTTACAATAAAAACTACAATTCAAGAAAAAACATATATAAAAAGTCAAGTAAAATACAAAATGAAAACATAGTTCAAACTCAGCAGCAAAGCAGCCATTCAAAATCGAAAACAACACTAATCAAAATGCAATTAAAAGCCAATAAAAAAAATTAGCAGATAACTGGCATATCACCTCTGCCTAGCTTGTATTTCTCTTCCTTTGGTTTATTTATTTATTCATCCTTTCCTTTATTTATTTATTTTTCTGTGACCGTAGGCAAGGTTTATTGGCCCAAAGCGTTCATAGGAAATCCTGCTCAGTGGCAAATCTTGATTAGGAAGCTGTTATCATTTTCTTTGCATGATGGGTGAACTCTCAGCAGGCTCAGCATCTGCTTGTTATTAAAAAAAAAAGCAGCTTTTGATGAGTCAGAGCAAAACAGGAGCAGCCAGTTCCTTGGGTCCTGCTGATAACGGAGACCAATAAATGCTTTATCATTCTATCTACTGATATAAAGAGTCCTATGCCACCTTAAGGCCAACAGATTCATTCTGGCCTAAGCTTTCATAAACTAGACCTCAATTTGTTGTATACGCAGACTTGTATTTTAGTTCCCTCTCTCTCTGACACAGTAAAACACACACACACACACACCAGTGGTGGGTTTCAAAATGTTTTATTAGTGGTTCTGTGGGTGTGGCTTGGTGGGCGTGGCAGGGGAAGGATATTGTAAAATCTCCATTCCCTCCCAATCAGCTGGGACTCGGGAGGCAGAGAATAGATGGGGAAGGGGCCAGTCAGAATTTTTACTACCGGTTCTCCGAACTACACAAAATTTCCGCTACCGGTTCTCCAGAACTGGTCAGAACCTGCTGAAATCACCTCTCTCTCTCACACACACACACTGTAAACTAAGAGTGGGCATTCTATAACTGACCAGAGGCTATGGGGATGGAGGGTGAAGGCAACATCAATTTTTCATATCATTTCCTGTTATTTGTCCCCCCCTCCCCCGCTCCAAGCTGACTGATTTGGGATAATATTAGAATTTGGGGGCATTTTTTGACTACTTTATAGTTAGGGTGGGATTTGAGACCTCAAAAACTGTAGGGTCCTTGGTGCTGTCTGGACTTGATGGTTTTTATATAAACATTTCATTACCCAAATTAGGTAACATCATCAGTGCCAGTAAGGAGTGAGGCTTGCTCTCAGCTTATATTCTAGTGGCTTGTCCTATCAAGCTCAGAGAGTACCAAAGACCTCCCCCCAGTTTAATCCTGAGCTACAAATATTCTCCTTTATCAGTCCCAGAAAGTGTGTTTAAAGGCCATTGGTGTTTACCTGTCTTTGACTGTAAATGGGGGAAGGGCAGGATGTAACATGTTCAAGTAGTAACAATTTTAATACACAATATAATGTTTTAGTGGCTTGATGGGAGGGTTCATTTGCAGAAGCAGATCAGATTTAACAAAAAACTAAAATCACCAGAGGGGAAAGGCAAAAATAACTGTAACTTGGTGTATATATATTAATATCAAGGTAGTGAATTTGGGGGCAGCTGTCAGAAAATGGCTGCCATTCTGAAAGCAAGTATTTTAACTGCTGCCCACCATCCTCTCTAACCCTACAGAATATCCTCTGACGTGCCTGGTTATTTTTGCTCTCTTTGCTAGACAATTGGGCACACTTCCAAACAATGCAGTGGTCAGTAGCCAATCTCTGTTTGGAATGTTAAGATGCTATCAAATCAAGTCTACAAGGGGCCAAGAGCAGTAGTGGGTTTCAATTTCGGCCGCTACTGGTTTGCTGCGCATGCAGAGACGTCCAAGTGGGTGGGCGGAGCCTCCCGCCGCCGCTACTACCGGTAGCAACCCACCACTGGCCCAGAGGCAGTTTTGAGAATAAAGGTGATATGCTTGTTTTGTAACAAGCCAGCTTCTTGTCGGTTTATTTTAACCAGTTGTGGCCCATATTCATTCAAAGAAGAGTTTCTGTTCTTTTCATTTTAGTAAAAGGCAACACAGATCTGTGCCCATGTACTGTGGGTTTAAAGCAGGGGTGAAATCTACTTATCTTCCCTACTGGTTCGGAAGTGCACGCGCCACATTAAAACCAGGAAGTAACAACGACCGGGCAGGTGGGCAGAGCCTCGCGCTGCCATTGCTACCGGTTCTCCGAACCACCCGCCACCATCGTTACGGACTGGGCTGAACCAGTCCAAACCGCTAGCATTTCACCCCTGGTTTAAAGCCTTGTAGGATCCATCCCAACAGGGTGTTCTCTTTACAAACTGATATGTGTTGTTCCAGTAAGGCTTGTGAATGAATACATGGGTGGCTTCCCTCATTGACAGCTGCTGATTACATTTTGGGAAGAGCTACAAAGTGAGCTTTTCCATCCAGCACAAATGTATTGCCACACGTATCAATACTTTTTCCACCTTCTTTTTCCAGACTTGATAATGTGCAGTCCTTGGTGCTGAGCTTGGTTGTTTTCTTGCTAGCACTAGTAATGTTCTCTACTTTGGGTAAGGAAACGTCTGCAAGCAAACAACCAAGTTCAGAGTGTCTATGGAGTTTCTCAGTCATCCAGGTCATGGTTATCCCAAAGGTGCTTTTTTCAAGAGGCAACTGGACTTCCTTTGTTTTTACTGGAAGCCTTTTTGCTTCTCATCCAAGAAGCTTCTTAAATTCTATCTTCAGTTCTGAAGAAGCTTCTTGGCTGAGAAGTGAAAGGTCTTCAAGGAAAAACAAAGAAAGTCCAGTTGCCTCTTGAAAAAAGCACCTTTGGGACAACCAAGCTCAGAGAGCATCAAGGCCCCACAATTTAACTCTGAGCTACAAATATTCTCTTCTACTGAGACTTGGTAATATTTATGGCTTCATACCCAAACGCCACCCATTTCTTAGGGAGCATAATTGACCATAAATATTGCCAATGCACCTTTCTTTCAGACATGAATGTCACTGTGTTATGTGTTTGTCAGCCGAGCGTCCATTCTGAGTGTTACGATAGCCTGCCAGAGAACTTTATCATGTATCTATAGCAACAGAGATAAGACTAGTCTTGTGAAACATTGAGCTACTGCACATGTCTATATTCTTTTTTTTCTAACATCCTGATTTATACCTTTTTTGTTCGTCTGTGTGATAAGCTGCCGGTAAAGATGTAGTTAGCTAGTTTTTCTATTTTTTTAATAAAATCCTTATTAGAATATATATATTTCAGTTTTTCTTTCTTTAAAGTATACAGCATGGAAAACAAGATCAATCCATCTCTAATTAAGTGCAATTACCCCAGGGGGAAAACAAGGCTGATTTACACTGCGACAGTGAAACTAAACTCAATAGTGTCTTTCCTCGCACCAGTTAAAAATGAAAATTGGACATTTGCAACTTGTGGAAGTTTGGGCTCTTACAGGAGTGAAAATTGCATCATGTCTGAACATCCAGAAAGCTGCTAATCTGATTCAACTCCATCGTTGTGTCTCATTCATGGCTTGCAATCCTCCAAATGATTTGTGCGATTTCAAAATTCCTAAATGTTATGACAATATCCTCGGTAGTTGAATATAATCTGGTTGCATTAAAGTTGCAATCCTATCTGTTATTCCCAAGAACCATTTTTCCTCCTAACAGGGCTTCTTCTGAGAAAACATGCTGTATTCTCAATAGAGGAGAATATTTGTAGCTCGGGATTGAAATGACTGGTTCCTTGGTACTCTCTGAGCGTGGTTGCTTTCTTGACAGAAAAGAGACAATCAACAAGCCAAAAAGTGAGGAAAAGACCAAAACACCTCCTTAACAGTAGTAACACAGAGATGAGTAGAGATTAACATCAAGATTAACATTAGACTAACAATCAAGAAGCAAACAATATTCCAATTAAGGAACTGCCAAACTAACAGCAGCCTAACCATAAGAACATTCCCACCAATGCTGACAGAGCAAGACCCTACTCTACAAAATGACACCACATCCCTCTAGCAAATGACACCACATCCCTCTAGCAACCCTAATTTGGGTAATGGAATATCTGCAATAAAACAACCAAGCTCAGAGAGCACCAAGAATCCCTCATGCCGTATTATAAATGCCACCTCCAGAAAGAATTAATTTTTACTCTTACACATTTTATTTACTTTTTTTTTTTGTGTCAAATACCAAGGCTGCTGTAGACCGTAGGCTGAAGTATGGTTTGTTATTTTGTGACTTGGTACATTATGTGATTTCAGGTACCATGTTGTGGTTAACTTATGATTCACTGTGCTGCATGATCCAAGCAGCCACATTAACACTATAAAATATATGTGTAAGAAATTCGTGAGTTAGTACTAACATAGCCATGTAGGCATTTGTAAAATTCCTCTATTTTGTTGGTGCAGCAAGCAATACTTTTTTGGGGGGTTAATTTTACAGATCTCTCCCAAGTTTTAATTCCTGCACTTTGTAATTTTATAATAATAATTTTATTTTCCTTTATTTCATTCTATCAATATGATTTTTTAAAATTTTTACTTCTATTTTTTTGGGTGACTTATGTTATTAATTTTATACTGGTCTATGACCAAATTAAACTATTTATTTTATAACTATTGTCTACTGCTCCAACAAAATATTTTCCATTATTTTAATTAATATGGTGTATGAAAATGAAAGTCCCCAATTCACTTCCATTGTAATTCAGACAAAGCGGCGATGTAATTTTAAAAATAAATTTAATTAGGGGGTATTAAGACTTCATCAATACAAACTTGCTACAAAATCTAACTCTGACCTTTGCAAATCAGCTTCAAAGATAAGATCCATTTGAAGCTGGAATTAGCCAACAATGTATGTCTAGACAATGCAGATAAAATAGCATTGTGTAACAGTTGGGTTCCCCAAAATTGGATGCAAATTGCACCACATTTAGAGAAAAGGTCCGTAAATTTTCCATTTGGGCAATATTGGCAAATGTTTGGTGGCCTTGTATTGGATAATGTAGAAGCTTTCTTTTCAATGGTGGTAAACCATCCTATTTTAAATCTCTTTACTCACAAGGAGCCCACCCTGAAGGAGCCAGGTTGGTGAAAAGAGAGCAGATGACCAAAAGAGAAAAGGAACACTCAGTTGCGTGGGAAGGAAACAAAACATCTATATGTAAAGGAGAATGATAGAGGAAGAAGTTGTGGTAGATAAAAAAAGAATAATCCACAGAAAATGTGACTGGATGGTGTAAAGCAGAGAGCTTTACATGAAGGACTCTGCTGGGAATGGTGAATGCAGGCACGCATACCTGTCTAGCATGCAAAAATCCCAACTTCGAGCCTTGACAGTTTGAAAGTAACTTAAAGATGCAGAAGCTGTTACTTTCTGGCTCAACAGACAATAGTCAAGGATGATGGGACTTGTAGCTAGTAAAATTATTTGGAAATACTCAAGTTTCTTCAATCTCTGAGTTAATGGATTTCAGACGGTAGGCTGGGAATACTACCAACCTGCACTGATAGAAGTATAAAATATTTGGCCTATTATGAAAATCCACTTTGAAAAAAAAAATGAGTTGAACTTCTTGTTTCTCTCCAGAAGATGTGAAAGGGCTAAAGATACTTTAGTTTGCATCCTAGAAGCAATTAAATAAAAGTCCATAAATAACATGAAAAATTAAAGATCCAGCAGGAAATTGAACAATATCTCAATGCAATAATGGTTTAGCCCCCAAAACAAGTATGTATAGTCCTCAGGCTGTTTGATTAGATTTAGAAAAACTCAGTGGATGACACTGAGTCAGTCATTATCTGACAGAATTTTGTGAAGATATCTGTAGGATTACTAGGTGAATAGGAAATACTACTACAGTCATGTCAGGAGCGATGAAGCACTTCCAGGTTAAAAGGATTGAACGGTGACATCACTATTGCCTGGGGGACCCCCTGTTGGGGGTTCCTTTAACATCCCCATTAAGTTGTCCACCAAAGTGGTACCCATAGGAAATGATGTCAAAAACTCCCACCCTGGCCATTACTGTTTATTTATGCTTTCAACATTTTTTATACCATAGATCAACAAACCATAGAGTTGAAAGTGGTTGTTTAGGCTACTGATTTCCACCACCACTGGCAAACAAATTAAAACATTTCAGATTGCTTACATCTCACATGAACACAACCAACTAGAGCCGTGATGATGAACCTATGGCACGCGTGCCAAAGGTGGCACACAGAGCCCTCTATGTGGGCATACACGCTGTCGCCAACTGATCTTCTGGTTTCTGGAGCACTGGAAAACGGCCTAAAAATGGCCAAAAACCAGGCTGTTTTTCAGGCCATTTCCAGGCCTTTTTTGGGTCATTTTCCAGGCCATTTTCCTGGCCGTTTTTGGTCCAAGAAACAGCCAAAGAACAGGCATGTCCGCGCTGGCCAGCTGGTCTTTGGGTTTCCGGTGCTCCGGCACACGCACATGCACACATGTTCCGGTTTGGGCACTCAATGCCAAAAAGGTTTGCCATCACTGAACTAGAGGGAGCCCATAAATTCTAAGTAATGAGTTCCATTATCTTAGAAGGTTTTTTTTTTTTTTTTAACATACAGGTAGTCCTTGAGTTATGACTGTTATGGAGCCTTCTCATCACGGTTGTTTTGATAGTTGTAAATTGGGTAACCCAAATGACCAATCTTACTTTGCAACCTTTTCTGCAGTGGTCATTAGGTGAACACTGAAGTAGTTAAGCGAACCCATAGTTCACCATGGGCTACTTTTGCCAATCACCAGAAGGAAATGCTGGTTTGAGGCAAAACCTTTATAAAATGTGGTCACATGACCACAGGATGCTGTACATGACCATAAATGCAGCCCAGCTGCTAAGTGCCCACAATGTGATCATGTGACAACGGGGAGGGCAACCATCTTTGAAGTTCTGAATTCTGTGTTAAAAATCTGTGTCATAAGTACCACCAGGAAGATTTGTTGTAACTTAAAACTATTGCTGTCCAGCCAGTTATAACTCAAGGAATACTTGTATTGTATACGTGGCATCTGCTATTAGTAACCTGAATCCTTGCTTCCTGAACTCTAGAAAGAAGACTAACTCCAGATGATATCATTTCAGGTATTTGACGATAACATCTTCTTCCCAATCTCTCAAGGTTTGTAGGAATTAGTTTTTAGTCTTCTCATCATTATTACTGTTCATCCCCAAATTTATTCATTTCTCTGAACCTTTCTTAAGAATGGCCCTAGAACTGAACGTAACACTTAAGGGTGGAGTCCAATGTATATAAAATAAAGTGAAAATGTTAATCCCATAATTGGAAACTTTACTTCTCTTGATAAAATCCAACTTTTCCTTTTTCAGTGACATCACTCTGCAGATTTACATTCAGTTTACAATCCGATACAATTCCAAGATCTATCCCATGGGTTCTGATACCATCACCGATTCTACACCTATTCACCAATTATAATAATTTTTGTGATTACATAAAAATTATAATATTTGAGTTAGCTTTTCTCATCCATTTATTTTGAACATAACTAAAGAACCCTTCAGGATTTTTTTTTTTAAAACCATTCTAAGGTTTATCTAATGTTTCACGGAAACCTTGGCTTATTTTTACGAAATAGAACAAAAGAAGAGCAACTTCTTTACTAAATAATCTCTACATTTGTTTATTTTACCATCTAGCCTTCTTTGTCTTTCTATCCTGAATCGTTACCATCCATACCTGTGAGCAAGACTACATAATTCAGAGCTTCAAAGATGTCATTTCAATTAACATAAAATATTGAAAACACACAAACCGCATGTATTAGCAAGTCTTAGGTTTCTGCACTGAGCAGATGGTATGTAAGACAGACTCAGACCGTCTATAAAATTCTTTTATTTCCCTGTTCCTTTACCACCTGACTGCTTATTCTTTTCTGACTTCACTGATTAGATCTGAAGTTAGATATTGGAAATCACATGCTATATTTTTTCTCCACGTAATGTTTCCAATCTGGACGTCAACTAGATAGCAGTAAAAAAAAATTCAAGTGCAAGGCTGGGGCTTTTATATGAGGTACATTGGCAAAAATTGGAGTAGCAAGGTATGATGGATTCAAAGACCACCTTGGTTTGAGACTCTATTACTAGTTTAAATAACCTTGCTACCATCATTCCTTGAATAAATCAAGTTAAAAAGAAACACACACAGTACAATGAAATAAAATGTAAAAGGCAAGTTATATAATACCATGCATATAATACCATGAAAGACATCAGAAGAACCACCAGCTAGATAAAATTGACTATAGGGTCTACTTTAGGTCAGACAGCAGGCAAGAGCTGGTGTGAGTTGGTTTTCATAGTTGCAAAAGAAGGATGTAGACAAATCTGAGAAAATTCAAAGAGGAAGAAACACCGCCATAGTTGCTGGTTTGGAGATAGGGTTGAAATAAGATGACTTTTGTCATCAGACCTCTAGATGGGAGACAACTAGCAGCCAACTCATGTGAAAGAAACAAAGGGAAGGAAATGGAGGAACAAAGATCTCAAATGAAAAGTCCACCAAATGAGGGTGAAGAAACTACTCAATGTAACCTCTAGAAAACTAGTGCATTTCACTCTTAGTTTTTCTCAAGGAGATGGTTTGTCATAGTAGACAAGTGAAACTTCCTGTTTTTTTGGCAAAACATGACCATATGGATCACCTTTTCTCATTACGTCTAACCACTATTGATCTCTTTGAAATTGTCAACTTTTGCTTCTAGTGCTTGCTCTTTCCCCACCCCCCCCAGATATTAAGAAGAGACTGATAACATTATAGGCACGAATAAGAAGGTGAGCAAGAATTGAGCTCCCTGCCTGTTTGCTCCTTAGGTGATGGCACCAAAGAGTGAGTAAGTGGAAAGTACCAGCTTCTGTCTTGCCTTTTTATCAATCCTGTTCTCCAACTCCAGGCTGGAGAATAAGCCAGGTGATCCAAATTTAATAGTAATGGTTAGCAGTAAGAGAACAGACAGAATTTCTGAATGGGCCACTGCTAGAATATGGACTCCTCAGTAGTTATCCAGTTATGCCAAGTGTAATCATGAGGTCTATAGACAATATTTCCTGAAAGCCAGTTTTCTATGAGCAGTTTTCTCATTATTTGATCCAAGCTCAGAAGGAACAGCATAGCGTAATTTTAGAGGAAAATAAGGCAAAAAAGATAATAGTTGTGAAAGGTGGTTAAAAAATCTCTAAGATGCAAGAAATGCTATTATCTTCTCAGAATGGATTTAAAAATCTGAATATCAGGCATACCAATCTATTTGGCATATTTATAATATGCCTATGCCACCTTTCCTCTAAGAACTTCAGGAAGTCTTTACAGAGAAAATAAGTTTATAGCGTTTCTATGTTATATTTGATTTGGCTTAGGTATAGTTAAATGAGAGTGTATACATATGAAGTACTAATTTAGGAATGGACCAGATTATATTTTAAAACTTTGATTCATTCATGCTTTACACTTTTACTAGAAATCTAAACAGACTACCATACTTTTATTTGGGAGTACACAAATAAGTACTAAGATGTTTAAATTTTTTTCCTATTTTTTTATTGATTTAAAACCGAGCTATATTTTTTAAAAAGGTGATATCTATACTTGGACAGATAATTACTGAGGTGATACACTTAATTCTTAATTAAGATTTTTAATTTCACCTTTTTCTAGTTCTTCCATGCTATTTGGAACAAATGCATGAAATATTAAACATGACTGATCAGGACTATGTATTTTTTTGTACAGATAAGGAGTTTTCATATTTCAGAGTGATCACAAATTACTGAAGACAGGGAACTTTTGTATGTTAGAAAATTCCCTTTTCTATAAAATTATTATAAGTATAAGAGCCCTATCCTCTTTTATATTTGGGCACCATTCTTCAGTGGGACAGTAAATGTTTGTGTACAGTTTCTTTTGCCCATGTAAGTCAAGTATTTTTATTCAACAAAATAAGCCAGCATATATTACTGAAGTATGCATTTGCAGATCCTCATTTTAAAGTAATGGTTTAAACACACGATCATACATTTTGGGGAATGTTGATTGCCTAAATCCAACTTCAGATAAATCCAAAGAGATCATTGAGTTATGTTACTAGTACGCTGTTACTGTTTAGGTTCCAATCTGAATCAGTCAATTGTTTAGTATCCGTACTCTACCCCCCTGCATCTCATCTGAAGGTGAGAACAGATACATACAAGAAATTCAAGTACATGAGACCCATTCAAAGTAGACCATAGAAGCATAAGGTTGTTGTAGAAATTAGCTGCAGAAAAAGCAACACAAAACACATGCTTTCTCAAACTGCTTCTCAAAACAAAAAGTGTTTTCCCAGATGAAGTGATGGAAATGGAAAAGTATCCGAAGATGTGAGAAGAGTACCAAGTTGGGACTGGCCCAAACTCATCAGAAGTTAGAAAAATAATGGGAATATAGATGTCAGAATCATCACGTAATATACATTCTTTCTGTGGCAAGTGTCCCATCTTAATCCTTCCGCAATTTAGAAAGTGAACAATAAAATGTCGTAAATCTGCATTTGCTTCTATATGTGTGGTGTCTTTAGATAAATAGGAGCAAGCAGCAGAGGTCTATAACTCTTTCTGTTACAACTACTTTATGGTATCCGTGACTATAAAGAGATGCAGCAAAACCTCCAAGGCAGTGGTCATATAAGGGGAGAATAAAGGCCAACCAGGCAACTACATGTAGAGTGGTGATGGTAATGTGAATATTACCCACATATTATTGACTTCAAGACATTGGAATATCTATTCATAGGGAGACTATATCATATTTTTCCAGGAGCCCTTCTTGAACTGATTTTTGAGTATAGAAAAAGGAACATGGTTTGCAAAAGTGGACTTTGAATTGATGAACTCCAGACTTGCGGTAGATACCTTTCTTTCAAAATTACTTTGTCATTCAACAAGGCTTTATACAAAATGAAACAGCTCCCAACCCACATCCTATGCCTGCATTCAACTTACTTTGATGCTTGAAAAGGTACTGTAGAAGGTGTGTGTGTGTGTTTTTTTTTTAAAGCAATCACCTCTATCTACTATTTCTGGCATGGCCAGGGACTTTTACAGTTCTTAGCATATACAATTTTTTTTTTTTAAAAAAAAATCAGATTTGCAGCATTGAAGACAACTGTTTTAGTTTTCCTTAAATTAATTTTAAGGAAAGCTTAGGTCGCTTTGGTTTTGAAATAAATTTTCCAGTCTATGGTTCAAATAATAGTTCTCATTTCAGAACTTAGGTTGAAAATACATAGGCAAAATGTGTTTTCTTTATCATGCTTGTTTGAAGGCTGCAAACTTGAAAGAAAGCTTTTGTTTTGTTTGCTGTAAGCCTTTCTCAGCTATAAAAAAGGGCAATATTAACTTATGCACATAATAACAATGTAGGAAAAATCCCAAAGCCAGCACTTCATGGAGCTACTAAACTATAAAAATTTGCAAGTACATACAAAAACCATTGATCAGTTACTAGAAGGAAAAATGTTATAAACGCCTCCCAAATTTAAGAATCTTTCATATTCCAATGGAAAAATATCCCTAGTATTTCTATTGAATTCAGTGTGATTTAATTATATAATAGAACTTTCACAAACTTGTTGAGATTTGTAAAAGTGGTGGCAGGATGCATCCAGATTAGACTCAATGGTTACAATGAGTCACAAAGATTAATCATGATCTGTATCTACTAAAAACAACACAGTGGAACATTTAGTTCAGTCTGACTGATTATTTAGAAATTTCACTGGTTTCAACCTTCCTGCTCTCTTGTAAGAATGGAATCTTTTACCATAACCCAGCTAAACTGAGTGGTTGAGTTGTCATATATTTATAAAAAGAACTGGCTCCTAAAGGTGATGATTAATGTCTACACAACAACTTAATTCAAGTGTTCATATGATTTCTTTAAAAAGGTAATAAATTGATGTAAGTAATGCAAAAGCTGTATAACTGACTTCTAGTGGGTTTTGCTTACATTGATTGTCATATGAGGAGAATAAATTGGACTTAGAAATAATTATATTAACTATATTATTTAATTTAGGAAAAATCCCTACAGAAACCATGGAACATGATAAACTTTCTGTTTCTGCAACCAAGACAGAAAGAGAAACTTCATGGCCATCTAAAAATACATTGTGGAGCATTTTTATTTATTTTATTGTCCACCTCACATATGTGACTGGGTGGCTTAATAATAACCACCACCTCTGCCGGAATCATAAAGCAATCATTAACACAACCAGAAAATGGGCTGTACCACATACTCAGGGCCTCAGGCTTGGGCAGAAGTTTTCAAAGCCATAGGAAGGACCAGTAGAGTCAAGGCCAATCTGACTTCTGAAGGGATGTTGAAGAAAGTGGACACCATGGCAGAAAAACCACTCCTTCTTGGCCCACCTGCTGACAGTCTTTAGCCAATGGGACCTGGAACATACCTCTCTCATATAGTGACCATACATCCTTTAGTACAAAGACCAGTCCGTTATTTCAGAAAGCTGTCCTTTAGATTTATTTTTCAAAAACTCATATTTGTCCTTAATTTGGCCAAACAATCAAGGAGAAATGCTCTTGTGAATTAGAATTCCTCGAATTAGACATGGAACAAACTAGTAGCCAATGGTAGCAGTTTGTGGAGCAATGATGTCATACCCGAACATCTATTTCAGCATTACTTTAGCTGGAAAGTTCTAAGTTGCCCACCCATGCTTTCAATGAGATATATTTTTTTATATTGCCCCATATGGTAATCTTTTATCTAGTCACCTAACCATACTGTTTTGGAGCCAATCAGGAGCCTTGATGATGCAGTGGTTAAGTGCAAAATTGCAGGCAAACTCTGCCCACAGCCAGGAATTTGATCCAGACAGGGCTCAAGGTTGACTCAGTCTTCCATCCTTCTGAGGACCCAGATTGTTGGTAAAATGAGGACCCAGATTGTTGAGAGTACTATGCAAATAATGCTTCTACTTTGTAAACTGGACAGAGTGCGGTAAAGCACTATGTGGTAGTATATAAGCCTAAATGCTGTTGATATTGCTAATCATACAACAGCAGCAAAGTATAAGGCAATGCATAGATAATTTTATGCTATTAATAACTGACTTTATTATGTATAGTCCATTTTCTGCCTTTACTAAGTAAGAATGGAGCGCTGAAAAAACAAACACCTCTCTCTCATGCAAGCACACACATGCACACACACACACACACACTTTCTGTAGGAGCTAGAAAGGATCAAGTTAATCTTCCCATGATAAACAAGGGGAAAGGGTGGGGATGAAAATGTGTTGTCACAGTGAAATTTGTGAATCTAGCTCTTTAAACATAAGCAATCCACATTTTGTAAAAGTTCAAATGTTAAACACTAAAGTGTAAGCCTAAAATAAACCTGTAAAAAAATCATGCTGCTAAACTAACAGGAAACGTAACGAAGTAAACCTGTGAAAATCAAGAGTTCGGAGTTGACAAAACCACCTTATTTTGCACCTTAATGGATCTTAACCACTATACTCAAGCTGTCGCCCTCAGTAAATTCCATCCTTTTATGTGGCTTAATTTCTGAATAGGAAGATTATCCAGAATAAAAATGCCAGACTCAGAAGTCCTGCAATGCAGATTGGAGAAGCTCACTTGGCATCTGTGGAAGGATTGACATGGTGGATTCGTTGTGAAATCTAAACCATCATGCAGCTGATCAAAGTGCAAATATTCTGAATCAAATCACACATGATTTCGGAAAGCAAGATAAGAATCAGCTGTTGGGAAACTTGTCAAGCCTTTCAGAAATGGCAGACATGCTCAGGAAACAAGACCTACATGAATTTCTGGAAAGATCTTGATTGCTAGTAAAGAATGGTAACAGAAACTTCAAATAATTTTCTACTCTACATATACCTAATATAGTTAAGCGCTATATCCTCCGTTAACTATTTTCTGCCTCTTCTGTGTTCCTGTGATCTGTTAGATATTCATAATATTATTCATAATAAATTTGAATATATCCATATTATTCATAATAAAACTCCAAAGTAAGTGTTGACTGAACATGAGGAGAAATCTCTACATAAAACAAATTCTTTAAAAATGGAAATATCTTGGAAACCTGAACCTTTTTTTTTGCTGGAAACATTTGAACAGGGTTTGTACATTCAGTTGCATACTATGTTACAGGAAGTCCTTCACTTATGACCAATTGCTTCGTGATTGTTCAAAGTTATGAGGGATCCTGCCCGAAAAGCTACTTACGCCCTGGTTTTGAAGTTCTGACATTGTTCCCCGTCATGTGACCACATTTTGGATGCTTGGCAACTGGTCCACATTTACGACTATTTGCAGTGCTCCAGGATCATGTGACCACAATTTACAAGAATTTTGCTAGAAACTGGAGTTTACTTCTGTGTTCTGGCAAAAAAGTGGCCCACAGCAAACAATATGTTTGCTTAACAACTATGGCGTTTGCTTAATAATTACTGCATTCATTTACAACCTCTGCATTTGCATAATAACTGCCGCCCAAAAAGGTTGTAAAATTAGGTCCAGTCATGCCGCGACCTGCTTTACGATTGTCCCAATTTACAATCGGAATTGCGGGGTCCAATTACAGTTGTAACTCAAGGATTACCTGTATACTGGAGCACATAACTTCCAAAGCCTTTTCTAGCTTTGTGATCGATACGTGAAAGATAAACCTGGAATGAACTGTGCGCTAGTCCTGAATATGAAAATAATGAAATCTTAAAACCAAGGAAGATAAATTCATGGGGTGACAAAGCAGAAACATCTGGATACAGGCCCTTAAAGTAGACCCACTAAGCTTTGGAAGGGTGGAGATTCTTCAGAACCTGAAGGACCAAGTCACTCTTTCCTGTAAACAAAGAGCTCCTCAACTTCTCAATATGTTAGCTGAGAATAATTTAAAATTGAGACTAGTTTTATTATTTTGCAAGTGATTGAAATTATGTCTTTTTATTAAGAAAACTGAAAAGGCATTCAAATTCCAACACATCTCATTTTTGTGGACTCGAAGAACTAACATAAATAAAAATGTGCTTCCCATCACATGATACAGTATTTTCTTGAAAAATTAAATTCTTTGACATTCTGTTGGTGCAGCAATAAAATAGCATAGATGTTCTTCAACTTGAAAAAGAAGTTTAATCTAATGTTGTAAAATTAAATTTATAAAAATAAAACAAGCAGCCACATAATAAAAGTTTATTGGTTTTTTTTTTAAAAAAGTTGGTATTTTTAAAATACTAAAATACAAACAAAATTTCTAGTTGTTTAATAAATCCAGTTGTGGAACATTAATTCAATCTCTGGTCAAGAGAGAAATGAAGGATGATCTTCTTATTCTGTAAGTAAAAAAATGAACATAAAAAGTATAAACAGCATCATAATAAAACATTTATTAAATGTCAAATAAGCAATTTCAAAAGCTTATCCATAAAAACACAAAAATAACACTGATTGAAAATATACATATAAAATAAAGAATATAAAGTCTCAGGGATTCCACCGCCCCAAATCACTACTGCAACACAAACATGAAAGAGGTGACTAGAATTTCTCAAAATAGCATCATTTTAACCAATCTCTCATGCTTTTTCTATCATTAATGTTAAAATACAGAACTAAGAATAGTTCTTGGTTCTGTATCATCAGCGTTAATAGTTGGGTGCAACCATTAATTACCATATGATAAATTGGAAACTATGGTTAGCGTTAATAATAGTCCTTATTTAGGCTGTTTGCTAGGGGATCTTATATGAAGCAAAGTAAGAAGAGAAACACAAGAGAGAGAGAAAAATTACTGACCAGCAAGGGTGTCAACCACTTTTAAATATTTTTGTTAGACTTTCCAGATCTTCGGTTGTGATACATAATTCTTCAAGCAACGTAGCAAGGAACTGTGTATATCCTTTATTTTGCTGACAATGTGCAAAAGCAAGAATATTTTCTGACAAGCTAAAAGGCAAAAATTGAGTGCTTTCAGAAAGATATAATCTTACCATGTCAAATAGGTAGATATAAATGTCAAATACAAATCAAGAAGTAATCACATCAATCATGTTGATAATTAGTCACTTATGGAAACATCTTCCTAATGTTTTTTTAAGTCCCCAAACAATTAATTAACAAATTAATTTGTTAATTAGTAACAAATTAAAAACAAATTAAAAACAAAAATAAAACATAGTAGCAAATTTCTACTATGTTTTCCAAGAGTAATTAAATAGGCCTGCTTTAGGAACAAAGCCAACTGGGTGACCTTGAGCCAGTCACTTTCTCTCTGCCCTAGGAAAGAGGCAATGGCAAACTACTTCTCAAATCCTTGCCAAGAAAGCTGCAGGAGCTTGTCCAGACAGTCTCTGGGATATTATTAAATGGAAGAAAAATAAATAAATGGATAGAACAAGTCTCTAAATTGAGCCCTCTCCCCACACCAAATCTTATATGAGATTGTGTATCTATTTCAGAGGATTTCCAATATCTCTCACTCACAAAGGTATAATTACACTCATACATTTTAAAGGTGCAGCATTCAATTCCTTCTACCTCCTCCACAATGCTCACAAAGAGCAAAATTATTGCTTGCAGTTTTCAAAACTGCTTCCAGTCAAGTCGGACTGATCTGGAGGGATCAATTATATCAATAATTATCATGTTGAATTGTAGCCAATTCCTATTCTCACTCCTAAATAACTTCTTGGATTGTAGTGTAAAGCATATAAGCAGCAATTTACATTATACATCCCCATCCTATAAATCTTTGACAACTTACTCTTTTTTGGTGTGTATGGGTGGGGGTGCCGTTGAGTCAGCGTTGATTCCTGAAAACTGCCTGGACAAGACTGTGCTGTTTTCTCAGCAAGTTTTTTTCACAAGTGTCTAGCCATTTGCCTTCATCCTGGGATTAAAAGGAGTGACTGGCTCAAGGTCGCCATACTGGCTTTGTGCCTGAGGCAGGACTAGAACTCACAGTCTACCAGTTTTTAGCCTGGTGCCATCACCATCTGCACCAAATTTGGTTCCTCTGTTCTGAACAACAACTATGATAAAAGCAGCTTCTGGTTTTTTGTTTTTTGTTTTTTGTTTTTACTCAACAGAACAAGCTTTTCTGATCAATCACTTAAGCTTTCAGAACAAGATAAGTGAAAGTCATTTTTCTTCCAAGAGTGATTATTCAATTAAATTTCTCTACTGATAAAAGTAATGCTGCCCAATGCCTGTCTGATTGCCTGCATTTTATACACGAGGCATTTGAGACACATGAAACATGAATACACTGGTACAGAAAAGCACCTTGCTGTGATGGCGAACCTATGGCAGGCGTGCCAGAGGTGGCATGTAGTGCCCTCTCTGTGGGCATGTCAACCTTCGTTCCAGTTCAGCTGTGCCACGCATGCGCCTCCCACCAGCCAGCTGATCTTTGGGTCTCTTCTGTGCATGCATGGGGGTGGGGCGCATGGGGGTGGGCAACGGGTGCATGCATGGGGGGGGCACGTGTGGGGGGTGAATGTGCATGCACAGGGGTGGGGCACATGTGGGGGGCGTATGCACATGCACAGGGGGTGGGGTGCATGTGCGGGGCCACGCACACATTGCATTTTGGGGGATCAGGCGTGCGCACGTGCATTTGTGTGCACTTTGGGCACTCGGTCCGGAAAAGGTTAGCCATCACTGGCACCTTGTGTCTGATTCTGGATGATTCAGTGACACCCAACTCTGAGCAGCCAGGAATCTAGCCAATATTTACAATATGGCTCTGCAGAGAAAGATCACTACTTTCCCTAGTACTAATGGCAATGAGAAGCCAGTATTTTGCAGAGCGGTCACTGGAAGGAAGATCCCCGTGGTTTCCCTGCTCCTCCCAAAAACCCTTTCAAGATCATTGGCTGCCTGCAACAGGAAACAAGCACCCTACAAGTCCAGCTCTGGTTGTGTAGGGAGTAATTATTGCTAAGTTTCTCTCCCCCCCCGCCCCGATGTTTTCTCCATGATTTTCTACAGAGCAGAGGTATGCTTATGTATGCATGTCAAAAAGAAAGGAAGAAGTGGGCATAATTACTCCTACATATTGGAATCTTATAGATTTCAGAGTCAAAACTATATGAACCAAAAAACCCCCCAGAAGATATAAAGCAGGGTAATTTCGTTATGAGTGAAAAGTACAGCATAATCTCGACATACAGAAATTAAAGGTGTAACCTGGAATCTATTTTACACTGAAGGACAAAGAGTTCACGTTCCTTTTTTATATCTAGCCTGCTAATCTCAGTTCTCTGTCTGTACCGATTAGGTCTATAAAATAAAGATTTCTGATTTTTGAACTTGCTTCTTCTGTGTCACGGATTTCTACAAAAGGCTTGGACTCCTCGCCACAGAAGCTTTTCCAATGATTATTTAATTTAGCTTTACCCACTGCCATGGGGCACATAAAATATGAATATAACTCTCGGAAGCTGCAGGTCAATGGGAGCAAGCGAGTAATCAGAGCAATGCGTTTGCTGAGCTTCCATTACTTGAAGCAATCAGTAAGTGAATTTAAAAATAAATAAATAAAGCAGGCAGCACGTGAGGGCTCTGAACTTGTGGTAGTGAGACAAACACCGGCAAATAACAAGATCTGCAAATCTAGATATCATTTGCTCATCCAGGATGCAGTTTTATAAATCTAGGAACAAACATGTCTAGGCTGATTATTTTAAGGAAATCACCTTTTTCTTCCATTAATAGCACACTACTTAGTGAAAGGCTTTTCCAAAGCTGCCTCACAGTTCAATAATAATTGGTGTAGACAATTAGCTCCTTGGCTAATGGGGTCTGTTGTTCCTGAGAAAGTACATCTCCCTATAAGTATTTCACATACAGTGGTGTCCATTGACTTACAACTGTTCATTTAATGATCATTCGAAGTTACAATGGCACTGAAAAAAGCAACTTATGACAGTTTTTCACGACAGTTTTTCATTGCAGCATCCCAGTGGATGCTTGGCAACTGGCATGTATTTATGACAGTTGCAGTGTCTCCAGAGTTATGTGATTGCATTTGGCGACCTTCTGACAAGTAAACTCAACGGGGAAGCCTGATTCACTGTGTTACTAATTTAACAAGTGCAGTGGTTCACCTAACAACTGTGTCAGAAAGGGTTGTAAAATGGGGGGAAAAATCACTTAATAACCGTCTTGCTTAGCAATGGAAATTTCAGGCTCAACTGTGGTTGTAAGTTGAGGACTACCTGTATTAAGCTTTGCAGCTGCAGAATTCCATCATATTAGCCACCCTGGATGAGAAATAATCTACACTACTACAATAATAGCAATAGCACTTAAACTTATATACCCCTTCACAGTGCTTTACAGCCTTCTCTAAGTGGTTTACAAAGTCAGCATATTGCCCCTAACAATCTGGGCCCTCATTTTACCGACCTTGGAACGATGGAAGGCTGAGTCAACCTTGAGCTGGCAGTCAGCAGAAGTAGCCTGCAGTACTGCATTCTAACCACTGCGCCACCAGCAGAACTATGAAGGCCACTAGCCAGTTTAGGAGGAAAATGAAACAAGCTCACATTCTGACATGATTGGTGCAAGCTGGCTACCTTTGATTAATACACAGTGCCACTCGTCTCATTTAGGGTTGCTCTGGAATTTAGAATTTAAAAACAAAGGGTCAGGGAAGACTAGGTCAGATGGACAAAAACCAATCATATTATAATTGTCCTCACGATCATGTGATCAAAAGTTGGATGTTTGGCAACTGATGTGTATTTATAATGGATGCAGTGTCCTGGGGTCATGTGATCACCATTTGCAACCTTTCGGGGGGGGGGGGGGAGCAAAGTCAATGAGGAAAGCTGGATTTGCTTAATGACCGGGGAAACAAAGATCATAAAATCAGGTACAACTTTTAATGACTGCTTCATTTAGCAACAGAAGATGTGTTCCCAATTATGTAATAAGTCAAAGACTACCTTCTTCTTCCTACCATTATTCCCATGCTATGGCAAGGTCCACTTAAATCAACGACTACCTATCATACAATAATTAAGATTACTCAGTTCTCATTTCCCCCTCCAGTATTCAGTCACAGAAGAATGCTGGGAATATTCTGGTACATTTTCAATTCACAGGAAGTTATATAAGTAGGTACCTCAAAACAGTACTATATCTCAGATCTTTTGTAACATATAGTTCAGCTGTACATAGTCAATCCAGAAACATTACCTGAAGGTTGAAAATGTGTCAGCCAGCATGGGCATGATAATTCAATCAGTATGTTGTGACCTTTAGTTTATTTACAAGTAGCAAGGTAATTTTTTTTCCAAATGTATCTGAAAGTAATCTGCCTTTACCGGCAAATGACATCCCAAGTTTGCATTACAGTCCAGTACATCAACATATATTGTATCAGTATGGTTTTACTCTCTACATCTGATATAAACAATGTTAATTTCATTTTTCAATGAAAATGCCCTCCAGGGTGGATAAAAATCAATGATTTTTTTAAAAAAATCAGATTTTTTTTATTTAAATCGGATTTTTTTAAATAAAATGCTTTTTGAGAAAAATATATTACCATCCAAAGGTTATTCTATCATGAAATAAAGAATAGTTTTTTAATTATGTAGAATAAGGCTGTATATGTTTAATTTTTTTGGTAAATAAATTCCATTAATCCATTCACAATGTCATGCTCTTCCAGAGGTTTTTGTAAGATTATTGGGCAGTTTCTCTGCCTACAAAATATTATCACAGATGCTTGGTTTACTTTTGCAGTTCTCAAACTTGAATTTGACTCAGCAGAGATCACATGCCTCTTCTTCACAGCAAAAATGTTATAACATGAACGGAGTTGAGAAAAAGACCTTAATCCTATTGTTCTACAAACCTATGAATACAGAATCAACCCCTTCAGTGCTAAGTTTCAAGAAGTTCAGTGAATAGAATAGAAACAATATTTTTCTGATTGTTTGGAGTGGAATAGATCTGCACAAGAAGAAAGTGAAACTAAGTGTGAGGAGGAAGGGGCAAGCAGCCTTGGTAGTACAGGGGTTTAAGGCACCCTGTTATTAAGCTGGTTATTAAGATCAGCTGCCTGCAATTACTGCAGGGTTCGAATCTCGCCAAGGCTCAAGGTTGACTCAGCCTTCCATCCTTTCTAAGGTAGGTGAAATGAGGACCCAGTTGTGGGGGCAATAAGCTGACTTTGTATAAATATACAAAAGGATGAAGGCTATTGCTGAGCACATTGTAAGCCGCCCTGAGTCTTCGGAGAAGGGCGGCATATAAATCAAATTAAAAAAAAAAAAAAGCAGACAAGCAGTACAAAATGAAAGTGAAACTTTCTGAGCACAATACTGCACAGCCACAGACAGACAAGTCTTTGGATCTTTTTGTGTGTATGACCTGAGGTTTATCACATTCTTTCCTTGGAGGAAAAAACCTATAATGGCAGCAGGCCATAAAAGAGACCCAGTTTGGCAATATTTTAATGAAGTTCCTTTACCTATCGGTAAGGCAGGCATGCGTGCAAACTGCAAACACTGCAACAAAGAAATGCAAGGCCTGGTGCCCGAATGAGGCAACATCATGAGAAGTGCTGTGATGAAGATGACCAAAGAAACACATTTGAACAGGCAGGATCTTCAGGTTGGTAAACATTTTTATTGAATCATATTTCTAAAGACTGCCTTGAACTGTCATGTTTGAGCAAAACTATATTTCTTATTATTACTGCATGTTACCGTCATTTGGTACAGTTATGAAGAAAAGCAAATATTCCTTTTGGGGCAGTGCTGTGTACAATAAGCAGAAATTGTATAAACAATAAAATAACAGCATTGACTTTTTTGTTTAGGGGAATTCATGGATTCTGGAAACTATCCACCTTCAAGATCACCATCCTCCTGTTCTATAGTTTCAGAGTTATCCATCCAGGATAGTGCTTCATTAGCATCATCATCATCAGACACCCACAGCCAGATATCACTATCACCTAAAAGAAAGAAAAAACCCTTCCCTCCTGGAACCACCATAGATAAGTTTGTGATAAAAACTAGCAGATTAGAAAAAGAGTTAATTGATGAAAAAATTGTCCAGTTTGTTCATGCAACGAACACTTCTTTCCGTCTGACTGAGAACCCACATTTCATTAATATGGTTCTGTCACTGAGACCAGGATACAGTCCACCCAGCAGAGCAGATGTTGCAGAGAAACTGCTGGATAAAGTGTATGACAGAGAAATGGAGCAATGTGCTCCAAGTATTGATGGGTGGAGTAATGTCCACAATGATCCTATTGTATGTGCTTGGATAACAACAGAAGAAGGGAAAGTCTTCCTTGCACAAAAAAATGATACGTCAGGAAATGCACACACAGCAGACTACTTACAAGAAGTGGCAGTAAAAGCTATAATAACATGTGAACAAAAATTCAAATGTCTAATACGCAGTTTGGTCACAGACAATGCTGCAAATGTATCCAAGATAAGAAGAAATTTAGAAGAGCAGGAAGGGAATACAAAGCTAATAACATATGGTTGCAGTGCTCATTTGCTGCACCTCTTAGCCAAAGACTTAAGTGTTCCAGAAATAAAGACTAATGTTATTGAAATTGCTAAATACTTCCGTAACAATCATTTTGCTGCAGCAGCTCTGAAAAGGATGGGTGGAACCAAGCTAACGCTCCCACAAGATGTTAGATGGAACTCTGTGGTGGACTCTTTTGAGCAGTATATCAAGAACTGGCCTATTCTGATGACAGTTTGTGAAGAAAATCGAGATAAAATAGATGGCACTGTCACGGCCAAAATCCTCAACATTGGGCTTAAGAGAAATGTTGAACATATGCTGAGCATCCTGAAACCCATCTCTGAAGCTTTAAACAAAATACAGAAAAATAGCTGTTTTATTGCTGATGCTGTTGAAATTTGAAAAGAACTGAGTGAACACTTAAAAACAGAACTACACATAGACAGAATAAAATTACAAGCATTAAAAAAACGAATGGAACAAGTACTGTCTCCAGCTCATTTTTGTCAATATCCAGTATCAGAGTCAAAACTTAAGTGCTGAGGAAGAGTAGTTAGCTATGACATGGGTATCCAGCAATCATCCATCTGTAATGCCAACTATAATAAACTTCAAAGCTAAGGGGGAACCATTCAAGAAATATATGTTTGCTGAAGATATTTTAAAGAAAGTCACACCAGTGAACTGGTGGAAGTCACTTAAGCACTTGGATTTAGAGACTGTTCAAGTAATGATTTCACTTTTAACAGCAGTAGCTTCTTCTGCAGGCGTTGAAAGAATATTCTCTTTCTTTGGACATTCATTCTAAATTGAGAAATCGTTTGGGACCCGATAAAGCAGGAAAGCTTGTTTTTCTTTTCCAGATTATGAACAAAGAAGAAGATGAAGATGACGAGTGAGCTACAGAGGACAGTATTTAAGTTTTTCATGAGTAGGCTGGGCTGACAGTCTAAGTTTCTTAAAATATATATATTTTGTTTAGCCAAATTAGTTAACAAACATGGATGTTTGTTTAAGCAAATAACATATGCTGTAATGATATTGTTTCAGTTGAATAAATCTATTTAAATTGTTATTATTAAGGTAATGATTATTTTTCTCCTTCCTAAGTGCAACAGAAAAGTTGTCCAAATATGAATGATTAACCTATTAAACTGGGGATAAAAAAACTAATATGAAAAGCTGTTATTCTAAAAATCTTCATCTACTTGCATATTAAAGTTATACCAGCAAGAATTAGTCTTTATGTAGAAAACTATGATTTAAATCAAGCCTTACTGACTAGTGATTTAAATCGTGATTTAAATCGTGATTTAAATCAGTTTGATTTAAATCAAATCCACTCTGCTGCCCTCTGATACAGAATGCATAATCCTCCAGTCAATATAGCCTTGTCTGGGCTAACTGGGTATTCTGGGAAATCAAACATATTTTGATAGCATGAGCCTGAGGAGTTGCTTTATATCTTTATATCTTTCCATGCACCAGCCAGATGGAAAATAGGCCTTCACAAAATCGAAAATAGTTAAAGTCCCAAAAGTTTGTCAGAATGTTATATTGCAATCAAGCTGTCTACTTCACATATGTTACACAAGGAAAGGCCGAGTAAAAATTCATGTAATACAAGCAATAACAATGAGCTATTATTCAATAAGCCATTAAATGCCATCTGCTTTATATGAAAGATATTTAGAATCCCTCTTCCTCTATTCTCTACCAAAATGAAGAAAATGGGAAATGAAAAATGGTTAATACATTTGTTTCTTTTTAAGCAACAGAAAAAGCTGATAAAAGCCACAATAATACCATGTTTCCCCAAAAATAAGACCGGGTCTTATATTAATTTTTGCTCCAAAAGACACATTAGGGGTCATTTTCTGGTCAGGTCTTATTTTGGGAGAAATACGGTACTAAATGCACCCATCTGGCTGACAATCTTAACTGGGGCTTATTTTGCGGGTAGGGCTTGTTTTACGAGCATCCTGAAAAATCATGCTAGGACTTATTTTCCAGTTGGGTCTTATTTTTGGGGAAACTGGGTATGCAATCAAATATTCTAGCATTAGAATATTGGAATTGTTCCTCTAAGAAAATAAAACCAGAAAGCCATTCTCCACAACTGAGGTCTTCATTGGGCTAGATAGAACTTGAGTGGCAGTAGCTATAAGGAAGAGCTTATGATCCTTGGAATGGCTGGTGAAAGAATAGTTAGGTTATGTTTTCAAACAGTAGCATGCTATCTATTTCCAAAAGTTTACCTTCACACTTACAATGAATCATGGAAGAGTTAATTAGATTTACATCACTTTGAATCCTGGCCTTTTGTTCCAGCAGTTTATGTATTTGTATCCTGGCTTTATTATTTTCATATATAAGGCAGCAAATACATCCAAAAACCCCTTCCTTCTCCTATTTTCCCCACAACAATCCTGTAAAGTAAATTGGGCAGAGTGTGTGTAACCGGCCTGAAATCACCCAGCTGGCTTTCATGGCTAATAAGGTGGGACTGAACTCACCTGCTTTCTAGCCAGGTGCCTTAACCATTACACCAAACTGGTTCTCTGTTTCTGTATGATGGGGCTATGGCTTCTAAGGAAAGAAGTATTTTCTTCTTGTGTATTTAAACTTTAAAGTCCTATTTGCCCATTGAGGGCAATTAATCCACAGTGGTAAATGGACTAAGAGAAAGAAAGATTAAATAGTTTGTAGGAGAGGTTAAAGAATTACTCCAATCTAATTAGTCTGATGAGAATTATAATCATACATAAGAGAACACAAAAAATATATTTAGGCTGATTACTGGTTGGAAATATGTGAGTAGAAATTCCAAGCTATTAAAAAATGAATAATAACCATCTAGGGCACTTTCTTCTTGAGTATGATCAATAGTGAACAGTAGTATTCTGGCTTTGTGTGTCTTAAAAATAATACCGTGTTTCCCTGAAATGAAGACATGTCCGGATAATAAGCCCAATTGGGCTTTCGAGTGCATGCGCTAAAATAAGCCCCTCCCAAAGATAAGCCCCCCCCAAATACTTAGACGCATGCGCAGGGGGGGGGAAGGGAGGGGAAACATCAGAGTTGCTGCCACCCGAGATCAGCAGGCCAGATTTGGTGAGCCTATGCACTGCTGCCACTCGGGAGAAGAGAGAGAGAAGGCACTGCGAGAGTGCCCATTTCTCATGTTCTTCTGCCCCCGGACAGCGGCAGTGCATTCAGCTCCCCGAATCTGGCTTGTCGATCTTGGTTGGCGAGGGGGAGTTGCAGGTGGGGAGGGGTGGGGTGGCCGAGAAGCAAGAATTCTGCCGCTCAGCCAAACTCCAGATCTCCTGTTTGCCCTGCAGGATCTTCAAGAGGAAGGCGATCAAGCAAGTCCGTGACTTTTGCAATCCAAGCCAGTGCTTCTTCTCCTGCTCTCCTTTCCTCCCCCCCGAGTGGTGTGTAACTTGGATTCTCTCTTTTAAACTCTTCCCGGCTGTCCTTTTGTTCTCCGCTTCAGCTCCAGGAGCTGCAACCAACCCCTATCCCACCCGCTGGGGTGGGGGGCTTGGGAGAACTTCGGCAAGGCTGACCAGGCGACCCTAAGGGTGGAGACCGTGATGATGAACCTATTGCACATGTGCCAGAGGTGGCCTGCAGTGCCCTCTCTGTGGGCACGTGAGCCATTGCCCCAGTTCAGCTTTGCTGCGCATGCAGCATGCCTCCCGCCAGCCAGCTGGTCTTTGGGTCTCTCCCGCACATGCATGGGGGCGGGGCAGGGGGGGTTCATGCGTGCATTGCATTTTGGGATTTGGGCACACATGCAAGCATTTACGCACGCACACGCGTGCTTTGGACACTCGATCCGGAAAAGGTTAGCCATCACTGATTTAGAAGGAGTGGGCTGGGCAGCACAAGCAAATGATAGCTAATAATTTAAAAGCCAGCCATCAACACACCCCAATCAACATCTAAAAAACCACTTATAACAGCAGTACAAATACCACATACAGAACAGCACACACTCTGCTAGAGAGAAGTTTCCTGAAGATGGGCTCCAGCATGAGTCTGAAAGCTCAGTAGGCAAAACCTCTGGTCCCAGTGATCACTCCAGATTGGATCCTGTTAATCAAATGTATTTTTTAAAAAATTTGATTTATATGCCGCCCTTCTCCGGAGACTCAGGGCGGCTTACAATGCGTTAAGTAATAAGTAATTGCAATAAGCAATGCGTTAAGTATTCAAAAACCTGCTCTCTTTATTATCTAGCCACCACTATTTCAACATTTTAAAATGATTCATGAGTGTCTGAAATTTTTCAAGTTTAATATCAGTGGTGAAATGTAAAATTTGTTACTACCGGTTCTGTGGGCGTGGCTTGATGGTGGGGGTAATATGACTGAGTGGGCTTGGCCAACTTTTTTGTTTTTTACTTTTAAAACCATTTTTTCTACAACCTCTTCAGCTGAAGAGGTTGTAAAAAAATGCTTTTAAAGCCTCTGACGATCCCAGCTGACTTGCCTGATCGGCAGAGGCTTTTTTTTAAAAAGTCTCTGACGATCCCAGCTGACTTGCCTGATTGGCAGAGGCTTTTTTTCCTTTTAAAAACATTTTTTCTATAACCTCTTCGGTCGAGGTTAAAAGCCTCTGATGATCCCAGCTGAGCCGCGCAATCATCAGAGGCTTTTTTTTTTTACTTTTAAAAGCATTTTTTTCCGCCAAAGAGGTTGTAGAAAAAATGCTTTTAAAAATTAAAAAAAAGCTTCTGATGATCGCGCACATATTCAGCCATTATAAGATACTACTTCGGAGGGAAAGAGCAAAAACAAAACCAGGCAGATGGAAGAATGAGGAATTTTGGAAGAGGGAAGGACTTTGTGGGACTTCTTTCAAGAGAAGTACTTGCAGGACTGCAACTCTAGTCCTACAGTGCAAGACTTATAAACATAAAACATGACCTTCAGAGAAAGTAAACCTAAGCAGTTAATGAGATACTCATGTGGAAAATGTTTTTCTCAGCTTTGGCATTTTTAGTGCATATCCAAAAAATTCTGGTCAATTTTTCATGCATAAACAAACAAAACAATTTACACACAGCATCTTTGTTGTCTAGGCATTTTAATAAATCATTGCCATAACATAATAACTGAGCAATATAATGGGGAATATTTTAAGGCTTGTTTATTTAAAATGCACATTTCCCTCCAAAATCAGATACTGTGCATTTGTTAGAAGCATCCCAAGAGGTTGAGTGAAACATAAACCCCAAATGATCCATCATGCCTCGGCTTAATCATGCTAAAAGGTTGTAATGAAAAAGATCCTCTGCCTTGTTTAATGTTTTAGAGTTGTTTTTTCCACACTACTACTCAGCCAAATCTGAAAGAGAGACATACATCATGGCCTTAACCACCCTAAAAAATGTTAATTTATATTGTGAAAAGATAAAGAACACAACTCTCAAAAGTTATGTTCCACTAAAATCAGTGAGATTCACTCTGAAATAAAAAGTATGGCAATTTGAAAAATTCAAACGGTTCAACGTCTTTTGTTTTTAGTTAAGAACAGCTTTCTGCTTTTTCATTTAGGTGAAAAAGATGACTTATGCCTAAAATTCTAAATGTGTCAAACAACATAGTATTGAGTAAAACTACACAGGATTCCATTCAGAAAGGAAAGAAAGATTTATAGCATTATATTTTTATGTACTTACTGGGTAGCTCTGTACCAACAGACTGGTATCCTACCGTTTTGACTTCCTTCTATATTAATATTACAAAAAAAAGTAAAGGGCTCATGAATCCTCATTAAAGAAATGAAGTTTGAGCATCATAAGAAACCTGGTAGGAAAATCTGCCTGATAAATATCTCAGAGATGGTGGCTGATTTTAACATTTTACAGTAAATTTATGAATATCTCAATGCCGATTTCCTTTGCCTTTCTGGAAATGTAAGTGTGGAAGCGTAAAAAGAGTTCTGCCTTCATTTGTACTGGAAACAATACAAAAATAGCTACAGATAAACACATACACATAGGGTCATGTTTGAAATAATATTATTTCAGGTCCCTATGAAAAACTAAATGTAGTTTATTTCTCTGAATCATTTTATTATGCATTTGACTGGGAAAAAAATGCAAGGCATTCAAAAAGAATTATTGTTTTTTTTAAAAAAGGCAATTGTTCTACAGCAATGAGTCCAACTCTATAAAAACACGTTTTCTGATTAGTGACTATAATTCTGCTATTTGTACATTTTGTAGTTATGAGTTAGCTTTAAAAGACTTCCCACTTATGACTTGTGTCTAAGTTTGAAATAAAAGCTTGACAAAACATTCTGACAAAAATCTCGTTAAAAGCAAAAAAGAGTTGCCTCTAGAGAAGATTTTCCATTAGAACACATTAATATTTGATGGATGGTCTTGAATTGGAAGCATCTAAATTACAACATGCTGCATGTTTTAAAGACAAACTTGGAACTAGATTGTAGTGCAATTTAATCAACCCCATTTTATCTGAACAAAGGTAATTAAACTTCTTGAAAAATATTTACCTTAAATATTTTGCTTACCTAGCACCAAGAAAACAAAAGGAAAACACGTGAGAAGGTTTACTTATACCCCCACCCCCATTTAGATTTTTATCAACTAGGAATATTTGCTGCTGAATTATAAGAAGAGATAGGCCTACATTTAGAATTTCATAACACCCGATGTACTAATAATTGAATTTCTTTAAAAAGCAAATTCCATTTTATTAATTTTAAATTTCTTTTATCTTAAAAGGAAAAAAAAGCAGTGGAATCTGTGTTTATTTAGATTTTAAATTTATTCTTAAACACTAATGCATGAATATGGTCTGTCCTGAACTGACATAGTGTGTCTTTTAATCCTACGATTGAAATAAAAGCTACAGTTGATATTGTTTTTGTCCAGTTAAATCAATGAAGAAGATGAAGAGGACGAGGAAAAGGAAGAGCAGATTTCAGGCTAAGGGTTTAAATTCTACCACTCTTTGAATCTGCCAGAAGTGAAGTTGGTTACTTGATCTGATTGCTCCCACTGCTGGCAGCGTCACCAGATGCAGCTGAGCTCAAAATCCATTGAATCACACAAGTGTCAGTTATTTTCAGAACATTCTGCAAAGATTAGTTTGTAACACACGCCCAGCTCACAGCAGAAAAGAATAAATGAATTTTAAAATATCTATTTGGTCTCTAAGGTCCAAATCAAAGCATTCATATGATCCGAAAGGACAAAGTCTTTAAACTTCACTCTTTGTATAAGGCTTTGCAAATAGGCTGTTGCAAACATTAATCGCTAAGTAGGAAGGGGAAGGAAACGACTAAACGGTATCTTCTATATTTGAAATTAACAGACAATCTTCCACAAGCCTGCAGCATCTAATATTTTTTTCTAGCCGAAAGTCACTCAAAACAAAATCCAGAAAATAGGTTTTATGATTTTCAGTTTTAAAATTAGAAGCAACTTGTATTACTTTGAGGCATTAAAAAAACAACAATCTCTTTAAAAAAAAAATCCAAAGAAAATTCTGACCTGATATCTCCAATTACTTAGATTGTTTGTAATTCTCAGAGACTGGAAAAAAAGTTTACAAACATGGTATTTATTCATAGAAAACTTGCCCATCCTTGATTGTGTCCTAAAGCCTGTCTTACTATCTTGTCTTCTGCCTGTCTCTTTTTTTTCTATTGCTTTCCATTGTTCCAAATATCAGGACATTACACCTGCATCCTGGATCCAACTTTTAACTTCATTAGTAACACCTTCTGTGGGCGGGATTGGCTTTATTTATGGCACTGAATGGTCCTTTCTTTTCTATCCATGGGACTCTCAACAATCTTCTCCAGGACTACAGTTTATTATTTTTTTAGCTTTTCTGATGCTCCAGATTCCCAAATTACAACTGGGTAGACCATATCCTTGACAATACTGTTTTATTTTTGTTGGGCAGTTTACATTTCAATATGTTATTTATTTTTATTATATTTAGAAATTGTCCATCTCCCTCACAGATGTTTGATATTTTCTTTCTCCCAAGAAACATAGATCTATTTATTTCATGATTACAGCCTTCTTTCTTTGGTGTTTTAAGCTCAGGAGGATAGAGTTTGTTAATATTTCCAGTATTCATTCATTTATTTGTCTTGGCTCACAATTTACATTTTCCTTAAAGAAGCTGCACCAAAGAAGTTTCTGCACTCATTTTTCCTCTTCAACAACTGGTTATCCTCCCTCTTCCTCATTTATAGCCACCAAAAGGCAATCATCAGCAATATTTCCTGTTTTTGAACTAGTATCTTGCTGTCTATTCCATTCTAATTGTTGCTTCCTGATCAATATATAAAATCTGCAATATGCAGATGAGGTGGTCTGTATACCCATTTTTAAGAGGTGTTCACAACTTGTAATCTACGCAGTCAAAAGCTTTAGTATTCTCAATAGAGTAAAAAGTAAATGTACTTTAGAACTCTCTTATCTTTTTAACTATCTACTGATGTTAATGGGATCACAGGAAATCAGCTTATCTCTCTGATAGTTCTCCTTCCATGTGTTGCTGAAATCTGGATTGTAGAATGTTGAGCTGATTAGCATGTAAGATCGGTTGGTTGGTTGGTTGGTTGGATTTATATGCCGCCCTTCTCCGGAGACTCAGGGTGGCTTACAATGTGTTAAGCAATAGCCTTCATACTTTTGTATATACCTGCTTAGTAGGGCTTTCGGGCCCCCCTAAGCGATGTTCTTTTTTATACAAAGTCAGTTTATTGCCCCCTCAATCCGGGTCCTCATTTTACCTACCTCGGAAGGATGGAAGGCTGAGTCAACCTTGAGCCTGGTGAGATTTGAACTTGCAGTAATTGCAGGTGTAAATCAGTTCAGCAGTTGCCTTTTTTTTGATACTCAATAGATCTCAAATAGATCTCAACATTCATCCTGACATTTCTGCTCTGACTCATCAAATTTGCCTTCGGTCATGATTCTGACTTTCCATTATCAAATGGTACTATACATCTTTGCAACATTATTTTGCCTTTGGCTGCATCAGCAATTGGACATCCTTTGTACTCTAATCCAGCCACATCATAAAATCAGTGTCACTCATATTTGTGCTTTGCTTTTTCCCAGTAGTTCTTTAGATACCTTCTGGCCCAATGGGTTTATCTTTCAGGACAATTTAAGATTATTGGGGTTGCAAACATCCATTTGTGTTTCTTAGCAATTTGGGAGGCCTTTATATACCTTTCATTCTATAATGTTTATGACTTGAAGTGTTTTCCACATTTGAGGATGGAGCATTACTTTCACTCATTTGTGTAGAAGGCAGCTGTTCTATGACCATAATCTCTTATGACTGAATTACTACAACATACTATGTTTGAAAAACGTAATTCACACCTTTGAGAATATTTTGAAAAGCATTTTCAAGCATGTAAAAATGCACTACTACTGATTTCTTTAACACATATAAATTATATGTAGAGGACTAAATTCAAGGGCAACATCTTTTGATCAGAATATATATGAAATAAATAACTATTGTAACTCAGCTTTCTAAAAATACAATCTTAGCCAATTCAGAATTTTGATCACAACATTTTTGAAGGACACAAAGTTAAGTAAATGATATTCTACCAAGTTTTACCAGCTCCTAATCCATGCCCAGTCCTACTTTGAAGTCATGATTGCAATCTTTTAAACTCTTAATAAACTGGGTTAGTAAACTTAAAAGCAGTGTCTAGAGCTATACTATCAGGAGTGTATAGTCTTTCTAAGGCTCTGTCCTTTGCCCCACTACAAAACCCCTAAATTTAAAACAGCATATAACATACACAGTACTTTCTGCTATATGGTTGACAGCAGTGGTGGGTTGCTCCCGGTTCGCACCAGTTCTATAGAACCAGTAGTGAAACCGGCGGGAGGCTCCGCCCACCAACCCCGACGTCATCAAAATGCTTCTGCACATGCCCCATTGCGAACTGGTAGTAAAGGTAGGTAGAACCCACCCCTGGTTGACAAGGACAGGCAAGGCAGTCTTGCATGATTAATTTTCAGTATATTTTAGTTACCATATTTTTGAATACTGCATCTAATTCTTTGGTTTTTGTGACATACTCAGAGAGCATATGTTAACTGAAGTAAATTTAGTAATAAAAACACTATGAATTCAGTGGGACAGAATGACAATAGCATCTGAAAGAATGCTAGATAAATAAATCATTTTGACTTTATGAATTTGCTCACCTGTACCTCCATTACTATGGAAACTATGACCATAACATTGTTCATAGCTCAGTTTACAATTATCTAAAGCAATAATCAGATATTCATTTCCAGACACTAATATACAAATCCAACACCTACAAAGCAGCTGAATAAAGAGCTGATATTGGAGAAATCGAACCAAAATCCAAAAATAACTAAAAAAACATGTATCCTTTAAAATGAGGCCCAAAGAGCATTCAATATCACAAACCACAATATATATTTGATTTACTTAAAAATTACTGTTAGATCTTAGGTTTAAAAATATCATTTTATTTTAGTAACATAGAAAATTCAATTCCACTGAATTTTATTATCACTGGATAAAAGAACAATTTTTACTGAATTATTGCTCAATACTTTGTGGATGCTTTTCTATATTGATGAGCATCCCAAGTTATAAAACTATTTGTTTCAATATTTATAAGATTCTCCTGGAAGAATGAAAGTCCAGAGTGGAACTATGCTGTAGTTTCAGAAAGTGCTCTTAGATAACAAAGCTTGAGACTATAAAAGAAATATATATTAATGAAGGAGAATATATATTCTTATTGTTTAGGCTTTTATTTAAGCACTTATGGCTGCAATGTTTTGTTTGGTTTCCCACAGCATTTCCATCACCATCTATGTGGTACTTTTCTGAATCCCAGTTTTACTGCTGTTTAATTGGAAGATCTTCTACATTCAGGGGAGTATCTCTAAAACATGTTCTTAAGATTACATCTTTAAATTATTGAATTTTTGCTCATAAAAAATGCAACTTACTAATTTTTAATACAATCCAAAACAAAACATTATAGGTTAGATCCATACTTAAGTCATACTTAGAATAAACCCAGAGAAATCAAAAGCCTTAAGTTAGTCATAACAAAAGTGCTCCATTATTAGAACTAGTCTCATCTAAATATATGTAAATCTGAACCTAACCTATAACATTTTGTTTGTTTTAAATAAGTGAGTTGTATTTGGCAAAGGTATAAAGCCCTATTCCCACTTATACTTCTTGTGGTACAAGCAGGCCCTGGCATTACTGATTTTCTTCTTTGGTCTAACAGCAGGTAATATCCTTGGGAAGAAGGCTTAAGAAACACAGCCCATGGTGGGTTTTTTTGGGCAGCATTCAGTAAAGCTTTGGCACGAATATACTCTTGCTCAAACCAGATTTTGGGGAATTTAGCATGGGCTCTTTGCACTAGCTCAGAAGTAGAACTTATGGACTCCCACATTGATTTAATAAGATCATGGACATTATAAAAAATTATCTATGTTGTCCTATGTTGGTTCAATCATAGTCTTCAGTTGGATGAATTTATAATTTGGCATATACATGTTCTAACCTCTATGATATACAGTCAAGCCAGAAAGTGACCTCTTGATTCCAAGAGCTGAACTGTTTAAGAACAATTTTAATGGCTAACTGTGCTAATCCTCCTCTCCCTATATTAGTAATTTTTGTTTTGGAGTACATCAGCCAAATAACTGGGTATTGGCTGAATATATGTATGGGCACAGAAATCAGTGGTCAGCACTTTATTGTCAGTATCCATCCTGACACTGAAGTCTCCTGCTAAAATCATCTCTGAATTTGGGAACTGTCAGCTCTAGAAGCCAGTCTTCAAGAGAGTCCTAAATTCTGATATGTAAGACAAACCAGCAGGAAAATATGTGTTAGTAGTAGATTTAACACTGTATTTTAAAATTCAATAGCCAATGTGAATGTATCAAGGAAAACGGGGGCAACACAGTTACACTAAGTTTGGAAGAAATAAATATTATAATACCTCCATAAGGGCAACCATGCTTCAGATTAGATATCACTGTCAAAGAGTCAGTGTAGTTATTTAATTTTATGGGATTGAGTTCCCATGTTCCCTGGAGAAAAAAAGCAAAATCTTTTGCTCTAACCCAGGAGTCCCCATACCCCAGGCCATGGCCCACTACTGGGCCATGGCCTAATTCAAACAGGGCCTCTTTGTTCTGACCTAGGCTCCCTTAAAAAGCAGGAAGCAGGAATTGGTCCCGGCAAAACCTCTTTTATTTACACAACTGTGAATTCCTTTCATTCACAGTCAGCAAGGTTTGTCCAAAAAGTTTTTGAAAGGAATATTTATCAACATACCTTATCTCACTTGGCAAGCTGCCATGTAACTTGTTTCCAAAATGCAGAGTAAGGCAAAACTTGGCACAGAGTCACGAACAGAACTTTCTACTCTTGAAACTACTGAACGAACGAACAAATTATTTCCTGCAAAAGCCCCCTCCCCGTTCGCTTCTCTTTTGTTTCCTATGGGAGGGGCCAATCATCTCCAAGGTGTGGCTTTACTCCCAAGTTGACCCTGCTTTCTGAGTTGTTCTTGTCTTCTGACAGCTCTGCGCTTGCACACACTGGGAACGGGCTTCAGCTGTTCCTCTGCCTCGCTGCTATCTATCTCCCTCTCTGCCTCCGACGCAGAGCCCTCGTCTGAGCTTTCTCCAGCCCCCAGGACTGGCCCATGTTCCTCCCCAACCTCCTCACTGTCTGACTCTGCTGCCAGCTCTGCTGGCCGCTGGTGGGTCACAACACTCATGAGTGTGTGTGCACGAAACTCCACTCGCACGAGCAGCAGGAAAGTGCACACACATGAAGTTCCACTCGTCCGAGTGATGAGCCCTTGTGCTCCTGTGCAAAGCTCCACTCACATGAGTGGAGGGGGCTTGAGTGGAGGGCACTTGTTCTTGCACGCAAAGCTCCACTCATGTCAGTGTAAGTGTTCCATTCGCACGAGTGGAGGGCACGTATGCACGCCACTCGCATCAATGGAGCTGTGTGCATGCATGCGCCTGCCACTCATCCCCCTCAAACCCTACCACAGGCCCAGCCACCAAGGCACAAAGGTTGGGGATCACTGCTCTAAACAAAATCTGGCTGTTGGTAAGTTACACATTCACAAAGTTCTAATTTTTCAATGAGCCTGAAAAGGTAGCCCCTCTGAACTGTACATTTTTTGTAATCTTTGTAATCTTCAGGATCAAGAAGGGCTTCTTATAAAGCTTTCAACAGGTTTACTAGAGCCTTTTTCATTCCAGGAACCAAAGCTGCTCTTTATGGCTCACTATTACATATAAAGAGCTGTGCAAATTTTCCTGTATCTGTTGCTACGCCTGCAAAACAAACCTCTAGAGTCTATCCGTGTGCAACGCATCTTCCTAAAGTGCATGTCTTACTATGGTTTTTCTGCAGTGATCATGGGCATTTTGAGTTTAACTACCAAAGCCCAGTGCTTTACTGTACTACTCCCAGAACATTTAAAAAGTCACTAAAGCTTTTAAGGGGGAAGGGGGAGGAATCTATGCAAGTGCTTTGTTGGATGAAGCTGACCACACTTCATTGGAACCAGCCAGATCAGATAAATAAAATGAAACAGACATTTCTGGAGCTATCTTGAAAGCTTTCCATTAGACTGTGCCAGGGGTATTCGCTAGCAGTAGCCAAGTGCCCAGGTTGGTGTAAGCAACCCTTTGCCAATTCTAGTATGTGTTTCCAAAGACTGTACTTTATTTGTATGTATTGAGCAATGTTCATTTGGTACTGGGCAAAGGTCTTTGGGGAATAACTCACATTTGCCTCAATCATTCTGTGAATACGATACAAACACTATGATAGAACACTGGAAGAACATTCTAAAATGAAGAAAGTGGGTAATTTTCAGCAAATAAATTGTTGGAATCAGTTTAGCTGTCTTCAGGAGACCTTGGTGCTCTCTGAGCTTGGTTGTTATCTTGCAGACATTCCATTACCCAAACAAGGTAATGTCATTATTACAAACAAGAAGTAAACAATACCCAAATCAAGGAACTGCCAAGCAAGCTAACAGTAACCAGCCCAACCAAAGAACCTCAAAGACCACTCCCACTGACAGGGCAAGCTGTTCTGTCCCCCTTCCCCACACAGGCAAACACACAACCAGGCACGCCTGCCAAGATTTTATTAAGCAATCAGACTAGAAACCCTTGCAGATAAGAGTTTTGGCAGTAAACTGCGAAATGCCTGCCAAGTCAGTTTTCACTCACAGTAAGCAAGAGAGAGTTTATTCTCAGTCCGGTTCAGTAGCAAAAAGTAATCCATGAAGCAAGAGTTAGCCAAGGTCCAATCCAAATATGCACAAGCCAGATTTCAGGTAACGCGATGTGACTCTCAGGTTTTTAACTTTGACCGTCACAAAGCCTGAAGAGCAATCAACCCACTTTTATTCCTTGTGTGGTGTGGCTCAGTGACTCAGCTCAATCTCTGGCCCTCCCACGCCTCTTTCGTTGCTGCGCACGCTTCTCCATCTGATGCTGCCTGGGATCAAGCCAGGATTCATCATCCTCGCTCCCTATCTGGTGTTGTTCCGATATGCTTTCCTCCTGGCATATCCCAGGCTGTTCCTCTTGGCCTTCGGATGGAACCTAAGGCATTGCCAGAGAGGAAGGTGCTGGAGAGGGAGGCCTTATCAGTTCCTCTCCATCACCTTCTGAGTCCTCTTCCTCTGTTAGGACAGGCTCAGGAGTCGGGGTCACAACACAAGCCATTAGAATATAAATTAAGAGCAAACTCCTACTAGCACCCCTGAGTTACAAGTACCGTATTTTCCGGCGTATAAGACGACTGGGCGTATAAGACGACCCCCAACTTTTCCTGTTAAAATATAGGGTTTGGGCTATACTCGCCATATAAGACTACCCCTCTTCCAACACACACCAAATAAAAATTAAAAAACATCAACTGGCTCAACACAATGTAAAAGCAGCTGTGCTAGACCCAAAATGGCCCCTGCAACTAGCAGGAACCTCACACAGCCACAAAAAGCTCCAAAAAACAACTTTCACACTTTACACACACACACAACACAACACAACTGGCTCACCCACAATGTAAAAGCAGCTGTGCTAGACCCAAAATGGCCCCTGCAACAAGCAGGAACCTCACACAGCCACAAAAAGCGCAAAAAACAACTTTCACACTTTACACACACAGAACACAACACAACACAACTGGCTCATCCACAATGTAAAAGCAGCTGTGCTAGACCCAAAATGGCCCCTGCAACAAGCAGGAACCTCACACAGCCCCAAAAAGCCCCAAAAAACAACTTTCACACTTTACACACACACACAACACAACACAACTGGCTCACCCACAATGTAAAAGCAGCTGTGCTAGACCCAAAATGGCCCCTGCAACAAGCAGGAACCTCACACAGCCACAAAAAGCGCAAAAAAATCAACCTTCACACTTTACACACACAAAATTCCACATACAGCTTTGTGAGATTTTGTGTGTTTGTGTAGTTAGAGTGAAACACTACAGAAACACACCACATCTCAGAAAGCTGCACAAATATTATTTTATTTTTATTTTTATATGAAAACTAAATTTAAAACTTCCTAAACTTTAAATGGCTAGGTCTAAAAAAGAACAACTAAAAAAACCCCAATTAACTATTTTTTTAAAGCTCCCAAAGGGGAAAAAAACTTACCCAATAGAACAGGGGTCTCCAACCTTGGCAACTTTAAGACTTGTAGACTTCAACTCCCAGAATTCCTCAGCCAGCTTTGTTTTTACTGGCTGAGGAATTCTGGGAGTTGAAGTCCACAACTCCTGCCTGCATGATTGCAGGCAGAGAGTGGCTTGCTGATGGAATGGATTCAGGCAAGCGAAGCAAGGCAAGCGTGGCGATTACCAGCTAAGGTAAGCAAGCTGGAGGGGGAAAACTTTTTTCTTTTTACAGGGCTCTGGGCTCTGGCAATCCCAGCTGAGTTGCCTGATTAGCAGGCAACGCAGCTGGGATCGTCAGAGCTTGGATCGATGGCTCTGGTGATCCCAGCTGCGATGCCCGATTGGCAGGCAACTCAGCTGGGATCGTCAGAGCTTGCAGAGTCAGGTAAAAGGAAAAAAGTTTTTTCCTTTAACATGGCTCTGGCATCCCAGCTGAGTTGCCTGATTAGCAGGCAAAGCTGGGATCGTCAGAGCTTCGATCGCCAGAGCCATTTAAGGCTCATTAGAGTCTTTTGGGCTGGTCTGCCTGGTTACAGGAGAACGACACCCGGCGTATAAGACAACCCCCGACTTTTGAGAAGATTTTCATGTGTTAAAAAGTCATCTTATACGCCGGAAAATACGGTATACTCCTTTCTTAGCTGTCTTCTACTGTCTTGGTGCTCTCTAGATGCATTAAAACCGTAACTGCCAAAACAGACTCTTAATGAATTTAGTTAAGAGAAGTGAGAAATGTGGTATAGGTAGACCTCGACTTACAAGAGTTCATTTAGTGACCATTCAAAATTACAACGGCACTGAAAAAAGTGATTTATGACCCATTTTCACACTTATGACCATTGTAGAATCTCATGGTCACCTGATCAAAATTCAGACGCTTGACAATGGATTCATATTTATGATGGTTGCAGTGTCCCTAGAGTCACATGCTCACTTTTTGAGACCTTCTGACAAACAAAATCAATGGGGAAGTCATATTCACTTAACAATGTTATTAACTTATGCACGGCAGTGATTTACTTAACAGCTGTGGCAAGAAAGGTTGTAAAATGGAGCAAAACTCACCTAACAAATGTCTCACTTAGCAACATAAATTTGGAGCTCAATTGTGGTTGTAAGTCAAGGACCACCTGTATTGATAGCCCCGACTGTATTGATAGCTGATTTTATTCATTTACTTCGTGAATAAGCCATCAATGTTCTCTGTATCATTTCCTGGCAAGTGGGTCTTATTCAACATGCCATCCATAAGAGCAAGTTTGGATTTTTGTTACCTACTACATATACTCTGATCACACCAGAACTGACTTGCTAGTTTCCCTTCCTAAATTATACATTCTCTTTTATCTCTATCTGTTCTGTATCGAAAACCAATACTCACAGCATTCCTGTTAGCTGTGAATGGTTAGTTAGTGGCTCAAGGATATTTAGATTATTCTATAAGAAATATATACAATCTTGTTGAGGATTACATTGAAAGTACTTTAGAACTGATACCAGTGAAATGAAGAGAAATTTTATCCATACAATAAAAAAATACCCAACACAATATGAGCCAACTAACTCCATACTTAGTCCTCAACTTCACTAGATCACTGTAGACCAAATATTGTTTCTTATTCTATTTATTATACTTCGCAAATTTGAATTGGAGATAAAAATAGGTTAAGTTCCATGTACTCCATCCTTTAACACTCTTAAGAAAGACTCCGGATACAAATATATTTGCCTACTTGAAGCTTACCATACTGTACTGCTTATTTAGCATTGTTGTGTTTGCTACACAGAGAAAGCTGCAGCAAGACAATACTGCCTTTAGTTCATTAATATGGCAACAAAGGTTATCTGTCCTTAGGAAGTGTAGTCCTTTAAAGCATTTACAATTCATCACCAAGACATACATATTTGTGAAGAAATCCAGCACTCTTTTATTAACCAAAGACGTACTTGAAAAATTCATAGGATCTGTTTCGCACATTAGAAACTCAATCAGAAAAGTGTACAGAAAAAGAGACAAAAGATTTGTTCTTACAGCTGATAAAAAATTTATATCAAAGCATTCAAGTAAAGTTATTTTCTGTGTTCTGATTTAATGAATCATTTGAGCAATATCTAGCTAGTGTGACACTGATGTAAGGCTCATTGAAGCCTGCTCTAATGCCTACTAGTATTGCCTTTCCTGGGATAAAAAAGGCAGAAAAATGTGTCAGACTAAAGCAAGATCAAAGTAAGTGCAGTTCTAGGGATGCCAGGAGTTTGATTTGCTACATTTGTTGATATATGAATGGCTGGCCCACTATTCTATAGATTTCACTGGTTCATGCCAATTCTTAAAGGTGAAAAATCAATATTACAGCAATAAGGAGTTTCTAAAATAATTTTTTGGCTATCTTGTAATTAGAACTGACAACCAGACAATGATTACTTGATGTTTTCTATCCTATAAAAATCTAACAATAATTCCTAATTGGAAAAAAGTAATGAATTCTAAGATTTTACTAAATGCTTTTTGATTCTCGGAAACCTCCCCCTCCCAATGTTTAACTATAGGGATGCAATCTGTAAAAAGGAAGTAGAATGCTTTTGTTATTGTGTAGTTCTAGGCAGGCAAAAATACAACTGCTATGTAAATTTCCTCTAATTCTGCTATTAGAGCAGAATGGCTCTGCTAGATCAATGGTCTCCAATCCCCGGTCTGTAGACCGGCACCAGTCCGCAGCATGCCAGAAACCGGGCCACGCAAACAAGCAAAGCCCCATCTGAAGAATGCAGGAAGCACGCGAAACCATCCCCCTCCAGTCCACGGAAAAACCTCTCTCCACGGAACCAGTCCCTGGTGCTCAAAAGGTTGGGGGCCATTGTGCTAGAGCACTATGTGTGGTTGTTTTGTGTGGGGACAGGAGGTGTCAAAATAGGCAAGGAGGCACGTCTAGCAGTGTAATCAATACCAGTGTATGATGTCAATGTGCATCCAAAGGATCAGGGCTGGGGTTGCACAACCACAACCACCATTTTGCCTGTTCTGACTCCCCTGCAGACACTACAGCCAATTGGCTTCAATCCGATTTTGTTTTCAACTGATTAGTTCTAATTTTGCAATCACGTGTAAACAGTAAGTTGCAAGGTATTGTGATATATATTTGAAGATGACAATAGACAGTACAGACTTGTTTGGAGCTTTAGTTCTGGGGGTCTAGGGTCAAGTTAATGCCCATAGTAAGTTACTGTACTTTTCTTCAGGTGTCAGGTTTCCTAGGAAAGTTGGTATATTCCAAATACTAATCATCATCCTTTGTTTTACACATTAATTATATATAGGTTTGTCATTTCTTCAATTCTGTCACACTCCCAGCATATTTTTTTTCAACTGCCGTCAAAAGAAAACCAACATTAGGTAAATTAAGAATATGCTAATTCATATAAGAGAAAGAATAAGGTAGGGTCACTGCATTTCAAGGAATCCAATTGAATACTTACGTAGACATCAGCACAATGGTAATTAAGGTCCATACTGGAGCTTTGTGAATTATATTTGTATTTGTCAACCTGGAGGGGAAAAGTCAACATTAGCAATTCTTGCATTTCTGAAATTGTTACAGCAGAATGGCTCAATAGCGATCAAATAGTAAAACCTGGAATGCAACAATAAAAAGCACATCTCTTTATGTCTCTTTATGTTTATATCATGATGTATTGATGTATACCAAGTTACTTTAAACAGCATTATAGGCAGGATCAAACTAATTTAAGTTGCTATAGATCATAAATAGAATTCCACTCCCCATATCAGAAGAAATCTCAAAGGCAAATGTCCCCTTTCTACAGTGTCCCATTTCCTTCTTTACTTGTATTTATTGATTTAGTATGCTTACTGAGTACATTTGTCTTCCTTCAAAGCAAAGGCAGTTACATGTTGCTTCCTTGTCCACTCTCTCCCGATCAAAACATTCTTTATTTCAAGATCAGTTAGCCTGAGACAGTGAATGAGCCCATGTCTGTTCAACAAATTATATGGCTCAATAGGATTTGATTCTGTCTTTCCACATGCATGCTCAGACAACTGAGGAACAGTTGGTGCTGAACATCACAAATCACCGGGTGTATTTCTATTTGGGATCAAAAGTTTGTAGAAGTCTTAATAGTCTGAATGAACCAACGAAGAACGAACATAGAAGCAACATGGGTTCTCTTAACTGGTGTTCAAAGTATCCATGCTGTTCAGGACCTATAGTTCAGGAATACCTAGAAGTCTACAGATTCCCCATCCTTACTTTGAAGAATAACAAAGTAAAAAATCCTTCAGAATTTGGGCTAAATTAAGTATGTAACTGGAAGACTTTTGCCTTATTGGTGCATTCAGACCATATGCGATTAGAAGCAAATAAGGTAGACAGTGACAAAAGAAATAATTTCAAAACACATTATGTCTTGTTAGCAATACTAGTTATTTATGAAAATGAGCATGCATTGGTAATCTAGTCATTATTTTGAGTGATGTAATATTGTAAATTAAAAGATTAACTTATAGTAAAGAGCTTTTTCGTTAAAAAAAGTTCTAATAGGGTTTAAACACCAAATAATAGGTATACATGAATAACCTGGAACAGCAATAGCAATAGTACTTAGATTTATATACCGCTTCGCAGCGCTTTACAGCCCTCTCTAAGCGGTTTACAGAGTCAGCATATTGCCCCCAACAATCTGGGTTCTCATTTTACTGATCTCGGAAGGATGGAAGGCTGAGTCAACCTTGAGCATGGTGAGAATTGAACTGACAAATTGCAGTCAGCCAACAATCAGCAGAAGTAGCCTGCAGTACTGCATTCTAACCAATGCACCACCATGGCACTTTGCATACCACGAAATGCATATAATATAGGATAAACTGGAAACAGTTTAATCCCTAGAAGTGTATTCAATACCGAATTTCCATGTATAGTATCTGTGATGGGTGACTTTCACATTTTCTAAAGAGAATCATACAGCTTCAGAATTCTTGTGATTTCTTACTCAAACAAGTTTTTTGTTGAAAGGGAGATCAAGTCATGGTGGCTCACAAGAAATTCAATGCCCTAAATTAATATTTTGTATGTAGCATTAATAAAGCTAGTTTATTTACCCAATATACTTTGTTTAGGTGTGACTTAGCACAATAGGATACCTTTTCTGTGTCTTTTATGGCATTCAGTTAAGCTGATTTTTAAAAAGCAGCGTAGCACAGGATATGAACTTAGTCCTAGCTTTTTAAGGGCTGTACTAATGGATCCTACTAACACTTATTGCTGTAACAGCAACCTCAAATGCCATCCTACTTTTACCAGTTTGCAAACATAACAAAATCAGTAGGACTGCAATCAATAATAACCTTCTGCTAATTGGTATCATCCCGACATTACAATTGAGATTTAATCCCCACATTTCCCATCCCCACAGATCCTCTGGGCAGTAGGGAATCCTTAGTTAGAACATTCTTGCTCTTCTATACCTTAAGTGATGAAATCAACTATTCTATCTGCAATTTCAGGAAGTAACTGGCCCTGGACTAAAGAGGATTTGCATGAATCTTTAAAAGAGATAAAGAGAACTACTCTGTATGCAGCTTACATAGTTGGCACTTGCTAAGCGGCTCTATTGAGTTTGTGAGTTACAGACGGAAACAAAGGATGAAGGTCTAGATTAAACACTGATGACAGGAGTAAACACTTAAGACAAGATGCCTGACAGAATCATCCTGACAAGCAATTCATATGTAACTTTCCAGTTAAGCTGCCCTGATGAGATGCAATGGAAGAGACAGGCCTCAAATCACTGGGGAGAACTCTGTCAGACAGAAGAGAGGAAAGCACCTTTGTTTGATTGCCCTACAAGGGAGCCATTACTGATCATGGATCAAGAAGGAATCATTGTTGTGTTCCAAATCCAAACAACGGTTGCTTGTGTCAATTAACTCTTATTAAATGTCAGTATTGATTGGCAAGGTCTCAACACTAGTTGTTGCCATCAATATGGTACTTATAGCAGAGGAAGCCCGGAGACATCCATAATGTGCTCAGTGGAACTGAATGCAGAAGCAGATAGTGAGCTAAGCTATCACTAGGCTGGAGAAGCAGTTAGGACTCCCTGATCAAAAGCTTTTTGGCTACCATTTCTGTTCCAGATGAAGTTTGCCCAGTCATCCTACAAAAGCCCTGATTACCTGAAACAAGTAATCCACAAGCATGAAACCTTAGATCAGTGATGGCTAACCTTTTCCGGACTGAGTGCCGAAAGCGCGGGTGCCCAAATCCCCAAAATGCAATCCGTGCACACCCTCGTGCATGTGCCCTGCTCCCCATGCACATGCGTGCCCCCACATGTGCCCTGCCCCCATACACACACACATGCCCCCCGCATGTGTCCAACCTCCCTGCGCATGCACGTGTACCCCCCCCTGCATGCGCACATGTGTGGCAGAGACTCGAAGACCAGCTGGCTGGCGGGAGGTGTGCACACACGTGCGGTGGAGCAGAACTGGGCGACAGCTTGGGTGCCCACAGAGAGGGCGCTGCATGCCACCTCTGGGACAGGTGCCATAGGTTTGCCATCATGGCCTTAGATAATCAGCAAAAGAGAGAGGGCAATCACCTTGAAAAATAAGGTGTGTTGAAGCTGAGATTTCGGAAGAGAAAAAGAATTGGTCAGGAGTACATGCTATGCAGAACGGGTTCACTACAGTACTCCCATGTCTTATTTGCAGATAATGCTCTTTTAGAACAAGTCCACAATACAGATAGCCTTTGACTTACAACAGTTCATTTAGTGACCATTCGAAGTTATGACAACACTGAAAAAAGTGACTTAAGACCATTTTTCACACTTGTGACCGCTGAAGCATATCCATGGTCATGTGTTTTACATTCAGATGCTTGACAACTGGCTCATATTTATGACGGTTCATTGTCCCGGCATCATGTGATCCTCTTTTGTGACCTTCTGACAAGCAAAGTCAACGTGGAAACCAGATTCACTTAACAATTGTGTTTCTAATTTAACAACTGCAGTGATTCGCTTAACAAACGGAGCAAGAAAAGTCATAAAATGGGGACCTAGGAAAAGGTACCCCATCTCAACATATTCATTTTTAAATTTAAAGATGTGTGTGCATACAAAGTTCATGTGCAACAGAAACCAAGAGCTTTACTCTTGCTACACTTTGTTCCTTTTGCATTGTTCATGTATGGTCTAAAAAGTGAACCACTCCCATAACTGTCTCCCCCCCATCCCTATCAGGTCTTCAGAAAGGAAGAGTGGGATCCTTCCAGAGACAAACACATCTGGGGCTACCTGGCTTTGGTTGCTAAGCAGTGCCTACTGGCTCTTCCTTCCTGTTATTAACATAGGAGCTTCAAAGAGTTGCAGCAGTTGCAACAGCCCTGATGCCAATAACATAGCAGCAGCATTATCTAAAGCAACCTGTCCGTATTGATGCCTTAGAGATACCGTACTCTTATCAATCAGAAGCCAAACTGTCACCAACTATGCAGGCTGGAAATAATGGAAGTTGTAGGCTAAGATTACAGACGGAAGAATGTTAATCTACAATTGAAGGACCATACTTTTTCATCATTCCTTCAGGCCTCATAAAACTACATTGTCTTTCAAAGAATCTTATTATGCATTTCGGTTTTTGGCAACAATCTGTGGTCTGTTATCATGGAGAAAAGCAGAATATATATACTTTAAACAAAGCTTTGTTCAAATCTAGTTATCTGAAAAGGGAGAAGATCTGGACCACTTCCCCCAACAAAATGTTCTGTAGCTGTGTTGAATTACAGAACTCCCCTTAGAATTCACACTCAATCTGTTCAATCTGTTGGGAATCCTGGGAACTGTAATCTAATACATTTGAAGGATGTCAAGGAGGCCACATTGGAAAAGGCACGAATGAGCATACAAACACGCCCTTTCCCAAGGCAGATGTGCTAATTCAATCAATTAGGCAGTCAACAAATAAAAGAAGTATGTTAATAAAGGTTTAAATATTGACAGTTCTGTCTCAGTAAATACATAATGTCAGTCCATGATTTACTGCAGCAAAGCAATCGTCCCACTTTCCAATTAAAATTTCATGCAAATTAAATCTTTAACCAGAAAAACATAGTTTGATCCCAAAAGGCTTCCCTTCCAATAGCATTTATAAGTATTTAAATGCATTTAAATAGCAACAACCAAAATCACATTTTCCTACTTCTGTATTCAGCCTGGATTTCAATGTTGTCTTTTCCCCCCCTTCCACATCATTTTCCCAACAAAACACTCTAGACAACCCTGGAGATTATTTGACATCTTGGTTTGTGTAACAAAAGCATACAGGCACTTGGACTTGGCTAAAGAACTATAACTATCCTATAATGTCTCCAGAGAACTCTTTAGTGTTCTTTCCAGCAGTAGTGACTGAACGAAATGGTGCAGATCAGAAGATGAAATTTTGTGCTCCTTTAAAAACTGATGGAGCTGAAAATTGCTGCTGCTGAGCTTACCACAGTCTTTTTTTAAAAAACACTTTATGTTTTAAAGCTGAAATGCCTCCCCCCCCTCCAATTCTAGCCTCTCCATTCCTCCATGTATTCCTTCAGAAATGACCATGTGTTTCACACCATACAATAGGACTTTTCATGAATTTCATCCGAAAAGTTTTCCAGGTCTAATTCTTTTTAATTTTACTTTCCTGTTCGATAGACAGGATAGTTTAATTTTTTCCCCTGTTTCTTTAGCAAATGGTTTTGAATTTAATCACTTCATAAAGACTAACATGCTAGTCTTTCCCAGAGGAGGCAGGAGAAAAGTACTGTAGCAGGCAAGCAGGTCACTAGTGAAAGAAGAAATGAACTATCTTAACAATTACAGGACAAAAAAACCAAAAAACAGAACTGTTAGTCCTCTATCACCTACTTCCAAGTTAACATGACCCAACCCTAATAGTCTTTTCTTAAAGAGAGGCAATTCTAAACCTTGCTCGCACTTTCTCCAGCTCTGTTATATTCTGTGGAGCCCAGAACTATCAAGTAAATATTTTAAAATATAGAATGAAACGTGAGACAATTCTCAAGATACTAAACTTTGCTTTGTAAAGCCAGAATCTGTACTGCACATCACTAACAAACACAAGATTTTAAGTTTTCCATATACTAGATAAAAAGTTTAGTAATATTATGTTTAATTTCAAGCTATGCTGCCTTAAGAAAATTGGTCAGACAACGTGATCTATTATTTGAATTGTAGGATTCTAATTCTTCAGCCAAATTCTCATAGGACATCACTCTTTAGCAAGCATCAATCTGTCATTGCTTAATAAGTTACACCTTGAGATACTTTTATATTATTTTATATTTACCTAAATGTCCTTACAAGATTTCTCAGTTCATTATAAACATCACCAAAAGGAATCTTAAGAGGGCCCAAAACAGCAGGCAAACTGAAACACAGAGGGAGAGAGAAAAACAAGGCAAACTTAGTTAAGTATTAGAATATGTCCTTCATTTAAATTCCAGATGAAAAGTTTCATTTATAGGTCATTAATCATATTTCCTTTACACTTCACCGGATGTCAGTTAAAGCTTAACATTTTGTCATCTCCCAAACTATCACAAAGACATTAATGCATTTGATTAATGTTATAAGGGATTATTTTGCTGAACAAAGAACAATTTTATCTTGCACATGCTCAAAATTCCACATTTGTTTTCTTTTGTGAGTATCCAGAAGAAATGTATGGAATATAAAATAAAGATGGAATAAATCAGGATTTTGAATTCAGCTACAACAAAGCAAAACAATCCAGGATTCAAATCTAATCTGCAGAAGCTAGCAGCTTGATTAGCAAAACATCAACATACGTTCATGGTTGCAAATGGTGTTAACAAGGATTTATTAAACAAACCATGATAGTGGGTTTCAATTTTGGTTGCTACCGGTTCGTTCGTGGGCAGGTGTGTGCTCACACGCGTGATGCTTCTGCGCATGTGCAGAGACATCCAGTCAGGTGAGCAGAGACTCCCGCCACTGCTACCGTTTTGCCCAATCCTGGGCAAACTGGTAGCAACCCACCACTGATTTACAATTGTTAAAAATGTTTTTAAGACATTACAATTAATGGCTCTGAAGCATAGTATCCCTTCCAAGATAACTGTTTCTGTATATTTAGTTTTTTGAATGTATATATATCAACAGCTGATGCAAAAAGATGCTTACGCTTTTTGCAGCTTTTCAAGCACAATCCGTGTCCGTATCTGCTGCTGAGCTTTAGAATCTACAAGTGGCAAAATGGGAGCCCACTGTTCATTGTCCTAGAAAATGTAAAAACGGCACAAATATGATACAGAGAATATAACATTGAAAAGGCTATAACGAATAGGTTAAAATGGTATCTATGGTGGCAAAATGTAGTAAGACTGTCTTTGATAAATTATAAACCAAAGGGAATATAGAAGACACTGAATAATTGTGAGGTAAAATAATTTATTTGAACAATGGCAAACAAAAAAGCTTTTATATAGGATCCTTCAAGAATTCATGAATTTGCTGCTATTCTTGGAAAAATAAAAATTAAATAAAAACAAAAGCCAGTCTGATCTAGCAGTTAAGGTGTTTGCCTAGAAACCAGGAGACTGAGAGTTCTAGTCCTGCTTTAGGCATAAAAGCCGGTTGGGTAACTTTGGGCCAGTCATTTTTTCTTAGCCCAACCCACCTCATAGGGTTTTTGTTATGGTGAAAATAAGAGAAGGATGGAGTATTAGGTACCTTCTTCATTTCTTTTATAAATACCTTGAATTATTTATAAAAATACTAAAGAAGGGATAAAAAAAAAATCTTTTAAAAAATCTGCATCACCACCTCAAGCTCAATTTGAGCAGCATACCATCAGTAAACCAACCCCCACACCCCAAAAATACAATTGAAAACAACAGCAGGCAACCAGAACTGAGATTCATATTGTATTCCTCCAGGGAGGAACTCCATTCAGCTTGGCCGCAACACCTGGAGGTTGACTTTATAACCACTTCCTTTATTTTCAGGATACTTACTTGAGACTTCCCATCCTGCTGTTCCCTTTCTGATTGCATTGCCAAATCGTCCTCTTCGATGACAGTGAACTTTCCTTTGTAAAATTCGCTCACCTTTAACTCCAACTGTATTGTCTCTTTTTTTAAATTTTCAAAGCTCGGTAAAGGTTTAGCAGCTGTCCTAGAGTCCTGAAAAGGCAAAGACTGATCTAGGCTGTTTAAAGTGTGTTTTTGGGATATGCCTTCACTGCTACTAGCATTTTCCAAATCATCTTCATCAAGCTCTTCCTTCTCAGAGTCATTTGGCTGGGTGTGCTGCAGTAGATGACTGGAAGTGCTGCAAGAGCCATGGAGGAGTTTTAGTGTCTCTTCACTTCTCCACTCAGTAAATGTCTGCCAGAGGCTCTCTAACAAACTATCTTTGGTCGTAAGGGAGTCTGCTGGACTTCTGACAGACAGTTTTGATTTAGCAAGTAACCTTTTAAATTGGTCTGCCCCTTTTTGGCTCACTCCCAGAAACACTACTTGGGAGCAGCTAGAGTTATTTCCAAGATTTTCAGAGACCTGCGCATTTTCAAGGACATTCTGAGAATGGCAAGGTTTCCCCCACTGAATGTTACCAGGAAAACCATCCTCTTCTTGTAGAACATCTGATGTGCCTTTGTTTAGTTGGGCTGAAGTCTCATCAAGCGTATCCTCTGAGGTAAAGAGCTTAGGTTCAACTCTCTTGGTAGGGCTTTTTTTAAGGATGCTCTTGAGGGGCTTCCCGGCCAATTTCTCTGTATTTGAAAGATTCTCTTGTAGAACGGAAGAAACAAACTCCTGCTCAGCATCACTGTTGCTTTCACTGCCTGAGTCAGAGTCATGATGGATTTCTGCAGGAGTAGGATTTTCAATGTCTAAGGCTTTAATTCTTTCGCTGACTAATTTTATTTCCTTCCCAGAGTAGCCACTGTCAATACAAATAAAAATGACAATAAGAAACGCACAGACAGTAATACATAAAATGTCTGTTTTAAAAAGCATGTTCCTTGACTGAACGCCACTAGTAAATCACGGACCAGATGAAAACCTACTTTCTTCTGTCCAAAGAAGTACATATGGAAGTTAGATACGCCATCATCCGACCTGCCCTTCCTTGGGTTTCCTGTCATAATTATAATCTACAGCCCTATGTTTAGGCCGGCTAAAGGAGAGGAAGCAAAAACCATGCTGTAGAACAGATTACAATGAAGAGCAAGAAGGAAAAGAAGGAGCAAAATTGGTGATAGATCTTTTCTCGTTAATGTAGCAATTGTTGTTTTTTTTAAATCTGCCATTTAGCCAGTTTACACAAACTCTCTCTCCTTCCAACTGTGATGTTAGATAGTTGAAGTTGATGTTGGCTTTAAGTAATTTGGTTATTTTAATTTAAAATAATTGTAAGACAGGGACTGTAAAGTTAAAGAGGTTTTTTTTTTAAATTTAATATCTTTATAACAAAAATCTTTAATCTTACAAATTGAAAAAAATTAAAAATACTAACTAAAGATACAAACTACAGAAGAAAAAAAAAGGCATTTTCTTACTATTGCAATAAGAAAAACATCACCAATCTGGTTCTGTCCCTTCATTTCAAAGAATAATTTTCTTTTCCTTTCCTTTCATTCCATGCACACTGCCTTTATTTTATTTTCCTTTTGTAAGTATACCTTATATCTATATTATAGATATTATATAGACACTTCCTGGCAGATGCTTAAATAAATAATTTGGCCTCATACACATTAATGAGCCAGCATTGATAAAAACTTGTAGATAAAAATCTACTTTAGAGATGTGAATATTAAAAATTTATTAAATAAAATAGGTTTGTGAGGGAAAGAGTACTGCCAAATTGCTGAGTATAATAGGATGTCTGGAAATTAAATTGGGTAAATTTCATTTTTAAACTCTGCACACCTTTATAAAAATTTATTTAATGGTCTTTATGTGAAATGCCTTAGGTGGAAGGATTATTGCAAAATAAGTTTGGTTTAGGGCTTTCTTTCAACCACTCTTGAGAAAAAGGAAAAACGATTACAAAAACTTTTAAATTCAAACTGCCACCAGCTGAAATGCTCAGTTTTGAGTTAAGATTCCTTTTTTTTTAGACTTACTACCAGTGTTTCAATGCTATTCTGGCTTTGAAAACTAGCTGTTTCAAGCAGGAGCTGTCAACATAGAGTTAAAATGCTATCAGTAAACTTTGCATAACCTGATTTGATATAAAATCAGGCTTTTTAAGGATCAAATATATATTGAACATGAAGCATTTTGCACAGGAATACAAAGGAGCTCTTTTATGATTTTGAAATCACATATTCACAGCACCCAAGACTCAACTAATCAATCCTCCAGAACTTATATTTAAGCAAGAGACCACACAAACCACACAAGCCTTTATTAGGGGAAGCAACATTGAAGAATAATTACCAATTATGGTTAAAAATGCTTTGCTCTGTTTGGAGAATAACAACAACAACAACAACAACAACAACAACAAAACAACAACAGCAGCAGCAGCAACATTCTATCTCTGGGTCACTAGAATTTTATAACTGAAAATATCTAAAAATCTAAAAAAATTATCCCTATAGCATAGGCTGTCAGTTGTCTCTATCTAATTTGCCTCTTCTGAGAATAAATCATTCTACATAGTATCTGAATGAGTCAATTCAGCCCCATAGAGAAATTCAATGGAACTACCCATGTTCACATTTTTTAAAAAAACTGTCTAAATCACTCATTCTCCAGTCTTTGGACAGAATATTAAGTACAAAATGGACTGTCTATGGAGATTCTCAGTCAACCAGGTCATAGTTGTCCCAAAGGTGCTTTTTCAAGAGGCAACTGGACTTTCTGGTTTTTTCTTTGAAGACATCTCACTTCTCATCCAAGAAGCTTCTTTAGCTCTGACTAGATGGTGGGGAATGGAAGGGTTTATGCTCCTTGCAGACAGCTGGTCATTTGCATTCTTTGAGAGTCATCAAGGCCATATAAAGAGAAAGGTTATTTACATAGCATCAAACAAATGGCAAAGAAGGTGCCAGTTACCCTTTCTTTTTTTGCTTTGAAAACCATGATTTTAGTACACTGGTTTTAATCCTACTTTACAGATTTAGCAGCCCTATTATTTAATCAAAAAGCACATCAAAAAGCCATACCACAGATTTCCCACCTCCATATTGCAACGCTAGAACAGTATGTACCGTGAATTGGCTTTGTATTTTAAATGCAGATGAGAAAGACTTCTAGCAAACACAGCCATTCTATTAAAACACACAGATTGCAGATATAGCCAAAGCTTGCTCAAAACAAAAAAAAACCAAAAAAAAAAAACACAGCACCAAATGGACCTATTTATTTAATGGATTATCTAAAGATGTAAACAAGCTTTCAGCACATATAATTGGCCCCATTTCTTTTGCAAAGAGCGCCACGGACAAAAACTGCTGCAGTGGACTCAAGAGCAAACACTGTACTTGTGTCATGTTTCAACAGGTTCAATTACACCACTAGGCCAGCTGAAAATCATACAGATCAAACAGGCTTTTCAGACTGGAAGAAAAACACCCAACTAATCAAGGCAAGCAGCAGGGCTTTGTGGGGATGAGAATAATGGTGGCTATTTGACAGAGAAGCAGAGAGTAGGAAATCAGAGACTTCATTCAACCGTACTGCAGCTCTGAAAATGAAATTAAGATTTCTACCCTACCTTGACTCTTTCTTTAGCAGCTCAATAGTTGGTGGCCTTGAAAGAAAGACAGAAAAATATATATTCTGTGACAATTCTGATTGTGATAATTAACGAACTCATCTAAATTTTTCATGGGTTTGGTTCTGCAACAAGCTAATAAATCATTAATCAAACTGTATTTTTAATTCATCCATCAGTTGTTCGAATATTGTCTATTAGGTTTTGAAATCATTTTTAAGATTGAAACAGTATTAAACATTTACCTGATGTAATAAACCTGAAAATGTGGGGAACTGATAATTAACATTCAGATTAATAAAATGACACAAATGTAGATGCAATCTAATACATATTTATACAGCAGTAAAGTTGTTTAATAATTAAGAGGTATAGTATGCATGCTTAGGATTGTAGCCTGAATTTTAGGCTTAGAAACAGTTATCTGGAAACTACTAATACTTTTAATGTTCCAAACTTATTTGTACCTTCTCACGTCTCTTATCTGTTGTCTGTCCCAGCCATCTGTTCACTAAAGCTGACTCTCTGAACCCCAGATCATAAAAGACTTGGAAGGAGCCGTCCTTTAGCTCAAGACAAGAATCCCATTAAGCTGTCTCCAACAGATTGCTATCTAGGCTTCCCATGATCAGAACCAATTACAGGTCCATCATCTCTTTGGATTATTTTATTTATTTCATCAAATTTACAAAGCTGTCCCAGCCAATCAACTTTGGATACTTACAATAAAATTAATGAACGAAATGGCACAAACCAATAAAGCTACAAAAGCCAAAAATGGGTTAAAGCCTGACAGGAAAACCACTGGAAAAAACATCTGGGGAAAGAGAAGACCTGGGGAAAGAGCCAGATCTTCAAAGTTCAATAAAAGGATACAAGATGAAGGACAATATGAACCTCTGAGGAGATGCCATTCCAGAAGGCAGGCACCATGACAGAGAAGGCATGCTACTTGAGATCCATTAGCTGACACTACAGGTAGTCCTCACTTTACAATTGCTCTGTATAATAACCATTAAAATAATGATGGCCCTGATAATGTAACCTCATGACCGATCCTCACACTTTCGCCTGTTACAATGTTTTTGCTGTCAGGTGATTAAAATGTGGACATGTACGATTGTCACCGTATCCTACAGGATATGATCACCATTTGCAAACTGGCTTTCCAGAAGCAAGTCAATGGAAAATCTGGAATGAAATTGAAATTTGCAGTCATATATTCTCAATCAACAACACTTAGCAGTGGAGTTGCTGATCCCAATTGTGATCATATAGGTAGTCCTCGACTTATGACCACAATTGAACCCAAAATTTCTGTTGCTAAGTGGGAAATTTGTTAAATGAGTTTTGCCCCATTTTACAATTTTTCTTGCCACATTTTTAAAGAGAATCACTGCAGTTGTTAAATTAGCACCACCATTGTTAAGTGAATTTGGCTTTCCCATTGATTTTGCTTGCCGGAAGGTTGCAAAAGGGATCACATAACCCCAGAACATTGTAACGGTCATAAATATGAGCCAGTTGCCAAGCATTCTAATCTTGATCATGTGATCATAAGGATGCTGCAACATTCAAAGTGGGAAAAAAGATCATAAGTCATTTTGTTCAGTGCCGTTGTAACTTCAAATGGTCACTAAATGAGCCATTGTAAATCGGGGACTACCTATATTTTAAAATTGGGATCTGCACCATGCCTACTCTGGGAAAAATGAACCATCAGGTAACTAGACTATATGCTGGTTATATGTCACAACTCGTGTTCTGAATTGCACTCAGAAACTTGGTAACCAATGCAACTTGTACAATACAGTAGAGGAATCATAGGTTTACCAAGGCTTGAACATAAAGGCCCCCTACAGTTAGGTATCGCTTCCAAGTGATTTTCAAGGGAAGTCCCATGCAGAGAGTGCTTTGCAATGTGAAGTGATTAAGACATGAATGACTATGAGAAGAGAATTCTGACAAGCAAGGATTAAATCAGTATATCAGGTTAATCTAGGCAAAGGCCTCTCTGGCTTAGATCTATTTTAACATTCTTCTATGTGTGAAGGAGAGAAGTGAACCTTTTAAGAAATGAATAGCTTCTGAATACTATGATTATCTTGAAATATTTCTGGAACAGTCTAATTGAAATAGATTTTTCTCTACTTGGAACTTTAAATTTTAAAAAAATTGATTGTTCCAACTGCATAGGTGTCTAGTAAAAAAATAATTATTTTTAATGTTATAATATAACATTAAACAGCAGTATATAAGTCTAAGTGCTATTGCTTATGGGCTATAAAGCACTTCTTGCCATCATAATATGTCATGCCATATACATTATAATTGCTGTTTTTGCTATAGAACGAATTTTGAGTTCTATTCATTAAATCTGTACGGCTCTATTTCTTGATAACAGTTATACCTTATGAGACATTGACACCCAGTGGATACTGAATTAGTTGCAAGTCATAATTTTTTAGCCTAGTCATAACCCTGTTCTTATATTTTTGGTCAGTTTCCTTTGATGTCTTGTTACATTATCTTTTTTGCTATAAACTGACAGACAATCCCTAACATTAAAAAGCAGCAGTTGGCCTGGAGGAAAAAAAAAATCTAAAATACATATTGGTCAGATAAGGCAATCTTTACAAATAGTGCATGATCTTTTGAATTTCTAAGAAATCAGAGGAAGAAATATGAGTGATCTAAGTACCTTTCTTCTTCTCGAAGCCACACTGGAGTTTTGGATATTTGGCCCTCGAAATATTTTGATGCTTTGTAACAAAAATTGCTGCAAAAACACTGCTCCCCATAGAAAGAATAAGAATAAACAGTCATTTCTTTAATATAACAAAATAGAGATGGTGCAAAGTTAAATTGAAAGGTGGATAGAAAGACTGAATGCACACATTTTTGGAGAGAGAGGTATTTTCCCAAGTGCAGTTTGAACTGGGATGATCAATACCCAATAAAGATAGAGAATGTATGGGAAAATGAGCCTTGGTGGCACAGCAGACTAAAGTACTGTTAAGTAACACCAGCTGTCTGCAATTACTGCAAGTTCAAATCTCACCAGGCTCAAGGTTGGCTCAGCCTTCCATTCTTTCGAGGTAGGTAAAATGAGGACCCGGTTTGTAGGGGCAATAAACTGACTGTATAAAAAAGAACACCACTTAGGTGGGGCCGAAAGCCCTACTGAGCAGGTATATACAAAAGTATGAAGGCTATTGCTTAACGCATTGTAAGCCGCCCTGAGTCTCCAGAGAAGGGCGACATATAAATCGAACCAATAAATAAATAAATAAATAAATAAATAAATAAATAAATAAAATAATTTTCCTGAAACTTCTAAGAGTTGCAGCCTACAACTTGTGTATATTGAGTTCTCAGACATCTTAACTTAGCACCTCTTCAGTCTTTTGCTCATTGTTTCTCCATCAGTTCTACAACAGCAAGACGGCGGAAGTCAACATATTACAGTATATCATTTTTTGTCCTTTATTTGTTTTCTCTCTTTAGTGTCTGGTATGCTTTTCTAGGAGTAGCTGATGTTACCAAGCATTCCAAATACCAAAGTATCAGCTACATTTTATTCAGTGTGCAGGCCAAAAGGCAAATTGTGAATAATATTGAGTTACTTACCGGTAATTAAAGTCTGCAACTATAGTTTGCTCTTGGCTGATTCACTGCAACATTGGCCTGCTGTTCAAACCACTGGACAGTTTATTCTCTGTTCCTGGACAGAGGATAGCTGGCAGTTGCTGCAAAATGAGTTTTTTTTTTTGCAGCAGCACCAAGTGTGATTTTACACACTGCACAAGAGGTGAACTGGGGAGACAAGTGATTTATATTCTCCTACAGTGAACCTAGTGAATCCAACCCCAATCAGGTTATTGCACTCGTCTTCTTGGCCAAGAGAACTTCTTGGCCAAGAGAAAGACAAACAATGGTAATGGCTATTTATCATGTCATTTGGGAAACAGTCAGTGGTTAAGTGTTCAATCTAAGGTGAACCATATGAGGACATCAACCTTGTTTAGTTGGCACTTGTACATCTAGATTTCAAATGTGAGGACTAAATATTGGCTTACATGGAAATGTGCATTCCCTGATGCTGAGAACTAATGTATGCTAGTGGGTTAAATTTAATTTAATTTAATTATAGTTTAAGTTAAGAGACAAAGAGGCTGCTCACCACTCCTCACTTGAAATCTACCAACCTAACAGGGCTACTCTTAAAAGAGAAAGCAGGCAATCCACTCTTTCTGCATTTCTTCAATAACAGCTGATATTAGAAGAGCAGTAAAGCAACATAATGAAGGGCAATTATTTTCTGATCTGGGTTCCTGTCAAGTCACATTTATTTGCTCTATTCCCGAACACTATACAGATTTAGCCTTAGTGGGTGTACATTATAGTTTATGGTTCCGTTTTTGTGTCTAATCCCAGCCAATAAACCATCACTGAGCAAACTATGACCTGGTCCAATATACAAATTCAGCCAATATTTATTTGCTGAAGTTAAACATTGTCTGATGTAAGTAGGTGAAATAGTTTTGAATAACCTGGGAATGAAAAGAACATCCAACCACATTGGTAGTGAAATGTAGAAAAGAAAATCCAACTACAATGGTAGACAAATTGACTGGAAAAACAGTAAGTGAAAATCAGGAGAAAACAAGCTGCCTGGAGTTCATGGATATAGCCAACATTTCTTTGCAAGCTCTTTCTTGTGGAACAATAAATGAAACATAATTAACATTAGGAATGGTTTTAAATTTACCTTTCTTTCGGTAATGTCATATACTTTGTTTGTTTTTGTGGAAATTTTATACTTTTGTTTTGGCACCTTAAAAGTAAGAAATGCAAAGAAGTTAGTTGATTAATTTAGTTCATGAACTTAACTAGTTCAGCATTCTTCTCTTTCAAGTAATATATCTATCACAGTTTAAAAAACCACCATGCTACTTCATTCAATTACTTATATTAATTTTAGGCACTCTCTTCCTCACTTATCTTCTTTATGGTACTGTACTTTTCTGCTGCCTGTATCAGACTGACTGTATCATTATCTGTATCTAACTTTTTACTATGCATGTGAAGCATATTATGAGCTAAATGTTTATAGAGATTCTCAGTCATCCAGGTCATGGTTGTCCCAAAGGTGCTTTTTCAGGTGGCAACTGGACTTTCTTGTTTTTTCTTTGAAGATGTTTTGCTTCTCATCCAAAAAGCTTGTTCAGCTCTAACTGGATGGTGGGGAATAGAAGGATTCAAATGACCAGCTGTCTGCAAGGAATATGAATCCTTCCATTCCCCACCATTCAGTCAGAGCTGAAGAAGCTTCTTGGATGAGAAGCGAAGTGTCTTCAAAGAAAAAACAAGAATGTCCAGTTGCCTCCTAAAAAAGCACCTTTGGGACATATGAGCTACTAAATCAATGCCAAGCATCTCAAAATGAATCAGTAGGAAGACAGCATCCTTCAGGAATAATATTACTAGTGTATTGCATGAAACATTTTCCTGTCCAAGAGATTCTTTCATTTAATTAAACAGGAGTAAGATTTTCTAAAATGCACCTTTTAAAGAGATTGACTCCTATTACAGGGGATAAAGGAAACTTCTGAAGCTGCTGCTGCTCTTTTTGTCCTTTTTTGGCATGGATTTAATGAGAGGGACAGAAAAGTTTGCTTTCCTTTCAGTTAACAATGATCTAGTATAAAATCTAAACCCTGGGGCATTCTGTTGTTGCTGAAATAAAGTGCCATAATAACCACAGCTGCTGAGATTTGTACTTCATTGGTTTCCCATCTCTGAACTGCAGTTGTTCTTAACCCCGATTCTGTAAAATAAGCTAGCTTCATAAATGACTAAAGTTTGTTTATTGTGCTAATCGAAAAGGAAAAACAGGAATAACGAATAGGTGTTATTAACAAATTGAAAACTTTAAAAATGGCAAAAAATATGTCTCTTATTGAATTTAAATTATGTGCAACATGGAGATGTAATTCAATGGTAGGACCCCCAGATCCAATTCCAGGTATATCTACTTAGGACTGGAAAAGTTTCTTCCTGAAATCCTGGAAACTTGCTGCTAAAACAATGTAGACACTGTTGGTCTAGATTAGGGCTGTCAAACTCCCGGCCCCACGGGCCGGATACGTCATGCACTGTCCACGCCCACACCTGGTTTAGCAAAGGGGAAAAAAGTCCCGACATGTCATGTGATGCTGCCGTGACGACGTGAGTTTGACACCCCTGGATTAGATGGTGCAATGTTCTAACTTCATCACTGGATTCATACAACCTAATAAGCTGTAATGTGGTTTTGCTATTTAAACCACAGCATGACATGTAAATCCAACCAACCAGAGATTATGTAACAATCCCAATTAAAATCATAACACAATGCCTGAACCCTTGTGGATTCTACAAAATGACTGTTGTGCATTATATGCATTTGAATAACATTAAACCATTTGGAGCCAAAGCTTCTGAGCCCCTCTTTCTTCCAGTCAATTTAACTTAATTGAATTTGGGGCAATCCTAATCTCCACATAGAGAAAAGTGTGAGAGAGTGAATTTAAATTGATCTCATTTAACCAAAATAAGCAAAAGGCTAGTGTGAGACAATTCCCTGGAAGCAATACATTCTGAATGAAAAATGGCAAGAGAACGCACCCCACACATAAACTCTTACATTCTGTAGCTTGTTTTGACAGAGAGGGTAGCCACATAGCTTGATGATAAATCGTTCTTCCACCACATCCAGATAGTGAGGTGGTGTTATAAGCCTCCCCTGAAATGACGAAACCAAGAGGATTCTGTTAGAATTAATTTCATCTGGTAATAAAGGCAAAGTTTTAGAATTTAGAACACTCTAAAAACCGTGGGGATATTTAATATAGCACCATGTTTCTAATCTGTTCAATAGCCAAAATTCAGTTGGCAAACCCCCCAAATTTCAGTCTTACTTTTTTAAAAAAAATGAATACAAATTTAAATTAAGGCATTAGGTCTCCCACAGAGAAAAGATCCTGCCCAAATTCTCTCACATGGAAACAGAGAGAGGAATTTCCCCTCTTGCTTTCTCCAATGACATTTTTATATTTCCTTCTGTAACTTTCAGATGTAGAAAAAGTTTTCTGAAAACACAAGACTTGTTCACAAAAAAGTCACGTGGAATGGCATATGGTCTCATCCATTTTGTTTTACCAGCATGTAGGACCTTGGGGCTTGTTTAACCAACTACTGGTAAAAATCTTGCCTTAGCGTTAGTGAACATGGTCACTATAGAACACTTTATAGCATTAGCATTTATAATTCTAATATATATATATATATATATATATATATATATATATATATATATATATATATATATATAATGCTTTACAGCACTCTCTGAATGGTTTACAAATATCAGAATATTGCTCCCAACAATCTGGGTCCTCATTTTACTGACTTTAGAAGGATAGAAGGCTGAATCAACCTCGAGCCGATCAGGATTGAACTCAGGGTTGTGGGCAGAGTTAGCCTACTGTGCTACCACAGGTCCTTTATCAACTCCACACGATAAGCATATTGTAATATGACTAAAAGTGAACCCAGAAAGTTGCCAACATCATCACATTCAAGTATTTAATATTTAAATCAGCATTTTCCTTGTTTGGAATTTAGGGAGTTGCAGTTCTAATACACTTGGGAACACCAAAAATGTAAAGAAAAGTAAGTTTAGGAAAGAACATACACAATCCACAAATAATTCTTCGGTAATGTCATCTTCCAACAGGTGTTCAACAACTTGCAATGCTTTCCGCTCACACTCAATTTTTTTCCTAATAGCAGCTTCAAGTGCTGCTTTCCTAGAAATGAATAAGGATTTAACAATGTAGTGTTTATAATATTTTGACAACTCATATCAATTTGCTTGAAAACTTTTGTTTATTTAAATAATGTATTTCATTGGAATGTTATATTCATCACATAAAACCATCCTTCTGTTAGGTTTATTTTGAAACTTGGTTTGAGTTTTCTGTCATGCTTTTGAAAAATGGCTAGCAGCTGAACACAAAAGAGCCTGCCAGATAGAATATATTTAATCTCCACAAAACCTATTCACAAAGATCATAACAGGATTCAACAATCTTCTTGTAATAAGCAAACTGGTTAAATAAATGTAAACGGTAATCCTATAATCACAAACTTTAGAGCAAGTCTCCCACAGAATTTACAGGGAACTGTCTTTGAATAAATAAGACCCCAAAGACTCACAAATGTATTTGTGTCCTCTGGTAATAAAGCATTCTCTATAAAGTCCTTATCTAACATATAGATAATTCTCAAGTTACAATTGTAATGGAACCTGCCCATTATTGTCGTACAAAAATTTGGTCACGTAACCAATTCACTTTAACCCTTTTTGTGGTGGTTGTTAAGTAAATGCAGTGGTTGTAAATTTGAATGCTGCAGTCATTAAGTGATGTATGGTTTACATGGTTGTTCACGGATCCATTATTCACAATGGAGCAATTTTGCTAAAAACCGTTAAGATTTCAGCAAAATCGTAGTAAATCACGGGCACGTGACCAGAGGGCACTACAAATTGCTGTGATACTAAACACCTGAAATGTGGTCGTGTGACCATGGAAGGGGATGATCAGAATTTCAGATCCAGGTCACAAATCCTCTTTTTCAGGTAGGTTGTAAGTTTGAATGGTCTCTAAGTGACTGGTTGTAAGCTGAGGACCACAGTACTGTAAGCATCATGAGCAATAGGAATAGTTAAGACAAGATAAGTCTTGTTATCATGCTTGGAATTATGATACTTCATATATTATCTCTACAATACTATGATGTAGGTCAAAGTGATGAGAGGCAATCTGCAGTCCCTAGACTCTAACTGCAGAAAATTGAATTTTCTTACACTTTTAAGATTGGAAACAACTCAAAACGGAAGTGTTGAACTTTTGTTATATAACACACAACCCATTCAAAACTCAAATTAAAAACCTGCCTGGTTCACAAATGCATGTGGCCCTCAGATATAAAAGGTTGCTCACTACGATATTCAAGATGAAAGTATTCAGGTTCAATTCCTCAACCAACTAGGGGACTCTGAATCACAGAATCACAGCTCTTTGAATCCCAAGCATCTTCTCTACTCCAACTCCAAATGACAACTTTAGGATCCACAAATATCTCTAGGCTCTTTTATATGGTTGTTGGAAGGATAACATGAGAGGAGATCCCTGGAACTCTTTTAGAAGTTGGGACATATCTATAGGCAAATAATATTTAGAAACAATACCTTTCAGCAGCATCTTCATTTTTTAAAGGTGGTTTGTTTCCTATTATAAAGAACAACAAGAAATTTAAGAATAAATCGCAGAAGCCAGGAGATGTTGAGTTCTAATCCCACTTTTGGTATAAAAAAATGGCTGGGTGACTGCGGGTCTGTCAGTGTCTCTCAGCCCAGTCCAGCTTACAGGGTTGTTGTTCTAGGACAGGGGTAGGGAATTATGGACCCTTCTATGACTTGTGGACTCCAAGTCCCAGAAGTCCACAAGTCATAAAAGGGGCCAAAGTTTCCCACCTCTGTTCTAGGGAAAGTAAGGAAGCAGGAGTATTAGGTATGCTTGCTGTCTCCAACTCTAAATGAGATCCTGCTATTAAAATGTACACGTAATATATAATAAAGCATAATATAATACGTGTAAGCAGTGGTGGGATTCAGCCAGTTCGCACCACTTTGGGAGAACCGGTTGTTAAATTTTCTGAGCAGTTTGGCAAACTGGTTGTTGGAAGAAATCATTAGGGCAGAGAACCGGTTGTTAAATTACTTGAATCCCACCACTGAGTGTAAGTATAATAATGAAGTACATTTGGGAAGCTCGAGGTTATTATTATTATTAGAACAAGCCGACCAACCATTGGTCTTTCCGGCCATTGTCCTGGGAGTATTATCTGGATGTTGTGATGGTAAGATTTCCTGGAAGTTTATTCCCCATACTATAGAGCTACACTGCATACCGCCTCCTTCTCTCATCTTCCCTCTCCCTTGCCATTCCAATCCCTCGCCCACCCCTCCAGAGCTGCGGAATGGTTTGACCGTCCCGTGATTGATTCGAAGGAAGTAGGAAGGAATAGCCCATTTAACGGGGAATGGGGGGGGGAGAGTAGTGGGTTGCTGTTTTTAAATGAAAACAAACCTAAGCGACTGCGCCCGTTCGAGGCATTTCGCGGCGCTCCTTCCGCCATCATCCGGAGCCTTTTCCGGCGTTGACCTCTCACCCCCCCACGGCGGGAGGAGCTTGGAGGAGGCGGGGCTTGAAAGGAGGCGAGGCGGTAGGAAATGTTCCTGGGGAAGCTGCAGCGGCTCGGGCTGAGCGTGTGACTGCGGAGGCAGGTAGGCAGGCGGTGGCGGCGGCGTAAGAGGTTCCCTCTTTCTTCGCACCCCAAACGGTAGGGAGGAGAAAGCGTGCTATGGGGTTGGATGGGGTGTCAGCTAAATTATTCTCGGGTTTAAGAGGCAGGAATGGAGGGAGACGGAAAATAGCTTACTGCCCATCGATTTCCACCCTGCTTATGCCAAGTAAAGGGCGCTGCACGGTATCTCCCCTCCTAAACAAACTTGCACGGTGGATATGGGGTGGTATTTATAATAGACGCTGGATGGTCAGTCTGGCTCCCGTCAGTAACTGTGTGACTGCACTGAATCTTAATAAGAAATTAAAAGGAAAGTCTTTACTTTCCCACCCATTACTTAAAAGGCGGGTGCAACTCATCACATTTGTGGAAATGAGGTTTTCAGAATGGGAGGGGGGGGGGCTGGGGCTGTCTGTCTATGGAGATTCTCAGTCATCGAGGTTATGGTTGACCCAAAGGTGCTTTTTCAAGAGGCAACTGGACTTTTGGGTTTTTTTCTTTGAAGACTTTGAAACGTCTTCAAAGAAAAACCAAAAAGTCCAGTTGCCTCTTGAAAAAGCACCTGTGGGACAGAGGGGGAACTGCCTTTCTTACTTACTTAGGGTTTATTAACTGCTTTCTTTCTTCCTTCCCTAAACCTTCTGGTTATTCACCAATTTCGTTCTTCATAGTGTTGCTTTTAAAAACTGCTGAGAAGGCCAGTTTGCAGGTAGGACAATTTTTATCAAGGTGTGTGTGTACCGCTGTGGAATTACAGTGGGAATCCTTGAATTATGCTGGCGTTTGCCTCAACCGGTGAATGGTTTTGTCCTGATTTGTCTATGTGTGCATTGATTATGTTTAAGTTTAAGTTTAATGCGATTTATATGCCGCCCTATCTCCAATGGACTCAGGGCGGCTCACAACAATAAAATGCACAATTGCACATCAAAATTAAAAGTCCAAATTAAAACAGTTTAAAATCAATTTAAAACTATTAAGAACCCCCCCCCCATCAATCCACGCTATGAAACAACCAGGTCTTCAAATCACAGCAGAACGAGCAAAGGTCAGGAGCCATCCGGAGCTCCAAAGGAAGTTGGTTCCAAAGGGTGGGTGCACCCACAGAGAAAGCTCTCCCCCTGGGGGTCGCCAGCCGACATTGTCTGCCCGATGGCACCCTGAGGAGGCCCTGTCTGTGGGAACGCACCAGGCGATTGGAGATTGTTGCTGGCTGCAGGGGGTCCGACAAGTATCCCGGGCCTAGGCCATGAAGGGCTTTATGTTACAATATTTTGAGGATCAGACTCAATGATGAATTCAGAAGCAATTTCTTCAGTTAAAGAAGTGTTTATTCATAATAGGCATTCTACTTATTCTTGTCAGATTTACAGTGAGAAGCAAGCATGAGGTAAAAGCACTCTCTATTTATATCAAAGGGGAGGAGTCAAGGAAGGGGGTGATTACACATGAATACATTAAAGGAGGAGGAATAAATTAACCCTTTATATCCTGTACATATATACATATCTCTTGTTATAGAATAAGGCATTTACTTATGACAAATCCCCCTCTAAATGCCGATTCGACATATAACAATGATTGCATTCGGATTCAGAACTATATAGTACTTGTAATTTTGATGTCAAGTATTTGTGTTGTTTAGAAGGTAAAGGTTTAGTTAATATATCAGCTATTTGTTCTGAGGTTTCGCAGTGGATTGCTTTAATGAATCCATCCTGAGATAATTGTCTCACGTGTTTAAATTTGATATCTATATGTCTGGACCTTTGACCAATGGCGTCAGATCTTGATATTTCTATAGCCGCCTTATTATCTTCATGTATGACAAATGGTAGTATTGGATTCTTCCAAATATCAGATAATAAATCATTAAACCACACTAAATTATTTGAGGCTTTAGATAAACAGACGTATTCTGCCTCTGTTGTGGAAGTCGCTACTAAATCTTGCTTCCCAGTGTACCAGAATATTGGGCAATCATTTAAAAATAATACATAACCTGAGGTGCTCTTTCTACATTTGATGTCACCTGCCCAGTCTGCATCAGCGTAACTGGTGATAATAGGTTCTTTAATATTATTGGGTTCTAAGAGTAGGCAGAAATCCATGCTCTGTTTTAGATATCTTAGTATTCGTTTAATTGCTTCCCAATGATACATAAGTGGTTTACTTACATGTCTAGATAATAAATTAAGTGGCAGAGCTATATCAGGCCTGGTCCAATTAGATATATACAAGAGAGAACCAATAATTGATCTATATAATGTATTGTTCTCGAACTCAGGTGAAGATTCATCCATATTCCTTAGAAAATCAGTCTGCATAGGAGTATCGCAAGGTTTGGCATCTCTTAAATTGCATTTTTCCAGAAGTTCTATAATTTTATCTCTCTGGGATAATTTGAATCCCTTTCTTGTTTTATTGATTTGAACTCCAAGGTATTTGTTTACCCTTCCTAGCGACTTTAAAGAGAAATGTTCACTTAGCTTGGATACAAATAAGTCTTTCTTTTCTTTATGTTTGCCTATATACAAAATATCATCCACATAGATTAACACAAATTCTAATGATTCACCTTCCTTTCTAACAAAAAAGCAATTGTCTGCAGTTGTGGCTTTGAAATCCATATTTTTAAGCACGCTGACTAGACATTCATACCAACGCTTGCCGGATTGTTTTAATCCGTACAAGCTTTTGTTAAGTAACCAGGTCTCATTTCTATTTGTACATTGGCTATGAGGTGCCCTTACATATATCTCTTTGTCGAGCTTTGCATGTAAGTATGCAGTCTGCACATCATATTGAAAGACATCAAGATTGAGTATAGCCGCTATGACTAAAGCTGTCTTAACACTTTCGGTTCTTACAGTGGGAGAGTATGTGTCAGTGTAATCCTCAGGATATTTTTGAGCGTAACCTTGTGCGACTAATCTAGCTTTATATAATTTATTACCCTCTTCTAAATCTTTGATTTTGAATATCCATCTGGTGCCTATAATTGTCTTGTTCTCAGGGGCAGGGACTGGTGTAAATATACCTAATTCATGCAAGCTGTTCATTTCTTTTGTTATGGCTAATTCCCATTTCTCTCTTTCTTCCATGGGAAGTTTCAACACTTCCTCGTATGTGTTAGGTGTTGGTGTCTCGTCATTCACACACATTATATAATCCTTATACTTATTGGGTAATTGTTTTCTGTTACACCTGATTGTTCTTATTGGAATGCTCTCATTATCGTGTAGATACCTTCCTTCCTTTTTGGTTAATGAATCTGTTTTTATCCTGGTATGGTTACCTGTCCATGTTTTGTTTTTGTCATCATGTGTGTTATGTTCATGTTTCTCTCTTTCTATTCTGTCTTGTTGTTCAATATTTGGTTTTGTATTTTGGATTATCTCGTTAAGATGTATCTTAGACCAGTTGGCCTGTCCATGAAATACTGCTGTTCTTGAGACTATGAATTTGTTATTACTGTCAATGAATCTATATCCTTTTGTGCCTGTTTCGTATCCCATGAATCTGAGCCTTCTGGATACGTTATCTCCCTTACGTCTTAATTGTTTTGGTATTTGTACGTCTGCTGTAACTCCAAATATGTGCATGTGTGATATTTTTGGTTTCCTATTGTACATCACTTCGTATGGTGTTTTATTTAGGATGCTAGACCAGGTCCTATTTTGGGTATAGTTTGAATATAGTAATGCTTCTGACCAGAATTGTTTTCCTAAACCAGCATCTTTTAATGTACATCTAATCATGGTTTGCAGTGTCGAGTTCTTTCGTTCTGCTGTACCATTCTGAAAAGCAGAAAATGGGCTAGTCGTGAAGTGTAGCATTCCTTTGTCTTTTATCCATTGTGAGAATTCTTTTGACATGAACTCGGATCCCCTATCTGTCATGATTTGTTTTATTTTGATATTGTGTTGTGTTTCTACACGTTTGTAAAATTCTTTGAATTTTTGGAAAGTTTCATCTTTGTGTTTTAAAGTATAAACAAATCCATAACGGCTATAGTCGTCTACAATAGTTAGGAAATATCTTTTTTTGTATGTGATGGATGGTGTTAATGGACCAACCAGATCCATATGTACCAGATCAAAAATTTGGTTAGAGGTCCTTGTTGCCCTCTTTGGTTTTGGGTTTGTTCTGAGTTTTGAGGATTTACATACTGAGCATTCCAAATAGTTTTTACAATCCTTTATTTTAACGCCATCAGCATGTTCAATCATTTTTTGTATTACAGGGAAACTTGCATGTCCCAATTTTCTATGCAACATGTGTGCACATTCATTATGAATTGGTTTGCCTATATTGGGTCTTTTGTTATTGTGTGTATCACTAGTGGGTGTGTCTTTGTGATTACAGTGTGTATTGGGTTCTTCATTGTCATTGTTGTTACTATGTTCACTGTCTATGTTGATGTCGTCATCAGTGTTTGTATTAATGTTATGCAACCATTTATCTTCTGTTACAAGGAAGGGTAGGCCCCCTTCGATAACTACACTATTCAATTTAGTCCCATCCTTTTCTAGTATTGCTTTTCCCCCAGAGAAGATTATATTTATGTTGGAATCTTGGCTTAATTTCACTGCACTAAGTATGTTATGTGATATTTCTGGTATCAACAATACCCCCTCTACTTTACCTAAACCAGGTATATTTACATCTCCTTTCCCTATGACTTGAACATTTTCTTGATTGGCTACTCTTATCATAAATTTATCATTTGTGAATGAAGACAGTATTTTCTTGTTATTTGTTGTATGATTAGTTGCCCCTGAATCTATGAGCCAAGTATTGTTTTTTGATTTTTGTGTGATGACATCGTTATGTTTATCTAATCCATTTAATGATCCTGATTTTCTGTCCCTTGAATTATCTCTATCCTTTCTGCGTTCTCTGTAGTTTGGGGAGTCTCTATATCTGTATCTATCAATAGATGATTGCCTGTCTTGATATCTACCCCTATAATCACGGTTTTGTCTTTCCCTATGAAACATGGGGCAATCTCCCTTAGAGTGTTTTCTGGATCCACAATTGTAACATTCAATTGTTTTTTGGTGATTCTCTTGGAAGGTTACCCCTTTTGCCTGTCTGTGTTCTGTGTATGCATTGTATCTACTTTTCCTCAAATTATCTTCAGCTATTAACTTATTTGACAGACTTTCTATGGATAAGTATCCTAGATTGATTGAGTCTAAGTGTGATGTGTAGTTATCCCATGATGAATCTAATGAGTTAAGGATAATGCTTTTCATTGTCTGTTCTGATATTATTTCTCCTCTTAGATGTAATTCTGCTCTGGTTTTGTTTAAGGATATTAAATGTTCACTTATGGTGGTTCCAGATCTTAATTTGGCTGAAAAGAAATCTTTAGACATTCTAGTGGTTGTTGCTACACTTTCACTATGAAACAATTTAAACATGCATTGAATTATTTCTGAAACAGTAAGATTATGCTTAATACTGTAGTACATGGCAGGTGATATGCTAGAAATTATTAAATAGAATGCTCTGTGATGCAGGCAGTCTATTTTTAGAGTCCAAGGTCTTTTGGGAGGATTGGTTATAAAAAATAATAAATTTTCTTTCATAAAGACAACCTGAATTTGTTGACACCATTCCTGTAAATTGATGCCATCAATTCTAAGTTTTGGGAAATCACTAGGTAGATTCCCAATATTACTATTCCCACTACTTACAACTGTGGGTAGTCCATGGTCCTGTAGATGTTGAAAATTGCAGAATGGTGTGGGTATTCTGCTGATGAGCTTGAAAGGTTCTCCTTCTTCATAAAGTTCATTGTAGTTCTCTGTGTTCATCTGCGCATGCGCGTTGGTCATTTCTTTGCTGAAGCCGCTGGGAGAGGTTCTCTTTGCTGTAGCTCCCTCGTAGTGCTCTCCTTCTGATGATTCGGTCTCCAGCTCGATCTTGGGTGTTCTGCTGGCAGCTGTGGTTCGTCTCTTTTCTTTGGAGCTTTCTTGCTTGGAGTATTTTGTTCTTTGGATCGTTTGTGGTGTGGGGGAAATTTCGCAGGGCCCTCTGGGTTCAGGCGTCGTCATCATCGTTGTCCGGATCGAGTCGTGCAGGCTTTGAGGTGTCTGTTTATTTCTTCGTCTCTTTTGTATTTTTGCATTATTGGCTTTTATCGATTCTTTTGAAATTGTTAGACTTGTGCCAAACGTTTTAAATAGTTTTCTCATGGGTGTTTCGATTTCTTGTTCGGTGGATGATTCTTCTGTATCTGTTTCTGACTCTTCAGAAGAATAAATATATTTTTTGCTATTTTTTGTGTTTTTTCGCGCCAGAGGTTTTGAATGGTGCATTCTGATTGGTTCAGCCATGTTCATTTCTGTGGCCGGTTGAAGAAAAGATGGCTGCCTTTCAAAATTTTGAGCGGGACCTCTGGTCTTGCTTCTGGTTATTTTTTCTTTCGTTGTAGGTTCGCTCACCATTTTTGTATTTTCGGGTTTGGCTTTTTCAATGTCTTTTTCTCTCGCTGCTCCGTTTTCTTCCAAGAAGCCTCGGAGTTCCGCGATGAGTTTGTGGTCATCTTTTTGACTTTTTATTAGCCTCAGTATCTCCGATCTGAGGTCTTTGTCTTTTATTTTGTTCTCTTCTTGGTTGTTGGTTTCATCTGCTGTTTCTTCTATGTCTGTGGTGTTATCTTCAGATTCTTTGATTGTTGTATTTATTGGTTCGTCGATCATTTCTTGATCTGTTTTTGTTTCTTTATCATTTGCCCTGGTATTGGGTCTTTCTTTTTTATTCTTGAGGTTTTCTTTCTTAGGCATGTTGGATTTTATTGAGTCAGTTCAACCATCGACTGCTACCAATTTGTTACAATATTTTGAGGATCAGACTCAATGATGAATTCAGAAGCAATTTCTTCAGTTAAAGAAGTGTTTATTCATAATAGGCATTCTACTTATTCTTGTCAGATTTACAGTGAGAAGCAAGCATGAGGTAAAAGCACTCTCTATTTATATCAAAGGGGAGGAGTCAAGGAAGGGGGTGATTACACATGAATACATTAAAGGAGGAGGAATAAATTAACCCTTTATATCCTGTACATATATACATATCTCTTGTTATAGAATAAGGCATTTACTTATGACACTTTATAGGTGATAACCAGCACCTTGAACCTCACCCGAAGGGCAACCGGTAGCCAATGCAAGTCGCGCAGGAGGGGTGTAACATGGGACTGTCGGGATACTCCCATCACAACCCGCGCGGCCACATTTTGCACTAGTTGAAGCCTTCGAGTGGTTTTCAAGGGCAGCCCTAGGTAGAAAGCGTTTCAGTAGTAATTGGTTTTCTCATGCAGTTTTGCTTCGCAGAATCTATTGGAGTTGGATAGCCGATGAATTTAAATAATTATAATAAATACGGTGTTTTACCAACCAGCAGAAAAAACCTCCACTAGTCATAGACTTGCAGCAAGGTTTGGATCTGTCCAGTCTTCTCTAAGCTTGTTCATCTGCTCCTACTCACATCCCATGTGGGCATTTTCCATGTTTAAAAACACTGTGAAATAAGGATGCATCTAGAAAGATGCCCAGGTCAAAATTGCCCCAATGAGGAGGAAGAAATGAGGTTCTGCCAGGGTAATTTGGTCTTGTAGAAAAGGAGAACTAAAATCGATTAGTTTATGGACAGCCGTATTGTTATTCCCAGCTGGAGACTTAAGAGATTGAAATTGACAGATAAGATTAGTTCAACTTCCTTATTCTCCAAGTGCTGTACTGGGCTGTTGTATTTTATGTTAAGATACATTTGAAAATATTTTAATGTGGAATAGTGAAAAGCTTGCCATCCTTTCCCCTAAATTAAATTATTAAATTTATATAGCTGTCCAACTCACCTAGGTGATTTCTATGTAAAGGCTTGGTCTCCCTCCGTGCTGTTTGATGTGTGGAGAAAAATTGGTGTCAAAAATAGTGCATATTCACACATTTGTGGTACAGTAATATAAATCAAGGGAATTTATTGAATGTTGTAAAGACTGGGAGAATATGGCTTTGATAGGAACTGGTTAGAGACCAGACTGGAAGAGTTATGTCTGCCTCTTCCAACACTACCAAGCCAGCTCTTGCGTCATGTTTGAAATGGGCCAGCTGACTTTCCCTCTGAAAAAATGAATGATTTTACACACCTTAATGTTATTGTTAGATGATGCTAGACTAAAAAGTAGCATGCTAATTTTGTATTACTATTGCTACTAAAAACCTATGGCCATGTCATTCATGGGCTAGGGATGGAACAAGGACAGTGTTGTGGAACCAAAAAGGAAAATTAGTACTACTACTAGTACTCAAGGTAAGATTGTGTTGTCTTAATGGCAGATGGGAATAGGCCCAAAGAGTAGATTTCATCATAGTTGTAGCTGATATTCCCTTAATTAGTCTTCTTTGCCTCAGTAAGCTTCCATATCTTTAATTTTCGTATTGATGAGGTGAAAGAAAATTTTTGTTTTTCGTTTTTTTAAAATAAATTGAAATTGTGTACATTTCTTTGGTAAAGGCATTGTGACTGTAATTGACTTAGTAGGCTTATATAAGGCTATTAGCCACTGCTTGCTTGGAAGCATATCCAGTTTAATTCAAAGGTTAAGGCTGGCCTACATTACTTTGCAAGTGTGAAAGAAGTTTCAGATTTCTAAGTGCTTTATCAGATGCTGAATCTTGGTTTCTGAAATGAGAAGATTTCTTCTGTTATCTTTTCCTCATATCCTTTGAGGGTATGCAATCTTTTGGGTTGTGACATTTGGAAACTTGAGAGGTGGGATGAGCACACTCACAATTACCCCAATGTAAGTTTACTTATCCACAAATGCCTCAGGGTGGGGGTGGATAGGCATGGAACAAGTATTGATTGGAAGGCAAGTTAGCTCCCTTGGATGCTTTGTAACATTGCAATGCTCTTGCAAATAAATAAATTTGAGATGTTGGATATAAGATGGATGGCAAATTTTCTAAATAAAGAATATTAAAAAATTATCTTTTATAAATGAATAGGTTATGCTAGTTTATTTTGGTTTGCAGCATGGTGGAGACTTGGTGGCACCAAGAGATGTGTCTGAGGACACACTGATTTCCTCAAGCACAATATTAACCACAGTTCAGTATTCCTTCCTTAACAAGGAAGGCTTGTGTTTTATTGTTGCAAGCCGCCCTGAGTCTATTGTGAGATAGGGCGGCCTATAAACTGAATAAAATAAAATAAAAAATAAATAAATTAAAAGTATTAATTTTTTTTTACTATTGTTTATTTAGCAGCATCAGCTTGCTTGATATTAAAGTACAAGATACTCTGAGAAACTCAAAAGTGGAAACAACATTAAGGAGAGGCAAATAGATGCAGAAATGAATAGAAGGAATATATGATGGTGTGTTCTGCGCATGTTTAGAGTATTACAGAATGGCATTTGTGGCTTTACAAAAAATGCAATTTTGATGAAATACTTTGCTCTGAGAATCATGAATACTTTTTCTTCAGATTATGATCCTGGGCATTTCCTTTTTAAAATGTTTTTTCCTATGTGAAAAGTCACTTGTACTTCTGAAGATTAGGATTGAGAAACATCTGAGATCAGTATATAATTATTTTTTCTTCCATTCAATTGTGTCCAATTCTTGAAGGCTGCCTGGACAAGTCCCTGCAGTTTTCTTGGCAGTGTTTTTTGGGAGTGGTTTCCCATTGCTGCCTCTTTAGGACTGAGATAGAGTGGCCCAAAGTCACCTGGGTGGCTTTGTGCCAAAGGCAGGACTAGAACTCAAATCTCCCAGTTTCTACTCTGATGCTTAGTGTAGCATATCCCTAATCTGGTTGCTCTCAAGTGTCCCATTTGCAATGTTGGAATAAGATCTACCTAGGAAACCAGTCACTTTTAGTATATACCAGTGATGGCTAAACTTTTACATTACCGCGTGCCAGCCTTCATGCTGGAAATGGCATGGGGAACCATCCCGCGAGGAATGTGTGGCCCCGCTGGGCTTCATGTGTGCAAGAGCGCCAATACCCAGAAGAGCGGCAGTCCATCATGCATATGCAAGCTGGCACCTGGACTTCCAGTGTCCAGCACGGACACGCGCCCGATGAACAGCTGGCCATCACGCATACACGTGATGTAAACCCGGAAGTTCGGGTGCCAGCCTGCACATGCACGACGGAACGTTGCTCTTCCGGGTTTCGCCGCTCCCGCGACAGCCAGCTAACCGGCACGCATGTGTGCACAGGAATGCAGAAGAGGAGCCAGCGAGGCCGCACATTCCTCACGGGATGGTTTCGCGTGCCGTTTCCGGCATACGTTCCATTGGTTAGCCAACACTGGTATATACAATGGGGAACAGCATTGTTTTGTGTCAGGCTTCACACCAGGAAATCTCAGCTCTGCAGATACTTAAATCTTATTTGGTAATTTGGCTTAATTTGGCAGAACTCTCTTCAAAATAACACAATAATTAGAATCTTTACTGAAAACAAAATGATTGGCCCTCAAGCAGTGCAATGAAGTCAATGCAGTTATGTCATTTATGATGTAGAATTTAAACTTGAATGTTTTCCTTCCACCTGAATTAATAGATATTGGCTCATTCTCTCAATAGAATTGAGATACAGGTGAGCTATATTTTGTATAGTGTTTTTCATCTAAATATATTGGGCTAGCTGTAACTAGGATGGGGCCCTGTCTGAATCAAAACCAAGTTCCATGTTGTGAAGGGGTGGATGGATGACCATGCCATTCTCAGGCACTATTCCAAGATAAATCACAACTTGCCTTATAATACACAACCTTGTTCTCCCACACTTATGAGTATGCACACTGGCTCTACATCTTGCTTGCACTGCTATTGGCAAGATTCAAGGGAATTGGATAGACGATCTACTTTGTAGTAGTAATGGAATGAGCTGAGAAAGGAGTACTTAATTTGATTTAATTTTATGTATCTTTATTTTAATAAATAATTCAAGGTAGAGAACGTACCTAATACTCTTCCTTCCTCCCATTTTGCCCACCACAATCCACCTGTGAGGTGGATTGGTCTGAGAATGACTAACCCAAAGTCACCCAGCTGCTTTCATAGGTAAGGCAAAAGACTAGATCTCATTATTTCCTGGTTTCTAGCCTGGTGCCTTAACCACTAAACCAAACCAGCTTTTACTTATTTGACTCTTAGTCCCATAGGTGATTTTTTCAAGAGGCAACTGGACTTTCTGGTTTTTCTTTGAAGACGTTTCACTTGTCATCCAAGAAGCTTCTTCAGCTCTGTTCCAGCTCAGCAGAAGTTTGCAAAAGATGATCCCATGATCCCGGGACACTGCAACCATCATAAATACATGCCAGTTGCCAAGCAACCAAATATTGATCATGTGACCATGGGGAATGTTGCATTGGTCATAAGTGTGAAAAATGGTCATAAGTCACTTTTTGCTGTTGTAACTTTGAATGGTCACTAAACGAATGGTTGGAAGTTTAGGGCTACTTGCACGGCTAGGATAGAGACCTAAATAATAACTGATGCTGGAAGCAAGGTATCAGCTGTAGGAACTAGTAAATTATTTAGTATCCTGAATGCTGTGAAAAGTTGTACAGTATCTGAAATCCTGAATATTGTTAAACATAGGCAGAATTAAGCTAAGTGGACCAGTATGCCAACTCTGCATAAAGCTATATCCTTTCTCACATCTTTCTTTCTCCTTGTTAGCTTTTTCATAATTTTCCTTAAGAAAATTCACAGCAACAGGAAGGGAAAGGGAAGGAAACTTGCACTTGTTCACGTCTATTTTTATTTCATGATAGGGTTCTTGAGAAGCAAGAAAAAAATGGCAAAAGAGCTTCAAGAAATAATACAAAGATGTGTAAGTACTTTATTGCTTGCCAAGTTACCAAATTTGAAAATAATTGTTTTCATCTTTGAATATAATTAAATCTGATCTTCATTTTTTCAGTTTCTAATTTGGGGCTGCATTATCATTAAACTTGTACAAGGATGGAGATTCTGTGTCTAAATGATCTTGGATTAGACCCTGATATTTATCCGTGCTGTTAATAATCTTTGGAGTGCAACTCATTGTGTAGTCTATACTAAAATTTTTTAAAATTTTGTATTACAGTAATAGTTTGAATACAATACTCTGTGTAATTGAAATATTAAGAGGCTTACATGTTCTTATACATTCTTTAAAAATGTTTGCAATAGTACAATATCAATATCATATGTTTCTGAATACCTTTATATTGTGAATTATAATTAAAAGATATATTCTTTCAGCAATTTCTTGATGAAGAGAATTTTAAAGGGGAAGATTATAATCTTTTTCAAGTTGCTGGACAGAAATGTTTCGAGGAAGGGAATATAGCTGAAGTATTGGAAATTGTACAAAATGAAAAAAATGTGGTGAGTGAAAAATACATTTTGTTTTATGTCTGATTACAATAATGAAAAAATAGGAATTATGTATGGTCTTACTGTAAAGCAGAGGCTAAACATCTTAGTATGTTATTTTAATTTGTTTATTCAATTTGGATGCTGCTCAACTCCAACCAAATCTGGTGGCTCACATCATAAATAACAAAAACGGTGGAATGCCAAACATGAGCTGAAGCAAGTACAAATATAACTAGAAAATAATCACAAAATAGTAATACAACAACAAGCAAACATACAGGTAGTCCTCCACTTATGACTGTAATTGAGCCTGCAAGGTTGATTATACTTGTGATAGTCATAAAACAAGTCACCAGGTAACTGCACTTGATTTTACAATCTTTTTTTGTGGTGGTCGTTAAGCAAACAGGGTGGCTTTAAAGTGAATGCTGTAGTCATCAAATGAACCATTATTTGCTATGGGGTGTTATTTTGCCAGAAATCTGAAGTAAAGACATAAATCATGGTCACATGATTTGGGACACTGCCAGCAGCTGTAAATGTGGGCCAGATGTTGAGCGCCCAAAAGGCAGTCACATGACCACAAAGAGGGATGTTGGTACTTCGAATCTGAGTTGTAAGACTCTTTTTCAGGGTCCTTGGTAACTTCATATCCGTTGTAAATCGAGGACTACCTGTAAAACATCACAAACAGGAACCACTCTACTCCAAGATCTGGATGAATAGCCAGTTCTTTGGGGTTTCTGGATTGCCATCAGGCATTTGATTCCCATTCAAAAAGACCAGTGGGAAAGGTTGATGAATGAGTTTGATAAATTTGTTTTTAAGCCAAGGTATATTATCTGTAAGGGATGCTTGGTGCTCTCTGAGCTTAGTTGTTTTCTTGCAGACGTTTCATTACCCAAGCTAGGTAATATCATCAGTTACTGATGATGTTACATACAGTAGTTTTCGGTAATGAAACCTCTGCAGGAAAGCAACCAAACTCAGAGAGCACCAAGGATCCCTCATTTCAATCCTGAGCTATGAATATTTTCCTTTATATTGTCTTTGTTCCATATGTTTGATAGTAGCATGCATCCAGCATATGTAAGGATTCAGAGTTTTAATGGCATATGGCCATAGCTAACTAAATATCCATAACATGTTTCCTATTTTATGTTGTTAGGAAAAATATGTCTTATCTTAGGAAAAGTATTTCCTAATATTTGTTAGGAAAAATATTTCATGTGAAAAGGGATAAATACATAATGAAGATTGGATTTGCATACTGTAGTAAGCCATGGTCAATTGAATAAATTGCAGTTGACTGGATTTGTACAACATGCTAAGCAATAAACCCTTTTTCTATGCAGCTCAGTGGTCAAATTGACATAACAGGCTATGGCATAAAACAGATTGCAAATCGTAATGCACTATATAAATTAAGTCCGTGTTTGAATTGATCACAGTACTGTTATGATCTGTACATTTGAACTAAACAGGAACATTCTGTGCTAATAAGTTTATCTATTATAATTAGCCTTCTGTAAAAGAATCCTGTTTGCACCTGGTGCTAAAATCTTAGTTTAATGCCATATGAGCAAATCTGGATTTGTGAAATTCTGCTGACCAACTATAAGTTTATTTGGGAAGGTGCTCTTTAATTGGATTAACATGAGCAGAATGGCAATGCAACAAAGATATTTATTGGCATGAATTGGAATTTGAGACCTTTGGGAAGTAGAAGATGATACACGGGTATTTCTTCAAATTCTTCTAAAATACTATAAAAGGTAACGGTAAAGGTTCCCCTCACACATACGTGCTAGTTGTTCCCGACTCTAGGGGGCGGTGCTCATTTCCGTTTCTAAGCCGAAGAACCAGCGCTGTCTGAAGACGTCTCCGTGGTTATGTGGCCGGCATGACTAAACGCCAAAGGTGCACGGAACGCTGTTACCTTCCCAACAAAGGTGGTCCCTATTTTCTACTTGCATTTTTTAGTGCTTTCGAACTGCTAGGCTGGCAGAAGCTGGGACAAGTAACAGGAGCTCACCCCGTTACGCGGCACTAGGGATTCCAACTGCTGAACTGCTGATCTTTCTATCAACAAGCTCAGTGTCTTAGCCACTGAGACACCGCATCCCCTAAATTACTATTAAAATACTATACTAATAGTATTAAAAATACTATACGTTTCCTTTTTTAGACTATTAAATGCCAAAATAACTGATTTTTTTAAAAAAATGTGCATATTTGGGGGTGAGAAGTAGAACTTTTGATTTTAGCATATTCCTCCTAATTTACCACAGGCCTTGAGAACTTGGTGCTTATCGTCAGATATTCTGAACTATCACTTCCAAAATGTTGTTTTCCCAACCTCAGTAATTAGAGCTAATGAGCTCTGCAACATCTGGAGGGCATTAGATCATCTGTCCTTGTAATGGATTTCGGAGAAGCTTCCTGATTAATGATATGTGACGACATAGAACAGTTTGAATGTAGACCACTGTGTTTGCCTTTGATGTCTATTTTTAATTTTTTGTCTGCAGCTGAATTTTTTCACCCTACAGGTTATTATAAAAAATATGGGCTGGAATCTTATAGGACCTCTACTCAGATGTATGCTGAAACAAGGGCAAGATGATGTTGAGAGACAATATTGTATAAAAATGCTGGACAAGTTGGTAGAAGTAAGTTACAACATTTGTGCTGTAAACTGTTTTGAAGTAGTGTTTTTAAAGATTGTCCTTTGGTTGTGTTCTTTCATGCTGATATAGACAATAGACATTCTCAGATTTGTAGGCAACTGATCAAGAAATGGGTACAGAACTGAAGAAACAGGAACATTTAATGTCCCCATTTCCATAAATATAGTGAAAAGTGTTTTGAGATTATGAATGAATGAAGTGATACTCAAAAGAATAAGAACATCGTTTAGGAGTGTCAACCACTTACGCTGCACAATCAGGATTTCTAATAGAATGTAATGTAAATTGGCCAGTCAAAACCTATCATTTGAATTGCTATTGATGCTATTTAAATAGCTAAATAGAATCAATTCTGTTTTCATAGAAGAGAAGTAGAACTGTTTCTGTTTCAGAAAACCTTTAAAGAGCCAGTTTGGTATAGTGGTTAAGGTTCTGGTCTACAGATCAGGAGTCTGTGAATTCTAGTCTACCTTAGGCATGAAAAACTGGGGACTTTGGACCAATAGGAGAAAGAGTATTAAGCATGTTCACCATTTTGAGTTACTTAAAAAGTAATAAAAGAGGGATAAAAATCTAATAAATATAAAATGTAATTTCATTTTAATATTTAATTGCTTAGATCAATAAATATATTGATTAAAATGGTGACATATTTTATTTCACCAATTAGTAAGTAAAAAAGTAACTTGTGTAACTATTTTAAATATCATGCAAAATATATCCATGTAAAATATCCTTAACATGGTAAAGATGACCATATAAGATAAAGATGGAAAATGAAGTTTCTTTCAAATCTCTCAATTCCTAGTGGAATCATGACCAGGTCATTTTCTTGGCAGCAAAAGAAAAGTGGCTTCCCATTGCTTTCCTGCAATCTTAGAAGCTTAGTTCTAGCTTTTCTTCTTTCTTGCAGTTATGCAGTGCAAAAGAGCTTATATTGGGCTTCCTGGAACAGATTGAACAAGCTTCTATGGAACAGACATCCTCAGTTATTTTACTTCTGCTTAAACCTTTGCAAGAAGGTAATAAGTGTCTTACTTTTTAAACTTTGAAATGATAACAGATGGACTGCCAATTTATTTGCGGCAGAAATACTTGGGAACATGTCCCCTGATAGTTTATCTAGTTGCAGTTAAGTGGTATCACACAAGGTTCTCAAAAGTCTTCCAAGACTGTTGGGAAATACTTAAAGCATCCTTTGTAAATAACAGGTATTAGAGTTTAATTTCTTAGAATCTGTTCAAGTCCACTTATAGCCATAATGGCGAATCTATGGCACACGTGCCACAGATGGCACGCAGAGCCCTCTCTGCGGGCACGCGAGCCATCGTCCTCGCATGCGCACGTGCCTCCCACTGGCCACCTGATTTTTGGGTTTTTCCCACGCATGTGTGGGGGCGGGACGCATGCGGGAGACACGTGTATGCGTGGGAGGGTGGGGGGTTGTGCACACTTGGGGTGCATGCGGGGGGGCGCAGGTGTGTGTGGACCGTTTTGGGCCTACCAGGCCTCCCTGCAGCCCAGAAAATGGGGCCGGGGGGTCGCGCATGTGCAAGCGTGGGGCAGCGGTGGGGTCACACGCACATTGCATTATGGGTGCGCACGCAATGACAAAAAGGTTAGCCATCACTGACTTATAGGCAGAAGAAGCAATTGAATCCCACTTAGTCAATTAATCTTTTGAGATGGGTAGAAGGAGAAAGTCCTAGGATGCTGAAAATCGGCCCTTGTACAATATAAGTGAAAATCCTGAAGTGTTTTTTAGAAAATAGTCTAAAATCACTTCTAAATCTCTCCCAATATCCAGGAAGTGATGAACTATGAGGATGGCAATATATTTTCTGGCACTAGTTTAATACTTGCTAAATCATAATCTGATTAATATGAAGTCATGAATTTTCTAAAAATATGGTTTCTAAAAATATGGCTAAATATTGGCTAGCTTAACATCTCCTATTTCATGACTTGCTTTAATTACAGTTTGTTGAACAAGACAAACGTGGTTTATGTAAAATTAAGCAGAAAACGTAGTTCACAGTGTTCAGATGTCATGGCAAACTAAACCAAGCAAATCACATTATGACTTGATACCTTTGAAGCTAGCTAATGGTTGTTCTTTTCTTAGATCTTTATGCCAAAAGTATCTTGATGTCTAGTACTCAAATAATAACTTGAATGTTCTCTAACAAGTATTTTTTTTTTAGCACTTCTTAAACTTGATACTAAGAAAGCCTATTCAGTGGGGTTGTCACTGTCTACCATTTTGAGCCAACTTTCCCTTCTGCCCATTCCTTACACAAAACAGCAACTACAAGAAGACCAGCACGGGCTTTGCCAGTGCCTCAATGCTCTAGCACAGTTTGTCAGACCATTTGTCCATGAAATTGTTCACCACATGGAGATCGTATCAGGTGGCAGTTGCAACGATCTAAAGGAGGAACTACTAGGATTGTAAGTAAGCCACTTTCTTTTGCAGGGGCTATGTAAAGAATCCAGCACCATAGGTTTTACAGCTACTTGTAAAGTTGCAAGTAGCAATTTCAGAAACCGATCTGCAGCAGAAAATGTAGGGTAAAAGCGTTTTGGTTTCTCTTCCACCTTTTTTTTCCTACAATAAATGCTATTCTGTTGTAAAAGTGCACAGTCGTCTCAACGACGGACAAGAAATAGTTCTAGAGGACAGGACTATGTTGATCATAGAGTGTTGATGTTAAAAAACAAGGCATGTTTCAATCATATCATCATGGCCACAGTCTTAACTTTTTCTACTATACTGTGTAGAAACACCAGAGGCTGCCTCTTATCCACCACTTTTTTAGCTGGAAAAGAAATCAGTGTAAAACCTAATGTTTGAGTTCATACTTGTACTAAACACAATGCATACTGTTTCACTAATACGTTGCATGAAATTGTTTTGTAAATCATGATTCATAGTTTAGCACAGGTAAACCAAGGCAATAGGGCATATTAAGCAAAACATCCATTCTTGTCTATTTGTGAATTTGATTTTTGTCACTTTTTTTCTTTTTAGTTCTTTTTATTAAAGCTCTTATTACTTTAGTTCTATTGTGAAGTTACAAGCTTCATTTTCATTATAGCTAAAATATACCAGCTATGTCTGAACTCATATTTTGGTAGGAGAGAGGGATTGAGAAACTGGTCCACAATGTTTCAACTAGTTTCATATTGATTCTGGGTAATACTAGTGGATTCTGTAAAGAAAAGTTTGAGATTCCGTAACACTTTCATTTTTGCCCATTCCGCTGGTTCTTAGTTCTAAAATACCTCAAATAACAAAGGCCTGTGCTGGCGCTCTTATTATTTAGTGTCTTGACTGATTCTGTGATGTGCTCTATTTTTGTTTTCAGTTGCCTGAAAAGTTTAAAATATCCATTGCTAATGGCAGAACTTGATCCATTGCCTGAAGAGATGGCAGAGAATCCCCTAAGGCAGTTTGCAGCTGAGATAGTTGTAAGTCCACCTTGGGTGTGTCCTCTTTTTCTGCCCCAGTTGTAAGTGGAGTTAACAGTTATGTGTTAAATGATTTGCAAACTTTGGCTTCCTATCTGTATTTATCAAGATTCATGAACTGTATTCCTGAAAGCAGGGTGATTCAGATAAGGGAACTACAAACAGCCCCTTGAAGTGAAGAAATGTGAAGATAGTACAGATGAATTTCACTTTACCATGTCAAAAGAAGTTCTGATGAGTGTTTGTTCTATGCAGCTTCATTAGTAGTATCCGCTGGAGGGGAATTACAAGCGGCGGGGAATCACAAATACACGGTTATGTCATCTCAAAGATGCGAGAGCTCTTGTGTTGTGTATAAATGGCATTATTATATAAGCATGCCATTTGTGCAACACTTAACATTATTTTTTGCATCGTTGCTTGCTTATACCGTGTATGCTGCTGATCTGATTATGTACAACAGTATAAATTTATCTATGTGCTTTTCATATCAACATGAGCTTACGTGTACAATTGACTTACTGGTACTGCAGCCTATCTGAATCTCTCTGTGTGTGTATGCGCACACACATACACACACATTTACTTCAGCTTAGCCGAATCTGTTCTGAGTAAGCTTTTTAGAATTTCACTAAAAATTCTTCAAATGAAACATTTGCATACACTCAGTGTGTTTAGGGGAGGTAGACATTAAACTCTTCAGTTTAGTTTGCATTCATTCTAAATTTCCTTTCTAAGCCCAGATTTAGCAGGAAATGATGCTTGGGTTCATCTCACAACTTACATTATTTTGCAGATCAGTGACTAAACCAGAATAAAAGATAATTATAATAGGGGGCGCATTGGTTCAGTGGTTTAAAGACACTGAGCTTGTCAGCTGGAGAGCTGACAGTCTAGTTCAAGACCTGAACTCCATGCAATAGGATGAACCTTTGTTACTTGCCTCAGCTCCTATATACCTAGCCATTCGAAAGCATGCATATACAAATAGATTAATAGATGCCACTTTGGCGAGAAGATAACAGCGTTCTCTGCACCTTTGGTTTATATGGTGGCCATATGACCACAGAAATTGTCTTTGGACAACACTGGCTCCCTTGGCCAAGAAACAGAAATTAGCAACGCACCTTACAGTCAGACACAACTGACAGGGAAACTTTTACCTTTAAAACAAACCATTTATGTTTTAGTATGTTGTATGACCAATCAAACTATTAAGACAAAATGTGCTGTTGGGTTTTGGTTATTAACCAAACCATTGTGATTTGTTAATAATAATTAACCAATGTTTTTTAGATAATGTCATAGCCCAGGCAGATTTCTCACTATAAATTCATGAAAATGATGATGATGGAATAAGTAGAACTATGGAGCACAATCTCTTTGTTCTAATAGCTCTGAGGAATGTAACTGAGAACCACAATGTTCTCTCCTTTTCAAGAGCTGGTATAGAAGTCTTATGATTTAAATATTAAGTTTATTAAAATTAGGGAAGTAAAAAATTAAAGTTCATTTTGTGTTTTTGTAATCAAATGGCCTAAATAAACTTCGCATAGATAAAGACATTTAGCACTGATCTAATCACAAAGAACATCTCCAACATCAGTCTCCTCTAGAACAGTATAGAGAGGGCAGAGATCCAGTGAAGGTTTAAATATCTTTAAATGGGACAAAATGTATATAAATAGAATTTGCACAAAGGCAAAAACTTCTCTTTTAAAAATCAGAGGCAATTTTTGGAAACTGATAGACTAATAACCTCCTACCAGCCTCCCACCACCCTGTGCGTTCACATAGGACTGCCCTCCTCTGGGTGCCATCAGCCAGACAATGTCAACTGGTGGCCCCCAGGATGAGGGCGTTCTCGGTGGCCACACCGACCTTCTGGAATGAATTACCCACCGGGCTTTGGACGGCCCCCGACCTCCGCGCTTTCCGCGCCAAACTGAAGACATGGCTTTTTCAGCAAATTCCCTGATTCGTTATGAGATTTTAGTTGTTGGGGTTTTTACATTTGGATGTTTTTAGTTCTATTTATTGTTACATATTTTTTATTCTGTGAGCCGCCCCGAGTCCTACGGGAGAAGGGTGGCATAGAAATCTAAGAAAATAAATAAATAAATAATAACACCAGAAAACAAAACACTGTAAACACAAATACAGGTCTAAAATGTTTGTTAGAGATAGCCCTTCCTTAACTTTCTTTTCTGAGCTAATTTTATTTATTAAATTTGTTTGCCACAATCTCTCCACAAGGTGACTCCATAGACTACATCCTTGCAATTCCTGTCTCCATAGATTGCATCCTTCAGATGAAGTTTCAGAAACAAATTGCTTAAGGTTTTGATGATTCCTGAGAGACATTTAGGTCATATTTCAGTGCTTCCCTCACCTCTTATCCCAGGGAATTATAATTTTAATAGAAGAGAAAAATAGCTCAGGGATAGACTGTGGATTTCTTGGTGCTGTCTTGAGCTTGGTTGTTTTCTTGCAGATGTTTCATTACCCAACTAGGTAACATCATGTGAGTGTGGAGTTTGCTGCCGGTTTTGCTCTTGTCAGCAAAAGCCTAGAGCAGTTATGGCTAACCTTTTTGCCATCGTGTGCCAAAAGTGTGTGTGTGTGTGTGTGTGTGTGCGCGAGGTGATCGCGTGCGTGCATGCCCACACCCGTAATTCTATGTGCCCTGCACCCCATGCATGCGTGTGCGCCCCGTGCTCCCCCCGCTTTTGGCATGTGTTGGCACGGTGGACCCAGTAGGCCCATTTTTCACCCTCCCCAGGCTCCAGAAGCTTTCTAGGAGTCTGGGGAGGGTGAAAACAGCATTCCCCACCCCCACTGGAGGCCAGAAACACCTATTTGCCGACTTCCAGTGGGCCCAGAAGGCCCAAAAATCAGCTGGCTAGCACACACATGCGTGTGTGAGTTCGCCATCACGGGCCTAAGCCTTCCACTTGAGCAATTACTTTTCTCTGCTTCTCGACTTAGAAAAACCAGCTCATCTTTTTCCTGTCTGCATTATGCATATAGCTTTTCCTCCCCTCCTTTTTCTCCCAGGCATTCTTCTTAAATATTCTCCAAATATTCAGCCCAAAGTTTTTATCCAGAAACGCAGAGTAAAGAATGTTGGGCATGCTCCAGGTTACCTATTTTGGTTTTTTCTAAAAAATGATTGAGAATCTCTTTCACTTCTTTCTCTTTGCTTGCCCTTCTGCAGACATGTACCGTATGAGTTATCACCATAAGAGGGGGATGTTCCTTCATCTCTCTTACTCCGTGAGACTAGATTCCAAATGAGTGGATTTTGGATCTAGATAGCTAAAAAACGGAAGACCATAGATCTATTTCCCTTGTGTCTGTGTTTGTATTTGAAGTCATCATGAATTTCTTGCTCTGGCATCTGAGCTATGGTGTTTGAAGCCTGAGGCTTTTGATTTTCATGCGGCACAAAGTTCCGTGAATGAGAGCTTGCACATTACTACAGTATTATATGCAGTAAAAACTATGAACATCCTTGAAATATTATATAAAGAGATGAGATATTAAACTAAGGAAGGCACATATATTTTTCTCCTTTATATAGTTTTAGGGGAAAAGAAATTCATGCTTAGACATTATGTCTAGGTGCATTTCAATATGTTTCAATATTAAGATCAGTGGTGGGTTGCCCCCAGTTCGGACTGGCTCGCAAGAGCCGGTAGTAAAACCGGCAGGAGGCTCCGCCCACCAACCCCAACATCATCAGGAAGCTTCTGCGCATGTGCAGAAGTGCAAGTGTGCGAGCGAAGTGAGTGCGCGCATGCGGCCCCATTGCGAACCGGTAGTAAAAGTAAGTAGAATCCTCCCCTGATTAAGATACTTAGTCATGAAAAGCAGTACTGCATGTTGGTATCTCAATTGCAGCAGGAGATATTCTGTTTCTTTTAACAGGGAATTTTAGCGGATATTAGAGAATTATTTCCACAAGTGCGTTTTCAGCCAATATGTAAACGTGAAAACTGGGATGATGAAGACATATCGGAAATGAACAAGGAACAATCTTCAGATGCTTTAGCATGTCTATCTTACATAGTATTTGTTCAGGACTGCTTCGGTGTTGACTGCCTCCCAATAGTTTTCAAGTAAGTACAACATTGTTCTTAGTTTTGTAGGCTTGGAAATTACTATTTGGCTAAATGGTTGAGGCATAGAAGACTCTGTGTTCCAGACTAGCTCAGCAGGGATGCTTGGCAAAAGATCATTCTCATTTGGGGGAGGGTGGGGGAACGAAATTAAGGATCAGGTGATGGACGGGCAGACAAGACCTATTATTCCCTTAAATAGGGAATAACATAGGGAAACATTTACACCAGGCCCCCTAGGCAATTTAGTATATACTTTATTTTAAATATTCAGATTGGTTACCATATTTTTTTCAATAGGGCCTTACTTGTTTGACGCATGACCTTTGAACATTCCTAAGTGCAGTTATATTTTCTCTGAAAAAAACATTAATAAAATGTAGTGGTTGGCATAGAGGTGTAACTTTGGTACACCCTGCATATAGTTTTTGAAAGATACTAATTTTAGTAGATTTTTTAAAACCATCCCTACCTTCCATAAGAGCATAAAGACCTGCATCTGTCAGTTGGCTTGGGTCTCCAATGGAGGGGTATCATATTGATGGATAGTTTAACAATGGATCCCACCCTCCCTTCTCATCATACTCCCACCCTTATCTTTTTACTAGGTTGATTTTTTTATAGTATTGCATACATACGTACGTACATACATACACACATATTATGTATACATAATATAAATGCATAATATACTCATACATATATAAATATAATATATTTATATTATTAGATAGCAACTTTATATAGTATCTTTTAATATTGTAGCTGGTCAGAGTTATTGTGCAGTAAGGTGGGTGGTTAAATGAATTTTACAAATAAATCCATAACCGATCACACAAGTAGTATAAAAATGGTATAATTAGTAATAGTTAAGAAAAAAGGTGATATCTTTAATTTTATTTAAGCTACTGCTAAAGTAGAAGTAATATCCAATCTGAAATATTCAATTCTAGTGAACAAGATATGTCCCTAATGAATCGCCAGATATTAAAATGCGACGACACAAAGTACAAATCCTAAATTTTTACCTACTTCTTTAGGAAGTTGTTATCAATTGGCATGGTATTAGACATATTGTAAAAGTATTCTAATCCAAAAATATTTTCCATACAGTTTTAAATAAAAATAATTATAACTACTGTAAATATATTCAGTGTTTAGCACTGATTTACATTCAAAATCTGGTCTGCACAATCCTTGAATGTGACAAGATTGTTTTATTAAGTGTCTGAAAGATTACTATATTAAAATTAGTAAAAAGTGGGTGCATTCTTGGCAGGTGTCCTGTCTCATTTTTATTATCCCTTTAGGATTATTTCCTCCATAGTAAAAATGGGACAAAGTTACTTCTTTTTATCCAGAAATAAATTCTAAAGAAAATCCTATTTCTTTATCACTTGTACCAGAAACTTGAATTACATATTTTCAAAACCTTTTTCTGCAACTAATGATGCCACTACTGCTTCATTTTCTTTCATTGTAGAATTATAATAAATCTACTAGTAGTCTGATATGCCCTTTCATAAAGCCAGATTGTGCAGGATGAATTAATGAAAGTAATGCTTTTGTTAAGCTTGCCAAAGTAGCTATTTCTGGAAGATTAGTTCTATTTAAAAAGGCTTCCCTCTGGGACTTATAATATTTCCAGAATATACATTCTTATAATATTCCAGAAATGACAATTAGTTTCTGCTTGATCACTATGAATTATCCCCATGTATCTCTTATTGTTGTTGTCTTATTTTGTTCCAATTGTTTTAAATGAGAAGTTAACAGTGTAGTAAATTTCTCCCATCACAATGAAACTGCTTAGTATGCTCTAATAACTATTCAATTTTTAAAGTATATAATTTATCAAATGCCAATTAAGTTGATGTAAAAGCATGATCTGCTTCCAGAGTGTGAATCTTAACATACATGGTTAAATTGTTATGTAGAAATCCTTTAAAGGCTCTGTATATTTGAAAAAAAAAATCAATTTCTTAGATTACAAATATTCTAGCAATTGAGACTTCTTCATCATTGTCAACAAATATAATGCAAATGTCATATAATACAAACTCCAATTAGCATTTCTATTTATCAGCATGTTTATGAATAGTTATGGTAGGAACCATAGTCATAACTGAAGAACATAATTGTTCTTATATGAATAAACGAAAGAAGAAAGGGGTATTTCCCCCAGTTTCTAAGGTTTTCCAGCATTCTAAGCCTCCTGTCCCACCCTCTCAAGGTTTGAATGTTAAAAAAAGAAATAAATGGAGGGGGACTAACTTCCTCCCCAGCATGGAAAATATGTGCATAAATTATATCACCTCTTTCAAATGTATTATTTCTCTATAGGTTGTACTATTATAGTATATTGAAATGGACTCTTCTGAATAGCCATCTTGTATTTATTAAAGGCCCTTTTAGGTTCACAGATTATTTTTTACTCCAGTTAATATAGTTAATATTTTTTCTTACTAAATATTTACTAACAACACACAAAGTTGCCTTCAAGGGAGAGAGAAAGAGACAGAGGAGGGAGAGAGGGAGGAAAAGGGGAACTGTTCAGTAATTCACCATCTTACCAGGAGTACATCTACCATTTTTTTTAGTCTGGTTTGCTGAATTTTCCACCTTGTTATGCTCATTATTTAGATATTGAAAGTGACTGCCTTTATCTGATAAATTATTCTTACATGTATATATGTATATATACTCTCTTTTGTAGCCCATCATATATTTTGCAGTGCAATATGGTACATATTAGAGCTCTGTTGAAAAGGTAAGTATGCACTGTGTTTCCAAAGATTTAAAATAGTGTTGGGGAAAAAATAGAGCAATTAATAGTAATTTGTATGGAAATAAGGAAAGTGTATATGTCAGGTTCCATTACACCCGTGAGGAAATTACAAAAGAACACAGTTCTGGTTTGTAAAATTTCTTTATCTCCCTCATGATACTCCTGGCACTAACTGACATTCATTAAATATTTAAATTTTAAATTTGAATTTAAATTTTCCTTAGCCCCGCCCAGTCACCCATGCACGTGTTCTACCCCTCTCTTTTCCACCAGCCGGTTCATTTGACAGCAAGCCGGGAAGCCAGCAGAGTCTAAACGTCATTCACACCCAGTGCGCATGCACGCATGCGTTCGTCCGCTTCTCTGTGTGGCTGCCTCACAGCTGTTCAGCAGCCATGTAATTAGCGGCAACAGTTCTGCTGGGTTGTTCTTGTTTCTCCTCCTCCCATTGGCAGTTTGGTATGGTCTGGCTTTTCGGTGGTTTTAGTGTTTGGCTCCGGTGGTCCACTGGGTGTATTGTGTGGTGGGCATGTCTTTCTCGGGTCCCCGTTGGAAAGGCAGTCCCGGCTTCTCCATTCCCGTCGGAATGGCAGCCCCGGCACACCAAGGCTGCCAGTATACTTCAGTCTTATTCGGCTAAATTGTGTTTTAGTTCATATATTTAAGGAACTTGGTATGAAGGCTTGATTTTTACAGAGTTGGCATTAGTTTTAATATTTAAAGTTGAGTTTGCACTGAACTATAAAAGCTCTCTCCTTAACACTTGGATTTGAGAACATGTGTATAGTATTCCATTTCAATAGTCATGAGGGGACTTGACAAAACATGCTGTTATGTAGATAGCTAGCCTTGAAAAATATGGTACAATAATCCTGTCCTTACCTCTATAATCTATTCTTAGAATAGGTTTAGTTTGAAGGTCTGTGCTGGGTCTTGGTATAGAACAGACCATGTATCTTGAAAATATTACATTGGTGATAAGAATCTGACATTGTTTCTAAAAAAGACAACAAAATAGAAACTTTAACAAACTAGTTATTTATTTTGCAGAACAGAAGAACCTGTTTTATCAAAAGGACTTGTAAGTATATAATATGCATAAATTATTTTTCCTACTGTTCTTAGAAAACATAAGTTCATTCCAACTTTCTTTAAAATTGAACACGCTTTAGAAGCAAGCTTGAATTCATGTCAGCTTGCTTAAAATGAGTCAGATTGAATTCTTAGGTTCAATTACGCTGAATTACTCTAATCTGACATCTAATTTAATGGGTGGTTAATAAAGGTTCCTCAACCCAAGCTTGGCTTCTAGTGCCTATGTAGTTTTTGTAGCAACAGCATGAAAGTGATTTACCACTGCCATTGCTTTCATCTAGTATGCAATTTCCAATTGCATACAATTGCCTCTACATGGGGCTCCCCTTGAAAAGCACCTGGAGGCTCCAACTGGTCCAGAATGCGGCCGCGCGGGTGGTTATGGGCACAACTCGTTGTGCCCACGTGACACCCCTCCTGCATGGCTCCCAGTGGTCTTCCGGGTGCGATTCAAGGTGTTGGTTACCACCTTTAAAGCGCTCCATGGCATTGGACCTGGATATCTTCGAGACCGTCTTCTGCCACCAGTAGCCTCCCACCAGCCAGTTCGCTCCCACAGAGAGGGTCTCCTCAGGGTGCCATCGGCCAAATTATGTCGGCTGGCGACACCCAGGGGAAGGGCCTTCTCTGTGGGAGCCCCTGTCCTTTGGAATGATCTGCCCCCAGAAATTTGTAAAATCTCTGATCTCCGTGTGTTTCGCTGTGCCCTCAAAACCATGTTGTTCCACCAGGCTGGGCTATCAATGTAAAGATTTTAATTGGTTTTAAATGGGATTTTAAATTTGGGGTTTTATAAATTGGGCGTATTATTTAATAATTTTAATTATTTTTAAATTTTGTCTGTCTTTGTGTTTTTAATTAGGCTGTACACCGCCCTGAGTCCTTCGGGAGAAGGGCGGTATAGAAATAAAATAAAATAAAATAATAAAATAAAATAAAATAAAATAAAATAAAATAAAATAAATTTAATCTGGGATTTTTTTAAGGCATCTAGTCCAAATATTCATTACATTCAACCTCACCTAACTTTTTTTTAAAAAATAGCCCAAGTTAAACCATATGCTTAGATATATACGACATGGATTTTATTTACTATTACAGTATAACATAAAATTATTCCTGGGAATATAAGTTATTGTTAATGGACGCAGTTGTGTAAAGTATCATATGCCATATCTAACAAAGAAATTGCCATAGTCAAAGCAGACTCTTTAGCTGGGTTTGCACACAGCCTGAAGTTATAGTGTGGTTTGAATTTAAGATTTTGAATGAGTTGAGTTATTGTGACTTATAAAACAGATCGAGATTGGAACAGTCTATTTACCTGATATAAAACTAAGCTATAAAGCATGGTTTACAGATGGTTGGATTTACACTATGAATTAAATTCATATAAATTGCTGACCTTGCTTGATTGCAGCAGTTTAAAAATTGGATAATGTGAACAAGGAGAAGAATTGATTATTCTCCATAAGGAATCTGAATACATTTAAAAATAATATACTTCCAGTGTTCTGTTCTATATTTGGGGATTAATATACTGGGAGCAGTGCCCATAGTTCTTAAAAATAATATTTCAATTTAATTTACAGGCTCTTTTGGAGAACTGTCTCCTGAGATTGGAAAATAGTAGCCTTTTCCTTCAGTATTTGGAATTTGAAGGCTGTATTACAACACCTCAGGTAATGTGGGAAAACCATAAACTTTTAATTACACGAATGCATTGTGTTGATATTTCTCAAGTGCCTTAAGATTGTCAATAGTATTTATTTAGGGCTGTAATGGGATTAATTAAACATACTGATACAAAGAGAGTCAAACCCCCTATTTTGTTAAAGAATTTAGTACGTTTTTAATCTTGTGTTGTTTCTGTCATTTTAATGGAAAAATCATCTTTACATCCCAAAATTTATATGGAGCAAAAATAGAACTCTGTCTCCAGACACTGATACTGTACCACACTATATGCTTTCTACTTAGATACAATTAACTAACTCTGCTTCTCCTAAAAGAGAGGTGAAAGTGGTCAAATATTGTAAGTAGGCACCAATTTTTATTTCAATATCATACAGAGAACATAAAGAATTGAATAAAATATTCTGTATCCACTTTTGGAACATCAGTCCACATTTCTAAGTAAGAATACCAGCTGGCATCTACAGTATATTGGATGTTAAAAAATGGAAGCGGCGTGAAAGGCCAAATTGATAGTGTTGTGATATCAGAAGCAAGATTTTTTGCACACTGTGCATTGCTGGTTTCTGCTTTCTTCTAAACATCTGCTATAATTTTCTGGCTGGCTATGGTATACAATACTTGGCTTGATATTTCTAGCACTTATTCCATAATCCACTTCTTTCTGCCTTTGTTGTAAATCATTTTCCGCCTTTCCTTCTCCAATATATTTAGTGTGGCTTAAGAAAGGAGTCTTTTGCTTTTGTGAGTTAAAGATGGTTCCCATTGTATATAATAATTAAATTCCACAACTAGTTTATAGGTAAAGTCTAACATATACTATATTACTGGAATACATTTTATTTTGTATTGTTTTTAATGGCAGGATTTGGTCAAGATTATGACTCAATGCCCTTTTGAAACTCTGGTATGTATTAAAGTTTTCTGTGACTTTTAAAATTTTTGGGTTTAAAATGCATATAAAACTCACATGTTCCATATTTGTGTTTCTACCTAGAGAAAGAAGAGCTTGAAGATTTTGCAGCTGTATTTAGATAAATTTGATGAAGAGGGAAAATACATATTATTTAGGTATGTCTCATATCAATAAGTATTTTAACCAAACATTTAGTTAATGTGATTGTAGTACTAGTTTTTTATACATTCAAAATATGATCTTTAAGAAAAATTAGATTTCTCACAATTTTAGTCTGTAAATTCCATCAATCTCAGTTGGCGTGCCGATTGTTAGAAATAATGAGACCACAAGGATGGAGAAAAATGAGTTGGAACATAATTTTTCTTTTCTTTTTTGCGTCTTCTGGTTACAGATGTATATTGAAGACGAGCAACCATTCTGGCGTGGAAGGACACATTATTCAGAATATTAAAAATCAAATTGATTTGTCCTTAAAGGTGAGGAAAACTAAGGCAATATAAGTGAAGGAGATAACTCCTGTAGATTTAAATCAAGTTTGGAATGTGAGAAGCACAATGATGTAGATGCAGACCGAGGGAGAACAAATCAATTTTCATTAGAAGTGCAAATGACCAGGGTCCAGTTATTATACTTTATGATACATTGTATCATAATGGATTGATTTGTTCTATGATATATTTGTTTTCTTATTATTTAACATTTTCAGTATACTTGTGATGGAATGCAATAGGCTGGATTCCCAGGAGGGAGGGGGTACATTCTAGAGGAATAAGAGGCAGCTCAGTCCAGATATTTTGTGTCAGAGAAAGAGAGTGAAGACATCTCCTTCCTAATAGTACTCAGAGTATTTGGTAGATGCAGATACTAGAGAGCTCAGTCTGGCAAAATTCTGTATGTGAGTGTAGAAAAAATAAATGAGTTTGAAAGAATCATCACATCATTCTTGGGGCTTGGGCTTGACAATAGTTCAGTCAACTAATTATTACTGATAATGAATAATGCTGCAAAAACTAAGAGCAAAAAACCTATTTCTTCTAGGCCAGGGCTGTCAAACTCCCGGCCTGTGGGCCGAATGTGTCAAGTGCTGGCCACGCCCAAGTTTGGTTTAGCAAAGGGAAAAGTCCCGATACGTCACGTGACGACGTGAGTTTGACACCCCTGTTCTAGGCTGTCTGCTAAAATGCATATATTTTCAGTGAGTCCAAGTAAATAAGGATGGAACAGCAGAATAAAGAAATGTTTACAAGTAAACATTTGCAAAAGGAACTACAATTTATAATCCTGGTTAACAACGCAGAACAAATTAGTGTTTAATTAAAAGCTGACCCACAAACCCACAGTGATACTAGGTGCTATAGCAAAAAAAAAAAAAGTTTAATTCTCAATTGAGATTTCAGCAGGGACTTTAGGTGGTAAACGAATTTTCAGCTTTTGCAGGATTGTGAAAAGATCTTTGGGCTTCATTCAAAGATTTGAGAACAAAAGTAGCTGGATACCTCATATTTAAAAAAATTCTCTGAAAAGTATGATGTATCCTTGTAACAAATGTGTTTCTATGTTAGTGAATTTCCTTAACATAATCTGGGCAGAGCATAATACCAATTTATTCTGTCCTCATTCAAGTAAATGTCTGAGGCTTATCAATAGAACAAAAAAAAAGGAAAAGCTGGAATGCAATGGGAGATAATATTCTGCCGATAATTATCTAGCAGATAATATTCTGGCAGAGTTAATACTTCTATGTATTAATGCTTCTATAAAAAGCACTAAAAAGATTTTTTCCTCTCTTGCTCTGAAATTCATGCTTAAATTAAACTCATTGATATTCTAATATTACATTAGTTGTAGAATTAGCTGTGAAACTTCCCTGCAGCCAAGATAACCCTGTTGGGTTCTTTAATTTTGTAGTTAGAGTGTGAACATTAGTTTTGATATAGTTCCCCCTTCCAGCCCCCATTTTATATAAGGTCAGGCATCATGCCTGCAACTATCTTTAGTAGTAGTAGTAGTAAATAGTACCATTGAAGCTATGAACATATGTGAAAGCAGAATAAAAATAATTATTTGTTTCCGGTTTAGTGATTATTATTAAAACTGCATGGTATGTCAGAATACGCCAGTACCCCTCTGACTATCTGTCTTGGTTGACACTCATTTTTCTTTTCAATAATTTCATGACCGCATTTAAAAGCGTGATTTTTGAATAAATAGTTTTTACAAATCTTGAAAAATGTGGGTTGCTCCAGTGGTGAAATCTAAAATTTGTTACTACCAGTTCTGTGGGGGTGGTTTAGTGGTGTGTGTGTGTGTAATGTGACTGGGTAGGCGTGGCCAATTTTTTTTTAACTTTTAAACCATTTTTTACATGTAAAACCATGTAAAAAAATGCTTTCAAAAGGCTTTGACAATCCCAGCTGAGTTGCCTGATCATCAGAGAGTTTTTAAAAAACCCTCTGCCGATCAGGCAACTCAGCTGGGATCATCAGAGCTTGGATCGTCAGAGGCATTTAAAAGAAAAAAAGCCTCTGATGAACGCCTGGCTCAGCTGAGCATGAGGGGCGGGGGCAGGGATTTTTGCTACCGGTTCTCCGAACTGCCCGCCGCCATCACTACCTACTCGCCCGAGCTGGTCCGAACCGGGAGCATTTCACCCCTGGGTTGCTCCATATAGATTAAAATACATTTAGGATATTTTATGCAATGAATTCCAAATATGACTTTTGGGTTTTATTGTTATGAACCTAAATGAAGATAAGGCCTGTTTAATTATATCTATTTATACACTACTAAAACTCTCCTGTCTGTCTGCCTGTAACATTCAGTTACCCGAAATGGTGCATCATAGGGCAACAGTTTTTGAATCATAGTATCTCGAAAGAATGTGTACAGAATCTGGGACCCATTACCCCTGTGGTATTGAAATTTCAAAGATCTTCAGACCAGTTGATTTGAAAACTTGTGGTGACTGCAATAATGCCATAGTCAGCTGATCAACCAGCGTCATGTTTGTGATTTCTGACATTCCCTTCCAGCTTCTCATGACAATGCTTCAAGAAATGCTTCCCCCACTCCTGATCATTCTGTTTCTCTGTTTAGATAAGGAAATATCTCTGGAAGGATGACCCAATAGGTCATCAAGTTTAGGATATACACAGTGCTTTTGGAATTCAATTGAAATTAAGAGAAAGAAGCAATTAAGGAAAGAGATTAAACAGAATTATAGATAGTTGGAATAAAAAGTGAATTTGTTTTTTTGAAACCTTTTAGCTATAATAATAATGCAGACAGTATATGAAGCACTTACTACTGTTTCCTGTGTTACTTTTTCCACACACCCCAGAGGGAAGAAGGCAGCAAGTTTTTTACTGGACTCCAGCTGGTCTCTCTGTTGGACATGGTGCTCTCACTTCCTGAAGGGGCTGAAACTGATCTTCTCCAGCACTCAGATAGGTGAGATGTAACAAAGGTCACATAAAAGTATCTCTCTGTAGAGGTAGACCTTGATTTACATCCATAATTGAACTTGGAATTATAGTTGTAAATCAGTGTGATTGTTAACCGGGTCACCATGTAACCACAATCAATTTTATGATTTTTTTTGTTTTTGTTTTTGTGGCGATCATTAAGGGAATACCATGTTTATTAAGCCAATCCTTTTTATCCACTGGGCATTTTTTTGCTAGAAACCAGAAATAAAGGCCAGAAACTACAATACTATAAAACTACTACTATAAAACTAACTACTATAAAAACATAGAAAATCATGGTCACGTGATCCTGGGACTCTGCAAATGACCATGAAGGTGAATTGGTTCCAAAATGCCCAAAATGTGATCATGTGACTGCAAGGGAATGTGTGGCTCTATTGGAAATCGGGCTCTAAGTACCTTTTGTGGGGGAGATCACTCTTAACTTTGAACAGTTGCTAAGCAATTGGCCATTAAGAAAGGGCTACTTGTAATGGTCTGTGAAAATAAACTTGAAGAACAGGACTAAGAACTGCAGCAAAAGTAACTGTCAGATTTTTAAAAAGAGAGTGCAAAGCAAGAGTGGAATTTGAGAAAAGGTCTCCGACTTGATTCTCCATAGTTCTCTCTAGGATAAAGACAGGCAGTGGGAGGCACATTCAGACTTGCAGAGTTCTGTTATTTCAACCAGGGGTGAAATGTAAAATTTGTTACTACTGGTTCTGTGGGCGTGGCTTGGTGGGGGGGGGAGTAATGTGTGGGTGGGCATGGCCACCTTTTTTTTTTTAACTTTTCAAAGCATTTTTTCTAATGCTTTGAAAAGCCTCTGCCGATCAGGCAACTCAGCTGGGATCGTCAGAGAGACTTTTTTAAAAATGCCTCTCTGCCGATCAGGCAACTTAGCTGGGATCGTCAGAGACTATTCAAAGCATTTTTTTTACCACCTCTTCGGCCAAGAGCTTGCAGAAAAAAATGCTTTGAAAAGCCTCTGACAATCCCAGCTGAGCCGCGTGATCATCAGAGGCTTTTTTTTTACTTTTAAAAGCATTTTTTCATCGGAAGAGGTTGTAGAAAAAATGCTTTTAAAAGTTAAAAAAAAAGGCCTCTGATGATTGTGCGGCTCAGCTGGACATGGTGTGGGGGGGGGGGGCGCACAGGGATTTTTGCTACCGGTTCTCCGAACCACCCGCCACCATCGCTACCAGATCGGGCGATCTGGTCCGAACCGGGAGCATTTCACCCCTCACTTCAACCCTATAATGAAAATTAGTTTTAGTATTCATAACTTCAGTGTTTAAGCCTGGTCAATCTCGAAGGGCTGACATTCTCTGAGGTATTTCATTACAGTTCTTATAATTTGTTAACAAAATAACTTTCTAAGAGTTCTTTTGCTTACTTGAGGTTTCACTGGAGTTTATAAACAAATTATGAATTAAATCAAAAAGATAATCTGTTAAAAATTTGTGGAATAATCTATTCACTAATCCAAATATGTCATTTTGCTTTTGCCATTCACTTAATCTGAACATTTATTGAGATGCTAACTATGAAGTCATTCAAATGTGTTGCAGATGTAATGCTGCACATTATAGATATAAGTTTGACAACAAGTGCGAAGCATATGTTATTTGTAGGAACTCAACATATGCTCAGCATTTGCCAGTACTCTTATTAAGGGTGAAAAATTGAGGCAGAGTACAAGGCTGCTAGATAAGCTGAAAAAAAATTTCCCAGTAGAGTAGTAAAGATCAAAATGTTGTTACTGTTACTGGTCAGTAGTAATAAATAAAATATCTGGAGGAATACACATTGCCATTCGTGCAATGGAAATATTAAGAATCCTTTGTAATACAGTAATTTTTGTATCTGATGAAAAATTTATGGAATTGAAAATAGTTGTCACAAATGAATATATCAGTGCTTGATGAATAACATTTTATGTAGCTGATTATTTGACATTTCTGATTTTCAGGATAATGGCCTCACTGAATTTGCTGAGATATTTACTTATTAAGGATAATGAAGATGTCAATAAGGTATTTTTTAAGAAAAAAATTATTCTGTAATGATTGTATAGAAAAAAGTTACATGACAAAGATAGATTGTGTCATTGTAGACCTTTAAAAATGGTACAGCTGAAATATATTGAAATATTGGATTATTCTTGAATATATTAATCAACTTTAAAAACTGCTCCTTTCTCTCACAGCAGGTCTCTGGGTGATGTACAAGTAAAATATAAAAGCATAAAAACTGTACATAAAATTATATTAAAAGGCAAAAATTGTTAATATTCAGAATTAAAATATCAGGGGGAGGGTGTTCAGGGCACTTACTTGCTCCATGGTTCTGTGCTTCTATGGGAGCCCCAAACAAGGAGGCAGAAATTCTTCCTTTGATTTGCATGTTTTAGAAATTCAGATTACAATTTTATTTGTGTTTTTTGAATAGCCACATATAACAATTCCTTTGAGTGATCCAAGAAACATCTTAAAATCTTTCTGCAATTTGTATCTCATGTAATAATTTCTGCATGTTTCTGCATTATTATTATTATTTTAAAAAAGATATTTCACTATACAGTTAGAAGCAGTGGTGAAATCTAAAATTTGTTACTACCGGTTCTGTGGGCGTGGCTTGGTGGTGGGAGTAATGTGACTGGGTGGGCGTGGCCAATTTTTTTTTTACTTTTAAAACCATTTTTTCTATAACCTCTTTGGCAAAGAGGTTGTAAAAAAATGCTTTCAAAAGGCTCTGACGATCCCAGCTGAGCTGCATGATCATCAGAGGCTTTTTTTTTTTTTTTTACTTTTAAAAGCATTTTTTGGCCAAAGAGGTTGTAGAAAAAATGCTTTTAAAAGTAAAAAAAAAGCCTCTTATGATTCTGCGGCTCAGTTGGGCATGGGGGCGGGGCAGGGATTTTTGCTACCGTTCTCCGAACCACCTGCCTCCATCGCTACCGGATTGGGCGATCTGGTCCGAACCAGGAGCATTTCACCCTTGGTTAGAAGGGAATGCTATATATCAGTGATGGTTAACCTTTTCCGGACTGAGTGCCCAAAGCATGCACGTGCAAATGCAACATGGGTGCCCCCAAAACCCAAAATGCAATGCGTGCGTGGCCCCCGTACATGTGCCCTACCCCTATGCGTGTGCATGTGCCCCGCGCATGCTCCCTGCCCCCATGTATGCATGCACCCTCCACACGTGACCCACCACCGCGCATGCACAGCAGAGACCTGAAGACCAGCTGGCCGGTGGGAGGCGCACGCACATGTGCAGTGGAGCTGAACTGGGGTGACGGCTCATGTGCCATCAGAGAGGGCGCTGCGTGCCACCTCTGGCATATGTGCCACAGGTTTGCCATCACGGCTGTATATTTTTTCTGTCTTTTTCTGTATGGAGAAAAACAGCATTGGGAGCAGTTTATTCATGCAAACTTTGTTTCAATTCAATAATTTTTAGTCTCGTGGAAAATGATGAAGAACTTTGCTTTTCAAACTCCTGTTGCAACTTCATTCTCTAAACAAGTTCAGTTTGAACTGAATTCTCATAGTATAATTTGCTAAAGAGACCCTGTCTGGTGCGGTGATTAAGACACCAGGCTAGAATCTGGGAGACTGTGAGTTCTAGTTCCTCTTTGGGCACAAAGCCAGCTAAGTAACTTTGGACCAGTCACCCATTCTCAGCTCTAGAAATCTTCAGCTTCCAAAATCTTTCCAAGAAAACTGCAGGGATTTATCCAAGCATTTGCCCGGAGTCAACATTGACTCAATGGCACACGCAGAGAGATTTGCTAAAAGGATTAGCATGATGGGTCTTTTTGGTCTGCATATATAAAATATCCATATTTAATCAGTCTGTGGTGAATAATTCTTGATACAGAAATTAAAATGCCATCACTGCAGGAGTTTCTTTTTTCTCTCCTACCCATTCACACTAATCCTCCAGATTAAGCCTGTTTGAGAATCTGCCCTGCTTTCTTCTGAAAATCTTCATAGGAGTTTATTAACATACCTTCTCTTAGGTAAGATGTAGAATTGAGGATGCCTCAAGACAATAAGAAGGGGAAATTTAGCATTTCAAGCAAATCTTTTGAAATCACCCAAGGGAAAGAAGAAAGAGGGGACCAAAGAGCCAGGACACAGCAATATAATTGCTGCTGGTAAATTGTGCTTTACCAAACAGTCCTCCAGAGCTAAATCTGTTCTGCTGGAGGGTTGATAGCTGTCAGGAGCCTTTTTCAGAGTTCAAGTCTGCTCCAGCAGATATTTTATGCCTCTCAAGCAGCAAGGAGGATATTGCCTCCATTTCTGAATTATTTGCTGCTCTCCTGTACATTGCCCCCCCCCCACCTTTTTTTTTTTGCAAGCTTTGCTCCCTGACCTGATTTTCAAATATGCTTCTTTCTGTAACTAGTCAATCAACATAAACCAATCATGCAAGCTATCTGACATCCCTATTCTATTAAAAACAAATTACTGTAATTGCCCTGAAGTAATGTTTATTACTGAAGTGTACAACCTTGCATTCTGATTCTAGCTGTATGTACGAAGAAATAAACACTGGTTTTAACTGGATGTTTTCAAATTTACTTCATCGGTTAGGCATGGTTCAGATTCACTTGGAAACTCTGGGATTCTAATACAAGATTGTACGTTTAATGTTTCATTTCAGTAGCACATGCTGGATAGCATATGTCTACTAGGAAGTTAATCTCATTAACTTTATTTGGAAAACTTGGGGGTGGGGGGGATGATATCAGGCCTCATCTCCATCCCAATGGGACTGGGACTGGGCAGGTTTGCCGGCTCCAGCTGCCTATCCAGCCTGTGTTTAGCAACAATATTTCCCTCTTTCCCTCCAGCTGTCATAATTTTAGCCTTGACACAAGGTCTTCCATATTGCTGCACCTAAGAAGCCTCCATTAATCTTCTGTGCTGTCCTCAGACAGAATACATCAAAGATAAGGAGTTGCTTCTCTACCTATAGCCAAAGATAAATATAAGGCCCCTGTGGGAGCCATGCTGGGCCCATAAACAGTGAGAAACAGTCACTACCCACAAAAATGCCAGTGGGTGGCAGTGTTGGTCCCATCTGATATACATCCCCTAAAATAGATGTAGGGCTTGCTTAGTGGTAGTTTTACCACTATTTTACTCTAGGAATAAAAGGATTTTCCATAGTAACAGTGTCTGGATATTCCTAAATCCTCGGAGCAAAGTAATCCAGAAGGAAAAGGGTGACAGGGAAATTTAAAAATAAATAATTCAAAATGTTTCTTCTTAGTCTTATAATTCAAGGAGAATAATTTAAAAATAAGATTTCACTTCTGAATAGTTTTCACATATTTACAAATAAAGCATAGGTAAATGGCTTTTTTGGGGGGGGTGTATTTCTACAGAAGTTACTTCAGTATTTTTATATGACACGATAAGTCTTTCAATGGCTTAACAGACGCAGCTGCTTTAGCAAGTCCATCTTGCATTAGTTTTTTATCCAGCTTAATATTCAGTGGTGGTAGCAACTTTTCATAATGATTGATAGGAGTCTTTTTTTTTTTTTTGCAAAGTTCTGTCCTGATGCAGCTGGTATATTATGATGGGCAAATGGTTTGTGATAATCAAGGGAACAATTTATATTACAATTTTGAACAACTTTGATCAGATGTAGCTATTATTCATTAATCATGAGGAAAAAATTGCAAATTTAGTTCTTTGTCAGGTTCAATCTGAAGAAAGGGAGTTATTCCAAAACCACCAGTGAGTTCTATATCAACCTGAGGCTGAACATCTAATTAATTAGAAAATGGCAGGTTAATACTGCACAAAACAAAACAAAAGGAGAACTTGTCAATAAAGTAATATGCATTCTGTTGCACTCTGCATTTTTCCTCTTAATGCTGCAAATAGAACATGTTAAAACATGCTTGGAGTTTGTTTTGAAATATAACATTTATAAAATTTCTTCTTTAAGCTTAACTTGATTTCAAGAATGGAAAATTGCAATTGATGTGATTTTAGGAAGCAGCTGTACTTTATTTATACCACAAAACTTCCTGAATTACAAGATTTCAGGATTTTATGGGTGGTTTTATGCACTCAGATATGGTTTAATGACATTCAGACCATTTTCTAAATTGGGGATCAATTATCTACAGCCCTAAAGCAGAATTTTCAGTTGAGTTATTTGTCACTAAGGCATCAATAAAGTAATAATCCAATACAGTAAATTAAATGTAACTCCTGTTTCTTCTACTTGGCCCCAAAGAAAGCTGACTCAAATGCTTGGGGCAACTGCCATTACAGGCTGCATATTCTGTTACGTTAAATAAATAACTTTATTGTAATGGTACATGTATACACAGTATACCCATACAACGAAATTCACTTAACACCCAAAGACCAGGTCCAACACATGTAATAATCCCCAAACACTTTCCCATCCTCCACAGTTCCCCCCCCCCAAACCACCCAAGCATCCACACAACAGACCAAGTAATACTGACCAACAGCTCACTGATGGTGGCCCTTTAGTTCATTGTTGAGTGCAGTTATAACTCTGGGATAAAAACTATTCAGAAAATGTGTGGTCTGAGTTTTAATTGTTCTGTATCTTCTGCCAGAAGGCAACAGTCCTTCTGTTGTAAGCAGGATGGGAAGAGTCTCTGAGAATGTTATGCAACTTTCTCAAACAGCAAGATTCGAAGATGTCGTCCAGGGCTGGTAGCTGGAGTCCAATGATATTCTGGGCAGTTTAATGATTCTCTGTATAGCTTTTTTGTCCGCTACAGAGCTGCTCCCATACCATGCAAGAATGCCATATGTCAGGACACTCTCAATGGTGTTGCGATAGTAGGACAGAAGTAGATGCTGAGATAGATTTATCATCTAGGTCGGTTATCTGACAAGAGCTCAATATATATCCTGTTCTAATAAGGGTTATCAGAAATAACAAAATAAGAATTATAAATTTTATCTATTACACCCAGTTGGAATCCTTCCTTTTATATTTATATTTCCATTTCTATTTAAGCAGGTTCCCCCTGTTTCCTCTCTTCAGATTATCAAAGTCCAGCCCCAATCAGAAAATCCATTAAACATAATCAGAAATAGCAACTCATTATTTTAACCTTGATCAAACTAGATCAGTTTTGCAATCTTTCTTTCTCTCAACAGTTTTTAAATTCCTTATAGAATGTTCTAACATCTGTTTCCACCTACTCTCTTCATCTCTTCTCATCTTTGTCAGGTCCCTTTTGTAATGCCAGTGGGGCAACTGCAGCAAATCTCTATTGTAAATGAAATAAAACAAAATAATCCCATTGCTGTTCTAATTTATTCTTTGTATAACTTTTAAATGTTTAAATCTTTATCCAATTTCATTTGTAAACCCATTATTTCCTTCTCTTTCTTGTAGCTACAATTTTTAAGCCCATTTGTAAATCAATTTCAGTTTTATTCAGTGGAGTTTGTTCCTTTTCAAGAGCATCTTCTGATTCCATTATAGAGTTAAATAACTCAAAGACCTACTGTACCCATTCAGTAAACATTTCTTTTAAGGTAGCCATCTGTTGCCCTCTTGTATCCAACTTTCAAGACATCATATCAGCTTTCCAAGAAAAACAATGAAATTTCCCCAAGAGAAAGGATCCTTTCAATTAACTTCAGAGTCTTAAATCAAGTCCATCTGAGCCCTTAATCTGTTTACAACTTTCGAAGGCCAACAGTTATCTTTTGCAATCTCCCTTTTGCTATATATTTGGAAAAGACTTTTGCTGATTTATATGAAAATATAAGGTTTTAGAGATGAGTTTATAGAGAATGGGATGAGGTATATAATAAAGAGGCATTTGGTTGTGTTTTAAGAGATAGTGATAAGTTGTTAATGTTGATTGTACTCCCTGGGAATTAAGGAGGAGGCTTTTGCTTTTCTTTTTGTTCTTTTTCTGAACTTCGTAATTTTTGTAATTTTTAAATTTTTAATGTTTCTGTATTATGTACTTGAATCTGTAGTTAATATAATCTTTAGTAAAATAATATTGTTGGGAAAAAATCCTGTTTGTGCTACCTGACATGGTATATCAGTTTTATTACATTAATCTAGTAATGGATATAGCGCATTCTATGATTAGGGGAGCTACACCCAGCTTAATGAATCACAATTTTCCAGGTCTGATGTGGAAGACATGTCAAAAACTGTGAAAAGTTAATCTGAAGTTCAGTTATGAATAAAAATAAATGTTATATTATGACACTGGATTAACTGATGCAGGTTACATCTTTTAAATCCTTTTTTTTTAAACCAGCAAATCATGTCATTGAAGAAAATGTTTATTAAGACTTATATTGTAAATTATAGTGCCACTAATCTTATTTAATATTTCCTTTTTTCCCTGAGACTTGTGTATGGACAGAACTTTACAAGATAGAGATAAATTTCTTGAAGCCTTTACACACTGGACTTAATATGTCAAGAGCACACTATGAAGCAGAAATAAAAAGGAAGAAAGAAAATGAAAGAGGTTAGCTAACTTCATTATTTTATGCATGTCTTAGTTTTCACAGGCACAAAGGAATACTCTAATTTGGACTATGTGAAATTTAAGTAACAAATGGAGTAATAGATCTATTTAAGAAGGGTATATGAAACTTCTCCTTACCATATTTCCATATGTAAATAGAGATGGCCAAAACCTCAAAAGGATCTTGTGCTAATAATGGATTTTAGGTTTGAACCAGAGACCTTTGGACTTTAAACAAAAGTACTGATATGTCATTAAATGTGAATGCTCTATGTTAAGAGTTGTCCTCTAAGAAATGCCAGGTAAAATTGATTGCAGGAATACCTAAATATAGTGAGTTTCAAGCCAAAGTGAAGTTACAAGGAATTATATATTAATAGCCTTTATTCTTTTCCATAGCAGAGCCTCGCAGTTCTAAAAGGACCTGTTTTCAATTGATAGCTAAAGCAAAGATGTCAGGAATTACAAAGGACATGGAGCTTCAAGTGAGTAATTTGGTTTTAGGGAAACTATTAAAATGTGTGTTTCCTTTTACTTAAGAAAAAGTAAAGCATTCCCAAGATACTTCTAAATTTATAATGTCAATCTGTTTCAGGCTCTTCACTCTGCACTTTTCACATTTGATTTAATGGAGAGTGTTCTGGCAAGGGTAGAAGAACTCATTGAAAACAAAGGCTGCAACTGAAGAACCACTGGAGTCAAATAAAATCTTTATTTCAGTATTCAATTTATCAAGTTGGACTGACCGAAATATAACATGCCATTTTTTTTTAAAAAAAAGCAAAATAATAATTATTACAGACTTCTGGATAATTTTTAGAATATATATATTTCCCCTACACCTTCAGAGATTAGTCCCAGGATTACATTGTGCCCTTGCTATATTTTGAATGACAGGACCACAGGTATCTGTCACCATGTATTTTCACGCTAACATGTTATGTAACACTACCTATTTGTAAAGGTATACTATGAAATAAAGTAGCAATATAAAAGCAAGAACTACAAAAGATATTACATGGTACAATACATTTTATTCACAAGATTTATGATTAGATGGATTAATAAAAATTAAGGAAAACTATTGTTCTGCTTGAATCTTATGAAAATCAGATGCATAGAATTAGGGACATTCTCAATGTTTGAGAAACACAATGGAAGTCGTAGAAAATAATTGGCAAAAGTTGTTTGCTTTTTCTCGACCTTTCCCCTTCCAGACACAAGTTTCAGTTGGATTGTAATTTGTTCTATGAATAGTAGGGCTTCTTCCATTAACAGAATCCAGCTGGTTCTGGATTTAATCCCATAGAATTAAGTCTCATACTAGTGAATCGATTGACAAAAGCTGCTTATAATTTAATTCCTATCTTTGTCACAGGCTTATATACAGATGTGTTGGTAAAATGATTCCTATTACTTAAATTTCAATCAGTATGATACAAGTCCCCATGGTACAGTAATACAAAAGGAAGAAAAATAACATTGCTAAAATACAGAATAAGAATTATCAAAAGGCAAAAAATAGAAGTGAGTAAACAACTATAGTGATGTAAAACTGTAAAATTAAAATCATGTCTATTAGCTGCTCTTCTGTACTTTTGAATAATGACCATTCTCTCCTGAAATTAATTCAAAAGTATTGAGATCCATATATACAGGCTGTGGTTTATATCTGTCCTTCTTTTGACTATTGAAAGGAAAATATATAAGGGTAATATTTCTTTCTTTATACTGGAGATTAAACATCTAAGTACAGAGAGTTTTTTATTTTGAACATATCTATTAAAGTGTATTTTCAGATAGGTGTTGATTTTTTTGTGGATTTGTTTTTTTTAAAGCACAAAATAAACACGGTCAAATTTTTGAATAATTTGGATGGTGTTTAACTTCAGTGCAATTGACTGTGATGAAGCATTTTCCAAACAGGGCTTTGTTCTATAATCTGTGTCTTTGCCATTAGCATTCTGTCATGAATGTTGTCCAGATAGGGTTTTGAAGAAGTCTTCCAATAAGAGAAATATAATAGGTTATAGTTGTCATTTATGTATTATGTCATCAACAGTTGAGAAAGATTTCAAGATTTTACCATCCAATATCCAAGCAAAAGTTCTACAAATGACATTGTTCAAGTGGTTGAACTCTTGGCCTTAATTCTGATTTTATATTGATATGATCTAAAGAAAAACAAGACCCTATTATTCCAGCAAGCTGGTCTGACGGGATAAAGGATTTTAATTGGGTTTTGATAGGGGTTTTAAATAACAATTTTAGCTGGGTGTTTTAAATTTGGCCAAGTGATTGAATTATTTTAATAAGCTTTTAAATTTTTGTCTTGTATACTGTTTTTACCATGGCTGTTCACTGCCCTGAGTTCTTCGGGAGAAGGGCGGTATATAAATATAATAAATAGTAAAGTAAAGTAAAATAAATACTGATAATTCAATACTATCTGCTCTTAAAAGCATATATTAAAATATCATTGTAACACAGTGTTTATAAGCATATTGAGAAGTAAGGTCTGTTAAAGTAATTTGGGGCTTGCTCTCAAAATGGATTTTGAATTGAGCTGCTGGATTGTAATCCAAAATGACCAGGTGGCATTCTGGGAGGGAGGGGGGAATGGCAGACTGAACTGAAAATGTCTTTGAAAAAGCAGTCGACAATTGCAGTATAGAACACAAAAAGCAATGAGATTTTGTGTATGCTCAGCCCAATCAAATAATTGGGTAAAGACCTAGTATTATTTGTCTTTCTTCATTTTTATGAAATTTTGGATTGGATGCATTTATAATTAATATTATAAGAAAAAGCTGTTTTGAAATCGAAAATCTCTACTGTGGCAGCAACCATGCTGTTATGTTCAAAGTACTGCACAACAAATGAATCTATTTGAGTGCAAATATTTATATTTATATATTACTATAGACATAGAATTTTTAAAATACAAATTCTGCACTTACCTTTGCTATGGTCAACATTAATTTAACAGCTTCAGCAGAATTATGGACTGGAATTATCCGTAAATTACTGCCTAAAAACCTTAAGCAGAGATTTTTTAAATAAATATCCATTTGTACATTAAATTTTTTAGTACAGATAATATTTATATTGTTGGATTCTATGCTTCTGGCAATGTTGAATGTTAGTCTATGCTCTAGCTCAGTGGTGTCAAACTCACGGCATCATCGCATGACATATCAGGACTTTTTCCCCCTTCGCTAAACTGGGCATGGGCGTGGCCAGTGCGTGACACATCTGGCCCGTGGACCAGTAGTTTGACAGCCCTGCTGGAGCCCCAGCAGTGTCAGATGATGAGTTAGAACTCATAGTTTAGTATCTTCCTGGACCAGTGCACCACAGAAGACATAGTCTTGTATTTTTTAAGGATAAATGTTATTTGGACATTATTATTTTCCCTGAATATGTACCACTCCTTTTGCCATTATTGGCCTTGTACTTGCTGTTAGTAACAAATATGGATATCAATCTTTCACAATTATTTATGAGTTTACCCTGTAAAGCCATATTCTCTAGCCTTGGCAACTTTAAGACTTGTGGACTTCAATTCACAGAATTTCCTAGCCAGCCATACTGGCTGTGGAATTCTGGCTATTGAAGTCCACAAGTCTTAAAAGTTGCCAAGGTTGGAGATCCTTGCTGTATAGCATAGTCACCCACTCTCTTCCCTCCTAAAGCAAATGGAGGATAAACATACCTAGCTGCATGTTCACCTATTAGTTGTAGTCTCCTTTGCTGTTTCATTTTCTACTGAAACAATGTTAAAGCTTCCTAAATCTATTGTTTTTGTTATATTATTCTGTAACAAGCCATGTACTTCGATGATATTATAGAATTACATTTTGTTTCTTCAGATAACAATACATTCTATAAGAGGAACCATAATTAAGAACCAAGTGCAAGGATGTCATGGTTTTACAATGATTTAAGTTCCAACATTTTTAAAGGGATCAGGAAATTGAAGTAAAATGGAATTTTAAGTAGACTGTCCCTTAACTTCTGCCAATCACGATACTAGTTAGATAACAAAATGAAAGTTACACCTAATGTGATAAAATAAAAAGCCCCAGTTGACAAGTATACAAAAATAAATTTCTTATATATATTTGTATTATCTTCGCTAGGGCCAGTCTTCTATACACTAGTATTTATTCAAGAATATACATCCTACTTTTCATCCACTATAATATCAGGCTAGTTAGTCTGATTTGATGTAGATCAATTTAAATATTTCCGTGTTGCTTTTCAGCTGTGAAACTCACATCTGTTTTATAACAGCAGATTAAGCCCTGGAAAACCTTGTGTATCTGAACTGTTTTATGAACTACATTTGCATGTCTAATTGCTTCCATTCCAACAAAAATACAGAAGCGCCAGCTGCTGCAATGAAAATGGTGATTGGGGATTGTACTCTTGCTAGCATAGAACCATGATTGGAGGTTGAAATAAGGGAAGATTGGTCTGGTCCTGCTGGCTATGTACATATATCTTTCTTATCCTTTTCTCTGACTTTCCATATTGTAAACTAGAACTAAATAACTAAGTTATATATTTTCCCTTTTGGAAGGAACTGCATGCCTTATTTTCATATATGTCTCTATATTAGTATTCCTGAATTCCCTAAGAAATATAGCTGTTGCTGTAATAAATTTGCTAGCTGCTAACTTAATTTTAAAAACTTCTACTGAAAAATAATCTTGAATTTCTTTGTGCTCTTCAACCCACAAATTTAAACAAAAATCTGCAACATCATCAGGATATCTTCAGCTCCTGTTATGTCCATAGCATGTTCCTCTTCTCATCTGGGATTTTATACTATGCATTTTGATTGCTTCTTAATTGGAAGTAAGACTTTCCATTGTCAAACATAGGAAAATGTATGCTAAAAGTTTTGTAAATATTTACTTGGTAGCATATCTCACTGAAGCCAGACTTCTGCATTACATGAATGTATATTTGGGAACTGTTAATTTGTTACATTTTCTGTGCAGGTCTTCACAATTTCCAGAAAGCTCAAGAGGGACAAAAAGTGATGGCAGGTCTTACTTATTTATCTATTTTATTACCCCTACCTGAATGCTCTAGGCAACTATGTCAACTCTTAAAATAATGACACCCCAAATACATATACAAAAATGAAGAAAGATAAAAAATAGAAAATATAAATGCCCTATACCCACCTTTAATTACAACACACCATCCCAGTGCAAGATGGAATGGATATTTACAGTCTTCACAGCTTTGTTAAAGCATAAAAGATACAAAAGATGCCTAAATCTGGGAGGGAGTTCCAAAGAAGCAGAGCAGCTACTGAAAACATCTGCTCTGGACACTCTTGTCAAGTTCTGAACCTGGAGGGAATTAACCCCATTTGATCTGGTTTGACAGGCAGATGCATATAGAAGAAAGCAGACCTTCAGACAAAAAGCACATGGGGCTTTAAAAGTGCAAGTGGCATCTCAAAGTCACATCTAGAAGCCACTGGAAATATGTAGCATTCAAGGCAGGAAGGAATAGCGCACACACACACACACAATTCTAAATATTCTTGAAGGGCAGGTCAATGCAGAATGTGCTACAGTAGTCCAAATAAGCTTTAGGGCATGAGTGATTGTGAACAGGGCTTTCTGATCCATAAATGGTCACAATTTAGATAGAACAGTGCAAAAGCTTCCATGCCACAGCTGTCACTTGCTTTTCAAGTAGGAACTATGTGCCTATAAGCACTTGATTATGGGCCATCCCTGAGCAACCTGCTCAGAGTCAAAGTTGGAATTTCCCTGAAATAATTAGGTCACAGATCCAAATTCATCTTGAAGGCATTTAACGGTTTCAGGCACTGGGCCAGCCCTTTCATGGCAATGCTTTGACCTGAGGATTAAGATGATCTCTCCCATCATCACCAACTGGCAACACAATTTTAGAAAGGAGTGAAATCATTGCAGAACAGTGCTGCCCACCCAAATCCTTAGGGACCATCCAGAAGGTTACAATGGTCAATGGTATCAAAAATTGCTGGGAGACCAAGGAGGACCAGAAAATTTGCATTCCCTCAATTGTGGTTTTTCTATGTGGTAACCAAATCTCAACTCTTTGACTGTAAAGGGTCCAAATGATTGAGACTGTATATATTATTATTTGCAATATAATAATGTAAAGTGCTTTTATTATTTGGCTTGCTTTCACTGAATGAACAGAAATAAATTATCTTAAATAGTATGAGTCAGCAAATGCTATAGATATATCCATTTTCCATTAGTAATAGAGCAAATTTCAAATTATGACTTAATTATTTCATACCTCTGCTGAATTCTGAACATCACTTCCCATTCTTTTGGTCCATGAAGGGCAGCTGATAAAAGTAAAAATCCATTTCTGTGAATGGTCATGAACTTTTTTATTCTTTCAAAAATGACTTTGCTGTTTGTCAATAGCAAATCTTGAGTGTCAGCAAGCAAAAATGCAACACCTAAGCGAGAAGAACTTTTTATTAAACTATACATAACTGTTGATTTGAAAGATTACATACAGTATATGATTTGTATATGGTTTGGTATATACAGCCATTGAAACTGAAAAATCTATATAAAGCTGCATCCTAAATCCACAATACTGAAGATTAATGGAAAGTCCAAGAAAATAGATCTAGAACAAAGATGAAAAAATGGCAGTGGGCATTTTGGATATTTGTTCAATGTTATTTTATCTTGCAAGTTTTGTGCAGCAGTACTAATACTATTAAAATATAAGAGAATTGGCAAGTCCCAAAGATCCAGAACCCTTAATCATCCTTGTATTATTCACTAATTATTCCATTTTATTTCTTTCACCATAATCAAATCATTTATACTTTTCAAAACATTCTCTTTTCCCATGTATGCATTAATATATTTATATATATATATATCACATATTCAAAATAACATCCTCTAGCCAGAAATTCTTACTCATTTTAGTCTCTCTAAATGTCCATATCACTTTGTCTGTGAACGGAACTCATTCCCATTCATGGTGCCCTACAGAGTAGTCTTTTTCCACTGGATCATATTCATTCACAATGTTTTGTAATTTTTTTTAAAATTCATGTCTAGTCTATTTTCATCATTCCTTGGAGCATAGCATGTTGGTCCATGAATCTATGAACTGATATTTTCATATGCATCCACAATATTTCATATGAGAACATCTACTTTCTGACATACTATATTTTACCCCCTTCACTCATATGTGTAGTTCTCATTTAACAATGCCAATCGGGACTGGAATTTCTGCCGCTAAGCAATACGATTGTAAAGTGTGAGGTCACATGACTGACTCGCTTAGGGATATAATCCCAGCAGTCCCTGTTGCTGTCACAAGTGAGGATCGCAGATGGCTAAGTAAGGAGCCACTTAGGACTTCCTGTCAGCTTCCAACAAGCATAGTGAATGGGGAAGCTGGCAAGAAGTTACAAGTCCTGGGCAGCTTGCAAGCAAGCTGATGGGTGGCTAAGTAGCTGCTGTGGCATGATGCAAGCCTAGCTGAAGGTGGTGGCGGTTGTGATGGTGCTGACAGGCAGGAGGATATGCAGATGGCTGCCATGGTGCTGCATCAGCATGGCTAAGTTGGCACATGTTATGGAGCGTGGGTGAGTGCGGTGCTGCAAGTGGATGCATGCTATGGAGTATGACATCCCTGGATCTTATACTCCGTAGCTAGGTTCCTCAGGAGTGGCTGGAAAGTGAGAGACTTATAGGAGTGACTTGCAGCCTTCCCTGTGAGCTTCCCCACCAACTTTGCTTACGGATAGCTAGCAGGAAAGGTTGCAAAGGGCAATTACATGACTGGAATGCTGCAAACATTGTAAGTGCTATCTATTTTCCGAGCACTCAAATTGCAATCACATCACAGGTGTGCTGGAACAGCTGGAACTTTGAGGATGGATTATAAGTATCACTTGCTCAGCGCCAAAGTATCTTTGAATAGTCACTAACCGAAGACTACCTGTAATTAAACCTACACTTTCACTTAATGTATGTATTAATCAATTTCACTCTTGTGAGATCAGTTTGCTTTCATTTTGATTTATTATATCCTTTCCATTTCATGGAGAGTAGTTTCAAAATGCATAAAGTACCCATTTTCTCCCCCCCCCAATTAGGTTTATGTTTGTTAACCATTTATCCCATTTAAAGTAAACTATTTTGGTGTAGTGTAGTGATTAAAATGCTGGCTTAGAAATCAGGGAACTATGAGTTCTAGGTCTCCCTTAGGCATGAAAGCTAGCTGCTGACTTTGGGCCAGTTACTCTTTCTCAACTCAAACCGCCTCATAGGGTTGCTGTTGTGGGGAAAATGAAAAACTATAGTAATATACCAGAAAGTGAGAAAATAATAGATCCATCTTCCACTGAATCTGAATAACGAACCCGGTGTTGCTGATTTTGTAAGGTTGTTGAAATTTCATGACCCTAAATAAGTAACAAAATTATATATTAAAATATATTCTGTCTCTTAAGTAGAATGGTCATTATTCACAATAGTTTGAATATACATAAATGCTAATTTTAAAAACCCTGCAATCTTTGTTATGCCAGATCAATCCAAGGCCCATCTAGTCAAGCCCTCTCTTTGCAAAAGCTGATAAAAATGCTTATGGATGTTCCAATCATGGAATAAAACTAATTATATTGCCTTTTCTTGTAAGGAGACAATATGCTCCCCTTGCATATTAAAGTATAATTTGGATTTGTTAGCTGACTGTTATCAGATCTATCTGGTATTTTTTCTAACTTTAAAAACTAAACAAAATTACTGTCTAAAATCCCAGACTGTGGAAATAAAGTGTATAAATGAATAATATGCCTCATATAGTGCTTCAATTACTTGGTTTATGCGAAAATAATTTTTCTAGACTTTTTAGTTTAAAAATATCTTTTCACCTTCAGCCCACTAAAATAAAATGCTGTGAGCTTGTAGTGTTCTATTTAAAAAGTTGGACCATTATTTTTTCAAGAACACAATTTCATTCTGAGCTGTTTTGAGCTTTCTGAAGAATTCAGTATCATTAAAAACATGCAAGCAAACATAGTTAGATGTGTAATTATTCTCAGTTACGTAAGTATTATCATCCTAAAATAGGCTAATTAAATTTTCTCATTTTTTCTACTCATCTATTCAGAAATGCTATTTTTTAAAAAAAGTATTAGGTATGTTTGCCATCTTGAGTTATTTATAAAAATAACAACTGTGGGATGCAAAGTAAATAAATAAATGGGGTAATAATAGAGATAAACTTTATAGATGTATCAATATCTCCTTGAAAGCAAAGAGAATCTAGATAAAATTTTCTATGCAATTTTCTCCATTGCATCTTTCTCATTAGACTATTCAATGTCCAGTCTAATTGCTATTAGCTAACTAAAGAAAGAGTCTAAAAGAGAAAAGAAGAGAAAGACAACACATAGGTGAGCATCATCCTTATTCACAATTAATAAAAACAAATTATAAACTTTGTCAGGTAGCAAGAATAGTCAAGGGTGCCGTGGAAACATATCCTACTATTTTAAAATATTAAATAGTTGTGGCTGCTTCCCTTCTCTCCAAATAGAAGCAATGATGTGATTCTTCAATAGTTATTTGTTCGTTCCAGTAACATAATTGCATCTAACATTGGGAGAGGCAATCTGATAATAGTTGGGTTGGAGATTCCATATAGGCTTAGAAGTATTCCAGGATGAGTGTCTGCAGCCCATGGCTTAGCTTAGACATAAACCACCTCCCCAGAAATAAACAAAGAAAAATAAATTATACTGATGAGTATATGTGAAAGCCAGAGGAGGATAAGGAGAAGTAACATCACCAACATGACTTCTTATAAATTAGTGTTTGGTGCCTGGCCTTGCTGTTTTTATGTAACAAGCTTATGAATAAGCAACCCTTCCAATTATCAGCCTTTTGATGAGAGCATTTAGGCTTTTAGGGCATACGTTACCTGGAAAGATGAACTCAGAATGATTGTAGTACTCCATCGTATTTTTTCTTGACCACAATTTGCAGACATTTTGGCAATCACTAATACTTCTGGAATGCAATCTCACTTAAAGTTACCTACTTTTGGACAAAATAGTAAAAATATTATTTATATGTTGTAAGGAGCACTTGCATATGTTGTGATCCTTATTTTTAGTGGCCAAAATAATTAGAAGCTGAGCAAAATAAACAAGAAAATCCTTGCCGCCACAATTTTAAATGTGTTTAGGAGCAAGTTCCTTTGGATGTTGACAAGCATGGTGATGTTATTTAAAGAGAGAAATGCAATGCCTCTTGGTTAAGTGAGGAACATCTGCATATCCAGAATTAAAGTAACTTCTTGTGGGTTAACTAATAATATCTCATGACTATGTTGCTCTTGCAATTAGGATGTTAAGGGATGCAGTAAAAGAATGGGATTATACAATAATATAATTTAGTCCCTAAAGGTCACTGGATGATGTGGGAATAATTAGTGGACCAGAGAAATACTGTCAATATAATTTACTTGGACTTCAGTAAGGCATTTAATAAAATAGACCATAATCTACTACTAGATAAAGTAGAAAAATGTGGGCTAGACAGCATCACCACCAGATGAATTCATAACTTGCTGACCAACCACATTCAACGTGTAGTCCTCATGGAACTGCATCTACATGGAGGGAAGTAAGCAGTGGAGTACCCCAAGGCTCTGTTTTAGGCCCAGTACTCTTCAACATCTTCATCAATAACTTGGACAAGGGGATAGATGAGGAACTCATCAAATTTGCAGATGACACCAAACTGGCAGGAATAGCCAACTCTCCAGAAGATAGGCTCAAGATACAAAAGGATCTTGACAGACTTGAACATTGGGCACTATCTAACAAAATGAAATTCAATGGAGAAAAAAGTAAGGTTCTACATTTAGGCAAGAAAAACATAATGCACAGGTACAGTATATGTGGTACCTTGCTCAACAGTAGTAACTGTGAGAGGGATCTTGGATTCTAGTGGACAACCATTTAAATATGAGCCAGCAGTGTGCAGCAGCTGCCAAAAAAGCCAACACAGTTCTAGGCTGCATAAACGGATAGAATCAAGATCATGTGAAGTGTTAATACCACTTTATAATGCCTTGGTAAGGCCACACTTGGAATACTGCATTCAGTTTTGGTCGCCACGATGTAAAAAAGATGTTGAGATTCTGGAAAGAGTGCAGAGAAGAGCAACAAGGATGATTAGGGGACTGGAGGCTAAAACATATGAAGAACAATTGCAGGAAATGGATATGTCTAGTTTGATGAAAAGAAGGACTGGGGAGACATGATACCAGCGTTCCAATATCTGAGGTGCTGCCACAAAGAAGAGGGACTCAAGTTATTCTCCAAAACACCTGAGGGCAGAACAAGAAGTAATGGGTGGAAACTAATCAAGGAGAGAAGCAATTTAGAACTAAGGAGAAATTTCCTGACAGAACAATTAATTGGTGGAACAACTTGTCTCCAGAAGTTGTGAATGCTCCAACACTGGAAGTTTTTAAGAAGATGTTGGATAACCATTTGTCTGAAGTGGTGTAGGGTTTCCTGCCTAGGCAGGGGGTTGGACTAGAAGACCTCCAAGGTCCCTTCCAACTCTGTTATTTTATTCTATTCTATAACTATTTCTGAGCCTGGTTAAATGAATTCATACATAGAAGCTTAATGAGAAAAGACCCTCCTCTTACTATCAACAGCAGTAATGACAGGCAGAAATTCACCAGGTTCCTTCTGTCTGGCATGCAGCAAAGAAAGTACCACCGAGTGGAGAAATAAAAAGCATGCACCGTCCATTCCCATTTCAATTCAGTTCAATTTACTTACAAAAACAGGACTGTTAGGCAGCATTAGTTAACATGAATTAAAAGTGAGGTAGGGTTTACATTGAAAATGGATGAAAACAGAATCCAAGGATGATGCAGTGTAAGCTCAGTTTTGTCTTCCATAAGGGCTTAAATCTTTCTAACCCATTAGTCCCTATTTCTGCTTGAGGCAGCAGTTCATTTTTAAAAATGGAGGCTAGGCCACGATTGGGATCCCTCTCATTCGGCTAAGAAGGGGCTGGAAATTGGATTGTTTCGGGGTCCCCTATTTACTTACAATCTGCCTTTATTATTTTTCAAAATAATGCAAGGCAGTAAACATATCCAACGCACTTTCCTCCTCCTTATTTCCCCCACAACATCCACCCTCTGAGGTGAGTTGGGCTGAGAGAGAGTGATCGGCCCAAAGTCACCCAGCTGGATTTTATGGTGAAGAAATCCAGCATGGCTGCCTATGCCGTGGGCCGAGTTTTCCACATGGCTGTTTTTGAACTCAATCAAACATAAACATCCGGATGGATTTCATCTAATATGATATTGCCAGTGAAATGAGATAAATAACAGGTAAATAGACCATGTAGAATAATGTTTCAGTAGAATTTGCAACCTGCTGACTAAGCCTGGTGTACTACTACTACTACTACTACTACTAGTAGTAGTAGTAGTTGTTGTTATTATTATTATTATTATTATTATTATTATTATTATTACAGTATACACAGCAAACGAGATGACCATGCTGGATTTCGTATCCCAAATCACTAGTCGAACACTTTCCAAGCGTTGTTGTTGTTATTGTTATTATTATTATTATTAATTATTTTAATGGTTTGCTTGTGGAAGAAAATTGGATCACTGAAGATACTAAGTTCGGGTTTTTCACAATGCGGTCTGCATGAGATTTTGATAAGGTTTTATTGCAAACTAAGCCCCTCCCTTCATAATAACAATTATGATCTAAACAAACTGAAATTAAGCCAACTATGCCGTTGTTAACTGTATGAATCAAGCTAGTCAGCAATTCTATCTATGGCTCCCACAGAGGTACACATTGTGAATCTCCCAGAGACAGCGAAAAAGTACAAAACTCGTTTTTAGACACAGCAAAAGGGGGAGATTATTAATAATGGCTGGAGAATAGTGGTGTTAGTGATGGTTAATTACGACAAAATATAATTAAGTCAAAAAAAATTGTCCTAGGCTAAATCATTTGTTTTTGAAATGGGGCTCCCAGCATGCCTCTCGGTGACTAAGCGCAACCTTAAGTCTGGAAACAGTTTTACTGACAGAAAGCACTTTGTGCAAAATTTGGCACCACAATAAAGAGAACACTGCTGGAATTTTCTAGGAGCAAGGAAAGTATCAAAGGTCGAATACAGGTGTGAGGTAAATGTATTCAATCAATCAGAACTGATGATGTAATCTGATGAGATCTGTTAAATTTCTAAATCTGCCGTGCAGGGCACGCATGCTGGGTGGCTCTAATCCCAAACATTAGTTCTTGACTTCTGTACAGAAATAAAGTTCTCAGTATGTTCCCACTCACCTCTGTGTTATTATTGGCTAACTAACTCATACCAGGTGAAACGAGCCACCCAGTTTGGGGTTGGACCAACCCAAGGGCAATAATGATGATCCCTCAGAAAAAAATAGAGGATTGGAGATGTTTGCAATATTTTAACAAAGAATGCTGAATGCAACCTGTGTAATGGAAGTAATGGCTTTGGGTGCAAAGAAGTACTATCTTTTTCGGAGTATAAGACACCCCCCCCCCAAAGAGGGTGGAAATGTTGGTGCATCTTATACACCGAATACAGCCATTTTTGGCCTCCTGAAGACCCGCCCCGCTCGTCCAATTTTTGTGAAAAATGTGCTCATTTTTCGCAAAAACAGGGTGCACAGAGGGTTTGGAGGCCTGCAAAGTGGTCCTGGGGGCTGGGGAGGGCAAAAATGCAGTTTTTCTGAAAAACAGGCATTTTTGACACGTTTTTTGCAAAAACGGGGGCGTTTTTGCCCACCCCCAGCCCCCAGTAGCAGTCTGCAGGCTTCCCAAACCCTCTGCACACCTGATTTTTCATAAAAATGGGCAAAAAACGGGCCTGTTTTTGCGAAAAACGCAGTGCACAGAGGGTTTGGGAGGCCTGCAGAGTGCTTCTGGGGGCTGGGGAGGGCAAAAACTTTTTTTTCTTACTTACCTGTTCAAAATCTTGGTGCGTCTTACACACCGGTGCATCTTATAGTCCAAAAAATATGGTACTTTCTGATAGCATTAAAATACTATTGTACAGGTATGAAAATTTAGCTACAAAATTCTGGATCATCAGTAGGCAGAGTTGAAAAGATAAAGAAAACTCTGCCTTTTTCTAGACATGATACAAGAAGTTCTCATCTTACGACCACAATTCAGCCCAAAATTTATGTTGCTAAGTGATAAATTTGTTAATAGAGTTTTGCTCCATTTTACCACTTTTCATGTCACATTTGTTAAGTGAATCACTGCAGTTCTTAAATTAGTAACACAGTTGTTAAGTGTATCTGGTTTTTCCATTGACTTTGCTTGCCAGAAGGTTGCAAAACATGACTCCGGGACACTGCAACTATCATAAATGTGAGTCAGTTGTCAGTTATCCGAATGTGAATCATGTGACGATGGGGATGCTGCAACGGCCATAAGTATGAAAAATGGTCATGCCATTTTTTTCAGTGCCGTTCTAACTTTGAATGGTCACTAAGTGAACTGTTGTAAGTTCACTATCTGTATTGGAAACTGGAAGCAAGCTATATTAATTTTCACCTACAAATACAGTATCTATCTACTGTGTGAAGTAAATTTGGTAGTAGTTTTGCATTTAAGAAGTGATCAAGTAGCCACATTTGTACCATATTATCTTTCTTCATTTGTGAGTTGTAAGGATTTTTTAGAAATATATTTTTTAGAAAAAGTAAAAATTCTATATTGTTTAAAAAAAAACACCCCTACCCAATTTTGTCATTTAGGTGAGCCACATTTGATAGTTCTGTATATAGCTTTGCTCCCCTGATTTTTATTTCAAAAATGAAAGAGTTACTAAATGGTTGCCATTTTGTGACATCTTTAGACCTGTATCAAATATGTAGAAACTGTAATAATAGGGCTCAGGTTTAGGAATATTTTCTTCTCTAATCTCAAAGAGATTAGCTTGACTCTTCCATTCCTTTTCTATTTTTTTGTAATCAGTAAATGTTATTTTTAAAAAATTAAACTTAGAACTAATTGTAATACAAATGTTATGTGTTGCTACTTGCTACAATGTTTAACTGTATTATACAACTACTAATTATACAGTAGTTGTGAAAAAAAATAAAAATATTACATTATACAATATGAATGATCCTCATTCAAAACAGGAAAGCAAGCTGTGTAATGAGCAAGCTGCAATTCTTTTGGAAATAAAGATAAACTCTTCCATGGCATAGAAATTATATTTTTTTTTATTGATTGTAAATTAATTCTGTAATTTTAAACAATATTTATTCAACTGGCAAGTCTGACACATTTAAGTTTCTAAATCTTTTTCCCCTGGGTGTTAATATCTGTATCAATAAGCAAGTATTATTGCTTGCTTATTAATACTGGCTTAGCATATTTTACATCTCCTGCAATCATTTCAGAGCAGACTTTTCAAATAACAATAGTCAATGTTTATAAAGTACTATGTATTGGAAATGCTTCACACATTTTATCTCATTATCAATATAAGATTATAGGTATGCTGTAATATTTTATCTTTAATTAGTTTCCACTACATGCAAGGAGCTTTTTTGGATTTAGTATAACTGTAACAGTTGTGTAAAAATGTTGAATTGTCCGGAACACCTAAATCAGATTTCTCTGACATGAAGTTTGTGGAAATCTAGTCCAAGCTATCTAGATAGCACCAGATTGGGGAAAGCAAAACTGAAGGGTTTAGAAAAATAACCTTGTTTTTAATAACCTAGCGCTCAAGGCATTAATCCCTGTGCTACAATTATTTGTACCGGCTGAAAATGTGACATATTCAATCATCTCAGCCTCCATTACAATTTGAAATGGGAATAGTCAAGATTTAGTTTTGGGAATTCAGTGAGTTACATGAGGCTATATGAATTGCTAGCCAGCTTTATGGGTATTTATCGGTTTATATATATGTCACAAGCATAATCTATTAGTTATAAAGCATTATCATCTGAGCTCACTTCAAAAACTTGCTTCAACATAATTGAACAAGCAGCAGATAGAGAAACATTGCTTTGTTTCCTTCAGTATAAATCTATGATCCATTCTCTAAGAATAGCAGTATGAATGTGGCATAGTATATCATACCAATTTGTGAACAATGCAACCTCACACCTACACAATTCCACTTCTGATCACAGAAACCAGTGATAATAGCATTTTCATCTCTAAAGGCTCAAGATATTAGCTGACAAAAAAAAAAACAATCTACCAAATTTAAACTATGCTAATCTGTAGAATGAAGGAATAAAACAATGCCTCTAAAGAAGCTGACAATCAGGGACAAGGGTTCTAATGGATTATATGGTTCTGTAGGAACAAGTTAAGAATACTTCAAAAGAATGGACCAAACCCGTAAATTATCCTAATCCTAAAAAACAGTATCAAAAACCTGTAAGATTATTTCATTATCTGTCTAGTTCTTATTTACTCCTGTAATAACATTCTATTAGTCTGTAGTGTTCCAAATGTAGCTCCTGTGTTTTTTAAAGTTCAGTTGAACTTAAAAATGTATGCATCCAAGATATGAAAAGGATGGTTATTTATAAATATCATTTTGAGCATTAATATTCACTTGTGATGAAACTACTATGTCAAATACCACAATGAAGATCACCAACAGATCTCTCTACAATTTCCTTCAAGAATACAGTCGGGATACTGAAGTTTACAATTCCTTCATTTATAGCAACATAGGGAAGCCTAGAAGTTCCATAGGAAGGGAGGAAACCAGTGGACCCATGGAGCATTCAACATATTGTAAAAGAAATAAACAATTTTCCACACTAAGGGGAGAATACATCTAATTCCAAGTTATGCGGCACCAAGCATACATCTTGCCACAGTGATATTCCAAAAGAAGTCCCTACAAAGTTTTTTCCCTGCTTTTTCTTGCAGTAAGAAATTGAATTCAACTCTTGGGCTCAAATGATTTTAGTTTAAGTAAAATGCTTCCCTCAGTCAAGAATTAACATACATACTGAAGGCAAAGTAACATAAACCATCTTACAAATAAACTATAAAAGAATTTGAGTTTCAAATAAAAGAAAATTTTGTCATAGAGGTTTAATGAATTTTTAAAATAGAAATGTAGTCATGTTGCTTTGTTCCTGCGCTTGCTCAGATTCATTTCCTGTAACAAAGTTATCAATTCTAGTCCAAGAGAGCCGTACATACATCTTGTTTGAAAATTGCTAGACACCTTCATCCTCTCCAAAAAGTGGAATTGTTACTTACCATATGCTCTTTTAACAACACATTTTTTTCTATAAAAATAAATATCATACATTCCAATAATAGTTATGTGTAGCCTTATTTTTAAGCAATTTAAAAATTTATTGAAAGTTTTCAGAACAAAAAAGATACAAAAACAAGTCAGAGAAAACAAATCTACATGCTGTTATTTATAAAGAAATTCATAAACAGTTGCATCAAAACTTTCCTGCAAATTCAAACATAAATACATGTCTAGGATTTAAAATACTGTTGGCACACATCTTGACATAATCACTGTGAATTTCTTATTTGAAGCTACTAAATGCAGAATAATACAAGAAAAAATTGGTAGCACAACTTTTTTTTGCATTCCTATTTTAATTCATTGAACATCCAGGAAGGTATGACTAAGTGATAAGTAAGAATACACTAAGCCAAAGGTTTTTTCCAGACAGAATTCTTCCTAAGAAGTCAAGAAAAAGAAACCAAAAAAGAAACCATTGGCTGCAAATGCTTTTTAGAAACATCCACTTAAATGATTTTACCTGCAAATAAATTTTACTTAGAATTGGATTGTTCATGCTTGACCAATATAATAGTTATCATATGGAAATATTGCAAAATATTTACTTGCAGAGGGAGGGAGAGAAAAAGAGAGAAGGAGTCCTGTATCAAACAGATACCTTAATGATGGGTTTCCAGTTCAAGAATTGTCCACTCCCCATGTGGGGAAGAACAATCTTCTGAAGAAAAACTTGCCACTGTTATACTTGCTGAAGAATCATCCAGTGGAGATATTAATTCAGTCCACTTACTGAAAGTGTCAAACTGTGCTTTACCCTGAGGTTGTGAAGTGTCTCGCGCCAGAAATAGTGTTTGGTTGATGAGATACTGTGCTAAGTTAAGGTCTTCGGGAACAGAATTTTTGATGTCCAAGTTTGATTCCTGGTCAGATAGCAATTGCCTGAGAAGAGTCCAGTCCTGTTCGGCAAACTGTTGGTCTTCAAAATCCATATCTAGAAAATTCACTTCAGACTCCATGCTCTGCTCAAAAGCTTCTCCAACATCCATCTCGTATATTGGAGAAAGGGTTTTTGGAAGCCGATGTTCATACATGCAGGTTTGTGTCAATCTGTCACAATCATCTATGTCTCCTGAAATAATTCATAATACTACACATTGTAAAAATTGTACAAGTTTTGACTTTCTTTGTAGTGTTTCTGTACAGATTACTTAATTCAGTGCAGGAGGACAATTACAATCAAATAAGAAGTAAGAAGAAAATGTAACTGCATACAAAGTTCACAAAAGATTGTATCTTTTAAGTTATGTATTTTTAAAAAAGTTAATGAAACAAAATATGGCTTATACATAAAGTTACCATTGGCAATTAACAATATACTGTACCTTCAGAATTAGAAAAAATTCTAATACAGAAAGAGGTAAGTCGTGTAAACCAACATTTAATGCACATGGATTTCTAAACCACTAAAGCTGCAACTTAAAATAGGAAGAAATAGAGTATAAAGAGGAAAGTGGAACAAAAGAAAAGAAGAAAGGAAAGAGAAGGAAGACATGTTCACTGAGAACAATGACTTCAGCCAAGTCATCTTCAAAGGTGACAAAAACAAATATTTCCCCTGCTCCCATAAGCTTATACTTAAAGTAGTATACTGTACATGCAAAGGATAGCTGCAAGCAAGAACAAGCAAGCAAACAAAAAGAAGAGTTACAACTTGATCAATTATATCATTCAGAACACAAATTGTTTTAAATGTTTTGATACACGGAAATTTAAAAAAAACATTCAGGTGCACTTTGTGTATTGGAATATTGAGCTGAATTCTTGTTTTAAGAAACATAAAACTAGACAAGAAGTTACCTAACTATATGAAGCAAGCATAGTACATTTAGATATATTTGTTGGTTTCTAAAGCATAATCTTTCTCTTTCTTAAAAAATGTTCTCCTAGCTAGCATAATTTAAGAATATCCTGAAAGTATTTCAGGTTGCAGACTAGCTTCCTCTGAAGTCAATGTTAAAGCCCCACTGATTACAACAGTACAAGACTAATCCCCAACTTTGTGCAAAACAGAAACTGTAGTAATCAATATATCTATTTAGCTTAACAATGCGGAACACTTTAGCTTAACAAATTTATTGCACATCCCACTTTAATAGATTATATATATATATATGTATGTATGTATATTTATGAATCATATAGTTTTTCAAACAAATGGATATATGAGCTGCTAATGTCCTTCTGAAAAAAAAATAGGCTCAAGAATAGAACTGCAGCCTGCTCTTTATTTTATCCAAGATTACATTATCAACTACCCACAGGAACTGCAAGCTACAACATATTCTTGACTATTCAGAATATGAATGGTATAGGAGTCTGCATAAAATTCCCAAGGGATTTACTAGAATTGAAACTCAGTCCCAGCATAAACTCTAATATTCCATTAATACTTAATATTTCAACGAATTTAACATTTTTTTTTTTATTTCTGTACATTACCTGCAAGTAAAGCAGTGTCAGTGTATTCAGGGGATGCTGACTCTTTCATGTTACCTTCTTGAGTCAGGAAGTGAATCTTATAAGGATCAACAGGTTTTGTAGAGCTGTTCTTCTGTAAATCAGTATTATCATGTTGATGAAGATCCAAGTGACAAGGTCTTCCTTGAGTTTTTGTGTCATTGTCTGAAAGTTTATTGCACTGAAAGCCATTACTTCCTTCACACTTGACTTCTGCAAAAAGTTGGCTGTCCCCTATTTTCTCAGCTCTCTCCATGCATGTTTGCTCTGTAACTGAAGTAACTAGAGTATCTTTTATGGTTTGATCACTGTCTTGAAGATCTATAGAGGGCTTTTCATTTTTGGGCAACTTTTCTTTGTCATCTCCCTTACAATCCAGGAACCCATCCTCAATCTCCAGTGAGTATCTTGAATAAAATGTTTTGCTGTGATGCTCATTGGAAACATTATCAAACACATCAGAAGGTGTTGCAGCATCCAGAGTACATTGCAGAGGAGTATGAATCTCTACACCATCATCAGATCCCAGTTCTTCACATTCATCCACCGATAGTAATACGGAGCGCTTAAAATTTTTAGTGGCAGAGAATTCTTGACTTTCAATATCATTTTCTGTTGCATCATCAAATGCTAGATTCACTATCCCATGGAACTGCTGAATAGGAACTTCTGGTGGAGGCATTTTGTCTAAAGCGTTTTCATTTTCAGACTTTTCTTCCTCTGTCTCATCCGCCGAAGAAGAGACCTGATCAGCTTCTTGAGGAAATTGAGTGGTGGCAAAATTAGTATTACCACCACTGGATCCACTTCGTCTTTCTCCACCCTGACGTAACCATGTTGTTTCAGGCTTTTTTCTAGGAAGTTCCTCATCACTTGTTGATATTACCCGAAAGAGTTCAGAGCTTTCTTTTTTCATTTTTACTTCTATTCTTAGACTTGTATCATAGATTTTTAGCTCTTCAGGTGTACTTGTATCACTACTGCTTCTGCCAAGGAAATCATGGCATAGCATGGTGCTGCATTTTGAAATTCCCCTTTCATTTGATCCTTCATCATCCTGAGATCCCCCTGCGTCATAATCTTCTGATCTTGGCTTTATATCATCTGATGATGTTGTTGCACTGCCAGTATCTGACTCAGGGCTTTCTTTTGGATCAAGTGCACTGGAACTTATATTCCATTGATCGGTAAATGGAGCTTCTGAATTTTCATGACTTTCTGGAGTTTCTGTAGTGTCAGTATCTTTAGACGAGCATTTTTCTGCCGCTTGCTCTATGTAAGATTTTGAAGCAGGCTCTGATTCCACTGTAGCCAACTGTGAGTCAGTCAAGGCAGACTTATCAGACAGTTCATCAGCACTTTCAGAATCTATCACAAAGGTTTTAAAAGTAGAGTATTTTTTCTCTTCCTGTTCAGAGTTTGAACCATCAGATAGCCTGTGTGATAAGCCATTCAGATGGCTAATATCCTTTTCGGCTTCCAAGGTATCAAAAGAGACAACTGATTTTTCTTGTACCAAATGGTTCTCATTTTTTCTTAAAGTTTCTAAGGAATTCTGGCAAGCAACAGACTCCGGAAGTGTTTTGGATTTTTCCATTTCATTTAAAGTCAAATGTGTAGAATTTTGGTTAATGTTTCCACATGCAATACTCTCATGACATTGAATAGGATGCAATTCAAGGGTACATTGCTCCATCTTTTTATTTATGGGAGATTTAGCATCCTCATTTTTATGAATTTGTTTGGCTGCCTCGTCATGCTTCATTGACATGTTCTGCTCTGACATGCAAGAAGGTCCTAAATGTCTCTTGCAAGCCATTTCTTCAAGAGGAATATTTTTTTCCAAAATAGGTATATTCTGCCTTTGTAATTCAGGTAAAGATGTTCCACTATCATTTTTGTCCTCTGGATTGAATTTGTGATTAACACATGGTTGATCTTCCAAAGTAGGGTGTTCAAGTTTAAGATTTGAATTTTTTTGCTCTTCCCCATGTACATTCTTTGGAAGTGATGATTCGCTTCTGGGAGGCTTCTGGCCTGATGGAAGTCTTAGAACACTAACTGTTTTCTGTTTTTGTTCCTTATTGTTTGTCATTTCAGTCTTCTTTGAATGAGTTTGGGTTTTGGGTGTTACTATTTTTGCAGTAGCTTTAACTGAGGTTGCTTGTGAAGATTTAGCTTTTTTCTTCATTGAAGTTAGTGTCATATCTTGTGTCATACCATTCTCTTCATTCTGTTTTGGAGAAAGAGCAGCCTTAAGTGGATTTGACAAATCTCCCTGTAGACCTAAAAGGCAACATATTAGACTTATGTTACATTCCATTCAGCAAAGTTTATTATTAAGACAACCCATATATCAAAAGAACCAATAAATTATCAGTGGGATAAAACAGTAATATTTTATATTCCCCCTCCCAAAAGGGGGAAAAGAGACAAAGACCAGGAAAAAAAGGATATTCAAATAGACAAAGCAAATCAATATTGCATATTCAAAAGAATTAGCAGGCACTGGACCAAAGTATAGGCATGATTAATAATTATCTTGTTTGAACAATATACATTTTGCTTTATGAATCCTAATATAAAGATTCCAGTTGAAAAGCCACCAGGGCTAAAATCTATTGTTTCAATAGTTTCCCTTTATCAATGAGTTTGTAAGAATAGAAAACATACAGAGGGGATGAATATGAGAAGGTAAAGTATGCCAGATGCCAGATGATGTCTGTAGCAATGGGAACCCCTGGGCTAAATCATCTCGCATCACGAGATGACCAGCAATGGCATTTTAGGGAGAAAGGAGAGTAGAATGCATTTAAGGCAGCAGGATATTGGGAGCAAGAGAAAAAAATGGAATTTGCTTCGGCCCAGCATTTTTGATTTGATTCCCAAATAATCTTTCAAGAAGCTGAACCACTGAACAGATGCTTGAAATTAAATTAGTAATTCAAGTAGTACAATTGTCACATTAAAATACATTTTTTAAAAAAATATGTAAAAATACATAATTATTTTTACATGAATAGGTTTTATGTTAAACTTTTCTCTTATTTATTGGTTGGGCACTTAACCTCCTCTGTGATGAAATATACATTCTTACAGACTTGAGAAAATACTACTATGACTGTATCCATAATTATTATGCTTTGCTGCACAGAATGCAGTTGTCATGGAATCACACTGCTATTTTTTAAAGAATATCCATTGTGTCACACAGTCACAATCTCCTCAACTTTTTAATAGGTTCCAATACAATGACCTGCTACCTTGGAATGGATCCCCTTAGTTCTTAACTAAGAACTTCATGCATACAAAATATACATACATTGTCCATTCAGTTGTTAGACCACTGTGAACAAAATTTCCAAAATAGAAAACACAGTCAAATCATAGTCAACTTAAATTTACCTTGATTTTTTGTAGCATTAGCTATATTCTTTGTCTTCTGCTGAGGTACAGAATTGCCAGCTTCATTTGCCCTTTTCTTCACAACTGCTTGTGGTATGTGTTCATTGTTGCCTTTCCCAGTACATTTCTTTGTAACACTGAAATTATCAGACACTTTGTTTTATTTGCAAGTTTAAAGACTTGAATAAAGCTGGGAAACTGTGGCCCTCCAATTATTGTCAAACTGTAGTCCCTAACCAAATGGCTAACTAAATTTTGAGAGAGCTCAGCAGCCTTTATATTTTTAAATGATAAATAAGAAAGGAGTTCATAAATCTTCATTTAAAGAGAGGATCCATAAAGCCATTGATTTTGTGCTCTGGCTATATATAAAGAGTATTATCATTTTTTTTAGTTTAAACATGACTGAAATATAAAATTCGGAATCAAACACATGTTTCTACTAGGTAAACTTGATGAAATTTATTTTCGGTAGGTATTTAAAATCCTAGCACATGAAAAACAAATAATGTCCTTTTTAACGTACCTGTTCGTAGGACTATTAGCCTCAAGTTCATTAACATGTTTTTTGGAAAGGGCTCCATTAGTCATCTTCGTACCAGATTTTGTTTTCAAAGCTGTATAATAAGTAATAAAAAACAGAATTCAGAAAGCAATGAGCATTTGCTAAAAGTGTATGTATTTTAGCGTATGTGTATGTGTGTGTGCATAAAAGAGTTTGCATGTGTACACTCTTATTTATTTAATAAACTGCTATCCATGTCAAGATATGGGACTCTGGAGGACCATATACATCTTGTATAAACGTGTACGAACAAGTTTTAACCCTTTTCCTATTCATGTTACAAACACTGATTATCCAAAAATCCTTCAAGCATTGAAGTTATTCCTATTTAATAATATCTAATGCTTAATATTTTTTTTAAAAAATCCTCATATTATTCATTTGATTGATATACCAAGAAAAAAAGAAAAAATATTTTAACATATTTAAAAGTATGTTCATGCAGCTTCCAATATGTCTGAAAGATATTTCCTAAGGGCCCATCTATATTTACAATTGCCATTTTTATTTTATACTTGTGAATTAAACATAAAAAACAATCACGATAATTAAAACCTCTTCATAGAGTAATAATAATAAAAAAATTTCAGGGTATGAACTCTGCAGCAAATTAAAAGGGACTCTCTGATTATTACCTGACTGCTTTTTGCTCTCATCTTCTTTTTCCTCTTTGAGGTCATCTTTTTCAATGGACATCCGCAGATCTGGACTTGAATTGGTTGATTTGCTTAGAGTATCTGTGCTCACGAGAGAAGGAGATTCCTTTCCAACTGCCTTCTTCACAGGTTTTGCTTTAACTTGTACATTTGAGATTCCTGCAAATACTTTGGGGCGGGCACCTGTCATTTTACCTTCTTGGTTTTTTGATGTTTTGCTGCTTCCTGCATTTTTGTGACCGCTAGACGGTAATGGCCGGTCAGAATCTTGTTTGGCCAACAGTGTTTCATTTTTAGCATTTCCATTATTTTCAGCTTTGGGCTTTATAACAGCTCTAGCCTTCGGTGAAGGCATTTTCTCTCCTATTTTGGATTCCTTCATCAGTTTACAAACTGCTTTTTTGCTGTCTTTCCCCTTTAAATCATCATGCTTCAAAGCTTTATTATTGCTATTCCGATTGGTAGCTGAAGTGTGTCCAGATGCCCCTAATGCATCAGATTTCATTTTATCCTGATTAGCAGAGGGATCACCGCAAGAGTTTTCCTTTTTACTTCCTTCCCGAGCAGTCTGTTTTAGAGCACAAGTACCACCAAAGCATCGGTTTAACTGAAGGAGAAGGGAGGAGAAAAATATAATAAATGATCAAAAGTCTGGGAGGATCACTGTTACTTGCCATAAAAAAAATAATTTATACATTTCAGTATGAATTGTAATCACAGTATATTCTTATTTTTTTGAAAAATTCTGTATTGCTTTAATATGCAATATTTTTTTTGCAAAAATTTACAATATATAATACTATATATTATAACATATAAAATTCATTCAGCCCAATTTTAAAATAAACTTTGACTACAAAAACACAACTAATCAGTCTTTCCATTAGAGTTCTCAGTAGAGAACTGGTTCATAAACGGAAAGTAAATAGATATCAAGAATTCTGTATTTAAATCTGGAGTCTGTTTTCAATGTTGAAATGTATTTTTCTTCTTCTGTCTCCTAGGTTCAAAAGGAAGAACATGAAGTCCTCTGGATCCTGTTGAATTACAGATTCCAGCTCTTCCAGTTAGCCTGGCTAATGATGAAAGATTATGCGGGACTCTGTTCAACCACATTTGGAAGACACAAATTCGCCATTCCTGCTAGAAGAAACTATACAATAATTCCATGTCTAAAATGCAAAAGACCACTGAAGGGATACCAGTGCACTATCAACATGAATGTTTTTGAAAGGAACAGGTGGAATCCCCTGACCTCAAAATAAAGCACCAGCTTCAGGTCACCCTCGTTTACCAAATATTACTGTTCTAAGTTAAAATATTAACAAATGTAATCAAATACATAGCTGAGTATATTTTCCCCTGTCTCCTTATGCATATATTGAGTTAGATTCCCTTGCAAGAATATCTCTCAAAAGATGGATGACATCACAGGTAAGTAATGGCATGAATGAAGGGAATAAGCTCTATTTGTTAGCTAGCATACCATTTGCTCTGCAACTGAGAAAGTAGGTTTTTACTCAGCAGTAGCCTGGAGATGCAGGAAAAGAGATGCTATAAATTACTGCTGTCTGATATATTGTGAGCTTGCATCTCAACATCTTTCAAAGAAACATCTCTGTGCGCAGGGAAGTCAATAGATGGATATTTGCTTGTTAAAATTACACAATAATTATGTGTGCCTCAAAGCCATGCTCAACTCCCCAAATAATCACATATCATGTTTGAAAAACATGTACAAATGCTTATGTATAGAAATGTGAATATCTTGTAAAATTGTGAGGGTTTTTTTTTACCTGAGAACTACTGAAAATGGGCTTTTTGGTAGGTCTTCTGTCATCTCCTTTGTCAACAGCAGCTGTATAAGAAAAGGACATCTTTTTTTAGGACATATTTAGAGAAAAGTGATGAAATGAAAACAAAGCTTTAAGAATATTATTCTTCAGCAGAAGAAGGGCACGTACACTTTTTAAAGTGCAAATTAATAAGAAACAAATCATTCCAAATCTGGAGATTACAACAATAAGAATAATAAACACAGTGGTGGGTTGCTCCGGTCTGGTCCGGTTCTATAGAACCGGTAGTAAAACCGACTGCAGGCTCTGCCCACCCGCCACGACGTCATCATGAGTGATATGTGCATGTGTAAAAGCACGCACGCAAGCGCGAAGCAAGCACATGCACATGGTCCCGCTGCGAACCAGTAGTAAAGGTAAGTAGAACCCACCCCTGAATAAACACCACCAAATAATGACATCTGCCTATGCTAGGTTCTTGGGAAGGACTTAATGGGTGGATAAAAATGCCAAATCCATATGTATAATTATATTATTTTATAATCATTTCAAAATAGTTTATAAGAAAGAAAAAATCCTAGTTAGTGGACATCGAAGTACCTGGAAACAGCAGAATATAAGAGAAAGAACTGGAGAAAATCATAAAATAGAAAAATAATTACAAAATAGAAGTCGAATGACTAGCAAACTGAAACAAAGAGAAGAGTATCAATAGTAATAGATGCCTTGGGTGCAGTTCCAAAACATCTGGAACACCACTTGAACACCATCAACATTGACAAAATCATCATCAGTCAATTGCAAAAGGCAGCTTTACTTGGAACAACTTATATCCTGCAAACAATATCTTTTAAACCATCAAATAAATTCTGCCTATCCCAAGGTTTGGGAATGATTGAACAGGTGGATAAAAATGCCAGTCTAAACATTTGGTTTATTGTGCAACCAACCATAATAATAATTGTTTTGATCTGTATGTCTTTAAATAATGTAGATCCCTGCTCTTTCCACATACAAACTTTATTGCATATTGCCAACTTATCTCATGTTATTAATTTAAAACAGAAAGCTTTCCTCTTATATTGATACAGTAATATGCAATAAAATTACCTATGCTTTTAAACATAACTGAAAATGAAATACTGTTGGTTAGCAAAGACCAGTCTTCAGTTAGTCAGTATAATATATGAAATTTTCAAAGGGAAATTGATTGAAACTGAGAAGGCACCCAAAATCAGAACTGATCAGAACGGATGAAGCTTTTTGGATGAGAAGCGAAATGTTTTCTTCTTCTTCTTCTTCCTCAAAGAAGAAGTCCAGTTGCCTTTTCAACAAAAAAAGCACCTTTAAGACAACCATGACCTGGATGATTGAGAATCTCCACAGATATTACACAAATTAAATTTCTGCAATGCTACAGTTTACATAACCTATACTAGAAAAATGCAGATTGAGAAATATACTGTATATATAACATCCTTTGCCAAAATCTAGTTTTATCTATCTCAAAGAATTCTACAAAGCATACAGTTCTACCAACCTATTTATCATTGCCTGCAACTATTACTTATATATTTTATGAATATAAAACCTGTAAGAGTCAGCTGCATTCCCACCCTGCAGTGAACCTCTGGTTTCCTAAGAGAAGGCATGAGGCTGAAAATGGCACCTGGGTAGCTTTTTTATTTTCTTAAGGGAATAAGAGTGTATGTTGCATATGCTGCATAAAATATAAATTAAAAAACATGTTCTATTGGGAACCAATACCGTGCACCAATTAGTGTTGGAGGTAGCATTTAAGTTTCCTAGTCTAATCTTTTTTAATATATGGGCACTGAAAAGGAATCCGAAGTAATCCCTAAATGGTATATTTTTAAATTACATGCTTCTTTAAAAGTTTATGAACCCATTCCAGTAGCTCACATAGAAAAATAGCTCTGATAGTACAAAACAGGCATGCAATTACACAAAACGGAATTTTTAAAAATCTCTCTGGATATTGTAATCAACCTGCAGTAATTAATGCTATAGACCTTTTAAAGCAACAAATCAATTGGATAGTTATCACAGCTGCAGTTTGGGTTTCCCAAATTTATCACAGTATACTTTAATTATTCATATCAGGGGAAGATAAGAATTCTAGTCAAAATTTATGCATGGGTTTATATGTATATATTAGCATTATTTAGAATGACATCATCTAACAACCCAATAAAATTGCATTTTTGGACATGACTGATCTGATTTCGATTTCCAGGGGAAAAAAAGCTTAAAACACAAAGCTCGTAAATAACACTTTACATTTACACTTTACAATGCTGGATACTGTGATAAGAATCACAAGAAAATGATTCATTTATACTACATTGCCATTTTATGTTTTGCTACTGAAATTCTTTACAGTAAGCTATAATCCTGAGCATGTATCTACTTCACCATACTAAAGAAATTAGGTGACAACAACAAACATATTCAGGGATGCCCTGAAGCCATTTTCAATTATTTCATCTGCAAGATTTTATTCTATACATTTGAAAACAAAGGACGGGAGGGGGGGGACTGAGGGGGTTAGAAGAGAGAAGGGGGAGGAGAGCAGAGCAAGACTTCTTTTGTTTAGCTTCAAATTGTGCTGCTTAAATGTTTAAAGGCCACTCTGCAGGTTCTTTGATGAATCTTCTGCAGCAGTCAGACAGAATCATAGCATCATATCAATCACGAATTCAATGGACCCTTCATTTTAGATACAAATGAGATTGACTGCTAAGCAAGGCATAGAACATACATTAACCACCACCCCAACTACTTCAATCATGAAATAAACATATAAAATTCTATAATTCCTATGTGCTTAACCATCCTAATGAATTACTTTTAATCATTCTAAACGCAAAGAAAAAGACAGCCTACCTATTTATAAGGCTTCCATATAGCTGCATAATAATGTTCGTTCACAATAGGGAGGTGCAATCAGCTTGGCTTCCATACTTGAAGCGGTCTGTTTATTTTTCACAATCCTTACATAATAATCGGGAAGCAGAAGGCTCATCAACATGTCTTTCCAGTTAACATTAATTACCAGCTCCCATGACTTCTCTATAATAAAGGCTCAGCTGTCATGCAAAGCGCTCAGCTCCAGCTATAGCTTGCCTACCTGCTTGTATTCGCTCCTGATCAGCTGCCTTAAGCAGTTTCCAGCCCTCTGTATGTCGAACGGCAAAAAATGACTGGAGCAGAAAGATCCACAGTTTATCACGCAGAGCCTGGATCCTGCACAGAAACCCCTATGAAAAAAAAAATCAGCAGCTGGGAAAAAACCTTGTTGTCATAGCAACCAGTCATTACTCCCTATAGAAGGTACTTGCTCCTTCAACTGGCTTAGATATTAATCGCTTAGCAATCACTTAGATATTACGATTGCTGAACAGATGTCGAGCTTTGCAGAAGCCAATTGTCCTGCATCATAATTTTGCTCTGCTTGAAACCAAGCCACTCCCACAGATGCTGAAGCTCAAAAAATATCAAACCTACCTACTTCTCTCTCCCCACTCTTCCAATTTTACACACAAATCTCTTTATAGCTTTGTACCCTTGGCTTTGTCACTACAAGGTCAAATCCTCTACGGCCCCATAAAGCATCTGGTTAAATTTTCACTCCTGCTAAATTAGTCAACAACAGAAGAAATCTGCAACAGTATGGAGCAATACTATATATGTATATATATAATAATAAAATTATTATAATTATTTTAAAATATGCCACCTGTCCAATGGGTCCCTATTGATAGAAAAAGCCTCAAACTGCAAAAATACGGTAATTTCATAAAGGCAATAAAGTTTTGTAAATATATATTTTTCAGTACAAAGCCCCTAAAAATCTTTGTTTCCACTGCTGAAAAATAATTATCACAAATATTCAGTTTCCAGAATATGAAACCAAGAGAACGAGCAATTCTCTGAATAATAATTCCTTATTTTTTATATTGCTGATTGCTCTTCGGAGATAAAAGCAGTCCCATCACTAGAATATAATTTAATAGAAAGAAAGGCTCCCACTGGCCTGATCAATGTCCTATTTAATCTCCTACTATCTATCGACTGTGATTCTCAACTCTAATTTTATAGCATATCCATTGAGTTATTGATAGCTCACATCTTTCACCTCCCACATTTTGAAGCTGCACTTCTATAGCATAAAGCCTTTTGTACACATACATTTAAAGAGATTACAGCAAAAGGGGGAGACAGGATGAAAACATAAATTCCTCTGATTTAGAGCGAATTAATCCCATTTTATTTTTTTAAAAAAGCACATGAAGACAGATGTATAAGCAAGCTTGCTTAAATCCAAATGCAAGCGCTAATGATATCAGCTATCTTCAGGACTATATTTAGGATGATGAGTTTAAGCAGCAAAAGGAGGTCTCCTATTTTACAAATTCCAATTGTTAGGGGCAGCCAGATGATTTTTCATTGTACTTTGGTAATTAAAATAGGGCTCGGAAGCACATCAGTATTAGTTTTAACTTTTAATGCTTCTAAGAGTTTGAGCTCCTTAGTTTCCTTTTAAGGATCCCACCCTTATTTTTTTCAATGTGACAGCTCTTCCAGAAGGGTCAGGCTAAAGTGAAATCATAGTGTTGTGAAGACGAAGCATGGAGGAACAAAGACTGAAGAAGGAGAATTAAGGAAAGAGCAATGAATGAGGAGAACTGAAGGATTACAGAGAAGAATGGGTGGACAGCACAATCTGAAATGTAAACCTCCTTAGACCAAGTCACAGCCCAGGCTCTGGTAAAGCTGAAGCGGCACAAACATTGGCCCCTTAATGAGTTCTTCACAGTGGCAAGTCCTGAACAGATTTACTGTTGGTAATTGGATGTGGCCCAGGAATGGCAGCTATATGTGGCCCAGGCACAGGCACTTGAGCTCCTCAGCCCTGATAAGCACTCATCATGGAAGTGTTTTTCCCTCAGGCACAAGAGTGAAGCAAAGCTTTGACAAGGGATCACCATCCATATCACTAAAAAATATGCTGTAGCAAGGATGTGGCAATGATGCCAGCTCCCATCACCAAGTAACACACCAAATTTCAGTCCAAAGGAAGAGTAGTCAAGTAATCCTCTGTGTCAGACCAGAAGATCAGTTAGAGAAAGCAGCTGGAAAAGGATTGTTACATGGGAAGTGTGAGCAAGAAAATGCCTATATCTTGCTAGAGGCTTTGGTGACGACCATCTAGGATAGAACTTGAAACATTACATACAAGGGCATAAAATATGGAACAATAAGAGAAACAAATCTCAAGTAAAGAGTGTAGGATTAAAATAGTTATATCTAAAATATAAGTAACATAAGTCATATCAGGTAGATTATAAAATGGTATAGGGAGACAGTCTTAGGAAAAGTTATAGTATTATTAGGAAAAAAATAAGGCAAATACATAAAATTGTGAGGGAGATGGGTGGTTTAGAAATGTGAAGGATAAAACAAACAAACAAAATATTATTATATAACTTCAATTTTGGATTCAAATCTTTATTTTGTAGAGTTTTCTAATAAAGCCTTTCAAGAATTGTTTTGCCTCCTGACTGGTTCTGTCACCATCTCCCAAAATGGAGGTATAAGAAACCATTTCTATTTCCACTTTATGATCTATGCTGATCTTCTGAAATGCCTTACTTTAAAGACAGCTATTGTGACTAGGCAGAGAGAGGGAGGGGGAGAGACAGAGAGAGAGAGAGATTATTTTATATCACCTATTCATGCTGTAGATAACCTTGGTACAACTTCTGCCCTTAAACTTTGCCTTGAATGGTTCTAATAAAAACCACAACTGAAATCATGTTTCTGTTAATTTTTAAAACCTACCATCTCATTCACATTTGAAGAACTTAGCAAAGCGTCCACTGCTATAAGAAGGCAACAGCTATTTTCAATAGTAACATCTTTTTTGACTGCTTCAAGCACTTGATCAAGAAGATCAGGTTTGCTGCTCATGGCCTGAGCCTGGAAGATATGATCAGAAAAACCAGATCAGCTGAAACCAAAACCGAACAATGCACTTTGGTGGTGAATCTAAAAAGAGGACATGTGTGGGACATGTGCTTGTCTTTATGTTCATGGATCCTTTGTATGCTTGTTCTTCACACAAATACTAATATGCTAGAATACATGGGCCAAGCTTAATTTATATACTTGTATCTTACTTTGGCAAACTCTCCTTGATTATTTTCATTTTTTTTTTACTGATTGATTTATTATGTTTATTTGCCACCCATCTCACCGTAAGATGTCTCTGGGAGGTTTACAACATTAAAATGAAACCATAAATATATGAATAAATATATAAAATAACATTAAAATTACAATAGGATACAAGTTCTTATTTCATTATTGTGTTAATCTGATGATGAATGACTAATAAAACATTCTTAGGAGCATGTATTCAGAATTAATTACACCAAACTGAAAAGGAGTTATTCTCAGATAAGTGAATACAGAATTGCAGCCTAAACATTGCATCCCCTGGTTAGTCTAGCAGAAATAATACAGACTTTTTGCTTTCTTCCTATCTATTGCCAGTTAAAAAATAAGTAGAATCTCATATTGAAAAAAATCAAAGGACTGTTCTACTTAACATGATATTGTTTACTGCAACTGCTAATACTGTAAGTCTTGAAGCTGCCTTCCCCAATGATGCCCTTATGGCCATTATGGGAATTACTGTTCCACAGTTTTGGAAGGCATCAGATTAGGGAAGATTTCTCTGGAGAGTAATTGCTATGTTTTAAGCTAGCAGGCTTCCCGGGGCAACTTGTTGGCAATAAATAATGTGCCGTAAAAATGGGAAAGTTGGATTGTCTCATGGTATGTGGTATATGAAAGTTAGAAAAACCTGGAAAAGTACAATTTTCACCAACATACTTATATCAGTACAATGTGTTCAAATTTCTTTTTAGGGCATCATGACATGGAATATTTGCTCTAATTTGGAAAGTGTACCTGTCAAACATGAACAAGCAAGATAAAACCTATCATGTGATCTAGGGCAACCTTTTTCAACCTTTGCTACTTTTAAGATGTCTGGTCTTCAACTCCCAGAATTCCCCAGTCAGCCCACTAGTCTTTGTAATGCTACTACTGTATAAATTAGGTGTATTTTACCTGTAAGAGAGCTAAAAAGCTTTCACTCTGTATTATTTCTGGAAAATTGGTCACTATAAATGCCATACACTTTTCCTGCAGTCTAAATGCCAACGTTCGAGCTGTTTCAGTCCATTTCACTTGGGGAAGACTATTAAGTAGCCTGTTGGTTTCCATCAAAAGACGGGCTGCATTCTGTGGGCTCTTATAAGAAAAAAAAATACACATATTCTGAGCAAAAATTAAATACAATTCTACATGTACACATTACACCATAGCATTAGCAAATTAATTCTTCTCACATTAATTATAGGTAAATGTAATTCACACATTCCAATAGGAAGGAAAGTGTTTGTGAGAATAAATGGAAAGCATAGAAAATGATTTGACAATCAGCAAGAAGTCACAGATATGCAACAAACATTAGATTGTATAGTATAATGAGGTTTATGACTCTGAAAATTAGTGTATCAAATCCAGGATAATTCTGTTTGACAGGGGAAACAGTCTGAACAATTGAAAAAAATTAAGACAAGATAGTGGGTACTGTGTGGATTTTTCTAAGGGATGTTTATCCAAAGAAGTGAAAAATGTAGTATGCAAGAATGTATTTCTGTTCATTTTGATTTTACAGAGGTGGAAAATATCTTTATGAATGAGACTGCTATACTAAAGAAGGGTGCCTGCTAAAACAAGGAAGGAAGGAAAAAAGAGAGAGAAAGATAGGAAGTGTAAAAATGAATGAGTATGGAATGAATGTAGACCGAATGGAAGAATGAGTGGTCAGTAGAAAAATGTGGGTTGGGATGCTTTGATTATCTACTTTAGACAAAATGAATTAGGATAAATTGGAAACAAATAACGGAAAGAAGAATAGACAAGTTGAGAAGAAAGAGAAGACTAAAATAAAAATAAAAAATGGATGGAGGGGTTGAGAGAGAGGTGGGAAAGAACAAAATTTTATTTTGTTAAAGAACAAAATAAAATATAAATTGGTGTACAGACTTTTGGAAACAAGGATGATCTGGAAATGAAGGAAGAAGTATACTGGATTGTATTAGTGTAGGGCAGATTTTTATTTATTTATTTTATTTATATCCCACTTTTATTGTTTTAACAAGTAACTCCAGGCAACGAACATATCCAAGACCTTCCTCCTCCTATTTTCCCACAACAACAATCCTGTGAGTTGAGTTGGGCTGAAAAAGATGGATCAGCTCAAAGTCACCCAGATGGCTTTCATGGTTAAGGTGGGACTAGAACTCACAGTCTCCAGCTTTCTAGCCTGGTGCCTTAACCACTATACCAAACGGAATCTAATTAGACTTTCTTTCCTTTTCTAGAATCGATTGCATTATTTCTTCATTCATTGGCAGCCTCTTTGACATATTGCATCATAGTACATTAGGATGTAGAAATAACCAAAATATTTTCAGTCGTTGCACTGTAGTCCTCAGCTTCCAACCATTTGTTTAGTGATTGTTCAAAATTAGAAACAGCACTGAAAAAAATGACCGATGACCATTTTTCAGACTTACAACTGTTGCAGCATCCCCATGATCCCATGATCAAAATTTGGGATGCTTGGCTACTGCCCATTATTTATGACGGTTATTTATGACAGGGTCATGTGATTGCCTTTTGCAACCCTCTGACAAGCAATGTCAATGTGGAAGCCAGAGTTACTTAGCAACCATGTTACTAACTTAACAACTGCAGTGATTCACTTACCAACAACTGTGGTAAGAAAGGTTGTAAAATGGGGCAAAACTGTCTTGCTTAGCAACATAAATTCTGGGCTCAAACTGTGATTGTATATTAAGCAACACTTGTATAAAAAGCAATGGATGGAGGGATTAAGATAAATTTCATTTACAGATATGGACCACTCTACATTTAATTGCAGTTTATTGTGAAACTTGGAAGGTTCAAGAACCAAGTGTGCCCATGGGGGGGGGGGGGGGGAGACTTGTTTCTACAATGCCTTTCAGCAGATGCAACAGAACTGTAAAATTTGAAATAGTGAGCGATACTGATTTATTCACTAGATTTCAGTTTTGAGATAACAGCCAATTATCTCAGTTTGAAGTAGAAAGGAAATGTATATAATCAAAATAAATAAAATTACTCCACAAATTCAGTTCAGTTTCCCAAGAAACAAAATAATAATGTCAATTAATAAGAATAACTGAAAACCGACACAAACTTACCAAAGAATCAATCAATGTAGTAAGGCAATTATTTTGAAGCTCAGAAGATAAATTAGCAAAGTTCTTTTCTGACCAGCTCCTTGCAAAATTTTGTATCAGCCACCTGTTAAAGGAAATGTCTTATTTAAATAAACCCATCAAACAGATTTAATAAGAAATGCATCTCTGTTAGCATAAGCAACCAATAGCTTATGGTTGCTTATAGTTGTGTTTACATATTGCATCAAAATATAAATAGCTTTCAAAAATTGTAACCCTATCCTGTTGAGTTTAAGATTAAGCTGTGAAAATGGAAATCTGTCAAATATTTTATCTCACTTACTTCATGCATGAATCATAAAGGTGCTCTGCTCTTGTTGAATGGGCTATAGCCAGGCACTCTAAAACAGGTTGATGCTTCCCGGGCACAGGCTATAATTGTTAGAATATAAGAGAAAGTATTATCATTTAATATTTGCAATAATTCACAAACATTGTTTGCATTGTTGCTGAAAGTATTCATTTGTTATATTTTTATCCCACCTTTATTACTTTAATGATAACTCAAGGCAGTGAAGATGCCCAATACTTCTGCCTCCCCACAACAACAACTCTGTGAGGTGGGTTGGGCTGAGAGATAGAGTAATTGGCCCAAAGGTCACCCACCCAACTTTCATGCCTAAGGTGGGACTAGAACCCACAGACTCCTGGTTTCTAGGTCATCACCTTAACCACTACACCAAACTGACTCTCATGTATCGTTCATATCTAGATTCCAATGGAGCCAACATCATGCAATTCTTTCTGCAGCTTCATCTAAAGCAATTATTATCACATTTTCCACTTCTAGGGAATCCTTTCCACATAAATTTATTTAACTATTCACTGCAAGTTATCTCTCACAAAACCTCTGTATATTATAGAGGATTCTAATGCAGTACAGATAGCCCTGGTTTCACAACCACTAGTTTGAAGTTGGACAAATAACACTGACGACTGTTCCTTAAAATCCTAGCTGTCCTAGCAGACCTGTGGCTATATGATTGCAACCTGACTGTTTGGCACTCAGCTTGTATTTATGATGGCTGTAGCATCCTAAACTCACTTGCGACTCACAAGCAAAATCAATGGGGAAGCTAGCTGGAAGGATCGCAAGTTGCTCCAGTTAAGTCGCTTGCAAACTCCCTCACACAGCGGCAACCACCCCCCATGCTCCAACCATTCTCGCACTGTACCAACCACCAATGCACCATCCCACTTGGCAGCTGCCCCTAACTCTTCTTCACACCACATTCTCAAAATGTTACACACTGTAATGTAACTTAACATTTGGATGAAAAATTCCTTGCAATGATCATTTGTTGAAAACAGTTCATCTCCTTATTCAATATTGCTTAAGGCAATTCTAATTCAAATAATGAAATGTTTGTTTTATTCCCAACGAGTAAACTTGTAACATTTGATTTACCTCGTATCAACGCAGTATCAAGATAAACAGATAAATTAAATACCTTTTGAAAGAAGTTGCAGTAGTCTCTTTTCAGAATGTATATAGCTATTTCTCTTAAACCGTCTAACCCATACATATCTGCAATGCTTAGTATACATCTAAAGTAAAAGCAATAATGAAAATTAACCATAAAATCATCATAACACAGTCACCGGAAGCCCATAATGGAATTGTTCCATAATAGTTTACATCTAGGCAAAGATAATATGGTAATGCTTCTTGTCAAGCATAATTCATTCTAATTTTTGAAAGCCTGGTGAAGTAATATTTTTAAGGGAAGTTCAATTCCAACAATAGCAATTAATAATTCAAATTAATAATTCATGTTGCAAACATGAGGTGACAAGTCTTGATACCTTAAAAGCAACCGTGCTGGAGTATGTATGGAAATGTAACTAAAAATTCAAACCATATTTATTCATCTATAGTTATGTATTTTAAAAAGTACTCCCTTCAGGAGTAGGGTGGTATAGAAATCTAATAATAAATAAATAAATAAATAATACATTTTAAAAACTAATCCATAGTGCTTTTTTAAAAAATTTCACACTGATTGCCGTTCTGTATAAGCCAGTTTGAATTCCTTGAAAAAGGTTGCTAATGTAACCTGCTTTTGAAAATAAAATAAAAAGAATTTTAAGAAGTTAAAAATCCTTGCTATATTGGTAAAGATTATAAAGATTATAAACTATTAAATCATATTGTCTTTAATAAACCATATAAAAAAGAAAGCCAGAATTCAGAAGAATGTTATTGATTCACAGGAGATGAAAACAATTCAGTTCAGCATCCTATTTCTCAGTCACATAGCATTTGGCTAAGGAATGTCTACAAGCAGAACATGATGGCAATAACTGCCCTCCCCCCAGCAACTAGTATTTAAAAGTGCAGTAAAATTAGACATATTTTACTGCTTTTAAGTTGAACCTTAATTTTCATATTTATTAAAGTATTATGTTCTAGTTTGCTGAAGACTGGGACAAGGCTTGATTAGTTTATCCCTAACATACAGGTAGTCCTTGACTTATACCAGTTTGCTTAGTGTCAGTTCAAAGTTATAACGGCACTGAAAAAAGTGAGTTATGATCAATGATGGGTTGCTACAGGTTCTCCCTGGTTCGGGTGATCCGGTAGAGGCAATGGTGAGGTGAGAGCGAACCGGTTTGTCCTGACTGTCCGCTGGGCCCTCCCGCCCACCCCTGCGCTATACCTACCTATATTTGCTCATTTTTAGCCCAGCTGATAGGCGCGCCAGAGCAGATTGCTGTGCCTCAGCTGTTCTGAAATGAAATGCGCTTGCGTGGAGCGCAAGTTTGGCGTGTGTGCGAGCAAAGCAAGGACTCGTGCGCAAATCGCATGCGCGAAGCAAACCAGTGGTAACACCGGTTGAAACCCACCACTGGTTATGACCATTCTTCACACTTATGACCTTTGCAGCATCCCCATCGTCACATGGTTTACATTTGGATGCTTGACAACTGACTCACATTTATGACAGCTGCAGTGTCCTGCAGTCATGTGATCTCCTTTTGCATCCTTCTGACAAGCAAAGTCAATGGGGAAACTAGATTCACTTAACAATCGTTTTACTAATTTAAGAACTGCAGTAATTCACTTAACAAATGTGGCAAGAAGTGTCATAAAATGGGGCAAAATTCACTCAACAAATTTCTCATTTATTAACATAAATTTTGGGCTCAATTGTGGTCATAAGTAGAGGACTACCTGTATTTAGTTTCTCTTCTCATAGATCTAGTTAAAATCTAGTTAAAATCCTCTCTGGCCTGGTGTAGTCCTCATCTTTCTTCTGTTTAATCTGTTGGGCTGGAATAACACAAAATAATCACCTTCTTTTTTATTGAAACATTCACCTTATCCCAGAATAGAAAACCTAATGCTTCCAAATGATCAGAGTATACTTCCTGCAATTGTTTGCCACGGACTAAACTGGCTGGTGCTGATAGGATTTGAAATATAAAATCTTTGAAGAGTACCAGGTTGCTTAGCCTACTCAGTCCTTCCTATTACCAAAGCAAGACTTCAATATCTCAAAGTAAGGTTAAGCACTGGGACTTATTCTTAGATATAGTTCCTTAATTAGATTGAAGCTGGTTACAACAAAGTCTGGTTAAGAGAGACAAGAGTGATCTTAATTATTTAATTGTAGTTTATCATTAGATTTCACACAGATTGGAATTAGGGAAAATTCACCCTCAAGATGGTATATCAAATCATACAATAATATATTCTGCTTAAAGTCCCTTAACTAGTAGCTAGGATCTGGAAGTAAGGATGTTTGCATGCCTGCTTAATTAAACCATAAACCAAACAAACCACAATATAGCTTACTGCACTATGTGAACCCATTCAGCAAATTGCTGCAATAAATTGAAACATTCCAGCAAGCATTTTCTATCTGTGTCATACCTACTTAGCATATGAATACTAAGAATAATTATCTCAAAAACACAAATACTATTATTCCTGTGCTAAAATACATATTACATTGCAAGGTTAATCATTTGTGGCACTATTATAACTTCATTTCTGGTTCTTGAGATGCTACTTCTATTTAAGTACAGTTTGTTAAGAGTTAGGAAATAGGCATGGAATATTATTAAAAACAACAGGACTTGACACATACCCAGCATTTACATTTTTAGGGAACTCCAGAACTGCTCCGTAGATAAAATGCAAAATGACAGTCATTTCTGCATGACTTATGCTACAAAACCAGAAGAAAAATTAGTTACACGAAAGAGAATCTGAAGACTATAATAGAGTCTTCACATTTTGTACATCCCATTTAACGCATCAAAAACTAGCAACCTAATCATATTATGCAAGAACCAACATGATGCTTAAGATTAAAGGGCTAGGGGAGATCAGGTTCTTGTCTAACTTTAGCCACTGAGTGATCTTGAGCCATTCTTCCTCAGCCTTCTTCACTGGGTTATTTTTGGTTGAGGAATGATAAGCAGAAAACAAATGTACTAAAATAATTTTTATGATGCAAATCTACTTCAGGATAGAACCCCATCACTAAAATTTTATGTAAGGTTATCTCTCAAACTGCCAAAAGATCTCTGTTTTGAAAAACTTAACACTAGAACTCTGATATCTTCTGAATGGGGTAGATGGCCTTCAAAAGAGTCAAGGAAGTGCTATCAGAATTTTTATGCTCATGAGGTTCAGCTGTTCAGCTCTTGAACATAAAAGATTTGTACTCCTGAAGTATTTGGAACAAAATCTTCTACAAGGTTTTCTGTTTCCTACATGTGTAAAATGTTTTGTGAAGATTTCTCCAGAAGCTCATGGGCAGAGAGAAACACAATCAGCTGAAACAGGTGGATGATAGCATACCATGTTTTGGTCTATGAAAAACCTTCAATGACTCCCCCTACTGTAGTATGTACATTGTTTGTGTAGTATAAAACCAGTTGATTATGGCTCATTCAGCAAAGCAGATTATATTACAGCACATTATAACATGAGATCTGAACCAGATATTAATTCATGGTTCTTGTTTAAATGACTGCAAAATTACTCCATTTTGATCTTCCCTCCTTCCATCTCTTTATGATGCCTTTCAGGAAAACTTTGTGGGCAACATACTTCTGCCATGGCTATTCACAAATTGTCCTGTATCCTTTTAGAAGAACCTCTTCTAGGTTCTCCTTGTTCCCTTCTGTTCAAGTTTCAGTTGTGATTCTGCAAATTACTCCTGCTTTTTAAAGGTATAGCTTCCATAATAATAAAAACTATGATACCTGTAACACATGACCATTTCAAACACTAAATCTGAGCTTCCAGAAAAAGGGGGGAAATCTTTATTTTTACTTAAATAGCAAAATCAACACAGTTGTCTGACTGTATATGGAAACAGATAGATAGCAATAAAAACAGCCAAAAGAAGCAGCACGGCTGCCTTGCCAGCTGGTCTCTTAAATATCATTTTCATTATTTTGGGATGAGCCATATGTACTTTGCTCTCAAGTGTTTATCAAAATTACACAAAAATTTGCAATGAGCAGGATGACATGAAACCAGCCATTTCTACTGTAGCAGCAGTGCAGGCAAACTTTTGATATCCTCACAGTTACATCCAATAAATCCCTCACACCAGTGGCCAACCTTTGTGACACCAAGGACCAGTTTCGTGGAAGATATTTTTCCACAGACTTGGGGGGGAGGAGCCTGCAACTTAGATTCCTCGCATGTGCAGTTTAGAGAAGGGTTCGTGCTTTTATAAGAAACTAATGCCTGATGATCTGAGGTAAAGCTGAGGTGGTGATTCTAGCACTGAGGAATGGCTGCAAATATAGATAAAGCTTTGCTCGCTCACTCACTGCTCACCTCCAGCTGTGCGCCTGGTTCCTAACAGGCCACAGATCGGTACTGGTCCATGGCTTGGACATTGGGGACCCTGCCATGCACACTTTAAACTCCACTTACTCAAATTAAGTTTCTTGGATTAAAAACATATGTAGGATGACAACTTTACATAGGCATAAAATTCTAAAAGCAACTCTGATTTCCCATTCCTAATCCATCACCTAACCATTCTTCACATGACCCCATATAGTTCTGCAAAACTTGCTATGCTCATTGTTCTAAACCAGGGATGTCAAACTGGCGGCCTGTGGGCCAGATGCATCACACGCAGGCCACACCCACCCCGGCTCCGCAAAGGCAAAAATCATCACGATACCTCACGTGACGCAATCGGGTTTGACACCCGTGCTCTAAGCTGTCACACAGTATGATTCAGTCTGTGAATCTAGTCAGCTATGTTTTATTCAACTATGATGGTTAAGCAAACCACCAAAATTGAAACCAGGGAAGCCTTTATACTCGTTAATAGACAAATATTGCTGCATCTGCCACTGGAACAAAGAACAATGAAAACAAAGATGCAATCACAATTAAATGCCAAGCAGACTGCAATCTAGCACAGCATGCTATTTTTACTTTTTTAGTCACGAGTTCTGCAAAACAGATGCTGACTGAATTCACAGATAATTCTTAATCAGAACTCGTGCTCAAATGTATTCATCAAATACTATATCAAGCAGACTTAACATGAATTCTTTTACAGGTAGCTTGACTTCTTAAAATTTGCAGTGGTTTTAAATTGCCTTTTTCCCCACATGATTTGTGAACAAGTCAGCTTACCCTTGAAGAGTGATGTGCTCTTGAGAGCTTTCTGCCCAGCTCCCATTCAGCATAGCAGAAAAGTAACTAGATCTGGCACAAAGAATAGCCCTGTGAGAAAGAGAATGAAATACAAACTATGTTACTCAATAAAAATATTTATTTTAAAAGAATATCTACAGACTATTGAAATTCAATGTTCTTGACATGCTAATGTATATTTGTCCACTCTACAATTCTTTCTAATATCTCTGGCATTTAATCCAATTTGGTAAAGAAAAATTAGGAGAACTCTCTGAAATGCTTCCAGTTAAAAAAATTTATTACAGTGTACACCGCACCCCCCAAAGGAAATCTCAAGTTCCTTTGGGCACAGATTACTAATGCTTTCATGTTTTTGTCCAGAGAAGATATATTCTTTTGACAGTAGGTTTACAACAGGAGTGTCAAACTCGCGGCGTCACATTGTCGTCACGTGACATATCGTGACTTTCCCTCCTTTGCTAAACTGGGGGTGGGGGTGGCCAGCATGTGATGCATCTGGCCCGTGGGCTGCAAGTTTGACAGCCGTGGTTTACAATAATACTATTTCAAATATGAAGAGAGATTTTCCTATAGGTTCATATTACTAAAACAACATTTTGGGAAGGGGTGTTGGTGGTGGAAGGATTTCTTGAAAAAGACATACAGCTCTGTTTTCATTGGCTGCAAACTTTCATCTGAGGAATTTTTAAAAATCCAAATGGATTGGATTCATGCATGCCAGCTCTTAATTTAATACTTAATTTGCTCTTTCACTCAAGAACCTCAACTATTCCACCATATTACCTCATTGCACAGCATCATATAATAAATTTTTAATTATTAGTATTTTCATTCTGAGCAGCACTCCAAGTTCTTAAATATTCTGAGTCAGTGGTTCAACAGTAAAATCGTACTATATCTATCTGGTTTCTAAAGTCTTAGATGTTTTCAATTTCAGCTCAGAAAAACAACAACTCTGCTTTCATAAATAGTATTCGTCAATTATAATTGGAAGGGTTCATACATTATGATAAATCAAAATTTTCATAAACTCTAGCTTAATGTTGTTTGTATTTTATGATTAATTATTGTATGTATGATTTATGATCTATGGCCTATCACTTTGTTGTTGTGTGCATTGAGAGCTTATGCACCGGAGACAAATTCCTGGTGTGTCTAATGACATTTGGTGAATAAAGAATATTCTATTCTATTCTATTCTATTCTATTCTATTCTATTCTATTCTATTCTATTCTATTCTATTCTACCCTACCCTACCCTACCCTATCTCTACTCTATTGTAAATTTACTGGCAGGTTTGTATTAGCTTAATCCCTCCTCCTTTTCTTCCTGTCACTATGACTCAATAAACAGTTTCCTGGATTTATTCTTAGCAAGTAAAAAAATGGTGGTATTCAATTTTAGCTTGGCAATAGGATGCTACTGAGTAAACAATATGCTAACTTATTAACAGTAAGCCAAAGTTCTCCAAAAAATTCTAGGTTATTGGAATGGGCAAAAAAGGTGAATATTTCTCTATAGTTTTAAACATGCAACATCTAGAACCCAACATTTTGATATATTATCTTTTCAACAACTTTGGCTTTCTTTCCTGTCTCTTATTTATGCCATGGGCTGCAATAGTTCCTTGATATATCAACAAAAAAATAATAATCCAGAAATAGGTGTGTAGTTTCTTATTTTTTCTTATGCATTAGCGATGATACATTCTACATTTTGTGTCTTGAAAGCTCTGAAGAGTTCCTGGCTCAAGCAACTGTACTTCAAAGCTGTCTTCCTCTTTAAGCAAGACATTTTAAATTGTTGACAGATCAATAACTGATTTTACTTTTTCAATCTTTATAAAGCCTGTGCAAGCATCAAGGATAGATGCAGAAAGCATAACACTACCCGTAACCAGGGGTGGGTTCTACTTACCTTTACTACCAGTTTGCAACAGGCTCATGTACATGCCTTGCTTCTGGGCATGTGCAGATCGCTTCTGATAACATCAGGGTCAGTGGGTGGAGCCTCCCGCTGGTTTTACTACTGGTTCTATAGAACTGGGGGCAACCCACCACTGCCCGTAACACTACCCATATCAGAACTAGAAGACATCACAATTTTTTCATCTTTACACAGATGCAGTAACTTTTTAGTACACAGTCGTATAAAATGTCTCAGTGTCTAATCCATCCTTCTCCCTCCTGTACACATAAAAGTCACCACAAAGCCTTTAAAGACAATACCTGTGCACTTCAAAGGGTTTTCCATCAATCCAAATATTAATATCTGAAAACCAAGAATTCTGGTAGAGCATCAACAGGTCTTTTCCTAAGCCAGATGCAATTTCTGTTTTGGAATCAAGCAGACAAAAAGGGAAAAAACTCTTCCAAATATATTTTTACTTGTATTGAAATTCAAAAATTAATAGGTGAAAACATTTTTAAAATATTCTACTGATGAAATATATCTTACAAATGCTTAGGTTTTGTATATGAGGGAGCCATAACTTAGCAGTGTTCATGCTATACATAAAAGTATTATGAAATTCAAACTCGCCAAGAGTAATGATAAGATTTTGAGTCATGCAGTTCTGTATCTTATAACCAATATAAATAAATCCTTCATCTTTTAGTTTCGGTGGCAATCTTTATAAACATGGCACCCTTAAAATAGATTAAACTAAACTTCTCATTATTACAAGTAAGTACGGAAAAAACATAACACAATCCTGGGATTCACAATACAAAACAATTGAGAGCCCCAATTTGGGTAAAGATTTACAATAGTGCTTTAAAATATTCTACTTAGCAATAATGGGAATTCCTATTCTTTCATTCTTTAGCAACAGTGAGTTTGCCCTATTTCTTGCCACATTTGTTCATGCTAATCTATGACACAAGGGATAAATAACTGCTTTATCTGTACTGCAGATTTTCTCTCTTTGGATAGAAGGAAGAAATTCTGACCCTGAAATTTCTAATTATTTAGAATTAAGGTCTAGAATCTAAATTGTAATTGGAGCAACATATCAGTCTTTAGTGTTTCTGTATATATTCAATTATTAAATATAGGAGGTTTTTGACTTTCAAATAAAATGGATTTTCAGATAGGATAGAGGAAGAATGGCTATATCTGATGTCTAGGCAGGTTTCCACTGGGAATGCCTTTAGAAGTAACTGTGTTATCATCGTCTAAATTTTTAATTACAACTTTTCCTTCTTCACTTTCACAGTGACCCTTTGTGGGTTATTTTATTTCCCAGAATTATATTAATATAGTTATGAGTTTTGTTTTATTTTTAACTTTATTATTACAAGTTTTGTATTTACATATAATCCTTTTCTTTCTCAAGCTGGTTACTTTGATAAATAAAAACAAGTTTCATTTTAAAAAATTACATAATCTTAGTTGATATATGAATCAACGAAATTAATATAAATAAGCACTTAAAAAATATCCTCGTGCCATATGTCCTAATTTATTTTAAATGTTAGTATTTTAATTTATAGTTAATTTGTTTGAGAATTACAATATCTAGTAAAAGCATTAGTCATATCTGGCAAAAAATATCAAAAGTGGTGCCTAATGGTATTTTAATATACAGTATCATTACTAGATGATTTTAAATTCTGGACTACCAATATGAATTTTGATTATTTTTTCATTAAATAAATGGAGAAGAAATATGAGGATCATTTGAGGGTCATTTAAAGTTTTTATGTAAGTTATGACTGTACTACCAGTATATATATTCTGAAAATAAAACTGAAAGGTTTATATCATAATAATTTAGAGAATAAAGTATGGAAACTTTGAATAAGGAATCATTTTTTAGAGTTGTATAATGCTTTTAAATCTGTTAAACTGTTGGCTACTTAACTGATAAGAATAATACATATGACTGTATTGAAATGCAACTTACTTTCCAATGTCTATACTTGTCATTACAGTATATATAGGCATAGCACCTTTTATTGTATTTCACAGATATGGTGGGTTTTTTTACAAGACACTCCACCATGAAAAGATTATGATTCACTGAAGGCTCGGGTAATAAAGTATTTTAATGTATGCATGTATATTTTTAAGCATAATAAGCCACTTAATATAGCCACTTAATAAGACTATAATATTGTGTAAACGTAACTTTTATATGCACTGCAGATCAAAAAATTCACATGATTTGCTTCATCATGATATTTATTTTATTGCTGAAAGGAACCTGTAATATTTCCAAGATATGTTTGTAAATGTGGAGATACCACTCAGGCTATTAATTTTGAAAATAAAATAGATCGTTGTAAGATTCTCATTTTCATTCAAAGTTTAGTCACCATTTCCAACATTGCAAGACATTGGTTTTATGAAATTTGGGAGGACCACTAAGGTAATTGGATTTTTGAAGAAAGATACAAAAGTCATAGAGATCTTGGTTCCCATAATAAAAGTCTTTTGAAAAGCCTCCATGTATCATTTTATCAGACTTACATAACTGAATTTTAAAAGAGACTCTTCAGGTCATGAATATTGCAGAAGATATGATTATCAATAATTAAACCTGCATAATTCATCTTTATGAAAGAATGCCAACCTTCTGGTAATGTTAGAATACTGGTAGATACTTTAACAATATATTCTGAGAGACTTAAAACAGCCCTAGACACAGAAAAAGCTTTTGATATAGTACAAAATAAATTTCAGAAACAAATTATAAAGAAAAAAAAAGATTTACACAAAATTTTATTTCTTGGAAGCCAATCATTCTGCAAAAATGCACTACTAATGAACTCTTCCCATTTGTTGACTTTTGTATTGTATTGGAATGAAAACTATATTGATAATAAGCCATTATGGTTTCCATTAGGAAATTATTATTTGGCATCGTCAAATCTTGGCAAGACCTTGATTCTAAATACTAGGCACTCAGTTGTATTACCAGCATTGAAGGAGGTCATGTACCTGACTTATGGCAATTAAATTACAATTTGATTCTTGCTGTTATGAAAAATTGACCTTTCAGACAAATCCTTATTTTAAAATCCTTCCCCAGTCCCACTGTGCTCACATCATACCAGTCACTCATGTATCCCCATATACTATTCTACATCCTTTCTGACCTGTGCCACTCCTCTCACAGTCACCCTTCTTGAACATGCCTCATGCACTCCCTTGCATCCTTCTTGACATGTGCCATGTCTCTTCCACATCACCACACACTCTCATGCATACTTCCTGACCTGTATCTTTTTTGCATCCTCACACACTCTTCCCTGTAAATTTGATGGAAATGAAAACTTGTTTTTCAAAGTGCTAAACAATGTTCCTCCAGCAAGATAAATGGAAGTAAAAAAGTGATGAAATAGTTTGAGATCAAACTGAAATGAGGAAACACTGGGAGGAGTATTTTGAAGATTAGTATGCTAAAGAATATTTGAGGTGATGTTGGGATTATGTTGATTGGGGACATGAATATGTATGCCCTCGACTATGGACACAATGTCACATTGTTGGCTGAGAACCCAAATAATTTCCAATGAATGTTAGATCCATTCAGGAGTGTGGATCTGAAAATTATTGTACTCCTGTTGTGTTTAATAGGGAATATGCAGTTAATTATTATAAATTAGTAAATTAAATGACAATAAAACACTAGAGCAAATAGATGGATTTGGGTTCGTTGGTAGAACATTTTCAAAGAAAGGAAGACAGATGAAGAAATTTTAAGAAATGAAATTACTTGTAGAAAGGAATTCTGTATAGATAGTTACAACTGCCTACTTATAACCATTTGTTTAGTGACTGTTCAAAATTATAAGGGCACTGGAATAATGACTTATGACTATTTTTCACACTTATGACCTCTGCAACATCCCCATGGTTATGTGATCAAAATTTGGACACTTGGCAACTTGCGCATATTTATGGTGGTTGTAGTATTCCGGGGTCATGTGATCATCTTTTGTGATCTTCTGACAAGCAAAGTCAATGGGGAAGCCAGATTCATTTTACAACCGTATTACTGACTTAACAACTGCAGTGGTTCACTTAACAACTGTGGCAAGTAAGTTTGTCAAATGGGGCAATACTCATTTAACAACTGTCTTATTTAGCAACAGAAATTTTAGGCTCAATTGTGGTTGTAAATCGAGGACTACCTGTAACATGTAGTCTTCAGAAAGGTATGTTTGTTGAAGGAAGTGAAAATAGCTGTACATTGGAGGGTACTTTTGCCAACTTCGTTATTATGAGGATTCCTGCACTGAGTGGGAGGTTGAACTAGAAGATCTCCAAAGTCCTTTCCAACCCTATGATTTTGGAATTCGAAGTACATGTTGCAACTCTTCTCTTAGTTAATAGGCTGGTGTAAGGACTGTTGAACTCCCCATAGTTTAGTCTGACTAATGCAAGCCTCATTTACTCAGGAGTCAAGTTACAGTCGTTAATTATTCATCTTTTTTGTGGAATAGCTGTAAATTTTGTCTGAGGCAGTGAACAAGCCCAAACTGATGTCTTAGATAACAATTCACACATTACATTTTAATCTCACCTGACACAGTTACCTCACCCTCAGCATCAACAGCTTCTGTCGGCATGTCACTAGTAGAGAAAGAGGATGCCGCACATTCTGTTTCCACAGCTGTCTTGCAGAATATCCAGTGATGGTCAGATGTCCTTTCATGGTTTCCCAGCCCCTGCTCTCTACATATTTGATCGTTGTGTAAACCACCAACTCTTAACTCTTCATTTTCTTTCGCTAATTCAGGCATTGAAACTTTTTTATTTAGAATCTCTTGTTCTTCCTCTGTAATGATTCTGTCCGATGAATATGCAGTCCTAGGAACAGAACGTGTCAGGCTCCAATCCATTTGACAGTGTTTTGGCAATAACTTCCATTAATCTTAGTGGGATTTTGTTTCCTTTCCAATTACACCTACATAACATCATCTCACTGTACAACACAACATTGAACACTGCATAATTCAAACTGTTTGACATAAGAATTTTAAGATGGTTTCTTTTTTATGAATATGCCCTTCCACATTATTATTATATTGTTCTGTTTTTCAATATTATATAGAGCAACTGCCCTTTCGATGGGGCACAAGGTCAACCCAGACAAAATAAAAAAGATACATAAAATTAAATAACACTTTGATTTTCCAAGAGGGTTTTCCCAAGGAAACTTGAATTAGTGCTATAATATTCTCTACCGTGCTTTAATGAGTAAATTCATCCCTTATTTCATCTGATAGTTCCACTCTGAACTGGTCAATTTTTCGCCCCATGTCCCGAGTTAAAAGCTGAAACTCAGCAGCATACTGAATGTTTACTCCACCAGAAGTGATGAATATCATGGTAGACAGTTACTTGTTCAACTGGATCTTTGAATTAACTCTCAGGCCTGCTACAAAATTAACATAGTTGTCCAAATGCAGACTGTTCTGAATCAGAAGGCAGATGTTGCCCATTTTACAGCTCTCTCTCGGTCACTGGTGACATTTTAGGAAGAGAACCATGACAATATATGGCTATTAAAATTCAGAGCACTTTCTGATCGAAAAGGTTAGCACCTTTTGAGGCTAATAATTTTATTTGAAGCATAAGCATTTGTGGATACATTTGATGAAATTAGGTTCACCCATGAATTTTCAATAAAATGGGCTAGTCTCAAAAGCTGCTACCAAACTCTTTTTGAATCTCAGCCATTGGGCTAATTTAAAATTCCAAGTTAGTTCTGCCTACGGGGATGCCATCCAATTTTAAGGATGTACAGTTCCATTAATTAAGCAAGGAAGGTAGTTCAGTTGCTTGATTTCTTCTCATATTTGTTAGGCAAGAGTGCTAGTGCTTCCTGATGGGACTGGAGCTACTCCAACAAGTACAGGATGCTGAAATTAGTCCACAGAACACCAGCGGTGGTAGATTTTGTCCCATCTGTAGATTTTGTCCCAAGTGTCCCTAATCCATCAGTTAGTTTTTCATCTGAACTAATTGGTCCATCTGGTCACCACTTGGTTCTGAATCGAAAGCAAGACATTAGCAAACTTTATCAACAGTTAGCGGGCTCCCAGAAGCTGAATCACAGTTCTCTAGATGAAGGCTCACCTCCCATACTGATAGCAGTAATTATCGCCAATCAAGCTGTCCAGATTCACATCTGAGCTCACTATTAAATCATGACTCTCCAAACCCCACATGCAGGATTGATTAGTCTGGGCAAAAGATTCTCAGACATGACTTGTCTAGCTTATAAAATTTATTGCTGACAAGAACGAAACTTCTAACCCAATTGATTGTTCAAACAGTGCAATGAAGTCAGAGCCTGTACATCTATAAAACTGTGCTTCACAATTTAAACTCTAAGTTTTTTCTCTCCAAATTTCCAAGTCAATAGATACTTGGCCTGTCTCCTGCTAGCCTTGGAGATGACTGAGAAATGTGCATAATGGTTCTTTTTGGCTTTGGTTTCTATCTTACCAGTCTCTGCCTGGAATTGTATGTGGGAAAGACCTTGGAAGACAGCCTTGCAAGATTCTTTTATAAAAAAGTAGAACTAATTCATCTGGGTGTGCTTCCTGTCTAGACTACCTCTCACGGTTGATATCAATCTTGCAAGTTTGAAAGTGCATTTTTCCTCCATTGCCTTTATATCCAAAGAACTATGAGGCCCACTTCCGAGATAATTGCCATGCTCACATTCCTTCTAAGGGCTAAGCTGCCCCTTATCCAATCAGTATCCTGGCTGTAGCTCTTTCCAAAGTGATCCCCAAATACCTTTATACCAGGGTGGATAAAAATCGTTTTTTTTTAAAAAAAAAAATCAAAAACATTGGATTTTTTAAAAATTTAAATTGGATTTTTTAAATTTAAATTGTATTTTTTTTATTTTTATCCAATTTATTTTAATAAAATGCTTTTGGAGTAAAAATCTATCGAAAGATAGTTTTCTATTTAAGATACGTTAATAATTTAATTTATTCAGCATGAAATGGAGCTTAGTTATGTAGCATGAAGCTATATATTCTGCAATATGGGACTGTCAGTGAGTCAACAGCAGGTCAGAGGATGAGCCACTGAGGGGCAGAGATGACAGTTGCTGTTTAAAAATTATGATTTAAAGCAAGTTGATTTAAATCAAGCCTTTTTACTAGTAATTTAAATCGTGATTTAAATCGTGATTTAAATCGTGATTTTTGCTGGGTTCACCCCTTGCAGATTTTGGTGAGCACCGTAAATCTAAGTATGACAAGTTTAAGTAAAGGTTAACCTTTCAAATTTGCAGAAAGGTAACTAGTTGTGAACATCATTTCTGTACGGAGAAAAAGCCATTTATTTTCAAAAGTTTCAATACTGTACAACAATTTTTGCTATTTTTTAAAATAATTCTGAAAGTAGCATGAAGCACTAAAAATGTCCCAAATAAACAATCTCTTTGAGAATATGTAGGTGAAACAGCATGAATGTTGTTTCAAAAGCATTTTGTGTCTACATTAATGATCATGTATATTTCGTCAATGCATTTGAACCTAATAAACATATAACAATAGACCTGAATCTCTAAATAAACATAGATACTATACATTACCCCATCATGCTATTTCCTTTCACAATAAGCCAACTTTATATAAAATACAGTCAATGAGGAGGTAGTGAGATGCAATTAAGCATACGAAATAAGAGGAAACAAGGAAATATAAGCAAATCTTGTTTATACCATATCCTATAATTTATTTATTTTAAATTATTTATTTATTTAAATTTATTAGCTGGCCATCTTACCACAAGGTAAACTCTGGGCGGCTTATAATATTAATTTTTATATTGAATATTATGTTAATTTTATATTATTATATTGCAAACCATCAAGGTGCCAGTCATCACCTTTAAAACTCTATATGGCACAGGGCCAGGATATCTGCAGGACCCTCTTTCCCTAAAGACATCTACCGCCACCAGATTAGATATAGTGGATGTGCTTGCTTCTCCTAAATATTGCCATATGGTGGAAGTTAGGATGCATGCCTTTTCCGTGGCAGACCCTGCCCTGGGGAAGACTCTGCCCCTGAAGTTCGGTAGGCCTCTAACTCTCTTAGACTTCTGTTAAGCTTTGAAGAAGTTTGACTTGATGCCAGGTCTTTGTTGATTTGAATGATTTCATCTGTTTAATTTTATAGTTTTAATATAATTTCATTTGTTGTTGTAATTTTTGATTAGGAGTTGCCCAGAATTGGCTGGAAGATGGGTGGATATATAAATGTTCTAACTAACTAACTGACTGACTGACTGACTGACATTTACTTCATTTCTTAGTTGATGCTCTGCCATTTATTCTTCCTACGTTTTTAAATTATAATTTCTCCTGTGCTGTGTTTATAAACAGATGGGCCTATAAATATTCATCTCTATTGCTTGTCATGACTTCATCAATCATGGATTTTATACAATATTTTTAGTAAGAGAAGAAAAAGTAGACCAGGTTAACAGTCTTAGTCATACCAGTGCTAAATGCAGAATTCTCTGCTAATGGTAAGAATAGTATTAGCTAATTTTGGCACATTAAGGCTAGTATGACACAGGACATTTAGCTATGCTGAGAACAACAACCTAGACACCACTCTGTAGGATAACTTACTTTTATCCAAATTTTACCAATTATAAGATGCATTGGAATATGTGTAACAAGATATATTTTCAAATTTAAATGTTAATTTTTGGAAAATAGAGCTCCGGGAAACTGCAGGACAGGGAAAAACAAAAATATGTGTCTTAATATGCAACCTAAAGGTTAGTTCGATCTTTGCAGTAGAAAAAGAATTCTGAACAATATAACTGGGTGGCTGAATAGATTTCTTAACTCTCCATACAAAATCATAATTTCAGTTTGAAATGCAATTTAAAATGTAAAATAATGAGAAGAAACTTACTGCAGGAAAGTTTTAAATTCAGAAGGTTCCAAATATTGCAGTTTTAAAGCTTCACAGTTGTTACAAGCATTTAAATGTTTTCCAGCAACATGCAGAAAGAAATTTGGGACTCTTGCTAAAAGTACTGCCTTGTGAGCTTTGAAGAGTGTATTGCCAATATAGAAAGTGATGTCGGTTTGGATTTCTTCTTTAAGAAGTCTGCAATAGAATAGAAACAACTTCACATATAAGACAAAGGGGTGCTTGCAGATTGCAATACACTGCTGTATCTATCTTGCTTTAATTTATAGGGGCTTACAAATGATATAAAAGGAAAATAGAAAGAATAAAAAGAAACATAAAACTCAAGCCCAATAATAATAAATGTCCTACCCATTGACATACTGTGGAAAACAACAATATAGCAACAAAACAACTGTAATCTACTCAGAAAAGGATCTTGCCCTACCATCATTCCCTAGTGCAAATGAACATCTTGAAACATCTAGGACTTGATGGGTTTCCTGGACGCCAACAGGATTTGGTGCAAATCTGACTTCTAGTGGAGCACTTGTACGAGAAAGAATGGCAGAATTTGGGAGAAGTGAAAGGAAGCGCAGCCTAAAATTCCTACATGGCCACGAGCAAATCCTCCTTGAGTGCTGTTGACCCTTATCTAATTCTAACCAGATAGTTGAGGAGATGTGCATAGGCTTTTAGCAATAAATCAGCTTAACTGAGACCTCATGTCTTTCGCACCTAATAGCACAGGGGTGTCAAACTGCAATCCGGCCCGTGGGGTGCTTAGATCTGGCCCACGAGGCCGACCTGGAAACAGCAAAGGACCGACCTGTGGTACGTCTGCCAGTGAAAACGGAGCTCCTCTGCCCCCACCCCCCGAGCTGTTCTCGCTGGCAGAGGGTTGCAGGAATCCGTTGCTGCCAAAACGTTGGGAGCACATTTTTGCTGGCAGAGCACTCGGGCCACTACAGGCACCTCTGACACGAATGACATTGAGCTGGCCACACTTACCTGGCCACCCCATCCCAGCCCCCCGAGGTCAAACACGACCCTGATGCGGCCCTCAATGAAATTTGAGTTTGACACCCCTATAATAGCACTATTCTCAAGGGGGATAGCTACAGAAAAAGCACATCCTCATGGATCCTGAAGACAGCAAGGATGAAATTCAAATGGTTCATTCTCAACTAGCTCTTATTAGACAAGGAAAAACTGCTAAAAGATGATCCCACAGATTGAATTGCATCCAGAAGCCAGTGGCAACTAGAGCATGATAGTGGCATTATCACTATGATAGTGGCATTACTCAAAGCAGAAAGCACTCTTTACTCAACATAATCTTCTAGGACAGCCCTGGTAGAATGAGTTAAGATCAACTGGTGGAAGAGGTAACCAAGGCATGAATGAATAGGGTCTTTTGATTTAGGAATGGTCATGGCTTAGATAAATCTTCATAGAAAGAAAAGCAAATTCTAGAGGATTTAGTTGACTGTACTTGAATGGTAAAGTGAAGGTCTAGAAAACAAAGGGGATTTCATATCTCTAGTAAAATAAGAGACAAACTGGTTTGGGTCAGGCATTCTAATGTATTTTTTCAAAAATTTTCTCTTTTCTAGTTCTACCACAAATAGATCATGTGAATATAGCTTCATCTTTATGTTGGACAAAATTTGCTTAAACAGTGAAATTACTAAGATTAGTAGCAACTTTATCTTCATTCTTATTGGGGCAGTAAAGAACCTCAAATCAATCATATCTTCCTTTCCCTGAGCAAAATACCTCCATCTTGTTTACCTCTGCATCCCCTTTGGATATCTCCTTTTATATTTTCTGTCCTTTTTGGGGAATTTCTTTACTTGGTAAGGAAAGATGATATTGAGCAGCCTTTCTTAATATATTGTATGCATTTGCATTTTTAAAGTAAACTAATATGCAAATTTGCCTTTTAAAAAGTAATGAAAAAAGCATAAAAGAGACACAAAAACAATTTCCCAATTTCTTAATTATTACATAGGCCTCTATAGGTGTCCCAAAACATGGCCAACTCAAGCAAGTTTTCAGGAGGTGCTCAGTTCAGCCTAAACCACTCTCATCTTCTTCGTGCCTTTCAAGTGAGTTATTTTAGATTCTTTATTTTAGATTCTTAAAAAGAAATGAAATTTCCAGATATGTTTCTGCCCATTCACATACATACCCAGAAGCATTCTGAAAAAGTGAAAATGATGGAGCAAAACACCAGAGTTAGGATGAAGTGACAGAAAGGTTGGTGGGGAGGTAATGCACCGGTCTGCTTATTGTGAAAGTAATATATTATGAATGGTCAGGTTCCTCCTGGTCATTATTCCAAAATTCCTAACATGTCATAAGTAAAAAAACAAAACAAAACAAAAACCCTTTGGATTTTGCCCTCAATATTCCGGAACTGTTAGAGAATACCAGCTTCTATGTGAACCAAGTTACGTGTACTGATGACAATCCGAATGCCTTTTCGGATAGATTGATGAACCCAACTGTTTTTCTGTACTGATACTCATCTTATGCCAAATTTTATACAGAAAACTCTACTAGTCTTTTTCTCACCAGGCTTTAACGTGGTCAACATTCATCAAATCCTACTGACCACTGTGTTTTACTGATGAGCTATTTTACTTCTGCTGCTGCAGGCTTCACTTCTTAAGGCTGTAGTTATACTGCTCAGTGTATTTCCAAAGGTCAGTTGCTGGGAAACACACACAGGAAGGTACAATTGTCTTTTGTTTTGGGGGTTCCCCTGGGTGTCTTCTTGTTGTTTTCAGAGACAGAGTCTGCTGTGGAATTATCTCCCTTTTGACTAATGTGGCTCCTGATGCTTTAGCAACAGTTGGTTGCCAAGCAGAGGAAAACCTTTGCTTTTCTGTATGGTGACAGTAGACCCACCATAACCTGAGCAAATACTGTTTCAACCTGCATTCTTTTCCTCACTCAATCTTCAAAGCGACACATTTTCTTCCCCAAAAAGAGGCCCAGAGAAGAGAAAGTGGAGCTTCCACAACCAGCCCTCCTGGTCACAGTGACTATAAAAATTCAAAGAAAACCGCGGGTAGATGTCATGTTTACAGACTGCACGTGTGAATGCATTTGGACTCCCAGCAAATCCAGGTTTTTCCTTTCGACTCTGCTGCAGTGACACGCCCACGTGGGTTTCACGGACCTCCTTTTGTTGAAGGGGTAAATGTGTGCAAAACAGCTGGCGTCCCTGTGATATCCTGGCTTTTTTTATTATTATTATTATTTATTTATTTTTTTTACCTTTCCATATCGCGTCTCAGTTGCTCCGCCACCAACTCTTTCAGCCTCCGCCTTTCCGCGGAACCCCTCTCGCCGCCTTTTTTTCCCGATTCTTCCCGGGGACCTCCGGAGCCCCTGGAGACCGAGTCCCCCCCACAACGCGCCATGGCATGAATTAAGAACCAGCCGGCGATGGGGCGGCATAGGCTCTTTTGGCCTGGAGATAGGATGTGTCACACCCGTGGCGGGGTTTTACTCATAAGCAGACGGCTCCAAAACGCCGGCCTTTGAAAGACGTCGGAAAACCCTTTTTGCGCTAAACGCTTCCCTTTGTTGCCCTCTCCTAACAACCGCAGCGATTCGGGTTCGCGGCGATCCCGCTTTGCTCCGGCGAGGAGGAATAGCTTGGAACGGGCAGCAGTTTCATTAACGCCGGAAACATGTTCGATCCGAGTCCTGTCGAAGATCATCCCGCTTCTTCATTCTCATTGGGCAAAGCGGAAAGCCGTAGACCAATCGCGGTGTGCCGTCCTCAAAAGGAATGGCTAAATCCCCGCCTCCCTGTTGTTTACTGTCCTGTGGAACACATGGAGGAGGGTGCTTCTTGTGTAGGTTGCTGGAGCAAGTGATCGGAGGCTTTGGGTAGTAACTGAAATATATAGCTCTCTCTTTTTACAGCCCTCTCAAAGCAGTTTACAGAGTCAGCCTATTTCCCCCCAACAGTCTGGGTCCCCATTTTACCCACCTCGGAAGGATGGAAGGCTGAGTCAACCTTGAGCCAGTGAGATTCGAACTGCCAAACTGCAGCTAGCCTGCAGTGCTGCATTCTTAATGCAGCAATCCCATAATTCGTTTAAAAGGATTTTTGTCCGTTGTCTAGCTTGGAAGGCATTAAGGATCAACTGTTCACAGAAAAACCATGGCAAGGCTCATGAAAAGCAAACTACAGACACATAAGACACTAATTTGAATGCCTTTAATCCTGTATTTACAAGATTTGATGACTGAACTTGTCTCTCTTTCTATGATCTTGTTTCTAAGAGGTGGATTGAGAAAGGATGGGAAAAGCTTTCAGTTATTGTTAATTCAACTGTTAAGTTTCAAGTTGAGATGTTGCAACAACATCAAAGACATTCCAAAGCTGACTTTGTATAAAAAAGAACACCGCTTGCGGGGGGGCCGAAAGCCCTACTAAGCAAGTATATACAAAAGTATGAAGGCTATTGCTTAATGCATTGTAAGCCGCGCTGAGTCGCAGGAAAAGGGTGGCATATAAATCGAACTAATAAATAAATAAATAAATAAATTCCTGCTTCACTTTAGCTAAGAATTCTTGAACTTCCAATGTTAATGAATGTGTCCTCAGCTATCTTAAAACTGATCTATATGATTGCCTGGCTACTTTTTGCATTAGGTTCCAAATAGGCATGGAATTTTTTGAGAAAACAATACTTCAAAATTTGTTCTAGATATATACCATTAGAATTTAAATGTCTCTGACTCTTTCATTATGTACTAAGTTTGCAGACTGGTCATACCCATGTGTAGATGCAAGTAAAAGTCATCATGCTAAGTTATTTTCCAGGAAATCACATTTTGGACTTTTTAATATTAACTGGTTACCTCAGGAAATCTTTATATATTAAACCTAGTAATTGTTTATGGATTGGTAATGTCCACCTCTTCTGTCACATATACAGAAATCTCACAATCAAAAGATACAGGGCACAATGCCAGTTGCGGTTTATTAGAACGAGAGTAGAATATACAAGTCATGATTGTGGTTCTTCATTTTCTATTTCAGTTTTTAAAATACTGTGTGCACACATCTTAATTTTTTTAAAATTTATACCACTGCACAAGAAGCAATCAAGTTTTTAATGATTATATCTGATTGATTTCCGGTGTGCCCAAACATTTTTAGATTTCTAAAATTATATATACTGTAGATCAAAAGATCTATTAACATTTTTAATGATAAAAATATAGTTTAAAAAATTCCAACCAGTAGAATGAAAATTGATCAGTTTACCAATAATTGTTTCTTTTACAACTGGTACCCCTGCACTGAGATAATTATAAATTCATAAAAGGCACCACACATCTTAAAGCAAGTAAGTAACCAAAACTAAGCAACTTTCTATGAGTTCCTTACTGTACAAGCACAAACATTTTAAGGCAAGTGTTCCATGTGCAAAATACACAATACAGGTAAAACCAACATTAATATTACATAGTCTTACACCACCCTGGTAAGAATATTGGCATCAATATATACAGTACATTGAAAATATCTTCTCTAGCATAGTTCAGTCTAACATTTTGCCATTAATGTGACCCTGCTTACACTGAACTTTGATCTTTTAATATTTCAGTTGTGCTGTCAAAAGAGTTACTCTCTTTTTCTTGACTCTTCTTTTAGAAAAGTCCATATCAACTTGTTCACAATGTCAGGCTGATCTTCTTGGAGCCAATGGCTGGCTTCAGACAGAACAGTAAGTCGAAACTGATTTTTTACATAAATTCTTGTGATTTCTGCCATCTCAACTTCCATAAAAGGATCTTTTTCTCCCCATACCAGTAGAGTAGGCATGGTGACTTCATGATGCTGCAGCGGCAGACAACTTTAAAAAGAAAATATTTTTAAAAAATTATGAGAAAAAAAGTTCAATTTTGTTATAAATCACAAGTTTCCATTTGTAGCTAAAATGAATGCAGATGCACTTGCATTCTTATTGTATTGTAAATCAAACAAATCCCTCTCCAGGGACATTAATTAATGCACACGATAGATCTGGTTCAGACCTTTGCATTTTAGAATTAGTGACTGATCTGAAAATTTTATTTTTACTTTTGGCAGAAAGTATTTTACCCCTTAGCTGTATATGAAATCAGTAACATTAAGAAAATTCCATTAAGGTGTACGGAATTTACATATCAGAACACATGCACAACTAATGTTTAATGCCTTATACAAAAAATACAGCAGCTTTTAATATATAGGTAGTCCTCATTTAGGACCTGCCTTGTACAGTGATTATCTGCAGTGACTTCAGTGGTGAGAAAGTAATTTTATGACCAATCCTTGTTTTTACGACCTCTACAGATACGTAAAGGAAAGGAAAACGAAGTAAGATCATAAGCACAATCATGGTTTCACTTAGCAACTGCTTTACTTACTAATTGCCAGTCCCAATTGTGGTCACTAAACAAGGACTACCTTCATGCAGGGCTATCAAACTCAATTTCATTGAGGGCCACATCAGGGTTGTATTTGACCTCGGGGGGGGCATGGCCGGGGGGGCGTGGCCAGCTCAACATCACTAATGTCAGGGGAGCCTGTGATGGCCCAAGCGCTCTGCCAGCGAAAACGGGCTCCCAAGCTCTGTTTTTGGCTGCCACGGCCTCTTACAACCTTCTGCCAGCGAAAACAGAGTTGACAATGGAAAGGACTATCTGTCTATGGAGATTCTCAGTCATCCAGGTCATGGTTGTCTCAAAGGTGTTTTTTCAAGAGGCAATTGGACTTTCTGGCTTTTCTTTGAAGATGTTTCGCTTCTCATCCAAGAAGCTTCCAGAGCTAAAAAAGCTTCTTGGATGAGAAGTGAAATGTCCTCAAAGAAAAATCAGAAAGTCCAGTTGCCTCTTGAAAAAAGCACCTTTGGGGAAGGGACTACTGTACTTAGTTCAGACTTGTGAATCCACATGCATTGACTTGGCTGCTATAAGATGGCATGCTGTCTTTAAAGCCCATAAAACATGATTATGGCTCTTTCTTATATTATTCTGTATCATCAAACTCCAGAAAGTCTTGAAGGCAACAATGTACTGATGGAAAATAAGACAGATTTATTTGCTTGATGCAGGAAGAGGAACTGACCTGAAAAGATTTCGATAGTGATTAATTGGACCAGTTAGTGCTCCTGGTTGGGAAAATACATAAAGATAAGCTTCAATGTCTTCTGTTGTTAACCCACAGCTTTTCTTTCCAATTCTACTAGAATGGCTGGTAAAGATGTTTTTCAACACCTGTATCAATACATAAGCAAATAAATACAAAATGTTAAAAGCTGCCCCAAATGATTAAGGGTTGAGTGTAACACAATCCAGGTGTAACCCCACAAGGGAAAGACATCAGCAGGTTCGACAGATTTTCAAAATTTGCAGAAAAGTATTGACTTTGGAAAAAAAAATAAGGACATTTCCACGCAGCAGCTGGTTTCAACCCAAACCCTCAAAATTGCACTTGTGCTGCCCACAGGATTCTTGATTGCTGTGGAATCTATGGTAGTTCAGGAGTGCTCTCTCCAATTAGCCAAAGAGAGAATGTCAATACTGTTTGTCCTCTTAACCCTAATCTCGTTGCATTTGTTTTGTTGAAAAGAAAAAATGTGTGGAGAAAGGGAAAAATAATCTCTTAGATCCACCCGGAAGAATGGATAAGGAGGAACCAGCACAAAGCAAGAATCCATGCCAGCGGGAAACAACTTGCAGCTCCAGAGAAAATTGTCAGGATTTTCTTAGTCAATACTACTGTGTTTCCCTGAAAATAAGACCCTGTCTTATATTTTTTAAAATCCTAAAATCAGTGCTCGGCCTTATTGCCATGCACTCAAAAGCCCGATTGGTCTTATTATCAGGGGATGTCTTATTTTGGGGGAAACAGGGTAGCATTGGAATCTTCGTTGATAGTTACTAAAGTTTCACATTAAAACTGTTGTAAGTACAGATAGTCCTGGGGTCATGACCACCCATTCAGTGACTGTTCAAATTTACCATGGCACTGAACAAGAGGGATTTAACAATAGTCTTTGGAGTTCTGACTGTCACAACATCTCACAGTTGTGTGTTCACAGTGAGCTGTGGTCACATAATCATGATTTCCGATGTTCCCTGCTAGCTTCCCACAACATCAATGGGGAAACCAGCAAGAAGTCAGAAATTGTTGATTTTTTTGCCTGTCTGCATTCTGGCGCATCTACTTGCAGCACCCCTTTGCCTCTTCAAGCGAAGACTCATGTAGAACATGCTGTAGTAATTCAGAGGACAGACAGAATATGGACTTCTGAGTTACTTATTTAGTCAAACATGTTCTCAAATAAAAGAACAGCAAATTCAGCTTTGTGCATATGAAGTATTCCTAAACCCACGTCACAAAACAAATATTTAAGGTATGCATTTTAGCTCCAATATTTTAAAGACTGTTAAATATTAAAAGCACACTTTTCATATCTGTCTATTTTTCCTTCAATAGTGCATGAGAGCATGGAAAGTCACCCATTCTCTAAATATACTCACCTTAAAATCATTTATTGAAAATATAAGTTCTGGAAACCATGGCATTTGGAAGAAATAGTAGTTGGCTGATTTAATCATCTGTGATGGATGTTGCACAATGTATTCTTAAAAAGAAAACCATGAGTTAAAATGAGAAACTATCTTTGAATTATGTTCCATTATACTAATCTTTTGAAATAAGGTATTCTTAATGTGAGTAGCTCAATTTTGTACAAATTTACCAAGATACAAATCCAATTCTACTCAGTGCATATTATTATTACTATTATTATCCAATTCTTATGTCAAATATCTTTCTTCATATAAAAGCAAAAAGAGCTAAAATGTGTGTGTTTTAATTTAACACACTGAGATCCTGCACTGGGCTTTTTTAAGGAACTGATAATGAAGATAAAGGTGATGAGGAAATAGGAAGAATCAAAATAGGGTTGAGGGAAAAATATAAATTCTTAATCTGGATAAATAATAGTTAAATAATCTTATTTAACTATTCTCAACTGCTGCTCAAATACCTCTTTCATAGGGAAGCATTGGGATTTTTTTTTCTGGAATATTTTACCCTACATTTCTAAGTAGTATATGGACCATTTTTGCATTCAATGTTTCTTTTGCAGACTTTATGCATTATATAAAACTTGGTCCTGTTCTATTCAGTTTTCAAAGTTATACTGCTGATGGATAGATGGACAGAGTCCCAAGTGTCTTTCCATAATTTGTTTTCAATGTTATGCTGGAAGAAATAAGAGATTACAATTACATTTAGAAAAAATTTGCTATTTGAGAGATAGGGAGAGGTGTGACATGCCACATCCCTCAGGAACTAAGTTCCATAGCCGTGTTCTATAGAAGTTCTTATGAATTGAAAAAAAATAGCTAATAGGTCCACAATTTAAACCAGATTTCTCTGGGAGACCCTTACAGATCCATGAGCTTCGATGCAAGAATTTTCCAGTCAGTGTCATCATTACTAAGAATTCTGGAGCTGAAGACTATTGACAGGCATCAAGGTTAGGAAACATAGATTATAACATCAAACTGATAGAAGAAGCAGAAAAAAGTCAAAACAACGGAGCCATGTAAATAGTTAGATTTAACCGTCTTGTCTATCTATGAATATTTTTATATTATACAAACTCCCACATTTACTTATTTTCAATATTACTGCTTCCTTTTTTCCCTAGAACAACTATGAGATCTGGGAGAACCCGAAGTTGGTAATACGATTCACAGGTCTTAAAACAATTTCTCTGATCTGATGCTTTCCAGATGTGTTTGGAGGACAGTTCCCCAAATTCCTCATCAGTATTCTGGGAAGTACAGTCTTGGCACATCTGGGGGAAAGACATCTTTTATACATTTATACCCACACATCCTCCCCACATATAGTCGAACATTTATACATACATACAAATACAGAATACACAGCTACTAATCAGGAAAAACATAACTTCTGTAAGTTATGTACAAAACATAAGTTCTGTAATTTTTCCAGTAAAACAAGGTCTTTGTCAGTTTTTCAACACATTCAAGCAATTATGGGATAAAGCAATATGTATACGTCCTGTATATTTCATTTCTGTTTATTTTGCTTCAGTTTGCTAAACTAAACAATTTCCTATTTATGATTTTTATAGTAGGGCCAGGCCGATGCAACTTCAAATTACCACGTAACTTTGCATTAGTGATTTTGGCCTAATAATTCTCTCAGCTCTCCAATTTAAGCTACTTGAAGTAAATGTAGGACATATATAAATGATGATGATGGCCAAATACAAGCTACTATTTGTTAGAAATATTTGCACAGCATTTCTTAATGCTGCAGCTTTTCTTTTAAACTCACCTGTAAAAACGGAGGGATGCGGAAAATTCACAACAATAAGCTTTGTCACCATTTCTGGATAACAAATAGCAACTAGCCAAGCAATCATTCCACCCCAGTCGTGACCAATCAGCACACACTTGCTGTATCCTGTTGTTTAAAAATAGATTTTTGACAGATGTTTATCAACAGTTCCACGCAAATAAATTATCACATCAAAGGAAATGACAGTGGATTTTGCAGTGTACTTGCAAATAATATCCCACATTTTCCCCCTTTGGCAAATGATTTACACCACCAGACGTAGGTGATCTATTAATAAACTTTTCAAGAATCATAGCTAACAACCTAGCAAGAACAAGGTGGGAAATTTCAGTGTGTTTTCTAATGTGCCTGAAATTTCTACTTTCATCTTTTGTAACCTGAGAGTATTTGTAATTCTACTTTACCAGCTGGTTTTAAAAATGGTTTGCAAAAAATTAAGTAGAAAAGAATGAATTAATTCTAATTAGTATTTACTCATCACACAGTTTGATCCTGTGGCTCCCGAGGACGTGGACAGGATTCTGGGTAGGATTAGTGCTGCTACATGTTTATTGGACCTGTGTCCCTCCTGGTTGGTACTGGCCTCCCGGGAGGTTACACGAGGCTGGCTCCAGGGGATTATAAATGCTTCTTTGAGTGAGGGTACCTTTCCCGCTGCCTTGAAAGAGGGGGTGGTGAGGCCCCTCCTCAAGAAGCCATCCCTGGACCTGGCTATATTAGCTAACTACCGTCCGGTCTCCAACCTTCGCTTTGTGGCGAAGGTTGTTGAGAACGTGGTGGCACAACAACTTCCCCGGTACCTGAATGAAGCTATCTATCTGGACCCGTACCAGTCGGGCTTCAGGCAGGGGTACAGCACGGAAACGGCATTGGTCATATTGGTGGATGATTTCTGGAGGGCCCGGGACAGGGGTTGCTCCTCTATCCTGGTATTATTAGATCTCTCAGCGGCTTTTGATACCATCGACCATGTTATGCTGCAGCGGTTGAGGGGGTTAGGAATAGGAGGCACCGTGCTACGATGGTCTCCTTCCTCTCCGACCGTTCACAGTTTGTGTTGGCAGAGGGGCAGAGGTCGACCTCAAGGCACCTCGTGTGGGGGGTGCCGCAAGGGTCAGTCCTCTTGCCCCTTCTGTTCAACATTTATGTGAAGCCCCTGGGTGAGATCATCCGTGGTTTTGGTGTGAGAGTCCATCAGTACGCTGATGACACTCAGTTGTACATCTCCACCCCAGACCACCCCAATGATGCCCTTGATGTGATGTCCCGTTGCCTGGAGGCCGTGCGGGTCTGGATGGGGAGAAATAGGCTCAGACTCAACCCTTCCAAGACCGAGTGGCTGTGGCTTCCGGCATCCTGATATAGTCAGCTGGTGCATCTCTGACTATTGGGGGTGAGAGAGGGCTCGCAATCTGGGTGTCCTCCTGGATGCACAGCTGTCTTTAGAACAACATATGACAGCCGTGGCCAGGGGGGCTTTTTATTAGGTTCACCTGATCCACCAGTTGCGGCCCTTTTTGGACTGGGACGCCTTATGCATGGTCACTCACGCCCTTGTCATCTCCCGGCTGGATTATTGTAATGCTCTCTACATGGGGCTCCCCTTGAAGAGCACTCGGAAGCTCCAACTGGTCCAGAATGCGGTCGCGCGGGTGGTTATGAGCGCAACTTGTTGCACCCACATGACACCTCTCCTGCGCAAGCTGCACTGGCTCCCAGTGGTCTTCCGGGTGCGATTCAAATTGTTGGTTACCACCTTTAAAGCGCTCCATGGCTTAGGACCTGGATACCTTTGAGACCGACTTCTGCCACCAGTAGCCTCCCACCGACCAATTCGCTCCCACAGAGAGGGACTCCTCAGGGTGCCATCGGCCAAGTTATGTCGGCTGGCGACACCCAGGGGAAGGGCCTTCTCTGTGGGAGCTCCTGCCCTGTGGAACGAACTGCCCCGGGAAATACGCAAGATCTCCGACCTCCGTGTGTTTCGCTGTGCCCTTAAGACCCTGCTGTTCCGCAGGGCTATCTATGTAAATGATTTTAAATTGGGTGTCTTAAATTTTGGTTTTAAATTCAGGCCGAAATTGTTTAATACTTTTAACTATTTTAAAACTGTTGTTTGTATCTTGTGTTTTTAATTGGCTGTACACCGCCCCGAGTCCTTCGGGAGAAGGGCGGTATATAAATTACATTATAAATAAATTATAAATAAAAAAACTCATATAATATCAGGTATAACCCACTGATTTATGATGATCTAATTCAGTAATGATCATAATTAGATGATTTAGTCAAAAAGTGTTTGAGAAGATCCTTTGAATATTGCTTAAACAATACAAATCCGATGACACTTTGGAGCATGTTATATTGTTTGGACAATTATATTTTGTCTAAATTTATAGGCTCATGAGTGATATTAATTGAAGAAATAATACATGGTAACTCTTTCAGGCTGCAGTAGTAGAACATTAAGAGTGTATATGCCATCATTCATTTCTTGTTTGCCTCTATCTCTCTTGCATTATATTGTTTCAGTCTTCCATGTGATTAAAAAAAGAAAAAAAAATACCCTTCTTTGATTAAATCTAAGTTTTCCAAAGCCATTTATTTTATGGGACTGCTTACTGTCTTACTAAAATATATTATGTGGAAATTTCAAATGACCAAAGTAGGTGATGGGCAGCAAAAGTCTCTAAGCCTCAGATGATCAATAGAACCTGGGCAAATCCTATCAGCAACATCATCAATGAAGCACTGTAGATATGCATATGGCAAAATATATAGTAGCAGAAGAATGAAAAACACTACTTTACATCCAAGACAGCTATGTATCAATTTAAATTGGTAGGCAAGGAATAAACCATGCAAATGTGACTTTTAAAAAGAGTGGGCCATCTTCTTGCCATGGTTAATAGTACATGAGGATAAACCTTTAATTTTATCCTTTGTTGGTTTCCTTATGTTTTCTATTATCTCCTGCCCTCCTAACATCAACTTCTCACTCTTTTTATTTTTTCTAATATGGTTTATCGTCAAAGAAAATAACATGGTGGATATGCATTTGTACATTGAATGAACATTTAATTATAGAGCTTGGAGAAATGCTCCAGTTTACATTGTTTCTGTGTGAAAGGAACAGTTGTCGGTCGTTTGATAGCCGTGTACCTAGTATACAAAAACAATTATATCACACTGAATGTTTACTAAATCTATGAATGTGCTCAATGAGAATATTATCCTAAAGGTTTGAGGTTTCATTAAATGAGATACTGACCATAAATAAATATAATTACTGTGTTATAGGTATTTTCCCTAGTTTGCATTCCAATTAGCAAAAGCATTCAGAACATTTTTGCTTTGTTTTTAGCTAACAAGAGATTAATTTGCTTTCAAATCTAACCTTTTACAGGGGGAAAAAAAGCTTCATCCTTTGGGAGAAAACCAGAATCCAGCAGAACTTCCCTATGGTGGGAAGAGGTAATGAGGTGATATTTGGTTTTTCCCCTCAGCCCAAAATACTAGAGCTTATTTTCAAGAAGATAGCAAATTGCAAGGAAAATAAAATTGTCTATCCCTTCAGTCTACATCACGATTATCCAATTCACAGTGTGACTGGTTTAAGCTCTGGAGCTTCATTATCTGGAAAGACCATTCTGCACCCATTTAAGCATTGGTATCTCAGCTCTAGATATACAAAATCAATTAAATAGCTAAAAATCCCCAAGAAACAATAAATCATAGGAACTAAATTTACAGCAAGAAAAGAATATATGCTATATACATACACATCAACAATCACCTCCAAAAAGACTTTGTTAAAGGAAATATATTATCATCTAGCTAGTCCCTTTTCCAGGGTTATTATAAATTGGGCAGCAGGGCTGCTATTCACACACCAAGACACTCCAAGATATCCTTTATATCTGTAATCAGACAATCCAGCTTGTAATTCTCTCGGTGTGCGGGAGCATCTGTTTCTCCATAACCTCTCAAATCCAAGGCCACAACTCGATATTCACTCTTAAATTCACGCATTTGATGTCGCCAAGAGTACCTAGTAAAGAAGAAGAAGGTTTTGCTTCATAAACTGTTCTGACTACCTTTGCAAAAGTAATTCATTTAGGAAGCACAAAATGAAACCATAAAACTGAAGACAATAAGAACATTTGCACTTGTTAATAAAATTGAAAAGATATAAAACCAGGGGTGAAATCCAGCAGGTTCTGACAGGTTCTGGAGAACGGGTAGCGGAAATTTTGAGTAGTTCAGAGAACCGGCAAATGCCACCTCTGGCTGGCCCCAGAGGGGGTGGGAATGAAGATTTTGCAGTATCCTTCCCCTGCCACGCCCACCAAGCCACACCATGCCCACAAAGCCACACCCTGCCCACCAAGCCACGCCCACAGAACCAGTAGTAAAAAAAAGATGGATTTCATCACTGTATAAAATCTTTGTAAAATCGGAACAGAATCAAACTGTAAAGACCTGAATTACTTGATGCTTTCTTGTAATAAATGTCATGATCAAAGTTTAGCTGAATGTGATGAAATCATGGTTCATTTCATACATAAACTAAACCAAAGTTTTAAAAATTATGTCTTGTTGAATAAATCACCATGACCTGATTATACACAGCATGACTCTATTAAACTAATACCTACACATCTCTTTCTAGTTTTTAATGCATACATATTACTAATTGGAACACCAGAGAGAAGCCAGCTGAAACCAATTTGGCAACCAAAAAAAAGAGAACTTTTAAGTTGATCAAAGCAGCTTTCACAGGGCTTGGTGATTTTAGCCAGGTTGGTTGATTTAGCACTAGCTGCAGATGTGCTTCTAATATATTCCCTGGATAGAAAATAAATATTGCAATTGATACATTATTTTATCATCCAACGAACATTATTTCATTTGTGCAGTTTTAATACTGCCATTGAAGACTCAGGTATGATAGTTCATTTTCCAATTCCAGAACAGAATAGATTACAGGTAGTCCTTGATTTACAACGGTTTGTTTAGTGACCATTCAAAGTTACAACAGCACTGAAAAATGTGACTTATGACCATTTTTCGCAGCATCCCCGTGGTCACGTGATTTACACTCAGATGCTTGAAAACTGGTTCATATTTATGATAGCTGCAGTGTCCCAGGATCATGGGATCACCTTTTGTGACCTTCTGATGAGCAAAGTCAATGGGAAAGCCAGATTCACTTTACAACAGTGTTATTAATTTAACAACTGCAGCGATTCACCTAACAAATGTGGCAAATTGTAAAATGGAGCAAAACTCACTTAACAAATTTCTCACTTAGCAACATAAATTTTGTTAGCACATAACAATTGTAAGTCGTGGACTACCTGTAACAGAGTTGAAAGGGAGCTTGGAAGTCTACTAATCCAATCCCCTGCTTAGGCAGAAAACCCTATACCCATGATGGCTAACATATGGCACGCGTGCCACAGGTGGCACACAGAGCCATATTAGTGGGCATGCCAGCTCAGCTCTGGGGCGCATGCGCGCCCCAGCCAGCTGATTTTCCGGCCTTCTGGGCCCACCAGAAGTAGGGAAACAAGCTGTTTCCTGCCTCTGGAGGGCCTGGGGGGCGGGGAGAAGGCCCGTTTTTCTTTCTTACCTGGCTCCAGAACCTCTCTATTTATCTGGGAAGGGTGATAACAGCCCCTCTCCTGGCACTGATGGCAAAAAGGTTAGCCATCACTGCCCTATACCATTTCATAAGAGCCTGGTGGTGCAGCAGACTAATAGCCTGTTATTATCATTCAGCTACCTGCAATTACTGCTAGTTCAAATCTCCCCAGGCTCAAAGTTGACTCAGCCTTCCATCCTTTCTAAGGTAGGTAAATTGAGGACCCAGTTTGTGGGGGCAATAAGCTGACTTTGTATAAATATACAAAAGTATGAAGGCTATTGCTTAACGCACTGTAAGCCGCCCTGAGTCTCTGGAGAAGGGCGACATATAAATCAAATTAAAAAAAAAAAAGGTTGTCCAATTTCTTCTTAAAAACTTCCAGTGTTGGAGCATTCACAACTTCTGAAGGCAAATTGTTCCACTGATTAATTGTTCTAACTGTCAGGAAATTTCTCCTTAGTTCTAGGTTACTTTCACTTTCATTGAACCCCATCTAATTAGATTTAGGGAGATCTATTCATCTAGAACTGTAATTTCTTTTGAAGGAGATTCTTTCTGGACTAATAGTTCCCTGTCCCCAAACTACTCTCATGAACTTTCTGAAAATAAATATAGCCATAAAGATGGCTAAGTGCTGAGGTATTAATGGCTTTCAGTAGCCCTGGGGATCTTGAAACGGACAGTAGTAAGATGCAAAGACAGCTGTTTTCTTTATCTTTCTTCCTTTAAAAAAACCAACAACAACAATGCACAAAAAGCAAATATCTAGGCCAGAAATATTAGGTCTCAAGCATTTTGTTGGGAAGAAAATTATTTTTTTTCAGAAGGAAAACAAAAGAGTAACATGTTCACATACTGCAATTAATGGAAATATCAAATGTGAAATGAATTAACTTCAGCACACACTTTCTAAGATTATAATAATAAATATTTAACATTATTCAGTTGATTTCAGCCGTCTTTTTTCCAATGAAAGAAATTTCTGATTGAATGTTATGGGAAAATGTCCTAGTGGTCAAAGTGAAACCAATCACCCGGAAAAGGACTTTTTACTGTGTGGGTTCAGTTGGGAGACTGATTTGATTGCTGGACTGAATCTAAATGCCACAGTGTACTGTGCCCTTCCAATTCTATGAAGATCAAAACTGTTGGAGCGTTTTTACCACTTGTATATTCAAAACTCTACCACTTGTATATTCAAAAAATAAAAACTCTGTATTACAAAATAGGAAATCTACTGAGAAATGAATTGCATAAACAAAAGGTAGATGCATTGCTTAATTTGCAATATTTATTTAACTTAATGAAATAGTTATGCTGTCCACGTTTAGCAATATGATCACAATTGAACAAGGCTATAGGAATAGCACAAATAAAAAAGGTTGGGCTTTATATATCAAGGATATAAGAAATATATATAAGAAATACTTAGGTATCTCTCACAACCTGCTCACTTTTATATATATAATATTGAAACCTAAAGATAGTACTGAGTAGTACAGTATGTGTTAAGTAGATCCTTAATATATGTAATATTTTGTGCAAATCTCTTTGTAGCAAGATAAATATTTCTTATCTATCCCATTGATAAATTCAGGATCTCCTATCACAATCTCTTAACTGGGCAAGGTGTGGGGTGTGAGGCCATCAGACATTTTTTATACTCCATCATGCAACAGCTGAAGAAATTCCAAACCCACAAGTGGAAAATGTGACTAGATTGCTGAATTTGGAGATTTCTGGAATGTTCCCAACAACAGTAGATCCTCTCTGAAGATGTGACTGGAATCTGATACTGTTCTTTGTGTGTGATAGGCTCATATTCTAGCAAATGTTGGAGACTTGAGGGAACACAGATAATATACAGTGTGTCCAAAGTGTTGTTTTCTTGGTTACCATGGTGACTAGAACAATATTCTAGAAGTATCTTTTAGAAATGCTTTTGCTTTCTCAAGGAGAAATTGTTTCATGAATACCCAAGGGTGCTATTTCTGGAAATCAACTCTTGCTCAATATTGGCATCTTCTACATCAGCATATTATTATCATCAATATAGTTTTAGTGCAGAATCTTGATATACTGAAGACCCTGTTGTTCCGCCAGGCCGGGCTATCAACATAATTTTAAATTGGGGTATTTTAAATCTTTGGGGTTTTAAATCGGCCAAATCTATTTAATTATTTTAATTTTTAATCATTGTTGTGTCTTGTGTTTTTAAATTGGCTGTACACCACCCTGAGTCCTTCGGGAGAATATTATTATTATTATGCAGGATACACATTTATACTGAAGTCATATGTTTTCCCAGTGACATGACCACTGCTGGGAATACAAATGCCATATAGTAAGCTACTTAAGTCTCAGCCTGGATGAAATATGAACAGCACCAGAAAATGAGGTTTTCTCCTACAGGCACAGTCATGAGGTCTGAGTAACACTCTTTACACCAAGATACAGAGAAACTGAGCCAAGAGCTTTCTCTCAGCCTGCCTTTATTCTTTGATTTGTTTATGTATCTAAAATAGTCCCATGCTGGCTTTCGTCTCATCAAAAATTCATATCCTAATGCAAATATAAGTATAAAGCAGTAAAGCAATATTTGAATATAGGTGCCAAGAGAATTTCTTCAGGAAGAATATTCCATAATGAAGGCACCCTAGTGGAATTCCACCCCCACCCCCCTTGCTTCTTTGGGACTGAATAACACACTTCTAACTCAGGGCCCTGCTAGATGATCCTAATCCAAGAACTCCATTAGTACTGCTCTAATAATTTTTTTTTCCTATGAGAACTGTGCAGGTTCTCCAAAAGGGGTTTCAGAACACACAGGAACAACTTTTTACAGTTTTGTGTAGCTGCCTTGGAAATTGCTTTTGAGTTTTCCTGCGGTAGCTGCAGATTTTTTTCACAGTGAAGTCAAGTGGTTGAGAATACACACGTCTAGAGACAGTAAGAAGCACTGTTCAAAGGAGCACGTCAGCTTGGAAAAAGACACTACGGCTTTAAAGATTCAGAGTGAGTTGCTTCATGCAGGCTCCCACATATTCTGAAGCACCCGCTTTTGAAGGATTTTCACAACCCTACAACCCCTACGTATTATGTATGAACTGAGCACAGGATTAAGTCTATTGCTCTTGTTATGTACATTATAGGATAGTTATAAGCAATAGTAAACAGTTAATTTTTTTATCCTCACATCTTCTGCACATTTACTGGTTATTTAGCTTGCCCTAAATTTAGCCTTGGAACATTAGCTTTTAAATCCTGTTACATACGCAGGTTGCTGTTGGAAAACTAATTTAATTTTAGATTACTTCATCTAAAAATGAAGAATTTCTTCCAGGGTTATGTCCTCTTAAAAGGTAATTATTTCATCTTGTAATTTCAGTAATGGGAACATCTAAACAAAATCTAATAACTACACAAATACCGTATTTTCAGCAGGAGCATTTTATCCTGCGATGTCCCTATAATTATTGTACGTCCTCCTTAACTTTCTAAATTATTTTAATATTGTCGGCACAAAGGTGTGCTGAAGCAACATAACAGTTCTATTTATATGAATGGTGTGACTAAAAGCATGCCATGCCATTAAATTGGTTAGATAAACAGCAGTCAGGTGGATTGGTGGTGTTTTCCAGTCACTCAATGGAGCAGGATCCTCAGTTGAAAACAGGATTATTGATCCAGTACACGAAAGTAGAAACACAAGTCATATCAATTAGAATAAGAAAGAAAGCAAACAAACAGGGAAGTTACCAGAATTCTGGAAAGCCATGAAGAAGCAGCATAAGAGGTTTACCCCTCTCTCCAGCAGCTACATAGTGGAATCTCAGACCAGAATCCTGAAAAGGGGAGACAGATTGCATTTTTACATTTATATATAATACTTAGGAGTTGCAAAGGCTCAACGATTGAAGACGCTGAGCTTGTCAGCTGAAAAACTGACAGTCCAGGTTTGAGACTTGAGTGCTGCGCAATGGGGTGAGCTCCCATTCCTGTCTCAGCTCCTGCCCACCTAGCAGTTTGAAAGCATACAAATGCGAGTAGATAAATAAGTATTACTTCAGCGGGAAGGGAAAAGCATTCCATGACCCTTTAGCATATAGCCATGCTGGCCACATGATCATGGAAAATATCTTCGGACAACACTGGCTCCCTTGATTAAGAAAAGGAGATGAGCACAATGCCCTAGATTTGGACATGACTGGACAGGGAAACCTTTACCTTTTATATAATATTTATATATTTATATTCATGGAGAAAAACAATAGCAAAAACTAGATTGGCAGCATTAGTAATCAAGTAGCATGCAAACGGATCAAGCATTTCCTCTATCATTAAGACCAGAACTGTTAAACTGGTGGCCCGTGGGCTGGATGCATCAAGCGACTGGCCATATCCATACCTGGTTTAGGAAGAGGGAAAAAGTTGCGATATGTCACATGATGCCGCTGTGATGACGTGAGTTTGACACCCCTGATTAAGACTTTAAAAGTATTTTGTTCTCAGTCTGTGTCTGTATGTATGCAATTTGAGCTGCAGTATCTGGTATTGGTTTATTGTTACTCTAAGCAATTACCTTCTTAAATGATGTCCCTAGTCTCCTCTTTCATCTAAATTATAGCTCATACAGATCTAAATACATATAGATATTTATAATACAAAGGACATTGGAATGACACAACAGATTTACTATACTTGTGAGAATATTTGTCCCTACTGCATCTAAAGGAGATACTTCACAGTTACTAGTTTAATGAGCACAAGTGCTGCTCCCACAAATAAGTTCTTGTAGAAATTTATCAAAGTACCTCCAGAGAGTAAACGAGCAGAATAGCAGAAGCCCATTTCAGGGTTGACTGCTATATTGTGACTTTGCACCAATGAAATAACCAGATTAGAGGAACTAGTTTAAATAGAAATGGCAGATTGCGAAAGCGCTGTGTGAAAAAGAGAGCTAATGGGTACCAGTGACAATATTTTGCAAACAGTGCCCTCTAGCATTCTGTAACGAGGTCTCTGCAAAATTAAACGCATCTGTGATTAAGTATTCAGTAGGATGCTGCAACAGCAACAGTATTTGCTTCCCACAAAGCCAACAAGAAGATCTGTGGCATGAAAAAGACCAACACATTTTCTATAGAATCAGCTTTTGTGAGCTGTCACTTATTTCACAAAACATATACTTATTCTGATTTATATACCCCATTGACACATCCTCAAATCTGGACTCTTTATTTATTTTACAGCATTTACCAACTGCCTCAATCTGAATGACGCTCAGCAGCACACAAGAGCAAATAAATACTCACAAGACCCCAAAAGTTTAAATAATACTATAGTGAATGCCAACACATAATTGCACAGGGGGAGAGAAAATAGAAATTAAGGGGAAGAAAATAACGTTCCATCACTGAAATTCAGCAGTAAAATGGCCATATTTCAGCAGCTCAATTTTGGGCTGTTTTTGAAGGTTTACACAGGATTTTAAGGACAGAAATTGTGGTACCTTGTCTCATAAGAGTGTCCTTGCTCCTCTTTGTACCCTTATTTTAGAGGAGTGGGGGAACCTGCAAAAATATTTTTGTGGTAAAATATAACCTTAGGGTGCCAGGAGATTGCAAATGATGTCCTTAATGTGTTTTGTAAACAGCTGTGGGCTTAGATGAGGTAATCCTAGTGTCAGGGTTCCCACCGTGCCAAGTTTCAAAAGAAATCCAGTTATTTATTAGGAGCTTCATGTCAGCACGTTCCAAGTAAAGCCAACTCTGACCCCCGTAATTTACAGTCCAGTTCTGACCCCATTTCCCCCTCCCCGCAAGGCGTGTCATCAGTCACATTCTCCAACGAAGCAATTTTGTGGGTTGTAGAGATCACTCCCCTTCGGCCACTGTGGGTAACCCTGGGAGACGGCCTTGACAAGAGATATGGCTGGAATGTGCTTTTGTTTTTGACTGACGTGCTGCCTCGCAAGTTCGCTTTCCCATCCCCCTTGCCTATGGCAACTTGAGAGCAGGCCAGGGATGCTTTGCGAGTTAACACCTAGTTTTAAGTTTCTGATCAGCCTTAGTGGGTTTACTGTGGCCCAGTTACTTTCCTAAATCCATCCATCGCACAGGGTTGTTGACGGGAAAAGAATGGGGGAGGTCCTCATATAAGTTGCATTGAGCTTTCACAGAAAAGATAGGATCTATATACTATGCCTACATAAATAAAATCTGTGGGAAAAAACTATAAATAAAATTATATAAATTAATAAATTAATTTTAAAAATCTTAGTAATAAACCACAGCTTAACAGGAGACCAGAATCCATTCAACATGTATTTGTTACCTCATAAACACAAAGTTTCTTGTATTCTATCTGGTATCCAGAACCACCGGAGGATGAAAAAATGGAGACAATGCAATTCCCTAAATCCAACTGATCCAACGTCTCAGGAAACCTCCAAATACTAATCTATTTTCTTTAAATACTGTGTAAGCCAACTTCCCTTCTGAATTATTGCACTGTGAAAGCCTTGTAAAAATGTGAAATGTTTGCAGAAAATCTGTTTGATCCTTTGGTAGTGGCTCCTTAAAGAATCTGTCAGCAAGGCAAATACAGTGAATCTGGGTTACCTCTATTCCAGGAAATCCATAAGGTTGTCGGGGTTATTACCTCAAATTTGTTTTGTGAATTGCTACAGTTCATAAGAGATTCAATTGCCTCTATTTACTGAAATTAATTTATCCCAATTCCACTGTAACATTCCAGGTACTGAATAAAGTTAGCTGTGGGCCATGCACACTTGTGCCATAATAAACATGTAGTGAAATCTGGATGGAAAACATCACTTGATGCGAGAGGAGATGCCCATTTCTTCTGCATGACCATTAAATCACAAACTGCACAATTTGTAGCAAATTTATGTCCTTTGCATAATGACATCATGATGGGAGTTACCTAATTACACTGTATCGACCTGAAGGATGTAATTTGTAGCATTTGTCCAATAGTGCCATTATGCAAGGGATAATAACAGCTATGAATGATGAGACCTTAATGTAAAATTAATGTAGATTGCTCTGCCTCATCTGGACTTCTTCAAATGCATCTGTCCATTATTTGGGGGTGGGGGGATGTCTGGACAGAAACATAAAAAATCCCGTGAAATCAAAGGGTTACTGTAATAGTTTTTAGACTATCAAAATCTGCTGCTGTGGATAAACATGGCTCCTTCTCTGGATGCTTTTTATGGACCATAGGGCTGCTCAAAAAGCTGCTGCCTCATTCAGCTTGCATGGTTATTTTTCATACTCTTTCAGTTCAAACAAACAAGTTCTCTGCTGAGGCTGCTAATAAGGACACCAACCGGGCACTGTGAATTCTTGTCTGTTAACAATTATCTTAAGAGCTTCTATTCATTGCATGCTGACATCAGACAGCTGTGAGAGACTACCACCCAAATGCAATGCAAAAATGTGTCCTAGGTTTTTGCTCTGGATAATTGCAAGATATCTAGGCAGCTAACTTCTGCTTCCTTCATATGGCAAACTGAAGTTTGGGGTACAATTACGGTATAGAACTGTAATTATCACACCAATCATTAGAAAGCTAAGACTAAGACTAACACATCTTTTCAACAGATTTTAAACAAGCTATCCTTATCCTGGCTGTTTCCCATTGCTGGTTTATGAAGGGGATGACATTTTGTTAAGCATCCATAGAGGTTCTTCACAAAACTATTTCCTGTAAGTCTTTTTACTACAAATATTTACATATATAATATAGTATTTACATATTCAAGTGCATACAATAGTCCTATTTTTGCTCAGTGCATTAACATACAGTTTTGGTTTATTGCATTGTATGAACTCAGCCAAATATGTTTTGGAAAAACAAACACAGTTTAGTGTATATATGAACTCAGTCAGACATGACATAAAATATAGCGTATTCTGGCAAAATGTGTTGTGTGAATTCAGCTGTAGTTTATTACATAAACCATGGTTAAATCATGGCTTTGCAAGTTATTAGAACAAAGCAGTGTTAAAATTCATTTTATATCAAGGTAAAATTCAGTTTTGGATATTTTTAAAACTACAAAATGCATTCTTAGTATGAAAATATATACAGAATTTACTTTACAGTGCTCCTCCAAAAAAGTATTCGAAATCAGTATTTATAGTACAGTGCACCATTTTGAGAAAAATATCTATTCAGCGCATTCATTTAAATGAAATCATTTTTCTCCATTCGGTCTTGTACTCAGTTTTGGGCGTATATGTTTAGGAAGGGCATTTGCAAATAGGAATGTGTACAACCAAGGAGAACACTAGCACTGATGATGTTACTTTGAGTAATGAAACATCTGCAAGAAAAAAAGCAAACTCAGAGAGCCCCAAGGACCATTTTAAGACAATAAGCGCCTGGAAGGAAAATGCTATAAGGAGCAATTGGAAGCCTAGGATACGTTTAACTTGGAAAAGGAAAAAAAACTGCAAGGGTTTTGATAACTTTCTTCAAATATTTGAAGATCACAAAGAACATTGAACAAAAAAAGTTTAAATAACAAGTTGATTTTGATTGGATATCAGAAACTATTCCTAATAGTAAGAGCTGATCAGCAATGGAACAAATTACCTTGAAAGTGCTAAACATTCCTGTGCTAAAGGCATTTAAAGAGAGGATGGAGAGCTATCTATCAGAGATGCTATAATAATATTATAGTAGTACATTCTTGCACTGACCAAGTAATGGACTAGATAATTTCCAATGTCCCTTACCTTCTACCGGTATGACTGTAATAGTTTATGAGAAAAGCCTTGAAAGATGGATAAAGAATTGCTGCCTAGAGGACAGTCAAACAACAGAAGGACAGCCCACAGCTGCATAATGGGTGGAGAAAGAGGCTCAGAATGGATCCTTTCTCAGGCTGTAAAGGAGATACTGGAGATTTGTACTTTCAGACTTGATTCTATTAATGTAGCCTTACAATAAAGTAGAATGAGCTCATCTGATCATGTTTGTTATCTGGTCTATCGGGGAAGGCTCAGAGTGGCTCTATGAAATTCCTCTCAACAGTTAAGCATAAGGAGACTATTTCAGCCAACTGACCATACCATGTGATGGTAGATGTAGTTTTAGTGGCTAGCTTCTATTGGGTCACATCTACTGTATTCTTTGTCCTGTCCACATATGGTTTTGCATATTTTTGAAAAGAATTTACCTTGTATTAAAAAAATAAACCTAATAAAGAGATAAATATTTTAAAATATATTGAACAACCAGATTTCGTTTAATCTGAGTTTTTCTAACGGCAAGGGCTACACTAAAAGAAACAGATCGCCATACAAGTTGGTTTGTGTAGGATTCTGGATTGGAATAACTGCTGTTGCATTTAGAATAAATGATATGAGCCACTTATTATAAAACTAATATTGCAATAAACCATTTTACAGAAAGTGTTCAGAAGTTAAGAAGTTCAGAACTTCTGACCAGTCTTCTGTGGTTTTACAAGCCTCATATAAATCCTTTCCATTATAGAAATTTTCTCCTTAGTGACTATGTGACTTTATATTTATTTTTATTAAGGGCTGTTACATTGAATTCACTAAGAGGTTGATTGTCTGATGCAATTAGATATGTTTGCAATGCTTTATTTTTTTGAAACATACTGTTTTATTATATATTGCTGATTTATTTGCTCAGAAGAAATATTTAACAACACTAGAGACGTACCGGTAGTTAAGCACATTGATACAGCGCTCGCTTTTGGTGCAATGCTTTATCTTAAATAATTAGTTTTCAAGGTATTTAAGAGGTAGACATTGCTGCTGCAATTAATCTCTTATTGAAAAGGCTACACACGCAGCTATCCATGCAACATTTACCAGACACATGATGGGAAACCGTTCAGATCTGCTTGGCGACTTTTCCTTGGCATCTATTGATCACTGCAGGGTATCTAGACTAATCCAATAAAAGTTCTTAAAATGGCCTATTGTTTCAGCCACTTCTTTAGTCCTAAGATGCCAAGGAAAGTATCACAAAAGATAGTGTAAGATAAACTTTTCTAGAAGTGGTAGAAAAAGCAAGGGATGGGAGAAGTGACAAATAGTCCTCAAATAAAACCTAATGTGGCCAACTATCCTCAGGGATACTATTTTGATTCACTCTGAATTTGGAGATGCTTTATTGAATTGGTTACTGGTAGCCACGTAATCACAGAAAGCAGGTTATACCTTTTAATACAGGAGAAAGGAAACCTGATTGCCCCATTTCCGAAGATTGCGACTCTGATATGTTTCTTGCCCTGAGGCAGTCACATATATAATTTTTTAAAAACAATTGAAAGGAAACCTTAGAAACACTCAGCTTGAAAAAGCCACACTTTATGTAGCTCAATCCATTCAAAAGCTGTAAAAGCATGCAATATACATCATTGATTAACTCACTTTGCTGGGTTTAAGTGACACCCAGAAACATCAACTAAGTATACAACTGGAACACACCAAACTAAGGTGTAGTTGGCCAGTTTGTGTTGTGCTGACTCAGCCATATAAGTTTTGTAGCATGGAAGATAGAATCCTATTTTTGGAACCAGATTATCTTTGTCAGCCAACTACTATTGTTAATCTCTTACAATTAATTATTGTAATGATTGCATATGAACAATAGAGCCAGTTTGGTGTAACAGTAAAGGCATCTTGTTAGAAAGTAGGAGAACACAAAGCCAGCTCACTGACCTGGGAAAAGAGGCAATGGCAAACCATTTCCGAAAACCTTGTCAAGAAAACTGCAAGGCCTTTTCCAGGCAATCTCCGAGAATCAGATGCAATTTATCCTATCATGTCTATTTTCTTCTGCAGCTCCTAGTAAAAAACTATTGTGACTAGACATTTTTTAAACATGAAATGATGATGTTGCTAAGTCTTTAGTATAACAGCAGTGGTTAATGATTAACAACAGAGTGAATGGAGATGGGAAGTGATCATCATCGAAGTCCACCCATATCTGAGCTAATGTTGGGTAGTTTTAATGTGTTTAGAAGATATGAAGTTGCTGGGGACAACAAAGTAAAGGTGACCTTGGAGCCAAGCTTTGCAAGGGGCTCCCTCAAATTTAGCCAGAGATTAGATGACATCACCTCCTTGTGTACCGTGCTGGGAAAATGTCAGTAATGGCAAGGCAGAAGAATTTACCCACACTAGTGAGCTGTTTGGTCTCGTGGTTAAGGCAACAGGCTAGAAAGCAGGAGACCATGAGTTCAAGTTCCACTTTAGCCACTAGAGTCAGCAGGGTGACCTTGGACCAGTCACACTATGCCCAACTTACTTCACAGGGTGGTTGTTGTGGAGAAAGTAGGAGGAAGAAAATATGTTGGGCATGTTTGCTGTCTTGAGTTAGTTGAGTTAGTTATAAAGGTGGGATATAAATAAATGAATATTTTAAAAACCCATCTTTCTTGCATATTATAATTGGAATCAATATTGTATTACAACTTGGTCCATTTAGCGAGAGTCAGATTCTGCATTAATTCTTGATTAAAGCCCTAAGACTAGTTACAAAGCACATCTGGAAGAGCTGTATTAATATATTTGCAGCTCTTCTCAACTTCCTGGAATACCTTGTTTAGGTCCATTGGTGGGCTCAATTCCCATTTTTTTTAAAAAAAGAGAAGATATATTTTAACCCATTGAAAAACATCTATGGAGATTCTCAGTCATCCGGGTCACGGCTGCCTCAAAGGTGCCTTTTCAAAAGGCAACTAGACTTTGTTTTTCCTTGACGATGTTTGGTTTCTTATCCAAGAAGCTTCTTCAATTCAATTCTGAAGAAGCTTCTTGGATGAGAAGTGAAAAAATGAAGTCCGGTTGCTGTTTGAAAAAGCACCTTTGAGACATTGAAAAACACTATCCCAGCCAGACTACCTACTTCTCTACAAATGCTGAAGGGGTCATTCTGGAGAGATGTGGCCAGTTTCTGGTTACAGCTCATCAAAACCAAACACAGATGAAGACAGTAATCCTCCAGTTCACAAGACCAGATACCCCAACACATAGTTGCCTTCCCACCGCTGAATTCCTACTCAGATTGCTGCCTGCAGCCCCATGGCCCACCCTTCCCCTCTCTTCCAGGATTTTTGTCTTGGGTGGCATGCAGTGGGAGAGATTCTTAACACGCACTTAGCACACCATCAGTCCATGACAAAGCGAACTGGACTCTCCTCCATCCAGTCTGCAGCCTACCTTCCACGTTGGGGTTTTTTTTCCCCAAGCAGCGCAGCAGCGTCCAGGAACCCACCGCCTAACTATAAGTGGCAGTGGAGCCAACTGGCCCATTTGCCTCCAGAAGCAAAAGTCGGGTAACCCTCCAGAAAGCCAAGGATCGTTTTTGCTCCGATTTACCTTGATCCGGACATAGCAGTGAGTGCCCAAGGAAGGGTCACTGAGGCATCCCGGCGGGTTCTCTCGGATCAGCCACTGGAAGGTCTTGCCTGGCCTGGTGCCCAGGCTCCACAAAAGTTTCAGCAGCTCAATGCAGGCGCAGAGACCACAGTAGCTGTGCACCAGAGCCCAGAAGAGCACCGCCTTGATCCTCACCATGAGCCTGGCGAAGGTGCACAGCCAGGGGAGAAGCCGGGGCGCGCTAGATCCTTCGTTCTCGTCCTCTTCTACCACCAGCAGCAGCAGCAAAGGCGGCGGCGGCGGCGGCGGCGGCGATGGGGGCGATGCGCCTTCACTCCCCCTCCCGTGAACTCAAGATGGGCTCCGCCAGCGAGAGGACAGCGCGGAGGAAGCCGAAATCAACAGCAGCATCGCGACGGAGGCGCGCAGCAGATCATGCAGACCGGCAGGAAAAGGGGGCCCGGGGAAAAGACACCGGAGGAACACACGGCAGCCGCATTTAACGAGCAAGCCTCCGGGGGAAACGCTCGGGTCGCGCCGCCGTGGTCACCTTGATCGATGGGGAGTGAAGCGAGCACCCGATCCCCAGAAACGCGAAACTCTTCGGACGCGCCGATCCCCTCTCCGCTCTCATTCCACGGTGCGCCCACAGAAAGCGCCAATCTGCGTTCTTACGTTACAGTTCGGGAATGCCATCAAGAATAGGCAAGAGCCCACTCCGGAGGGCATTAAAAACAAACGAACAAACCAGAGTTAGAGCGAGACTCCCCGTCAGACGAGGCGTATCGCAGTAATTGGTTGGTTACGGTGCAAAGTCAGTAAGTTTTGGCGTCGGGTGCCACGGCCGCGCTCTGCGAAGGAAGAGCGCAAATTCGTCGCTTTGCCTCGGGCAACGCGTAATTCTGGGTCGGCCCTCCGTGCGCCTGCGTCACTAGACGAGATTCAGGTCTGGTTCGGGCGGGGTGGTGGTGGTAGGGCGCGCGTTTTGCATATTAAAATTGCGGACGTGAGCGCGTTCGAGGAAGCGGGTGGTTCAGTTCATTTTTCCGCGGACGGAACGACCTGCCCGCCCTACCGAGTGTTAAACCAGAGCCGTTATAATGAGAAGCGGCGAATAAAATTATTCATTCGGTTGAAGTGGAAGCTTAACGATAGGCTGGACAGACCTGGAGGAACTTTATTTGAAGTTCACGTTTCATTACGCGACACCTTTGGGAACTGCGGTTAAGGCATCTGGCTGGAAACCGGGTGAGAGTGAGTTCTAATCCCGCCTTGGGTTCAAAAGGTGCTGACTGACTGTAGGCCACTTTCTCTCAGCCCTAGGAAGCAGATAAGGGCAAACCGCTTCTGAAACTCCTTGCCAAGAAAATGTCAGAAACTAGTCCAGGCAGCTTTTGAGAATCCAACAGGATTGAAGGAAAACTGTTTGTTTGTTTGCTTGTTTGTCCATGTAAAATTTAATGGATGCCACATGGCAACTCTGGGTGGCTTACAGTCATAAAAGATAAATATATGTATACTAAAAACATAAGTTAATACAAGCCAAATGTTAACTGAACCAACTCCCTGTGTTCAAACAGTAGGATGCTCCAAATCAGAGTCTGGTGACTCTCCTGCTTGGTTGGGGGATAGATTACAACAGAGGTGGGTTTCAGCAGGTTCTGATCAGTTCTGGAGAACCGGTAGCGGAAATTTTGAGTAGTTCGGAGAACCGGCAAAGACCACCTCTGACTGGCTTGGCCCCATCTATTCTCTGCCTCCCGAGTCCTAGCTGATCGGGAGGGAATGGGGATTTTGCAGTAACCTACCCCTGGAGTGGGGTGGGAATGGAGATTTTACAGTATCCTTCCCCTGCCATGCCTGCCAAGCCATGCCCAAGCCATGCCACGCCCACCAAGCCACACCCACAGAACCGGTAGTAAAAAAATTTGAAACCCACCATTGGACTACAAGACCTCCAAAGTCCCTTCAAATTCTGTTATTCTGTTCTGTTGAAGTCTGAAGACCAGGGGAATAAAGTGGGGCAAAGCTGCAGCTCTAAATTCTGTAGCTTGGAAGGAAGTATAGATGAGTCGGATGATTTTTTTTAAAGTGTCACTATAGTAGTGTTGGAAAGCAGGACAGGGACCCTGTGATCACTTGATACTGGTGTTTCAATTAAAAAAATCAATTAAGAAATTGAAAGAGTTCAATTAAAAGAGCAGCCTTCCAACCTCCAGATGTGCCAAGGAATCACTGCAGCCACAATAATTATTCCTCCATTTTAATTTAGGGGGACCAGATTGAAAATACTGGTTTAGGTTGGTAGTTCCTGTTTCCAGAGGTGAAAAGCAGTGGCAGGGCGACTCGTGTGTATGCTACCTGATGCTCCAATATACTGGATATATTGATCAACTAGAAGTAGAAATCAACCCCTTTATGAAAAATACAGGTAATTCTTACTTATCAAAGGTAATTGGCACTGGGAATTCCATCACTAAGGGATGTGGTGGTAAGGCATAATATCATGTGACTGTTCTGGCAGTTCTGACCATTCATGTTGCCATTGTTAAGCGATTCCTGTGCAGTCCCAGTGCTCCTGGTCACACAATTGCTCTTTGCAACCTATTGCTGGCTTCACCATTCACTGGTGGTCAGAAGCCAGCAGTGAAGGTTGCAAATTGTGATCATGTCAGAATGGTGCAACATCATAGTTATGACCCAATTGCCAAATGGCCACATTGCAATTACATGACTCTGGGAATGCTGGGATGGCCACAACTACAAGGACCTGTGATCAAGTAGCTTTTGTTCAGTGCCGTTTGAACAGTTGCTGAATGAATGGACATTAAACAAGGGCTACATATAACATACGTGTTTCCTCACACTCTGATATATTCAGGCAATCCAGTCATATATTACAAAATTGATTGGCAATATACTTATCTAAAATGTAAGTGGCCTCTATGTAGTCTGGATTTTGCCTTTAAGGATAGACTGGTTACTTTGATTTTCATAATCATCAAGAAAGAAAATATTGCAATCTTCTTTTTCCTTACTACCTCTTTTACTGCTTTGGGTGTCGTGGTAATATCATGTCTTGGAGATAAAGTGGGATTAAAGCAAGTTTTCCCCCAATATTAACTTTGCATCCTTTTTTTAAAAAAAAAAAGCTATATGAGTTGAACTAGCTGAATTTTATCTGTGCAGAATTTTAGCGTGATATATTTCTTTCCTGGAAAGTAGGAGAGATGCTAAATAAGTAATAAGTGAGTAAATAAGCAACAGATTATGGGATGAGGGGATAGGAGCAGGTTTACCAGATATGGGCTGCAAAAATCCAGACCACCACTAGATGGGACCAGATTCCTCTATGGGTGTCTGAATTGTGCAGTCTGAATCTGATACCGGTAGTTGTAGAGACAAGTGCCTTTTAATTATTGTTGGCATTCCCTGCCTCTAGCTTTGGTGGTAGTAGAGGAATGGCAGTTGTTGCCTAGCAACCACTATACTTATTCCTTCCTTCCTCCAAACAGGACAACTATTAAAAAGGAAGAGAGTGCGAGAAAAATGATGTTCCTGCATGGAGCCATGTCATTTTCTTCTCCTCTAGATTGCAAGATTCAGCTGAAAGAAATTATTGAACAATAACAATTTTGTTTTTAAGTGGGAGTGATCTTGCAGGAGACAGCATGTTTTCCGCTTCAGATACCAAAAATGAGTCAGGCTGGGAGAAAAACAGCTTGGAGTAGCAGAGCATAGTGAGATAATGGTGAGTGCTGTTTCATCACTCTCCTTAGTGATGTATTTTTAGTCCAGGGTTGAAGGACCTGTAACTCTCCAGATATTGAATTGCTGCTCCTAGCAGACTCAGCCAGCATAACTCAAAATGAAAAGTCCTGGACACCATCATTCAGTAATATACAGAAAGCTGTGATTCTCTACCCTGATAGAGCATAATTGTCTGCCCATTCACCCCCATTGCATAGTTCTTTAACCTGACCAGCACATTCACTCATGTGGTTGGCTCTAAGCTAGAGAGACTTCCTGGTTTTTTACAGCAACTAAAGATGCCGTAAAAATGAACAAGTTTGTTCACCAATAGTCTTTTCCATCTCTATTGCTGATCACTCATTCTCAGCTGCATCCCTGAGCTGAGTATGTTGCAAGCTTCCAAAATCTCTTAATTCCTCATCAGTCTCTAGCTTCAAAGATGGATAAAACGTGCTTCCCAAGAAAACCAGTATTTCAGAGCATTTGTTTTCTTATGGCAGAAATTTATTTATTTTTTAATTTATTTAAAACATTTATGCAGCCAACCAACTGGGCGACTCCCAATCAAAAATTAAAAGTCATGTAAAATCATTTTAAAACTATGAAACTCAACCAATTAAAACGTTAAAAAAAATCTGGGACCAATCAATTTCTACTGTGTGATTATCTAATCTTGCAACCTTTGATTAGAAAAGCCAGGTCTTCAAAGCCTCAGGGAAGAGGGGTGGAGGCCTGCTGAACTTCAGGCGGGCAGAGTGTTCCATAGGTGAAGGACTGCCATGGAAAATGACATTTCTTAGTTTCCATCAGATGGCAGTATTTAGGGAAAGGAACTAGAAGAATGGCTACCCTAACTGATCTGTGGGACAGGTAGATGTCCTTAGGGAAAGGTGGTCCTGCAGACAGCCTGGCCCTGTGCTATGTAGGGCTTTAGAGGTGATAACCACCACTTTGAATTGCACCCGAAAGGAAACTGGAAGGAAGTGCAGCTCACACAACAGAGGTGTATACATGGGCAAATCCAGGAGTGAAATCCAGCAGGTTTTGACAGGTTCTGGAGAACTGGAAGCAGAAATTTTGAGCAGTTCAGAGAACCGGCAAATACCACCTCTGGCTGGCCCCAGAGGGGGCTGGGGTGGGAATGGAGATTTTGCAATATCCTTCCCCCAGGAGTGGGGAGGGATGGGGATTTTGCACTATCCTTCCCCTGCCCATCAAGCCACACCCACAGAACCGGTAGTAAAAAAATTTGGATTTCACAACTGGGCAAATCTATCCCTCCTCCTCCCATTACTGTACATGCTGCTATATTCTGGACCAGTTGAAGGTCTATCAGCTTTAAAATTGTGTGTCTCCCTCATCAGTCCAAGCCTGGGGAAAAAATGCTATCTAATGCAATTTTGCTTGCATGCTAGTTTATAGCCATGCAACAATTCTCTCCTTTTGCTGGGAGAAGGACAAAGGTAAAGTGTGTTTCTCCCAGCAAAAGGAGGGAGTTGTTGCATGGCTATAAACTGTAAAGGTAAAGCAGGGTTGATCTGATATCATGGTGAGGAGAAGACATTGCAGGCTCTTAAGTGTTTTTGTTAATACTTTCAAAAATCAATTTTTCCTTGCAATCCGAAGTAGTGGTTTGCAAACCAATAGATGAACACATGAATTATGTGCATAAGGAGGGAGGGAGGAACTTACATGCTTATCTTTTTATAAAGGAAGGAGAAAGGCTGTTAATTAACCTATAGAGTTTAGAAAACTCCAGGGGCCGTACATTCATCAGTTGGAAAATTTGAAGTAGAGAATTGTTCTGGCATTTTCTGTGCTTGGCTATTTACCAGCTTTGATACCAAATCTGCAAACAAATCCTATAACACACTGCAAGCATTTAAAATATGCGTTTGATGAAGACTAAGTAGAGGATTGTTAGGATATTGAATTTAGAAGCTGGAACAGTAAAAGTGGACAATAGGCCAGAACATATAGTTGTAGTTGATTAGTTAAGAGAGTGCTGGCTCATGCATGAGGCAATCTATGCTATGATTGGTTGCTGTAAGTATAAAGGGGGAATTTCTCCTTTTTTCCTTCCTTTTTTTCTTGTGTGTGTTCTGTATACTGTTTAATTTGAGATTGAATTTGGGTCAGTCACCGGGACCAGAGATTTACCCTTCTGAGCTTTCAGGCTCATGCTGGAACCCAACTTTAGGGAACTTCTCTGTGGGGGGGAAGGAACCCCCTAAACTGGTGCTGGGTGGTGAGAATGACGTCCGAAGGCCGGCAAGCCCAGGAGCAACATGCCTATGCTCTGGTGTTGGGAATTAAGATGCTAGCCTAACCACCAGGAGATGGTGTCCAGCCTTAGGCATGAAAGCCGGATCGGTGACTTGGGCCAGACTCTCTCTCTCTCTCTCAACCTAATCCACTTTACAGGATTGTTGTGGAGAAAATAGGAAGAGGAAGGAGGGAAGGAAGAAAAGTATGTTCATTGCCCTGAGTTACTTATAAAATAATAAAGTCAGGATAAAAATCTAATAAATAAAAATATATATTTCCATGCCTATTATTGCAGGATTACTAATAAAATTATTTATCATATCAGAGATTCATATAGTACATTGGCTCATTTTTTTAAAGATGTCATTGTTTGCCAACAGTGTCCCATAACAGGTTACCTCAGACAGTTTCTACAGAAGAATAAATATGATCCCAAATCCTAAGATGAGAAATGGAGTATCAATTCCCAAGGGGTTCAAACCTAGTTTGCATAACTTGCTAAGCAAATTAGACTCATTTACAGAAATGTGTGCCCTGTCCATATTAACACCCTCGTTTCTGTATCTCTATGACTTTTCTGTGACTTAATATGAATTTACTCAGGCCAGTGGCTAGTGGTCATTCTTGAGCAAAATAATTACAAAGATTTCAACTGCCTGTTTCCTGTGGATTAAACAGAAACTAAGTTCTTCCAACCCTATGCTCACCAATAGCAAGAACGCTATTTCATGAATACCAATGATCAATTACCAGTATGTAATTATAACTCTATTTCCTGTATTTTATTTTATACTGACTTTTTTGTTCTGCTCAGAAAGCTCTCGGAAATTAACATTCCACATATTTCACTTCAATAAATATTTATGCTATAATGAGTATGTGCTAATTTTTTTAATTGCCAGAATACTCTGTTTTTATTAATTATTGTTACGATTAACCAATCTACTTGGAATGGAAGTTCTGAATAAAAAGGCCAAACTGTGAGCTAAGCGTTTCAGAAACTTTCTGGCACAGAATACTAATTTAGGTATCTTCAAGGTTCAAAATTAATAACTTAACTCCAGTATGAAAACTTATTTTATTGTCATATGAAAACTGTAAATATAAATGCTCTTTGTTATCAAATAAAGCAAGATAGAATTCAAGACAAAAATAAATATGCAAACCACAGAGAACATAAAATGACAATTCATTTCCAGATTTTAATAAGAAAGAAAAAAGGATTTATCTTTTCAAGTCAGATAGATTTGAGTTCTAAATAAATTAAAAATAATGTTAAACTGCCACTAAAAAAAAATTAACAACCACATTAACTAAAAATCAAAGCCAGACAAAAATTAACCTGCAGGTATCCTTATTAAAACGTTAAGCATAACAAAAATGCATTTATACGTACAGTATATAAGGGAGATGCTAAACATCAGTTAACTTTCCAGTTTAAGTATTTTCTCCCAAAATTATATTTGCCTTCATATCTGTTCTAATGCATTTAAACAACAGTTTTGAGCCCTCACATCAATACTTTTCCTTAAATTCTTCACTTCCCAAAATAAAGATTGGGGCTGATTGTAATGTTGTTGTCAAAACACATTTTAAAATGTTTAGTTTTTCTATGACAATACTCAGAGTACTTCCTCAGAAGGGCTGACCAATTATGCCATGGAAGTTTCATGGGCTTTTTTGATTTTAATAAGCAAATGTAATTTTATAAAACTGAAATTATATTTATATATTAGCTCTTCAAAAAAAAAAAATTAGTGGTACTCCAATATCAGGGATCAATTCTTCAGAATAGTTTCTGCAATCTATAACCAGTTTTGAAGAACTGCAAGCAATGCAATCATCTATTTCCATTTCACTGCAGAGTTTCTTCAAACGTTGCCATAACATCACTCTGAAAATTCATGTCAATGGTGCTTTTCAACTATTAAAAACAATAAGGAATTAAGGGGGGAAAGACACTTAGATTGAAATAAATGTTGCTGGATTCAGTAGAATTAGATTCTGAGCAATAATGCAATTAACTTTTCAACAGTAAAAAGCAAATGTGGGAAAATGACAATAAATTTGTGGGTGCACAACGATTTTAGGATTGAGAGCTATGTTTGGTTTTCAGTGGCCTGTTGCAAGCTGCATTCTTACAAGTAATTGGGGGCAAAGGAAAAGAAACAGTTAAGTCAGGCAAAAAATTGATCCCTCAACTTTCTTCAGCCTCAATTTCTAAGCCAGTTCTTCTGACAATTTAAATCAATAAAATTCTGTTGACTTCATTCCAAATAAGTGAAGCTGCTCTTTAACTCTTTCATTGTATTAGGGGACCTGCATTCTTTAAGCCGGCATTTTTCAACCTTTGCAGTGGAATATGTGTGGACTTCAACTCCCAAACTTCCCCAACCAGCATGCTTGGTTGGGGAATTCTGGGAGTTGGAGTCTACACATCTTCAAGCTGCCAAGATCAAAAGACCCTGCTTTAGGCTGATATTGGTGGCTTACCGCTTCTCTTCGTCTACGCTCTTGCTCCAGTTTTCTTGCCAAATTACGATCTATGACAAGATTTGGTGCTGAGTGTGATTGTTCTCTTCCAGATCCTGTTATATTTGGAATCGGACAGCCTTCTTTTACTGCTGTGGATTTCAAATCCTTTTCTCTACTGTTTCTAAAGAAAAATAATCAGCAACTTCTGTACAGGAAGTCAGATATGCAAGCTTTACATTTGAGCGAACAAACACACACAGGGTATTCATTGCTTACAATGAAGCAGTGATTTAGTACAGCGATTTGCACATTGTCCCTACAGTGGATGATGGGATGCCTTAAAAATCAGCATCCATCACTATATGCCAACTGGATAGCAATAGCGATAGCACTTAAACTTATATACCGCTTTATAGTGCTTTACAGTGCTCTCTAAATGATTTTATACTGTCAGCATATTGTCCCCAACAATCTGGGTCCTCATGAAAGCATAACATTAATGGCAAGCTCCCTCACCCTCCCAAAATATCCTGGAAATGGAAATAAAGATGTACTAAAATTTCCTGAATTGCTGAAATGACAGTTGACAAATAGAGGTGCATTGCTATTACCCTTGCAGAGAAAAATATTGTTTGGTATTAGAGTTGTGACTACCTGGGCAGAGCAGGCCCTGGGGAGATGCTACCTAGCACCTTTTCCTCAGGAAGGAAACAGGATTACCATTAATAATAATAATAAACATAACAAATGCATAATGAATTGATTGTGGGGAGAATTCCTGTTCGTTGTTTCAGGAAGCTAAAACAAAATTAAATATTGTTAAAGCACTTCATCATTCATCAAATGGTAAGTAATCCAGGAATAAAACTTGGAGAGCAAGGGGAGAACCCCTAGAGGACAGTCTGGCTCAGCAGCATAATTCAAGAGTACCGTTGCTTGTTCCCAATTAAAAGTGACAATGTTAAATATGCATTATGAATGAGTAGTTTGCTTCTTTTGAGTCTCACACAAATGCTTGTGTCAGTGTCACATTACCTCAGCTGGAGAACAATTCTATGCTAGTAAGGATGATAAGAGTTAATTCTCCCGAAGCCCATTACATTTCTGAGTGAAAAATCATAGGATAGGCAATTTATTCTAGTCAAGAAAACTCAGAGGATGAGTTAAAAAAAAAAAAAAGAATTGGGGAGAGCAAGTCAAGTGCTTGGTGACATCAACTCACCAATTCAATGCATGCTTCAATTTAAAAGTTTTGGAAAGACATTTTGTTTTGTCAATCTTGATTCCACAGATTATTCCAGAGTGAAAACCTGGTTGGGTTTTTATATTTATTATCAGTGAAGCTGCCCACATTTTCACCAGCTTAAGTGATTGTTTCCACAACCATCATTCTGCTCTGCTCTGTATCAACCCAGTCATATTTAGAAATGGAGGCTAATTCTGAAAAGGATATTCAACATTTGCTGTTTTACCAGCATGTCCACTTGCTGTTAATTTCAAATATTTTTCTTACATAAGCCTCAGTTTCACAAATCTACAAAACAAGGCAGCTGGCAACTACTTGCTGCAAAGTCAGTTAACAGACATGTGAAATAGAGCCTTTCAGTTTAATTCTATGGAATTACCAACCTCTCTTTTTCCTGAGGATGTTTTTTCAACTTCCTCTCTGCTTGTTCCAATCGTTTTTTTCGTTCCTTGGCCCACTCATTCTCTCCTTTTTCCAGTGCAGCTTTTTGAAACTGTCTGAAGCTTTCATTGGAGGATTTGACCGAGACTGGAACACTCACCATCTTACCTAAACTTGTCCAAGAATCTGCATGTTTGACTTTTATATCCTGCAATTATAACCAGCAACGTAGTTCTAAACACAAGCAGATAACTGTCTTCCACATCTGACAGGACTCCCCAAAGATAAATAGCAGGTAGGTTTTTAAAAAAAATGTAATTATTGTATCCTGATAAATTCAGAGAGTTTCTACATCACCAACCATATTCCTTCACCAATTTCTCAAGCAGCTGATGCTAACCTGTAATTGTGTTTCTTGTAGCTGAACTTGGGGCTCCCCTTGAAGAGCACCCGGAGGCTCCAACTGGTCCAGAATGCAGCCGCGCGGGTGGTTATGGGGGCGACTCCCATGTAACACCTCTCCTGCGCGAGATGCACTGGCTCCCGGTGGTCGTCCGGATGTACTTCAAGATATTGGTTATCACCTTTAGAGCGCTCCATGGCTTAGGACCCGGGTACTTACAAGACCGTCTTCTGCCACCGGTAGCCTCCCACCGACCAGTACACTCCCACAGAGAGGGCCTCTTCAGGGTGCCGTCGGCCAGACAATGCTGGCTGGCGGCCCCCAAGGGGAGAGCATTCTCTGTGGGGGCACCTACCCTCTGAAACGAGTTGCCCCCAGAGAGACGGCGGATCCCTGACCTTCGTGCTTTCTGAACTGCCCTAAAGATGTTTTTGTTTCATCAAGATGGGCTGGCCTGACCTACTCTTTTTAAAAAGAATTATTTTTAAAAAATTAGGGGTTTTAATATTGGGTTTTTAACTATGGGCCAAATTGATTTAATTAGATTTTTAATATTGTTTTAAATTTTGTATCTGTGTATTTTATTTGCTCGCTGTTCACTGCCCCGAGTCCCTCAGGAGAAGGGGCGGTATATAAATATAATAAACAAACAAACTTGAAAGGCCAAGATCTGCATGAATAGATCAATTTTTTTCTTACTGGCTATTCAATAAGAAAGCTCATAGATCAGCATTCAATGCCTCATCCCCTGACATCCACATTATTAGTTCACATTGTATGCATTTCCTTAGTAAATCCCTATCACGATCAAGTTGTAAGACAAAACCACCAAGGCATGGTTGTTCCATTGAAATGGAGATCCTATGGGAGCAGATGGATGAGATTGTTGTCCAGCCATGAGGTGGAAGGAAATTGAAACACAGCTCATGGGAAATTGACTTGTCCAGAGGCTCTGCAAAGCTTTAGGGACTCAGATTAAAAGATGGCCTTTCTGACATTCTATATATGCTTTATGTGAACCAGAAATACATCAGCTCTGCTGCACAATAAAGATAATGGTATAAAATCACCCATAACCAAAGAATCCACATTGAAATGCCCTCACTTGACTCCATTTAAAATTGACAACATTGTTCGTAAATATATGTAACAAATCTCCTAGGTGCAGCTTCTTTGGGAAAGGCACTAATTTAGTTCCTAAAAACAAACAGACCAAGAGAAGATAACGAGGGACAGAAATAGCCTGCAAGACTGCACATGCATCCCAATGAAGTATTTGCAACTCCTAGTCATCATGGACCAGTTTTAGCAAGAAATAAGATTTTTTCCCCTCTTACAGATGTTTTTCAAACTAAGTATACTGTTAGTGGGAGGCCTTACAGGAAAAATAAAGATTTGACTACTGTGAGGAGCATTTCCAAGCCACTAATTTACATCTCTTTTGTGTGTGTATGTGTGCTGATGTTATAATGTGACAGTGTTTTCCTGCTTGAAATAGAGGCTGACACGAGCTCCAAAATACAGAGAATGAATGAGGCGGCCATTGGATGGTTCACATCTCTCTCTGTTAAGACTATTTATTTGTAGACAGAGTGTCTTGCAAATTCTATCATTCTAAACGACAATATGTGAAATTCTGAAGTCTGTTAGAATGATTATCAAATATTTCTGCTGTAATTATTTATTTTATATCTTGCCTTTATTATTTTTATAAACAGCTCAAGATGGCAAAAATGTCTAATACTTCTTTCTTCTCCTATTTTCCTCACAACATCCACAGCCCTGTGAGGTGAGTTGGGCTAAGAGAGTGTGACTGGCCCAAAGTCAACCAGCTGATATTCATGCCTGAGATACAATAGGATTAGAAGTCAGTGTGTCCTGATTTCTAGTCTGGTGCTTTAACCACTAGACCAAACTGACTCAATGTATATACCATATATCAATATGTGTTTTTCTTCTAGCCAGGTTTTCCCTACGTAGCCAAGGTTTTTTTGTAGCTCCAGCTCAGTAGAATCTCAGTAGAATCTCATCTATTGAGCTGGAGCTACAAAAAAACCTTGGCTACGTAGGGAAAACCTGGCTAGAAGAAAAACACACATAGACCCTACGAAGAAGTAAGAAAATTCATATATCAATATTTATCTATAGATATAGTAATATATATTACTATATATCATTGATATATAGATCCATATCATTACACTTACTGATATATATGAGTGTAAATCAGAGCAAAGAGCTTTGGCTTACCATCATCTGATTTTTCAGACTTCAACTCAAACATGCAATTGCTTTCAGGTTTATTACGGTACTTCTATCGTTAGCTCTTTACCCTAGTCACTGTGACTAGTAATAAAACAATTGCAGAAAGTTCTGCATAGATGTACTTCGGGATATAAAAATACATATACATCCTACCATTCCTCTTTGGGATAAGCAAAAAGAAATGAAAGTCAGAAAATAAGAGAAAATAAATTCTAACTAGATGAAACAACAACTGATACATAATGAGGTTGCCAGTATGACGTTTTTTGTTGGCTACAAAATATAATTTGTGGAGAGCCATTGTGCATTGGTCCAAACGAGCTTGATGGAGGTAATTGCTCGTGGCTGAGAACAGCTTTCTCCATCAAGTTATAAAACATTCCCAAGATCATGCTAATCAGCTCTTAGAATGCTGTCTGCACCTGTGTGGTATGTTATGAGCATTGTTAAACATGCCTTCAGATCAGCTGAAGAAGTAAACTGAGATTGTACATACTCCAGATCTCTCAGCAGCATTGCTCAATTATGTCCATCATTTGTTCCTGCTGCAGTGATGAAGGGGGGGTTTAGAACTGCAAGAGGACTGGGCTTGGTGACAATGTCAACTGACTAGAATTCTATTTGTTGTTTATGTGGAACTGAAGCCACATCTGGTAATATGAATAATGCAGTAATGAGAGCTAGTTTGGTCTCATGGTGAGGATACCCGGCTAGAACCAGGTGACGGTGAGTTCTAGTCCTGTCTGCCTTCGGCATGAAAGCCTGCTGGGTGATTTTGAGCCAGTCACTCTCTCTCAGCCCAACTCACCTCACAGGATGGTTATTGTAGGGAAAACAGAAGAAGGAACTCAGCACCTTGAGTTATGTGTAAAAATAACAAAGGCAGAAAATAAAATAAAATAAAATAAAATGTCCAGAGATATTTCAGAAAATAGCACGTTTACCTTTATTAGAGGCATCTGAGGCTTAACTTCTCTCTTTTTTTTATCTTCACGGTTATCAGAACAGTTTTCTGTAATAGTCCCCTGTGCAGATTCTGTCATCCGTGGTCGCCAATGGCCATCTGAGAAACTAGCTTTCAGTTCTGGAATGCAAGCCAGAGCAGAGACAGAGTAGTGAGTTTACAAAAGGGCGAAGATGTACTCCATTAGTTTTTGTTATTAGATACAGCCCTTCATTCGTATATTTCCATTTGACAGACTTTGGAGGCTTTGTTTATCCCTTGTTTACTTGGCATAGTTTCCAAGTAAGCTGAAGAATAGGAATGCCCCATGTGACTACAGCTTTCTATTTTCAGATGCCTGCTTGAGTGGTAGAAGGTGCACATTTTCCCCCTCCTCCCTTAACATGGACCATTTAGCTCCTTGTAATGGTCTTTCCTGGCTCCCCAAGGAAGGAAAAGCCTGGAACTTTATATTTAATGTAAAGCTCTCCGTGACAATTGCTACCAGTTTCTCCCCTAAGAATAAGTCACCCCCTACATCTAGTGATGCTATAAATTTTTAATTTTTTTTTGCTTTCCTTGGTTAAAGGAACAAACAGCAATGTGTGAAATGATAAGCCTTTGAAAAGTATTGTTACAATGGTGCTATTTTAAATCAAGTTGCACTGATATGCATATAAATCCTAGGTAATCAATAGAAAATCCTAAAAATAGAATTAGTAGCAGCTCTATGCTCCGTAACCATTCCAATTATATTTCATTCTAGGTAGGCACATTTTGAAGGCGATGGTGGGATTCAGTAACTAAGAGTGGTTAACAAACAATGCAGAGTTGCTGCTTCGTAGCTTTAATGCCCAATGCTCTTACATTCTTCTTCTTAAATCAACTCACTGGTATAACCCTAAGGCTATGGAATATATATCTGGATATTTCCACACAGCACTGAATCCAACTCCTATTCATTTTTGTTCATAATTCTTGTAGATTATCAATTTTAGGTAACAATTGGGGTATAAACCAGCAAAAAACAAGTTTCTTGGATCTCACGATGAGACACAAATATTTGGGGTACTTCCATAGGGGCTTGAACACTCAGCCCAGACCTGTTCATTCTCACCCCATCAGCCAAGTGCAAAAGCTGAACCAATGGCAGACTACATTAAGCCACAGCACCCCTATTTTTTCTCTTTCCAAATTCTGCAGCTCTGTAGAACTCCACATATGCAGGAACTGACCTCCAGCCCGGCCCCTTTTCTCTCCCCCATAGTGGGGATACTTGACTCCACCCCCACCTGCATGTCCTTTATCTGCCTGTAAAATCATTCTCTACATTTTGAATTGGGCAGGTGTGATGTAGTCATGATTGAGTTTCCTATTGTTTTGGGAGAGTGGTAATGGTGACATGAAAGCAACTTAATATGTCTGGTCTTTGACTGTAATAAAGACTGATTTGGCTTGACACGTAATATGCGATGTTAATATTGGTAGCTGATACATACTTTGCTCCTGGTCAGTTGGTGTTACTTTGGCAACTGCCATAGAGGATTTAGCCTGGAGAGCAGATGGAAGCCGCTGGTGCAATAGTGATGGTTTCCGAATCTCTTTCCTGTTGTCCGAAGGTTTATTTGAAGAGGAAGAACAAGGTACCTATAGGAAAGTTGTAAAGTCTTAAAGGGACTGTATCACAATTGTAGAGGTCACCCATCCTATAATAGTTTCACCTACAGATGGAGAGACTGATATGCCTTTTTGTATTCCCTCTGGCCATTTCTACCCATTTATGTGGGGTAAGCTTCATTCATGGATGAAACAAATAGAAACTTAAGACTGAAATGCTCAGAGATGATCTAATGCTACTTATTCTCATGACTTCTGGAAATCAAGTTTTTGAAAGATAAAGTGATTTCTATCTCTGTCTCTAACCTTCCCACTCCAAAAACCCGTGTTGGGTCAGGACACTTCTTTCTAATGCAGAAGAAAACAAACTAATAAAATTTCTTTCTAATCAAGTAACTTTTAGTAAATTCATCATAATTAATTGGGTTAAGGAAAATTCTGGCTCCAACCTGGTATTAACCCATCGGTGAAGATACAGCAACTCTGCTCACCAAAACTATCCTCCTTTAAAAGTCTTCCATAAATGCTAATCACTGAAAATATCAAGACACTGAAAAGGTGTTTTATATATATGTATAATTATATGTTTATGTATATAAAGTATATAATATACTTTAAATAAAGAACCACTTTCATTTCCTAAAGTTATCCACCTCTGAAAGCTTGTAAGAAGGGTTGTGAGAAGCCTGGATTGCCAATGTGTCACTCTGAGTTGTCTCTTGAAGTGGCTTGCAGTGCAGGGGTGACACAACGGCTACTATACCTGCAAGGAAGGAAGGAAAACACATAGAAAAACGCCTGTGCCGTGTTGCGTCTCTTCACCCTGACAGCTTCAATCACAATGTGGCAAACTCATAACTCTGCATTGCTCCAAGTCAATTAGTGCTTTTGCGTTTGATGAGCCCTTCTGCAGGACCTCTTTTAACTGCCTCATCTCAACCCTAGAGGTTTCATTTGAGAAGGAGAGGATAGAGCTATATGAAACATGTCTTCAAGAAGGGAGGCACATAAGAATCCACACAAAGTACCCAATTTGCTGATACATAAAGTAGCTGTGCACATCTAAGGGCTTCAGGAAGAAACTGAGAAGTGTGGGGCAGGGAGGCGAAATCCATCCAAATATTTTCCAAAATAACAGTGGATTTAGGATGGCAGGCCTGCAAAGAGCTGAAAGTAGTTTCAGATAGTTTGTGAGTAAAACACAATCAGTTGGATGCATTGGGGGTGCATGTGGCTTCTTTCCATGAGTTGTTTGAACATGGAATATCTTTTGGTGTAGTCAGGGTTTTTTCTCCTATGTAGATAAAGTTGTTAAATGGCCATAGTGGGATGATATCTCCAATCATCACTTTCAGGCCTGTCAGACATTTTGTGTTGTTTATTCTGAGATTTATGGGAGACTGGGATAGCACTATTTCGGTCTTTTTGGACCTCATGGGCCAGCCACACCCATATTTTATGACTCCTCCCTGTAAAGGTCAAATATTTATTCTTTTTAATTCATAGGCTCAAATGTATGATATTTTTGTAGTCAGGGTTTTTTCTCCCCAGTCTCCCATAAGTCTCAAAATAAACAACACAAAATGTCTGACAGGCCTGAAAGTGATGATTGGAGATATCATCCCACTATGGCCATTTAACAACTTTATCTACATAGGAGAAAAAACCCTGACTACAAAAATATCATACATTTGAGCCTATGAATTAAAAAGAATACATACATACATACATACATATACTGAATATTTGTATATATTTACTTTAAAAGCATGTAAATACTGTGTCAGGCATACCTGCTTTTCCCTTAATTTAAAATGCACTTTATAACATTTATTTTACAGCACATGCTTCTGTTTTGCTGTTTGGCCATGTTGTTGATTCTGGCAAATGTTGCAGAGATGCTTGTAAGGTCTCAATCTGCTCCAGTGTGCTCTCAATAAAAATAAAAAAAACAGCAGATCCATTGCGATAACCACCCTTCTCAAAGAAGCAGGAGCAGCATTTGATATCACTTTTTCACTCTCTCAGTGAACAAAATATGTATTTTGAGCAGCTCTGAAAAACCAGTTGATGCATCCTACTGGTGCATGAGAATTCCTGAAAAAAGTTTTACCTGAAGGAGAAACAATGCTTTGTTCTCGTAGTTTAAGAGGACTGAGTTGCAAGGGTCGAGAGCAAGACAGTAACTGGTGAGAGGCCCTGGCTTTGGTTGCTCTTTGGGGCAGCTTGCTAAGAGGTGAAGGGGTCCACATTTGAGGAACAACATTGCAGGGCATCTCTGGATGATGCAGTGGGATCTGATGTGGAAGAAATTAAAATCATTATACATGTTTTGTATTTGGTGAATCTTTTATGCCAAGGTTTCTATGTAAAAAGAGTTCTTTAAATGAGAGTGAAATCTGAAGGAGCAGGAGCAGCGGAGAAGCCCAAAACTGAAGAATTTAGGGCTCGAAAGTTGAGAAAAGTTTACCTTAAGCTGTTCTCTGCAAAACAAATCCTTTTTCCCATTTCCATTATCTTTTATGTATGCTTCTGTAAAAAGATGGCAAAAGCCAGTTTATAGCATGCATATATTTTGCTATCAGACACTGCATTCGTTGTAAAGCCTTATTATTCCATAATTCTATCATTTGTAGCATTTCCAACAAGCTTTTTCTATAGGACACTTCTCACAATTCCATCAATTTATTTCACACATTTTGCACATCTCCAAGTTCTATGTTGGAGTGAAGAAACTATGTAGGGATACTTGATACCTCTAACATCAATGGAAGAGAGTATTTGTAGCTGAGGGTTGAACTGTGGGCTCTCTGAGCTTGGTGATTGATATTACCTTGTTGAGTAATGAAACAACTGCAATGAAACAACCATGCTTAGATACCACCAAGAACTCTACCCCCAATGTCTCCACAAATTGTATTATAAATCCAGTTTGTTTCTTTTACAACAGCACAACTATAGGTCAAGTATTGTGGACTTCTTCCTAGAGAAATTGGAGCAGCAGTTAGACTAAAAGTTGTCATTAATACCAAATAAACCCACAACGATCCATTGATGGATTGGAAAATTCACAAGAAGGAAATTTGTCCAAGATTTGCCTCACAAATCTATTATGAAGATTTAATACACACGGGCCTGTAGGAGGAGAATTAAATTAATTCACTTAAATATGAATCAACAGTGTGCTGCAACCACCAAAAAGCTAACACAGTTAGGCTGCAGTAACAGAGGGATAGAATCAAGATCATATTAAATGTTAGCACCACTTTATAATGCCTTAGTAAGACCACACTTGGAATATTGTATCCATTTTTGGTCACCACCATATAAAAAAGATGTTGAGATTCTAGAAAGAGTGCAGAAAAGAGCAACAAAGATGATTAGGGGACTGGAGACTAAAACAGGAAAATGGTTGCAGGAATTGGGTATATCTAGTCTAATGAAAAGACTATTAAAATTAGAAGGCCACGATTTGTTAAAGGGGTGGCACGCCTTCTTGTGGAACGCCGGGAACAAAACCTATAAACATTTTAAAAATCACATAATAAGAAATTCACTGATTGGCATCTGGTTCAAAATTAAAAACAACATTATATGAAGGTTCCCGGCTGGATATCTGCATTGGAGGCGGCAATGCACCCCAACACACTAGACCCCCATAAATTAATAAGATACAGAGAATTACTGGACCCCCAAGGAAGATCAAAAACATGGCAGGAACTCAGGGAACAAGGCATAGAAATAGATTGGTGGCCCTACCTACAAATACAAACTAGATACAATAAAGACAATGAGGAAGGAGGAATCGATATAAATCCCAACGGATGGAAATTTGATTTCAAAGATATACAAATACTTATTAGAATTTGACCTAGCAGAAAATTTAGTTAAAGGACAAATGATAGCTTGGGCAAGGAACATTGGCAAAAATATACAATTAGAAGAATGGGAAAGGGTATGGGAAACCAACTATAGAATAACAAAATCCGTAGCATATAAGGAGAACCACTACAAGATGTGGTACAGATGGTATCTAGCCCCTGCGAGATTGGCGAGGATGTATGCAAACCTTAATCCAACGTGTTGGAAATGAAAGCAAGCACAGGGAACCTTCTTTCATGTTTGGTGGCTTTGCCCAAAAATTAAAAAATATTGGATAAAAATAAAAAATTTAGATATCAGAAATAATTGCAGAGGATATTGAGCTAGGACCAGAATTTTTTTTGTTAGGAATGCTTAAACAAAACATTAGAAAGGAAAATAGTACCTAATATTACATATAATTACAGCAGCTAGGTTAGCTCTAGCACAAGTCTGGAAAACAGATCAATTGCCAATGGAGCAGCAAATAATTCAAAAAATTTACACATGTGCAGAAATGGATAGACTAACGTTGAAATTGAAAGATAAGGAAGACTCAGTATTTTAAGATATGGGACAGTTGATATGAGTGGATAAACCAATGGAAAAGAAGGTAAAGTCAAAACTTAGTAAGAAATTTAAAGTAATAATTATACACCGTCATTAAGGGGAAAAAAAGGGAAAATAAGTTCTTGTATATATGTGTACTTATATACATTATATATACCTTATTTGTTGTTTGTTGATATTGTTGATTGTATTTTAAGGTTGTGAATGTTTTATACAATTTTATGTTTTTTTAAAATCTAATAAAGTTTGTTTTTTTAAAAAAAAGAAAAGAAGGACTAGAGATGACGTGACAGCAGTGTACAAATATTTGAGGGGCTGTCACAAAGAAGAAGGGGTCAACGTATTCTTCACAGCAACTGAAGGTAGAACAAGAAAAAATGGATGGAAACTAATCAAGGAGAGAACTAACCTAGAAATAAGGAGAAATTTCCTTATAGAACAATTAATCAGTGGAACGGGTTGCTTCCAGAAGTTATGGGTGCTCCAACACTGGAGGTTTTTAAGAAGAGATTAGACAGACATTTGTCTAAAATGGTACGGACAAATCCTTGAGCAGAGAGTTGGGCTAGAAGACCTCCCCTCCAAGGTGCATTCCAACTTTATTATCTGTTATATCTTACTCTACAATAAGTACATTTGGCAAATTTAAGAAACTCCATGCCTATAAATGTTGCCATTCACACCAATGAGTACCAATAATGGAGAATATTTGTAACTCAGGGTTAAATGAGTCCTTGGTACTCTCTGAGCTCAGAGAGCACCAAGGATCCCTCATACCAATGAGTCAAATGTGTTTATTTTATTTATTATAAATGTTCTTATCCTGGTTATTCCTGGTTATTCTACTTTGAAGCACACCGAAACTCTATTTTTAACCAAGTGCTAAACAGTAGGTGGTCAGACTGATCAGTTTCATACAAATACTAGATCAATCCCCCAACCCCCAATCTCTAACTTTACAGGAAATCACACTGGATATAATATATTTTGATCCATGTGAATTGTTTTAGTTTGCATCAAAGTAAATAGATATTTCTCCGACTATCTTAACAGTGAAGGCTTATGCAACCATAGCCACAAACAATTTAAACCAGGTGTCACATTCTAATTATTGGATCTGTATATTCAAATTATGAATGTACCATTGAGCTATAAACTTTCCATTTTATTTTTTGGATGTCTTCTGCTTTTAAATTTATACTGCAGGTAAGTTGTAACATGCAAATTGTACATTGTAAGTTATTAACAACACACAAAAGAAATTTGGTATTGTAATTCTGGAATAGTGTTTTTCAAACTCAGCAGAGTTGAAGTCAAACATCTTAAAGTTACTAAGGTTGAGAAACACTGTTCTAGAATGTATTTACCAGGAAGTAAGTTCTATAGAAATACCTTTTGAGTAATCATGCTTAGAATCAGCAGCATACAGTGTATACTGTGTTCCAGCAAACACCCCAAAATGGCTGTTGGCAGAATAAAATAATGATTGGGAACATGAATACTTTTTCTCAACACTATTTAAACAGGAGTTAAACTAAAAAAAAAGAAAAAAAATGAGCTTATGGTTTATGGTTTTGATGCTTAGACAGAATAGATTATATAAAGAAGAGAGTCATGATGTAATTTTAGAGAGGGAGGTTAAAATATAATTGTACTTATCACTGCTATGAAAATCAGATACCAATTCTTTATGTATCTTTTGATGTCTTCCTGTTTTCTACATTTTCTTTTTGCACTTTTAGCTTGTTCTTTTCTTTTCCCCTTTTCCTTATTCTTTGTTCTATTTTACTTTGTATTAGGTCTTACTGTTGATAGTTAAAACTTTCAATTAAAATTATATATAAACAAACATATACATATGACAAATACACAGACACACTAATTTTTTCACCTCTCTTTCTCACCCCTGTAGAGGTGGTCTCGCTATTCCTCAATCTCAGATCCTCTACCAGAGGCCTGGGACTTTGAGGGTTCTGCTCAGAATCTCAGCTGATCCTAGCACTTTACTGTTTTGGACAGAGAGCTTTGATATTGTTCCTTAGATTATATGTACTATTATATATTATAATCTTATATATTTGTGAACATATGTGTGTGTGTGAAGTAAATCAGGACTTTAGCTTTCTAGATCAAAGCTAATATATTTTACAGGAAGTCTGTCAGAGGCATTCTTTCTGAAAAATCTTAATAAAAACCTGATTCAGAATTGCTGCTGTCAGATGAACTGGAATCATTGCTGGTGCTTTCAGACGCAGAGGAGGCATTGCTGTTGCTGCTGCTGCTGCTACTGCTTTCACTTAGTCGACTAGGCCTTCCGTAGATTTTTGATTCAGCATTTTTTCCAGCTGTAAGACACAGAGAACTTAAACTTAAAGGAGAACTTTGGGGGACAAAAAGTACAGAGATGATTAAAGGCCTGGAGACTAAAACATATGAAGAATGGTTGCAGGAATTGGGTATGGCTAGTCAAGAGAAAAAAAGGAGTAGGAGTGACATGATAGCAGTATTCCAGTATTTGAGGGGCTGCCACAAAGAAGAGGGGGTCAATTTATTTTCCAAAGTACCAGAGGGCAGGAGAAGAAACAATGGATGGAAACTAATCAAGGAGAGAAGCAACCAGGAATTAAGGAGAAACCTCCTAACCGAGACCGATTAACCAGTGGAATGACCTTTTCTTCAGAAGTTGTGGGTGCTTCATCGCTGGAGGCTTTTAAGAAAAGACTGGAAAGCTACTTGTCTGAAATGATATAGGGCCATGATGGCGAACTTATGGCAAGCATGCAGAGCCCTCTACTGGCACGTGCACCATCACCCCAGCTCCAAATTATTTCTTTTGTGAGCTTCTGTTTCCCTGCAAATGCCGAAACAGAAGCTCACGAAAGAAAAAGATTTTACCTCTTGCCATGCTGCTGGTGTTGGGATGCCCCACCTCCCACCAGCCAGCTGGTCTTCGGGTCTCTGCTGCACATGTGTACATGTCCGTGCATGCACATATTTGTGCATGTCTGTGCATGCACACGCATGTGCGCACACACCTTTCAGCCTGGGCATGCTCATGCGCAGTTTGGGCACTCGGTGTCTAAAAGGTTCACCATCACTGGTATAGGGTCTCCTCCTTGAGCAGGGAGTTGGATTAGAAGACCTCCAAGGTCCCGTTGGAGGTCTCAGTTAGCTCTATTCTGATTTATTAATAAAGTCGCTGTGTTGGGAATCAGGGAGCAACATTTAAGCAAAAGTAATTGATATGGACTTAACTGGCATTATTAAGCTAATAATGTTTGCCATAGGACAGAACACCAATTCATATGGCACATTCCAGAAAAGTATATTCCTGGATAAAGTGCACAGAGATTATCAAGATCCCCACACCATTTTTTCATTAGGGAGGGCTCACTTACATTTTGCATTTTGCTTGACTGAGCAGAGCAGGCCGCTGACATTCAGCAACTTCTGAGATTGTGGCTTCTCTAACGTAAATTGGTCTTTGGGGTTTTTTGCTAGATACAAAAGGAAGAGGAAGGAAATCAGGAACAACATCCAAGCAATTATCTAGGGGGAAAAAATCATACAATTTTCCCCTCACTTTTTAGGCATGTTGTATAACGCACCATAATTTTTCTTGGGTCTTTTTCTCAAGCAAGTCATGACATATTTCTCCAATGCCCGTAAAGTTGATGCTTGGAGAGCTTCAAAATCAATTTCAATTTCTTCAAGATTTGAATGTCTCAGTGATGGCTCCCTTGACTGAATAATATAGACCACTCTGCCAAGTTTCTCCCCTGGGAGTTTATTTATGTCTAGGCTTAATTGCCTCTTTTCATCATAAGTCATTGGCTTGGCAGTATCCTCGTCCTCACTCTTGAGTCCTGCAAGTTCTTCTTGCTGCTGGCTTTTCTTGGAATGACTGCAAGAGAGAGAATAAACAATCATTAACTCTGGGACCAGCAGCTTTCAGTACAAATTCATGCCAATAAGCAGCCTTACAGGTTCAAAGACATTTTTTTCTTCAGCGGCTTCATTTTTCTGCTTTTCTGAATTGCGGGCTTCATTTTTGCTTTGCTTTTGCTTTTTTCCTTAGATTTTCCTTTCTTTTTCAATCTGGGCATGGTTGTTTTAGCCAAAGCTTGCAATTGCTGGTGAACAGCTTTAAGCTAGAGAGAGGAACAGAGAGAGGAATATGAATAAAAACCTGATTTGTTCAAAGTTGTAGTGTTCTGTGAATGTTCTTGAGAGTGCTCTAATCTGAGCAATTGGTGAAACAGCTTATACTGTACCAAAGATGTTTTTTCAAAAGGCAACTGGGCTTTGTTTTCCTTGAAAATGTTTTGCTTCTCATCCAATTAATTTCTTCATGAACTGAAGAAGTTTCTTGGATGAGAAGCGGAACGTCTTCAAGATAAACGAAGTTCAGTTGCCTTTTGAAAAAGCATCTTTGGGACAACCATGACCTGGATGACTGAAAATCTCCATAGAAATTTATACTGTACTATATAAACTGTAAGGGGAACAGAGGTGTATTTAGAATTTGCACTACAAGTGATTACATTGCAGGTAATCTTAATTTCAGGTCTACCCATTCAGTGATGAATCAACGTTCTGACAGAGCTGAATAAGGGATACTTGGGACCAATCCTAGTAGTTACAATGGCACTTGGCAACTGGCTTGCAATTATATTATAGTGTCCCACAGTCATGGGATTGCCATTTATGACTTTTTTTATACTCCTTCCTCTTCTGCTTTCTAGCCTGGTGTGTTAGCCACAGACCAAATTGTTCCACTTAGGAAGATGAGAGAATGTCTACTTGTGAGCAAAAGGCAAAGAGAGAGCACATAAGGCTTCCTTTTTACTATGTTCCTTGTTGTTATGACTGCCTGCAACTTAGGTTCAAGTGAAGTTGGCAGAGAGCTGCCAAGAGCTTTCGAAGGAACTGGTTGGTTTTAGATAGCAACAAGACTCAAAAATTGTAGTAGTAAGTAAGTAAGTAAGTAAGTAAGTAAGTAAGTAAGTAAGTAAGTAAGTTTTTCAACTGAGCTTGAACACTATTGCCAAAGGAAGCGTTGAACGGTATTGCCTTTTTAAAGGTTGGCTTGGATAAGGAAAAGACTGAGTAAGCCTTCAGAGATCAAGGTTCCAGCCTTTTGAGTTCACTAGTTATGTCAGGCAATTCATGTACCTGAAGAAAGCTGTGTATCTGTGTGGTTGATCTTTTAAGGAAGCAGTAAAGCTGTTCTCAGCCTTTGCTTCTGAATGCAGGAATGCAAATCTGTGTTGCATTCCTCATATCTCAATAAGACCCAAGACTCAAAGTGACTTGGGTCTTATTGGTTCTAAAGTAGTGAGAGGAATTGCTGGTGGAGCATTGATAGTAAACCTGGTTAAAAGCAGGGGTGAAATGCTCCCTGTTCGGACCGGCTCGGGTGAGTAGGTAGCGATGGCAGCGGGCAGTTTGGAGAACTGGTAGCAAAAATCCCTGCCCCCGCCCCCCATGGCCAGCTGAGCCATGTGATCATCAGAGCCTTTTTTTTCTTTTAAATGGCTCTGACCAGCCAAGCTCTGACGATCCCAGTTGAGTTGCCTGCCGATCAGGCAACTCAGCTGGGCTCGTCAGAGCCTTTTGAAAGCATTTTTTTTACATGGTTTTACTTTTAAAAGTAAAAAAAAAAAATGGCCACGCCCACCCAGTCACATTATCCCACCACCACCAAGCCACGCCCACAGAACCGGTAGTAACAAAGCTTAGATTTCACCCCTGGTTAAAAGGGTTTCAATAGGAAGTAGATAAAAAAAAACTATGGATGAGAATTTTTTCTCCCCTTTGGGTAAAGTTTCTTAAATTTAGGACTAGACATTGTGGGGTGGAAAAAAACAGGATTATTCAAAAGAGCCACAGATTTAAAATGGAATGCTAGCAGGGAAGCTTAAAAAGAATCAGGAGGGCTACTTGGTATTTTCTTCAAATTATTCCTCTTATTTGCTTCTCCAGCCTGCAGTCCAAGAATACTGAGATCCCCTATAGTAGTGATGGCTAACCTTTTTGCTGTCACGTGCCAGGAGCGGGAGGGGTTGCACATGGGGGTGCCCACACCCACAATTCAATGTGCCCCCCCGCGCATGTGTGCACGACCCCCCCCCGTGCTTTCCCTGCTTTTGGCACGCAATGGCACGGTGGGCCAGGTAGGGCCGTTTTTCATCCTCCCCAGGCTCCAGAGGCTTTCTTGGAGCCTGGGGAGGGTGAAAACGGCCTTCCCCACCATGCCCCAGAGACCCTCCAGAGGCTGGAAACAGCCCATTTCCCGACTTCCGGTGGGATTGGAAGCCTGAAAATCAACTGGCTGGTGTGCGCATGTGCACTGGAGCTGAGCTAGGGCAACACTTGTGTGCCCACAGATATGGCTCCGTGTGCTACCTGTGGCACGCGTGCCATAGGTTCGCCATCACGGCCCTATAGTATGATCTAAACATTTCATCCCTTCACTTCCCCATCCTAGTTTTTCCCTTATATGGGAATGATCAGTAGTAGTATTTAGGAACTAACACAGTTTCTATGAACAAACAGATGGTGTGGAGGGGGGGAAATATGGCTCTTGTTTAGCTGGAGAGCAACTATTATGAAACATGTATAGGCTTTTTTTAAAAGGGAAAAATATAACATCTTGCTCAAGAAAAATACCCAAAGTGCTATTTGCTGCCAAAGAGAAGAGCAGGTTTCAAAGCAGGCAGAGGTTTGTTCCAGCATTTTTTATCTTAGCACCTTCCTCCTAATTATGTCTCCTTGCCAGCATGAAAGGTTAGCACAGAACATAATTGTTTGCTAATAAATATTTCAGCTGGAATGAGCCCAAGTAAATCATTTTTAAAAACACCTAAATACTCCTTTTGTCTTCCTTCGGTGTGATGGTGTACAAGGTAAGGTTCTGAAAATAGCAAAGAAAATGACCTTGATGGAGATATGAAAGATGCTACCAAAGCAATGAGGTGTGAAACAAACCTTAAGTCCACAATGATCACCTCTCTAATTCACAGGAATATAAGAAGGGATTTCCAACTCACTATAAAGGTAAAGGTTCCCCTCGCACATACATGCTACTTGTTCCCGACTCTAGGGGGCGGTGCTCATCTCCGTTTCTAAGCCAAAGAGCCAGTGCTGTCTGATGACAATTTTGTCGTCATGTGGCTGGCATGACTAAACACAGAAGGCGCACGCAACGCTGTTACCTTCCCACCAAGATTTTCCCTATTTTTCTACTTGCATTTTTACATGCTTTCGAACTGATAGGTTGGCAGAAGCTGGGGCAAGTAACGGGAGCTTACCCCGTTATGTAGCTTTAGGGATTTGAACTGCTGACCTTTCTGATTGACAAGCTCAGTATCTTAACCACTGAGCCACCACGTCCCCATCCAACTTACTATATCCACTCTCAATAAAAGTAGATTTCAGCCTTCCTATAGGCTGAAATGATTTTCTGCTCTTATATACCTTGTTAGGCTGACAGATAGTTATAATTCATGAGGATTAAGTAAGCAAAGCTGTAGTATAATGAATCAAGCAGTACTAGTTATATCTTGTTGACTTTTTTTAAAAAAAACTCATGCTATACATGATTGTGCAATAACTAGTGATTTCATTATGTTGTGAAATTACATAAGAAATGCACAATTTTTTTCTCACACAGTGGGAATGCAAATATAGAAATGCCTTGTTTTCTATAATTAGACAATGTTAATGTAACCAAAAATCTGGTTAATTTCTTATTTTCTATTAGCTGTGTTAAATAAGGAAGTGATTTCAACACAGTTCTTTCTCCCTTCTTAGACATTTTCTCTCCTCTTATACCACAAATGATCCCATCCTTTTTACTAACCACCAATGGGAGCAAAATATAGCCATGTGGAACTGCGGGAAGAATTTATGAATGTATATAATTGTGTTAGAAATATTGGATAGGGAATCATATGTTAATTAAGCCAGGTCTCCATTAAACACTTATTTACTTGGTCTGTTGTGTGGATGTTTGGGTGGTTTGGGGATGGGGAATTGTGGTGGGTGGGAGTGCGTTTGGGGATTGTTATGTGTGTTGGACCTGGTCTTTGGGTGTTAAGTGAATTTCGTTGTATGGGTGTACTGTGTATACACATACAATGACAATAAAGTTATTATTGTTATTATTATTATTTCAAACTGTAAAAACACACAAGCAAACACACAAAACTAAATTAACACAATATAAACTTAATTATAATGATCACAGTTCAAACAAAAAGACTCAGTCCACATCACTTGATTTAATCAACCTCTTCTCCAGGGTCAACACATACACACACCCACACCAGAGGTGTAATCCACTTATCTTCACTACCGGTTCGCAAATGTGAGCGTGCGTGCCTCTTCCACACATGCGCAGAGGGTCAAAAATGAACATGATGATGTCTGGGCGGGTGGGCGGAACCTCCCACCACCAGCGCTACCGGTTCGCCCGAGCCAGTTAGAACCAGCTGCGTTTCACCACTGACCCAAACCCCTCAAATATCACACACTAGAACCAGCATGCCCATCAAGCACACACCTATAAAACAATCTCTCTGTGCTCCATTTTCTTTTTAGGCAAATTTCTTTGCTTTTGGGAATAAATAATTCTTTTTTCACAACTGTCTGGATCTCATTTTTGTGTAATCTTGCGCAACCCCGGCTCGAGCTGGAATCCCAAATTTTTCTTCTGACAGAACTACGTACACAGTCACTTACTTGATCTTGGAGTTCTTCAAGGCGTTTCGCTTGTTCTTTTTCAGAGCTTTCATCAGATGAGATGTTAGAGCTGCTATCACTAGATACAGGAGTGGGGCTCCTTGTGGTAGTATGCAGCAGAGGTTTACCAGTAAGTGGTTCATCTGGAATTCTGGCAAACATCATCTCAAAGACATCCTTCACAGAAGAAAGGTAGCTAGATTTAAAAACCTTCTCCATGACTAAGGGTTTCTGCAGTCTAGGACTTTTAACCTTAGCATTTTTGTTGCACTAGCAACAAAAAATAAGCAAAATTCAGAGACAGCCTCTGACATACAGTAAGGAATGGAGGACATACAGATGTGATTTAAGTAGCTAGAGAGGAGATATGTATGTTTACTAAGTAACTTGCCCTTCATCCACAAGCTGACCATTGCAGCTACTCTTGGCTGCAATGGAGGATATTGTATCATAACCAGTATAGAAGTTCAATTTAATTGACAGTTGGGCAGGTTCATATACAGTAAATGGAATTCAGAGGATAATAACTTATTCTTTATTTCAGGCAGGAACACTTCTCCAGCTACGTACTATGTTGCACAACAGCACTTACTGTCATTTCACTGGGATCTTCCAATGAAATGTATTATTTTTTCCCCTTGTTAATAACTCACCTGCAGTTTTCTTGCCATTGACACTATTTCATGATCTGGAGAATGGTATCTATAGTAATTCATAAACATTAGCCTAATATCAGCAGCAAATTCTTGTGTGTCTTTATATTCACAATTATCCAGTTTGTTCTGTAAAAAATAGAAGAATTCTTTCAGCCAGATATCTTATAGCAATATCTGTGCTCTGAATGAGAACGTTGAGTAAGCAAAATCACACAAAGTGTCAAGTTTTATGGTCACCAGTGTTAACATATACGATTCTGTAGCCTCACATTTACAACATATCTTATGTTCCCAAACATGGAATAATATATTTAATTTTACTTTCCAAGAGACAGTATTTCTCAATATACTTCCCAATTTGATATCCACACCACTATTGTAGCAACAGCTGGAAACACCTTTGGATTACCTATTCTATATCATCTTATATCTTGCCTTTCTACTATTTTTTTAAAAAAATCATCTTTGATCAGGCCTTTACTATCAGAGGATCCGTACCAAGCCTTTGGTTTCTGCGCCAGTACTGTTCTATCATGTTTTAGTTTATACAAAGACAATGCAATGAATAACTACAATGGCATCATCTCTTACATGACAATATTTTGATTCAAACCAGGTTGAGACATTCTTTCAGTCTCACAAATTTTATTGGATGCCAGATACTACAGAAAATGACAGATTGGCGCTAATGCAGAAAAGTGATGGCTATCCAACTGACACACTGGTTTTAAAATGACATAAGATATAGGTGGTCCTTTACTTATGACAGTATTGGAATCCAGAATTACAGTCGTAAGTTGTGCTGTTTGTGGTTGTACCCAAGTTTATGAGTGGTGATTTTTTGCAGTGGTGGTTGAATGAATGCTGAAGTCAAAGTGAATGTGTGGTTGTTAAGCATGCTGGTTTTTGGCAACAAATGTAATCATAGTAATTTGACCAAAGGATACTGCAGACCGCTGTAAGAGCCTTGGTGGCGCAGCAGACTAAAGTGCTGTTAATTAGCACCAGCTGCCTGTAATTACTGCAAGTTCGAATCTCACCAGGCTCAAAGTTGACTCAGCCTTCCATCCTTTCGAGGTAGGTAAAATGAGGACCTGGATTGTGGGGGCAATAAGCTGACTTTGTATAAAAAAGAACACTGCTTGGGGGGGCCGAAAACCCTACTAAGCAGGTATATACAAAAGTATGAAAGCTATTGCTTAACGCATTGTAAGCCACCCTGAGTCTCTGGAGAAGGGCGGTATATAAATTGAACTAATAAATAATAAATAAATAAATACAGGCTGGCTGCCAAGCAACCAAAATGCGATCACATGACTGCCGCCGGGGTGCGTGAGTTGCCACTGGAACTTCAAATCTTGATTGTAAATACCTTTTTTGGTATGACCAGTCTCTAACCAACTGGTTGTAAGTTGAGGATCACCTGTATAGAGCAATCAATTCCATTTATGATGCCAAACCCACTTACTTTAATAGTTCCAAGATCCATAGGACATTTAATAATATTGAGATATTCTTCAGGATCCAAGGCAGCGGTCTCTATTGGCTTGTAAAATGGCCAAGCATAGGCGGCATGCTGGTTTGACATCAATTCTATAAGAATTTCATTACAGTATTCCAGTGGTTCTATTAGCTCTATATTTTCTGTGGGTTCAGTTGGCTGCCACGAATCTGATAAGGCTTCTTGGGACAGGAATTCTTCTCTAGTGGAGATCTTGGTTATTTTGGGTTCAAGGAGCACTGGAGAAGATTCGGTGCTTGCGGTGATGGTCGCTGTAGTGGTATCAGCTTTCCTTTTTACACCCTTTTCATTACAGGAACATGGCTTATTAAAGAGAGAATTGTACATTTAAAATCTGGTTTACGATCCTTGGAATAAGACAGTCAAAATTTAATTATAATACTCAGGTAGCTTTTTTAAAATCCTCCTCTTCCCCCAGATGCTATAAGAAACTTACTAATATTTTAGTTGAAGCCATTCATTACTTTTTGTCAAAATAAAGTAAAAATATAAATATATATTTTCAAATATGTTAGAAAAATTTAAAAAAACACACTTTTTCAAAATGTTCAGATTTATAGACTACTCTTTGGCCTAAACACTGTACTGTACCATCGTTTCAGAGAGTAAGGAGAAAGAGACAAAATGAGTAAATGAATAGATATAACATTTCCACATTGTGTACTATTTTAATATTTACATTTTTACAGTCTGATCCTACTAGACATGTATTTCGTTTACCTCTAAAAGACCTGCTACTTTGAGCACTGAGTTCTTACCTAAAACAGTCTTCCTCAAGGTGATGCCCTCTAGATCAGGCATGTCCAACCCAGTGGTGGGTTCCACTTACCGTATACTTCGGAGTATAAGACGCACCTTTTTCCTCCCTAAAAGGGGGTGAAAATTTAGGTGCGTTTTATACACGGAATGTAGCCCCGCCCACCCACTGGCCCCCACCCTTTGGCCTGTGCCTCACAGCAGTTACCTCCTTGCAGCAAACAGCAAGAAAAAAACAGCTCTTTCAGTTTCAGCGCAGCCTAATTAGCACAAGTTGATTGGATCGGCCTCCCGACTCTCCGCTGATTTGCTCTCAGCTGTTTTGCGCAGGGCTCTGCTGCTTGCTGCAAAGAGGTAAATTGCTGGAGCAGATTTTTTTTTTCTTTGTGCTAATCAAGCTATGCTGAAAACAAAAATGAAAGTAAAGCAGGCTGTTTGCTTTGCTGCAAAATTGCTCAGAGGCAGAGGCAGAGGCAGAGGGAGATTTCTTTTTCTTCTTTTCCTCACCGAAAAAGGTAGGTGCGTCTTATACTCCGGGGCGTCTTATACTCTGAAAAATACGGTACCTTCACTACCGGTTCACAACTGTGACCATGCGCACGCAGCACATGCACAGTCCGTCCATGATGACATCCAGGCAGGTGAGTGGAGCCTCCCGCTGCTACCGGTTTGCAGGAACCAGGGCGAACCGGTAGAAACCCACCACTGGTCCAACCCACAGCCTGCAGGCTATATGCGACCCTGGACAGCTAGTAATGTGGCCCCAAAAGATAATAAAATATATATATATATAAAAGCTTTTTATTTATATACATTAACTATATTATATATTTTATACATAGCCCAAAATAATTTTTCTTTTCTTAAAGAGGCCCAAGCAAGCCAAACATTGGGATAACCGTGCTCTAAATCAACTTGAGACCAGTTCTTATCAGGCAATTCTATACTGTGACCATTTCTACTCTCCATTTCCTAAACAAGAGGTTGAAGTCAACATGGAATCAACCTCACAGCTTCTAACTGCTAAAATATAAAGAACTATATATCTTTTTTGTCTTACTTTGATAACCGCTTCAGATGTTGGTGTGACACTCAAAGAAGGAGAAGGCTCTGCGGTGTGCAGTTGTAGGGTTGCTATTTTCATTTGGAACTGCTTGATTTTTCTGGATTTTTTGGTCTGCTGAATTATTGATTTTTTTGCATCAGATTGCTCAGCAGCTAAGAAAACAAAGTGATAGTGTATTAGTGATGGGCTCCAGGTAGCATTCCCACATAAAGAAGCTAGACTCTTCATTGTGATTCTTTCCCCACTTTCATAGCACACAAGACTACACCATCTTATACAATTACTAAGATTTAAACTATAGCATTCAGATATAACCACGGCAATCTGCCTTACTTCAGCATAAAGCAAGAAAATACCCAAGTGCTATAGACTTCAATAGGTATATAACTGTGGGTATTTAATATTTATATGACCAAAACAAGAAACACCATTTGGGTTGTTGGTTCCTTAATGATGATGCTTCTACCAACAGTATATTACCGTAGTATTTAAAGAATGGCACATTAATAGAAGATAACTATCATGGCTAATTTGAATGCAGATGATTATCTAATAAGTACCAAAGATGTAAGCTATATGTTACAAAATATTAGCAACTAGGACATGATGTACAGCTTTACTATGCATGATGTAAGGAAATGGAAGAAACCCATGAGAAAGAATTACTGGAATGAACTAGCAATTGAAGCTCTAATTCCAAAAAACCTTTGGAACAATAAATAAGTCAGACTTTGGATAAAAATCTGGTCTCCCTTTAAGAGCTTAATGTGTAACAAAGAAAAGAGAAAGAAAATTCAGTTTGACAGAAAGAGAAGAAGGAAGTACTGGTAGTAACTAGAGAGTATGTGAAAAGTATAGTGTGTTCGATTATTACTGTACAGAATTATGCTCAAGAGATGGAACCAATCCACTCTTTTATCTTAATCCTGTTTAATAACAAAATAATTTAGAGACATTCTTATGAACCACACCATTGTATTTTCAGCAGTAAATATACAGGGCAGTGGTGGAATTCAATTTTTTTTACTACCAGTTCTGTGGGCATGGCTTGGTGGGTGTGGCTTGGTGGGTGTGGCAGTGGAAGGATACTGCAAAATCTCCATTCCCACCCCACTCCAGAAGAAGGGTACTGGAAAATCCCCATTTCCTCCCCACTCCTGGGGGAAGGATATTGCAAAATCTCCATTCCCATCCCACTCTGGGACCAGCCAGAGGTGGTATTTGCCGGTTTTCCAAACTACTCAAAATTTCTGCTACCGGTTCGTCAGAACCTGCTGAATTTCAGCCCAATACAGGGTCAATGTTTAATTTTTATTTATAATCAGGTGGCTTAAAAGTATGATACATTTCGCTGCCCTTCCCTCCATAGGTATATAGTTACCAACCTCATTTTCCTGGGCGTTTCTAAAGTTTCAACTTAAAAAGTGCAGTATTCTTTATCCTTCAATAATGCAGCAAAAATTACTAAGACCAAATACCAAACTGTCTACAGTCACCATATACTCCCCCCTCCCCCAGCAACTGCATTTATAGAGGTTTCTGCCCAGCTATTAAGATTTTAGAAAAATGCTTTAGCAAGCAATATAATCTGTTTAGAAATATCAAGTCAAGCATTTCTTACCGTCTGTGTTTCCTTCCCCTTTTTTCCCTTTATTGGTCACCACTATTTTCTCATCTGGGGGCATCTGGGCAATCTTCTGCAGAAATACTTTTTCGAGTTCTTGGGCCATGAAAACAATGTCATCACCAGGCTGCAAGATAAATGTTGGAGCCTATTACTGTCCAAGGTAAAATTGCTCATAAAGCTGCTAGATCTCACCACTATACTACTCAGGGTATAGAAACCCTCAATTCTCTGAATGTGTAAGAAAATATTCTTTATACTAAAATTTTTTAGAAGTCACTCGGGACTATAGGGTTTTTTTTAGATGGAGATTTTATTTACACATTTGAACTTAAGAATCTTTGACACCAGTCTAACTTTGCATTGGAACAGTAAAATCATCCCTATCCATATGCCAATATAATTGACAGAAATTGGTGGAAAGAGGTAAAAGAGACAGTTTGAGACAAATCACTAGGCAACCTCATGTAGTTTCTGCAAATGTTTTCTTGGTGAACGGGTATGATTAAACAGACTGCTAGAAAAATAAAACAAGAAATAAAGAATAAATAAAAGAAATAAAATAGTTAATAGTCAAGTGGAAAACTAACTAGGTAAAAGGAAAGGGCCTCTTTATAGCTTCTCTTTTCACCAATTCATTATGGAACAAGTGGTGTTGAAGAAGCCCAAATGCAGGTAGTCCTCATTTAGCAACTGCAATTGGGATTGGCAGTTCATTTGTTAAATGAAGCAGTCACTAAGTGAAACTGGGACTGTGTTTATAATCTTGCTTCAGCTTTCCTTTGCTTTACAGACGTACAAAGGCTGTAAATATGAGGATTGGTCGCAAAGTTACTTTTTCATCATCATCGTAATGGAGAACAGTTAACAAAGCAGTCACTAAATAAGGACTAACTGTAGCCCAACCAAACGTTTGTCTCAAATATTTATATTTATAGATACGGTCATCCATTGTAGATACCTTATTATATAAATAGCAGTTTGCAAACATTGTCTTGAAGTTTTCAATACATTCTGCAGCACATGTGTAGTATTGATGTTCCAGACGTTTCTGAATTGTGGTCAAGTCCATGGGCTCTTTTACAATATTATAATAATCCTGTATGTTTTAAAAAGAAATAAGAGGCAGAGGAAAAACAACAACATATGAGGATTGTAGATTTAAAGAGCATAGTTTGTAACTCCAAAACATACATACGTGACATGAATATGGGGAGATTGAGAAGGATTTCTCATGTGAACAATGTCATTGCCTACAATAATATCTTTAACATAAAACAATAAATCAGCCAAGGTCCTACTGAAACCTAAATCATTAGTAAATACATGGAATAAGAAACATTACATTTATAAAAGGAAAATGCAAGTAACCGCCCTCAAAACAAGGCAAACAGTCATATAGGGGCTAAGAGAACAGCAATTTACCAATATCCGGTAAGATAAAAGTAATATTTGAACCAGAGAATTTCACTTGTCTCTTTTCCCATTTTTAATTTTTTTTTAGATTTTTGAAGTCCTTTTTACATTTCAAATAGTTGTTACATGATCAGTCATAAGTCGAAGATTATCTGTACTTGAATTCCATCAAAGAGTAATTTCACAATAAGCAGCACTGTGTGCACAAAAGATTCTCAAACTGTAATCATGGCCTGCTCATACGTCATTTGTGATCAAATAGCAAAGGAGCAGTGTCATTATGTTTCTGTGGCCTTCAGGAGTCTCATTTTAATGATGTTTAAGTGTATCCTGAATTTTGGGAAATTATAGATTTCTAGGGATTATTAGGGTAGAACAGGGTGTCAAACTCAATTTCATTGAAGGCCGCATCAGGGATGTGTTTGACCTCGGAGAGCCAGGGTGGTGGTGGCCAGAGTTGGGCATGGTCATGGTGGGCATTTGACACAGGCTCAAAATGCCCCTTTTCCCCTTTCTTTCCACAGTTCTTTACTATAACCATTTTCCTATCACTTCTACCAGATATGACTGGAAACATTTATTACTTATTCTTCATATTCCACTAAACTTTTTATTTCTAAATTTATACTCCATTGTTTAATAGTAAATTGCTTATCCAGGCAGAAAAGCTATTTATACTACTGTATTTTTATTATTCAACTAATAATAAAAATACAATAGCATAAATAACAATGATAATACAAGATCTAACAGCAGAGGTAAATTTCTAGGATAATAAATAGAAATGACTGTCAATTATTGATACAGATTAGAATACAGAATATAGAATACCGAATAGATTGTTGATTGTAGATTAAATGGACCTACAGTATGTAAAATTTGCATTAAACTGTAGTATTAACATAGGATGTTGCTTGTTTTCTATCCAGATCAGACGCTTACTTGAGGCTACATAATTGTAAGCCACTCTAAGCCGGTCTTCCTGCAGCACTCTGCTGGCCGAAAATGGGCTGTGCGGAGGCCCCGGGCAGCTGGTTTTCGGCCTCCGTGGCCTCCTGCAGCACTCTGCCAGCTGAAAACAGGCCGGTCCTTTGATATTTCCAGACCGGCCCCACGGGCCAGATCTAAGCATCCTGGGAGCTGGATGTGGCCCACGGGCCTTGAGTTTGACACCCTTGCTGTAGAAGGTAGACAGCAGGTAGAAAACTAGTTTTTTAAAAAAACCATTTCCTATTGTTCTTTTAAGTCTTCTTAGAGGCCCATAGACAAAAGTCTGCCATAGTGGACAAGTCAAGGTTGATGGTGTAATAGTTTGACATCCAGAAAAAAAAAACATTTTAAGTGTCTGTCTGAGAAATGCAAACAGGCAGAACAGGCCCAGTGGTAACTTCCAACCCTAACTTGTTATATTAAGTTCAAATGACAGTTTCTCTAGAGGTCCAACACCAGATATGCAAGGTGGCAGTCACTTTGAAAGCACTTTTTAGATAAACTGACAAGTTGAGTTTGTCAAATCAAAAATGGACATGTGTCTGAGGGATTTAGCCTTTACTGGGAAAATCCCCCAAAAGCCCTAGAAAGATTTGTAAAGGCCCAATGGTCCAGATGTATTATGGCACAACTAAGAAGAGATAAGAGATGAAGGCCTGAATATAGATGAACTTCAGAACCAGCCAGTGGTGGGATTTAAGTAATTTAACAACTGGTGCCCTCATGATTTCTTCCAACAACCAGTTTGCCAAACTACTCAGAAAGTTAACAACCGGTTCTCCTGAAGTGGTGCGAACTGGCTGAATCCCATCACTGGAATCAGTTATTAGTAGCAGGGGTGACCTATCTGTATAGATGAACCAAGGGGCTGCCACATTATACAGGGCAACACATTTTAAGAAAAAAAAAATTACATGTATGGACCGTGGAGTACTAATTACATGGCTCGCCCAGGGTGCTGATTTATGGTAACTGGTCTAAGCCATTGCTAATTGCCATGCAGCATAATGCCCGTAAAGAAGAATGAGAAGCTTTATCTGATGATTGGAAGGAACATTTTATTAAGAGGCTTTTCTTCAGATCATTTTTGGATCCACCTGTGATTGCTAGGCATACATATCCTATTTGGATGGCCCTATTGTTAGCCGCCAACAGCCTATTTGAATGACCCACCACAAGAGCCTAATGGATCTCACTGCTTTCAAAAAGCGCTTAGAGAAATCACCAGCTCTCTTGGCAGAAAACTATTCAGTGCTTGATGAACCAGCAACAGGAGTTGAACCAAGTACTGAACATTGTTGCCCTGACGGGCTGGGGTGAAATCTAAAATTTGTTACTACCGGTTCTATGGGCGTGGCTTGGTGGTGGTGGTGGTAATATGACTGAGTGGGTGTGGCCAACCTTTTTTTAAAAAAAAACTTTTAAACGCATTTTTTTCTACAACCTCTTCGGCCGAAGAGGTTGCAGAAAAAAATGCTTTTAAAAGCCTCTGACGATCCCAGCTGAGCCATGCGATCATCAGAGGCTTTTTTTTTTACTTTTAAAAGCATTTTTTCGGCCGAAGAGGTTATAGAAAAAATGCTTTTAAAAGTTTAAAAAACAGCCTCTGATGATCGCGCGGCTCAGCTGGGCATGTGGGGGACGCAGGGATTTTTGCTACCAGTTCTCTGAACCACCCGCCATCGCTACTGGATCGGGCGATCCGGTCTGAACCAGGAGCATTTCACCCCTGCTGAGGGGCCTCTTTCTAGGGAAAGATCCCAAATTTCGCCTCAATTTACCGAAGCCCTCCAGGAAATAAAACACCAAAAATGATGCCCGAAGCACTGGTGGAAAAAAACAAGAAAGTGAGCATGGTAAGTGAAGTGGTTCGGGAATAACGAGAGGCACAAGCAAGCAAGTGACAACAGCTCTTTAATATACAGTGAGACTTCAGCAAAAACTCAGAGGCTGCAGCCCTCCTTATATACAATCCTGGAGGGACTGTTAGCCAATCAGAAACGTAGGCAGGTTTGAAACTCCTGCTTAAAAGTATCAATACATAACACCCCTCCCTTCCCAGAAAGCACTAACATTCAGAAATTTACATATGTACACACGAAATCTCGCAGGTGCCTAGGATGAGTTCTCGCTCTAGTTGACCTGTGCAGTTCAGTGTCTGGTGGGGTTTCGAGCTGGTCAGAGGGACTTTCAGTCTCTCCTGGCTCCGCCAATGGAACCTCCTGGATTTTGTCTGGGGCGTGGCTATCCCCGGCTGGGAGTGGTGACTCGCTGGGGCAGCGCTGGAACCAGGGCTTGTCAGCTAAGTATTCTCGCGAACCCGGGCTTGAGTTAGCTGTTTTGGGAAAGTTGTTGTAGTTAGGTTCGGAGATGTCTAAATTGATGTTTGTTTCGCCGACTATCCTTTTTCTAAGTTGGTCTATGTGGCGCTTCCAGAGTCTGTCTACCCCTACGTCTACCGTATACGATTTTGGGCCAGTTATGCCCACTATGGTTCCTGCAACCCATAGAGGTCCGCTGGCATAATTGCGAGCGAACACCGGGGACCCGACCTGAAACTGTCTTAGTCCAGAGGTTTCTCCCTTGAAATTTCCGTGCGAGTAGTTAGGGTGAAGCCTGTCTAACACGCACCGAAGATTTCTGCCCATGAGGAGCTCTGCTGGGCTTCTCCCTGTGGCTGTGCATGGTGTGGTATGCTGGACAGCTAAGAATTGGTCTATCCTGGCCTGCCAGTCCCTGTTATCTAGTCTGGACAGTGCCTCTTTGGCCGTCCTTACAAAACGTTCGGCCAATCCATTAGAAGCCGGGTGGAATGGGGCCGATAGGGCATGGCGGATGCCCAGTCCAGCCAAGTAGCCCTCGAACAGGGTCGCTGTGAATTGAGGGCTGTTGTCAGATACTAAAGTATCCGGTAGGCCATGTGTGGCAAATAACTTGCGAAGGGCTCTAATGACTGCCTCGGCTGTGGTAGAGGGCATTAAGATTATTTCGAGCCACTTCGAAAAGGCATCGACTACGATTAAAAATGTTTGCCCATGGAAGGGGCCGGCAAAATCGATATGGATCCTCCCCCATGGCCCTTTTGGTTTTTCCCACTCTCGGATGGGCGCTACTGGGGGATCGGGATGGGATTCCTGGCAGGGTCTGCACTTCCCCACCCACTCGGAGATAACTTGGTCCATGTTGGGCCACCAGACATAACTACGGGCTAAGCTTTTCATTCTGACAATGCCCGGATGCCCTTCGCGTAGCAATTCTAGGACCCTAGTCCTTAGTTTCGTTGGGACTACCACCCTGTCACCCCACAACAAACAACCCCCTTGCATAAACAGTTCGTTACGTTTGTTAACATAACCTTGGTATTTCCCTCCGTCCACTTTGACCGGCCACCCCTTCAGCACCCAACCCATTACAGTGCGAATGATTGGGTCTCTAGCCGAGACTTTTGCCACCTCGCAAGAGGAGATAGGCCCCAAAGTCAAAGTGTCCAGCAAAAGAACGGAGGCTTCTGGCGTTGGGTTGTCAAGTAGGTCAGGTAGGGGGCAGCGGCTGAGGGCGTCCGCATGACCCAAAGTCCGTCCGGGTCGATGGACAAGCTGATATGAGTAGGCCGACAAAAAAATGGCCCATCTGGTGAAACGTGGGGAAAGAGCAGCGGGGGTGGGCCTATCGCCTGCCAAAAGTCCTAGCAAGGGCCGGTGGTCAGTCACAAGTTCGAATTGTCGGCCATAGAGGTATTCGTGGAACTTTTTAACCCCTGCAATTGCAGCCAGAGCCTCTCTGTCCAACTGACTATAGTTCCGCTCTGCGCTTGACAGGGTGCGAGAGTAAAATGCAATGGGCGCCTCTAGGCCGTTCGGCAGTCTATGGCCTAGGATGGCACCAACTCCTACAGGGGAGGCGTCACAAACTAATACAAGCGGCACCGCTGTGTTGTACTGAATTAGGAAGCTGTCTTCAGATAGAAGTCTCTTCACTGCCTCAAAAGCGGCTGCCTGTGGTTTCCCCCAGACCCATGGTACATTCTTCCCTAATAGTTTGTGTAGGGGATCAGCAACAGTGGCTTTGTCCTTCAGGAACATAGAATAAAAATTGAGCAGTCCAAGGAAGGCTTGGAGCTCCGCTTTGGACTTGGGGGCAGGTGCGCTCTTAATAGCTCTCACCTTGCTTTCGGTAGGGTGCTGTCCACCCTGTACCCCAGAAATTCAACGGAGGGGACAGCAATCATGCACTTATTTTTTTTTAGCTTTAGTCCCGCTTCTCTAAATCTAGAAAGGACGTTCCTTACTCTGCCCCCTAGCTGACGTTCGTCCTGAGCACTGACTAGAACGTCATCGAAATAAGGCACCACTTCTGGGAGCCCTTGCAGAAGGCGCTCCATGGTGCTTTGAAATAGGCCGGGTGCGACGCTCACCCCAAACTGGAGCCTGGTGCATTTGAATGCACCCCTATGAGTTACAATTGTTTGTGCCTCTGCCGTGGCGTCGTCAACTGGTAATTGCTGATAGGCCTGGGCCAGGTCTAATTTGGCAAAAAAAATTCCGGGCCCCAGGGAGTGAAGTAGATGATGCACGATCGGCACCGGATAGGCACTCGGCTGCAAAGCCTTGTTGTGCACTTGTAGTCGGCGCAAATTCTTATTGAGCCGTCGGACTTTACTGGGGTCACTATAGGGGTTTTCCACTTTGCATGGTCAACGGGAACCAACACCCCTTGTTTAATTAATTTGTCCAGTTCCGCATCGATCTTCGGTTTCAATGCGAACGGCACCTGTCTGGCTTTAAGTCTTATTTGGGCTACGTTGGGGTCTAAGTTTAGTGAAATAGGGGTCCCCACATACTTGCCCAACGTGTCCCCGAAGACGTCCTGGAACTCGGTCAGGAGACTGTCCTTAAGTGTTGACTTGGACATCTGGTGGACGCCAGTGAAGCCCATGCCGAGGGCTCGGAACCACCCCATGCCCAGAAGGCTGGGAAGCTGCTTCGTGACGATGGTCAGTGGCAGGTCTCTTTCGTAGTCTCCGTAGGTGACTCGGAACGTGCCCACGCCTTCGAGGGGGACTCAGTTCGCTGGTAGTCTAGGATGCGCAGTCTCTGCTTGGAGAGCTGGTCCTTCCAGAACGACGGCAGGCGGGTCTTTAGGGTCACCCACGACATTATGGAGAGAGCTGATCCGGTGTCGATCTCCATCGAGCATGGCTTGCCATTGATTTCGACCACCGTGCTGACTTTGTCCTCGATCGCCGTGCTGGCCTGGTCTATGTGTATGCTGCGGCCATCTCGCGGTTCAAATTCGTGCCGTTTTTTCATGCCGCCTTCTCTCGTTGGCTGCTTCTGGCGCGCCGATTCCGGTTGGCTGCGGCGGTCATGTGGTTGGTGTTTTCTGGCCAGAATGACTCTACAGACTCACGCCAAGTGCCCTTTTTTCTCGCAACGCCTGCAAATAGCCTCTCTGTATTTGCAGGACAGTCTATCATGGTGCCCGCCACAGCTGGGACAACTTCGCTGGGGGCTGCCAGTGTCTTTCCTCTGGTGCTCCATTTGGAAGATGTCCTCATCCGACTCGGACTCCGAGCTGGATCCGGCGTCTTCTCTGTGCACCGGGGCAGACTTGGGGCTGTCTTTGCTGGTCAGCGGACGCTGCAGCGTTTCTGCAGCTTTTGTGGAGGCTTCATGAGCCCTGGCCTCGTCTAGGGCTCCAGCAAGCATCAAATCGGGCTTGGCGAGCAGGCGCCGTTGCAGCCTAATGTCCCGAACACCACAGATAAGTTGCTCAAGCAACGCATCGTCCAAGTCTCTATAGTCGCAATGGGTTGCGGCTTTCCTCAGGCTGGCCATGTACGCACTGACCGGTTCTCCCTCTCGTTGAACGCGCTGTCTGAGTTGGTATCGTTGCACGAACTTGGAGGGGACGGGAGCGTAGTGAGCCCGGAGAGTTGCCATCAGGGTGTCCCAGGAGATGGTTTGAACCGGCGTTGGCTCACACAGTGACTCGGCCATCGCGAACACGTCCGGTCCGCAGTGGCTTAGGAAGAGGGCTCTCTTTCGATTAGCGGAGAGGCCCTGTATGTCGCTGGCTTCAAGCGAGCATTCAAACCTTGTTAGGTATGAGACACATTTTTCGCGGGTCGGATCAAAAGGCTTGGGCGGAACGTAGGCAGACATGTTCGGTATGCCTCCTGTGGTTCGCCTCGTCACCTAGCTGAAGCTCGTGGTCTCACTGGTTGGCTTCTTGTAGCCTCTATCCCACCTTCATCGCCAATGAAGTGGTTCGGGAATAACGAGAGGCACAAGCAAGCAAGTGACAACAGCTCTTTAATATACAGTGAGACTTCAGCAAAAACTCAGAGGCTGCAGCCCTCCTTATATACAATCCTGGAGGGACTGTCAGCCAATCAGAAACGTAGGCAGGTTTGAAACTCCCGCTTAAAAGTATCAATACATAACAGTAAGTATCCCTGTTTAGAATTATGGTGTGGCAATAAGGAGGCAAATTGTGTCTACCTCTCCTTCCCTATTGTGTTGGAGAGCTATCTTCCAATAGCATTGTTTAGCATTAGCAAGTCATTATTGGGAAGGAGAAAGATTTGAGATCTCTTACCCAACCCCTTTGATGATAGCAAAAGCAAATAAAATAAAATAAACTACAATGAAACCTATGTTGCTTGGCTCTCAGTGACCAATTTGCACAGCATTTTGCTGACAAAATTACTGAGATTCATGATAGCCCCCTTAATCTCAGCATATAGACAGGCTCAACCATAGTTTCAACTCAGAAACTGAGAATCCTAGACCAAGCTAAATCCAAAAAACAAGACAAAAAACTCAAACCCCAAGAAAATTCTGGGAAGTTTGACAGTCAGATATGCTAGCCACATAGAGATAAACCACATTTACATGGTATTCATAAGAAACAATTAAAAAAGCTAAGGAGAAAACAAAAAAAATCAGGACACATCCCATCCAGCAGCCTACAACCAGTTGAACAGGGATTAATATCAGACTAACAACTAAGCAGAAAACAATGTCCTAATCAAGAAACTACCAAGGAGACAAACAGTCAAACAGATAATCAAACAGAAAACAATACTCTAATCCAACGGTCACCAACTGGTGGTCCATGGACCACTGGTGGTCCGCAAGAAAATTTTGGTGGTCCACAGAAAAATTATTTGCATTTTTTATATTGCACTAAATCAGGGTCCTCAAACTACAGGTCCTGGGCCGGATACATGCAATGAATGTTTGTGTTGCTGCAGAGAGTTTCCCACTTCGGGGTCTTTTTGTGTGGGGCAGAGGAGGGCAGAAATTCCAACTTGGGGTCTGCTTCAGCCTCCTAATGCGGGGCTTTGGGCGAAGGCTGGAGGGAAGTGCCACTGGTTGCGAAGAGCCAGAGGACCTTGTTCTGACTGACCATCTCAGCCCACTGAGCCTCCAGGCACCAGTACCTGGCCTTGCACTCCTGCAGGTCTTCCCTCTGCTTGAAAAGCCTATGATCATAGTCCTCAGTGAGGTGCTTCTGCTGACCCTCCTTCCCGGTCAGATCCAATTTGAACTGAGCTGTTTTGCCAACTGTTTCTCGTGGTAGCTGCTTAGCTCCAACAACTGCTTCCTGTTGAGGCCCTAAGGAGCCTGGGCAGGCAGGCGAGGAGTGGCTGGGAGAGGAGTAATAAGTAGAGGCCAGTGAGGCACCCCTCGACATGAGTGACATTGAGTTGGCCATGCCCACCCAGTCACATGACCACCTAGCCACGCCCACCCAGCCGGTCATTAGGCAGATCATATTAGTGGTCCGTGGGATTTAAAATTATGAATTTAGTGGTCCCTGAGGTCTAAAAGGTTAGTGACCCCTGCTCTAATCAAAAGACTACCAAGGAGAAAAACATACCCCACCAATATTGCAGGGCAAACTATAAACAGAGAGCAAATCCCACACCCACTAGTACTGGTATTACCTAATTGGCTATACCTGCAAGCAAACAACCAAGCTCAGAGAGTACCAAGGACTCCACAGTTCAATGCTGAGCTACAGATATTGTCTTCTACTTGTACTGAAGGGACATAGTAATAGGAACATAGTAATAAGAATTAGTCTAACCTTTGCTATTTTGCTTCTGTTAAGGATTGTTTGTTATTTTGCTTCAGTTCATGTTTTATAGGTGGTATTTAACACCGGCGAGATTGGCTAAAATGTACGCAAATATGAAACCGGACTGCTGGAAGTGTAAATATAAGGACGGAACATTTTATCACATATGGTGGCAATGCCCCAAAGCAAAGAAATATTGGGAACAGATAAGGAGATGGCTACAGGAGATAACAGGAGAACAAATTGAATTTAAACCTGAATTACTTTTATTAGGAATAATTAATCAAAAGATAAAGAAGCAACTCCAACATATCATTTTACATATAGTAACAGCAGCATGAATTGTTTATGCCCAATATTGGAAACTTGAAAATATACCAGGGAATGGGAGGATTATTCATAAAATATTAGAATGTGTCGAGATGTATAAGCTCACATTAGAAATAAAAGGCAAAGAAGAAACAGAATTTTACGAGGTTTGGGATAAGTGGTATAAGTGGTTAGAACAGAGAAACAAAAATGTACAGAAAAAAATGTAGATAACTGTAAGAGACGCATGACACAGTACTGTTATTGTTATGTAAATTGGAAGAATGGAAAATAATTTTTTTTTAAAAAAAGAATTAGTCTAACTCCTGCTATCTCACTTCTGTTCCTTGCTTCAGCGCTGACGCTAAGCACATCCTTGGAGAATAGATAAGAAGGACAGAACAAAGAGCTACTCAGGAACATCCTGCTTGATAAATAACAAGGGCAGAACAAGGAGCTGCCCAGGGTTGAGTCCAAATAGATAAAGAGAGCACAAACATACAAGGCTCCAAGGGATGCTCTATAGATAAGAAAGGCATGGACAGGTCATACACAAAGAATGCTGTATAGGTAAGAAGGGCATGAGCAAAGCATTGCCCAAGGTTGGATAATTAACTTTTGTCTCTGATTGGCTACATGAATGTATAAGATGTTTGCCACACTCTTCCCAGATGTGGCCTTTCCTTGCATGCTTGCTGCTTGTATGCTGTGGAACTGTCCACCCGGCTATTTTCTTTGGCCAAAATAAAAGCTGTTACTTTTTCCAAGCCTCTGCTTAAATCTCTTTTTGGCACTTGATGACTTGAGTACATTACCTTTGTATACATTCCTACCTTTTCATACAAAATGAATGAATTTTTTAAAAGGAGATTTAGGTCATATACAACAGACTTAAATTTGATTGGATTGAAGATAGTCAAAGAATAAAAAAAATGACCCCTGGTTGAAGGCCACATACTTGTAGTGGGGGTTTGTTTGTGCCTCTCATATCCATGATAATTTTATATTAGAATTCTGTTAGTAACAAGTTTTAAAAGTGGTACTGTTTTATGACACATTGTAAAATTTATATTAGAAATAGGTCTAAGTTTTTTATACTTGAAAGTGGGACCTATAGCTCTGCAGATGATGCTGAATTGTAATTCCCAGCATCCTTCACTATTGGCTATACTCTACTGCTGAGTGCCATAGTTCAGAAATATCTGGAAAAAGACAGGCTTCCATCTCTGTCTTATGTAATTGTATAGCAATGATTTCAGTATGACACCCATGCTTCAATATTCAGCAGAGTTAAATGCTGTAGTACTAAGCAAATTATGTCTTGAGATAGAATGGGGTATCTACCTCAACCATTACAATGTTGGGGGAAAAGCTGCTAAGGATATAAGATAATTTTTGCTGTAAGCTGCCCAGAGTCCCTTGGGAGTTGGGCGGCATAGAAATGCGATAAATTAAATTAAATTAAATAACACATGGCCTGTTGCTGCATTGCATCTCTTTACAAATGATTGCCCTTGAGTAGTAAGGAAATCTTTGTCATTTAGATTGGAGTAAAGTAGACTTTGATGAAGTCCTATACTGGAAGATAGTGGAAGATTTTATTCAGATTGGCTTGGCCATGTGCAGAATATACAGCAATATATATTTATTAATTTATACAGTTATACACTACTTCCTGCTGTTGCTACAAGTCTTAACCTTGTTTTTATCTGTCATTATTTTTAAAAGAAGCATTATATTAGCTTCCATTTTTGCTTGGACTAAAATAATTTGCCATAGATGAGATCATTGTGCTTATATTACCAACATTTCTTAACAATTAACTTTACATGAAAATACATTGTTTTTCTCTACACAGAGACACAAATTACTGGAAATTCTTACTGGAAGTTTTAGACCTTCAGCATCTACAGGTTGATGAAATGGCCAAGAAAAGTTGTGCCTCCACATCGCTTTCATGACCGCTCTCTGTAAATATTGAAGCTGATTGGTTAAGCAGCCTGTTCCTTCAGTATTGATGTAATTTGGAGGAGGAGGATTGACAATTGTCACATGCTGTGGATTTGAAGCAGCCATCTTTATTCCTGATGACTTTCTGGTGTCAAATAGATCTGCTTCCTCCATCTCCTTCAGACAATCTGTAAAGAAAAAGATTTTCAAAAGACCAGTTGATTCATTGTTCTCTATCTCACTGATTTATTGGTTAGGCCACATAACAAGGATATATAACATTTATCTATGACCCATTGTTGTCTCTGTCAAACATGTTGGTTCAGAGAACACAGTAAATCCTAATATGTTTCAATTTTTACCTAGTATATAGAGTGAATGTAATGATAGTTTTAAATAAGAGCTTATAGTTCAGCATAATGTTTGTATGAAGCCATTTGGCTTATTCAACAGACAATAGGATTTAATGGGATATGCGGGTTTAGCCATTGATATTGAAATGCTACTAAAACCTTCTTACCAGACAGACTTAAACTGAAGGTATATTACTGAGGATGCAAATATTTTAGGAACTCTTCAATATCATTTTGAAAAAACTCTTTAGCCTTAAGGAAGCCAGAAAAAACACACTGACAGAGCTCTGTATTATATCTTTGCATAAAAGGTGCTTAGAATATTATTGTAGCAGATGACCAGATTGATCCTGAGGGAGGGGTCAAATGTATCATCAGTCATGAGTCCTGTCATGCCCACAAGACATCTAAGTCTCTTTGTATTCCACTTTGAATCCCTTCTACCCTTAACTACTGTCCATTTCCATTGACCATTAGTAGTTCAGATTCTTGTACAGAGCTTAAGCTTGCAATAAATCTTTATGCTTATTTGAACTGCTTGAATCTCCTGATTTCCCCAGGACTTGACATTCCTTAATGGATGAATAATCTCTTAAACAAAGAGCAAGCATCTTGCTGGATATGCAAGAACTCCAGCATATGAAGGCTTCTGAGCAGCTAAAGAAAAAATTACCTACTGGACAGGAAATGATTTGGATGGATCTAAATTACTTTTATTTTAATACTTCAGGGGTTATACCATGAGCTATTTTCCATGGTGTGGAATACATAGTTTATGTAGGCATCCTTGCTAATTTGAAATAGATTTGTCATTCTTCTGAGTCTCCCAACTGTCCTCTCAACTGCCATAGAATTTTCTATGCTAGGAAGACTGATCAAACTATGTATCTGCTCTACCTGGAGAGAGCTCTCTGCCATCCAGCTAAAATTCATTATACCATCCGTATTGCAAAAGATATTCTTTATTACTTCCTGAGCTTTTGGTTAAGATTAAGTTGCAGATATTCTTCTAAAAATGTTTTGATATTCAGTTCTTTGTTTTAAAGAGTTCCAAAAGAATATCTTCACATTGGGGGAAATGGGCAATGAAGTGGCAGCTATAGTTCGATATAGACAAATATGTGATACACAGGTGGCAAAATAATTCAGAATTTCCACATACATATAAATAGGCACTGATTTTGCAGCAACTAATTAAGAAATGGTCCTTGGAGTTGTATGAAGTACAGCTCAGTAAAAATATCATTGAGACAGCAATGTATATAAATGTAATCAATTATTTTTTTTTTTGCAAATTATATGGATAAGTTAGATGCTGTAGTTGGGGAACTTTACGAAAGCAATCAAAAGCACTATTACCAATATTATAATTGTCTATATATAACTCTACGATTCAATTCTGGTCATAAGAAGGGTATATTGGAAGAGATCCCAAATCTGAAAACGAAAATGTGTAGACCAGTGGTGGGTTTCTACTGGTTCGCCCTGGTTCGGGCAAACTGGTAGTGGTGGCAGCGGGAGGCTCTGCCCACCCACCCAGATGTCATCACAGACGCTCTGCGCATGTGCAGAAGGTTCTGCGCATGTGCAAAAGCGCCATGAGCGCCTACTGGAAGTTCGGGAAGGCCGGTTTCCAGCCTCCAGAGGGCCTCTGGAGCCTGGGGAGGCCGGTTTCACCCTCCCGGAGGCTCGAGGAAAGCCTCTGAAGCCCGGAGAGGGCAAAAACACACACACACACACCCGCCGTGGTGCAGGAGGCCAACTAGGCCATGCCAACCCAGCAACTGGGCAGAGAACCCTTTGCTAAAATTTTTGAAGCCCACCCCTGACTCCTCTGTATAAATGTAAGCCCAAAGTTTGTGGAGCAATAGAATTAAAAGCTACTTCAACTTTTCAACAAAATAGAGATTTTGTCAGCTAATTAACACAATCAGCCATTCAGATATGGATTCAAAGCCTAACCTGAGCCCACATTCAGCAAGAACAAAGGAGAACCAAAGCACCAGGAGGAAAAAATTGAGCTCATAATTATGTGAAGATTAAAAAGTACTAAGAAACTTAATAGAATTAAATCAAAGCAATTGTTAATGAAGATACTAAAACACTAAGGGATATAGGTTAAACTCAAGGAAATTCTTATTTATTGGACTTTGTGTAATAAAGTTAATAGCTGAGGCATGGATATTGCTTGGTTAAAAAAAGAGCCTGTCATTCAAATTATAGATGCTAAATCAATAATCAAAATGATAGTAATCCTGACTTCCGGTTTGTTCGCCACCAGCGAGGACGGTCTCCCTTTAAGGACCGCCAGCCCCGCTGTCTGTAGAGCCGCTTCGATACCTAGAAGCGGCTTGAAAACTCCAAAAATCTGAAGGATTGCTGGAGGAGAGAAGGCAAGGCACCGGTTGAGCCCCTGTGAGCCCCCAGAGAATCACTGCTGGGGAGGAAACAGGCGCGGCTCCCTTTCAACTTGCCAGACTCCGGACGGCGTGGGACGACTCTGCTCTTTGCAGAACAAGCTGGCTGCTGCAAACGTCCTATCTGAATGAAACCAACCTTAATAATCAGCGGAAGTATCAACTTGAACCCCCAAACTTGAAAACTGCAAGTATTGATGTTTTGGTGACTTTTTAAATTAAGAGAAAGTACAATCGTGTGAAACTGATTTGAAAAAAATATGGCGCCCAGCAGCTGAGCTAACGAGCTAGTGAAAGTGATTCTGAGAAGTTACTTTGAGCAGTTACAAAGTTACTCTGCCTGTAATACAAAGGAATAGGAGAAGAGAAAAAATTTTCTTCTTTAAAATCTGAGTTTGTTCAGTCTAGCATCTATCTGACTAAACCTGGGGGATTTTTTTAGAAGCCTTAGTGGAGGTGGAAAAGGAAAGAGGATTTCCCTCTTTAGAAAAACTAACCTACGTGGCAGAATGGCTTCAAAGAAGCAGGAAGGAAAGGCAGCAGGGGGGGGGAATCCCCCCCACACAAACATGAATCACAGCCTCCTTCTGTGCAACAAACTCAGAAAAAAGACAAAGATTTTGACTTTGAAAATTTAAAAGAATTTATATCCCAGGCTCTGGATGATAAATTTCAAAAATCACAACAGGAAATAGATGATAAACTTCAAAAATCTCAACAGGAAATTATGCAGGAAATTAATGAAATTAAAGATATGGTGCAACAGGATTATGGCAAGGTGACTAAAAAAATATCAGATGTGGTGTCTGGCCTTGCAGAATTTATTATTAAAGTGGACTCTAAAGTGGAAGAATTTAAATCAGAAGTCAATGTTAAGATGAAGGATAATGATTATAAAATTTCTGATGTTGATGATAAAATGCAGAGAGTCGAAAACGAAATTGTTATGATGCAATTCAGGGCAATGGAATTTGCTATAAGGCTTCGAGGAATTAGAGAGGATGACCGACAGGACTTGAGACAGATCTGTGCTGAGGCTTTGGCAGTAATATTAAAAATTAATCCTGATGTGGTTTTTTACAAAATAGACAAAATTTACAGAGTGAATTCCTGGGTGGCCAGACAAAGACAACTGCCTAGAGATGTGGTGATATATTTTACAGACAGAGCAATAAGAAATGACATCCTGCAAAAATCTTTTCTTACCTCTGTGCAAATGGGGGGCGCACAAATTGGAGTTTATAAAGAACTACCACCTAAAATGTTGAAAGCCAGAAAAGATTTTGGCTTTCTAGTAAACGAATTGAAAAAACAAGAGATACCATTCCGGTGGGATGCCCCAACTGGCATAATTTTGAAGTACAAGGGAGAAAGATATCGTTTGAATACTGTGGAGAAGGCGGAGCATTTTTATAATACTATCTTTAAAGAAAGAACACCATCTCCACGTACATCTACAGTGCTGGAGATTAAGGAGAGTGATAAGAAGCAACCTCAACAAGAATTGCAAGAACAGTTTAAGCAGGTGGAGTTAGAGGAAACGCAGGGTGCTGTAGGAGGTTTCTTGGAGGAGCCCCTGTTAAAATCTTCTCCAATCTTAGATCCGGCTCAGATGGTTGAAGTTAAGGATCAGCGTATAACTCGTGCAAAATCCAAGCAACTTAAAGAAATGCAACAACAGGAAAGACAATATAAAAAGGGAGCTAAGAGCACTACACAAGAGCCTGAAGTCATGGGGGGAGCAAGACCGAAGATCCAGGAAGATATTCAGTTATTCTGCTCGTTGCTTCAGAAAGATAAAGATGATGTTTAAGTGTTTATCTTGGAATGTGAATGGGTTGAACTCGCTACATAAGAGGAAGAAGTTATTTGCATCCTTGAGACAATTTAATAATGATATAATTTGTTTACAAGAAACTCATATCACAACTCAAGATCAAAAATATTTGATAAACTCTAAATTAGGAACACATTTTATATCTTCAACTTTGCAAAAAAAGAATGGTTGGTTATTCATGTAAACAAAAGACTAACAGCTAAAATTATAGAAGCAGATGAAGATGGTAGGTTTATAGCAATTGAATTGCATATAGTAAATGGCCAAATTCTTTTGATTGGAATTTATGCTCCCAACCAACAACAGGATCATTTTTATAAAATGTTACATACTAAAATACTGCAATGGGACTATAGATCTATTTTAATTATGGGAAATTGGAATGGAGTAATTGATTCTAAATTAGACAAAAAGAGTTTGGCGAAATCCAGGATCAGACTTCCACAGACTTTTTTTGATATGAAAGAAGACTTGGAATTAAAAGATATTTGGAGAATACATAATCCAAAATAATTGGACTATACTTTTTTCTCCAACAGACATAGATCCTTTTCTAGGATTGACTTTATTTTGTTGTCAGATGATTTACTTGTTAAGACAAAAAGAACAAAGATCTTCCCAAGAACTTTGACCGACCATAGCCCAGTATGGATAGAAATCGAGATGGGCAAGACTGAGCGACGCTCTTGGAGAATAAATGAAAACTTGTTCTGATATGAAAAAAATATAATAGAACTTAAAAAGCACTTGAAAGAATTTTTTGAAATAAACTTGAATAAAGGTACCCCAATTGAAATTGTGTGGGATGCGAGTAAAGCTTATATGAGAGGGGTGCTCATTTATATGAACTCTAAACATAGATTGATTCGACAAAAGAAAAGATCTGAATTGGAAGTAGAAATAAAGAACAAAGAACAGCTACTTATTAAAAACCCAACAGATGACAGAATACGTGGTGTTATAAAACTTTTGAAAGACCAATTTCAAATGCTTATGGCAGAACAAGTTGCAACAAATTTACAATATGCGAAGCATAATACATTTTGTAATGCCAATAAGCCGGGCAGATGGTTGCCTATACATTAAGGAAAAAGCAGAGTGTATGGACTATTGATAGTATTGATACTGGAGGGAAAGAAATCTTCCAACAAAAATTAATTAAAGAAGCTTTTGTGGACTATTATACCAAACTATATGCTAAAGATGTTGTGCAGAATGGACTTATAGAAAAATACTTAGATAATAAAAGAGTTACAAAAATTACTGACCAACAAAAGGAAAGAATGAATTATCCTATAACAGACGAGGAGATAATAGCAGCAATTAAACAATTAAAAACAGCTAAAGCTCCTGGAACAGATGGTTTGACTGCAGTGTATTATAAAACCTTGCAAGCAGAAATGGTGGAACAACTTAGAGATTTATTTTGTAATATTCAACAAGGGGGTAAAATACCCCCATCATGGACAACAGCTTATATTTCTTTGATACCAAAAGAGCAAGCAGGTCCTAAAAAACCGGAGAATTATCTACCAATATCTCTTCTGAATACTGATTATAAAATTTATGCAAAAGTACTAGCCAACAGGTTGATGCCAGTAATCCAAAAGGTGATTCATGATGACCAAGCGGGATTTATCAAGGGTAGATACATGAAGGACAATGTAAGGCAAGTAATAGACTTATTGGAATATCTTGAGAAGAATAAACAGATCCCTGCAGTGCTGGTCTTCTTGGATGCAGAGAAGGCCTTTGATAGAGTGGACTGGAACTTTCTACTAAAGACTTTAAAAAAGATGGATTTTGGGGATCAATTTATACAGGCGGTTTCAGCAATTTACCAAGAGCAAAAGGCACAGATTATTATTAATGGAAGTTTGACAACAGAGTTTAAAATTGAAAAAGGAACAAGACAGGGATGTCAGTTGTCCCCACTGTTGTTTATTTTATCACTAGAAGTCTTGTTAAACACAATACGGGACTCTAATATCTTGAAAGGTATAATGATAAGGCAAGAGGATTACAGAATAAAGGCATTTGCAGATGATCTGGTTGTTACCCTAACACAGCCAATGGAATCATTAATCCAGATGAAGGACATTATACAAGACTATGGTAAAGTTTCAGGTTTTAGACTGAACCAGAAAAAAACTAAGATGATAGTTAAAAATATGACACAAGATCGCAAACACAAGCTTGAAAGGAGGGCAGGTTTTGAGATTCTACCAAAGGTAAAATATCTAGGAGTTCAGGTTGCAGAATCAAATATGAAATTGTTTCAAAATAATTATGAGGTGTTGTGGCGAGAGGTGCAAAAAGATATGGAGACTTGGAAAAAACTGCAGCTGTCTTTACTTGGAAGAATAGCAGCAGTTAAGATGAACATTTTGCCAAGATTTCTTTTTTTGTTTCAAATGATCCCGGTGCTTAAAAGTGATAAACAACTAAAAGTGTGGCAAACTGGAGTGAATAAGTTTGTCTGGAACGAGAAAAAACTGAGAGTGAAATTGAAAATTATGCAAGATGTTCCAGAAAGGGGAGGCCTTAAACTTCCAAACCTACAGCTATATTATGAAGCAGCAGCTTTGACTCTAGCAAGTGATTGGTTTGGAAGGAAAAAGGCTGGAATAATGAATATAGAAAGTTTTGATCTTGAATTTGAATGGCATGCTTACTTGTTTTATGACAATAAAGTGGATAAAGTATTTAAAAGCCATATACTTAGAGACTCTTTGATGAGAGTTTGGAAGAAGCACCGATACAAATGGGATTATAAAATACCGCTATGGCTGGATCTTGGTCATATTATGTGGAATACAAATATAATGTCACTCAGGGGGGTTTTATACAAAGAGGTTCTTTTTACAGATGCGGGCAGATGGCAGTTGAAGACACTACAGACACTGTTGGACGAAGGGATTAATTTAACTTGGTTACAATATAATCAACTACAATTGAGATGGAAAGAGGACCAAAAAACTGGTATTATGTTGCATGAGGAAGAATTGGTTAGACATATTAAAGAGAAAGGTCCAATGCATATTAAAAGGCTTTATAATGTTTTGTTAGAAAGGGACTCGGAAACTGAACTGGTTAAAGATTGTATGGTTAAGTGGGCACAAAATTTTGAGGAACCAGTGATGTTGGAAACATGGGAAAAAATTTGGGTTCAGAATGTTAAATTTACACAGTCGCAGAATCTGAGGGAAAATTTTTATAAAATGTTTTATAGATGGCATTTAGAGCCCAAAAAATTGTCGTGTATGTACCCTAATGTTCAGCCAAAATGTTGGAGATGTGATTGTTTAGATGCTACATATTACCATGTTTGGTGGACCTGTAGGAAAGTTACGGCTTTTTGGATAAAAATTTGGTGGGTCATGCAGAATGTTTTGAAGAAAAAAATTCAATTTTTTCCACAATTGTTTTTATTGGGTATAGTTAAGGGTTTTACATTGGGTGAAACAAAATTGATATTGTATATGATAACAGCAGCAAGATTGTTGATAGGTAAATACTGGAAAAATGAAGCTTTGCCCACGATCGAGGAATGGACTTTGAAGATGGCCAGTTTTGCAGAGATGGCGAAGATTTCAGCATATTTAAAAGATTGTTCACAAGAGACTTATGAATGGGAATGGAAAAAGTGGATAGATTATGTTCAGAACAAATATCAAACTAGGAAGTATCAAATAGCTTTTATTTGAAAATGTTATATTAAGATAGAAATATTTTAATGTAATGAAGATGAAAATTTATAAGGGGGAGGGAGGGGTTCAAGTTTTATATAAGTTTTATATAAAGGAGGGTTTTTTTTAACCTGATATGAGTATACTGTGCGGAAGTCCGGGGGGAGGGGAGGGTTAGGGTGGGTTAGGGAGGTTGGGAAGTTTGGGGTGGGTTGGGGGGGGGAAGGGATGAAAATGTAATTGTAAAACTTTTGCAATAAAAAAAAAAGATAGTAATCCTATCTTAAAATATCAGCTCCCCTCTCCTATTTAATACCATGATGTCTTCCACTTACAATTATTAGTGGAACATATTTAGTCAAATATAGTTTACCTTCCAGTTATTGGACTACAACTCCCATTAGTCCTAATCGGCTTGGCCAGAAGTACTCCATCCAGAGGCTAAAAAGTCCCAACCCCATTGAACTTCTGAGTGCAAACAAGCTTGGTCAGGTGGTATCACCTCCTGAGACAATATCACTAGCATAAACTTTTGAACAGTTGGCTGTTCATTGGAAAACGTGATGACACTTACAGCCCATGAATGAAATTAAAACAAATTCAAGGAGTCTCAAGTTGGAAATTTGATGGAATGTTTAATGTTGACTTTGGCCTAAGATATTGTAAATCACCCAGCTAATGGCTAAAACCTAGTTTATCATGTGTAAAAAAAAAATCAACATAAAAACTCTTTTGATTAGATCTAAGACTCAGCATCCTTTGCCTACGTGTTTACAATACACTAAACTATAAAATAGCCATCCACATTTTAGAAGTGTATTGTATAAACCACTGGGGGGGATTAGTTAATGTTTCCATTTATCATGTGACAGTCCCCCCCCCCCTTAGTTTGAGTAAGCCATGGATGAGCTAACTATGGATAAGTAATTTATTATTTTATTGTTATCCCACCTTAATTATTTTGTATAAACAATTCAAGGCAGTAAACATATCTAATACTCTGTCCTTCCTCCTCCTATTTTCCCCACAACAACAATCCTTTGTTGTGTCATCCTTTGAGGTGAGTTGGACTGAGAGAGAGAGAGAGGGAGGGAGGGAGGGAGAGAGGGAGAGGGAGAGACTGGCCCAAAGTCACTCAGCTGACTTTCATGGCTAAAGCAGGACTAGAGCTCACAATGTCCATCTTTGTAGCCTGGTGCTTTAACCACTAGACCAAACTGGTCATGCCAAAAAAAAAAAAAAGCTAGAGTCATTCAGTAACCAATTGACTATACCCCAAACCTCATGAGGATGATCTGACAGAAACAGAATTCTTCCCCTCTTATTTGCCATCATCTGCATTTATGATATGCTGTCTTTGATGAAGCAGCATTTAAAGACTCAAAATTGCTAATTATTAAATTCTATGAAAATCTATTCCCATTGGAAAACTACCCAAATTGTCAGCTATTGCCACACTTAATGATAGCAGATGCCATGGGATATATAAAAAAATACTTGAAGGAATCCTAAATCTTTTCACGTTTCTTTTTAATGAATGACCTTGAGTTCTAGTGCAGTGAAGAACATTTTCTCACTAATTCCATTTCCAATGGCACTTGTTATGTTACATATCTCTATTATGTTTCTTTTCACTTTTTAAAATCGAAATGCTGCCTTTAATTTTCTATATCTTCTCCAGCAATAGTAATACTTTTGAACTTAACAGAAATATACCCAGCTATGCATATGTTTCACCATATATGTTATTTTTGTGGTACCCTGTAATTTTGATAACTTCCCTTCCCTTTATTTTTACAATCAAAACCAAACTCGTTAAAAGGTTTTACCACAAAAATGTGAGATCATTGCCAAGTCTTCATTTCCACCCCAACTCAGAGTCATGAATGTAGATTCTAAATAAGTATTACAAGCGGAGTAGTTTGTTATCATAAGTTCTCTTTGCTTCTAAGTGGAAAAAACCTAATATGTCCATATGTATTTTATACTATCATAAATTCAACAAAATACAATGCTTTTACAAATATTAGTCCCTTCCTAAGCCAGAAATAAAAATAAATACATCTGAAAACATACTGCAAAGCACATCAAAGTAATAAAACAAATCTGAACTTCATGCCTGGATTTTTTTGTATTATTTCAGTTTTTATAATACAGTCATAATTTCACAGAAGTAACATTTGTGTAAAGTTACAGGACCATTATCTTCAGTCCATAAAAGGCACATACACTAAAAATGTTTAATGGCTAAGATATATTTTTATTCTGGCTGTGTTTTTTCTTTTATCATGACTGAGTCAGAGGATGATGATGGCCAAGATAGACAGTGCTCCACCTTGAATAGGGTGTTTTCCATGATCATTTACTGATGTTGGTTTAATCGAGGCAAGTATTCATTCCCAAGTCTTTTATGGATGGTTAGCAATGTTTGTATTTTCAACTCCCATATGGGGGCATACATTACCTCTAGAAGACTCTATTTAAGTCACAATATAATGAGGTTTAAATATTTATAGAAAACATGTCCTTGGTGAATTACCAAAGTTTGCTGAACTGGTGTTTATCTCTTTCCACTCACATTAAGTTAAATTTATATGTCAAAACCCTAATGCTGCATATTTTCTTAGAAGTCCCATTCAATTAAATGGCAGCTATTTACAAATAAGCGTTTTAGGATTGCAATCCTAAAGATGTGAACACATGTGTTCTGTGTTATCATGAAGCTCATTTAAATGTAGTAATCTTGGTTTGCTAAACTATGATTAGGCCAATACACTACTTCTCTTCCATTCTCTTGGGAAGGTTCAAGGCAGGTTTTATTGTTGCTGCTAAATTCCTTTAATCTGGCTACATTCAGAATATCCAGAAACTTGGTACTGTAATTTCTGGGCTAATGGCTAAATATTGGAGACAGAGATATAGATGAAAATCTATATCTATTGAAAATCTAAAACATTCTATTACCTAGTTCAATATAAAAGCCTGGCAGCACAAAACATGCCTCTTTGGCTGCAGAAACCAAATTATGCCCACCTCCTAATACCTTCCTTACAATGAGGAAGAGACCATTGATTAAAGAGTACTTGCTTGTGATCTTCTCTGAGCAAGAGATCATAAGACACAATTAGGACCATAGGAAATGGGTGGGGTTTTGGTATTCTCCCAAATGATGGCTTTTATTCTAGTTGGCTTGATTTTTTTATTATTAGATTTATACTTTGCCTTTTAGAATTAGAATTGGAATAACAGATTTAGAAGTGACCTTCGAGGGCTTCTAATCCAATCCCCTGCTCAGGCAGGAAACCTTATACCATTTCAGACAAATGGTTATCCAATCTTTTCTTAAAAACTTCCAGTGTTGGAGCATTCACAACTTCTGGGGGCAAGCTGTTCCAATTATTAATTGTTCTAACTATCAAGACATTTCTTCTTAGTTCTAGGTTGCTTCTCTCCTTGATTAGTTTCCACCCATTGCTTCTTGTCCTGTCCTCAGGTGCTTTGGAGAATAGCTCAACTCTCTCTTCTCTGTGGCAACCCCTGAGATATTGGAACACTCCTATCGTGTTACCCCTAGTCCTTCTTTTCAATAAACTAGACATACCCAATTCCAGCAATTGTTCTTTGTATGTTTTAGTCTCCAGTCCCCTAACCACCTTTGTTGCTGTTCTCTGCACTCTTTCTAGAGTCTCAACATATTTTTTACATTGTGGCAACCATAGCTGGGTGCAGTATTCCAAGTGTGGTTTTACCAAGTTATTGTAAAGTGGTATTAACACTTTATTCTTGTGTTCTTCATTCTATCCCTTTTCCCCAGGATTATCCAAGGATCTCTACTCAGCACTAGTTAGTGGTTGGATACTGCTAAATCCAACAGTGAGATGATTGGATAATGATAGTTGTGCGAATACAATTTATGGATGTCCTCCCCAACTTCTCTTCTGGCCATACCCATCCTACTGCTTAAACCCAGATTATAAACTGTTTTTTAAAGAAAAATTAGTTATCCACCTCTGCTTTATGTTCCTGGTAAATTGAAAAACTATTATGCCAGAAGATTATTTTTTGTGGATTTAAACCTTACGAAGTCTTTCCTAGATTACGTAATTTTACTGTTCTAACTTTACTGAAATAATGGTTGCTATAACAACATTTAAATTTACTACATTTATACCTACCATCAAATGTTCAGGGACTTCAAGCAATTTGCAACAATCTCAAATAATTAACATGGGTAATAATGTATCAAGCTTAAAAAACAACATGCAAGAGTTGCCATGCTTACTTTTTTTGTTCTTCAATTGCAGTTTTTGGCATATCATGAAAACATGGCCACTACCTTAAAATACATGAATACTCTGCAAACCTTTATCTGACCACTTAGTTCACAGAACAGAAATTTAGGAAACATGTCAGGCTTAAGCATGCGGATAATTAAAAGGATTTATCCCCTTTATCTCTGGCAGGACTTCCATATTTCCAATGCTGTATGAAAGTCCATTACAAAGTCAGCAAATGAAGATTTTTATAATAGCAATTGTGTTTGCAAGATATACTTAATTAGCAAATAACTAAGCATATTTTAATTAGTATTCTGGATGAATCTGACTCATGCAATTAATTTATGGTTCAGTATATTATAGTATGCAAAAGCAAAAAAGATAGTGAATACTTATTTTTAACTCTGAATAAGCCAGTTCATGTGAATACAATCTTTTCTTCTGGGTTGGTGCACTCTCTTAAAAGTACACATTTCATGGAGCACTTAAAAATACAGGAATAGCACCATTAATAAAGTTGACTAAGTTTGTAAGGTATTGAACAGCAAATTCTCTAATCAGAGGAATAAATGCAGCTACTTGTATGTGAGTACATTATAGAATATTTAGTCCCCCTGCCCCTTGTTCAAAACATACATAGGCTTAGTTCACACAGGGCACTAAATCATAGTTTGTTTAATCCATGGTTGAATTCATACACAGTATAGTTTAGTTAATGTGGTATCGCTATCCAATTGTTGATAGCTAAATAGATATATAAAAAGCAAATGTAGGACATAGAAATTAAGACAAATGATTAAAATAAACATGTGCATCTTACCTTATTTTTCCAAGACTTTCTATAAAAAATTCTTTTGAACTGTGAACCTAAATGATAAAGGAAGCTTAACTGAGCAGTAGTTTTTTTTTTTTGTTAACTTGCAAATCCAGGTGGCTCTAATAATTACTGAATTTACATCATGTGCTTGGAACATAAATTGTTTCAGCTGAGGATACTAATTGTGTAAGCTGCTATAATTGACACTAAGTTCAGTAAGTTTTTTTTTAAAAAAATCTATTACTTCTCTCAAATATCTACTAAACAACAAAGGTGATCTGGTCTTATAACTGACTTTATTAGGTTCTTTAGCCAGAGGCATTTCAAAATATTCACTGCATTTGTATCGCTTCTTAGATTATTTGTAAAACTAAATCAACTGGATGACCTTATGCAACATAGTTGGCTAAAGTGTGGTTAGCCAGTTATAGTCTATTTTAAATTTGAATTTATTTCAGGATTATACTTTGATGAGTATATATTAATGATTTTATGGGTTTTTGTTTTTGTTTTTTGGAAAGAGCACAAAATGCTAAAAACTAACTACCAAACAAGACATGGGAATATTCAGTTTAGTTTGCATGTCACACAGTTGCAGTATTAGTATCCCATAGAAGGTGTGACTGTTACGCGTGAGTGTGGATCAGCAAAACTACATACAGAACTACAAGGGGTAAAGCAAGATTGTTTTTTTAAGGCAGTAGGTGGCACCATAGGGAAGATTCCCTGTATTCATGGCCAAAAGAAAGTCCTACCTCTTTTAAAAGGCTAAGAAAAAGGAAAGGAGGCTGCTCTAATTGCTCAAGTAAAGATTATGGTTAATTGATCATTATTACAGAGCTTAGTGGATAGCGAATTGCTTGCCATAATTTTTTCTGATGATGGAATCTGAATTTAAGAATTATATTTTTCTCCAAATATTTGAGTTTATTCGTTGATCTTGGAAGTCAAATGCAAAAAAGTTGTCTTGTTGCTCAGTTGTTTGGTTTATTGGCTTTAGCTGTGTGATTTCTTTGAAAGTAACAATAAATTCCTTTTAGGGATAAAAATAGTATGAAGGGGGTATTAATATCTTCAAGTGGTCCTTGAATCTGTAAGTACTAGATGGGCCCTCATTAGGTCCTACAAAATAGTAACAAAACCTACATCTTATTCTGAGAGAGAGAGAGAGAGAAAACTTATTTTAAACTCTTGGTTCTCCCATCAAAGCGTTCCATGTAGAATATTTTTCCTTTTTTTATTAGTCTTTTTTAAACATTAGGGAAAACTATAGATTTAATAAATAAACAATCAAAACATCGGTTGGTTCAAAGGCTGAGGTGGGTTTTTGTATGGCATGACACTTTAAAGTTGGAAGGAGCCAGGAGTCATTTTCAGGGTTGTCCCTTCATGCATTCCAAAATATGCCAAAAAGTGACATGTGTTTCCCCACCCCCACCCCCAACCGCACTGACTTGACTACAAATTTTTGCACCCTGCTCTAATAACTGAGCTCCAGGAGATGAAAGTTCCCTCAGGACTGGCGATGTCCTTATGAGGAAGTTCTCCTAAATATCTTCCTGCTGTTATTTCTTTTTTAAAGAAATACAGTCCTATGAGAGGAAAAATGGCAGTAGAAGTGCCAGAGGCCTTGCAGAAAAGGATATTTTGTATGGTGAGGCAGGAGAAGCCTGATATTAATGAAGATGGGGCTACTCCCTTTCTAATAGTTGAAATCCTACTCAAGGTGCAAAAGTCTTGTAAAATATTTAACTAGGCATCCTTAGATTAGGGATGGGCAATTTGTGATATCTGTTGAACTCTTTAGGATGGGAGTTGGTGTTGAACAACATCTGAAGGCTACTGTTGTCCATCCCAGAACATGGGTGGGTTCTAAATTTTTTTACTACTGGTTCTGTGAGCATGGCTTATTTTGTGGTCATGTGACAATTATTTAGGATTTAGCACAGGTACTGGTCTACCAGGTTTTTAACTGCTTGCAGAGCTGTACCGGTCTACTCATTTGTTTTTGGAGGCACCGGTCTACCACCACACAGCCTTTTAACACTGATCAGCTGTAGGGCGGCCCTTTGAAGCCCTGCAGCAAGAGTTTAAACAGCTTTTTTCCTTCTAGCCGATCAGCTGGGACTCGGGAGGCAGCAATAGATTGGGGGTGGGCCAAATAAAAGGTAAGAATAACACGGGGGGGGGCAGCTCCTAAATAAAGAGAATTGGTTCAGTGACATCATATCGTTATCGTTACCGTTACCGGCTCAGCCGAACTGGGCCAAACCGGGAGGAACCCACCACTGTCCCAGAAGCTGAAGCATGGAGATTTAGGCAAACTTTAATAGTAGCTGTTTTCTTAGTTTCCAAGTTCATCCTCTTTATCACTGAGACAAATTGTAGCAAATGTTTTATTTTCTTAGTATAGGTAGTCCTTGATTGATAACCATTTGCTTAGTGACCATTCAAAGTTACAAAAGCACTGAAAAAAGTGACTAACTACTGTCTTTCACACTTAAGCAGCAACTCTGTGGTCAAAATTTGGATGCTTGGCAATTGGTTCATATTTATGACAGTGGCAGCATCCTGAGGTTATGGGATCATCTTTTGTGACCTTCTGACAAGCAAAGTCAATGGGGAAGCCAGATTCACTTTACAACTGTAACTGTATTACAGGGGTGGGTTCTACTTACCTTTACTACCGGTTCGCAGTGGGGCTGCGCGCGCTCTTCTGCGCATGCGCAGAAGCGTTTTGGTGACGTTGGGTCGGTGGGTGGAGCCTTCCACCAGTTTTACTACCGGTTCTATAGAACCGGTGTGAACCGGGGGCAACCCACCACTACTGTACTAACTTAACAACTGCAGTGATTCACTTAATAACTGTGACAAGAAAGGTCATAAAATGGGGCAAAACTCACTTAACGACTGTCTCACTTAACAACAGAAATGTTGGGCTCAATTGTGATCATACGTCAAGCACTATGTTATGTATTGATACTTTTCAGCGGGAGTTTCAAACCTGCCTAAGTTTCTGATTGGCTGACAGTCCCTCCTGGATTGTATATAAGGAGGGCTGCAGCCTCTGAGTTTTTGCTGAAGTCTCACTGTATATTAAAGAGCTGTTGTCACTTGCTTGCTTGTGCCTCTCGTTATTCCCGAACCACTTCATTGGCGACGAAGGTGGGATTGAGGCCACAAGAAGTGAATCAGTGAGACCACGAGCTTCAGCTAGGCGACGAGGCGAACTACAGGAGGCATACCGAACATGTCTGCCTACGTTCCGCCCAAGCCTTTTGATTCGACCCGTGAAAAATGGGTCTCGTACCTAACAAGGTTTGAGTGCTTGCTTGAAGCCAGCGACATGCAGGGACTCTCCACTAATCGGAAGAGAGCCCTCTTCCTAAGCCACTGCGGACTGGACGTGTTCGAGATGGCAGAGTCACTTTGTGAGCCAACGCCAGTCCAGACCATCTCCTGGGACACCCTGATGGCAACTCTCCAGGCTCACTACACTCCCGTGCCCTCCAAGTTCGTGCAACGATACCAACTCAGACAGCGCGTTCAACGAGAGGGAGAACTGGTCAGCGCTTACATGGCGAGCCTGCATAAAGCCGCAACTCATTGCGACTATAGGGACTTGGATGATGCGTTGCTTGAGCAACTAATCTGTGGTGTTCGAGACATAAGGCTACAACGGCGTCTGCTCGCCAAGCCTGATTTAACGCTTGCTGGAGCCCTAGACGAGGCCAGGGCTCATGAAGCCTCCACAAAAGCCACAGAAATGCTGCAGCGTCCGTTGACCAGCAAAGACAGTCCCAAGTCTGCACCAGTACACAGGGAAGATGCCGGATCCAGCTCGGAGTCCGAGTGAGATGAGGACGTCTTCCGAACAGAGCACCAGAGAAAAGACGCAGGCAGCCCCCAGCGAAACTGCCCCAGCTGTGGCGGGCATCATGATAGACTGTCCTGCAAATACAGAGAGGCTATTTGCAGGCGTTGCGAGAAAAAAGGGCACTTGGCACGAGTCTGTAGAGCCATTCTGCCCAGAAAACACCAACCACGTGAGCGCCACAGCCAACCAGAATCAACCCGACAGAAGCATCCAATGAGAGAAGGCAGGGCGAAGAAACGGCGTGAATTTGAACCGCGAGATGGACGCAGCATACACATAGACCAGGCCAGCACGGCGATCGAGGACAAAGTCAGCATGGTTGTCAAAATCAACGGCAAGCCATGCTCGATGGAGATCGACACCGGATCAGCACTCTCCATAATGTCATGGGTGATCCTGAAGACCATCCTGCCATTGTTCCGGAAGGACCAGCTATCCAAGCAAAGACTGCACATCCTAGACTACCAGGGGAACCGGGTACCCCTCGAAGGCGTGGGCACGTTCCGGGTCACCTACGGAGACTTCGAAAAAGACCTGCCACTGACAATCATCACAAAGCAGCTGCCTAGCCTTCTAGGCATGGGGTGGTTCTGAGCCCTCGGCATGGGCTTCACCGGCGTCCACCGAATGTCCAAGCCGTCACTGAAGGACAGCCTCCTGAACGAGTTCCAGGACGTCTTCGGGGACACGTTGGGCAAGTATGTGGGGACCCCTATCTCCCTAAATTTAGACCCCAACGTAGCCCAAATAAGACTTAAATCTAGATGGGTGCCTTTCGCATTGAAACCAAAGATCGATGCGGAACTGGACAAATTGATTAAACAAGGGGTGTTGGTCCCCGTCGACCATGCGAAATGGGAGACCCCCATAGTGACCCCAGTAAAGTCTGACGGCTCAATCAGGATTTGCGCCGACTACAAGTGCACGATCAACAAGGCTTTGCAGCCGAGCGCCTATCCGGTGCCGATCGTGCATCATCTACTACACTCCCTGGGGCCCGGAAAATTTTTTGCCAAATTAGACCTAGCTCAGGCCTATCAACAATTACCAGTCGACGACGCCACGGCAGAGGCGCAGACAATTGTAACTCATAGGGGTGCATTTAAATGCACCAGGCTCCAGTTTGGGGTGAGCGTCGCACCTGGCCTATTTCAAAGCACCATGGAGCGCCTCTTGCAAGGGCTCCCGGGGGTGGTGCCTTATTTTGATGACGTTCTAGTCAGTGCTCAGGACGAACGTCAGCTAGGGGACAGAGTGAGGAACGTCCTTTCCTGATTTAGAGAAGCAGGACTTAAATTGAAGAAAAATAAGTGCATGATCGCTGTCCCCTCTGTGGAATTTCTGGGGTACAGGGTGGATGGCACAGGCATCCACCCTACCAAAAGCAAGGTGAGAGCTATTAGGAGCGCACCTGCCCCCAAAACCAAAGCGGAGCTCCAAGCCTTCCTTGGACTGCTCAATTTCTATTCTATGTTCTTAAAGAACAAGGCTACCGTTGCAGATCCCCTACACAAACTATTGGGGAAGAATATACCATGGGTCTGGGGGAAACCACAAGCAGCCGCTTTTGAGGCGGTAAAGAGACTTCTATCTGAGGACAGTTTCCTAATCCAATACAACTCAGCGCTACCGCTCGTATTGGTTTGTGACGCCTCCCCTGTAGGAGTTGGTGCCGTCCTAGGCCATAGACTGCCAAACGGCCTAGAGGCGCCCATTGCGTTTTATTTTCGCACCTTGTCAAGCGCAGAGCGGAACTATAGTCAGTTGGACAGAGAGGCTCTGGCTGCAATTGCGGGGGTTAAAAAGTTCCACAAATACCTCTATGGCCGTCAATTCGAACTTGTGACTGACCACCGGCCCTTGCTGGGACTTTTGGCCGGTGATAGGCCCACCCCCGTTGCCCTGTCCCCACATTTGACCAGGTGGGCCATTTTCCTGTCAGCCTACTCATACCAACTTGTCCATCGACCCGGACAGACTTTGGGCCATGCGGACGCCCTCAGCCGCTGTCCCCTACCCGACCTGCTTGCCAACCCCATGCCGGAAGCCCCTGTCCTTCTGATCGACGCTATGACTTTGGGACCTATCTCCTCTTGCGAGGTGGCAAAAGCCTCTGCTAGAGACCCAATCATTCGTACTGTGATGGGTTGGGTCCTCAAGGGGTGGCCGGTCAAAGTGGACGGTGGGGAGTACCAAGGTTATGTTAACAAACGTAACGAATTGTTTATGCAAGGGGGTTGCTTGTTGTGGGGTGACAGGGTGGTAGTACCAACGAAACTGAGGACGAGAGTCTTAGAATTACTGCACGAAGGGCACCCAGGCATTGTCAGAATGAAAAGCTTAGCCCGCAGTTACGTTTGGTGGCCCAACATGGACCAAGTCATCTCCGAGTGGGTGGAGAAGTGCAGACCCTGCCAGGAGTCTCGCCCCGATCCCCCGGTAGCGCCCATCCGAGAGTGGGAGAAACCAAAAGGGCCATGGGGGAGGATCCACATTGATTTTGCCGGCCCCTTTCACGGGCAAATATTTTTAATTGTAGTCGATGCCTTCTCAAAATGGCTCGAAATAATTCTAATGCCTTCAACCACACCCGAAGCAGTCATCAAAGTCCTGAGGAAGCTATTTGCCACCCACCGCCTACCGGATACTCTGGTATCTGACAATGGCCCTCAATTCACAGCAACCCAGTTTGAGGGCTACTTGGCTGGACTGGGCATCCGCCATGCCCTATCGGCCCCTTTCCATCCGGCTTCTAACGGATTGGCCGAACGTTTCATAAGAACGGCCAAAGAAGCATTGTCCAGGCTAGATAACGGGGACTGGCAGGCCAGGATAGACCAATTCTTAGCTGTCCAGCATGCCACGCCATGCACAGCCACAGGGAGAAGCCCAGCAGAGCTCCTCATGGGCAGAAAGCTTCGGTGCGTGTTAGACAGGCTTCACCCTAATTACTCGCACGAAAATTTCAAGGGAGAGACCACTGGACTAAGGCAGTTCCAGGTTGGGTCCCCGGTGTTCGCTCGCAACTATGCTAGCGGACCTCTATGGGTTGCAGGAACCATAGTGGGCATAACAGGCCCAAAATCATACACGGTAGACGTAGGGGTAGACAGACTCTGGAAGCGCCACATAGACCAACTTAGAAAAAGGATAGTCGGCGAAGCAAACATCAATTTAGACATCTCCGAACCTAACTACAACAATTTTCCCAAAACAGCTAACTCAAGCCCGGGTTTGAGAGAATACTTAGCTGACAAGCCCTGGTTCCAGCGCTGCCCCAGCGAGTCGCCACTCCCAACTGGGGATAACCATGCCCCGGACAAAATCCAGGAGGTTCCATTGGCGGAGCCGGGAGAGACAGAAAGTCCCTCTGACCAGCTCGACGCCCCACCAAACACTGAACTGCGAAGGTCAACTAGAACGAGAACTCGGCCAGGGCACCTGCGAGATTTTGTGTGTATTTATGTAAATATTTGAGTGCTAGTGCCTTCTGGGAAGGGAGGGGTGTTATGTATTGATACTTTTCAGTGGGAGTTTCAAACCTGCCTAAGTTTCTGATTGGCTGACAGTCCCTCCTGGATTGTATATAAGGAGGGCTGCAGCCTCTGAGTTTTTGCTGAAGTCTCACTGTATATTAAAGAGCTGTTGTCACTTGCTTGCTTGTGCCTCTCGTTATTCTCAAACCACTTCACACTACATGTACTGACTTACCAGAATTCCTCAGACAAATTATTCTGTTTATATAATTTGTGTTGGACATATTTTCTGATTATCTCATTTCAAGAGAAGCCCCCTCCCCCTATTTATATCTATATAATTAGTTGTAAACTGCCTTTCAATTTAGTCATTTTCTGCACCAAGGCTGCCAAATTAAAACCCTTTCGTTGGTTCTTAGGAACACAATGCTGTGCTTTATCATGCTTCTGGAGAAAGCATTTCCTAATCCTAGATTAATAGAGATACTTTTTTTTTTGAAATTTTGTTGTTATAGTTGCATTGGTATCATATTCGGAAGGTCTTTCATTAGTGTGGTCTTTCACTATTGATGTATTTTTATAGAAGAAATAGTTTCACCTCTTAAAAGTCTGCCCAGTTCATTTTTAAAATATCAGATAACTGTTCATCCCAAATTTTCCTTAGTCATTGTTTTCCTTCCTCCCATAAAATATTGCTCATGTTAAGAGATTACTATATTTCTTAGTTGCCCTTTGAGATTTTAGTCTTTTCCCTTCTGTTCTTAATGTCTGGATTACTATTTGCTTTAAACATGCTATTTCCTGTTTAGACGCTTGGTGTCACTTATCCCCAGTTATATGAAATTTGCAAACATTTAATTCTAATTATGTCTGCAATGCTACTTCCAGCTTTCCACCAGTAGATGTCAGCTCATCACTGGATTTGATTTATTCTGAAGCTCATTGATATGAATGAATCAGTGGTGTTTGTACAGCTTCAAAATGATTTGGAAGAACTGATTTGGGGCCCAGCACTTCTTGATTGTCATTAATGTAGCTGAACATTTTTTTTCAGGTTCTGGAATTGCTGAAAAAGTTATTAAACAAATGCATTCTCTTAAAGTAGCAACAGTTTTTCTTTACATTCATTCAAACGAAACCTGAATAAAGTTGAGTTACATTAGAAAACAGCAGAAATGTGTTGAGCTAGTCCAAGGCATTTCTGAGTCATTTTCATAGCATACACAACCCTATGAGTCAGGTAGTTCACCATAAATAACAGAAATATCAAGGAAATAAGTAATAACTATTCTATAATTTTAAAACTATAGTTAACCGTATAAACTACAAATCATAAATTGTATGAATTTTATTCGTAATTCAGAGCCGGTTTGGTGTAGTGAATAAGGCTTCAGTCTAGAAACTGGGAAATCATGAATTCTAGTCCTGCCTTAGGCATGAAGCCAGCTGGGTGACCTTGGGCTAGGGATGGGCTGCTGGGGGTTTGAAGGGAAACTCTAGCTAAGATTTTCTGCAGTTCGGAGAACCCCCAAATCCCACTCCTGACTGGCCCCTCCCCCTCTCCCCCCCCTCCCAGGAGTCGGCAAGCAGCCTGTTTTGGATGCAGGTAAGTGCAGGGCGTGTGCGGAGTCTGGAGAAGGCCGGAAGTTTGGGAAGGCCGGAAACAGGCCTGTTTCCAGTCTCCAGAGGGCCTCCAGAGCCTGGGGAAGCCGTTTTCGCCCTCCCGGAGGCTCGAAAAAAGCTCCTGGAGCCTGGGAAGGGCAAAAATGCCCTCCCCCCCGCTAAGGTGCACGAGGCCAACTAATCATGCCCATCATGGCCACGCCCACCCAGCAACTGGTCAGAGAACCCCTTGCTAAAATTTTTGAAGCCCACCCCTGCCTTGGGCCAGTTATTCTCTCTCAGCTGTAGGAAGGAAGCCATGTCAAACCACTTCTGAAAAACCTTTCAAGAAGACTGCAGGGACTTGTCCACGCGGCCTCTAAGAATGAAACATGATTGATTCAAAGAAAATTGGTAGTCCAAGTAAAAAACAGCAACAGGAGCCATTTATAACATACAGTGTAAGGATTGTAGCAAACATTATATAGGACAGACAGATAGAAGATTAGCAGAACACTTCCATCAACGCTAACAGCTTCAGATGAAGAGGTGACTGTCACAGATCACAGCCTTTTTTTGTTTTTTTACACTTCATTAGATGTGTGAGCCTTGCTCCTCTAAATTTGCTTTCCTTTCTATAGGTGGAGAGCCTTTCAAATCTAATATTGGTGGAATGTAATCATGAGGCTCTGAAACACTTTGGCTATTATACAGGTAGTCCTCAATTTACGACCACAATTGAGTCCAAAATTTATGTTGTTAAGTGAGAAATTTAAGTGCGTTTTGTCCCATTATACTAGTTCCCTTACCAAAGTTGTTAAGAGAATCACTGCAGTTATTAAATTAGTGACAAGGTTGTTAAGTGAATCTGGTTTCCCCATTGACTTTCCTTGTCAGAAGGTCGCAAAGGGTGATTTGCGTCCTTCTGGGACACACGACTCTGGGACACTGCAGCCATCATAAATGTGGATCAATTATCAAGCATAGGAATGTAAATCATGTGACCATGGGGATGCTACAACGGTCATAAGTGTGAAAAATGGTCACAAGTCACTTTTTTCAGTGATGATGTAACTGTGAATGGTCACTAAAATGAACTGTTGTAAGTCGAGGACTACCTGTACTAACATGGATACGACTAGCTTTTCTTTTCTTTTCTTTTTAACTGGGACAACAGGCGATTCATTGATGTTGCAGTATTCTCACAAGCCAATATGTCTATAATCTTCATCTTTTTGCTCAAGGAAAACTTTTAGCAGATCTCTGCTATTATACTTGCTCATCATTCCTTAAACTGAAGGAAATAATGTGGATGGCTGTAGAAAGTAAGAATGCTGCAAGCTTGCTGAATCTGATGTGAAATTGGGGTGAGGACAGGATCTATATTTCTCTGCATGATCAAAATGGTAGACTGCTCAGAAGTGTGTGCCCAAAGCAGTGGATATATGAAACTGATTACCATGAATAACAAATTCAGAAATCCTGGTTAATGAGAATGTAGGTAAATGAGGTGGGTATAGTATCAAAGTTAAAACCTCAAAAGCCTTGAGGTTTGCACAATGAATGAACTCAGTTTCAATACAGCTTTGATGTTCTAGATATCTAAAAGTTAAAAAAAAATCCTGCAAAATCTAGGTTCTTGTCTTTAATGGAACACTAGCTTCTTAGATATGGTGTCTTAGTACAAATTTTCTACTGCATGAAGCTGATTATAACATTTATTTATATTTCATATTTCTAAACCGCCCATCTTCCTCAAAGAAGGTTTTTACAATGCAAAACATTATACTGATTAAATAGAAATTTGATTGATAAGAGCAAATAATATATAAATAAATGTTGCGCAGAACAAAAGTTTGATAGCCCGAAATCTGCATTACTTCAATGCAAAGTGGCGCTTGTTTGTTGTTTGTTTTTATATGTCTGCCCCTCTCACCATAGTGAACAAAAATTAAACAGAAACCGCAATATAAAACCTTAAAAAGCATACAATGCAATCCCCTCACAATGGGATTTTTCAAGAAAACTTGCAGTGATATAGAGAAGGTTCTACTTAAAGAGAAATAATATCCAGTTAGGAAGCAGCTAAGATAAAAGGAAAAGACCTATATTTGAGACCATAGCAAAAAATGAATAATAGTCTTACTTGCATAGTGGAAAAAAAAATACATTCATACTATTACTTTTGATACTGCTAATCCTGGCAGGGTTGAATTCTTTTGCCCAGAATCATCTTTCACTTTGCTAAATATTGACTTACCCCTGAGAAGTAGTAGCAGTAATAGTAGTAGTAGCACCATGAGATGTTCAATGGTTGAAGAGATCTCAGAAAGAAAAGCCCACTGTGTAGGAGCTCTTGGATATCTAGTAAAATCCTTGATGGGATAATATTTTGCTTCAGAATAGTTGCATGGATGAACCTTCACCTTGATGTCCAGAGACTGTCTCCGTGTTGTGCTATTTTTTTTTTCTTCGTTTCAGGGCCCCTTTTGAGCCAAAACAACCACTAAAAGGAGACATTGCTGGAGATAACAATTTTTTTTTCACTCTGAGGAACAAAGTTGTATCATTCTTTTCACACTTCCCATATTTTTCCCTTGGTGATTGCTTTTTGTTTGTCAGTACCTGGTGCCAGACACCCATTGCCAGAATATTCTAAATATAAATACCAAGAGATGAGATGAAGATTTGAATGAAAGTATTCCGTAGTTGTCTCCATGCTTAATACGTTTATCTTGTATCTTCAGAATGATTTGAGGTGTTTAGGTGAGCCAGGTTTTTGGTGAGCCACAACACAGGTCTGGAATGGTGAGTTGCTAGAAGGTGGTATGGTTAACAAACCCTCTTTGCAGATTGTTTAGTGCCAAGAAGTGTTTGTTCATTGCCAAGCTGTCACATTCATTGATTTTGGTCACCCAATATGCTAAGCTCAAATGGTGTTGGTTTCCTTTTGCTTCAGGTTAGTGTGTGAACCCAGGCACTAGTATTGGCAAAATCTGCTTTATAGCTTAATAGGATGGGTGATCCCATCCTATTGTGATTTATTTAACATACCATAATGAAGTAATATGTGTGAAGAGAGAACCAATGACTGGATTTACATAGTGCAGTGAAAATTGGGCTGATTATATCAAGGCAGGGCTGGGATTTTCCATTTGGAAAATTTTTCTTGTTCTTATTATTTTCTTCCACTACATGAAGCCTATTTTAAAGCATATGCAACATTTTTCATGTTTTGCTGTCTCTAGGGATGAAAAAGTACAATACCCCGTATTGTATATTTATGGATAATATTGCCATTTATGGACAGTGCAGTGAAGAGACTGAGTTAGCCCATGCAATTTATTTCCGTATTAGTGCTGACTTCAATTGGGATGCTGGGCAAAGATAAAGAGGACTTCTGTTTAATGAAATACTTTTGGTACTTTTTATCTACAGCACTGTTGTTTATTAGTCTTGTTTGCCTACATCGGATCAAGCTACAAGAGATTGAACAAATGCAGAGCGTAGTTTCCTGTTTATTAGGAAATTAAGTTAAGCAGGATTGGATTTACCATGGTTAATAGCTTGGATCGCTTACTTAACACTGGTCTTTTGAATGCCCAATTTTCACTTTTAATTAAAACAAATGAAAGCAGGCATCAGATTTGTCAAGTTTATTACTGAGATACCACATTAACAAACAGTTAGATTTTTAGATAATACAGCATTCCTTCCCCCCCCCCCCCCCTGTGTCCGAGGGGTAGGGGAGACGTTTGGTTTGTTTGCTTTTTCCTTAGAAAATCTTTTTGTCGTCTTCTTACAATTTCAGCTTTCAGAGAGTGCTGTTTTTCAATTGTTTATACAAATAGCAATTTTGTAGATAGGTGCTTAGGTTGCAAACTAAACAGCCAGGCCACAGGTAGTCCTCAAATTAAAACCATTTGTTTAGAGACCATTTAAAGTTAAAATGGCACTGAAAAATTGACTTACAATCGATCCTCACACTTATGACCATCATAGTGTCCCCATGGTCAGGTGGTCAAAATTTGGGCACTGGGCAACCAGCATGTATTTATGACAATTGTACTATCTCAAGGTCATTTGATCTCTAATTGTGACCTTCCTAAGCTGTCTTGTCAAGCGAAGTGAATGAGAGAAAATTGATTTACTTGAAGACCATGTGTTTCATTTCAAAAGCAGAGTGATTCACCTAACAATCACGGTAAAAAGGTCTTAAAATTGGGCATTACTCACTTAACTGCCTCACTTAGCAATGGAAGTCCTAATTGTGGTTGTAAGTTGAGGACTATCAATACTTTAGGTAGACTTGAACACCTAAGGCCATTTTTAGCTCAAGAACTGCAGCCACTGCCAGATGTTGGGGGAATACACCTCCTAGCAGCTAAAGGAATGATTTTTTAAAATACAGAGGCACGTTTAACTCATTCAGAAAAATGTTGAGCCACATAGAGAAAGGAAGAAGGGGCTGTCCTCTACCAGTTTTAATCACACGGTTGGAACTTGGGGGAATAAGCCATATGCATGAGATCCCATTAGAAGTGGTCAGGGGTTAGCAAAACTATGAGCAATTGCTATCTCAAGGCCTCAAAGCAACTCTATGAGCTGATAGCAAAAGTCTGAGCAATTGCTATCTCAAGGCCCAAAACACCATCATCATCAAAACAGCTTCTCTTGCCTTATGGAGTTGTTGGCTCAGTGCTCATTTTTCCGAGACCAGGAAGGCTGATAGTCAAACCAAATGGGAAGCACATTTGCTTCAGGACTGGGGAACTAGTTTCACTGACTGAAGTCAAGAGATAGGCCAAGTTTTCAGAAATGCTACTTTATGTTGCCTCCCATGGGAACTGGCACCCCTTTCCCAATTCAGAGAAAGCCCCTCAGTGAATGGTGGGAGAGGCTTGGAAGCCCACGCTTTATGGGCTAGATACAGGGGTGAAATGCTACTGGTTCGGGCCAGTTTGGCCAAATCGGTAGTGACAGCGGCGGGTGGTTCAGAGAACCGGTAGCGATGGCAGCACCCACCCACCTGGTCGTCGTTACTTCCTGGTTAAAACCAGGAAGTAGCCTGTTTTTTACCCTCTGCGCATGCGCAGAAGGGTTTGAGCATACACAGAGGATCCACGCACGGCACGTGCACTTCCGAACCAGTAGGGAAGGTAAGTAGATTTCACCCCTGGCTAGATACCCCCCTCCATCTCTGCTGTGGCTAGTTGCCAAGATCCTTCCAGTCTGGTCTTACTTTGGTGGAAGCGCGAGGCTCCGCCCACCCGCCCGGTCGTCGTTACTTCCTGGTTCTAACCAGGAAGTAGCCTGTTTTTTACCCTCTGCGCATGTGCAGAAGGGTTTGAGCATGCGCAGAGGGTCCATGCATGGCACGTGCACTTCTGAACGGGTAGGGAAGGTAAGTAGATTTCACCCCTGGCAAGATACCCCCCTCCATCTCTGCTGTGGCTAGTTGCCAAGATCCTTCCAGTGTGGTCTTACATCTTAGCCAGGTGACTAGTGTTATTTTTTAAAGCAGGAGAAGCACCTTGGGCTATAAACAGATTTTTCTCTTGTTGATGACATGCTGGTGTATGATTGAACTCTGCTCATTGGAGAATAAAAGAATAAGCCAAACCTTGGCATGCCTGATCCTGTAACATCTTCAGAACGGATATCTTTGGGGCAAGTGTTTTAGGTCAGCATGCCAAGAACAACTTGTGGCTCTTCAATAAGACAATAGTTACCATTGAAAACATATGCCAAGAATTTTCCCTCAGTCTAATTTTTTCTGACTTCACTTAAATACTTGAGTAAAAGGAACTGGAGGAGGCAAAAGAAAGATTGGAAGAAAGCAATTTCTGAATGACAGTTGTCAAGTTCAGTGTCAAGTTTAGGGCTGAAAAAGTATGAACATAGTAATGTCTTTATATAAGATGGGTCAGATCAACATTTCTCTTCCCTTGCATTATGCATGCTGACTTTCCTGTGTAAGAAGCTGCCTTAATACAAATCAGGCTTTTAAATCCCTCTCTCATAACTATGACCAATGGATCATCTGCAGTTGTGTCTAATTTGTGTCCCCAGCATCCAAGATTACTGGTATGTCATAAAAATCATGGAAAAAAGGATATCAATAATTCCTTTTTATTTATTTATTTATTTTTAACTTCCTCACAAGTATGGATTGAAATTGAAAAATTAAAGAGCCTCTAGAAGGAGAAATACAAGACTGAATTTTGGAGCAGAGGTGGTAGGATTGGAAAGCTTTTTTAGGATAAAATTGAGAATAATTTATCTTCCAGAGGTTTCCTGTTTCCATGCAGCTCTTAAAACTGCCCAATATTATTTCTGCCTCATTCTTTGATGTCACTCTCCATTTTTTAGTGATGACCCTTAGGCTTGTCATCTGGATGAGAGAAAGTACAGTTGCCCAAGAGAAAATCTACACCAGGATTACATGTTCCATTTTAGGTGCAGGCCTCAGAGCCCTTTCTCAAATCGGTATCAAATCACACATTTAAAAATGTGACAGAATTGGGGAATTATTAAATACCTGGGGAGTTATTGTATGAACAGTATTTATTTCAGTGATATTTTCCTTGACAATACCTCATAGTATGTTTGTTGAAGATTTATTTCACTCAGCAGCAGTGGAAATATAGAAAAGGTAGTTTTCTTTGTTTCTGAGGCTGGAAAAATATGTCAGAAACCTTCCTGTGGTCAAAAGTTTTTGTGATTTTTTTTTTTGCCTGCTTCATACTTCTCTGCCCCTGATCTGTAGTTAATTTTATCTTCTGATGACTTGTGGTTGGAATGAATTAAAGAGTGTGGTAGACCTTCTTTCATCTTGACCATCACTTTGCAAATCTCTTTTATGGGAGACGTGGGCGTGAATTCCTTTTTCTGGTCAAGGCCAAATTACTCTCATTATATGTTAATTGTGTGGTTTTCAGATGCAGCGTTGGGTTTCTAAATTAAAGTCTTAAACAAGAAGGAGAAATTCTCACTGAAGCAAATTGGGGTCTAACTTAACCATCTTCTGTCATAGTCCTGGTGAAGCAAAGAAACTTCTATGTGCTGCAATTAATAGCAGACCATGAATTTTTAATGTTTACATCTGAAGTGTTTTGTCTGTGTTTGTTAATGTTACATCTGAGGAAAGAAGAGTCAAACTTCATTTCCTTATGCCACGTGGTTCTAATGAAATCTCCCCCCCCCCCATATACATACATTAAAATAAAAACTTAATTAGGCTGTTGACTATATTGCATCTGCAGAAAGCCATAATTTTCTCAGAACAAAATGTGTTGTGATATCATAACACAAACTCTGCCCATTGTGTACTTGCATTCAGTGCTGTGATGCAGAAACAAACATAGAATTTGCATCACAACATTGCAACAAACATTTTGTCATTTTCCTTTTGCTCCTCCCTATGAATGCCAATGGACCTAATATGTTATACCCTAGTTATTATGTTAATATTGATTCTCTAAGGTCCTGATCTGGTTAGCTTCACTTTCCAAAACATACAATAACAACAAACATTATTCAAGCCATTAAGTCTGGGTTTGCACGTCATATTAAACTAGTTTCCTGAAGAAGACATAATGGCTGCATTTATACTATGCTGCACCATAAATCATGGTTTATGGTTATGATTAAACCCACAAAGATTTAAATACTTTAAGATGCTCAGAGTTGTCTTGGAGAGAGAGATGGGCAATATATAAATGTAATAAATAAGCTAGGAGCAAACCAGCCATGGCTTAGCATCATCAATAAATACAGCTTAATAGTGTAAAGCTAGAGATTTCAGACCATTAAATTGTGTACAACTTCTCAAGCCTAATAGTTAGTACATCTTATTCTCAGTGCATATCTTTGTGAGAATCTATATCAGCTGCAGAGAAATGGTTAGAAATTGCACGGATATCTTTATATTAAGCAGCTAACATAGAACCTTAAACCTATGTTTGATCTAAGGATGCAGGACTCTGTTCTTACCTTTAGACCGTCTTAATTCTGAAGCGTGTATCTGTAGGACTTCTGAAGGAGATCACAGGGAGAAAATGCCCTGTTGTTATATTGAATTGTGATGTCACTAGTATTGGTGTTATGACCCAAATCAGAGATAGCTCCATAGATGACTGTTGTGATTATCATAATCACAGGTCTAAGTCATTTGTCTTGTGGTCCTGAATTTCCTAGGACAGCATTTCTCAACCTTGGCAGCTTGAAGATATATGGACTTCAACTTCCAGAATTCCCCAGCCAGCTGGGAAATTCTGGCAGTTAAAAGTCCACACATCTTCAAATTGCCAAGGTTGAGAAACACTGTCCTAGATTAAGAAAGGCTGCTGACTTTTCTCGGTGAGAAGTACAGAAATAACGAATAACCAGATTTTAAGTTGGCATGTTTTCTGACAACACAAGATGATTCTCTCTCTCTCTCTCTCTCTCTCGATCCTTGCTGAAAGCAATCCAAAAGAGTACAGTTACAAAATGACACATTTCTTTTTATATATAATTTATATTTCTATCTCTACCTATCTATTTTCAATAACAAAGAATCTCATTCAGGTCATATGATGTGTAAATCTGGATAAATCCCTTCATTAGAATTAGAAGAGAACTTGTGATCCTTCATATATTGTTAGATCAGCTGTCGTCTTTTTTAAAAAAATCTTTTTCCATCTCCAGTTGACCATCCTCTAGTTTCACAGTTTCTTTGTCCTTGCAGTTGTATCTGCTATGTTAAGTCCATGACCCGCTTCTTCTTCCACAGCTTAAGAGCTTTGCTAAATCAGAATAAAAAATATGTCCAGAGCGCTTTCCTTTTCCCAATTATCCAAATGCTGTGTGATTATCTCCTGCTTAAACCTTGTCTGCAAACTTGCCATTTCTTAGTTGGCGCCGAATAAAGTATGTTATAATGTAAATAACTTGTGTATACAGAGAATGTCCTGATTATGCTAAGTCAAGGTTTGCTTAATCATAATTTTCTGGGTAATCATAATTGATTACTCATTCAACTCAACTAAACAAGCAAACTATGTTATAGCCTAAGGCAGTGTTTCTCAACCTTGGCAACTTTAAGGGATATGGACTCAGAATTTCCCAGTCAGCATGAGGTTCGCAGAATTACCCAGTATGCTGGCTAGGGAATTCTGGGAGTCCACATATCTTAAGGTTGCTAAGGATGAGATTGTTGATTTATGTCTATAGGGCGTAGTTATGGAACATAAGCCCTATAAGCCTTCCCTTGATCTTTCCTTCATAAATAAAATGGCTTTAGTTGGCTTGAAACAAATCAGAAAATCTAGTTGTTTCTGAAAATGGTTCTCATAGTTATAAAAGAAGAAGAGGCTGGGCATAGCAGCATACGCCAGTTTGAAAAAAGTTCTAGTGAATGTTTTTGCCAAATGAGTTAATTTGAAATATACATTTGGATTGATTGATATTAATATACTAACTATAAAGCTGTTCCTATGTTCATTGGATACAATGAACATATGAAATGAAATGAAATATACTCAAATATTTACTGCCATCCAACCACATTTATGTTTCCTCTCTGCTGTTTTGGAATTCTGAAAAATGGAATTAATTAATAATCTGACTTTGGTCCATGGACTTCTTGTCCTTCCACGTTTTGTCCTGAATTTCCTTCTGGTCTAGTCTGTTTCCTTCTTCCTTAGGACACTTATAAAGAATGAACTTTGCATTTTGGGTTCTATTCTCATTTTAAAATAAGTATGTCATGTTTAAGTACACAGGCAGCAAGTGATATTAAAGACTTGTTCCTAAGACCTCCAACAGCTGATACAGGACTGCTTTGTAGGACTGACTACAAATCATGTAATGTCTATGGCAACTTTTGATGTTCTTTTTCTGTCCTTCCTTAGTTTCCCTTCTTCCCTTATTGCAAAGCCTTTATTCAACCGGACTTCACATGCTGGAGTCCCAAAATGCTTTAGTATTTCTGCAAGTGTTTGTTTATTTATTTATTAAATGTATATAGTCACCCAAGACTTACAACATTTAAAAATGTTAAGTAAATCCATCATGTAATAAAATAATTTAAAAAAACCCACTACCCCATCTCCATGGCAGCAACAATTCAATTAGATCAGCTCCTTGCTCAGCTCCATTTCCATTTGTGGTCTCCAGGCCACATTTTTAGGACCTTTTGGCAAAGGAGCTGGGTGGGAACTGTTAGATCGGCGCAGGAAAAGGAAGACGTGACCAGCTCGTTACATTAGTAACTTTTATTGAGTACAAGAAACAGTAGCAAGACTGGCTGTGCGCTGCCGGGGCTCTCCTTATATTCGCTCCGGCAGACGCACCGCCCCCTGACAGTGATTCAAATCTTCCCGCCCGGTGGCTGGCAGCCAATCCGGGCGGATGTCCTTATAAGGACATAACACTCCTCCCCCCTAGTCCAAAGAAAAAAAACAGTTCAGAGTTCGTCAATAAACGTGACGTAGTCCCGCAGATACGTAGGACGCCTAGGCACCCTACTTGACCTGCGCAGTCTCATTTCTTCCGCGTCCCCGCCCTGGACGGACGGGGTTCCTGTGGCTCCTGGCTCCTTCCCCGGAACCGGGCTCGGTTCGGCTGGCGAGTGTGCGGGGTCACCCTCAGCGCCTCCGGCCGGACCGCAGACCTTGGATGGCTGGTTCTGGTGGTCTTCCTCCTGGCCTGTGGATCTTTCACCTCGGCGGTGCTGTTCGGTCTCGACCCGGGAAGAGCGTCTGAGTCTCGGTAAGACCCCGGCTGTCACTTGCTCTTCCTGGGTCTCCCGGTGGCTGCGGTTCTGCTGCGGCCCGGTTCGCTGTGGTCCGGAGGGTGGTTCGGGCCGGTGCCCTTGGGTCCGGTCTGCTCGCTGTGGGTGGTGTTGGTTCGGGTAGCGGTGTCCGACCTTGCAGGGGTGGCGCAGGTCTCCTTTGCCGGGCTGGCGCTGGCCTTCCCCGTCGGGTTGGTGGTGGTCGACCTGGTCGGGGTGTCGTTGTGGGGCTTCCTCCTCGGGCTGGTGGAGGTCTCCCCTGCCGGGGTGGCGCAGGCCTCCCTGGCCGGGTTGTTGTCGGCTTTCCCTTCCCCCTAGTCCCTGGTCTACCGCCAGTTGGTGGTTGGGGTCATCAGGGTTGGGTTGTTGTTGCCGGGTTGTTTCTTGCGTTGGGCGGGGGTCCCCCTCGCCGGGGAGTCGTGTGCCACCCTCGCCCATGTGCTGTGGTGTGCCCATCTGCGAAGGTCCCCGGTCTACTCGCCTTGCGTTGAGGTCTCCCTGGTAGGGCTGCCGTGGGTTGCCTTCACTGGTAGGGTGCGGTGCTCCCCTTCTGGGCAGGTCCCGGTCTACCTGCGGGCTGGGTTGGGGGTCCCTGGCCCTGCTGTGCCGGGTGCCCACCTGGTCGGGTTGGTGTTGCCATCCCCCGTGTGGTTGGCCCCGGTCTACCTCGCTGCACTGCCGACGTGACAGTGCCTGGTAGTGTGCTGGGCCGACCTCGTCGGGATGGCGTTGCTCTGCCTCGCAGGGGTGTGGTAGGCCTACCTCGTCTGGGTGTTGTAGGCCTACCTCGACGGGGTGTTGCAGGCCTACCTCGTCTGGGTGTTGTAGGCCTACCTCGTCAGGCTGGTTTTCATGTGCTCCACCCCACCTTTTCCGGAGTTGGTCGATGTGACGTCTCACGACCTGTCCATCTTCCAACTCGACGGTGTAGGATTTGGGGCCGGTTGTGCTGGCAATCTTCCCCTTCAGCCACTTAGGAGAGCCGTTGAAATTCAGCGTGAAAACTGAATTTCCTTTGCTGAAGGCGCGAAGCGGGCGGCTGGCGGTTGCGGTCACTTCCGGGCTGTATTGGGGGTGCAGCCGGTCCAAGGGTGACCTCAACCTTCTGCCCATCAGGAGTTCGGCCGGGCTCTTGTGGGTGGTGGCATGCGGCGTGATGTGCTGGGTGAGGAGGAAGTTGTCGATGCGTTCTTGCCAGTCTCCCGGGCCCATCTTGGTGAGGGCTTCTTTTGTGAGCCGGACCATCCATTCCGCTTGTCCGTTTCCGGCCGGCCTGTACGGAGCGGAGAGGGCATGGCGGATGCCCAGTCCTGCCAGGAAGGACTCCATGGCCAGGGATGTGAGCTGGGGGCCGTTGTCCGAGACCAGCACGTCCGGTAGTCCGTGGGTGGCAAACAGGCGGCGCAGGGCTCGGATCGTCGCTTCTGTTGTGGTAGATGCCATGGGTACCACCTCGAGCCACTTGGAGAAGGCATCTACCACGATGAGGAGGTGCCGCCCTTGCATCGGGCCCGCGAAGTCGATGTGGACCCTCGACCATGGGTTGCTGGGGGTCTCCCAGTTCGTGACTTCGGATTGTGGCGGTGCTGGGCGGACTTCTTGGCACGGGTCACATCTGGAGACCCATTGTTCAATGTCTCTGTCCAGTGAGGGCCACCAGACGTAACTCCGTGCCAGGGCCTTCATGCGGACGATGCCTGGGTGCCCGTTGTGCAGTGTCTCTAGCGTCCGCCGTTGCAGAGTGCTTGGGATCAGCACCCTGTCTCCCCATAGCAGACAGCCCTTTATGGTGGACAGCTCCGTCTGTTTCCTGGTGAACAGGCTGAACCTCTCTTCCGTCTGTTTCGATGGCCACCCCCTGAGGATCCAGGACCTTACTTGGCGGAGGGTGGGGTCTTTCTGGGTGTGCGCGGCCACATCTGTGGAGGAGACTGGACAGCTGGCGTCGTCATCTATGTGGAATAGATGGAGCGTGGGGGCTGGGTCTTCCACCGGGTTCTTCGATGGGCATCTGCTGAGTGCGTCGGCGTTTCCTATGGCTGTGCCTGGCTGGTGCACGAGCCTATAGGAGTAGCCGGCCAGGAAGATGGCCCATCTCGTCATCCGCGGGGACATGAAGGTCGGGGTGGGTTGGTCGCCTGCGAGGAGTCCCAGGAGTGGCTTGTGATCGGTGACTATGGTGAAGCGCCTTCCATAGAGGTATTCGTGGAAGCGCTTCACTCCTGCCACGATGGCCAGGGCTTCTTTGTCCAGCTGACTGTAGTTCCGCTCTGCGCCGGACATGGTTTTTGAGAAGTAGGCGATGGGGGCTTCCGTGCCGTTGGGCAGCTCGTGGCTGAGGACTGCCCCCACCCCGTATGGCGACGCGTCGCAGGTCAGCTTGATGGGGAGCGTCTCGCTGTATTGGATGAGGACGCTTTTGGACGTCAGTAGTCCCTTGATGGCCCGGAACGCTGCTTCCTCTTCCTGGCCCCACTTCCAGGAAGCCGATTTCCCCAGCAGGCGGTGGAGTGGCTCAGCAACTGTGGCTTTCTGTTTTAAGAAAATGGCGTAGAAGTTGAGCAACCCAAGGAAAGCCTGAAGCTCCGTTTTGTTTTTTGGGCTTGGAGCTTCATGGATTGCTTCCACTTTTGATTTGGTGGGGTGGATGCCTGTGCTATCAATGAGGTAGCCCAGGAACTCAACTTCCTGTACTCCTATGATGCACTTGTCCCGCCTGACCCTCAAGCCCTTGGCCTTGAATCGCTGCAGGACAAGCCTGAGCCTTTCAAGGAGTTGAGCTCTTGAGTCACCGGAGACGAGCACATCGTCGAAGTAAGGCACCACCCCTGGAACGCCTTGGAGGAGGCGTTCCATCATGGATTGGAAGATGCCGGGGGCAGTGCTGACTCCAAATTGGAGCCGGTTGCATTTGAATGCCCCCCTGTGCGTGACAATTGTTTGAGCCTCCGCCGTTTTTTCGTCCACTGGCAGTTGCTGGTAAGCCTGGGCCAGGTCCAGTTTCGCAAAAATTGATCCAGATCCCAGGGAATGCAGCAGGTGTTGCACCACTGGGACTGGGTATGCGCTCTGTGCCAACGCCTTGTTGATGGTACAACGGTAGTCGGCGCAGATGCGCACAGACCCATCATGCTTCAGTGGGGTCACAATGGGGGTCTCCCATGAAGCATGATCGATCGGTTCCAGGACGCCCTGGGCGATCAGCTTATCCAGCTGCTCATCTACTTTGGGCCGCAGGGCAAACGGAACTCGGCGGGGCTTGAGCCTAATTGGGGTGATTCCCTTGTCCAGATTGAAGGAGATTGGCCTCCCCACAAATTTCCCCAGCTTACCATCGAAGACTTCCTTGAACTCTTCGATGAGGTAGTCGAGTTCGTCCCTGCCAATTTGGTTGATGCCCTCGATTGAGAGCCCCAGCGGCTTGAACCACTCCACTCCTAGCAGGTTCGGTCGGCTGTCCCGTACGACGGTGATGGGGAGCTTGCCTTCGAACTGCTTGTAGGTGACCCGGATGTTGGCTCTTCCTAGCACTCCGATGGGGTTTCCCCCGAAGTCGACGAGCTTGGAGTGTAGTGGCTTCAGCTCTCGCTTGGTGATGCTGGGTTGCAGGCGCTTCAACTGCTGCCAGTCCATGATGGAGTAGACCGAGCCGGAGTCTACCTCCATTTTGCAGGGTGCTCCTTCCACGTGGATGGTCACATGGAACTTGGTGGCACTGTCTGACGTCGTGTGAGCGATGGTCGTCTGGTGGACCGCTCCGCTCCGGGGAAATTCGTCGTCTCTGCGTCTGGAAGGGCCAGAGGACCGTTTGGATGACCTCTGGTAATCCTTCCGATTCTCGCGGGGACGGTGGCTGGAGGGCTCTGGGGCTGGTTCCTCAGCTCTGCAAGCTTCGGCAATGTGACCCCTTCTGTTGCAGCGTCGGCAGGTCGCATCTCTCCACTTGCAGGTTGCTCTGGCATGGTCCCCTCTGCAGCTGGCGCAGCGCTCCCCTTTGTAGTTCCGTTGGGCGGTTTCCCGCCTTGGGGGTCTGGATACCTTGTGGACGGTGGACTCTCCCTCCGACTCGGATCCAGCCGTGGAATCCTCTGTTGAAGATTGCTCTGTGGAGCGAATCTTGTGGATTCCCTTGGCTCTGCTTACTGCGGCAGCTGCTTTCTCCGAGATTTCGGATGCGGTGGCTTCCTCCACCACATCCTTGAGCACGAGCTTCTTCCTGCTCAGGAATTTCTTTTGCAGGCCTCTGTCCCTCATGCCGAAGACCACGCGGTCAGCGATGGCATTGTCCACGTGGTCGAACTCACAGCTGGCTGCGATCTGGCGTAGGGCGGCCACGAATTCCTTGATCGTCTCACCCTCCTTCTGGTCCCGTTGGTGGAAGGTGAAACGGTTCGCCACCGGTGTTCCTGTTGGGGCATAGTGGTCCTCCAGGATCTGCAGCAGGTCTGTCCATGGCACTTCTTCGATGTCTCGTGGTGCTACGAGATCGATTGCCATGTCGAGGACCTCGGAGCCGCAGCTGGCCAGGAAGATGCCCTTCTTCCGGTCATCATCGGCATCCCTGATGTTGTTGCCTCTCAGGTATTGCTGGAATTTCACTACGTAGGATTTCCACTTGTCCTTCCCTGGGCGGAAAGGAGCAAGGGCTGGCAAAGTGACTTCAGCGGATGCCATGCCTTTGGAAATGCCTACTGTAGTTCCCGGTGCCGGAGTCTTGTCTTGTTGGCTTGGTGCCGCGAGGTTCGTTCTTCTCTCAGTCCTTCGTCGCCAGTGTTAGATCGGCGCAGGAAAAGGAAGACGTGACCAGCTCGTTACATTAGTAACTTTTATTGAGTACAAGAAACAGTAGCAAGACTGGCTGTGCGCTGCCGGGGCTCTCCTTATATTAGCTCCGGCAGACGCACCGCCCCCTGACAGTGATTCAAATCTTCCCGCCCGGTGGCTGGCAGCCAATCCGGGCGGATGTCCTTATAAGGACATAACAGGAACCAACCATACCTGGGCAGGAATGAAGTTTCATAAAGAAAGGGACACTACCAAGAAGGCGTTTTTGTGGTCCCACCAGATGATAATCCTTAATTGATGGGACCCATAACATGTTCTGCCTCCTTGCCCGGATGAGCCAGGTGGGGTAATAGAGGAAAGGCAACCCCAAGTATTGCTTTTGGATGCCAGAAAATACAACTCTGAAGACATCCAACCCAAGACACTCATCTTGATACCCAAACAAGCATATGAAAAAAGGTTGCTTCATGCCAGCCTTCCCTATCCTGCTACCCTCCAACATTTAGGACAATAGTTCCCAATTATCCTCAGCTTCCTAGGCCACTACCTAAAGAAGAAGGAAGACAACAGGTGAAGGATCTTAAGCTACTAAGTCGAATGTAACTTAGTGCAAGCAATTTTAGATATGCACCAAGCTGGATAATCTTTCCCTTGGGATGAAAAAGAATGAAGGGTATTGATTAGTTATTTCAGTCTCAGTAGAGGCTTCTTCAATCCACCTGCATCACTGTAAATTAATACTACTGGAACAAATGCTGATCCTTATTTACAGATACTCTCCCCCCCCCCCCCCCCCCCATAAATTGAATGCTGGCTAAGAGAACAAATCCTTTGTGAGAGGAAATCTGATATTTTTTCCAATCCATCAACTATGGATTAAATAAACGAGAACCACACATTAGTGTAACACAGCTATATTTCAGAAGAGGTAATGCTGAATTGCCCAAGATGTTATGGACTAAATAGATTCTTTGACTTTCATAGTCCTAAGATTTTACCCATTGCTTACATTTGATCTCAGGTATCAGCATTAGTAATAATAAAAGTACCTAATAGCGGGAGTTTGTGATTAATATAAGAATAATATCCTGCTACACAAAGATTTTCTCTCTGTAAAGCTGAGGAAATTGATTGTACCATATAAGAATGTTGGTTCCTACATTGCCAAGTATAATAACCAGTGCTCCAGGAATTCAAACCAAAATACCAACAATTGAATCAGGGGCCTAACCCTTCTCTCTGTTCTTTAAAGCAAGAAGACAAAAAGATCATGTGCTGCTTTTTTTTTTTATTCAAAGAAATGTTCAGTCAGATGAGAGGAACTGGATTAAGGTCACCAGTTGTATCCAAGGCTAAGGACAAAGTTGATAAATTTTGTGCATCGACTTACAACTGGTCTTTGTTAGTCTTTCTATGGAAAATGTATCAGGAAGAAAACTGGTGTTTCTGAAATGTTTTTGCAATCTGTATTTCATTCCATGTGAGATATAAGTATTTTATTCCGGTGTTCCTCAATCTTGGCCACTTTAAGATGTGTGGACTTCACCAACATGCTGGCTGGAGAATTCTGAGAGTAGACGTCTACACATCTTAAAGTTATCAAGGTTGAGAAATAGTTTTACACCATTGGCAGCTTAGATGTAAAGGCTGACTTCATTACTAATGTTGTCTGACAACAGAGATAAATAGTGAGTTAACCCTAACACCATTGATGAGCAGCTGGTCCACATTAATAGTGTTTTTTCTAAAAAGACAACTACAGGTAGTCCTCAACTTACAACAGTTCATTTAGTGAATGTTCAAAGTTACAACAGCATTGGAAAAAATGACTTATGACCATTTTTCACACTTATGACCATTGCAGCATCCCCATGGTCACACGATTTACATTCGGATGCTTGACAACTGACTCACATTTATGACAGTTGCAGTGATCGTCTTTTGTGACCTTTTAATGAGCAAAGTCAATGGGGAAACCAGATTCACCAAACAACCGTGTTACTAATTTAAGAACTGCAGTGATTTACTTAACAAATATGGGAAGGAAAAGTTGCAAAATGGGGCAAAACTCACTTAACAAATTTCTCACTTAACATATATGTTGGGCTCAATTGTTGTCGTAGGTTGAGGACTATCTGTATACACCACCCAACTCAATAATCAAGTTATTCCTATTCTTTTAAATGGCATTTTGTTCATTGGCAGGTATATCTCTTTAATGAGGAAAATACCATTTACTTCTGCAAACCAAGCTGTTCTTAATAACATAAAAGCAATTCAGGCTATTTTTTTGAGGGGAGGGGAATGGGACATTGGACAGCTTTAATGTGACCTTTTCTGAACAAGTTCTGCTAGAATGGAAATGCCTCAGATTCCAATCTAGTTGTTGGGTTAGAGCTTTCGCCAACAGGCATCATAAAAAGTAGTTTTGCAACATAAAGAAATACAGTGCAGTTTTCTTTGCTGAAAGAACCCTCAGCCTTCCTACTAACCTTATTCTAATTTGAAACCTGAAGAAAGATTTGGTTCTGTAGTTGTAGAACTCATGGTAATTTACACTAGATACTGTACATATTCAGTACCCCATTACCCTCCAGTGGTTGAGCAATAACAATAGCAATGTGATTTCCACCATTAAAGAAGGGAGAGGGGAGGTCAACCTATTCTCCAAAGCACCTGAAGGCAGGACAAGAAGCAATAGATGGAAACCAATCAAAGACAGAACCAACCTAGAACTAAGGAGGGATTTCCTGACAGAACAATTAATCAGTGGAACAATTTGCCTCCAGAAGTTATAGGTGCTCCAATGCTGGAGGTTTTTAAGAAGAGATTGTCTGAAATGGTATAGGGTTTCCTGCTTGAGCAGAAAGTTAGACTAGAACATGAGTGTCAAACTCGCATCATCACGGCATCGTCATGTGACGTAGGCCAAAGCATTACTCATCTGGTCTGTGGGCCGTGAGTTTGCCAGCCCTGGATTAGAAGATCTCCAAGGTCCCAATCAATTATGTTATTCTGTATTTCCTAAATTATACTGCTGAAAGGAAGCACCCAGATTGGGATTTGCATAGAGAAGTGACTGTGAACACCATTAAAGTCAGAGTCTATCTTAAATTTGCCATTAAAAGCTAGCCAATGGAAGGGGAGATGTTTGTATTTCACTTCCTGCTGTGACTGCCTTGGATCATTATTGGTTCGAATAGTCTACTGATTATTTATCCAAGTAAATTCAATGCAATGACTCCTGATAGCTTATTTTTGAAATGAAGACCTTGGTTTCCTAACATGATTGTTTATGCTCAGGATAGTTGTTTTTGCTGAGATTTGCAGAATTATTGCTCCCCAATAGGCAGGGCTAATAAGGAAGATGCTGAGTTGAAGTTTGTTAATATATCTGGGACCACAAGTTTTCCAACCCATCTGGAAATCTGGTTAAATTCCCTTTTGAATTTACTTGTCTACTCATGAGCTTCCCACTGTAGCTAAATTTTCTAAATTCAATGTGTGTTTCAGATTTTCTTCTACCAAAGGGTGTGTGTCAGTCTGGAAAGATGCCCCTCCCTACTTTACTAGGACTACTAGATCTGGGCTGCAGAATGTCAGAGAAACTCCAGATATACCACAAAGAGTTACAAAAACTCTCTTTGCTTTCATCTAGTAGTCATCAGGATTTTTTGCAGCCCTAAGCTCTGGTCTTCATTTTCAAAAATTGCCTGCAGCAACTTTTTTTTGAAGAGAAAGGATCATGGATGCCAGGTGCCAGGATACCCTGTTCACTCAGAATCTTTTATTAAGATATTAAGTGCTTAAAAGCATCCCACTTTTTCTTCAGACTTGGCTTCGTTTTTCTAGTGGAATCAGATTGGTTGATAAAGCCCAGTCAAAATTTATTTTTAACAACACATTTTATTTTCCACTGTTAGGATTAGTAATTTTACATTTCAGATCAAATGGAATAGGTTAAGTAACTTACTTCTTTATCTGTACTGTATTTCTGATCGACCAAAACTATGCTTGTGGTTTTATTTACCAAATGTTAATATTTACTCTAACTCTCTTTCTCTGTGTCTAATATTTTCTTTTGCTTTAGATGTTATTTAATATACGGTTGTGAACTTGTATACCACAGTGCACATGCAGTATAGAAAGATCAGTTTATAGCTTATACAGATGTTCACCACATGCGTAACTTACATATGGAAAAAGAAGTATAAGTTAAATGATTCTGCCCCCATCTCCTTTCTGCTGCTTTAAGAAACTCACATGATTACAGATTAAAAATAAATTTAAAAAAACACCCAACATAGCAGTGCATATAACAGAATACAAATGTTTGGAGCGTATGATTTTGGTTTGGACAGTAAAAGAAACTTGTGCTTCTAAAACTAGAAGTGGAACGTAGAAAAGTCTAATAAAAAGAGCTGAATATGTACTTCTGGAAATGCCAAAGTTAAAACAAATAGACAAAAGCATATCTGGGTTTCAGTTATACTTTTATTTTCCCCCATAAAAAGGCTCTAGAGCTTTATCTGCATTCCAAGCAAAATCAGTATATATGTTATTTCTATAAACATAGGTCTTTTTTTCTGCTACTCTTATCCCATATAAAAAGTGTGGCAGATGAGGGAGTCTGCCACTCTCTTGATATGGGATAAGAGTCTAACCTTAAAGCAAAAGAAATGAAAAGAATGAAAAGAAAAATAATTTGCTGCTTAATTTTCTGTCACATTCATGCTTTTCACTCAGCTAGGCTTACTTTTTTGGTATTAAAGTCTATCTATAAAAAAAAAGGATAGTAGCAAGGAGCTGCTATGAAACGCGAGGAGAGATTTGCATTTTTGCATCTGCGGAGCACTTTTTGCTAAAATAATAATGTTCCTTAACTTTTGCACTTGCTTGGAGCTTCTTTCTTTCTTTCTTTTTTTTTTTGAAAAATATTTTTTTATTCTTTTTCCAAACATAAACATAAAATATATTTTTTAAGAACGAAGTCTTGATCCGGTCATAGATAGGTACAGTTGCTTATATTCCCTTAACAAGCTCTATTCCCAATTTCCCCGTTACATCTTTTAAAATTAAAAATTAAAACAAAATTTTTTAACACCAATTCTAGCATCTTATTCTAAACCAGTATATTGTATCACCAAACCCTTAATTTCCAAATAAACTCTACTCATTTTTTATATCTAATTATCAATCAAAATTCTATCTAGCTTAATTCCCTCCCTTACATCTTTTAACATAAAAATCAAAAACACAAATTTAAAAAAATATTCTAACATCTTGATCTAAATGTTTACCTTACTATTTTATCACCACAAATCTTAGTTCCCAAATATGTACAAACTCGCTTTTTATTTCAATTTATAAATCACAATTTTATCTATATTCCTTAATCTCTAGACCCATTTCATCAAATCTTTAAGTCTTAAACATTTCAATTTATACAGATTCATCTCATACTCATTTCACTTCATTTTAGTTGTCTTCCAACATATTCTTTTTCACCCCATATTATTTTAGGTATTTTCCAACATATTCTCCTCTATATCTCCAACTATTTGTTTGGCTGACTTCCAGCACATTTTATTTTAACTGATTTCCAGCATAATCTCCTCTGTATCTCCACCTATTTTTTGGCTGATTTCCAGCATATTCTCCTCCATATCTCCAACTGTTGTTTGGCTGATTTCCAGCATATTTTGTTTTGGATAATTTCCAGCATATTCTCCTCTACCTCTCCAACTCTTGTTTGGCTGATATCCAGCATATCTTATTTTAACTGTTTTCTTTTCAATATATTTGATCTGATATTTAACTTTTCCCTAACATACTCTTCCAGGGTGACTCCCAACATATTTCTTAATATTAATCATTTCTATCATACATTAAGTTCAATCACAATTGTATATCTTGTTTTATCATCCAATAATACATTAATCATTCAAATTTAATCATATTTACCATTCTCAGCTTTGTTTACAATTTAAAATTAAAACATATTATATCAGGCATATTCTCTTCTTATTCTCTCATATTCTAATAAGTTCTCTTAGGTTTATCTCATATTAGTATATACTCTTGAATTTTTATAAAGACCTCATTTTTGATCAGCTTTGCCTCAATTTTCTATTTTAATTACCTTCTTTTATTCTCCATTTTTATTATCCTATAAGCACCTCCTGTTTATATTTAAAAGTCATTTAAACATTTGAACATTTAAACATTGCATTTTAATTTTATCTATTTTATTTCTTCATTTCCTTATCTGTCCATAAGCATTCTACTTCAAAATCCGTGTTTCCATGTTTGAAACTCTATAAATCACTTTAATTCTTTTGTAACATCTGTTCCATATAAAATCCATCAGCTTCCCTTTTTTTGTTCCTGCGCCACATCTTTTGTTCCTGCGCCAGTTAATTTCGATTTTAATAGTTCCATTATATTTCTTCTTTCTTTGTCAAATCACCCGTAGACAGAATAGGAATCTCCAAAATCCAAAAGTCCATAATTATTTTCAAGGTAATCCAAACCAAGTAGCAAGTCAGAATATTTCTTTTTCAAGCAGAAGGCGAGTCTCTACAATCCACACTTTCACTTAGTCACAGCAATCTCCATTTTGTATCCATTATGTAACCATCCGTTTGTCTCTCTTCTCTTAAGTTTTAAAGGTGTTAAATCCATAGTTATCGCTTTTTGCTTTTTTCTTTTTCCAAGGATTAAATCAATTCCAATTTAAAGAACAACCCAGTTTTCTAGTATATTAATAATCAATTCTAGCACGTCAGCCTGTACCAAGGCAAATTTCTTAATGGGTCTTTGTCTCCTTTTATTACTTTGTCAGATCTTCATGCCCCATAAATCTACAGCCGCTATTTAAAGCTGGGGGTCTTATTGATAAAAATCAATACTCAAGTGTTGCTTCCCGCCAGGATTGGTGTCACTCATCCGGCTTCAAAGTACCTCATTCTTTCTTCTTTACTCCTGCACAATTCTTTTCCTGGTTTGTCGCAGCTTTGTGGCAGCCGCCATGGTGCCGCCCCCCCCCCCCCGCTGCTGACTCAGAGGGTTCCCTCTGGCCTCCGAAGAACTTGTCTGTTCCTCTCGGCCGTCCGAGGTGCCCCTCTTCTTCTCCCGTCCCTGCAAGATGGTTTTGGTCTGAAGACCCATCGGTGGCGGTTCATCAGTCAGGGTTTTCACTGGGCTCATGAGAGCCTGCTATTTCCCCGACTGTTTCGCTGCGACGCCAAACCAGAAGCCTTGCTTGTAGCTTCTTAAACAGATGAGTCTGTCACTACTGGGGCTGCCAAAATATAGAGGTCTGAAACATTATATAATATTGCTATAATTGTGTGTGTATACATACAAAAGAAGAATAAATAGTACAAAATATTCCAAAAGGGTACATTTCTTAAAAATATAACCTTATATTTGATCTTAGAAGGTGGAAGAAAAATGGGAAGGGTTTCAAGGCAGGAAGAGGAAGAGAAGAAAGAGGAGGAGGAGGAGGAGGAAGCCAGTTGGCAAGGGTAACTATTCATAGTGGCCATGTGAATATCAACCTCAACATACACAATACAGAGCAGTGGAAGGTGGATAAATGTCCAAGATCATGCTTCTCCATTTTGACTATCTTATATGAGTAGAAGAGAGTTTACTCAAAATGGACAAAGATCTGGTACCATTGGAACACCAAAAGAACAGGGTAGGGACAGACTATCAGAAAGAAAATCTATGTGTTCACTAAGAATTGACACTGATTTCCTGGCACATAATCAATCAATCATAAAACCTCACCTAAAAGTTCAATTTCAACAGAAAGCCAATCAAATTATGCACCCCAAAGATAACTGCTAAGGTAATTAAGTACTTTAATTTTTTCTGACATGATTAAATTTTATTTAATCAAATAAATTAATTGCAATTCATCAATGCAAAGTGCACTGTCTTCCTTGAGGTCTATGATTAAACTTAACAGCAGAGTTAGCTCTGAGGAGCGTTTTTATTATTAGTGGCTGTCATATATTCATGATACAGTGGAGATTGCCTCAGTGGTGGGTTTCAAAATTTTTTACTACTGGTTCTGTGGGTGTGGCTTGGTGGGTGTGGCATGGCTTGGTGGGCATGGCAGGGGAAGGATACTGCAAAATCCCCATTTCCTCCTGATCAGCTGGGATATGGGAGGCAGAGAACTACTGGTTCTCCGAACTACTCAAAATTTCTGCTACAGGTTCTCCAGAACTGGTTAGAACCTGCTGAAACCCACCTATGGATTGCCTGCTAGGCTATCTTTTGGATTAAAATATTTCTATTGGAATTAAGAGTATGAATTAGAGTTTTTTGTGGTCTAAGGCTGAATATAACAGTCAAGAATAATATAACAGTAGAGAAAGTTTGGGTGTGTTTGGGTGTATTAAGTCCATAGTATGATAACATGGCTGAAGGGGTTAATTATAGTGAAAAACAAATCTGCACATAAGAGTGAGTGTATAGTTGGAGCAAAGTTTCCTTGAGTCCTATAGCTTTATTTTGAGACACTAATCCTTAGGTAAACCTCTAGTTCTGCTTAATGAAACTCTTGTGATGGGTAGAATTATGATGTGTACATCTTCCTTAGTTTTTTTCTGGATTAATGAGAACTGACCTGACACAACTATTATGTGATAGGACTTATATCTGTAAATTAATAATATTCATTTTATATTTATAGAGTGGAGAATATCTGCAATTCCATTCTTCTTCCCATTTCCCTTTGAATGTTTAGCCATCTTGATTAATGAAGAATTCCCAGAAATTCTAGAAACATTCCATTATTTTTAGGCTCTTATTCCATATGGCTATTTCTTCCTCTTGCTATTTTTCTGGTGCCCCCCCCCCCCGACTTGGAATGTGTAGATGCTGATCATTCAATTGCTTATGTAAATATCCTCCTTGAAAAAGCAGATCCAATAATCCTTAGGCAAACCTAGTAATCTTCACATTTAATCCTTGCCAATGTAACCACTGGAATAGGAACTACTTTATGGAGCTTGCTCATCAGAGGGCTAGGCTCTCCTTTCTGAGTTTTTGTTGGTCTTTCCTACTTTCTCCTTTGATCTTTTTTTCTCCATTTTTTGAAATCTCAGTATATTCAAGGCAATTAAGATGGCTAAAAATCCACTTTTGACTTCCAGTTTACTCTGGATAATCTAAGGCTGATCAAGTAAAAGTCTGTCACTTCAAGCAACCTTTATCCTAAATAACATCTTTGTTATATAGACTTAAACATGGCGACATTCTCGCTAATTCAGCTTTTCTATCTTTTTACTCTTTGTTTTCTATTATTATCCAATTTATGTGTCCTTTCCCTACATACACTTTTCTGGATCTCATTTTTCAACAGAATCAACGCTCCCAATGCAACTCCTTTATACAATCTAGCTTGACGCAGTTCCAAAAAGAAGGGAAAAAAAAGTGGGGGGGGGGGAAAGACTAATTATTTGGACTAGGGATAGAAAACCTGTAGCCTTCCAGATGTTGCTGAATGGCTTCCAGCTTTGGACATGCGGTTGTATTTGCTGGATGATGTGACCCATCAGCTGTTCTGGAACTACAACTTCCCCTAGTGTCATTTAAGTTAATCAAAATAAGATGCATCCAGTGGCCTGTATCTTTTTTGCTTTCATGTGGCCTTCTATTTGTTGATAAATAAAAATATGGACAAAAATTCTATCTTAATGAAAAAGAGCAACCCTTTTAATAGGACATTCCATAATAGGACAGATAAACAATTTTGGAAGAGAGGCTCCTGAATTAGTGCGAAGGGAGATAAGATCACAGACTGTTTCCTGCTCTAAATTATGTTTTCCATATTGATGTTCATCAAATGATCTTTTGCATGCAGTATTAATTTAACGAAACATTTTTTGGAAGTCTAAACTTTTGTTTTTTGAGAGCTTCTATCTCACAGGCCTGCCTTCCTTCTTGATCCTTTGTGTTGCCCTCCCATTGCAAACACCGGGATGTTAAATTGTTATTGTTTCTGCTCTAAATTTTAATAATTGTTCATACTGTATGATTTACAGTTTCCACCATTATTATATCTTACGTTGCAGGATAATTTTTTTGCAGACCTTTAAGTTTATTACTGAGCTTTTCATTAAATGTTGTATATTAAAATATCAGAAGATACTACTTACGGGGTGCCTGGAGAAAGGGAAAGGCTAGCAGAAAATTTTAATTGGAGTTTCCCTTTGACTTTGATCCAGCTTCTCTCCCATTAATGATCAACTCCCTTAATCAAATGGGACTCCTAGTTTATACTTCAACCCTCTAAATTCCTACTCAGAACTAAGTCTATGTCATGTTTCCTAGAAATCCTTTCCTAGAAAGGATTCTTACAATTATTTTATTTTATTTTATTTTATTTTATTTTATTTTATTTTATTTTATTTTATTTTATTTTATTTTATTTTATTTTATTTTATTTTATTTTATTTTATTTTATTTTATTTTATTTTATTTTTATTTTATAAATTTGAGTGCTGCTTATCTTGTCTGGAGATGACTCTGGGTGGCTTACAAACATTTAAAAACCGGTAAACATTAAAATGATAAAACGATCAACAATAACAACAACAACAAAAACAACAACAACAAAAACAATAATTTAAGATGGGAAGGAAGGGAGCATGAAGACTTTATAGCCTAAAGTACATTGTTTAGGACTAAATTGTCCTTTAATTCCTTATGAATAGTTTAAATTGAAATGCATAACAATATTTTAATATTTTTCTTTAAGCCTGCCACTAAAAAGATGACGTCGGGCTCCACTCTCTGCATTCTGCCGTTTTCTTGGTCGTATTTTTTTGGGTTATTTTGTGACTTCTCAAGCTAGCCAACTACTTTGGAACTTCTAAAGGTATTACATATTCTGTTCATAGTGGGCCATAAAGAACAAATGAAATTTAATATTTCTCTAAGATTAAAATATCATCCAGCTGTGATTAAAGTGAAATGAACCGAATCGAGTAACATAGAAACAGAAAACTGATGGTCCATCAAGTTTGCCCTTTGAGTCTTTTGTTCGTTTTTGTTTTCTTTTTTGTTTTTGTTTTCTTTTTGTTTATTAATTTTAAATTTCTGTCGACAGAATCACGTTTGAACTTAGTTGCTGATAATTGACTCACTACCTCCGCTGGAAGTTGGTTCCAAGCTTTTGCTGTTACATTACTTTTGAATTTCTCTCCTATCAGTGTGAGGTCAGTCCCACCCCCCACGTTCTTGATTTTTGCTTAATATTGAAAATACTGCCTTCTAGAACCTTCATTTACATCCTTAATATAAATAAAGGTTTTAATCATGTCCCTCCACTTTACCTTCTGTCCTCCAGGCTCTACATATTCAGTTCCTCCAATCGTTCCTGATACATTTTGTCCTTCGGGCCTTGCACCTTTTTTGTTGCCTATTTCTGGACTCTCTCAAGCTTATCTATCTATCTATCTATCTATCTATCTATCTATCTATCTATCTATCATCTATCTATCTATCATCTATCTCTCTATCTCTCTACTATCTGTCTGTCTATCTGTCTGTCTATCTATCATTTATCTTTCTGTCTGTCTGTCTATCTGTCTATCATCTATCATCTATCTATCTAACTATCTATCTATCTATCTACTATCTGTCTGTCTGTCTGTCTATCATCTATTTATCTGTCTGTCTGTCTGCCCATCTATGTGTCTATCATCTATCTATCATCTATCTATCATCAATCTATCTATCTATCGATCATCTATCTATCTATCTATCATCAATCTATCTATCGATTATCTATCTATCTATCTATCTATCTATCTATCTATCTATCTATCTATCTAAGCAAAGTCTACAGAACCTACATAGTACTCTAAACATGTTGATGTCTACCATCAGGCATTCAAATGGATCCTATTAAATATTCTATATAGATGCATTATGATTCCCAGCAGTCTCTGCAAATAATAGCAAAAGTTGCAATGATGCTTTTTTTTTAAAAAAAACAAAAAACAATATCCTTTTAGAGTTAATAATCTGCCAGCAAGAAGAGGAAGTCCCAATCCCCAGGATGATGAATTTGCATAGATTTGCTGGAAAAATAAATATACAACATAAGGCATTAATCAGCACAGCAGAACTTTTAACCTTTTGTGCATAGAGTTTTAGATAGAAACAAATTGCATTTGAAGCCATTTAGTAGAGGTGGTGCAGCCAGTTCCAGGGGACAGACCCACCCTGTGGATAAATATATATCATTTAGAGAATTGGAAAGAGCCCAAGCTGTTGCCAATTTTAGTTATTTATAACTTTTAAAAAAAGCATAACAAATGTGTGCAATATCTGATTCAAATTCAGTCCAAGCTGGGTGGGGTTTGGAGTGATCAGAGAGCAGGTTTGGAATGCTATGCACTGTTCTGTTTCCCAGACATTTTCCCTAAGTGGATGATGCAGGGGAATATATTTAGTTTAAATTTTGCAAGAAAGACGTGTGTGTGTGTGTGTGTGTGTGTGGGTGTATGTGCTTGTAGAGCTGGAGCTTCCAAAATGCTACACAGCAATGGAAAACTAAGTAGGATAACTAGGGGACATGTGTTATGAGAGAACTCAGTAACAGAGGACTGAAGCACGAGTATTTTCTACCCAAACGCCCCTGTCTTGAAATAAGTTGCTCCAGAAATAAGATCTGCCCATTTATACCATTAGGAAGGCTAGTTAAGGCCTGGTTGCTCTGAAAGGTTTTCAGGAGCTGAGGAATAAAAGACAGATTACACACAGAATATACTATGACAATGGTTATTGCTATTATTTAATGTTGATTTTTAATTATACATTTTGTTATGATTTGTTATTTTGATATCAATATTATTGTTATATTAGTTGGTTCTGCAAACTACTTAACTTTTGTGACTAAAAGTAAGTCCTTCCAGAGTCGTGTCAAGATGAGATGAGTGGCAAATAAATAAATAAATAAATAAATAAATAAATAAATAAATAAATAAATAAATTACATACATACATACATACATACATACACACATCTATGAGAAAGAAAGAGAGAGAGATAAATTGGACTATCCAGGTCTGGGTGCAAATAGCAGATTGACCAGTAGATGGCTACAAGTATATTACAGTCCACCAACTCTTTGCTACCATCTAGTAGTTGTCTATTGGTTGACAAGTGGGCTTAGTTTTCCATCCAGTGGTGGGATTCAAAATTTTTTACTACCGGTTCTGTGGATGTGGTTTGGTGGGCATGGCAGAGGAAGGATACTATATTCCACTGATCTCCATTCCCACCCAACTCCAGGGGAAGGTTACTGCAAAATCCCCATTCCCTTCCGATCAGCTGGGACTCGGGAGGCAGAGAATAGATGCGGGCGGGGCCAGTCAGAGGTGGTATTTACCGGTTCTCCAGACTACTCAAAATTTCCGCTACTGGTTCTTCAGAACTGGTCAGAACCTGCTGAATACCACCTCTGTTATGAGTTGCAGCATCCCCATGGTCACATGATCACGCGATCAAAATTCAGAACTGGGGAACTGACTCATATTTATGACGGTTGCCGTGCCCTAGAGTCATGTGATCAACTTTTGCGACCTTCTGACAAGCAAAGTCAATGGGGAAGCCAGATTTACTTAACATTTGCAGTGATTCACTTAACAACTGTGGCAAGAAAGGTCATAAGAAGGGGGGAAAACTCACTTAATCATTGTCTCGCTTAGCAACAGAGGTTTTGGCCTCAATTGTGATCGTAAGTCAAGAACTACCTGTAGTATAAATGAAACTGTATCGCAAATACAAATCTGCACCCCCTATATTTCAGGGGTCCTTATTGAGTAAGACAAAAAACTTAAGACTATCCCAATAAGACAGTAAAGAGCTGGTTCAACTGGGCTTGAGGAGCAGAGTATTACATTATCACAAGACAAAGAAAATGCATCAAGTAGATGAAAATATTGCTGGGAAAAAATAGGTTCTGCGGAATTGCAAAAGGCGCTTTGGGTATTGTTGAGTTACAAATCCAAGCTGCTCCAGGTGATGATAAGAGATACTAAGAGTAAATAATTCAGCAGCATCTGGAAAGCCACAGGTTCCCCACCTCTTCTGTAGCACGTATTAAGTAGAATAATCCATTTATCCTGTCCTGGATCAGGAATTGGAAAAAACATTGCTGTACTTACAATCCAAGATCTAATTCCAGGAAGGATTACTCACAGCCAGAGAGATATAAAGAAGAGTGTTCAGTAAGTTGATCCAGAAGTCAAAAGCTAAACCAGACGGATTGCTCCTGAGGTTCCAGAATGTAAAACAAGAGAGAAAAGGTCAGAGTCTAGGACAGTGTTTTTTTACAACTGGCAATTTTAAGCTGTGTGGACTTCAAGTCCCCAAATTCCCCAGCCATTATGTTGGGGAAGTTCACACATCTTAAAGATTACTGCCAAGATTGAAAAATAAAATAAAATACTGCTTTAGGCAGTAAGAACAGTCAGTATACCATAAAGGTCAATTAAGGTTTAAGAAATGAGAATAACCACAACTAATAGCCAGTGTACCCCAGCAGTTTTTACTTTGTTGTTATTAGTTGCAAAGTCATGTCCGACCCATCGCGACCCCATGGACAACGTTCCTCCAGGCCTTCCTGTCCTCTACCATCCTCTGGAGTCCATTTAAGCTCATGCCTACTGCTTCAGTGACTCTATCCAACCACCTCATTCTCTGTCGTTCCCTTCTTCTTTTGCCCTCAATCTTTCCCAGCATTAGGCTCTTCTCCAGTAAGTCCTTCCTTCTCATTAGGTGGCCAAAATATTTGAGTTTCATCTTCAGGATCTGGCCTTCTAAAGAGCAGTCAGGGTTGATCTCCTCTAGGACTGACCGGTTTGATTGCCTTGCAGTCCAAGGGACTTGCAGAGTCTTCTCCAGCACCATAGTTCAAAGGCCTCAATTCTTTGGTGCTCAGCCTTTCTTCAGGTCCAACTTTTACAGCTATACATTGCAACTGGGAACACCATAGCCTTGACTATACACACTTTTGTTGGCAGGATGATATCTCTGCTTTTTAGAATGCTGTCTAGATTTGCCATCTTTCATTTTCATCTTTCGTTTTCACAAGCCTGGACATTTTCCAAATGTGTGGACCAAATCCAGAATTTAGCAACCATTCTAGCCCTTACCAATGATTCCAGGAGTGACTTCACATATGTGCATGATGGCCAGCTGTACTAAAGGTGATACAGGTAATCCTCCACTTACGACCTATTGTTTAACAAACATTCAAAATTGTGATGGCACTAAAAAAAGTGACTTATGACCGGAGTCCTTGCATTTACATTGCAATATCTACGCGGTCACATCAAAATTCGGGATCTCCTTAACCAGTAGGTATTTATGACTGTTACAGTGTCCGGAGGGTCATTCGTCATTTGCGATCTATCTAAGAGCCATTCACCAAACACAGTCAATGGAAGAAGCCAGATTTGCTTAACGACCATGCTTTGCTTAATGAACACAGCAATTTACTTAACAACTGCAGCATAAAAAGGTACCAAAATTGGGTGTGACTTATTTAACGACTGTGTTACTTAGTGATCCAGTTGCAGTTGCAAGTCAAGATCCAGCCGTAGCTACTCACCTTATCATGGGTATTCTTTTAAGCTGAACGTAGCTGCAAGAACATCCAGATATATCAAGCTAGTCTTAACTGGACCTTCATTTCCAAAGTATTCTTCATATCACTTTCTGCTATTCCATTTCTGGTGTAATTGTTTACATGGGCTGCATGGCTGCACTAGTAAGTATGGATCACAATCCTAAGAAAAAGATCTTGTAAAAGACTATCCATATATAAATAATAAAAATAATCTTTCTGCAGTGATCCTCTGGCTGATCATATCTGGTTGCCCCAATCCTAAGTATTTTAGGGTCTATTCCAATTGTTGAGGAGGACTTGATGAGATTCTCCGATGTGTATTCTTTCACTGAGAAATGTTCCTCAGATGAGGCCATGATAACCTCATAACATTCTACAAGAATTTTTTTTGTCACGTATATGGTCTTCATGTTTGAATACCACTTTTATCATTACAAGTGTTATCTCCACACTAAGTTTCTTCTGGTTGTTGCAAATACTTCATATATTTTCCTTTAAAGTACTCCTAATGGAATACTTCAAGGAGCACTTACATTTGTTTCACACCCTTCACAGAAATGTCAACAAGTACTTCTCACGTAGGAACAAACCAAGTTAAAAATAGATGAACAAAATGTCTTTGTGCCAGGATACACACGCATACATACACACACGCAAATATTGCACAATTGATATGAGTCACCAGTGGACTACTTGGAATGAACGTGACATATGCTATGTGTCCATTCTGATGAATGTAGGCTCTGCTATAATTTGGTTTGATTTGTTTTGATCACAGAGATAGCTGGTGGATTTTTATCATAAAACCCACTCGGAGAAAAATTATGTTCTAAAAAAGCAAAGGCATCTTTGACAGGCATCAATAAACACCTATTCCAATGATCTAGTGCAATTTTCTAAGACGACTTCTAGAAGTGTTTGGTTTTAATACCCATCATCCTTAGCCAGCCTGTCCAAATGGATTCAGAAATATTAGACAAAGAACGACTGAACAGGGCTGGGCTGGGGCTTCCATGTCTTTCATCTTAGTAGGCAGTGTGTTGTCTCTGTGCCTAAAGAAAATGCTTTTATGATTATCATGGTAGCCATGGCAATAACCAAAAATTAAATTGGGTGAAATTCCTGAGCATCTAAACCTATCTGCTTCTCGTCCTGGACTAATTCTAAACATTTTCATTTATGAATCCAAAGTCCTTTCTGGGGCTTTCTCTTTAAAAAAAAAAAAAAAACCATGAAGAGAAAGTTTCAAGTTGGGAAAACGTTGCTTCTTCCTGAACATACTAAAAAGACATCAAATCAGGGGTGAAACGCTCCCTGTTTGGACTGGATCTCCCGATCCGGTAGCGATGGCGGCGGGTGGTTCAGAGAACTGGTAGCAAAAATCCCTGCGCCCCCCACCCCCATGCCCAGGTGAGCCGCACGATCATCAGAGGCACTTTTTTTTTTTACTTTTAAAAGCATTTTTTCTACAACCTCTTCCAACAAAAAAATGCTTTTAAAAGTAAAAAAAAAAGCCTCTGATGATCGCACGGCTCAGCTGGGATAGTCAGAGGCTTTTCAAAGCATTTTTTTCTGCAACCTTTTGGCCGAAGAGGTGGTAAAAAAAAATGCTTTGAAAAGTCTCTGACGATCCCAGCTGAGTTGCCTGATCTGCAGAGAAGTATTTTTTAAAAAATACCTCTCTGCATTCAGGCAACTCAGCTGGGATGTCAGAGAGGTATTTTTTAAAAAGCCTCTCTGACGATCCCAGCTGAGTTGCCTGATCGGCAAGACTTTTCAAAGCATTAGAATAAATGCTTTGAAAAGTAAAAAAAAAAAAAGTTAGCCACGCCCACCCAGTCATATTACTCCCCCCAAGCCACGCCCACAGAACCGGTGGTGACAAATTTTACATTTCACCCCTGCATCAAATACACTGTATTTATGGAAAATCAGTCATTTCAGAGTCAGAGGTTGTGATTATTAATACTACGCATCATTTTAAGCAGCAAAACACCCACTCTAGAAACCAAATCGTCATTAAAAAATGACATGCCATTAACTTGCAACCACACTAATTAACCAATTAAGTATTTAGAAGGAAATTTACTGGATCATTAAATTAAGCTTAAGTACAGGAACAGGCAACTTTGTATTGGCCCTGGGGTTATCCTATTAAAGATGATTCTTTTTTTCTCTCTATCCTGTTTTGTTTAGAATGCTTATTGAGAATTTTGATTATAAACATCAAATTCAATACAAGCCAAACTCAAAGAAAGAAAAAATGGAGGAAGAAGTACAAGAAAAAAAGAAAGAAAAGAAGAAAAAGAGAAGAAAAGCATATTACAAAGAAAAAAATACACAAAGAAGTGATTTCCAATCTTCATCAGAAGTATAGACAAATTCAGTGACTCTTCACTCCCTGTAAGTTTACAAACATTTATCTCTACATTCCATATCCCCTCTTTTTATATATAAACAAATTCAAAAAATATCATCCTTTCCATCCTAATGGCAGCAGAACATCCAAAAAGGGTAAGCAAAAGTCACAACATATTTTAAACTTGATCAAATAAGCCAACTTATATTCCTTCCTTATACTTCAAACAGCAAATTCAAACAGTTGCTGAACGAGGGGTCATTAAATGAGAACTACTTGTATAACCTAACCCCAATCCATCATGTAAGCCATTTTGTTGCTAAATTTCAATTTAATGTTCTGTATGCTGAGAAACAGAAATTATGAAATTATGTCACTTATAGGCAGTAAATTGGCCACTGCTTCTATTTATAAATTAATCTACAATCGGCTGCAGTTAGAGGAGTCCACGAGGAACTCAAGATGGTGGTTGTAGTCATGTAATAGAAGCCTCACCCATTTTAATATGGGTAATTCATGCAACACACATGAAAAAAAATTGAGACTTAACTCGCACAATTGCAGCCACCTTCTTCAACATTTTTGACCCCTACTTGCTGCATTGTACTTCAAATAATACATAGTTAAAATGCTGATTTGTACCAATCAACTATGTATGCAAATCTCACACAATGATTCCTTGTCCAGGTTTTTAATAAATGCATCCAAAACACAGCATCAGAGCCAAAGTCATCCTTTCTGATTAGAACCTTGTCTGATTTTGACTTTTCACAGTACACCGTTACACAGAGTTTCTGTCTTAGCTTTCTTCAGGCTACTCTTTCATGATTAATTCTACAGGGAATAGCCCTTCGGTGCTGCTATTGCTCAATTACGGGACTCATTTTATGCTTTTTATGTTGGTAGCGATGAGAATGTAAATCTTCCTCTTGGATTTTGTTCTTTCTCGCCCTGCCCCTCCCCCAATTTCTTCTAATGTGTAAAGTGTTCCCTGACATTTAAGGAAAAGTAATATATAAAAGAAGGCAATTGTGACTCTGCCTTGTTACGCGTGGCCTAGAAATTGTGGCATTCTAAAATATTCTCCATTATTTGCACTTGTGACATTTATGACAGGCTTCGGAGAGAACAGACTCATTAGTTAAAGGTGAACTTGAGAAGTGTGCCAGTTTTAGAATGTGCTCAATGCTTCCAGAGAGCATTTAATTTATAACTTGGCTGCGATATCTCTATTTCATACCAATATAATAAAAGAAAGTTGAACTTTTGCTAAATTCTATCAATAGCACAGCTCAGAATCCCCCTACCCAGTGCCCAATAGATGTGTGATGGACTCCCACAGTCCCCAGGCATTAACTTGGAAAGGTGAAGGATTATTGTGAAGTTTTGAAGGACATCAGGCTGAAGAGGGTTGGGAGAAAATTATTTAACTTAGTTACTGCATTCTAACTGAGTTTCCACATTATATCAAACCATAAAACATGATTTGTTTGGATTTTGCTTAAGGTCAGTGGTGGGAATCAGCCAGTTCGCACTACTTCGGGAGAACCGGTTGTTAACTTTCTGAGCAGTTTGGCAAACTGGTTGTTGGAAGAAATCATTAAGACAGAGAACCGATTGTTAAATTACTTGAATCCCACCACTGCTTAAGGTGCTAGCTGAATCCAGCCATTGTACAGTTTATACCATGTTTTGCATTATAACTTGCCCTCTGAGTAGAAAGAAAGAAAGGAATGGATGGATGGGGAGAGCCCAAAAAGTGAATAAGATGGAATTGCATTTACTTCAAAATCTGAAATGAAATCTAAAATCTAGTATAATATCTCCCTGGTCATATATTTAATGAGCTTTCTTCTTCTATCATATCGTATATAAGTCTAGTTCACGTAATTTTTAACTGGGCAAAACAGTGCATCACATGGCAACAATTTTGGGGGCAAGAGCTTTAGGAAATTCCATCTGGTGCAGAACCTGGGTAGTCAATGGTGTGTCAGATATATGGTACATGTAACATCACCTCTGTGTGAGGTGCATTGGTTACTGGTTTGTTTCTGGGTCAATTCAAGGGGCTGTTGGTTACCTTTAAAGTCTTACATGGTTTGGGATGGAGTAACCTGAGAGATGACCTTTTTTCTAAAAGCTACTACCCATCCAACCAGATTGAACAGAATGGGCATGCTGCAGATCCTATCAGCAAAGAAGTGTCAGATGATAGGGACTAGAAGTCAGGCTTTCTTTGCTCTCCCTTTTTGGAGATTAGAATAACCCCAACCCTGTTATCCTTTTGTAAGGTCCTAAAAACCTGGCTATGTTCCTGAAGCCTGCGGTAGTGTGAATGTATCATTTGCTAGCTCGCCAGGTATCTTGGCTCTTATGTATATTTATTTTGGATGTTTAGTTTGGATGTTTTGGATGTTACTTTTATTGTTTTAAAATTTTTAAAATTTTGATTGTAATTTATTATTTTTTAATTGTGCCCAGAGTCATTGACTGAGATGAACAGCTAGAGATATTGAATAAATAAATAAAATCTTAACCCAAGGTACCTCAAATGGACTAACTTACAGATTGTGTCCAAAATCTGGGATTCATGATTCCCATGGAATAGAAATTTGGCAATTATTATAATACCCTTTACAACATAAACTATATCATAAAACTATTTATGACATAATGCAAAATGTCATATGACATTTCCTGCTCTGATGTTTGACTATGCTAGGCAGTTCAACATTGGCTACTTTCAAGGCAGATACACCTCTGAGTATCTCCCAGAAGTTTTAAGAACTTTTCAAATACAATCATGGGCTATCTAGTTAAGCATTAAATTTGGTGACAATTTCAGCAAAAATTTCAACCGGTTTGTTGCCCAGTTGCTGGGTGGGCGTGGCCATGGAGGTGTGGACTACTCAGCCTCCTGTACCATGGCAGGGGGGCTTTTTCACCCTCCCCAAGCTCTGGAGGCTTTTCTGGAGACTCCAGGAGGGCAAAAACGGCCTCCCCTGGGCACTGGAGGCCCTCCAGAGGCCGGAAATGGGCCCATTTCCAGACTTCTGGTACTTCCTGTAGGCCTGTTTTTCGTCCTCCCCAGGCTCTGGAGACTTTCCTGGAGCCTCTAGGAGGGCGAAAATGGCCTCCCCTGGGCACCAGAGGCTCTCCAGTGGCCGGAAATGGGCTTGTTTCCAGACTTCCGGTACTTCAGGTAGGCCCATTTTTTGCCCTCCCAGAACTTCCGTGTGCACCCTGCACTTACCTGGAATTCAAAACAGGCCATATGGAGACTCCTGGGAGGGGCGGGGTGGGGTGGGCAGGGTCAGTCAGGCTTTGGAACAACCGGTTCAGCGAACCAGATTAAAATTAATATCCGGTTCTCCCAAACCAGTCCAAACCGGCTGAATCACACCCCTGTTGAGGGTCTCTATAGACCAGGGGTGTCAAACTCACATCGTCACAGCAATGTTACATGATGTATTGGGACTTTTTTCCCCTTTGCTAAACTGGGCATGGGCACGGCCAATGTGTGACGCATCTGGCCCGCGGGCCACAAATTTGACAGATTAACTTGCGGACTTCTGTTTTATAGTTTACGATTATGTTAATTTATTCAACAGGCCCAAATGCCAAAACTATGTAATGTCACAACTAGGAACTTGCGTCTAAATTTGCGTGTGCCCCATCAGTTCTGCTTTTATATCACATGCATTTGACTGCAAATGTATTGGTACGAAACATGTTTTTTCCATACATTGACTGAAAAACTGTAAGTGATTTACAGATATACACAGCATAGAATTCTATGTGTGCCTTTTTCAAAGATCTTGAAAATAGAGTATATTGATAATTTTGTTAAAAGCTAAAGGTCATCTATGATATCTTTATTTTTGTAATTTAATATATATTGGAAGGTGCATTTTGAACCAAATGATTGGGTTCATTTATTTAAACCAGGGCTATTTCATAAATAGCCGATATTTCACACAACAAGCTAAATCATAAAGTATCACCTACAAAACATAATCATTCGTTCAAGGCTTGATTGATTGATTGTGTGCCATCAAGTCATCTTTGAATCCTAGCAACTACATAGATTTTTTTCTCCATGACAATCTATCCCTAATATGGTCCTTTAAATCTTCCAGTGGTGCCTTCATCACTACTGCAACATAACTGAGTCATCTACTTTGCTGCTGGATGTCCTCATTTTTACTTTCTTTCCACCTTTATCAGCATTAGAGCCTTTTCCAGAGAGCTAGGTCTTCATATAATATGACCAAAATAGGATAATTTTAGCCTTTTCATTTGGTGAAGAACAAACTGTACATTTTCTTCCCTATCAAGGTATTTTGCTAGCATTAAAAACTGAGCACTTTAAAGTCCAACTGATTTAAGTGCCGGAGTTAAGTGCAATGTAAAATACTGTATTATGAAAACCAGTGGAAATTAAACAGGCTTAATATTGGCTGGATCTTATCCTATTTAACTTGAGCCTTGGCTGCCATGTATATTTACTTGTTTATCTTGGTGGCGGTGCATATTTATTTTGGGTATTTTTATGGTATATATTGTTTTAAAATGTTTTTATTGCTTTTTTTATTGTTGCATATTTTTGGAATGGTAAATCATCAAGCGTCATTGGTTGAGCGGCTATAGCAATCAAATAATAAATAAATAAACCAGTTTACGTAATCAACATTTGCTAAGGTTTTGCTTAGATCAAAGGATGCCACACATTTCCTTTATTTTCTCATTCTTTTCTTGATTTTGTAAAGGAAAGACATTAGCTGCATTATTGTTGAGAAATGCCTAGCCAGGCAAGGAGGAGGACCCAAGTGAGGGGTTAGCCTTGAATACCGCAAGAGATCCAGAATTGACACCCTTATCTATCTGTTCCCAAGAGAGGCAAGGATTCTTGTAGTAGAGTCAGAATACAATAAAGTAGTTAGCTTGAACACTACATGTGTGGATTTGGTTGTTTGTGCCCGACATTATGATTAATTTCTTTATTCCCTCAAAAGCAACTGTGCCATGATAATTTCATGTTAAAGGTCAAATTTCCCATTACTTGTTGTTGGATAGCTGCTTCTCTCCAAAGGGTCTCCAAAAGAGAACGATGAGAGGCAGCACGGAAGACATCCACCTAAATCTTGGTCCTTGTACTTGATCCTAACATCTTTTAGATGTTTAGAAAGCCCTGATAGTGCAGTGGTTAAAATGCAGTATTGCTGGGAAACTCTGCCCACTGTCTGGAGTTCGATCCTGTTGGGGCTCAAGGTTGACTCAGCTTTCTATCCTCCTGAGGTTGGTAAAATTAGGACCCAGATTGTTGGGAGCAATATGCAATTTAATGCTTATATCGTAAACAATGCAGAGAGTGCTGTAGAGTGCTATGGGGTGATATATAAGACTAAATGCTATTGCTAGTTTTGCATCTCTCTATCCCTCCCTGCCCACAGGTTTTCTATCCATGAATGGAAAAGCATAATCAGAACAAAAGAGGTGGGCAAGTTGTTAATGTACTGAATTCCATTTCCATATACCAGAAAAGTGCAACATTTTGTGAAAAGGAAGACTTGGCTTCTGTCCACCCACCTTGCTTCTCTATCTAGAGGAAGCGGCTTGGCAGTTTCGCCCCTCCAGAGAGTGCATTTTCGCATTCCAGGTGAAGTGTTTAAGTAATGGAAATACTTCCAGATGTGATTTTATTCTCAACAAACACTCAAATCCTTTCCTGGTTTTCTTCCACGTGTGACAGGGAACTGCTGCTGAAGACTAATGGCTGATTAAGCCAAGTTCAAATCTCCCTGCCTCCTTTTCGTGCAACCATGTTCAAAAAAGGCAAATCCGTTCTCTAAACCAAAAACGAAATCCAGCCCTGACCCAAATGGACTTGATACTTTACACATTACCAAAGTAATACAACTCAGTAAAAATATACTCTGGCTTTGTGACCGGCGTGCAATTGTTGGGCAGATTCTTTGGTGGAAGGAAAACAATTCTGCTATAATCAAATCTCCTTTTTTTACAAGCATGTTTACAAATGAGTATTCCAAATTATGTAAATACACATCAACTTGGTGAGTATCCTTAGAGAACAATCTAACTGGGCAGGAAGCTAAACTCTGATTTAACACTACAATCTGCAGATGGAGTTGCAAGTGTTCATTTTATAGCCCCCTTCTCTTCCTCTCCGACACCTCTCTTGTCAGACAAAGATTACTATATGCCTCCTAAAAGTAGCAGAGCCACGATAAGACAGAGCTCTGATGGTGTACTTCAAGTGCACAATGTTTCCAGCAAGCTTAAAAGAAATCAAAGAAAGGTGCCAGGTATTAAGTCGATTTACGTCCTACCAGTTCTGGCAGCTTTCCTGGTTGAGCTTATTTGATTAATCCTATCTCAACTCTGTAGTTTCTAAGAGATATCCTCAACATGGTTTTACTTTTTAACAAGATAGGTAAACAACATCAGCAAGTATTGCAGGCCCAATACTCAGTACAGTATTGGTTGTGCACATGTGGAAGAGGCCTTCATCCTGCAGCGGATAGACAATGGCTAAAATGATGATGATGATTCAAGAATCTAGGATTAATATTGCTTGATCTCTCAATACCACCTGTTTAAGTGGCTGAATACCATAAAACAGGGTTTTTCAGTCTTGCCACCTTTTAAGATGTGTGGACTTGAACTCCTAGAATTCTCCATGCTGGCTGGAAAATTATTGGTTTTGAAGTCCACACAAGACTGAGAAACACTGCCCTAGAGAAACAGCAATACAAGTGGTATTTGCTGTAGCACGGAATGTGGCTCTTTGTGGATAAGCCCACTAATCAATGATGGCTTCTTCCAAGATACTCCATGTTACTTTCCTTCCATTTTTTATTCATTTCCCACAGATGCCATTTTGTAACTAATGACTATGTTTAACACTGTTGAATTGAATTATTTTCTTCATTTCCCCCATTTAGGTGTGCAAAACTGTCTGGATGACTTTAGACCAGTCCAGGGGTGGGTTCTACTTATCTTTACTACCAGTTAGCATTGCGTGTGGCCGCTTACTTTGCTCGTGCGCACGCTCTTCTGCGCATGCACAGAAGCTTCTGCACATATGCAGATCACCTATGATGACGTCTGGATCAGTGGTCGGAGCCTCCTTCTGGTTTTACTACCGGTTCTTGCGAACCGGTCTGAACCGGGGGGCCAAACCACCCCTGGACCAGTCCCTCTCTCTCAGCACAACTTACCAACAGGATTGTTGTTGTGAGAAAAACAGGAGAGGAAGGAGCATTAGATATGTTTGCTGCCTCAAGTTACTTATCAAGTAATAAAGGTGAGATAAAACTTGAATAACTAAATGCAGTTCCTTTATTCTCTCCTGTAGTTTTGCATATTCTGGAATTCTTCCAAGCTTATGGATATCACTTTCAAGGGTAAGTAGCTGTTGGACGAGATCAGGACATAGTTATTCTGATTCTGAAAATGAGTGAGTTATATCTGGTATTCCAAAATGAACCCAAGAGAGCACCATGTCTTCAATTATTACATCACATTATTTCTCTCAACACTGTGCAGAACCATAACCGCGAGTTTTAATCCTAAATAAAACTAGATGGATTCGTGCTGATATCATTCTTGGCGATGGGTTTGTTGAATTACTCTATCACAAATGGATTGCCTTTGGGTGTTGTTGAAGTACAATTACGTATTAGCTGTCAAACTATCCCGCATGGGGTTATGATGTACTATGATCCTGGTTGAAAATTCAACAGGGCCGTGTTGAAATTTCTCCCGCAATTTCTAAACCCCCTTGTTAAAACAAGCACAACTTTTTCCCACCTCATTCTTGGGATGCTTGAGAATGCATTTATTGTTTGAAGAGTCAGAACATGATTGCTGTTTTGATGACACCATTTCTTCATCATTCCATAAATCAGTGTTCTCAATATCAGCATCTTTAAGTTGTATGGACCTCAACCAGGGGTGAAATCCAGCAGGTTCTGACAGGTTCTGGAGAACCGGTAGCGGAAATTTTGAGCAGTTCAGAGAACCAGTAGCGGCAATTTTGAGTAGTCCAGACAACCGGCAAATACCACCTCTGGCTGGCCCCAGAGTGGGGAGGGAATGGGGATTTTGCAGTATCCTTCCCCTGGAGTGGGGTGGGAATGGAGATTTTGCAGTATCCTTCCCCTGCCACTCCCACCAAGCCACTCCCACCATGCCACACCACGCCCACCAAGCCACGCCCACAGAACTGGTAGTAAAAAAATTTGGATTTTACCACTGACCTCAACTCCCAGAATTCCCCAGCCAGCACTGGCTGGGGAATTCTGGGACTTGAAGTCCATACATCTTAAAGCTGTTGAGGTTGAAAAACACTATTATAACCATTCCGGTTTCCTATATTTTCTGAACTATTTCTTTTTAAAGGCTCATAGGAAGAGTTATTTGCTGATGTCTTCTCTTAGGATTTAATTGAAACATTTAAAGCCAGGGAATCTGAAAGTGACTAGACACCACCCGCCGCCATCGCTACTGGATCGGGTGATCCGGTCTGAACCGGGAGCATTTTACCCCTGGTTTGAGGACCTGGGCAATCGAGCACATGGGTAAGTGAGAGAGAGAGATTTATACCCTCTCTTGGGCTTTGAACTTGCTTCATGTTCCTGTGAAAGAAATGTATTTTGATTGGTTGTTAAACTCCCATGAGGCCATGCAGGGGTAACTTTGTAGGTTGTCTTGAGTCCCAGGCTTGGTTGAATCTTGCTGGGTGATGTAATGAAGGGGCTTTCGACAATTCCTGTTATGGCTTAATGGCTTTGTCCTGGTTTGGATCTTGAGTGAGGGCTAATCCTATCACCCTGGAGCTGAAGGTCTTTTGTCTTGTAGATAAAATGGCACTAAAATATCTGCTGGGGCTGAGTTTCTGGGTCCCTTAAGATTTCTATTTCTCTTTTAAGGGAAATATTCTGCCTTTTTAATATTTCCTAGAAAATTTCATTCTTCTAGGAGAGGGGTAGGTGCTAACTTTCTACAAATGTAAAGTTCACTTTTATTTTAACTGCATTCTCAGAAGATGAATAGAAATTATTGGTTGTGCCAATGACTGGAATATGTTAGAAACGGAAGATATAGTGGGAAAAATTAGGCTAAGAAACAAAATGGAGACTGTACCCTCCTCCCTTTTGTTTAGATATAACCTGATACTTTGCCTAATTCCATCAAATCCAAATGAACCCTTCCTGTCCCCAGATAAAGCCCCACAATCCCATTTTATTAAACCGTAGGAATCTCAACAGCTCACAGCATGCCCCAAGAGCAGCCCTTAACAAGTGAATGGCAAGATTTTTTATTTATTTATTTTTATTTTATTTTGAATTTCTATACCGCCCTTCTCCCTGGGGACTCAGGGCGGTGTACAGCCAGAATTAAAAAACATGTAGAACAAATATTAAAAACAATTAAAAGATATATAAATTTGGCCCAATTAAAACTCACTACCAATTAAAACATTTAAAACATTTAAAAACATTTAAAAATTTCTTCTTAAGCCAGCCCGGCTTGCTTGAAAAAATGGGTTTTAAGGGCACGACGGAAGGCACTGAGGTCCTGGATTCTCCTTATCTCTGGGGGGAGCTGATTCCAGAGGGTAGGTGCCCCCACAGAGAAGGCCCTCCCCCTGGGGGTCACCAGCCTACACTGTTTGGCTGATGGCACTCCGAGGAGGCCCTCTCTGTGGGAGCGCACGGGTCGATGGGAGGTAGTCGGTAGCAGCAGGCGGTCTCGAAGATAGCTAGGCCCTATGCCATGGAGCGCTTTGAAGGTGATAACCAGCACCTTGAAGCGCACCCGGAAGACCACCGGGAGCCAGTGCAGCTCGCGCAGGAGCGGTGTTACATGGGAGCACCATGCTGCTCCCGTCACTACCCACACTGCTGCGTTCTGGACCAGCTGAAGATAGAGAAACCCCAGTCTAGTTCCATCCTCAACCGAGCACCTCAACATTCCACCTCCTTAACATTAGGCTTCCCCATTTGTGGTGTCCTACTCAAAGGGCCACTTTACCCTGCAAGAGAAATTACCCCAAATATCCCGGCAAGTACCTGCCCAGCTTCTCCTAATGGACCATCCAATCAGATCCTTTGGATTTCTTCCCTTGTACTCCTCAGCTTCTATAAAAACATTTGCTTTCTTATTGTTCAGGGCAGGGGTGGGCTTCAAAATTTTTTGCAAGGGGTTCTCTGCCCGGTTGCTGGGTGGGCATGGCCATGGTGAGGATAGCCTAATTAGCCTCCTGCACCACAGCAGGGGTGGGGGGGCGTTTTTGCCCTCCCCGGGCTCCGGAGGCTTTCCTTGAGCCTCTGGGAGGGCAAAAATGGCCTCCCCAGGCTCCAGAGGCCCTCTGGAGGCCGTAGATCCATTTTTTCACCCTCCCCAAGCTTCCTGCACTTACCTACATCCAAAACGGGCTGTGTGGGGACTCCCGGGAGGAGCAGGGTGGGTGGGGCCAGCCAGGTGTGGGATTTGGGGGTTCTCCAAACTGCACAGAATCTTAGCTAGAGGTTGTCCCGAACTCCTGCAAACCCCCAGCAGCCCACCCCTGGTTCAGGGTCTTTCTTTCTCGTAAAGCTGTCACCCAATGACAATTGCAATAAACATGGTTTCTTCTCAGTGCCGTGCTCCTTCTTCAGAATGGAGCCACAATAATAGCTGGAAAGAATATATCTTCTTTCTACCAATCCATTAGCTTTAATTTGGCATTTGAGACCCTTGAAGGCCAGACTAATTCATTTAAAAAAAGCTGAAATGTAACAATTTGTCCAGCTACACAAGGAAGTGGATTAGTTTGGATGCTGAGACTAATTCATCACCAGCTAATGCACGGTGTCAATTTCTGTGTCAAAGTAAAGCAGATATTCCCCCCCATGAATTCTGTCACAATGGGGTCAAACCTACCTGTTTCTCAATCTGCCTATTTGTCTTTGGAAGTGTTTGTAGAGAGGATGAAGGAGAAATTATCATCAAGATGATAACGACACTATTCAGCATGTTGCAATTTACATTTATGGCTTTTTGGCTATGATGATATTGTGTACACGTTGCCATTCTGACATCAATGCTTTTTGTAACAGATGCCACCATTTGGATTCTGCTGTAATCAACAGAGATTAAATAAGCCAGGAAATCTCCGATCTATGGTTTGATCTCTATTGTCTCAGAATCAGGATCTTTCACTTTTCTAATTAAAGTAGATCAGTAAATCCCACAACAATCCTGCTACCATCCAGGGTCTTGAAAGATGGTTATTATGTAATCCAGCCCCAGTTCTTGATACTGATTGATTTTATGGAAGAGCAACAACTCACAAAGTTTGAAGATAACAATGAACAAACTTTAGATAGATGTTCCTTGGTGGGTTGAGCTACCCCCACTGGTAGAAGTGAGAATGACTGGACAAAATGCACCACACTTAATAATAATTCTGGCTCATTGTGAAATGCAAACAGGCCCAGGGAATTCTTAAGCCTTCCCAGTCTTCACTGTAAGCATATAAATGCATCTGTGCTCCAATCCTGTAGCTTAACTCAGTGGAAACTTGATCCAAGTACATTTTGGCCTATTCTATACAACACATGCTAAACTACACTGTCTCTACATTGCTATTGCCTGGTTTGGCTTAGTATATTTTGTGAACTCAGTGTGATGGAATGCCTAACATATTGTGGGGGCAGCAAGACAGCTAAGAAGGAAACAGAACCATTACAAAAGAGATGCTGAGTCTCAAGAGTAACTCCACCTTAATTACACTAGGTACAACTTGTGTGGGAGAATTACTTTGGTAGGCTTTCAAGGTATTGTTTCTTTACTCCACTATCTATAAAGTTCTTTTACAGATAGTAGTGCTTTCCAGAAATCCGAGAGTTGGCTTCCTTAAATTGCCAGACTCACAGGGCTAGACGCTCAATCACTATGGTTTGTGAACTACAGTGTATAGTTGGCTTTGTTGTATGATGCCAGCCAGCTATGACCATATCTTAACAGAGCATGATGTGCAAGCCATTTCTGAAGCAGGAGCTCTTGATATGAACTCTATTTTCATATTTTTTGCCGCAGAGACCCTAATTTAAATGAGGGCTGTGGGAAAGGAGAAAATGATATTTTACTCCTCGGAATTCCTATGAACCATAAGAGAGAAACATGAAGACAGCTGTGTGTGCGCACATATCTATCTTTCTTTCTTTTCTTTCTTTCTTCTTTCTTTCGTTCTTTCTTTCTTTTTATCTAGTTTTACATTTTGTGGCTAAAGTGCCTTGTGTGTTTTAAGTGGAGCTTTGTCACACAGAGGAATGTTTAATTTCTCATACACCATATCCCTGTTCCAATCACGAAGTCACGTGCTTCCATTAAAAAGCACTTATACTTTGTATATACATATACATACACATGCACGCACACACACACACACACAATATGTGTCTCTGTGTGTATATCTATTCTATTGTATGTTATATAATATATAATGAATGAGTTTGTTGTTACAAAATATGGCTATACAAGTTAAAACAGGCTTAGAATTTAATTTGCTGTTACTAGAATGAAGAAAAAAAAAGAGGAACTCATTCTGGAATCTGCTTGGCAGTGAAACTTCCTACTTGCAAGGCAGCATTACTCCTGACCAGCATGCTCCTTCATTGTTGCAAAATAAAGTGAGTCATTCTCTTAACATGAGTCAGCTTTGGAAATGATTAGCCACAGAAGACTCCCCCCCTCTATTAAAAGAAAGAATTTTGGCTTATATTCTTATTTGACTTTGAGAGTATTGGGTGATGATCACTGTTTCAAAAAAATCACTTCTTTTTTCAGTGCTCATTTGGTGTTGTGTCTTCCTTCTAGAGTTACAATTTGTGTTGAGGGCCCATCCTGATGTCTAGCTCTTTAAAGTTTTCCTACCTGGACAACTGCCCAGGAACTTTCTGCTTGTGGCATGACTTGTTCCTTTCTGGGGAGAACTGCTCAGAACTGGCTGTATCTGGATGGCTTAGTTGGGATGGTCAAATTGATCCGTCTGCCGCAAAGAGGGGAACTGCTAGGGGAGAGCAGAAGGCAGAGCAAGTCAAAAGCAATTTTAGCATTTGCAAGTTATTGTCATGTATCACTTAAAATAGGATAGGGATGTACTGACCGGGAGGGGAAAAAAAAAGAATAAGCTGCCCCTGACAATAAGGATTCCCCCCCCCCCCCTTACACTATTACTTTCTGTATGTGTGTCCTGGAAACAGAAACATGGTTAGAATAAGACCTGTGATAGCGCAGTGGTTAGAATGTAAGCTACTTCTGCTGACTGCCAGCAGTTCGAGTCTCACCAGCTCAAGGTTGACTCAGCCTTCCCTCCTTCCGAGGTCGGTAAAATGAGGACCCAGATTGTTGGGGGCAATATGCTCATTCTATAAACTGCTTAGAGAGGGCTGTAAAGCACTGTGAAGCGGCATAGAAATCTAAATGCTATTGCTATTCAAAAGTTTGTCATTTTTCACTGGATAAATGTTTGCTTATTTAACCATGAGGTGCCCTGAAAACATTTCACCCCATCCTGAAAACTACTTGGTACTATAAGGAAAAAATTGATATGGGCCCAAAATATTTAAGATCCAATCTCCATTCGGAGACTGTCTCCTGATAGATACCGTAAAACAGTCTATCAACAGGGGGAAGTACAAGGAGCACTGATGCTGTTACCTAGTTAGGGTAATGAAATGTTTGCAAGAAAACAAGCAAGCTCAGAGCATACCAAGGACCCCTCAATACAAGGAGTCAGTATCTCAGTTGGTCAACCGTGAATAAATTAACCTTCAAGGGATTGTACCAATGAAACCTACAAATCTGACCACCTGAATTCTGGAGGTTTACTTTCACGTCATGCACAGACTTCTCCTGGAGATTTTGGTCTGCCGGAACAGGACAATTAAGTGACAGTGTTTAATCCGAGTTCATACTGTGGGTTTGGAATGCTGTCTGTTCCCTGCCCCGTTTGACCACGCAAATAAATCTCGCCCCTCTTTGCAAACAACAAGCAGCATGTCAAGGAAAAACCGTTATATACAATTTACATTACTGACTGCTAGTTGCAGTAGTGTTTACCCAGGGAAGTGTCCAAAAATATTTGCCCCTTTTCTGGATGACATTTGATCTAGTCTGAAGCTGTGCAGTCCTATTCATCATCTCTGAACTCGAAGTAGCTAACTAACTAGCAGTGTTGCAACAGGAAGCCCAGAAGAGCATTTGAATGGGGTGGTGATGGCAGTGGTGGTGGAATCCAGCAGGAACATTTGGATGGAGAGAAACGAGGAGTTGCTCTACAAGTATACTTCACACCTCCTCTTCCCTTTGGCCCACTGTGAGTTTCCAAATGCTGTTTCTAGAGTACATTCTTACTCAGACATAACTAGATCCATGCTTTGGG